>BBPU01000106.1:0-1200000 GCA_000950635.1 Mrakia blollopis | reverse complement strand
CGATGGCAGAGTCAACGCGATCGAAACGAACCTGCTGTTGCTGAGGATATCCTCCTCCGTGTTGGCCAGGACCTCCGTAGCCACCGGGACCTCCTCCTTGGACGGAGTAGTTCTGGTATCCTTGCTGCGAGAGAGGAATCAAAAGAGCGAAAGGATCAGTGAGAAGGTGGTGAATCTCGAACGCGTCGAATGGTCGTGAGCGCCGAAAAGAAAAGCGATCGACGCACCTGCTGCTGTCCCATAAACTGAGGAGGAGGACCTCCCATAGGAGCCTGGGCGTAAGGACTCTGTACGAAGCCTTGCTGCTGGTACGGCTGCTGCTGTTGAGGTTTCTTGTCGGTCAGCTTCGAGAAGAACCCGCCGAATCCTTTCTTTTGGGGCTCGACTTGACCGTACGACTGTCGCCAAGCAGCCAAGTGGAAAACTCAGTCAACTTCACACGGACGTGATAGAAAAAGTGAAAAAAAACGGACCGGCTGGGAGAAGGAAGGAGCAGAGGAGGAGGACGGAGAGGCCAAAGCAGTCGCTTGATACTCTCGCTCGCCGATCTTGACGTCTGAGTTGGGAGAGGGAGCGGCAGCTTCTGATCCGGTAGCTTTGGACGGGGAGGACCAGGAGGAGGAGCAAAAGTTGGGACATCCGAGGGACTGGAAAGAAGAAGGGAGAGAGATTACAGCCCGTTCAAAGAAGGGAAAGACGCGTCGAAATGGCGGGAGAGGGAGGATCGGAAAACGAACTGTATCCACGTCGACTCTGGAGGATATTTCTTGGTATTGACCTGGGAGAAAAGATGCACACAGGTAAGCGAAAGAAGCACGTTCGAGGTATCTGAGCTCGGGGCTGCTCGTTCCGTCTCCGTCTCATTTCTCGGCCACTTTAGCCCTTCATCAGCGAATACCAAAGACCAGGACTCCCGTAGAAGGTAGCCTTGTAGTTGTTGTCGAATCTGGGAAGAAGAAAATATGTCTCTTCAGTTTCCAAAGCGGAACGGATCTGGAGAAGAACGGGCGAAGGGAGGGAGATGAAGAATCTCACGTCGCAATCCAGCCTTTCGTTGGGAGGAGGAAAGCAGAGTCAGCTGAGGTCTCGTCGAGCTGAAAACTGAACAGATAAATACTCACCTTCTGGAAGAGGTCGTGTATCGAGAGACATGGCGAAGAAGTCGCTTGTGGTGGGTGGAGGAAGGAAGGCGAGCTGACGGCTTCCCCTCCGTCCTCCTCCTCCTCGCTGTCAAACAACAACAGGGGGAGGATAAGGAAACTCGCCTTGACGACGAAGCTCGATTCCTCAAGATGGCAGTATCCAAAGAGTTGGAAGAGCAGGAGTCAAGTCGAGAGCAACTCTCGACCCACGTATCCCGTCGCGTGGACTCGTCTGATTATCTCTCTCTCCTCCCTCCTTTGACGGCGAGCAAAACGAACGAATAATCAACCTAGGAGAAAGAAAGCAAAGCAGAAAAGGTAAGTCCCGACTATCCAATGGACGGCAGGATTTTGGTAGTGAAAGTGCGAAGAAAGAAGGGAAGAAACCGTGCGAGTGTGAGATGAGAAGATGCAGAGATGAAGGGAGAGAGAGATGAAGAGAGAAATTACGAGGAGCGGATGGGTTAAAGCAATACGAGATGGGGAAGAGAAAAGAAGGGGCCACTAGAAGAGGGAGGGAGGGAAAAGTGGGTGATGGTGGGTGGCCTTTTAGAAGTGGGAAGGTCGAGAGACGATGTCGACGATCATCTCCTTCGCGAGCTCGACGTTTTCCTTGGCTGTAGAAAGACGAGAAGTTGAAAGGGTCTAAGTGAAGGTCGCGAGGAGTAACGACGAGAGAAGAGGAAGATGGACGAACATCCAGTGATCTCGATGATGCTGTCTCCGTCTCGAGGAATGAAGATGTCGGCTCCCGACTCAGCTCTGAGTCGAGAGACGGTGGCTCCCTTTGTACCGACGATCCTCGCGCTAGAGAGTGAAGAAAAGAGGAGAAAGAAGCAAGGACGAAAGGTCAGCTACGCAAGAAGCGAAAAAAAGACGAGGAAAACTCACAAGGAAGACTGGGGAAGACCAGCGATGATACCGATGAACGCGTTCTCCTCGGCAGACTTGATCGCGTCCTGGACGGTCTTGATGGCCTTGTCAAGAGCCTGCTGGTTCCTCGACTTCAGCGTCCACTCGACGATCTCGTCTCCCTGTCGAGCGTACCGAGGGAAGATCTCGAAGAGGTAGTCGAGATCGGAAGCCTGGTCGTCCTCGTCGATGTCGATTCGACCGTTGGAGGCTCCGTTGGCGGAGGACTTGGAAGGAGTAGGAGTCTCGGGCTTAGGAGGAGTGGGAGGAGACTCGACGATAACCCCGGAGTTTCGAAGGTTTCGGAAGAAGAAGCCTCGGTCGCCGACGATGTGGTAGACGAGTTTTTGAGGAACCTGGACGGCAGCGGTGAGCTGATCGGCCTGAGCCTCTCGAGGAGCTCGAGCGGCTTGTCCTTCGGGTTGTTTCTGCGAGGAGAGAGTAAAATAGGGAGGGGTTTAGTGATTGGGCAAGAGGAATGAACGAGAAGAATGGCGAAAGGCTCACGGAAAGCTCCTCGACGGCAGCAGCGACGGCGGACTTGGATCCAGCCACCTTTACGACGGTCTTTGGGTCCGCATCAGCGAGGTCGGCAGCGTTCTCGATCTCTCCAAAGGAGGCGTACTGCCTGCTTCCAGGGAATTGGATGCTGAAGTAGATAAGAAGGAGGAGGAGGAGCTGGTCAGCGTCGGGAAGCGAAAAGAAGCCGCAACCTCGAAAGAAATGAACTCACGTAGTGTTGGTCTTCTTCTGCAAGTCGAGCAAGGCAGATCCACCTCGACCGATCTTGCTAGCGTGGGAAGCGACGGGAACGGAAACTCCGACGATAACTCGATCCTTGAGCTCAGCGACGATCTTGGTGAGCTCAGCCTTGAGTCGCGCGACCAGTCCGGGCTCTCCTCGAAGTCGAACCTCGTCGGAGGCCTCTCCCTTAGGGCTATTGAAGTAACGTTTGGAAGCAAGTCAGCTTCAGCTGATCGAGGAGACGAGAGCGAGAAAAAAGTAGGAAGAGAGGAGAGAAGGACGAACAAAGAGACGAGTCCAGCTTGGGCTCGAGCCTCCTCAGGTCCTCCACACGAGACGATGATCTCTCGAAGTCGAGATCCTCCAGCTCCGATGAGGGATCGGTGGAACTGCGGGGGAAAAGAGACGGAGGTAAGTGAGAGGGTTCGAAGAGGAAGACCGAACGAGAAGTCGGCCAAACCTGGTGCTCAATCGAAACGGTGCTGTTGGTCTCCTCTCCAACGGTCTCAGCGACAGCGAGAATGGCGAGTTTGGCAGCCTTGATACCCTTGGTGGTTCCTCGGATGCTATAGAGACGAAGAAACGTTTTAGTTCGAGACGAAAGGGATCGAGGTAGGGAGAAAGACGAAGAGGAGGTGAAACTGACGTGATGGTAGTAGTAGGAGTCGAAGAATCGGCTTTCTCGACGTCAATCTGAGTATCAGTCTCGTCCTTAATCTCGGTGATCTGAGATCCAGCCTTTCCAAGGACTCGAGCGACGGCTCGCGAAGGGATGGTGAACGAAACAGTCTGTCCCGTCTCCTTCTCGTACTCAGCGGCCTGTGAAGTCAAAGCAAATTCAAGTCAGTAACAGAAGCTCTAAAGTGAGCGAAAAAAAAACTCACCTCGAGCAACTCAGCCTTGGCAGAAGCAACTCCCTTCTTTCCACCTCGAATGAGAACCTCGTCGGGCTTCTGATCGGATCCCTCTCGGTCGGCCTTGGGGAAGGTGATCTTGACTCCGTACTTCTCCTCGAGCCGGATGGCGTACTTTCCAGAGGAGCCAATGAGTCCAGAATGGAACTTCTTGGGGATGGTGACCGAGATGGAGGTCTCGTCGGCCTGATTGTTCGAGGAGGGCGAAGGAAGGAAGAAACCAAGTCAGCGAGTTGTTTTTCTTTCGGTCATCGAGATGATGTTCAGGAGAGGCAAGAGGCAGAATGGGTGTGCTCACCAGCTTCTCGACCTGAGCGAGGATTCGGACCTTAGCAGCAGCGACGGACTCCTTCCTTCCGGTGATCTTTGATTCGAGACGAACGACCAGAAGCGAAACAAAGTCAATTTCGGGCGAAGAGGTCGAGCCTTGGAGCAAGAAGAGAGGAAGTAAGAGCTCACCTTGCAGATAGCCTTTCCTCCAGCAGGAGCAGCGTGCTTCTTCTTCTTGTCTCCGTTCTCAGCAGGGGCGGCAGCGACGGCGTCGTCGAACTGAACCTTGACGCCGAGATCGTCTCGAAGCTTGTTGATGGCGGCTCCAGAAGATCCAACGAGGTGTCCGACGTGAGCTCGGTCGACGGTGAACTCGATGACCTAGAAACCGATCCAAGAGCGAGGAGGAGAAGGGTCAATTCGAGAAGAGGAGACGAGGAAGAGGGAAGGGGAAGAAAAGGAGAACGACTCACGTGTCCGTTGATGATGAGATCGTTCTTAGCGTCGTGAACGATTTGCAAGATCTCCTTTTCGACCCTATCGACGTCGGGAGCAGGTCCTCGGATGGTGATGGTATCGGCGTCCGAGCTCGAGGTGTCGTTCTTGCCAGTTCCAACTCGAACCGAAACGAGCTTGTCCTCTCCGATGATACTGCACGAAACAAACCGAAAGTCAGCTCTCCATTCTTTTTCGGTCGAGAAGAGTACGGATCGGATCTGACTCACGCGTTCAAGTTCGTTCCACCAGTTCCAATGATAACTCGGTGCCACTTGGCCTCAACGTCGAGAATCGAAGTCTTGAGATCAGCAGCCTCCTTTGCGAGCTGGAGGAGCTCCTCCTTAACGAGAGCGAGCTTCTCCTTAGCCTGGGACTCGAGGACCTTAGCGTCGATGGAGTCGGCGTCGGCGGGAGCGTAGATGAGGACGACGGAGGAGGATTCCTGGGACTCGAGAGGGAAGATGACCTCGACTCCGTGCTGAGAGTAGAACTGGTTGACCCTGGAGAAACGAAACAGCGAGTAAGCGAAGGAAGCTAGTCAGTCGAGGGCTCGAAGAAAATTGGAGGGAAGGGGAGTGAGAGAGGGAAGGAGCAGGACTGACTTAGCACCCTTCTTCCCAATCAAGAATCGGTGAACGAGGTGGTCGATCTCGACCTTCTCAACCCTCGAAGGACCGAGAGCCTTCGCGATCCTCTGGATCTCCTTCTTAGCAGCAACGACCTTCTCCCTATCCTCTCCAACGAACTCGACGACGACCTGTCCGGAAGCGTCGATGGCGGCGGGGAAAGGAGGGAAGATCCTGGTGGGAGCGTGAGCGTCGGCGACCTTCCTGAAGGTTCCGGTCTTGATGAGGTATCGAAGGAGAGCCTTGAAGTGGGAGAGGGTATCGAAGGGGTTGGAGGGAGATCGATGGAGAGAAGCGAGATCGAGGGACTCGACAGCGACGGCGTTGGCCTTGGTGACGACCTGAGAGAGGAAGAGGGAGAGAAGGAAGGAGACTCGTCAGTTCGAGCTCGACGAAGAAAGAGCTGAGGTCGAAGAGAGGTGAGCGTACGGCTCCGAGAGCTTGCGAGAGGTTGTTGGTAGGTCCTCGGATGACAACCTGGTCGGAGGTATCGCTGGGAAAAGAAGGAGAAGGAGAAAGCGTGAGCTCGAAGTCGATTCGTGGCGCGAAGCAGAGAATGGGGGACGAACTCGATGCTAGGGAGCTCAACAACGCATCCAGTGGTGGAAAGGATCTCGTCGGCGTTGGATCCAACGAGGAATCGGTGCTGCCTCTTGGGGATAGAGATGGCAAGGGTGGTGGTCGACGATTTCTGAAAAGGGACGAAGAGGAAAACGAGAAAGAGGTCCAGGTTCGCTCGATTAGTCCTGCTTAAACGAGAGAGAAGAAGCCGAGATAAGATTAAACACTTACGAGGTCCTCGTAGAGGTTGTGAATAGCAGAAACAACGTCCTTGACAGCCTCCTTCTCTCCGGTAACGATGATAGCAAGATCCTTCTTGGAGATCGATCCGTTAACGACGACCTCCTCTCCATTCTCGGCGGCACCGTTCTCAGCCTGCTCGGCTTGGAGGCGGAAAGCCTTCAACATAGCAGGAGGAGGGATGTTGATTCGGACCTCCTTGCCAGTCTCGAGCTCTTGGACGCGCTGAGCGATGAAGGGGAAGTACGACGCAGGGACGTCCTTGATCTTCTTGCTGTCCTTGGAGACTCGGTTTCCGATGTGAGCGAGGATGAGAGTCTGAGCTTCGTGAGCCGAAGGGGAAGGACCGTTGATGGTGATCTCGACGGTGGGCTCGGAGGGAGGGAGGTCGTCGTCGTCGTCCGAGGAGGAACCGTTGTCGGATCCAGCGGGAGTAGGAGCGGTGGAGGCGTCCTCTCGCTTGGGGATGTTGATTCGGCAGCCGGTGGAGTCGGTGATTTGACGGAGGGTGGTTCCTGTGACACGAAGGGAAGAAGAAGGGAGGGAGGAGGGGAGTGTGAGCTTGGAGAGAGAGCTCGGCGAGAGAGCGAGGAGAAAGAAGAGGAACGAGCTCAACTCACCCTTGGGACCGATGATCGAACCGAGAGTCGAGAGAGGAGCATCGACGGTGAGGGTGATGACCTTGGAGAGCCTCGAAGTCAACAACTTCTTGGCCTGCTCGACCGCCTTGACGTTGGGACCTTTGACGACGAACTGGGTCAAGCCGGTCTTCTTCTGAGTTGAAGCCTCGACAGCCGTTCCAGTTTTCCCCTGAACCTGCTTCATGATCGTTCCGAGGGGGATGACCTTGCCGTCTCGATCGGTCTGAGGTCCAACGACGATGGAGAGGGTGTCGAGAGCTCCAGAGGGCTTAACGGGAGGAGGAGCGGTTCGAGCCTTGGACGCTCCGGAGGATCCCCAGATGGAGGGAGGAGCTCGAGCCTGGACGGGAGCGGGAGCGGAAGGTCCAAGGGAAGGGAAGGCGTCCTCGGAGGAGGTGTTGGGAGCCGCGGAAGCTTTCTTGGTGGAGGAGGACGAAGGACCGTTGGACGAGGAGGAGGAACCGTTGACGTTGGACCGAGGGGTATCGTCCGTGAGGCTAGGGAAGGGATCAGGAGCGCCTTCCAAGGCGTGTCGCTAGAGGGCAGGAAGAGAGTCGAAGGAGGAAAGAGTCAGTAAACAGACAGAAGGAGGAGGAGGGAGAGAAAGTGAAGGAGGTGAGCCGATGCTGAGCGAGGGCGAGAAGTCGGAGGAAGGCGTCTTCGATGGTCGAGAAAGAAAGAGGTCGAGCTCTCTTCTGACTGGAAAAGTATAGATGGGACTCTGGGAGGAGGGACAGTGCAAAGCTAAGACTAATAAGAAAAGCATGGTAGCTTTTCCTAGCCTTGCCTTCAGAGGCCTCGCCCTTCTGTCTGCCAGCTCGACCTTCTCGACAACCGACCCAGAGCCAACTCGGACCTCCCCTCCTCCTGCAGCCCGAAAAAAAGGATCCAGGAGTGTCTCGAAGCGGAGAGAAAAGGGGTGGGTCTAGCTCTGAGTCTCTCGAGGACTCGTATGAGCTCGAGAAGCTCGAAAAAAGAGAGAGAGAGGGCGGCGAAAGAGTCGAAAGAAAGGGGAGGAGGGAAGCAGACGAGGTCGCAAGAGCGAATGAGACTGACCTTCTGAAGGTCTGCCGCACTGAGAGTTGCCATTATAAAACCGGGTGTTTGACTTGTTAACCGTGGAAAGGAGAGTTGGGATCTGAGATAGAACCTTTGACTTGAAAGTAGGGAAGGGGGAAGGAGTTGGAGGAGAGAGAGTACAGATGGATCGCCAGCGCGACCTTTGATTTCAAGAAAGCACAGGCCGCTTCCCTCCCCTCCCCTCAACCACCAGGAGCTCGACAATTTTCCCATCGCGCAGCCCTCTCCAGCTCTGGCTAGCAGCATACACCCCATCATCCAAACTCATTCGAATCCAGGAGGTCTCGGTTGAATCGACGCTCCTTCTCAACTCTTCGACCCTCTCCTCTCCTCCTCCTCCTTCACCTGTCCCTGCTCCATCCCCTTCCTTCTCTTCGCCATGCCCGCTCGCAAACCCTCTCCCTTCTTCCCTCTCCCCTCTGCTCCTGCCGGACCGGTAGTTCACGAAGCGGACGCTCGACTCTCGGAGCGACGCCACGAATCTACGCTCAAATCGTCGTCCATCCGAGCGTCGAGACAAGCTGGAGGAAGCAGGTCGACTCACATCTCGAAACGAGAGTGGATCATCGTAGGAGTAGTCTTGCTCTTAGCTTCCTTCGTGAGATTGTGGAAGATATCTGAGCCTAGCAGTGTAGTGTGAGTCCAAGTCTACTTGAAGATCTGCGGGGGTGGGACAGGAGAGTGTGTAGAACCTGGTAGAGTCGAGCTCACCATCTCTCTCTCCTTCCTCTTCCTCTTCTTCCCTCATCCTTCTTTCCAGCTTCGATGAGGTTCACTTTGGAGGATTCGCTTCGAAGGTACATCCTCTCGTCTTCCCTCTACTACATCTTCTAACTCATGAACTCACTCCGCTCTCCCCTCCTTGAACTCGCAGTACATCCGTCGCACCTTCTTCATGGACGTTCATCCTCCCCTCGCCAAACTTCTCATCACCCTCGCAGGATGGCTCGGAGGATACAAGGGAGGCCCCGAGGACTTCAAGGATATCGCCAAGTAGGTGTAGTTCTCCTTTCCTCTTCTTGCTTCCATCTCGTCTTCCCAGCTCGTTTCCTAAGCTCACCCTTCTTCCCCTCCCTCGTCGCTGCTCCCAGAGACTACACCCCTCTCGTCCCCTACGTCTCCATGCGCCTTCTCACCGGCTTCCTCGGAGTCCTCCTCGTCCCAGCAACCTACCTCACCCTCCGAGCTCTCACCTGCACCCTTACCACCTCCCTCCTCGGATCCCTCCTCATCCTCTTCGAAAACGCCCTCGCAGCTCAATCCCGTCTCATCCTCCTCGACTCCCCCCTCCTCTTCTTCACAGCCTCCACCATCCTCTGCTTCGTTCGCTTCACCAACGAGGACGCCAAGAAACCCTTCACCAAGATCTGGTGGAGGTGGTTGATCGCGTCGGGAACGATGTTGGGAGCCGTGGCGAGTTGCAAGTGGGTTGGGTTGTTCACGATCGCGACGCTCGGATGCGCGACGATCGGACAGCTTTGGACGTTGTTGGGAGACTTGAGGGTCAGCCCGAGGCTATGGTTGAGGCATTTTGTGGCGAGGGCGATTGGGTTGATCGTGATCCCGGTGCTCGTCTACATGGCGATCTTCAAGATTCACTTCATGGTCTTGGATTCGTCGGGAGATGGAGATGGGTTCATGAGCTCCGAGTTCCAGCATACGCTGCACGGGCATGGTATGGCTGATACGTACGCTGGTGAGCTCTATTTCTCTCAAGTTTGATTTCGAAGCGCTCTTCCTTCTGGTCGAGACGCAAACGGAGCTGACCTTTCTTTCCTCACGTCTTGTTCGTTCACCTCCTCCCGGAGACAGACGTCGCCTACGGATCTACCGTCTCCATTCGACATCTCAACACTCAGGGAGGTTACCTTCACTCTCACCCTCACAACTACCCTACTGGATCTCTTCGTTCGTTCAATTCCCCTTCTGCCTTTCTCTCTCCTCGCCTCGCCGCTCGATCCCAAAACTGACCTCTTTCCCTGTTCCGCCTTTCTCTCCCTCCAGAGCAACAAATCACCCTTTACCCTCACCGAGATACCAACAACGAATGGGTCATCCTCAACGTCTCGACCGAAGGAGTTCCCGATCCTGACTGGGACGTCGTTGACCCAATGGTGTTCATTACTGAAGGAGCTCAGATCCGACTTGAGCACAAGATCACCAAGAAGAGACTTCACTCCCACGACGTACGACCTCCCATCAGTGAAGTCGACTTCCAGAACGAGATCAGTGGTTACGGCTTCGATGGATTCTCGGGAGACGCGTGAGTTCGAGTTTCCTCTCTCATCCTCTCTTCTCCGAACTCCACGCTTCGCCCTTTCCTGCGACCGACAGACTCCTAAAGCTGATACTTTTTCTTTCCTCCACCGCTCTTCTTCCCCACAGCAACGACATCTTCGTCGTCGAACTCGCCAACGGACAAGATCGCAAGTCACGCAAAGCTCTTCGTTCGCTTCGATCCCACTTCCGACTCCGACACCACCTCACGGGATGCTACCTCTTCTCGCACAAGGTCAAGCTTCCCGAGTGGGGATTCGAGCAACAGGAGGTCACTTGCAACAAGAACCCGACGATCGACAACGCTCTCTGGTACATCGAGACGAACGAGCACCCACGGCGTGAGTTCTTCGTCCTCTCTTCCTTCCTTTTCGTTCAAGCGTGCGCTTTCGCAGCTTTCAATCGCGCACAACCTTCGTTACTGACTCCTTCTTTCCCTCTTTCCTCGTTGTTTGTACGAGTTCAGTTCCCGCGACCGCCGAGAAGGTGAACTACAAGGTCCCAGGCTTCCTCTCCAAGTTCGCCGAGCTTCAAGCCGTCATGTGGAGGACCAACGCTGGACTCACCGATCGACATGCCTACGACTCGAGACCTGGATCGTGGCCTTTCATGAGACGAGGAATCGTTCGTTCTCGCTCCTCTTCCTCTCTTCCTTGCCGACGCGTCGACTGATCTTGGCTTTTCCATCTCGACGTCGTCTTCTGTGCGAACACAGAACTTCTGGGTCAAGAACAACCGACAGATCTACCTCATTGGAAACCCCGTCGTTTGGTGGGCGTCGAGCTCGGCCGTCATCCTCTACATTCTCGTTCGAGGTCTTCTCATCCTTCGAGCGAAGAGAGGATTCCGGGATCTTCACCATCGTTCGTTCCTCCTCCTCTCCCTTCCCTCTTACTCAAGCTGACCTCCCTACTCTTACTTTATCCTCTTCGACAGCTCTCGTCCTCGCCTACGACCCCATCCTCTCCTTCCTCCTCCTCGCCTGGTCCCTCCACTACGCTCCCTTCTTCCTCATGGAACGTCAGCTCTTCCTCCACCACTACCTCCCCGCCCTCTACTTCTCCGTCCTCCTCCTCTGCGTCCTCTTCGACCTCTCGGTCTCGAGACTCAAGCCCAGATCGAGAGTCGTCGTTGCGGGAGTCGTCCTGCTGGTCGCGTTGGGTGGATTCAGGCATTTCAGTCCGTTGACTTACGGAAGGCCTTGGACGAGAGGAGAGTGCGAGAGTTCCAAATGGAGGAAGAATTGGGATTTCAGTTGGTGAGTTTTGACTTTCGACTTTCGCTTTGCTGAAGAGAAAAACGAAGGGAGACGAGGGGACGAGGGTAACTCGGAAAACTGACGCGTCGGGTTCTCCCTTCACTTTCCCTTTTTACAGCTCCGACTTCCACGAGGACTACTCCAAGTACACCGTCATTCCTCCTCCCTCGTTCGAAATGCAACCCATCACTTCCGATAAGGTCGAGCCTGCAGGAGCCGCCATCACTACCGAGGTTCGTTCTCTTCTCCCACCTCTCTTCACACTCAAGTCCTTTTTCCTTCTCCCTTACTTTCCTCTGACCTTGCCCTAACTCTTCATCCCTCCCTCCCTCTTCATCCTCCTCTCACAGCTCGCTGCCGTCCCCGTCGAAGCAGGACACGACGTCTTCGCTCCAGCCAAAGCCGTTCCCATCTACAACGAAGACGCGGCCGCTGCCGTCGCAGCTCTCGGAAACGATGAGCTCCTTCCCGCTCACGGAGGAGCAGACGATCTTGCCACTGGACTCGTCGCTGACCGGGAGTCTCAAGCTACCAAAAGGTCCGAGGAAGACGCCGAACCCAGTCCTCCGTTGCACCTCGTCGTGCCTCCGAAGGTGGAGGATTTGACTGGAGAGGAGAGGGAGGAGGTCGAGGATTTGGTTGCTGAGGCGCTGAAGGAGGATGAGAAACATGAGGAGAAGTTGGAGGTGTTGAAGGTGGTGGAGAAGGTTGAGGGTGGGGACGTGATGGATTAGAGGGAGATCGACGGCGGGAGGGTGTCGAACGGAGGAGAGAGTATTAGTCTAGGGGAGTTTGCGTATGTAGGATTATCTCTCGAACTCAGATGGCTTTTTTTTTCTCTTTCTCTGACCGGCCCAAAGATGCGTGAGCAGACGAGAAAAAAGAGAACGAGCGAGTGAACTGCGACGCGTGTCTCCTCCGCTCTCGTTTCCGTTTCTCTTTCGATTTTGTGTCTTCTCTTCCGAGCTAGCTCGATGTGTGACTCTCTAGAGTAGCTTCAGTGATGTGCCCATTTCATGCCGCTCGATCTCAAACTCTCGAATGCGAGGAAAGAAGGACTCCAGCGTCGACGACCTGAAGCATCATCAACGACTTTTCGCCGCTGTTCTTGGCGATCCACACATCAGAACCCAAACCTACATTATCCGCCGGTTGGGCGACTGCTCCAGAAACAAGCGACTCATTTGCTGGAAGGGTCTCTCCTCGCGCCTTGAACTCGTCTCCGGATTCGGGCGCGTCGAGAAAGATGGCTTTCTCGTCTTCCCTTTCTCTCTCTCTCTCTCTCTGGAGTCTTTCAAGAATGTTTGGTTGCACAGCTCAATAGATAGAATAGATAGAAGAAACTTGAAAAACTTTTCGGCGTCTAAGGTATAACTTAACGAGGAGAAAGTGCGAGAGAGAGAGAAGAGAGCAAGCTGGATAAATAACTGTCAGATCGAAAGGAAAGAAGAAGAGTGTGAGTAGGTTAGATCTAAAGGAGTGCGAGTGGACGGGTTGGCAAGTAGACTAGGTTTGGCGAGGGTGTGTGGTGGTACGACGTGGGTTCGAGAGATGGAGAGAGCAGCGAGAAACAACAGGTAACGAAAAGAGAGAGAAGAAAGAAGAAGGGATGGGGTCGAAGAAGAGGATCCGCCCGGCCCATATACAAAACGAGAAATAAACTAAGCACACAACCGAGAGCGAGAGGCCAGCTCTATGAAAACAATAACTACACAACGAAACGAGGCAAGGCAAAGAAAGAAACCGCTAGAGACCCAGCTCTCTCGAATCCGCGTCGAGACCTTCCACTCGAATGCCCTCCCTCCCTTTGGCACCGACGACTCTCGACCCATCGTGAGATGCTCCTCCTCCCATCAGGCGACTCCATCCTCCGGCCGATGCGACCAGGTTGGCGAAGGAGCCTCGAGGCTTGATGGTGAGACCTCCTGAGGGAGCCTTCCCGCTCCTCGACGCCGACGACACGATCCTCTGTTGCTGGAGAGTCGGATGGGATGAGCGAGGTGGAGGAGGCGGAGGGAGGGAGTCGGAGTCTGCTGATGATGCTGAGGAAGCTGATGATGAGGATCCTCGGCGGGAGAGGTGGGGAGGGGAGAGGGGAGTGAGGGAGGAGTGGTAGGAGGAGTGGGACTGAGGGATGGAGAGATGGGAAGCGGTTGTTGTTGATCGAGAGTTGGAAGTGATGTGGGTTGTGGATAGTGAGTGTGTGAGGGTGTTGACGGAAGGGAGAGGTCGTCGAGCAGCGACTGTAGGGCGGACGGGGACGGTGGTCGCGTTCGTGCTTGAGGTGGAGATGGAGGAGGAGGAGGAAGAGGTGGAAGCGTCCGACGAGTTGGAAGTCGACCGTTCCAGGTCAGGAAGACCATCGACTCCTTCCACTGCTGATGAGGATACCGACGTAGGAAGTCCAGCAACGACGGGGGTCTCCTGAGCAGCGACAGCGACTCTCCTCGCGACTCCTCCCTCCAGCGACGCGGTCATGGCGGACCTCTTTGCCCTCTTCTCCCTGTTGGATCGAATGAAGGGAGCGTAGTGAACGAGAAGCTCCTCCTCGGTAACTCGGAGATCGTAGTCGAGGAGGTAGAGGAGCTGCTTCTCCATGAGGTTGACTTCGGCGAGGGAGAAGAGGGCAGAGTATCGCTGCCAGTGCTTGTTCTTTGGCGAAGAGTCGTTGAGGTACTTTGCGGCACAGATGAGAGCGGCGAGGAAGACTCGATGACGAGTGCAGTGCATTCCTGAGAAGAAAGAGTTAAGGAGAAACACAAGGAAAGAAGGTCAGGAAATTGTTTCAGAGCTCGAAACGAGCAGGTCGAAAGGAGAGATGGCGGGTCTGGCTTCGAAAGAAATTCTAGGCTCACCTTTTGCGACCCTGGGAAGCTTCGACTTCAGTCTGTCCAGGTAGACGAGGGTAACGAGAAGTGTTGATGGCTGGACGTTGGACTGCTCGACGAGGAGGTGGATGAAAGTCTGGAGGGAGGGGAGGTTGGAGGAAGCGTCGACGTCGATCGGGGTGGCCGAGGAGGTCGAGGTCGAGGAGGGGAGTTCAGGGACGCCTGGCGTGCTGATCTTGGTAGGAGTGGTGGGAGGGGAGAGGAGAGAGGTGGAAGGCTTGTCGACGACGATGACAGAGGTAGCTTTGGCTGCCAGGGTGCCTGCAAAAAAAACGAAGGAGGGAGCAGGAGGAGGTCAGCTCGTCATTTTCTTTCTCTTGCTTCCCCTTGCAGACTTCCTCTTTGTAGAGAGTGCTCGAGATGACAAAGAAATGAAAACGTACAAATTTGCTCCTTGGTAACACCCTGCTTCAGCAAATCGAGCAGTTCAGGGTCGTGCATGGCTCGGGGGAGGAGGGAGGAAGGGTATCGAGCGTTGGAGGAAGCGGACGACATGTTGATGGAGAGGGAAAGTTTGTTGATGGAGTAGAGAGAGGGGAGGTGGAAGCTGGCTTGCAGGGGGGGTTGGATCGTAGAAGAGTGGTGAGGAGAGGGTCGAAGAGCGAGCTTGACAGGGAGGAAGGAAGGAAGGTCGAGCGAATAGATAGACGTTGAACACTCGGAGGGAGGAGGAGGAGCAGGGAGGGAGGAGGAAGACGGTTGGGAAAGAGGTATCGTTTTTTAGGAAGGTTGGGAGGGGGATGGAGGTTGAAGACGAAAAGAAGGCCAGCTTCTGAGTTTGATTGAGAGGAAAGTGGGAGGAGGAGGAAGGTGGGTGTTGCTGGATCAGGAAGAGACAGTTCAGGGTTTCGGTCAGGTCGTTCCAATCGACGACGGATCAAGAAAAGGCGCCCCAGCCATCTTTCTCCCTCTTTCGCCGATTCGAATCATTGAAGGCGAGAGAGCCAGGCCGGTCCAGCTGCTTTCTCAATAAATACAGTGAGTATATACGTCGAGATCTTAGCAAGCCCCGATCTCGAAACAATCCTGTAGGAGGCTGGACTCGAGTCTTCCTCTCTCGAGAATAATGAAGGGAACAAAGATGGAGATGAAGCAAAAGGCCGAAAGCGGCGAGCGAAGCTTCTTTGAGAAGCCTTAGGCGAGCGACACTCGACACCAAGGGCTTTTTCAATCCTAAATTTCTCGATTTATTCCGGGGACCGAGCGTCTTTCTCTCTCTCTCTATCCCTCTCTACACCCTCTTTTTGGGGGGATCTTCTTCGAAGCCCTCGTTACCGCCTCGTAAAACAAGGAACCGACGTCGTCGACTCTTGTTGAACGCGTCGCGCCTTTTCTGCTCGCCCTGCTTGCTATCTCCCTGCATCACGGGCTTAGCTTCTTCGTAGGCGTTTGTACCTAGATCGATGAGAACAAGCAATCGAGGGATACAATCGAGAAGAGACCGATAACCCTATCGAAGAGCCTCTCTCCGGATCAACTTGGACAGGGTCTCACAGTCCCTTTAACCGACGAAGGCCTGAAAGGACCAGGTCTTACTGTTCTTCTTTGGTGGGGGCGAGTACGAGATCGATAGATCAGACGGAATGACGCAAAGAAAGTCCGTGAGCGGCAAACAAGGGAGGTGTAGGGAGGTGTCGGTTGGGATGGAGAAGGGGAGGTGTCGGATGATCAGCAGCAGCACATTATAGGAGGGAGACGAGTCTTTCATCCTTGCTCGGTTCTGTTGAGAAAATTTCTTGCTTCTCTCGCGCTCACGATTTCTTGAGGATTCGTCGCGTTGAAGCCCAATCCGGACTCGTCGCTGCCGAGTCCTTCCTCTTGGTCTGTTTGCAGGAGTCTTTGCAAAGTGAAGGCGCCCAAAACAAAAAGCCGAAAAGATAAGTAGGGGTAATTCGATAGGATCCCCGTTGCCTAGAGATACAGGAGGCTTCGAAAAGAAATCACGAAAAAGAGATGAAGAAAAGACAAAACGAGTCGACGTGTTCTCCTCTCCTTCATCTAGTTCAACTTTCTCGAAAGCAGACTTCAAGTGGAGAGTGAAGCTCAGTCTATACATAAATAATCAAAATCCTTGAACTAGCAGCGAAGATCTAGCCTGCTTCTACAATAATGCAACCCAACGGAATGGAACGCGTCCTTCGACCCACCGTCCTCCCTCCTCTACTTCTTGTAAAGATCCCGGAACCTGGTAAGAAGAGCCTCTGTTCAATTCAAAAAATAAAATATGCGGGCTTGGTCAGCTCCATAGAGATCAGGAAGAATGAGAGAAAGGAACGCTCGAGCGAGACGCGGCGGGTGGGCGAAAAGGAAAGGTGAGGGGGGAGAGAGAAAAAGAAGAGAAGAACCAAGAACGAACCTGTTCCGTAAGACTTCTGGTAAGCATCCCAGGCCTCGATCTTCTCGATGTACTTTTTGAAAGGCTTGAACTCCTGCGCATCGAGAGCAGCAAGAAGTTTCGCTCCTGATCCCTCAGGCCAAACTCCGAGCTCCTCCTTCGAAAGGGGAAGGATTCGACCTGAAACGTCCCACAACAAAAAAGAAAAAGGAGAGTCAGCTACTAGGTCTTCTCCTAAGAAGCAGAAGAGAAGAGGGGAACTCACCAATGAAAGGAGCGACCAAAGCATCTCCAACTCCAAACTCCTTCACGTCCGCGAGTTCTCTAAGGATCGGCAGAAGAACCTTGATACCATCGAGAAGAGCCTGAAGACTTCCGTCGGTGGTTCGAGAGTAGGTGGTCCAAGGCCCTTGAACGTGGTTCTCGAATTGGACGGCGAGGAGTCGAGCTTTGGCGGAAAGGACGGGATCCTTGTCTGTTGTTTTGTTTTGAGCGAGAGAGAAAGGTCAGTAAAGGGTCCGGAAGCGAGACAGAAAGGATATCTATACGTACAGTCGATGGAAGGGTAAAGCTTAGCGATGAATTCGACGATCACGCTGGACTGAAAGGGGAGGAAGATAAAGAAAGAGGTCAACGACGACGAAGCTGAAAGAACGAGACGAGACGCGCAGAGAGAATAGATGCTCACCTCGTTGAGTCGGAAGACGTCATCGGGAAGGTTGCTTCCATCTGATCCCTTGGGAGCTCCGTAGGTGATGGCAGGGACCTAATTGAAAAGAGTAGAGAAGAGTGAGCTCGAGATCGTTGAAGGGGAGATGGGAAAGTCGTGCTCACTTTGGAGGCAGGGTTGACTTTCTCGAACCAGCTAGGCTTGTTTCCGAGATCGATCTCGACGGTATCGAAGTCGGCTCCAGCAGCGAGGAGTGCAATCCTGACTCGCTGAGCCCACCAAGACTGAGGCGACGAAGGGAAAGGAAGCAGAAGGTCAGCGGAAGAGGAGCGAGAGCGGGAGGGAGAAGTCGAGCTCGACTCGAATTCAGACTCACGCCTTGAGTATTGTAGAGAGTGATGTGCTGGGGAGCGGACATGATGTTGAGCGAGAGGAGTTGAAGTAGATGATGCGAAGAGAGATGGTGATGGTTGTGGGCTGGAAGAGAGATGTCTGAGGGCCTAACTAAAAGGCGAAAGAAGGAAAGGATGGCGAGCTCGCTGATTCCTCACCATCGCGGGTTCGCCCGCCTTCCCGTTCGTCCCTCCGAGCTGGGATGGTGAATAAGCTGACTGATCAGGACATGGCAACATACAGAGCCACGGTCTCGACTTTCGCTTCGGCGCCGAAGGACGCCGTTGAGTCTCTCATCACTCTCTTCCTCTTGATCTTGAACTCGTCGTCTCGTCCCTCAGCCCACCCACGAGTCCTCCATCCCACTCCTGCCAACTGATCCGGGCCCTCTCTCTCAATCTCTCGAACGTGCAGGCTTGACGGGGTCCGAAGGTCATACTGAATTCAAAATCATAGCATGGCTGCTCCTACTCCTGCCGTCGTTCCACCTCCTTCGAGAGACAAATCCACCTGGTCGGGCGAACTGTTTACGAACGGGGCTTCTCCTGTGATAGAGAGGATCGAGTGGAGAAAGAGAAGAGGAAGTCAGCTCGTGTTCCTTGGAGACTCGAGCAAGGAAGAGGGTCGAAGTGAAGGTGAAGGGAGGAGAGCTGAACGAACCTTCTTCTCCTTCCACAAGGCCATGAGTCCAACACCCGAGACCTTGACGACCTTGAATCGGACCTGAGAGGAAGGAAAGCAAAGAAAGATGAAGGACGAGTCAGAAAACGGTGTAGGGCGACGAGAGGTCGATCGTTCGAGGAGACAGAGGGAAGGCAAGACTCACTCCGGGGATATCTCCCTTAGCTGTTGAGGTTCAAGAGCGAGAAGTGGGACGAGGCGAAAAGGTGGGTAGGGATGGTATTGGAGAAGTGCAGGAGAAGAGACGAGGCCAGAAGAGGGGTTGTGGAGGGAGAGAGAGGGAAGGAAGGAAGGGATCAGCTCTTCGTTCAGCTCATGCGACCGTCCTCCTTTCGAAGCGAAAGGAAACCCAACGAACCCTTTCCTCGTCGTCCGAAACCAGAGATGAGGACCTCGTCGTTCTCATCGAGGTAGTTCTGTGTGCGTGAACGGTAGGAGAATAAGTCAGCTCTCTCTCTCTCGTCTCGTCGGGTTCGTCGTTCCATCCTCCTCTCATCCTCTTCTCGTCCCATCCCATCCTCCCTTCTCCTTCCTTCGCCATCCCTCCTAGACCAGATCAAGCGGAGCATAGAGAGAGACGAGTGTACTCACAAGGCAACCATCGTTAGGAACGAAGGCGGTGACCTTCTTTCCGTTCTTGATGAGCTGAACCCTGACACACTTCCTGATAGCGGAGTTGGGCTGCTTGGACTCAATACCGATCTTCTCAAGAACGATACCCTTGGCGTGGGAAGATCCTCCAGTGGGAGAGGTCTTGTAGATGTTACCAAGAGCTCTCTTCTTGTAGGACTTGTCGGCCTGTGGGGATCAAAAGGGAAGGAGGGAAACGAGATGAGGTTGCGTTTTTTGGCGAAGAGTTGGGACGAGCGAAGAAGGGGAGGGGATGAGAACGCACCCATCGGGCGTCCTTTCGGTCGGTTCGGAGCTTCCTGGCGGCGCAGAGTCCTCGAGGCTTGTTGGCTGATGGAGAGGAGGGTGGAGAGTTGAGTTCGAGGGAGGGAGGGGGGAGGAGGAGGATGGGCGAAGGTCAAGGAAGGGAAGGAGGAGGGAGAGAGTTCCGTGACGAAGTTGACGAGGGAGCAGAGGTCCGAGAGAGAAGAGAATTTCGTGAAGGTGTCCAGGGAGAGGGTAGGTATAGGTTCGTGCAGAGAGTAGGAGAATAGGTCGAGGAGGGGTGAGGAGAGCATGGGGAGAAGAAGAAGAGAGAGGTGTCAGTGTTCGTGCTTCCTATGACTTCCTTCTTCTCTCCCTCCAACGAGCAGTTTTACTCACATCCCTGTGAAAGAAAAAGGAGGTGGTGGATGTCAGGTTCGTGCTTCGGATCAGCTGCAGAGAGTTAACGATATCGACGAACCATCTTGAGTTTGGCTTGACGGAGAGAAGGAAGACTGGCAGTGGCAGTTTTTGTTCACCTCTTTTCGAGTGGCCTCCCTCCTCCGCCTCCTCCCCTCCCCCCCTCCTCCTGCGGTGAGCCCGCCCTTGGTTAGTTCCGGCGACTTCTCCTTTTGCTTTCTCTTCTTCGAAGAAAAAAGGATCTTCGCGTTCGATATTGGTGGTCTCAGAAAATTCAATCGAAAATTTTGAAGAGCGCGGCAGCAAGCTCATCCGTCGCGCTCCGCTCGAACTCTCTTCCTCTCACCTCATTGTGCTGGTTTCTTGACGCGAACTTAGGTCATCAGATCGTAAACTCCTCCCAACCAACTCCTAGATTCTACCAGCTGCTCCACTCCTCGACTCTCAAGCGGCCAACTTGGCGCAATCGTTCCCTCTCTCTCCCTCAAGTCATCCTGATGATCAAGTACATCCACAGCCACGCGAGCGTCACCGCTGCACACGCTCCCAGTACGAGCCAAGTGTTGGATCTGCCCTTCGTCGAGACGGCTCCAAGTCGACCAGCGGATCCGGTCAAGCGAGAGATGTTGGCTGGAGAAACGAACGAACGAACCGACGCGCGCGTGTGTCAGTTTTAAAGCCTCGATGTCGAAATGGAGAGAGAAGATGATGATGATACGAACATTCTAAAAGCGAAGCACCCTGCTCGAGAAGGGGCTTCTCTGCTTCCAGCGAGTTGGAGAAATGAAGAGCGTTCTTGCGAAGTTGAGTCGACATCTGGCGAAACGAACGAGGGTCAGCTCGTTTCCACCTCCTTCTCTCTTCTCTCATTCGCGTCGGAGATAGTTACGTACCTGAGCCAGCTGCTCCGTCAACTCATCATGCAGTCTACTCGTCGAACCCATCAATCCACTCTTCTCGTTCTCACTCTTCTCCTTCTGAAGCTGCATGGTCTCCTCCCTCATCCGCGGTGGTCCCAGCAGCTGTTGGCTCTTCTCGTTCTCCGTCGAGGGAAGTAAAGGTGGTGGGTGGGACGTGGAAGATTGTTGCAAAGCTGAAGCAAAGACGTGGGTTGCAGGATCTTCGGGGAGAAGTGGGTCGGCGGGAGATGGACCGGTGGTTGATTCGCCTAGGATGAGATCTGGGAGGGGTTCGTTCGGTTGCGAGGAGAGGACGGATTCGAAAGGGTTGGCGAGCTTGCGAGCTAGTGAAGGAGTAGGTAGTTTGGTTGGTTCTGGTGGAGGTGGGAAGGAGTAGATCGGGGTTGGAGGGAGGGAAGGAGGTGACTGATGGGAAGGAGGGAAGGAAGGAGGAGGGAAGGTGAGCTTGAGCGAAAGTGACGTGGAAGTCGAGAAGCAGTTGAAGAGGAAAGAAACGAACTGGTTGGGCGAGGATGATAGACATGGTGATTCTGTTCAAGGCGGATTCGAACTTGGAGAAGGCATCGCTGGTACTGGGGGAAGGAGAGGAAAGGTCAGCATCATCGGGCTCGAGTTCCTCTCCTCCACTTGGGTCTCCCAGCTTCTCGAGCTCTTCGACTCACCCAGGTGCATCTCCTTCCTCGGCGATCACACTGTCGAGTAGCTGTCGAGCATATTTAGCGTCCTGTGCGTGAGAAGAAGTCGGATAATCAGCATCAGCCTCGTAGAGGGGGAAGGGAAGGGACGACTCGGCTGACCTCGTTGAGCTTCCTGACCTCCCACCACGTTTTGCCTTCTACGCCAGCTTTCACGTTCTTGTCGAGACGTGAGAGGATCCTGCCGAGATTTACTTTGTTGTGAGAAGAGCGCTCGTCAGTCGATTGGAGTGAATAGCTCATCGTCGTTGGCGGAGAGAGGAGGGCGACACGGAACGAAGCTCCAGTCGAGGCGACGCACCTTTCGATCTTCTTGCCTCCGACCACAACATCCTTCGGACGAACATCTCTTTTTGAGAGCTCTGTAGCTCACACTCTGCTCTTCTATATTTAGATACCTCGATAAAGAAACGCTAAAGCTCCAAACGGCCAGCTTCCCCCGACAACCGCTCTCTCGTTCCTCCTCAACTCAAGCTCGACCTCCCTGCATCTCTCTTCTCTCTGTCTCTCTCCGCAACAATTCCTCCCACGCCAAATGGAAACCCGTCCGTCCGTCTCCAAACTAGTCCCCACCTTCATCCTCTCCTCTACAACCTCCTCAAAGCTCAGCCCTCTCTCCTCTCTCCCTCCTTTTGGATCGCATTCGCGACCACCACTTTCTCCCTCCCTCTGATGGTCCCCTCTCCCCCAACCGGCCTAGTCCACCTGTATCACTATCTATTCATGCCTCTCAACCTCACACTCTTTCCAACAACCTCTCTCCCTCTCGAAGCTCGTCGTCGCCCAAGGTCGTCAATCGCGTCCATCACCTCTCCCTCTCTCCTTGCTTCCTCGACCACAACAGACTCTCCACCTCCGCTCCCTTCTTTTTTTGGTCCAGACTTGGACAAAACACACCTGATTGATCTCGTTCCAAGGAGCCGTCTCGAACTCAACCCCGTCAATCGTCGCGAGTCGAACCGCATCGCAGTTTTCGGATTGGGTTGATGGCGGTTTACTGGGTTTGGGGCGAGAATTGATTTGCTGGGGGTTGTTCGCTTAGCTGCGGGTATCAAAGGGCTTAAGCAGGTTTGAGTCTGTAGATAGAGGGGCAGGGAGAGAGGGAGTAGAGGGAGATGGACGACGCGGTGTCGAACGAATCGTGTAAGATCTTGAGGAGCTCGAGGGTTTATTTTCTCCTGCAGCAGTGGAACACTGAGCGTCAGAGAATCCTGATTCAGCATGCTTTGAGTTTGACAAGAAACGAGTGGTGAGATGAAGCGATGAAGTGTTGATGAAGGTTGAGTGAACGATCGCGCCAGAAGATGGAACGCTCACAAGAAAGACGAAGAAGATTTTTCATTTGCCCCTGAGTTGTTCGAACTAAGATATACTTGCCTGAGTGAAGGAGGGAAAGAGAAATGAAAAAGAAGAAACTCTTTCGGCTTTGTTCCCGCCAGCAGAGGAGAGAGAGAGTTGAGCGTCGAGGATGAGTTGACCTCCCAACGTCTTCTTGACCTTCTCCTCTCTCCCTCCCTCCCTTTCCATCCCTCCCGACCAGAGGAAAGCCAGGCCCAACCCTCTCCTTCACCGATTTTCTTACCTTCTCTCCTCTTCCCATCCATCTACGAGGACCGGAACTTGCTTTCTGCTTCCGGAAACGAACTCGACCTTCCCTCCCATCTCCCTCCCTTCCCTTCCCTCCTCCCTCCTCCTCTCTTCCTCTCTATCTCTCTCCCGTTCGAGATGAGCCGTCCCAGTTCGTGGTACGACGATTCCCTCCCTCAATTCTCCACCACCACCTCCTCTTCGATCCGTCAACTCCCTTCAGCGCCTTCCTATCACCACGGTTCGCCTTCGTATCACCCCTCCTCATCAGCAGCTCCTCCCCCACCGCCTCCTCCTCCCTCAGGTTCCTCCTACCACGGTCCCTCCTCGCCATACACGTCGGATCCGAATCGAACGACGTCCATGTATGCTCCTCCTCCTCCGCAGCATCAGCAACAGCGGCCTTCAACTCTATACGGAGGCTCGCAGTCGACGGGAGGGACGTCGATGGGAGTGGATCTCCTTCCGTCCCACACCACAGGGAACTCGTCGTCGGCGTCGTCCGCGTTCAGTCTCGCGAGGAGTGCGTCGCTGGGAGGAACGAGGAGGAAGGATCCGTTTGGGAATCAGATCGACGATGTAGAGAGAGCGTTGGGAGGGACAGAGGAGCAGAGAGGTCCCATCCAGGGAGGTTGGTCAGATGGAGGAGCACAAGGAGGTCAGCTTCACTCGCAGTATTCGAACTCGCTTGCTGGAGCTTTCGGAGGAGCAGGTTTCTCCAGAGGAGGAGGTGGTGGTGGTGGAGGAGATATCTACCAGGGAGGAGGAGGAGGAAGCGGCGGTGCGATGGTGGGAGGACTCGAAGGAGGAGGAGGAGTCGGTCACTCCGGCTTGATGTCAGTCTCGATGCTCCCTTCGTCGTCCTCGTCCTCTCAACAAGCTCTATCGTCAAGAGGACAGGATCGTACGAATCTCATGGGTCCACCACCACCCCAAACCTCATCCTCGAATCGAACGCAATCGATCGGTCCTCCTCCGCAACCTCAACCTCAACCTTCCTCCTCTTCGTCCTCGTACCAACCTCAACAACACTACTCTCTCGGTCAACCTCCACCACCTTCCCAGAACCCTTACATCCCTCAACAACTACACGCTTCCTCCTCCTCCTCCGCAGCTTACGATCCATCCAACGTTGGAGGAGGTCACTCTCCTTCCTCCGCCGGACATCCTCCTCCTTCGACGACCTCAACCACCAACTGGTCCTCAAGCTACAGTCCTCTCCCTTCCCCTCACGTCGACATGAGAACTTCTCCTCTCCCTAGACCACCAGCTCTACCTCAACACTCCCTCTCCTACACCGCTGGATCCTCAAACACCTCGACCTTGAACCCACACCACCCACCATCTCCCCATCTCCTCCAGTACCAACTTCATCATCAACAACCTCCGTCGTCGTCGTCATATCAGCAACAATCTCCTTCTAATCCTTACGCTCCGACAGCATCATCCCAACATCCTCAACCCCTCCAACCACCCTCCTCATCTCAACCGTACTCCTCCTCCCAACAACCCTACACGACCGCCTCCTCCTCAGCATCACCTTACGCCCCTCACACCCAACCTCACCCTTCTTCCTCCTCAGCCTACTCCTCCCCTCAAACTCAGCAAACGGACTCCATCCCTACACCAGCGTCGTACGCGAGCAGAGGAACACCTAGTCCGACAGGGTTGAGCAGGAGCTACGGAGCGAACGCGGGAGGGAGTCAGCTTTATTCGAGGGACGGGAGGGAGGGAATGGGTGGGATGGGTGGAGGAGAAGGAGGACCACCGAAGGCGAAGGCTGGGTTTAGGAAGGTTAGAGGGCTGGGAGAGGTGAAGCCTGTGTTTAGCGAGAGAGGAGGAGGAAGGACGAGTGTGAGTCGTTTTCTTTTCTCTCTCTTTGAGAGGTTTGGGGAGGTTTGGTTGAAGGAGGGAGTAGGTGTTGATGTGGGTATGGATGAGAGAAGAGAGTAGATCGAAGGAAGGAAGGAAGGAAGGAAGAAGACGAAACGAAACCGAAAACGAGTCCAGCTGACCATCTCCATCTCCCTGTCTCTCTCTCTCCTTCCTTCCTTCCTCACCTCTTCTCAACCATCCCACAACCCACTATCACGCTCTCCACTCAGCCCCTAACTTCCCTAACCTCCCAACTAGCCTTAACCTACTCGTCCTGCAACCCTCAGTTCCGGTACGAAGTCGCCCACAACCCTCGTCGCGTCCTCACGAAACCGTCCAAGGGAGTGCTCAACGATGGACACGATAACGAGGAGAACGATTACATCTTGTATGTGAACGATTGGTTGGGGACGGAGGAGGGTCATAAGTGAGTGGGATTATTTTGGATGGAAGAGAGGAGAGGAGAGGAGGGAGGGAGGAGGAGGATGAGAAAAGCGAGAGAGAGCTGAGCTGAGCTGACCATTTCTTTTCTCTCTCCCTTTTCTTCTTCTTCTTCTTCTTTTTTCTTCTCTTTCTCCTCTCCACTCTCTGCCTCGCACTCTCTCCCTCCCTCCCTTTTCTCCCACTCGTTCGTTCCACGCACAAGATACCTCATCCTCGACGTGCTCGGTCAAGGAACGTTCGGTCAGGTCGTGAAATGTCAGAACATGAAGACGAACGAGGTCGTGGCTGTCAAGGTCATCAAGAACAAGCCGGCGTACTTCAATCAGAGTATGATGGAGGTGGCGATTTTGGATGAGGTGAGTTTGAGGAGAGGTGGGGAGGGGAGGGAAGAGAGAGGAGATGAAACTGACTCGCGACCGACTCTCTTTCCTTTTTCTTCATTTCATCCAACTCACCCACTCAGCTCAACACCAAATGCGACCCTCACGACACCCACAACATCCTCCGAATGCGAACCCACTTCATCCACTGCAAACATCTCTGCCTCGTCTTCGAATGTCTCTCCTCCAACCTCTACGAACTCATCAAGCAGAACTCCTTCCGAGGACTCAGCACTCAACTCGTCAAGGTCTTCACCACCCAGCTCCTCGATACGCTGACGGTTCTGCACGAGGCGAGGTTGATTCATTGCGATTTGAAACCCGAGAACATTTTGTTGAAGTCGTGAGTAGTGTTCAGCTTTTCTCTCTTCGATTTTCTTCTCGTTGGTTTTCGAAACGAGGATGAGGAGGAAACGCGAAACGCGAGCTGACTTTCTCTCTCTCCTCCCCTTTCACTCATTCCTTTCACCCAGCCTCCAATCCCCCCACATCAAAGTCATCGACTTCGGCTCCGCCTGCCACGAATACTCAACCGTCTACACCTACATCCAATCTCGATTCTACCGTTCCCCGGAAGTCCTCCTCGGTCTGCCTTACTCGACAGCGATCGACATGTGGTCGCTTGGGTGCATCGCTGTGGAACTCTTCCTTGGACTGCCGCTTTTCCCTGGGACGAGCGAGTATAATCAGTTGTCGAGGATTATTGAGATGCTTGGGTGAGTTTGGCGACGCGTCTTTTTTCTTTCTTCTCGTTGCGCGTTTGAGTGCAGTCGGCTTTCCCTGACTTCTCTTCTCTCTCCCCTTTTCTCGCCTCATCTCCATCTCTCCCTCAAGACTTCCACCGAACCACCTCCTCGAAAACGGCAAGCAAGTCCACGAGTTCTTCAACTCGGAACCCAACCCGGAGTCTTCTTACGGTCGAGGAGGAGGACGCGTCTTCCGTCTCAAGTCGATGGAGCAGTACTCCAAGGAACACAACACGAACGAACAACCTTCCAAGCAGTACTTCAAGGCTTCGACGTTGCCGGAGATTATCAAGGGGTATGCGTTTGCGAAGAAGGGCGCGAAGCAAGGGGACGTGGATAAGGGTGAGTTCTTTTCTCTTCCTTCCCCCCCAATTTTCGGGGGGAGGATTTTCTCGGACCCCGTTCGCGCTGGGAGGAAAAAGGAACGAGTAGAGAGCTGACTTTTTTCGGCTTGGGTTTGGGCGCGAAAACAGAGATGGCGATTCGAGCTTCGTTCACGGACTTCGTACTCGGTCTTCTCAACCTCGATCCGATCAAGAGGTGGTCTCCTCAGCAGGCGATGCTTCATCCTTTCATCACTGGAGAGAAGTTTACGGGACCTTTCGATGTGAGTTGCAACGAACGAACTTTCTCTCTCCTCTTCGTGGTCGCGTTTCGTTGTTTTCTGACTTCTCTTCTCTCCTCTCTGTTGTCCTCGACTCTCGCAGCCTCGACGAGCCCAGTCAGCCCATCAGCAGTCGGACTCGATGCAGCAGCAGCAGCAGCAACACGCTTCTCAGCCTCAGCAGCAGCCAGTCGATCCGAAACGACCCTACGGAGGACTCGTCGTTAACACCGCGTCTCGGACACCTCGAGCGTACCAGGACGCAGCGACCTACAACCAGCAGCTCGCTCATCATCAGACCTACACGGCTCAGCAACAAGCAGCTCAGGCAGCAGCCAGCGCTTACCGACATCCCTTCGCTCCAGCGGACGACTCGTCGGCCGCGTCGTACAACCAGCAGCAGCAGCAACAACGAGCGTACCAGGCTCAGCAGGCTCAGGCTCAGGCTCAGCAGCAATTGCATCTCAGTCAGCAGCAGCAGCAGCAGCACCAACGCATCTCCGGAGGATCAGCCTCGTCAGGTCTCGTCCCTTCGTCGTACTCGGTTCGAAACTCGACAGGAGCGATCCTTCCTCCTCCAGCAGCAGCTCATCCTTCCAACCCTCCCTCGAACGCCTACTTCCCTTCCGGAGGACGGAATCGAGCCAACACCATCGGACAGATGGACGTCGTCCCTCCTCAGCTCGCTCGGATAACCAACCTCGGAGTCGAACAGTCCCAGGGAGGTCGAAGCGCTCTCACGCCGGTGATGAATCGAGAAGAGATGATGAGGGAGTGGGAGAGGAGGAACGCTCAGGGAGCTTCGGGGAAGAGAGCTTCAGTCAATCAGACTTGGCCTCAGCTCGAGTTCTTGGAAGGTCAGGCGGAGAGCTTGGGATGGGGTCCGTCGTCGAACGCTCGTTACGCTGGAGGAGGAGGGGGAGGAGGGATCCAGTTCCCACCCCCTCCCATGACCGTCATCGTCGACGACGGCTCCTCCTCCTCTCGGAGTCGCCAACTCCACCAACAGCATCAACGCGATCACTCCATGAGTCGAGACGTTAGCATGGGAGGAGGACCGGAATCTCGTTCATCAATCTCGGACCCTTCGTCGAATCGCTACGATCCCTCTCCCTCCCCAAACTCCATCATCCCTCAAGCTCCACCTCAAGCCTACTCCATTGGAGCTCAAAACAACGCTCGCTACTCAGCTTCCTACCAACCTCCTCATCCGCTCCTCCTTACCTCCTCCAGTGCCAACGACAACTCCTCAGGAGGATACGACGTGTACGATCCTCATCGAGATGGATTGGGAACTCTCATTCAACCGCTCATTCCTTCGGCTCAGGGATCCTCCTCCAACTTCGGACAGTCACCGTCGTCGTCGTCGTCGAGGAACTACAACGGAGGTCCACAGCAGCAGCAGCAGAGGAACAACCCGTTCGTTGGAGGAGGAGGAGGAGCGAGCACGAGTCCCAACTCACCGAACGCGATTCAGTCGAGCTTTGGGTTCATGGGGTCTCCTCAGCAGCAGTTGTTGCAGAAGAAAAAGTCGGCGGGGGCGTTGGAGGGGTGGAGATAAAGACGAGTTGGACGTGGGATTGAGTCGAGTCGCGTTTTCGTTTCGTTTTCCTCTCCTCACGTTTCGTTTTCGTTTTCGATTCCTCTCCCTGCCCTAGTTCCTACCTACTCTATTAGATTTGATATCTTTCCTCTCTCTGTCTCTCTTGCTTATGTCTCTCTCGCGTATCTGGGTTGAATCGGTCTTTCGACGAGTCGCTACTTTGTTTCTCTCCGGCCCCTTTTCTCTTTTGCTCTAGGTTTCCTTTCTTCACGTTTAACGTATCCGACCTCTCTCCACCGTCACATCCATACCCATCCATCCATCCCCTCCCTCTCACCTCTACCTCTTACTACTCTCACGTTTGAATCGATCTTACTACTGCATTACGACTGTTTTGAGGAGAGGAGGGAACTTGGAAGGGAAGAAAGAGGGGAGAGAGAAAGCAAAGAGAAGACTTGCTCGCGGATATGCCATAGCAGAGGGCCTCAGATGGTGGAAGGTCGCGATAGAGCAGAAAAGGGGAGTTGGAGGGTGGTTGATCGAACACGCGACGCGTCGCCGATTCTGCGCTTTCCGCTGTTGTACCGGAGAAGAGAGAGATGAAGGAACTTTGTAGATCGGAACAAGAGATAAGTGATAACGTAGACGATCTAGGCCGCGGTGCTCTGATCCAAGAAAGGAGATGGAAGAGCGGAAGTTAGAAGTCGAATCGTCGGGGCCCTGGGTTCGATTCTGCAATAGAAGCGCTGTAGAAGCTCAGGAGTAGAGAATCTGAGAATAAAAGTGGGAAAATCTGACCCTTGAGCGCAAGCACAGTCTCTCCATCGAGCTGAGCCGCATCCTGACACGAACGAAGAACGAACGAGCGAAAGAGAAAGCGAAGGGATTTAGTTGCGTCTCTTTCCAGCCATGAGATAGCTTTGTTCAACTCACGATAGCAGAAAGCATGTCCATATCTGTAGAAGAAAGGAAGCGAGGGAGGAGATGAGTCAAGTGAACGATGAAGAGTGAAGTGGACAAAAAAAGCGACGCGACTCACCGGCAGCTTTGCAGCGCGAACGAGACCATAAGGTCAGTTTCTGGTACCTGGGAGTAAAGCTAGAGGAGTAAATGTGCCTTACGTCATGTGGTGGCATCCATCCGTGCGCTCGACGACGACCTGTTAAGAAAGAAAATCAGAACGTCAGTCCGGTCGCGTTTTCCCTCGCCTTCGTTTGAAAGATCGGACGATCAGACTCACCTTGCACCTCGAACACTGTTGGAGTCGTTGATCCACTCTGGTAGGATGCAAGTGTAGTGTGCATCAGCAGTAGAAAGGGATCAATGGCAAAAGGGAACGAACTAACGCGAATGCGACGGACAGATCGTCGAAATCTTTGGCTCGCCTCCACGCCTGCAGTAGAAAACGAACTTCTTCAGCGAAGAATCCGACATTTAAAGAGAACGTGAAAGGGAAGAGAGACTTGCCTGGAACTCCTCGCAAGTGATCTCAGCTTCAAGAGGAAGACAAAAGGACAGTTTAATCACCAGCAGGCGAGCGCGCCGCGCGAAGAGCTTCAGATTCCTGAGATTTCCACGTACCCTTGTGTGAAGCAGACTCGCATCGGATACAGACCAAACTTCGACAGCTGTAACATCCGATGTCTCTCACTTCGCCCGAAAGCAAAAAGAAGAACGGTTTGACGATGATCCCTCGACAGTCGGGTTGAGGGCAGAGGAACTGGAAGGATTGATGCGAGCAAAGCAAACACTACGTCAGTGGGACTGAGGAAAGAGAAAATTAGGTAGAGGTGCAGACTGATACGGATGTGAGGAGTTGCTTCGAAATGTTTTCGAGAGATCTGAGGACGCGTCGAGATGTTGAACAGTCAGCTCGTTTCGGACACCACATCTCTCAGCAGAATCGGCGTAGCTTACCCAAATGAACTTCTCCTCGTTGCTCAGTACGGTGCAAGCCATTCTACTGGAGACGCGAGAGCCTGCTTTGCACTTCGAAAGAAAAGGCAGAAGGTCGAGTCAGCTTCCACGAGCGACTTCGACCTCCTCCTTCCGACTCGGCGTGCTTACGACAGGGCAAACCACCGGGAAGATCTTGATCCCTCCCTCTGCGTCCCCAAGGATCCCCTTCAGGAAGTCCTTGAAGCAACCAGCACAGAAACAGTGCGTATCACGACATCCAAGCCTCGTTCCATTCTCTCTTCCTCCAGCTCCCACCCACGAGAATCGAGCCGCCTGAACGTCTTCGTAGCACACCAAGCAAGTATATTGGACGAGAAGGATCCAAGGAAACGGCCGAGGATGACTTCGACGAACTTGGAGGTCAGGAAGAAGAGTTTAAGGAGAAGGAGAGGAATGAGAAGGAGGAGAGTTGTGCAGATGATTCGAGCGAGATTGAAGGAGTGGATTCGGATTTGGATGGTGAGCCAGATCGTGAAGTGGATGAGGAGAGGGGAGAGGAGGTCGGAATACAGAAGGAGGAGGTAGGAAAGCGAGGACAAGATGAGAAAGAGCTTCATGACTCGGAGCGGAGGAGGGAGGAAGGTGAACGTTTGGGGCAGGGAGTCCCTTCGCTTTCCGTCAGCTTCAGCCCGTCCCTTCATATCTCCATGGCGACCTGAGACCTGACGAGAAGATTAAGATGGAAAGAAGGCCACGATGATCAGCGTTTTAGGCGACGAAAGCGACAGTTTCCTGAGAAAGAAGTCTCGGAAGGACAGAAGTCGTGCAAGCTTCTGCAGTGAAATCGTTGATCTATAAAGCAAAGAAAAAACGGAGAGAACGAGCGAAACGAGCAAAAGGAAACAAGCGAGCGAGCGGAACAGAGTGGTGTTGATGAGTTGGGGTGAAGTATGCTTGAAAGGGAGCAGCAGCGAGACGCGTGCGAGAGGTGTGGATGGGTCGCGTCGTGAAAAAGGAGCCTCCACTCAACCACGCGAGGTCGAGAAGAAGGGAAGAGATGGAGTACAAAAAGAGATGAAATGAAAGAAGGTGGTGGTAGCAGTATAGAGCGATAATAGGCAGTTGTTTAGGCACCGATCGCGGCAGGAGCTTCCGGCACTGAGGATAAAAGACAAGGGAAGAGTTAGCGAAGGAGCGAGGCAAGGCATAGAGCAGATAGGAGGAGGACGTACTGGGAGGCATTTGTGGACGGGACATATCCTGCAAGGCAAATTCGACGAGAAGGGACGAGAAGGGGAAGGTCAGCTCGTCGTGCGAGGAGGAAAGAAGGTCGAAGTTGAGCTCGAGAGAAACGAACCGAGAACATCATCCTGAGAGCAAAACAAGGAGAAAGGAAGGTCAGCAGATGCACGAGGAGCCCATGGTTGATGAAGAGAAAAGACGAACCTCTGCATCAAAGCTCCAGCTCCTGTGAAAGAGAAGAGAGAGGGAAGGAGAAGAAAGGTCAGCTTGAGCTCGATTTCCGAGAAGTCGTCCGACGAAGGAGATTAGGAAAGAGAGACGAACCCTCAATTACACCCAGCAGAATACCACAGGTGACAGCTCCTCCGAGAGCACTCTTCCATCCCTCTGAGAGTGTCGAAGGTCGTTGTGGATTGGGAGAGGTCGGGTAAAGGAGGAAATCGAGGTTGAAAGGAAGTGGATGGAGGCGAGCGAAGAAGGGCGTGGAGGAGTGAGAGGAAAAAGACGAAGGATATCAGCTCGAGCTTACTACTACCATAGAGGCAAGGCGTGATGGAAGCGACGTGGCGAGAAGGTGGGGAGAGCGAAGTGGAAGGAAAAGAAAGAGAGGGAGGATGGACTGACGCCGGATGGCCAAAGTTCCTCCGACCATGAAACCAGCTCCGATGGCGTTCCACGCATCCTCCTTCCCACGATAAGACTTGATGGAGCAATCGTACGTCGAGAAGAGACCTTTGAGAGAGAGAAGAAAGGGCGTAGGGAAGACGTCAGAGCTGAACGAAGGCGAGGAGGGAGAAGTCGAGGGAAGGAGGAGCTGCTGAAGCTGAAAGCTCACCTCCCCAAACACCGAAGTTTCCTGGAAGGAGGCAAGTAGGGAAAGGAAGTCAGATTTCGCGTCCAAGCGGGAGAAGACTGAGTAGGTATGCTACAGAGGAAGAGACTGACCTCCGACTACTGGCGCACGAGCTCGAGCAGCGGCCATGGATCCTCTCCAACGAGTTCCCTGCAAAGACAGAAACAAGATCGGATGTCAGCTCGATATCTCAATCAGCAAAAATCTCTCGGATGTCGAAGTGAATTCGATTGCTGGACCTCGGAGAGAGCAGCTCGAGAAAGGGAGGAAGAAAAGGGAGAGTGGACTGACCTTCGGCGAGCTCTTCGCTCCCTTGACACCATGCCAAATCGCTCCTCCTGTAAGTCCCATAGCGCTGAGAGTGCAAAGAGAGATATCAGCTGGACCGCCAAGCTGTTCCGATCATGCTCGTATGAGTTTTCACTCACAAAGCTCCTCCGAAATCGTTGAGGATGACCCAAGGACTGTTGAGGAAGGAAAGAAGGGACGAAAAAGCGAGCTCTCTCCTCCGTCAGCTTCCGGCTTCACTCCTTCTGCGATCATAACGAGTTGGAGTTGTTGCTCACCAAGGGTCTCTAGTGTGATCTCCGTGGGACATGCTTGCGAAAAGAAACCGAGAGAAAGGAAGGGAAAGGGGGACGGGGAGGGTTGCTGAGGTGTTGGGCGTTGGTGGAGAGGGAGAGGCCACGAATCGAAGTTCGCTTTGACTCGTGTCGACCTGCTTCTTTTTGTTGGATTCTGACCGTCACTCGACCTTTCGTCTTATACCTCCCAGCTTCTTATCAGCTCAGCATGACCACTCTTCCTACCCTCCCCATCGAAATCAAAGGACACATCCTCCGATTCTGCGATCAACCGACGCTCGCAAAGACCTCCGGACTCTCCTTCGCCTTCCTCGAGCTTTCCTCCCCTCTCCTCTACGAAGACATACACATTGTTGGTCTCGAAGGACTTCGAAGGCTCCTTTGCCAACGTATAAGCTCGCTTCACTATCCTTGGGTGATCAGAAACAGAGCTGAGCTCCCGTCGTTCTCCTCTACCTTCCAGGACGACCAAGCTCAACCCCACCTCTCCACCTACCTCGACCTTCCTCTCGTCTCCCGCTTCACCTTCGAATGGTGCCGATGGACCGGCGACTCCTTTGAAGAAGTTCATCCTCTCAACCTCAACCGCATGCCTACCCCACTCCCGTATCTTCGACCCCGTCAGATCCACGTCAAGACCCTTCTCCTCCTCCTTCCCTCCCATTCCGACACCTCCAAAGTCCTCTGCGATCTCATCCTCCCCATCTTCTCCCCAGTTTCGGTAAAAACCACCAGCAATAGCTCCACTTTCCCCGAGGATCGCGAACAACTTCCTTGGCTGAATCTTACGTCCACTCCGTGGCCTCGCCTGCGACACCTGGTCCTGGACAGCGCCGGGTCTGGGGACTACCTCTTTAAGTCGGGCTTCTTCGAAGACTGCGAGGAGGATGTCACTGTGACTGTTGATTTGAGCATGCGGGGGAAGGAATCTACTCTCGTGGATGAAGACGACGTGATGGACGAACTGAACGCCGGGGTCCTTTCTTCGGCCAACCTGAAGGAGTTTTTTTGTGGTCAAGGCTGGGACGAAGGCGGTCGAGACTCTTATCAGACGGAAGGTGGAAAGGAGATCAGAGTGGAAGGAGCTCAAGCTGGAGTACCGAAATCGATTGAGGTTCGAGGTCGTCGAGACACGTTGAGGTGAGCAGCACGTCCCGTTTTCCTTCGTTCTCAATCGCTCTCCCTTCTTCTTGGACGCTCAACGAGAGCTGACTTTCTTCTTCTTCTATATCCTCTTCCTCGTCCTCTCAGACTTCCCCAAACCACCGATCCAAACCCACTCCTCCTCTCCTCTCCTCCTCTCCTCTCCTCCTCTCCAACCTCGACGCGTCCTCCGCTCCTCCAACCTCTTCCCCTCCCTCTCCCTCCCCTCTTCATCCCCTCGATCCCCCCACTCAACATACCTCCCAACCCTCCTTCTCCCTCTCCCCACCACCCGTCCAAAACCTTTCCTCTCGACCTGCGTCTCTCAACCTTTCGAGGAAGAACCGTACGAACAAGCTCTGTGAAGCATCGACGTGGGAAGGGTTTTTGGAGCAGGGATATACATCTACGAGATCTTCGATCGTTTAGTCGTTCATGGACGGACGAGCGAGTGAGAGTCGGTCGGTCAGCAAATGTCCGAGATTTCAGTGGAGATGCGATGGAGGAGTTGACTGTTGAGCGACGACGATGCGACTTCAAATCTTGGGCTTCTCGAAGCCGGCTTTGTAGGATCTTGCCAGAGTCGATTGCTTAAAAGCAAAGAAGTAAAAAGGCGTAATATGGAAAGGAGAGTCGCGATGAGAGAAAAAAAAGCCGCGACGTGCGTGCGAGGAATGAATGAATGAAAAAAAAGGAACGCTCTTCCATGCGCACGTCGCGTCGCGTCGCGTCCGACTCTCTTTCCCTACGCTGCAATTTTACAAAAACGAAGAAAAAATATCCGTGCCTGTGTCTGTATAGGTATATAAACAAGCGAGCGTGGTAGCATATCCTATATATATATATAAAAGAAAGGGAGAGAATAAACAAGTCCAAAACCTGGCCGGATTCGATGCGAATGAGACTCATGAGAGCGAGTTGTGCGAGTGTGTGAGAGAGAGAGAGAGAGAGAGAGAGAGAGAGTACTTGGATCTAGTAGACGAGAAAAGGAGAGTGTGGGAAGTGGAAGGGGGGGGCGTTAAAAAGCGTTAGAGAGAGTGCGATGTGCTAGGATGGGATGGGATGGGGTGAGGAAACGTTGGTCTAGAGAGAGAGAACAGTGGTGCGAAAAAAAGAAAGAAAGAAAGAAAGAGAGAGAGAGAGAGGAAGAGAGACGGTGCTAGATATCCTCCTTCGTCTGACCTCCCACGATCTCGACCAAAGCGACCTTAGGCTTCGTCCCTGCCTTCTTCCCCTGCTGCTGCTGCCCCTGCCCCTGCACGACAGCCGCCTGAGCATCGTCGCCGGGAGCTGCTCCCTCTTCGTGAGCTCCAAACTCGTGGCCGGTGTAGTCAAAGATATCGACGACGCGAGCTTTTCGATCCTCTTCTTTGATGACTCGGACGGGCTCTTGGTTCGTCTGTGGAAAGAGGAAAGGAAACGAAATGAACGAGGAGATGGGCAAAAGAGAGAGAGAGAGAGAGAGAGAGAGAGAGTTAGCTTGTGATGTCTGAAGGGAAAGGAAGGAAGAGATGGTGAGGAAAAGGAAAGGATAAGGAAAAAAAAAAAAAACGTACCTTGTCGGCGACGGCAACGACCTTCAACTCCTCCTCCTCTTCTTCTTCCTCCTCGTAAGCGGCAAACAGCTTCTTAGGAGCGTTCTTGACGGCGACAGGAACAGGAGCGATTCGTCGATTCTCCCTCTTGTCTCGAGCCATCTTGAGCCAGGCTCCCTGGAGGACGCAGAAGACGAAAGGAACGGGAGGGAGGGAGGGAAAGGAAAATGGTGAGCTTCGACTGATCTCTTCTCGAGCGATGGACATCTCGACAAAAGCTCTCCCGTCTCGCTCGCTCGATCTTGAGGAAAGTTCACTAATACTCACATCCTTTTCCCCTCGACCCATCTTTCTCCACAGCTCCTCGAGCTCTCGCTGCGACAGGCCTCGTTCAGATTCGTCCATGAGCTCGACGGGAGGGAGGGAGACGTCCTTCAGGCGAGGAAGGCGGAGGAAAGGGTCAGTTTTTTTCCCGCTTGCTTCGTGCAAGTAGGTGGAGAGCATGGAGAGGTGCGAGAGGAGAGGAGAGGAGGAACGTACGAGTTGAACCGGTCCTTTGGAGACAGAGAGTGCGATAACGAGCTCGTCCTCTCCTTGATATCCGGTTCCTGAGAGAGCTCCGAGGAACACCAACAGGCAACTGTGAGAGTGAAAGAAAAAAAAATGTACGTGAAGTCAGTAAGATGAAACAAAGTCTTAGATTTCTCCTTGTGAGACGAGGAGAGAGAGAGAAACGAGAGAAGTGTGTAAAAAGGCGACGGAGTCGGGGGAGGGAGGGAGGGAAGGAGGATGTTGAACTGACGTGAAGAAGACGATCATGAGAAGAACGTTTCCTCTCATGATGAGCTTGGCCTTTGAACCCAGAGCCCGGAGGACGAGACCGAATCTGACGCTACGGACTGAGCGAAGGAGAGGGAGAGCGGTCGGGCGGGAGGGAGAGGCTGGCGTGAGAGGTGGGGAGGAGTCCTGGTTGGAGAGAGGGAGGACAGGATTTTCGGGAGAGGAAGGGGATGAACCGAAGGTGGAGGAGAAGGAGCGAGTTTGGAAGTGGCCTTTGCGGGTAGAAGTCGTCGGGGTGGGCATCGTTGAAGGAGGAGGGATCAAGGGAGGGAAGGAAGGAGGGAGTCTTGGTGAGCGTTCGAGATTGGAGAGCGGAGTTGCGAGTCTTTTTTGAAGAGTCGAGAAAGAGAACAGGGGGGAGGGGGCGGGGAGTGAGCGAGTCTTGGCGTTGTTGGTGGTTGAAGGGCTGAAAAGGAGGAGAGGAGGGAAGGGAAGGAAGGGAGGAAACGAAGCCAGTCTGTTCAGCTCTCAGCCGCAGAAACTCATCTCGCCCCTAGCGGACAGGGGCCGAAGTTCATCCGACACTCACAAGGGCCTGGCCTGGGAGAAAGAAGAGAAAAGGAACGAAGAGGGTTGTTGGTGGTTGAACGTGAAGAAGGGAAGGGATGAAATCCAGAGCGCACTCTTGTCGCCTAATGAGTTCTTAGCATCAGAGTGAGCAAGAGAAGGTTGAAAGAAGGTTGACACTTAGATTTCCGGCCCTGACCGCGACGAAACCAAACATCCTTCCTCCTTCTTTTTCCAAAGGAGACGTAAATCTTCTTCTATACTTGAATATTGCACTTGGAAGGGTACGTGAGGCTTCTGGGTGAAGAAATGTTGGAAGGGAAAAAAGAAGGAAAGGGGAGGAGAGGAGAGGAGTCTCCAGAGAAAGGTGGAGAGAGACTTGAGCTCACCCTTGCGCTTTCCCTTCCAACTTCCACCCTCCTTATCGCCCCTTCTCTTCAATTCCCGTGTAGATTTTATCTCAGAAGGACGTCACACTCTCCCTCGACATGTCGAATCCATCCTCCTCGTCGTCAAAACCACCAGGAGAAGCTCAGAGGAAAGGGACGGACTCTCCCGCTTCTTCGTCGTCCTCCTCCTCCCCGTCCTCAGCTCCTCCTCCTCCTCCTTCTCACGCTTACCCTCCTTCGAAACCGACAGAGGAGGAGAACATCAACGACAAGGCAGTCATGGCTATCGTACGTCTCTTGTTTCTCTCACCTTTTTTTCTCTCTCTCTCTCTGAGAAGGATGGCGAGATCGTTGAACAGAAATCCTCCCTCTCCCCGCTCGTCGCTTCCCTTCTTCCCTCCTTCTTCTCGCAGTGGACTCAGCGCGTAGTTCCTATCAAGCAATACTACGAGGAAGCCTTCACAGAGGAGCGATGGGAGGTCAGTCTTTCTCTCTCTCTCTATCTCTTCCCATCACCTCCTTCCCAATTCTCTTATCGCTCGGAGGGGTGGAGAAGGAGTCTCCAAAATCCAAGCACCTCCAGGTTCACCACGCTGCTCTCTGCTCTCGGTCGCAGCCTATCTGCTACTTTTGCTGACTATTTATTTCTTGCTGGTGGTGGAAAACTTTTCGTTGCTCTCGTTGAAAAACAGAACGCCATCAGTCTCTTCTTCAAAGAGGTCGGAGAGCAGAAGCTCGACTCGAACGGCTTTTTCTATCGCGCCAACACAGATCTGGAGAGGATCAAAGCTCGTTATGCCGTTCGTAGATCTCACCTTTTCTCACTCATTCGTCCTCTCTCTCATCCACGTTGGTTTGGTCTGACCCAATTCTCTTCCTCCCTCCGTCCAATCGCCATCCCTCCTCCCTCTCCTCTCCCGAATCACCTCATCCCTCGTCAACCCGACCGCCTTCTCCTCCCCTCTCTTCCCGCACCTCCACCCCCGCTCTCTTTTCATACCTTCAATACACAGAAAGGTCCCGTTCCCTCAGCTCGTCCAGGATATCGATCTCCCTATCTGGGCCACAAGTTTCCTCTCGCGGATCTCTTGCCAGCTCTTTCGCTGTTCGATGTGGATAGCTCGACGGGGATTGTGACGGAGGAGGCTCCGTGGGATTGGAACGAGAAGGAGAATGGTGGGCCCGGGAGAGTGACGTTGGTCGAGTTTTGGGCTAGTTGGTGAGTTTTTGAGACGAGGGGATTGGAGTGGATGAAGAGAGGAGGGAGAAGAGCTGCTGGACGAGGGAATGAGCTGAGGGAGGGAGGGATCGAGTTTGGGTTCGTTTGGAGAGGTCGAGGGAGGAATGAAGCGCTGATTTTTTTTTCTCGACTCGAATAGGTGTGATGGATGCGTAGAAGGTGAGTCAAAGCTTCCCACCAGACCTCTGAGGAAGGACGACCTCAAAACGAACGAGCGTCGTCGAAATCTGAGCTCACGCGACTTCTCCTTCCTTTTCCTCCTCTTCCTCCTCTTTCCTCCACTACCAGCCTTCCCCATCCTATCCCTTCTTCAAAAGACCTACCACCCTCTCCTCTCAATCCTAGCCGTCAACTCGGAACACATCTTCCATCAAGCTTCGCGTGGTCCTCCTCCCGACGAGTCGACGACGCGAGACATTGTCAAGGACTTCTTGAAGAAACGATCGGATGATACGGTTGGAGGTTTGGGGTTTGGGGTGTTTGAAGATAGGGAGGGTGTTGTGACGGATGGTGAGTCGTTCTTCATCTTCACTCGCTTCGTTGATTCTCGTCGCGTCCAGCTCAAAAGTCAGCTTCCCCGTCGCTGACCTCATCGTTCGACTCTCTCAGGCATCTTCCACCGAATAGGAGTCCCCTTCATCCCCAACGCCTTCCTCTTCATCGACTCCCGTCTCTTCTGGCACGGAGAACCTGAACTCGAGAACGAGGACGGCTTCATCTCTGCCGTCGAAGCTGCCATGGAAATCGCTGGAGGAGTCGCCTCCGCTCCGGAATGGTTCCTCAAGATCGCCACCGATGAACGAGAGGAGGAGAGGATCAAGAAGGAGACGACGAACGCGTCTTCGACCACTCGATCAGAGGAGGAAGAGTACGACGACCAGGAGGAGGAGGAGGATGACGACCGATCAGCGCGTCCAGCTCCTTCAACTCCTTCGACATCGGTTGGTCTTCCTTCGTCTCCTAGTTCAGTAGAGACGTGTAGTTTAGTCTCGGTTATCGAGAAGGCGACGGCTAGTCTATCGGTCGGGGATGCTGGGGAGGAGAAGGTGGCAGGGCGATGAGGATATCTCGTTTGGGTTTCGTTTCGTTTCCTTTCTCTTTCTTTCACTCCTCGCCACGTCCCATCCATCTCGTCTCCCATCCATCTCCCTTCCTTACCATCTTGGGGCCCATGTTCACTTTAGTATCTCTCGTTGTATTACACCACTGATAATTCTACCATCATCTCTCTCTTTCCTTCCTCCCTTTGATCACTTTCGTTCGTTCGTCCCTCCTGACAGCCCTTTCTCACGCGAAATCCCAGAAACCAGACCAGACCAGGATCGTCCGTTCACGTCGTCGCTCCATGGGAATTCTATCACGCGTTCCCGTTCCAGCGGAAACAAATGAGCTAGTACCAGACAACGCACGCGTTCTTTCGATATCCGAAGGGAAGAGGGTGGAACGACGCGGGGAAGGGAGGGGGGGGGAAGGGAGAATGGTCGACGCGTTTTTCTTCTCTTCCTTTTCTGTCATTTACAGAGTCGCTGACTTCCCTTCTTCGCTCCTTTCTTTGTTCGAAACTCTCTCGAAGATCTTCACATAAAAGACACGCAGATCGTCATCAGCCCTTTTGCTTTTTACTGGAATCGAATCGCTCTGAATCGCTGGAATCCGCTCCAGCCAGAGAGTGGAGTTTGTGAGTTTGACCACCTTTAGGGGGGCAATTACAGCTGCGGGCGACGTGTCCAGAACCAAACCTTCGGGCTTCGACGTGTCTTAGCTCCCTTTCTTCCCCTTCCACCAGCCATCTTTTTACCCCCCCTTCGTTGATCTACTCTCCAACTCCTTTCCCTCCTCAGGACAACCTACCTTCGAACCACCACTCGCGTCTCCCAGGAAAAATAAAAATAAATAAAAACACTTTAAACCTCCCTCCTTCCCCTTCCCCTTCCCCTTCTCTTCAACCCTCCGAGCAGGCTCTCGGTCTACCTCTTTTGGATCCATCCAAGGAAATCTTTTCACCATCTACTTCAATCAAACCTCCAACCTCTATCATCCCTTCAAGTCCCCATCCTTCCAACGAACAAACGCGTCAACGACTCAGTCTCCCCCCCCTCCCAAAAAGACGAACCACCTCCCATCCCATTCCATCCAAGCTCATCGCCCTCCTCCCTCCCTCCCTTTCCCTCCCCCAAGAATGTTCTCCCAAATCTTCCAACCCACCCCTCCCTCCTCCCCCTCCCGCTCCCGTGCCAACTCCTACGCTCCTTCCCCAAAACTGGACTCCTCCCCCTTCTCCTCTCGTCACCCTTCCCATCCTCGTTCCCTCTCCCTCCCCTCCTCCGCACGCGCAAGAGCAAAACTCCTTCGCTCCGTGCTCGTCGTAATAGCGATCTTCCTGGGGGCTTGGGTTCTGCTGCAAAAGGGGCAGGAGGTTTGGGGGAGGAGTGGGTTGGAGGAGCTTGGGAGGTGGGACGCGAGGGAAGGACTTGGAGGGAGGAGGAGTTTGATGAGACGTGGGTTGGAGGAGGAGGAGGAAGGGTTGCAAGGGAGGGGGTACCCTATGAGTAGGGCTTTGGAGAGGACGGCTGAGTTGAGGGAGACTAGACTTGGTGAGTTTTTTTCTTGTCTTTTCTTTTCCTTCTTCTTTCTTCCTTCCATCCATCCCACTTTGGACGAGGAGGAGGAGGCGAAACGAGCGAGCGAAATCGACGCGCTCTTTTGAACCTTCTCTTCTTTGAGCTTGCTTTCCTTGGTCGGCTCCACTCTCCTCCTTCTCGGTCTCGCTCTTTTTTCCCTTCGCGTCTCACCCACCCAAATTCTTTCATTTATCAACTCTCCTTTTTCTCGATTCGAAGCTCGATAGAAGAATAGAAAGCTAACCTTCTCTTCTTCCACTCCTCCCCTCATCGCTCAATCCAGCCAACGCTCCCCTCCCCCTCCCCACCACCGACTCCTCAGACTCAGACCGAGCAGTCCCTCGTCGTTCGCACCACCACCAACTTCAAACAACCTTCTCAGCTTCCAAAGCACGTCTCTCTTTCCCCCTCCCCCCAACCGGTCCTCCTCTCACCCCTCCTCAGGAACTAGCCTCCCTCTTGCATTTCCTCGTCTCAACTCCCAACGGTCTCTTGCCTCCTTTGTCAACTTACTCCCCTTCGACGACACCCCTTTCGCCCGAGTGGGTGCTGGATTTCGATATTGGACCGGCGGGAGCGGAGAGGGAGGCGAGGCTGAAGCAGTTTGAGGAGGAGGTTTGGGAGGGAGAGGGGAAATTGGTGGTTGTTGGGAGGGAGAATCATGTTTGGATGAGGGAGGTTTACAAGTTGTTGAGGAAGGAGTATAGGGTTGTGGTTGGGGAGATTTCAGTGGTGGATTTGGATCGACGATGTGAGTAAAAAGCTTTTCCCTCTCTGTTTTTGAGAACGCGTTCGCTGACTTTCTCTCTCTCTCTCCTTTCGTCGGTTTCGTTTCTCTCAGCCGACTCTCTCACCATCACTCCCCTCTTGAACCGACTCCTCGCAACCGACTCCAACCTTCACATCATCCTCGGCGGGACCTCGATCGGAGGTTTCGCTGAACTCAAGGCTCTTCACGAGGACGGAAAGCTTCAGGCGATGCTTCTCAGGGCGAACGTTGCGATTGAACCTCCCAAGGTGGTCAAGAAGAGGAGGGCGGCGGCGGCGAAGAAAGATTAGATTAGTTTCCTTTTGCTCTTGTTTAGATTTCTCTCTCTCTCTCTCTATCTTTTGGTCTCGTTGGAAGTACACGTACATAGGAGCCTCTCTCTCTCTCGTTCTCTTCTGGTTTGAGTTCGCGTTTGAACGCTCCCCTTTTTTTTCTCTTCTTGCGGACGCTTGTTTTTGTTTTCGTAGCTATCAGCTCAGGTCCGTTTAGCGTGGATTTCTCTTCTCTCTCTGTTAGCTTGTATCAGTTTTTCCCTCCTTCTTCAGCTCTATTTATCTATCTATTTATTGCTCTGAATCAACAAAGGGAGAAAGCGCATCGTCCTTTTCTCTCTCGAATTTCGCCCATCACAAGAGTAGAAACGGAGGATCGTGGAAAGATCATCAAAGAAGTGCTGAATAAACTACGTAGGCATAGAGGTGAAAGAAAAACAAAGAAGCAAAAAAAACGAAACACGACCTCCTCCAATCGTCAAACCCCTCCTGCTCCCGCTCCTGCTCCTCCTCCCTCAGCTCCAGCTCCACCAGGCGCACCAGCTCCCGCAATTCCAACCCCAAACCCACCCACAGGGAAGAATCCTCCGAACGCTCCCAATCCTGGTATTCCTTCTCCTCCACCTGGACCTCCGAGGGGTCCGAGAGGAACGCCTGCTCCGAAAAGGTTGGCAGGGATCGGGATCTGGACAGCTTCTGCTCCGAGTCCTCCTGCGAGACCAGCGGGAGCATTAGCTGGGATACCGAGCATAGCCATCTGCAAGGAAGGAAGGAAGGAAGGAAGAAGAGGAGAGTGAATCGGAGGAAGACGAGGGACGAGGAGGGAAGAGGAAAGAAAGCACGAACGAGAACTCCGAGAGCTCCTTCTCCCTGCAGTCCTGCGAGACCACCGATGAAGCCTTCGAGTCTGTGAAAGGTGCGAAGTTTAGTGTTCAGAAGCATCGAGAGGAGAAGAAAAAGAAAGAAGAGGAAACTCACGCATGTGGATCGAACTGAAGAAACGAAGAAAACGACCGAGTGAGCCTCGAAACGAGAGAGACTTTAACCAAGAGATTACTCACAGCTCCAAGCTCGATCCTCGTCTCAGGTTCCAGCTTCACGTTCCTCCTCTTGATCAGCGGGTGCATGAGGAGGGCGGTCGCGTTCTGAGCTCGTTCGAGTTCCTCGGCGGAGAAGGGAGGTCCGGGAACGACCTTCGTTTTCGAAGCGACGAGAAGAGGTTCAGCCTTTGCCGCGAGACTGGAGAGTTGAGAACGATAGATTGAAGCGAGGGAGGAAAAGGATTCGAACTGACAGTGAATTCAAAGAGGACTTCGTCGGAAGCTTGCCAGCAGATCTGCTCGAGCTTGTAATTCTCCTCGGCGAAGATGACGAAGTTTTTGGTCCATCGCGTCGTGTTCGATTTGAGGTCTGATCGGAGAAGAAACGAATGACACGTGAGTGAGAGCCGAGGGTTGAAGAGAGAGAAGACGGAAGGGAGGTCGACGTACATCTCTCGATCTTGTCTGCGACCTCCGACGGGTACGTCCCGTTGAAGAGGAGATCCTGAGCTTGAGGGATGGGACTCCTCTGCGTTGTCAACGCGACGGAGTGATCCAATGTGAGGCGAGTGAGGTTTCTGAGAGGTCGAAGGAGGGCCGAGAAGACGGGCTGTCGTTTAGAATCGAACAGGAGCCAAAAAGTTCAGACGCGTCAGTTCCAGTTTCTCGTTTCTCGCTGATGTTTTTCGCTTCGCGTATCCTCCTTACTATAGAGAAACTTAAGACTTACGAGAGTGATCTGCCACTTGAAAGCATCGATGGTGAGATCCTCGAGGTTTCGACACTCTCGAACGATGATCTGAAGCATGGGTCGAGTGAGCGAGGTGATGGAGATGGCGAGGGTTTTGAGAGCGGTGAAGTTTGCCGAGAGAAGGATGGACTGGAGTTCGACGGGAGTGATGTTGGAGACCTCTACAGTTCATGACAGACGAGAGAGGAGAGGAAGTCAGCTTCCAAATCCAGCGAGACGACGAGGTAGAGAAGACTCGAACTCACCAAGATTCCTGACCCTCGTCGCGTCCCCAGCGCTCAAAAAGCTCTCCAACCCTTCCTTGATGGGGAAGCTCTCCCTCTGACCATCCCTTCTTCCTCCCCGATAATGTAGCGTCGTCAAGTTCTGCAGCGTCCCTTCCGGCGCCGTGGGAGAGATCTCGTTCCCTTCCTCGACCGGCAGATGAGTGATGAACAGCGATTCGAGCTGGGGAGAAGTTTCTAGGAGGTGGTGGAAGGTTGGAGATGTGAGATCCGCCGTCGGGAACCTGATCGTTCGTAGCCGAGGCAGAGCGAGGAGAGGTAGGACGGTCGTAGGCGGAGGAGCGAAGACGGGAGGAGTGAGTGGAGGTGTAGGAGGATCTGGTGGGTGAGCTCCCAAGACGGTTTCCATCCAAGCGCCGGACCTGAACTCCGGTTCGAAGCAGATCCTCTCGAGCGTTCCGTGGTAGGCCGCGATCAACCCTCGGAAAGCGGAGAGATCCCTCTTGTCTCTCATCGCGTAGACCACCGCGTTCTCTTCGAACGTTCCTCCCTGGAGCGGCCCAGTACCAGCGTCGATCATCTCATCGCACTGCCCGTCGCCTAGGACGGATCGAGAGATCTTGAGCTCGACGAGGTTGAGGCCGTGAAGGAGATAAGCTGCTCCGATGGCGTTCCTCCAGAGGTTGAGAGAGGTGAGGTTGGAAGACTTGACGAGGGCGGAGGCGATGGTGGGAGGGATGGAGGAGTGAGCGAGCCAGGCAAAGTGAGTGAGGTTGGAGAAGGTCTGAAGAAGAGGGGAGAAGGGAAGGGGAGGAGTAAGTTCAAGGGAACGAGAACGAAACGAGACGCGTCGCGTCGAAGACAAACTCACAGCGACAGCCTCAGCGATAGGAGCGATGAGATCTCGATGGAGAGGACAGAGAGTTGCCACTTTGACGTATCTAAGAAGCATTGAAAATGTTCGAGTCGGTGAATTTGGTAAGCGTCTTCGCTCAACAAACACGAAAGAAGACATCGAAAGCACTCACCTCACCCAACTCGCAACCTCGTCGTTTCGCTTGATCCACTCCAGTCTAGCTTTAGTCTGATCATCCCCACGAATCTCCAAGTACTTGTACATCTCCCTCCTGAGCACCCTGTGAGACCAAATTCATGAAAAAAATGAACGAGGTCAGTTTCCTCTTCGACGCGACCTCTCCTCCCTCCCCTCCGCGAAAAATAAAGACTTCCTCACCCGTAGAAGGCCCTACACGTACTACTCAGCCTCACCACCTCTATACTGCACTTCTTCGGCTTCTCGAACCCATACACCCCGTCCTTCCCCGCTGACTCAAGCAAGAACCACCCTATCGCGTGCAGAATGTCCACGGGGAGCGACGTCAACGATCTCCTGAGCGGGCTCTCCTCGGGTGGCGGAAGCGGTGGGAGAGGGAAAGCTGAGGAGTCGATCTGAAGTTGTTGGGATCGGTTGGAGAGGAGGAGGGAAGGGAACGCGGAAGAGAAGGTGAAGGTGTCGAGGGCGGAGGGTGGTTTGACTTTCGGAAGGAGGGATCTGGCGGTGCTGTTGGGTTCGACAAGGTCAGGCATGGAGTCCGAGTCGGAGTCGGAGTCGTTTAGGTTGTTGATGGGAGGGGGAGGGTTCGATTTGTTGGCTTTGGATGTGTAAGGTCGGACATCGGCGAGAGGAGGCATGGAGGAGTTGGAGTCGTCCGAGTCGTAGCCTGCATCGACTGCTGCTGGAGCGCTGGGAGTTGAAGTCGTAGGTTGCTGGGTAGAAGGGGTGATAGGGAGGAGGGGAGGCATGCCCGCGAACTCGTCGTCCGAGTCGTCGGAGGAGGGAGGAGAAGGAGAAGGGTTGTTCGCCGCAGAGTTGGTGGGTTGGACGAGGGCCGGCATGTCTTCATCGTCCGAAGATCCATCGGAATTATTCCCTCCTTCTGTAGTAGACTGAGACTGTTGGAACTGAGAGAAGAGCGTAGGCGTCGCTTGCTCGGGACTCGTCGACAAGGAAGCAGTGAACGCTTCTCCTCCTCCTCCTCCGTTCGCCGCCGTGGAGGTGATCAACGCAGGCATGCCTTCGTAAGGATCGTGGGTATCCTCGGCAGATCCAGCAAGAGGAGGCATCCCAGCGTAAGGATCCTCGTCGTCGTCGATTTCGTCCTGCTGAGGGTTGAGAGGAGGAGGAGGTTGCTGAGTCCCGAGGCCGAAGAAGGGAAAGGGAAGAGGGTGAGGGTGAGCTCCTCCTCCTCCTCCTGGCGCTCCTCCTACGAATTGAGGGATCGGAGGAAGTGGAACGATGACGACTCCAGGACGTAGGAGTTGAAGAGCCCGGACGGAAGCGACGCTTCGTTCGTGAGCGTTGGGAGAATTCTGTGGAAAGAGAGAAGAGGAAGAAGGAGGAGGAGATGGTGGAAGGAGGAGGAGTCGCGGAGTCAGCTCCGTCTCTTCCCTCGACTCCTCCATCCCCGTATACAGATACAGATGCGACGCCGAGCTCACCATAGAAAGTCCCTCGTCTTCCAAAAACTGCAAGATTTCACTCAGATGTTCATCCGACGCTTCCTCGATGGCTTGTCGAAGCTCCTGCTGCTGCTGGGGATTCAATCCAACTGGAGATGCGCCGGGGCCGGTCGTAGCAGTCACAGAGATCCCGTTGCCCATCGCAGCACTCGTTCGAGTCTTTTCGGTAGATGCAAGAAGACGTGGGAGGAGGGCGGAGGTGTTGAGATCCCTTTTTGGGTGGCGGGAGAGAGGGGGGAGACGAGTGGAGTGGACGTTTGGGTGAGCTCGACCTTCCTCCCTTCTCTCCCGTCTTCCTTTTGAATTTGCCTCCGCTTTCCAGATAAATTCGGATCGCTTTTTCTCGCGTTGTAGCAGATGAAAACATAAACATCCGAGAGCACCTCCTAAAAGAAAAGATATCAACGAAGAAAAACTAGAGAGGAAGCAGCTCGTCCCCGGTCAACTTCGACATCGGGTCGTCTCCATCGTGAGCGCGGGTCAATCGGTAGGCCTCTGCACGAAAAGAAAGTACGGATACGGATGGTCAGCTTCTACTTCGAGATCTCTCTCTTTCTACCACCTCAGTTTTCCAATCAACTCGGACCCGAAAAGAAGAAAGACGCGTCGCAACTCACCCAGCTCCTCCTCCGTGACCTCCCCAGTCCCACCCTTCGAATCCGACGTATTGTTGTACTTCCCTCTCTTCCCTCCTCCAGCCTTCTTCTGACTCCACCCACCGACCTGATCCTCCTCCTCCTCCACCTTCCTCTTCCTCTCCTCTGCCAAAGCCCTCTCCAGCCGATCCTTGTCCAGTACGATCTCGCCCTCTCCATGCCTCTTCTTGCTAAAGCTTCGAACTTCCGACGGAGGAAGCATCTCTCCAGTCGCTTTCGACGACGAGGCTTCGGCTGATGTTGGTGGTGGGGATTGGGGAGTAGGAGCGGAGAAGGTGTTGGAGTTGGCGAGGAGGGATTTGACCGAGGAGTCCTTGGAGACTTGACGACCTGTTTCTCCGGTGCAGTAGGAGCCGTGCAGGGTTGCATGGCAGCAAGAGTAGCCCCAGGTGCCGGAGGAGAGGATGTAGTAGGATCCCCAGACGGAGGTGTGGTTTTGAGGGTGGACTGAGGAGGGAGCGAAGGGAAGGAGAGGTCAGCGACGAGACGCGAGGGAGAGGAGACGGGAGGAAAGGAGATGAGAACGTACCGTCTTCTTCGTACTTCGAGCGAGCCTTGGCTCGTTCTCGTCCCTTGAGGACCTCTCCGGTTCGAGAGTACTCGACGTCTGTGAACATGGACGTTGTTGGTCAGCTTCTCGTTCGAACAACTCGAGCTCAACAAGTCGGCCTCCTCCTTCTTTCCCTTCTCTCCCTTCGATTCCAACGAGTACTCACAATCCTCCGTCTGACCCGTCAGCAACTCCCTCGGCACCTTCTCCAAATACTCCTCCCCACCGTATCTCTGCAGGATCCCAACCTTGGTCGTATCCTTGAGCTTCTCCTTCTTCTCCTGGAACTGCTGATGAAGGATCGCTCCCTGGGTCGGATTGGCGTTGAGATGAACGTCGTTTCCTCGAGCTGCAGAGTTCCAAGCGAAGAGCTGAAGCTTCTGGATGTTGGTAGCGTCTCCCGAGTATCGAAGGAAGTTGTCTCCGGCGAACTCCATCTGTGGAACCGAACGGACGCAGAAGGAAAGGAAAGGGAAGGAGAAGAGGTGAGCTTCGACAGTATCGACGTCCGTCCGATCTTCCAACGATTTAAACAACCCGAGAGAAAGTCGAAACAATACTTACATCCTCAGGTTTCCCACCCTGTTTAGGAGCCTCCCTCATCGACCTCGTCTTGGGATCGTAGTGAGCTGAGTCTTCGTCGAGGTTCATGAGGTACTTCGCCGTGTCCTCTCGAATCCTCAGGTTCCTCACGGTGATCCTCGACTTGGTATCGACCTTCTGACCAGCAGCGTCGGCAGCATCGGCGTACTTGTCCTCGTCCTTGTCCTCCTCGTCCGAAGAACCGAAGTCGTCGTCGTTGTTTCCTTCCTTCTTCTCCTTGCCCGCCTTCGCGACCTTCTTGACGGCAGCGAGATCGGTGGTGGTTTGGTTGTCGATTTCGTCCTCTCGAATCTTCTTCCTGGCTTCCTCGAGAGCGGCGTACTCCTCGTAGACTTTGGTGTGCTCGGTCGTATCGTATCCATTCCATCTGTCTCGTTTGGCGTCCCAGTTTGTCGAGAGTTCCGGGATGAGCTCGTCGGCGACGATGTCCTTGTTGGTGAACTTGGCTCCCTTCTTCCTAGGTCGCTCGACACAGTCCTTGGCCTTGTGGGTCATCGCTCCACAGTTCTCGCATGCTCCCTTTCTGTACTTGGAAGCAGCGGGACCAGCGGTCTTGCCTCGATCCTGGTAGGACTGGAGTCGAGAGGAGGAAGCGTCCTGTTCCGGGAGACGTTGATGGTTGAGCGAAGCTCGTCCAGTGTCGAGATACCAGGGAGCCTTGGTGATGTACTCTACAAGAAGAGAAGCGTAAAAAGATGAGACCTGAGTGAGCAGTCTGATGAAGAACGAAGAGGAAGGCGAGGGAGGAGAGGTGGTGGGGAGGGAAGGAGGGGAAGGAGGAAGGAGAGCTCAACTCACCAGGAATATGAGGATTGATAGCTCGTCCTTGCTCATCGACCTCGGCAGGAGCTGTTCCGGCTTTCCGAGCAGCCTGTGGAGAGTTGAAAGAGTCAGCATCGTGGCAAAGACGGCGGTACCAGGGCCGAAAGAGTCAAGCTGGTCCTTCCTCCCGTTCTCCTTCTCTCCGCTTTCCCTGCCGTCCCTTGCTCTTAGGACGTTCAAACTTACCTCCAGATCCTTGTTACGTCGCCACTCTTCTCGCGAGAGCTTCCCTGGTGCTGAAGACATGACTGAGAGAAGAAGGGGGGGGAGAGAGGATGGTGGGTTGAGTTGAAGACGACCTCGAGCTCGTCAGCTTGAGGTCCTTCTGAGCGATTATCCATTTTATTTTCTCGTCTTCCTCTCGAGCGTTCAATTTTTGTTAGAGAGAACACATATTTCACAATCAAGATTAAGGGCGACTCCTCTCGAGCTTATTTCTTGTATCCGGGGACGAGGACAGCTCGGAACCTGACGTTTCCGCTGACCATCGATTGGTAGGCCTCCTCAGCGTCCTCAAGCCCGTACTTCTCGATCTGGCAGGTAATATCCTGAGCCTGGGAAAACTTGACGGTCTCCTCAGAGTCCTTGGCAGTACCTGAGAGACGAGCAGGGATGACGAAAGAGTCAGCGACGCGTCGAACTGTCAGGTTGATCGCGAAGTGAGGGAGACTCGGCTCTGGAGCACTCACCAGAAGGCCATCCTCGGATCTGCAGTCGCTTGGAGATGAGGGGGAGAACAGGGATGGTGAGGTCGTCGGAGACTGGAAAGGAGGAAGAGTTGATCAGCTCGGGAGACGCGAAAGGCGATAGGAAGAACAGAACTCACGGGCAAGGACGAGGAGGGTTCCCTCTACAGCGAGACCGGTGATCAGCTCCTTGATGACCTCGGCAGAGGGAGCAGTGCATATGATGACCTGGAAGCCGATCAAACAGTAAGGGAGAAAATAAGGTCGGCAAGGAGAGCTCGAAGAAGAAGCGAACGAGATCGACGCGTCGGAATCAATCAATCACCTTAGCTCCTCCCATCTTGGAGAGAGTCTTGGCTTGGTCTCCAGAAACGTAGTCGTGTGCTCCGAGGGAGGTGGCGAGCTCCTTCTTCTTGTCGGAGGAAGAGAGAGCGACGACTCGGTATCCGGCTCGGTTGGCGTACTGGATGGCGAGGTGACCGAGCCTGGAGAACGGAAAGAGGATACGAAGCGTGTAAGTACAGAGGGTAGGAAGCTATAGGTCGGAGTAGGGAGGAAGGAGAAGACGAGAAAAGTCCGGCGCGTCGAACGACTCACCCTTCGATACCCTGAACGGCGACAATATCTCCAGGGTGGAGGTCCATGTGTCGAAGAGAGTTGAAGACGGTGACACCTAAGAAAAGAGAGAAGACGTTATTACCGCTTGGGCCTTTGATGCTACGAAAGCACGAGTTCTGTGGCTAGCTGTGAAAAAGGCGACGCGACTTACCAGCGCACAACAAAGGAGCAGCGGCAGCGGGATCGATGTCGGTAGGGATGGAAGCAACGGACTCGGTTCGAAGCAAGACGTATTCGGCGCTACAGCAGGAGAAGGGAAGGCGGTTCAGTCAGTTTCTCGTCGAATCGAAGAAAGTGGAGGTCGGCCAGGGCGGAGATCGCAAAACTCACTACCCTCCGTCTCGAGAGACTCCGTTGATGGCTTCGTTCTCGCAAGTGATGAAGTCCCCACTTCTGCATCGCTCGCAGGAGAAGCAGTGTCCTGTAGGTTGTAGATAAAGGAGTGAGCTTGGACTGGAGAAGAAAGGGAGGGAAGAGAAGACGATGCTCACCTCCATGCCATCCTGAACCAACTCGATCTCCGACCTTCCACCTCTTTTCGTCGTCAGGGACAGCAACGACGTCTCCGACGATCTCGTGTCCAGGCACCCTGGGGAGAGGTCCTAGGTGGCCTTCTCGGACGGCAACATCGGAGTGGCTGGAGAAAAGAACCAGATCCGGGCATCAGCAACGAAGCCTTTCGACGAAAGCGGGCTGGCCATCTCCTCCACTTGTATTCAGCTCCCGAGCTTTCGTCCCTTTGCTTCTCTCAGCTTGAGAGGGAATACACAAGGACGTACCAGACTCCAGATGCCAAGCTGCAGAGGTAAAGGAGAAGGAACGTTCGTCAGGAGGATGGAGAGAGAGCGGAAAGAAGAAGGAGGAGAACGAGGTGAGCTCACACTTTGACGAGGATCTCTCCCTCCTTGGGCTGCTTGAGCTCAGTATCGACGATCTTGAAGGGCTTACCGACCTCGGCGGCTTGAACAGATTTGTAGGTTTGGGGAAGAGTGGGAGACATGATCGTGGTTGGGCGGGAAGAAAAGGTGAGTTCGATTCAGAAACAAAAACGGGAGAGGCGCCAAATTCAACTGAACTCGGGGCTGATTCTCGCCGTCATCACGAACGAACGAAAATCCGCTTATCAGCCTTCTATGGACTTGTATCAGAAGCCCAGCAGGCCTCGCATCTTCAGGTGGACATGTAAGCTCTTGTGAAAGGAGTAAGGGAGGGAGCGGGGGGGGGGAGTCGACGAACCTCGCGTCTCCAGCTTCCAGTCTGCGGCCTGGAACCGTCTTGTTTTCACTCTCGTACCGCTGTTTCCTTTCTAGCTTTGAAACGTATACCTCTACTCTTTGGCTTCTTGGGCCTGTGATAGAGGAGGAAGAAGCGAGGCAGAGCGTCGCAGGGACGTCGCGTCGCGTCGAAGAACCGGCTCGACTCTCCTTGCTTCTGAGTGGAACGGCTTATCGTAAAGTCATCAAACAAACAAACGAAAGAGGGAAAGTTGTGAGAAAATGGTAGCGTTACTATGGTGATGCGATGTACGAGAAAAAGAAAAAGAGACAAAAATGCAAAAAAGAGAGCGTCCGTCGGCCGTCGTCGTCGCCCGTTCGCTGAACCCTACTTCGGCGCAACTCCCAGAGGGAGGAAGCTCTCGTCTGAGAGCATCGACGTTGGCCAAGATCTCTGAGCGAGATGCTCTTTGGCTTGAGCGAGGGAGAGGACGTTCGTGTGAGAGGGAGTCACCGCCCCGTTCTGTTTCGACGACGACGACGAAGGAGAAGGTGAGTCAGTACGAGCGTAGAGGTGAGGATGAAGAGTGAGATATGAAAGAAACGTACGATTTCGTCCTCCTCGAGGTATCGGAAGTAAGGCTTCAGATCCGAAGGGATCTTGGAAGGAAGGATCAAAGCGTGAACGGGAGGGTTGAACGGTCGAGTCGCTCCAATCGAGCGCGACTTCTCCATTCGCTGTAGGTCGAAGAAGACGGACGTCAGTGATCCATTCAGTACATCGAGTGTCGAGTCTTGCTGGTAACGCTGTACAAAACTCACCGAAGCGACATGCAGAGCGAATCGAACGTCCGACGTCCGACCTCTTGCTTCCTCCGACACGACGACGAAGATCTCGAACGAAAGAAGAAGGATCTTTATTCCTGGACCGAACACTTCTCCAGCGAAGAGAGATTCCATCGAAGTGATCTGCGAGGGGAGGAAGTCGAGGATCATTAGCTCCCAACGACGTGAGAAAGAAGACGAGGACGAAGGACGAAACACTCACCTTCCCCTTCTCCACTTTCCACCCCTTCACCTCATCCTCCTCCAACTCGCTTCTAAACCTCCAATGCTCAGCCCTCGACCCTTCCCCTTCCTCCTCTCCAAAGCACATCCAGAACAACTCGTGATCCTCCGTCTTCCTGCCGTCCTCTTCGAGCTCGATGAACTCCGAGGGAGAGTCTCTAGCGAGGAGAGCAGCGTGCTGACGACCGGCAATGCGTTCAGAGCGGAGGGAGCCTCGACCGTGGTAGAGGAAGACTTGGGAGAGGACGGTGAGGAGGAGGGAGTGGCGGGAAGTGAGGAAGGAGGGGAGCTTTGAGGATGGGAAACAAGAGAGAGGCAAGAGTCAGCGAGATTGCGAAGAAAGGGAGAAGGCAAAGAGCAAAAAAGACATACGAGATCGACTTCGTCGATGAGGATCGATCCTTTAGATTGCTGGATCGTATAGAGCTGATAAACCCAAACGAAGAAAATCAGTCTCTTCCCTGGAAGACTCGATGCGTCAAAGAATCTCTGCGACTCACAGCAGTGTTCTCCGAAGAGAAGTGATCCCTCTCCCCCTGTCGAATCACCAATTTCCCTCCCAGCACACTCATCAACTCCTCGTTCTCTTCTCCCTGCTTAACTTCGATCTGTTCAGGATGAAGGCAAAAGCAAGCCCAAAACGCGAGTCAGATTCTGCTCTCTTCTGCTCTTCCTTCTCTCGTTCCTCCCCCCTGACTAGGTCGGAACGCAAGCTCAGACTCACCACTCCAACGCTCAACCTCCTTCCAACCTCTTCCATCTTCTTCCGCCCTTTCCCTTCCCCATCTCCCTCATCAAACCTCCTCCCTCTCCATCCCCAAACCTTCGAGCTCACCAGCCCCGTCTCTCTCGATTTCGACCGATGCACCACCGCGAGCAACTCAGACGCATAGAAGATCCAGGGATCGTTTGAGTTGGGAGGGAGGAGGGTGGTAGTGCTGCCGGAGGTGGAGATGGAGAGGACCTCGAGGGAGAGGGTGAGCGGGAGGGCGGTGGAAGTGGTATTGTGCGTGTTGGTGCTGGTTGATGGGTGGGAAGCGAGGAGTTGGCGGATTGAGATGATGGGGAAGGGAGGATCTGCTGAGATTGTGAGAGCACGAACGGTGTCAACGGGCGTCGACGAAAGGACGGAGAGGAAGGACAGACTCACCTCGACGAACTCGGGTCTCCTTCTTCTTCTCCTCGACAACAACGACCTTCTTCACCTGCTCCTGCTCCTTCTTCTTCTCAATAATGACCTCCTTATCCTTCTTCTCCACAAACACCATCCCAGGCAAAGCCTTCCCTCCAAACGTTCCCTTCGGCCCTTTCCTCTCGCCCTCAACCACCTTCACCTTCTCCTTCTCCTCAACCACCACCTTCACCTCTTTAGCCTGAACGTCAGCCGTCTCCTGCCCCGCATAAGAGCTCAGCGGTGCAACTCCAATCGGAGCCTGATCTCCCCAAACTGATCTTCTCTGAGCAACGTTGACGTTCCTGCCGCTGCTGGGGACGAAGTCGCGTTTGATGGGAGAAGGAGGAGGAAGAGGAACTGGAGTTTCGGCCACGGCGGTGATGCTGATGAGGGTGGATTTGAGTTGTTTGGGTTTAGTAGGAGAAGGAGGAGGAGCGGGAGCGTCGAAGGAAGGTTTGGACGAGGAGAAGGAGGGTTTGGTAGGCGACTCTCGAGCAGTGGGGACGGGAGGGATCGCTTCGACGAGGGTAGGTTTGGCCGAGGGAGAGGATGCAGTGGTGGTGAGAGAGGTTCGACTGTTCTTGGGTTTGGGTTTTCGAGCTCTATCTCGAGTGGGCTGCGAAAAAAGAAGCGAAAGACGCAACGGCCGTCAATTCACGTCCGAAGAGATGAAGGGTCAAGAGAGGAAGCGAAGAAGGGAGACGTACATGGAACAATCCTCCGCTAGGACTGATCGGTAACTTCTCCTCCCCAACACCAGCATCGCCTGCAGCTCCAGTCTCAGACGTCGAATTCGTTATCGACCCTCGACTCTCCTTCCGAACCCTCACGGGCGTAGCGAACGACTTCAACACTCCCACTCCCCCTCCCGCTCCTCCTCCCCTCGCCACGGGCTCGACCTGCTCCTTAGACTCCTTGATAATCGAAGCAACGACATCGAACGATCTTTTTGTCGGAGACGCTGGACCCTTCGTCTCCTCCTTGCTCAAAGGGAACGCGACCTTCGTCGGCGATCCAGGTCTAGCAGGAGCGACCATCGTGGTGGTGGGTTGGTAGGACGCTCTCTTGATGGGTGAGCTGGATCGCTCTCGTTCGTCGAACTCCGGTTTGGTCGGTGAGGTGGGAGGAGAGAGGATGGGTGCCTTCTTCGGCGACGCGACGGCGATGGGGACGACCTCCTCGACAGCGGAAGCGACAATTCCTGGGAGTCCGGCTCCTTTGATGTCTTTCCTCTCGAGATGTTTGGGCTCGTCGGTGGCACGGTCGAGGTATCGCCTGGAGGAGGAGAGGAGGTCCGAAGGAAGAGCGAGTCCGGGAAGACCGATGCCTTGATTCGTTGATGGTTTGATTGGGGAAGGAGGTCGAGGGATGATCGTCGCTGCCGCTGGCGTGTTGGATGAGGAGGAGGAAGCAGGGGCAAAGAAAGCGGAGTAAGGATTGGAGAGAGGCGGTGAGGAAGGCGAGAGGGCCGAGTGGGAGTGGGAGTCGGAAGCCGAGCTGGTGATGCTCGTTGTAGTTCGACGAGGAGGAGGGAGGACGCGATGGGTGATGGTGCTGGTCGGACTGGCAGTTCGAGAGGGTTTGGCAGCGAGAGGGTAGGGAGTCGTGTTGGAGCGGGTGGGTTGGGAGGAAGAGGAAGGGAAAGATATGGCTGGCAAGGGTCCTCCGAACTGACGACGACCTCCTGCTGCTGCTGATTCGACGACGAGAGGAGAGGAGGAGGTCTCGACGTTCTTGACGAAGCTCCTGACGCTCACTCGTGGAGATCCTGGGATTTGAGGGATGGCTGGCGAGGAGAAGGAGGTCGGTTCTTGAGTCGTCTGTCGCGACGCGAAGAGTTTGCCTGTCGTTCGAACTCGGAGAGGTTGCTGCTGCTCTCGACTGATCGCCTCCTCCTTCGCGAGACTGGTGATCATGGGCAGCTTTCCGACCGATGAAGTAGGCCGATGTCGAGAAGCGGCCGTGCTGAGTTGTAGAGGAGGTTGGGACGGGATCTGACTGATGGAGGCGGAGGTTTGATGTCGACGGGTAGGTCGAAGCACTGGGAAAGCGTCGGTTGCTGACGAGGTGGGAGGGAGAAAAGGTTGGGCTGTTGCTGTGGAAGTGGTGGTGTGGGTGGTAGTAGAAGGTGCCGAGGAGAAACTTGGGCTTCGTTGAAGCGAGCGAGGGAATCCTCCTGATCCGTTCGAGGTCAACCTGGGAGACGCCGTTGCCTTGCCACCTGATCCGCTGCCATCCCATCCTCCTCCTCCCAACGCTGGCGACCCAAACTCGCTGATCCCTGCCAATCCACTTTCCTCTCCTTCTTCCCTAAGTCGACTCTTCCGGAGCTGTTCCTCGACGATTCCTCGACCCTTGAGCCGCGTCAACGAAGCTGTCGGTCCTCTCTCGGAGCTCGAGGGACGGGTGAAGGCTTGAGAAGGAGCGGCTGTTGAGCCACTGAGAACTGGAGGAGCTGGAGTAGGAATAGGGATTGGTCTGAGGAGAAGGGAAGCTGAGGGAGTGGTTGGGCTGGTTGACGAGTTCCCGTATGAGGGCTGGGAGCGATGGTGTTGCTGAGACGAGGAGGAGGAGGTTGAAGCAGGGACGGGAACGGTTGAGGATCGTTGAGAAGTGAAAGCGAATGGTCGTGGAGTTGATGCTGAGGCTGAGGTGGAAGTGGTAGGGGAGGAAGGGTCGTTGAGCTTGGTGGAAGGTGTTGAGCGAAGTGGAGCGCGTTCGAAGGGAAGGGTCGAGCTCGAGCTGGATTTGTGCTGGTATCCTCCTGTGACTGATTTGACTGGCGAGAGAGTCTTCGATAGCGACTCTCCCAATATCGAAGAAGATGTTGCTGCTGACGAATTCCACCTCGAGGGAGCTGCTTCGATCTCCTGTTCCTGCTGAACCCCTCCTCGTCCACCTCCTCCCGTTCTCACTCCTCCTCCTCGCGCTAACCCAGGCAAGCCGACTCCTCCTGCTGCATGACTTGAAGTCCCGATCATCCCGTCTCCTCCGGCGGGTGCTCTAGTGAGTCTGGGACCCGCTTCTGAGCTTCCCATCATGCTGGCGAGGGAGGAAGGAGGAGGAGGCTGACGGGCTGAGGAGGAAGGGTCGATGTTGTTGAGTCCTTTGGGACCGTTGGAGCGAGAAGTTGAGCTCGAGGGGAGGGCAGGGATTGAAGGGGAGGAAGTAGGGGGGGCTGTAAGGTGTCGAGAAGAGTGTAGAAGGGGAGATGGTGAGTCTATGGCGTTCTGGTCTGTTCCTGACGAACGAAGGCAGGGAGAACGAAGGGAAGGGAGGGGGAGAGAGCTCACCTTGAAATCTGGATGTATGCGACATCCCTGGGGATCTAAAACCGCTCTTTCTAGCTTCTCTGGCCTTTCTAGCCGTAGCGATATCCTGTAAGAAGGATGTGGTTGAAGGTTGAAGGGTGAAAATGAGCTCTCCTGTGTCTAGGCTCTCGGACCCTCGAGCTGAGAGATGCGGGGAGGCGAGTCCTTACCTGCTCTAGTCTCTCGTTCTCCTCCCTCTGCAGCTTGTCGTTCTCTTCTTGCTGCTGCGAGATCTTGAGAGTCCACGAGGCGAGGTCGGAAACCATCTCGAGGTGAAAATCTTGAAGGGAGGGGTCCTGGACGTTGGGGGAAAGAGAGGAGGCGAGGACGACCTCCTGAGCTCGAGCGAAAGGTGAAATCAAGAGCTCGACGCGTTCCTTCTTTCTCCCTCAGACCATCAGCATTGAATTTTCCTCTCCCGGATCCTTTCCCCTTCTCTTCTTCCTCTCTCAACTCGAATCGACTTCTCTTAAAAAATGGAGTACTTTCGCTCTTTGGGTACTTCTCTCCTCCAACAATCCGGTGTGGTCCTCCCCTTCGCTCTCGGAGAACGAGTCACCTCCTTCGACAACGAAGGAACGATATGGACACTCTGGGACGCCGTCAAAAGGGTGAGTCGCATATATCTACTCTCTTCGTGTTTCGAAGGGCGATAGGAGGGTGTGCTAGGAGGGAGAGAGAGAGAGAGAGAGAACAAAGGAGAAGGAAGGAGGGGAGGGAGCTCATCGTTTCCCCCTCCTTCCTTCCTTCTTTTGGGACGAGCTCCCCTTCCACGACGACACTTCCATTCTCAGCGCATGTACGCATACATGCTGATCTCCTCTTCCCCTTGTCATTACTTCCTCGCTTCCACAGGACGACTCTCTCCCGATCTCTGTCTTCTCCTTCGACGCCAGCACTCCCTTCGCAGGCCGACCCGACCGTCGAATGTTCCTCCCTATAGCCAAGAACGCTCTCAAGAAGATCCGTTCAACCCGTCATCCAGATATGTACGTATTTCTCTCCATCTTGCTCTTCTTCTCTCCCAGAAAGAGCTACGAGAAGAGCTCATCTCTTTCCTCGCGTTTGTTTCTCTTCTCCTCGATCGACCTTCTCCAGCCTCAAGTTCATCGACGCTCACGAAACGGAATCTACCATCTACATCGCAACCGAACGAGTAAAACCTCTCTGCTCCATCCTCTCAGATGCGTCGGCTGGCAAGCTGGAAGAGGAATACATTATGTGGGGGATTCAAAAGATCACCGTGAGCTTGACCTCCTTCCTTCTCCCTTTCATCTCCAAGCTCACCACCTGCTTTCCCTTACCTCTCTCGCTTTCTGTAGACCGCCCTCTCGTTCCTCAACACCCAAGCCCTCTCAGTCCACGGTCTCGTTCGACCTTCATCCATCTTTGTCACGGAGTCAGGAGAATGGCGTCTAGGAGGACTCGACCTGCTCTCCTCCACTCGCCCGACCGAGCTCGAGACGGGTGTGCTTTGGTCGATGGGTGGGCTCGTAGCTGGGAGGGAGGGTGTTTCGCCGGAGGTTATCAAGGAGGGATGGTCCATCTTGAAGACGTGAGTCAATCCGAACCCATCTCGGAGCTGAGCAAGCTACAAAGAAAGCGAGAAAGCTCACTCTCGCGTTTGGTTGATCTCTCGACAGCATGGATCCCTCCTCCCACGACGCCTACACCCTCGGTCTTCTCATCCACAAACTCTTCAACCCGACCCACCCTCCACCACCAACTTCTCAACCTCCTCACTCACCTCCTCAGCCTTCCTCGCGCGGAGCTATCCCCTCGTCCATCTTTCCTCAGTTCAAACGCATGCTGAATCCCAACCCTAAAACGCGTCTTACCGCTGCTGGGTTCTTGAAGGAGGGTGGAGAGCAAGATAGTCGGAGAGGGTATTTTGCTGGGAATCGATTCGTTTGGGTTGGGGAAGGGTTGGAGAGTTGGGCGTTGAGAGGAGAAGGAGAGAGAGGAGAGTTGCTCAAGTACGTCTGTTTTTCTTTTAATCCCGGCCGTTCTTTCCTCTTCTCTCGCTCTCTTTCTCTTACTCACCAGCCTGACCTCCGTTCTTTTCTCCCTTCGCCTCTTCCCATTCCCCTCCTTTAGGAACATCCAATCCACCACTCCTCCCTTCCCACCTTCCTTCCTAACTCACAAAGTTCTCCCTGCCCTCCTCCACTCCCTCACCCTCCCCTCCCAAACCTCTTCCGCCTCAGCCCTCCTCCCCTTAGTCCTACGTCTCGGGAACTTGGTGCCGCCGCAGGATTACGTCAAACTAGTGCTGGATCCGGTGGTGAAGCTGTATCAGAGTCCCGATCGAGGGACGAGGATGGCTTTGTTGGAAGGGTTGGGCGAGTATGAAGGGAAGATGGATAGCAAGTGTGTGCAGGAGAGGGTTTGGCCTCATTTGGTGAGTTGGGCTTCGATCTTTGGGGAGGGAGGAGGGAGAGAGGGAGGAAGGGAGAGGGGAGCAGAGACGCGTCGAGAGCTGATTTTGACTGCTCTTCGATGCATCGTTTTCAGATCACTGGGTTCGCCGATACAGTTCCAGTCATTCGAGAAGCCACCGTAAAAGCTATTCCTCTCATTGCTCCCAAGGTTCGTTCCCTTTTTCTCGTTCCTCGTCTTGCTCCTCATCCCAAGCTCATCATCTCCTTCGTTCGTCCCTTCCTCCGTTTGATCTGCCCCAGCTCTCCGACCGCCTCCTCAACAACGACCTGCTCCGTCTCCTCGCAAAGATGCAAACCGACCCGGAACCCTCCATCCGAACCAACACCTGCATCCTCCTCGGTCGTCTGGCCAAAAACCTGGGACCCAACACGAAACGAAAGGTTCTCGTACCTGCCTTTGCGAGGAGTTTGAAGGATAGTTTCGTTCATGCGAGGGTGGCGGGCTTGATGGCTTTCATGGCGACGGTGGAGGTGTACGAGAAGGAGGATCTGGCGGGGAGGGTGATTCCGGTCTGCAGTGGGGCTTTGGTGGATGGGGAGAAGTGAGTTCGATTCGGAACTGAAACGCGCGAGGAGGACGCGTCGAGCTATCCGGAGCTGATGGTTCTTTCTTCTTTCTTGCTCTCTATCTCTCCTCCAAATCAGGCTTGTACGAGATCAAGCTTTCATCGCTGTGAATATGTTCGTCCAACGACTCGAAAAACTCGTGGCTTCGATGGTGAGTTTCGTTCTTCCTCCTCCTCCGTTCTGGAGCTAGGTCATCTTCTCTCAGCTGATTTTCCTCTCCAACTTATCCTCTTCTTTCTCCAGCCCGAATCTGCCCAACCCAACGGCCCTCAAGTCATGCAGGGAGTGAGCCAGATGGCTCCCACCGCTCCGACAACCCAAGCTCAAGCTCAGGCTGCGAACGGAAACAGCAACGGACAGATTCCAGCTATCAGTTCGGCGAGTGGTGCTGCTGGAGCGCTCGCTGGGTGGGCTTTCGCTTCGTTGGGAAAGGTAAGTTCTCTCACTCTCGTTCCTGAATCTCGTTCCTCGTCGCGTCGAGCTGAATTCCCTTTCTTTCCCACTCCTTCCTCGCCCCAAAAGCAACTCGCTTCCGCCGACCTCCAATCAACCATGGCCGAACACCCCATCCCAGGATCCTTTGGAGCCGCTTCCTCCTCCTCAAACAACGCCTTCAGCAACAACCACAACCCTCCTCAATCCAACAACTCCTACTCCGCTCCCACTCCCAAACCAGCAGCCTCCATGCGTCTCTCCTCTTCCAACAACCCTCACTCTTCCTTCGGCGGTGCTCGTAAAGCAGCCACCTCAGCCATCGACGACATCCTCCAGGACGAGGAAGACGAAGGAGACTCCGTCGCCGACGCGTGGGGAGCGGATCTCATCGACGTCGAAGCGGACGGAGACGACTGGGGAGGATTCGAGGAAGCTCCGGTGCCACTTTACCCTACGCCTCCTACCTATCCAACGCCTGCTCCTCCTCCGGTATCAGCTCCTACCCCTCCGGTGGCGGTGGCGAAGAAGGTTGTCGTCGCGAAACCGAAACCGAAACCTGCTACTCCCAAACCCGTCGTCGTCGTGGAAGCAGCTCCTCCTCCTCCCCCACCGACTCCACCGAGAGTGAAGACGCCTGAGCCGCCGGCTGTGAATCTGTCGAGCTTGTCGAAAGAGGAGAAGGAGGCAGAGATGGTGAGGAGGAGGGAGGAGAGGAAGGCTAGGATTGCTGGGTTGAAGAAGGGCAAGGCGTAGCTCTACTCTAGCAGTCTAGTTTTTACTATGTGATAGTCGCTTACGTTGCGAGCTTACGCATTCTACATATGATTAATACAACACTTAACCAGTAATTATTGAAGGAAAGGAAACCCTCCAACCCTCCTTTCCTTACACAATCAAACCTGATCTCGCCGACCTCTCCTTCGTCCCTCTCTCTTCAAGCCTATCCCCCAACCACGCCAGTATCCCCAGCTCACTCAATCCCTTCGAACTATCTCCTCCTTCATCCCCTCCCACCAAGATCTTCTGCATGAACCCCACGCACGACGAACACGCGAGTCGTTCCGGGAGGATGATGAGCGTTTGGGACTTTGAAGGGTCGGGTCCTGCGAGTTCGACGGTTTGGAAGAAGGGAGCGTTGGATTCGCTGCAGAACCAGCAGGTGGATGAGGATGGAGCTGGGGTTGGAGTTGGAGATGGAGATCGACGGGAGGAGGAGAGTTGGGGAGAGGGTTCAGGGGAGGAGGAGGGTTGATGGGGGAGGGGGAGGGGTCGGTCGTCGTCGTCCTCTGAGAGATCGAGGGACGACGAGGATGAAGATGAGGACGAGGATGTGGGTGAGGAGCAGCGAGAGGAGGGAGAGAGGGGAATTCGCTGAGGGAAGGTGTTTGAGTTGGATCCTGACGCGACGGGTGATGGAGGTTGATAGGGTTGGAGTCGAGGTAGGAAGAGAGGGAGCGAGAACGATGGAGGTGGTGGCGAAGTGGAGCGAGAGGAATGTCGCGATGGAGGTGGTCTGTGGGCGGGGGAGGAAGAGGAGGGAGCGTCCGGCGCGACTGAATCCTGATCCGGTTTTCTCGACTTCGGCGACGACGACTCGATGTCCTGTTCGGGCGAACGCTTCCTCGATAAATTGAGGCGAATCATGATCGGTTGGGGCGTGGGGTTATCGGGTGGTGGACGGTCGAGAAGGACCGAGGAAGCTCGCGATGAGGAGGAAATTGACTCAGACGACGGCGGCGACCTGCTTCGACTGATCTTGTCAAGCTTGAACGCTCGGACTTGGAGGTCGAACATCTCTGTATTGATTCGATACCGCTTTAAAACAGCTTTTGCAGTCCTGCTGGGATACTGAGAACGAGGAGAGAAGAAGGTCGGCGCGACGAGTTTGAGTAAGCGTCGTAGATTGGCTGTCGTAGAACGCGACAAGCGTCTCGGAGATCATGGACTCACCAGTTTAGCGTAGCGGTCTCCAATAGCGAGGAATCCGACAGGCGGATACTCTCCAGCGAGAATTCGCACCAAGCGGTCGTCTTCCTCCGACGTCCATATGGACTTAGGGTAGGAGAACGTAAACGTCGCAATCTTCGAGTTCGAGTTCCTCTGCGAGCAGTAGTTTGCGACGGACTTAGCAGTACCTCTCCGCGGGTACTGATACAGAGGGAAAAGGAGATCTTACAGTCAGATCGAATTCTTTCTCCATCGCCACAAACGACGCAGATAAACTCACCAGCTTAACCATCTGTGCACAAGCTAGCATCAGAAGGATTGGTGTCCATACAGTGTTGCATATATAGCCTCTCCTCAAGAGACCAGCGAGGTTTGACGCTGATACAGGGCAGACGGATCAAAAGGTGAGGGCGTCAGCAACGCAACAACGGGAGGAGAGAAGAGGAAGTTTTGAGCTCACCCCTTTCCTCGCTTTTCTCGAGCACGACCGGGTTACTTGAAATCTGCATTGTTGTCGTCCTCGTTCCGTTCTTCCTCTGAGTCTTGGCTACTTGTCGAGCGGCAGGCAGAGTCGTCGTCCGATCCGTCGAACGAGGACGGAGGGGAGGGAGGGAGGAGGAGGTCGACTCTCTTCCGGAGAAGCGAAGGAAGCTCGGTAGATATCCATGACTCCGTCCTCGTGGCCTGAAGAGATACCGACGAAGATTTGACTAGACGGAGTTGGGGGACGAGCGTTGAGAAAGAGAAGAGGTTGGAGGACGTTCGCCGGGGAGGAGGAAGGGAGGGAGGAGGAAGGAAGGAAAGGAATTAAAGGAGCAGAGCTTGAAGTTTGGTCGTCCTTCGTAGTAGCAGAAGCCTCGAGTCGAGATGTCGAGGAAAGGCTGGGAGTTGATGTGAAGGGAGTGAAGATTTGACTACATCACCGTTGGGAGAGAGGTTGCTGAGCGTTGGGAAGAGGGGAAGAAGGAGAAGGAAAAGTCGAAGCTCAACATGTCGGAGTCAAAGCTGACTTTTCCCAGAAAACAGTGAACTCGCGACCAGACGTCAACGGTCGCTGCCAGGATTGTTCGGAGATCAGGGAGGATACCGACGGAGAGATTCGAAGAAGCTGAATTCCACAGAAATCTTCCTCTGTTCGATTTCAGCGAGCGTGCGACGCGACGCGCTTGATCTTTTAATCCCCAAAGGTCGTGACGACGACGTGATGAGCGGAGAGAGCGGGTGGATCAAAAAAAGCATAGATCTGTTTCCTACTCGCGCTACTGGTCTCTCAAAAGCGTCCTTCCAAGCCCCCCATATCTCCCTCACCAAACATCCTCCCCGACAGCGACCTGCCCTCTTCTCTCCCCTCCTTCTCCCCTCGCAGCAGAAGCATCCTGCCCTCCTCCTCGGTGATCTCTCTCGACCTCGGTCCACTCGGATCCGACGACGGATGGATCGGTTCTCGTAGCGGTGCAAGAATCAGGGAGGGACTTGGAGAGGGAACTCGACGCGAGGTGTTGAGCTTGAAGGTCCTTGTGCATCAGTCTGAACTCGAGAGCGATGGCCTTGTCGGATTGGCTAATAAGAAAAGTAGCGAAAAAAAGAGGGGAAGTACTCTCGTCAGTGTCTCGAAGCTGGGAAAGAAAGAACGACGTCGACTGTAATGAAGACAAGGCGTTGAATGAGATTGAAGACGAACTGTTTTCCCTCAAGCAACGAAGCGATCTTTCCGAGTTGATCGATTTGCCTCTCACTGGAAAGAGAAATGATCAGTTAGCTTCAAGATCGAAAGATTGCCGGAACCAGAGAAGAACGAGGAGCTCACAGGGCATCCGACCTTCTCTCCCCCCCTCCGTCTCCCACCTCTCCTACCTCCCGCTGATTCTCCTCGACGTTTTTCTTCCCCTCTTTCGCATCCATCCTAGCTTTCTCCCACAGCGCGACCATGTCCTCCCGGACTCCACCGAAGCCCTTCTCTCTCCAAAGCTCGTCGAGAAGAGGAGAAGGGCAGTCGGGGTAGCGGTTTCGAACGAGTAGAAAGACCACGGCCATAACTGTAGCTCCTCGGTAGGGACCTTCGGTTTTGAAGATTTGGTGAAAGTTCTGGGAGAGGTAGGAGTCAGGAAGGAAAGAGATTGGAGCAGGAGAGGGAAGGACGGAAGGAGCAAGAAGGAGCTACATTTTCTAGGATCAGCTCAGGACCATGCGTCGACCACCAGAGCTTCTGGAGAGTTGCTGGGTCGAACTGTAAGAGGTTCCAAGCGTAGAGATCTGCGAGAGTGGGAGAAGAAGAAGAGAGAGTGGACATGTGGAGCTGATGGTGGCGGTTGGTGGAGGAAGACAGAAGAGAAGGAAGATGCGAGAAGAGAATGACGGACGAAGGCTGAGCCGGCCGCGACCCGACTACTTTCCTTCCCTCTTCCCCAGCAACGACCGAGAGAGGCAAGAGAAAAAAAACCATCAATCAACCTTCCTAGCCCACTTCTTCGGCGGCACTCCTCCTCCCAATCCACTTCCCACGGCCGTCGGAGAGGAAGGAACTCCCACACTCCTCTCATCGATCGCTCTCAACTTGTCTCTCTCCGACGAAGTCGAACCTGGGACCGACGCTCCGATCGACGAGTTGTTCCAGTAGAGAAGCATCTGAGCTGCGATGACGGCGTTGAGAGCTGCTGCTAGGAGGAAACCCCACATGACCAGAGGATCCTTGACTTCGGTGAGGGTGGTGAAGACTCGTGCCAGGCATCCGAGGAGTGCTGTGAGAGGGAAGGAGGAAGGAAATGGAGGATTAGTAAAGGATCGAACTGATTAGAAGGTCGTACCCAAGTAGCTGGGAGAAGGAGCCGCAGGATGTGAGGAGGGGAAGAGGAGGAGAACGCGAAAAGAAGTACGAACCGTTGAAAACCGCAAACGCGGAAAGGTTCCCCGTCGACTTGAGCCGATGGTTCGAGAGGATTTGAGGAGCCTTGGAAAGGAGCGAGATAGGCACCGTGCAGGCTTGAAGGAACTTGACTGAGCAGACGAAAGAAAGCAAACAAAGAAAACGCGATCAGCCCGAGCTCGACTTTCCCCGTCTCCTTCCCTCCTTCTCCTCCCTCGCTCGATGGTACTCACGAGCAGAGAACGGCAACACTCTTCCATCACTCAACACGTATCCCACCAAAGCCATCGCCACTCCCGTCAACACGACCTTCCCTCTCTTCCCCTTCCTCTCCTGCGTCAAAGCCCTCCCCTCTCCTGGCCCAAACTGCACGATCAGCAACGTTATCACGACGTTCTGGGCTGCCATGAACACATTCTCTCCATACGTGGAGAACGGGAAGTTGCTCCTGAATGCATAGCTGAGAGAGATGGCGTATCCGAGGGTTTCGAGGATGTAGGAAGGGAGGGAGAGACCGTGGGCTGATTTGGTCGAGGTGATCTTGAGGATTTGGGGGATTTTCACGATAGCTCCTCCTAAGACGATACCAAGACCGAGCCCTTTGGAGAGAGCGTACTTGAGACACGGAGGGTTGAGGATGTCGAAGTCGTAGATGAGGGTGGTGTAGCATTTCTGGGAGGAAAGAAGGAAGGAAGGAGATCAGCGAGCAAGCTCGCATGTCCCTTGCTCGCTGCAAAAGTAGAGGATCAAAGACACGAACCTCTCCGATGATGGCCACAGCTGGATCCCGAAGGAACCAAGGAATGTTGTGAGTGAGAGCGGTGATCATCGTGTAAACTGGGCTGAGGACTAGCAAAAGAGAAGAAGGAGGAAAGGCGGTGAGCTCTGCGATTCTGTTCCCTTCCCTCTGAAGCTCTCAGCTACAAGCATTCCATCCCCAATGGCGACTCTCGCGAAGGAATACGTACTGGATGACGAAGATGATGAAGCCGAGGCCAAGTCAGGGATGGGCGGCACTTCGTTGGAGCTCGAGAGCGAAGGAGGGTGGGTGTTGCTGGCAGGACGACTCGAGCGACCTCCGAGTTTCGAGAGTGCGTTTTCGATCGAGACACAAGGTTGTAACCTTTCTGATGGTGAAAGGGAAGATGTGCAAAAGAGTGCATCTCTCGGTATAGGAGGCCTTGAAAGAATCTTGCGATATTTCTTTGCAAACTCCCTCTGTATGTACAAGCATCAACTTCAATCTCATCTCGGAAACGAAAAAAAAAAAAAAAAAAAAAAAAAAAAAAACGAAGTCCTCGTAAAAACTAGATAGAAGAGAAGCCGAACATCCTCTCCCATCGGCTATCGGATCGAGCCTTGACCTCCTTAACAGCCTTGTTGGCGTTGACGGTAGCGGCATTGGCCCTGAACGAAAAAGCAGAAGAAAGAGAAACGCGTCGCCGAGTCAGCGGTCGCTCCATTTCCTCTCGACATTCTTCTCTCTACTCACTTCTTAGCGCATCGATGCTGGTGGTGAGCAGGGCAGTCATTGGCGGCAGTAGTGGTGGTGGTGTCGGCGGCTGAACGAAACGAGCCAGGGAAAAGGAACAGAATCAGCGACGAGTGGGAGCACGAAGAGAGTTGAGAACGAAGCTCACCAGCAGCGTCGACGACGGTACTGTCAGCGGCAGCAGCTGAGAAGTGAGAAAAGAGAAGAACGTGAGTCAGGGCGAGAGAAGAAAGGGGAAAGGCAGGAGGAGAGTTGATCAGCTCACCGGCTTCGACAGTGGTAGCAGCAGCGACGACGACAGCATTGTTCTTAGCAGCAGCGACCTTCTTGTTGGCTCCTCCTTTCTTCTTGTTGGCAGCAGGGGCGGCGGCGGCGTTCTTGTTGGCAGCGGAAGCAGCGACGGCAGCAGCAGCGGCTGAGCGAGGGAAGAAGAAAGCGAAGGTCAGAAATCGAGAGACGTCGAGAGAAGAAACATCGCGACTCACCGGTTCCGGCTCCAGCTGCAGCTCCAGCTCCAGCTCCAGCAGCTATAGAGAGAGAGAGAACCACGTAGATAGTGAGTGATAGTTCTATAGTTCTGAAGGTAGAAATACTCACCAGGGATGACGGCAACGCAGCTGAGGAGTCAAACAGGAAAAGGAGCGCGTCGTCAGATTTCGAGATCTCTCGCTGCTTCGAGAGGAAAGAAGTGTTGCTTACTTTCCGAAGCCTAGAGGAAAGAGGAACAGGGGAAGAATACATCAGCCGTAGCTTCCAGTAGAGAAAGCGAGAAAAGAAGGTCGAGAAAGGAGGAGGAGAGGCGAACCAGCAGTGGAGACGAGTTGAACGAGACAGGCTCCTCCAGGGCCCTTGCAGACGGTTCCAGCAGGGAGGGAGAGTTTAACTAGAAGATTCAGAAACATAGTTGTGCGATAGTCAGATTCTGGGACAGATGGGGCCGATAGGAGGAAGATAGAAAAGGAAAGAGAAATAGCGTACTCACTGTTATCGGTTCCAGTGTTCGTCGTCGGCTTAGCTACACCACCAGAGACGACGGTAACCTTTCCAGCAAAAGCCTAGAAAGAAAGGGAACAAAAAAAACACAGGTCAGCAACGACGTCGAGACGAGGGACGAGCAAAAACAGACGACGTGAACTCCTCCTTCGACAACCAAACAACCTCCCTTTTCCCCCCTTCATCACCTCCCTTCTATACAGACCTAACAAAAACAGACTCACTTTTCCGTTAGCGTTGACGTCGAGAGTGGCGGTCTTGACGGTGCTGTTCAAGAAAGAAAAGAAAAAAAAGCCCAAAGGTCAGCGGTCGACCGGACGGCTGAAAACGAGGGACGAGCTTGGACGAGCTCGCCCAAAAAAAACAGACTTACGACGCTCCATCAGCTCCACCATTGAAATGCTTGGCCAACGCAGTGAACCCTCCGGTATCATCAGCAGTGGTAGTAGAAGCGAGGGCTTTAGCAACGTTGCAACCACCCCTAGTCACGTCCGCTCTCTTCGCGGCCGTGTCCGCAGCAGCCGTAACAGTGAAGATGGCATGAGCCGAGACCTGAGCGGTTATGGCTGAGAGGACGAGGAGGGATTTGAGGGAGAAGAGCATCGTTTTTGTTGAGGGAAGGGAGGTGGAAGGGGAGGGAGGGAGGGAGGGGGAAAGGACCGGCCTCTTCAAGCGCGGATCGATCGACTGAAGGTCAGTTCGAGGCAGGAAGAGACGGAGCAGAGAGGTAGAGATAGACTCACAAGGAGGGGATATGATTAAAGAAGGTGGGTAGATGGAAGACTTTGCCGGAAAGTCTGGGAGAGAAGGAGGAGGAAAGAGAAAGGTTGAAGTGATGGTTAATGGAGCCGAAAGGGACTCGTTTCTCTTGATTTCGATCTTTTTGGGGTTTGCTTGGAGACGAGGGAGGTACATAGGGTGAAAGCGACTGCGTATACGGAGATGAGCGCCCCAGGAGACGGAGAACAGGTTCGAGGGGGGAGGAGGGGAAAGCGTTGTCGCGTTGGAGAGAAGTCGGGGTCGATTGGACGAGTTGAGTTGGAACTGAAGTCGCGTGGAGATCTAAGAGCTTTCTCAAGAGAAAGAGTGGTACATAACGGAGGAGGAGGAATATCTGCGTTTCAAAGTGAGGATGTAAATCGTCGCTGGACGATGTAGGTGGGCCACAGAGTCGAGGGACTCGGTGTGCTCGAACGCGTCGACTCGCTCGGGAGCGTCGTTGAACCCTTCTGAAGAGAAATTTTCGTTTGGACGAAGGTAAAAAGAACGAATCGAGATGAGATCGTTACTGAATATCTACATCTATAGAGAGAAGAAGAGGGAGAAGGCAAAAACGAAAGGAAGGCAAGGTGGGCTTGTATGATCAACGAAGTAAGTTGCACAAACGAAAGAAAGAGGAGAAACTATGCATCTTGACGATGCTGGAGTGGAAGGCGCGAAAGGAAAGAACATAATGAGAAGGTGGCACACACAAGGAGATAAAGAGGGAAATAAATAGAGAGAGGTGAAGTCGCGAAAGGTCGAGAAGAGAGGTGTCGCGTAGGGCGTTAGACAGGGAAGGAGAGAAGAGAAAGAGGGAGTCGTCAAGGTATCGTAAGTAGCGTATGGAGAGTCAGAGGGAGTCTAAGAAGAAAGAAGGAAAATAGAAGAAGGAGAGGGAGAGAGCGCGTTTATCAAAGAAGTTCCAAACTCATCGCCGTTCGCCCTTCCCTCTCAGCAAACTCAATCTCAATCCACTGCAGCTCCACCTCCCTCTTCATCTCCTCGTCCTCCTTCTCATTCTCGACGACTTCCCCGAAGATGGCGTCCGATGCGACGGGGAGGATGAGAGGGAGGAAGGATTCGTCCGTTTCCCAATCAACCGCGAGGAGAGGAGAGACGAACGTTCCGGAGGGGAGTTGAGGACTGGGATGGTGAACTTTAGCGGCCAAGGTCTCTTTGATCAGGGTAGGGAGGTAGGTGAAGTCGGTAGAGGAAGAGGCGGAGGGCGTGAGGATGAAGGGATCCGATTCGGAGGACGCGTCGAGAGGAGGGGTTTCGAAACCGGTGGAAGAGGAGGAGACGGAAGAGGAGGAGGTAGAAGTATGGAAGGTGTCGATGTATTGCCAATCCGAGGGGTACGACGAGGAGGAGGGTTCTGAAGTGATGAAGGTGATGTCTTCGTCGTCCGAACCTAAACCGACCCGCCATTTTCCGTAAGGCTTGAGCTCCTCGTCCTCTGAGATCCTGAGGAAGAAGGGAGAGTCTGAAAGGCGTCTAGGTCTTTGAGAGACGTCAAAAACCTTTCCGAGAGGCATCTTCCACGCCTCAATCCCCCTCTTCTGACCGTCCGTCGCGTCGAAGAAGGGAGTGGAGGGTCGACTGCTTCTCCTGCCGTTAAAAGGTTTGGACGACGATGATGATTTTGGTGTCGGAGGTCTGATAGTGACGGTGATGGCGATGTATTGAGGAGCAGAGGAAGGGAGGGGAAGGTTTCCTTGTCGATCGAGGTTTGATTTGGTAGGGGAGTAGCGAGGGAGGGGAGTGTTGACAGCTTGAGGGAGACGGTGAGACCGCGAAATCGAAGCGGAAGAAGCGCGATGTTTTCTTCCTGCTGAGCCGAAGGAGAGGTCCGTGGTTTCTCTGGGGGACTAATTAAGATTGACACAGTGATACAGAAGGCAAAGGAAGACAGATGTCAGCTTTGCTGCCATGGGCGACTGAGAAGGAGGAAAGAACGGGAGAGCTCACCTTGAACGCGAAAGGGAGGGAGAAGCTCTCCTGTCGGATGTTGTAGATAGAGAAGAAGTCCATTCCTCGACGAGACTGAGGTGGAAAGGAGGAGAGTTTTTTTGTGAGTTGAGGCCAAGAAGGAGGCAGAGGAAGCAGGAGGAACAGGCACAGAGGGAAAGGGACGTACCTTTCGCGAGCCCGTTCTCGTGCTGAAGGACAGGTCGATCTGGAGAGCCTGAAGGATATAGAGGAGGATGGTGGTTTGAGGTCAGAACAAACCGAGAAAGATCGAAAACAGAAAGAGAAAGGAGGGAGGGAAAGCACGCACCTTCTGGACGAGAGACAGAACAGACCTCCTCGTCAATCGAGGGATGAGGAAGCAGACGGTGAAGAGAACGAAGAGGAGGAAGAGGATGGACCCATCGAGGGAGGAAGGCGAGGTCCTAGGAAGTTCCAAGCTCTTGATATGGTGGAGGGAGGTGAAAGTCCTTCGTCGGTGCATGGTTGAAAGAGGAAGCCGGCGGGCGGTAGGGAGAGGGGCGAGGAGGTGGGACCGTCGTCGAAGGAGGAGGAGCGAGCGAGCGAGGATGAAGGGAGAGAAGCTCTTGAAGGAAGAGAACGATGAGAGGTGAAGGGATGGAGGATGGAGAGGAAGGAAGTTGTGGTTTGAAGGGACCTTTTTGTTTTCCTCGACGAGAAGGCGAGTTGAGCGTGAAATCGATCATCAGGGCAGGGCGGGCAGGACGGGCCAGAGCTTGTCGGATGTCGAACTCTGACAAAAGTCAAGAAGCAAGAGTTTATATTGTTTTGATGTTCGACTCTTTGATTCGAAAACTGGAGCTCCTTGCAGCTGGTCTTGTTCGCGATGGAAGGTCCCAAGGGAAGGGGGGAGGAAAAGGGAGGAGGGAAGGGAAGGGAGAGCGGGAAGCCCGAGACAACATCTCTAATTCTCTTCCTCGCCTTTCCCCATGATTGCAGAGGAGGAATATTTTGTTCGACACGATCGAAGTCGCGTCAAGAGAAAGAAAGCTGGGGTATAGTTCCGAGGGTTGAACGTGAGAGTCGGAAGATGTAGTTGAGTGCAGAAGGAAGGGCGAGGAAGGAAAGCTCAAGCTCACCAAAAGTGATTCCACCTTTCCTTCCCTTTCAACAATCATCATCTCCTCCTCCCTTCCCTTCCTTCGTGAAGAACACCAAGAATGTCCTCCCCCCTCCTCTCCTCCACCATCATTCCCCTCCTCCTCTCCCTCCCACCTCTCTACCTGATCTACACGCTCATCTTCCCTCCCATCCCAGCTCGCTTCTCCTCCTCCCACCCTCCTCCTTCCTCCCACCACGACGGATACACCTGGCTCCCTCTCAAAGCTCAGGAATCCATCCTCCTCAAGGACTACACTCCCAAGACCCTCGAACCGTTCAATGGGACGGAAGGGAGGAAGATCTTCCTCGCGTTGAAGGGAACTGTGTTCGATGTCAGTCAGGGAGCTCAGTTCTACGGACCTGGTGCGTTCATTCATTCGTTCTTTCCTCTCGCTTTCTTCAACACCAGCTGATCTTCAAACTGGAATTATACATACAGATGGTCCATACGGGAACTTTGCCGGACGAGATGCTAGCAGGGGAATGGCCAAGCAAAGCTTTGAACCTGGTCAGTCGTCCTCCGTCTTCGAGAGAGTTGATTGAGCTCGACTCGAGTTCCCCCTCTCTTCTTCTCTCTCCGCTGGCGTCGAGCCTGATTTTTCGATCTCTCTCTCGTACTACGTTCGTTTTTTCTTTCTTTCTTCTTTTCCCAGAAATGCTCACCCCTGTGGATCAACTTATCGACAAGCTCGAAGATCTCGACAAGGGAGAGATGTTCGTTTCTCCTCCCTCCTGTCTCTCTCTCCTTGCTCTTGAGACTGACAAGATCTCTCCTTTCTTCGCCTTTCCCTTTCCCGTCTCTTCTCTAGCGACAACATGAACGGTACGCTTACCTTACCTCTCCTTTTCCTCAACCTTCCCTCCGCTTGGAACTAACTTCCTTTCTCCTCCCCGTCCTCTCGACTCGTCGTCTCGATCTTGTTTCCAGGTTGGATGGAGCACTTCACAAACAAATACGTCGTCTGTGGTCGTTTGGTCGAGAACGAGTAACCTTGGAACTACCTATTACTTACCTTCTTTCTCGTTTGATCGGATGGCCGTATCGATCTTCGTCTTTCGCTTCTACGTAACGAAAACGCGTCGCGCCGCCTCATCAATCAATGTCTTTCGTTTCCTTCTCCCTCTCCCCAATATCTCGCGCCCTGCTTCAGGATCAGAGACTATCTTCGTTTTGATTTAGAAAGAAAAAAAAAGGGGAGAGGAAAACAAGGGGAAGGAGTAAACGGAGGGAGAACATTCGAAACGACTAAAAGTGAAGGAAAAGAGAAGGAGAGAGGAGAGGAGGAGAGGAGGGAAAAAAAACATAAGCAGCAAAACACACGTACACGACACACATGGACCCTTCGAAAGATGAGGAGAGAGAGAGAAAGAGAGAGAACGAGAGAGACTAAGAAACTGGGGAGGCCCCCCAAAAAAAGGAGAGGGAGAGAGAACGAAGAGAGAGCAGAGCAGACGACAAGTTTGAAAACGCGATCTCTATCCTACTCCTCCGCCTTCCCGTTCGCAGCGTGAGCTCCTCCGTCCTCGTTGGCTCCGGCTGAGTTGAGTTGGGTTTGCCACTGCGAGAAGGGAAAGAAGGAGGGAAGGAGAGGTCAGTTTTTGGAGAAAAACGACGCGAAGGGACGAGCGGGGAAAGCGAGCTCGAACGAAGGTGCAGGAAAGGAGTTGTGTGGAAGTGGAGTGGAGTGGAGTGGAGTGGAGTGGAGTGGATGGTGGTGGAACCGGGAGGGATGAAGGAAGAAGAAGAGGAGGAAAGAAAGAACGAACCTTTCCCATCAACTTGGCAGCTCGAACCTTGAAGTTGAACTCCTCCTCTCTAGGGATCGTAGTGAGAGCAGCGATCTTTCGCATGACCTTTCCGATTTTGGAGACCTGAGGAAAAGAAAGAAAAAAAAAAAAATAGAGGAAAAGGTTTCAGCTCGCTTGCCAGGCAAGGTCGTCGGGTCGAGACGCGTCGAAGGAAGGAAGGAAGGAAGGGGAAACTCACCTGGAGTTGAGTGATGGTCATGGCGTCGTAGGATTCGATGATAGTGAACATCTGATCGGCAGAGGGCATGTCCTTCTCCTGTTTGACGCGAAAGAAAAAAAGGATGAAGGGGAAGAAGGAGGTCAGTTCACGGTCGTGGCAGCTCGTGGAGTAAGGAGACGCGACGAGGTCGATAGAGATGGAGGAGATGGGTTGGAGAGGTGAGGTGGAAGTAGAGAGGTAGATGAGGGACATACGGTAGGGGGAGTCTTTCCAAGGAAAGCACGTTGGAGCTTGTGTCGCCAGTCCTTGACCTTCTGGGAGCTGAGGGAGGGAGAACGAGGAGGGAGACGGGAAGGAGGAAGGGTTCGAGATCAGCAGGTGGGGTAAGAAGAAGTCGAGGTGACTCGTGAAGAGGTAGGGAGTTGAGGAGGGAGAGAGAAGAAGACGTGACGTACTCTCCATCAGCTGATAGGGAAGAAAAGGAGGACGGAGGAAGGGAGATGGAGAGAAATTGTCAGTGTGTGCTCTCAGAAAAGAGATTGCTGACTCGAGGAGAGAGCAGGAAGACGGAGAGGGAGGTGGAGGGGTGGGTGGAGAAAGAATGGGGTGGAAGGGAGGGAAGGATGGAGCGTGACGTACTTTCTTCATCAGCGGCGGCGGTGGGAGGAGGAGCCGAAGCAGCAACCTTCTCGACCTTGCCGTTGGAGGTGGATCCTTTGGCGTCCTCGTCCTCCGATTCGATGTGGGTAGCTGACTTGACCTTGGTGGACTTGGATTTGGCGGGGGTAGCAGCCTGATGGGTCCAGCAGGAAAGAAAAGCAGAAGGGACCGAGGAAACGCGGGTCAGCTCTCGACGTCTCTCTCCTTCTCTGCCTTCAGCATGCAAGTGAGACTCCTTCGACCAGCCAGACCAGCTCGCCCAACCCATCTCCAGCGACCTGATCCAGCGAGCCTCACTGGAAAGTGGAGAAAAGGTTGGAAACTCACCTTAGCCTTCTTCTCAGCTTTGGGCTTCTCCACCTTCGCCTTCTTCCCACTCGAAGGCTTCTTCTCCGCCTTAGCCCTCTTCCTCTTCTCACCAGCAGCAGCCTCCTCTCCAGCACCCTCCTCCAGCTCGTCCTGCTCCTGCTCCTGCTCGTCCTCGTCGATCTCATCCACGGCAGCGTTCTTCCGAGCGAAAGCCTCAGCTTTGGCTTGTTGCTCCTCCTCCCACTCGCTAGGATCCTTGGCTGTCTTGTAGGCGGTGACGATCTCGGAGGACTTTCCCTTGTTCTTGGCGAGGAAGGCATCGATGGCGGAGGGTTCGAGGATGTCGAGGTCTCGAGGGGAGGCCCAGGAGCTGAAGGGAGGGAGGGAGAGAGGGAAGGAGGAGGGTGATGTTTGAAAGGGAGAGTGACGTGATGAGGTTGGGTTGGAAGGAGACGAGGAGAAGGAAGAAGAAGGAGGAAAGGATAGGTTAGCTGGGAGGTCGAGAGGGAGGATGGATGGATGGGAGAGAAGCCGAGAGCGAGAAGGACAAGCCACGAGAGGAGGGGAGGAGAGGAGAGGGGAGGGGAGGACGGAGGAAGGGTGGCAAAACGTACTGGTCTCCCTTGGGGTAGTATCGAACGCAATGGAAATTTCCTTGACGAGGCTTCTCCTTGATGACTTCTCTCGACAGCGACTCCGAAGCTACGATCTGCAAACGAGGGAACGAGGAGGAGGAGGTCAGTTTCAGCATCGGACCAGTCGTCTGCCATCTCTCTCCTGCTCCTCCTCCGTCACTCCTTCCCACACGTTTCCCATCACACCCGAGCCTTCGTCCTACGATCCATCCATCCTCCCATGCCATCCACCCATCCGAGAAGATCGAAAGGACGCGTCGCGAAGTCGGAGGTGGAGGGAAAACGCGTCGGTTCCTCTCTTGTGAGGCGGAGGTGAAGGGAAGGAGGAGCGTCGAAGGAGGAAGAGAAGGACGAGAGAAACTGACCTTTCCAGGCCAGGCAGGGTATCCTCGCATCTTGTGAGTGACAACATCGTCGATGGCGTAGACCTGGGAAAGAAGAGAGAGGGAGAAAGAAAGAAGAAGACGAGTCAGATGGATGCGTCGAGGAGGGGGAAGGGCACGAAGGGAGGAAGGGGAAGGAAGGAGGAGAAGGACGATGGAGACTCGACCACTCGCACGAGCTTCTATCTCCTCTTGCTGGTGCATATATATAGCAGAGAGAAGTGGATGCATGCTTACCTTGGATGCGGCGGACTTCTTTTTGGAGGACATTTGGTGGACTGGACGGAGGAAGAGAAAGAAAAACGAGAGAGAGAAAGAGCTTGACGAGGTCGGACGGCGACTCCAGAAATCGATTTTGGCTCTTGAAAGAGTCGCTTTCGCTTTGCCATCCCAACCACAACCCCCCCCCCCCCCCCCCGGCCTCCTCCCGACTTTTTCTCCTTTTCTTCTTCTTCTCGTCATGTCTACCGCAGCCATCCTTCTCCCCGGAGACATCCTCCCCTCCGTCTCTTCTTCCAACGTCTCCAAACTCGGCCCTGGAACGCTCCTGACCTCGTCGAGAGGAACCTCCTCCACCGCTCAATTCCTCGTCGCTACAAGAGCAGGAGCCTTGGGATCCGATAAAGGAGGAAAGAAGGTCTGGGTCGAAGGAAAGGGGAAGAGGGTTAGTACCAGCTCCACAACTACTCAACTTCTCAGGAAGGAGAGAGGTGTCCAGAAGTAAGAGGGAAACGAACGAGCTGACCTTTTTCACCTCTCCTTCCTTTCTCCTCATCTTCCTCCTCCTCCAGTACATTCCAGCAACCCAGGAGTCGGTCATCGGAACCGTCGTAGCTCGACACGCTGAAGGTTACCGAGTCGATATTGGATCAGCTCAGATGGCTTCCTTGGACGCTCTCGCTTTCGAAGGAGCAACCAAGAGGAACAAACCAAACCTCAAGGTCAGCTCCACTTTCCTTTTCCTTTCCTTTCCTTTCCTTTCCTTTCTTCCTCTCCTCTCACTAGACTTGAGACCAGAGAAGCGAGAGACTCACGCTCTTCTCTTTCCATCGGTATCTCCTTCGTCAGGTCGGCTCTCTCGTCTACGCTCGAGTCTCGCTCGCCAATAGGGACATGGAACCCGAGCTCGAATGCTTCGACGCTACCACTCGCAAAGCCGAAGGGTTCGAGGAGCTCAAGGGAGGAATGGTCGTTTCATGTTCGCTTCAGATGTCAAGGCAGTACGTCCCACTCTCTCGTCGCTCTCTCTCTTCCTGCTCCTCCTCGCTCCCACTTTCTTACCTCCTCCTCCCCGTCCCTCGTTCCGCTTCCCCACCAGCCTCCTCCACCCAACCTACCCTCTCCTCCCCCTCCTCGCCGCTCGCTTCCCCTTCGAAACAGCCATCGGAGTGAACGGACAAGTTTGGATTCGAGCTGCTACCCTCACTCAGACGATCGCGTTGGGACGAGCGATCAAGGAGGTCGACGAGGGCAGGATTGGTGCCGAGGCGGTGGGAGAGTGGGTGGATGGGTTGGAGGGAGTGTTGGCCGAGTAAGAAGAGAGGTGGTTTATCGTTAGGTGAGTTTTGGAAAAACAAAAAAAGAGTTGGAAGAGGGAAGGAAGGAAGGGAGGAAAAAGAGACGCGTGAAGCTGACCTTTCTCTTTCGTTTCGATTGCGTTTCTAGTATCCCACGGCGCTCTTTGACGCGCCTGGATCAGAGGAGAGGATAGGAGATGGTTGGGAGGACTAGTCAATAGTGAGCTCAATCCCTTCATTCTGGTTTCGACTCTCACCCGACCAGACCAGGAAATTGACGCGACGTGATCTTTCTTCTCCCTCCCTCCTCTCCTTCAACCCTTCGCCCTTCTTCTTTCAAGCCGCTCTCTCACCTCCTTCCATTCTCAAGATCTCTTACACGCACCCTCGGCGGATATTCGCCTCCCAGAAGGGATCCAGGGTCGTCTTTGTCGGGCGAGTTCTCCGCTAGGAAGACGGAGAGATGAACAATGACATTGGAACCTTCTTCAATCTCTCATCTCGCTCTTTTGTTGTTGTTCTTAAGCTTTTTAGAAAAAAGGAGATGGGAGAACGTGTTTATCAAACTGATCGATATGTAGAGGGACGAAAGGTTGATGGAAAGAAAGAAACCGTTCAACTCAGGCTCTCTCCCAGAGCGACGGGGTTGGACTCCTTCTTCAGGCCCGAGGGAACCTGGCGAAAGCGATCCTTCAACCAACGACGACTCTCTCCCTCCCTCCCTCCCTTCCAGACCTTTCCCCTTTCCTCTTCCTTCATAGTTCGCCCTTCGTAGACCACGGAGGACGACTATCTCCCCTCCTCGATGACCTCCTCCTCAGCGTATCCTCCTCCCTCTCAATCGCAAGGTCGCCATGCTCCTCTCCCTCCTTCCCGACCTTCTCCTTTCAGCAACGGATCGATCCACTCTCCTTCTCCCATTCGCACAGGTTCAGGAGTGAACAGTAACAACAACTTCAAACCTATGTACGACTTGCCTCCTTCCTTGATGCAGCATACATCCTCGGGATCAGCAGGAGGAGGAGGAGGAGGGAGGACGGCTGGAGGTCTGGCTGGAATCGCATCTCCTCCTCCTCCTTCTTCTTCATACAGGAACCCACACGGCTCTACCCCTCCACCCTTCTCTCCAACCTCCCTCCATCATCCTCAACCCTCCCGAGGTCCCACTACCACCACCTCCTCCTCCTTCCCCTTCTCCTCCTCTTCCTCCCCCCCCTCCTCCCAACCTCCCCCCTCCTCCCTCTTCTCCAAAGCCCCCCCAAACCCCTCCTCCCCCTCCACAGCAGACATCTCAGCCTTCCACGACGCATGCCATCGATTCTTCTACCTCCAAGACCAATCAGCTCAACCTTACATCCATCAAGTCCTCCTCTCCCTTCCTCCCTCCCACCGCGCAGCCTTCACTCGCGTACAAGCAGCCGTGAGAACAGCCTTTCATGCCGATGAGGAGATCAGAAGGAGGAATGAGTTTGAGGTGTTGTTGAGGGGGACGGATCCTGGGGGGGGACTGAGCGTGGGGAATAGGAGGGATCCGAAAGGGAAGGGAGCGAGGAAGGAGAGGGAGGGGAGGTTGAAGAGGTTTTTGGACGCTTATGGGGGGAAGAATGAGATCGGACCGAGACCGTTTTTGGTGGGCGTTTGGACGGCGTTGAGGTTGCAGACGGTGTCGGAGGAGAAGGGTGGGGCGGGAGGGAGGAGGGTAGAGTGGGAGGTTGATGATGGTGAGCTTGAGCTTTCTCTCCTCCCTCCTTCCTTCGTCTTCTTTCTCTTTTCTCGCTGAGAGTCACAAAGTAGACAGCTCATCAGTAACCGTTGGGATCTGGACGTGGGTTTAACAGCTGTTTGGATGGAAGCGGGTGGGAAGGATTTCATGATTGAAGCCATCGCGGTCGTCAAAGGGGTACGTCCTCCTTCTCACTCTCCCTCTCTGTCCTGGGTCGTCGCACGCGTCCATCTGTACACAAGCTTTCAGCCAAGCTCAACTTTCCCTTCTTGGACCCTTCGCCTCTTTTGTCTCTCTTTCTCGCGTTTACAGGTCCTCGGCTTCGAAGACATCCCTCGAACTAAACCTCGTCGACAACATCACCATCAGCAACAACGACCAAAGAACGCGACGAACGGTCGACATCCTTCCTCTTCCTTCTCCACCTCGGCTCAATCAACAGGTGCTTCCTCCTACTCCCTACCCAACGGAAACGGCAACGGAGCAGGTCCCTCTCATCGGCATCCTTCGGAACTGGAAGAACTGCGTCCTACACCCGAAGACGACGAGGCTGGTCCTCTGTACGATTCGAGGAGATACGCTGCTTCACCTCCACCCTCGAACGGCCAAGGTCGACGAGGGAAAGCTCCTCCTATTCCTTCTTCCAACTCACGACAACAATATCAACCACCCACAGCAACCCAACAACAACAACAACAACAACAACAACTCTCTTCCTCCTCCTCCTCTTCCAACCCCCTCATCTCCTCCCGTCGCCGAGCCTCCTCCGATCCTTTCTCCGACCCTTACGCCAACATGTCACGTCAACCTCCTCCCGTTCCACCCAACACCGTCAACAGAAGAGGTCCTGCTCCTCCTGCTCCTCCTCCTCCAACTCGTCCTCATCCAACCTTCCTCAACCTCAGTCTCGACTCAACAAACAACTCTCCCTCTCCCCTCGGACTCGGACTCGGTCCTAGATCCATGAGCAACGCTTCTTCGAACGCAGGAGGATTCACCACCACTCCGAACGGACAAGAAGATTTCCTACTCCTTCCAGGTCGGTCCCCAGGAGGACCAGCTCGAAGTCCAAACTCAGCCAACCCCCTTCTCCAACAACATCAACAAGACGGTCACCACTTCTCCTCCCACTCCTCCTCAGCCGTCATCGGCGACGCCGAAGAAGACGAGTTCTCCTCCTCCGATGAAATCTCGGAACCACGCTCTCACTCCCACTCTCACTCGGAATCCTCGGAAGAAGAAGAAGATCCTCTCCTACCACGTTGGAGAACCTGGATCACTCCTTCCAACCTTTCCAATCCGGACTTACTCAGGCTGTGCACTCTCTTCCCTCCTCACATCACTAAAGCTACCACCTCGGCAAAGAATACTAGGTTTCCTTACACCGGTCCTAGTACCAGCAGCACCGTCTCCACTTCAACTTCGAACGCGTCGTCGTCGGCGTCGCGGCGAGGGTCAGCAGCAGCTTCAGCTACGCCGAAGGAGTTGGAGGAAGGACGAGCAGGCAGGGTTGGGGTTGGGGTTGTAGGGAGAGGGGAGGAAGGGAAGAAGGTTGGGAAGGGAGTGTTGGAAGGGGTTGGGTGGACGGGGAGGATGTGGAAGGGGGAGAGGGGGAGGGAGGAAGGTTGGAGGGGGGTTGGTGGAGGAGGTTTTGTGGGTGGGTGGGGAGGTTGTTTGGTTGTTGATTTGAGGTAGGGCGGGAGGGGAGAGAGAGGGTTGTGGTTTTTCTTTTCTTTTGCATCGTCGTCGCATCGTTTTTCTTTCTCGTTCGCGTTCTCTCTCTTCACGTTTCTTCGCGCTCTCTCTCTCTCTCTCTCTCTCTTTCCCTTGCATTTCTTTTCTTTCTTTCTTTCTTTCTCTCGTTTTCTTTTGGACCCAGATACATCGTCTAGGCCTTTTTTCTTTTTTTTTTCCTCCGGACGTTCTTCTTCGGTTCGGTTCGTTCTAGATGACCCCCCTCATGAATCTCCACTAGCCCCCCTCCCCTCCCCTACACTCACCTCGCGTCGTCCTTCCCGTCTGGCCCAGGAACCAAGCGAACGGATCAAAAGCCTGCCCCTTCGAACCTTCGGACGTACACTTCTTCAGCCTCAACCTCAACCTACTCCTCCCCTTCAACTCTCCTCCTCCTCCTCGACCTCTGGGTCTAGACCGCCGTAAATCCTTTCCTTGCGATGGATCGAGGAAAGCATCGTGCGGGGGGAATGGCAGCCAGAGAGGGGTTATCTCTACGTTCCTGTACCCCAGGAGGAGGAGGGAGGGGGAGAGGAGGAGGTCGAGGTCGAGATTGGAGTCGACGCGTTGGGTACGGAGGAGGTGGGAGTTGTGGAGAAGGAATGGATGAGTTTACCTCGGCTGGAGACTGTGGGGGTGCCTGGAGGTGTGGTTCGAGAGCAGGAGGAGGAGGAGGGAGAGGACGAGTTGGGAAGTGAGGAGGAGGAGGAAGAGGCCGAGACGAGGTGAGTCTTGCTTGCTTTCCTTTCCTTCCCTTGATCGTATTAGGATCTTGGAAAGAAACGTCTCACTAAACTGTATTCTGTCGGCTTCCTTTGTTCTTCTTCATCTAGTATCGAAGCTTCAACGTCCTGGCACACACAAGACGAGTCAAGGTGAGTTCCACAAACGCGACTGAGTCCCTCGATCTCCTCTGCTCGGCTGACTGATCCTCCGTTGATTTTGGGGTAATGACCTAGCCTTTCTCTAGACGCAGTTCCTCGAATGAAGCCTCGAAAAAAAAGAGTGCAGCTCAACGAGTGAGTTGTTCTTTTTCTCGAACGGTCGCGTCGCGAGTCATCTCCTCTCAAACAGCGCTGACTTTCCCGATCTGCTCGCTGCTCCCACAGAATCAAGGTGTGGAACCCTCGAGAGGTTGAGGATTTCAGGATCTGTCTTCAGGAGAGTAACTCCGTTGTTGAAGCTGCTCGGAAATTTACTGCGATCGTTCGTTTCTTTCTCTCTTTCTTTCGCTCGTGCTCGCTTCCGGTCGAAAATCTCTTCCAGACTGACCCAGACAAATCGCGTTCCTGTTCTTTTCGGTTTCATACAGCACCCCCATCGAACCGTTTGGAGGCCACCGTTTTCTTCCAGAACAACAAACGAACTGATACAAGAGTACGCATTCTTCTTCCTTTGCTCCAGTCACCGCTCCAGAGACTCGCTCGAATTGTTCTGAGCGCTGACTGAGATCTCGTTTCGATTTATTTTTCTTTCTTTCGTGTGCAGGTTTGAGGCCTCCAAACGGTCGTGAGTTCTTTTTTCTCTTGCGGCGCGTCCTTGATCACCTTTTGCTGACTTTCGCCGTGCTCCTTCCTTGCTCTCGTGTACCCTGTTCCAATAGACGTGAAGTTTGGAATCCTCAAGATATCGACGAATTCCGAGTCTGTCTTCAGGAAAACCATTCCATCGACGACGCTGCTCATAAATTCGCTGCGAGGGTTTGTCCTTCCTCTCTTCTTCCCCCTCCCGCTGTTCTTCTTCTTTTCCTCCCTCGTCAACACACCACTCTTCCCCTCACAATTCTCGAAGCTCATCGTCTTGTTTCCCTCCTTCCTCCTTCTCCCACAGTATCCTCACCAAACACTCACGTCTGTGAGGCTCTTCTACAAACGCAACCAATTGAATCTTTGTCGATACACCAGGAGCAATCTCTCGACGGAACAGGCAGACGATTTCATCCGCACCATCGCTTCCAGACACCAGTCGTCTTTGGCGGCTTCCATTCGAGCTTTCGTCGCAAAGGTACGCTCCCACTCTTCACTCTTGGTTCTTTTGACAAGACGCGTCGCGAATCTCTCTCTCTCTCGTCTCGACGGCTGATCCCCCTCTGCATCTTGTTCTTTTGCCTTTCATCTAGCACCCGATCTTGGTTGCCTCGAAGGTCCTCTGGTACTACCAGAAAAGTCGGGACTTCGTCGATGAAGCAGTCGACGCGTTGCTAAAGCTTCTTCCCTCGTCCAGCTCGAGTGCCGCTGGGAAGCCATAGTTTCTCGATCACCATCCGAGATCTGGGTCTGATATTGTGGCTGGTTTCGCTACGTTTCAGTCCGAGGTGAGTAGAATTCGGTCGTAAATCCTCGGCTTTGAACATGAACTCGCCTTTGTCCTCCTCCAGCCCTGCTCCTGCTTTTCTCAACTGACCCTCCTCGATCATCCTTTTCGGACACAGCTGTCTCAACCTACATAATATCCCCCAACACCATCCAACCTACTCCGCGACCCAACAGTAACCCCCCGAGGTGTCGCAGGTCAGGACTCCTGAATCTTTGATGTCCTCGTCGAACTCGGAAATCTCTCCATTCGCCCTCTCCTCCTCCCTTATCGCTTCCACCTCGCTCTCAAACTACCTCCCATCGCCCTCATCCCCGAAGCGACGGAAGATCAACAAGGACTCCGGCCCGTCCAAAGCTCCCTTCCTCCCTACAAGATTCACGTCCCCCTCCCGAAACTTCCTCAGCATCAACACCAACCTCACCACATCTCTCTCGTTTACGTTTACCTTCATTGGTACCTCCTCCAATCCTACCTTTACCACCACCACCAACCCTCCCTATTGATACCCTCCCTTCTCTTTGTTACCCGTACTCATCACCCTCTCGTACACCAGCCATCGTCTTGCCGTCCTCCTCCTTCTCCTCTTCGGCTTCCGTTTCATAAACTTGGATGGTATTTAGATGTCTTCCTGAAGCGTACTTGCGAGGCTGTACGAGAGTCAGAGAGAGAAAGAAAGAAGGAATACGTCCTGGGCCGCGTCGCGTCGGTTCGCTGTTCGACTTTTTGTGCTCTTTTGTCCTCTTCCGTTGAGTGGGAGGAGAGCTAGCCTGGCAAACAGGGGAGATATAGAAAAATCGCAAGACTCCACCAACCTAACCTAGGTTCCCGACTCGAAAGAGACCTGAACTTTCAGATTCGTGAATGCGCTTTGCTTCTCCCAACGAGCTGCAGATCGTAGCTTCCATTATCTCCTCTCTCTCATCGCTCATAGTACAGCAGCAGGCAAATCTTATCGGAAGGCAGAGAGGAGCTAGCTACAGGGTCCGGACGAAAAGCAGAGCAAGTCGCAGAGTCGAAACAAAAGGGAGGTACATAGGTCGTCGCGTCTTCTATCGATCCAGCCGCGTCTTCCGTCGATCTAACGACGAAGAGCGAGGGCGTCTGACTGAGAAATGAATGAGAGGGTAGGAAAAAGAGAGAGGGAACCCGGTCGTGGAGCATGGTGGGGAGTGTTCGTTGCTGGAACGACGAGGTTTCGGTACAAGTCCTTGAGAGAGAGGAAACGAAGTTGTCCAAAGGAGAAAGCAGACCCCCACGATGCTACGAAACAGGGGAAAAGAAGGAACGAGGACGAGGATCAGTTTCAACCTCCTCATTGAACAGATCGACGCGACGACCAACGAAAAAAAAGGAAACTCACGCGTCCGCTCCCTCTCTCATCTTCCTCCCTTTCCTCTCTCCCTTCCCAAACCCTCTCCCTCCTAGATTTCCCGTCCCCGATCCCTCTTCCTTCCAAAAAGCAGCCTTCTCAAAACAACAACGCCTTACTACTAACTCCCACCCCATTCACCACCACTTTCCCTTTCAACGCCTCCCCTCCTCCCTCCTCCTCGTCCGCGTCCGTCATCTTCGCAGCTGTCAACCGAGGTCGGATCCCCAGCGACGAGCAGGTGAGTTTGTATCGGGCTCGAATTCGTTCGAGGAGGGCTGAGAGGTCAGGTTCTGATGAGGAGGAGGAGGAGGTTTGGGAGGGAGAAGAAGGATCGTCGTCGGAGGAGGAGAGGTTGATGGTTGGGAAGAGGGATACGAGGGAGAGGAGTTGGTTGAGGTTTTGGAGGGGACGGCTGGGCGTGGAGAAGAGGTTGAGTTCAGCTGGGAGTTGAATGATAGAGTGGATGCAGGGAAAGCAGGGAAAGAGCAGAACAAGAAAGAGGTCTTGAGCTCAAGCTTAGCAACCTTCCCTGTCCTGTCCTGTCCCACAGCACCGTCCAAGCGATCTCCTTGCAGGAGAGCATATACATACCTCTCTTTAGCACCCTCTACAGCCTGTCCCTCCAGCAGACCCTTCCAAAACAGACCCATGCCCTCGTAGAACCCGACCTCCTCCCAAAGCTCGAAAGCCTTCTCCTTGCCCAGAGCTCGTCCTTCAAAGGTGCCGTGGAGAGCGCCGTGAGCGTAGCCTTCTTGATACCCGGAGGAGTAGAAGCTGAATAACGCGACAAGAGAAGGGAGAGGTTAGGTAAGGGGGGGCAAAGAGAACGGAGGGGAAGGGAGGGGGAGAGAGGAGGAAGGGCATGGATTGGTGAGCAAACGAGTGAAGGAACGTACGTTTCCTCGAGGTGGTTGAGAGCGTCGATGGAAGCGAAGGGGTCCGGGGGGGAGGGAGGTGCGGAGATGAGAGGATTAGACATCGGCGAAGTGTCTTGCCTAGATGAGGAGGTCGTGGGTCGAGGGAGCAAGGCAGAAGGAAACAAAATGTTGAGCTCGCTCTCTCTCCACGTTTTGGTCGAAAGCTGTCTCCTCCTCTCTCCCCTCCTTCCCAACGGTCACCAACGGAAAAGTAAACATGACTCGGGCTCCCCTCCAGGTAAACTCGATCTACCTCTCCGTCTGGCATCTCAAAAAAGTCTCAAGAACTGACACACCCTCTCTATCCTCCTTCACAGACGTCAACGGCCTTCCTCTCGACTCGTCTCTCCATCGCTTGGCTCCCCGATCCTCCCTCCGAACCCACAGACACTCTCGTTCTCACAGGTACATCTTACTACGTCGATCTGAGAATCTTGAAGGAGGATGGGTCGCTGGATTGGGGCATGGCGGGCGTGAAGGAGATCGTAGGAGGAACCAAAGGTGAGCTCGAGCTCGTTTCCATCTACCTCTTCTCCTTGTCTCCTCCGCTCGTTGCTAGCCAGCTGATCTTCTCTTCCTCCTCCCCTTGACTCGTAGATAAACCCATTGCTCGCTTCACCAACATCCTCGACTCCCATCTCCCCTCCTCGAGCTCGTCTAGCCTAACGGCCTCCTCCGTCGACCCATCCTCCTCCTCGAACGACTCTCCTCCTCTGCCCGACGAAGGGACCTTCTCCCTCCTTCCAAACGGCAACACGCACGAAGCAGGTACTATGATCAACCCCGCTACGTTGCTTCCGCAGCTCTACGAGGAGGAATGGGCGCCTGTCCACGTCGAGCGAGGAGCAGACGTCCTTATCTTGCAGTCCATCTCCTCGAGTTTGGGACGAGCGTTCGTGGGCGTATGTGGGGAGTGGGCTTTGGGAATTTACGAGACGAAGGAGGGAGGCTGTGGAGGTTGGAAGGGGAAGAAGAAGGAAGGTGGTGAATGGGAATCTGTCTGGAGCTTGGGAGAGGAAAAGGTTGGGTGGGTTGGAGGTGAAGTGAAGAAGTGGGCGACGACGAGCTCGAACTGGAGGGAGGGGGATGAGGTCGATTGGGCTGGGAGGAGCTGGAAGGTATTGGAGCATACTTTGTTTGGAGAGGGAAGACCGAAGTAGATATCTTTGAGGTGAGTGAGCTTGAAGCTTGCGTTCAGTCGCGTTGAGGGGAAAGAGGATTGGGACGTGTCGAGCTGACTTGCCCTTCTCTCGTGCTTTCTTCTCCGTGTCTTGAAGTCTGCAGAACCTGGTTGTTAGAGGTTAATTACTAGTAGAGATGCATGTCTTCGACTTCGAGTTCAAACGGGAGGAGATGGTCAGGACCGTGGAGTCGTCGCCAAGTCTCGACTCTCTTTTCGAGGCAGCTCACCTCCCTCTCAACTTCTCTCTTCCTTTCACCGCCACCATCGCAAGAAATGGCTTCCCAGGCCAGCTCCCCATCGTTCAAACTACCTCCTCTATCATCATTCCAAGCAATAGAGCTCGAGACTCTCACGAAAACCGTTCCTCCTCCCTCGTCCAATGTCGAACTACTACCGCTCTCCTCCGAGGATCCTTCGAAGGTCGAGGTCGACACCTCTCCTCTCCCTCCAGGATCAGAGCTTCCAGAAGATCAAGAGGAGCAGGATGAGCCAATACCGAAGTGGCCCTTTCTCTGCTTGATCCTTCAGCATCTGTCGTCGTGAGTCCCAAGCCGATCAAAGAAGGAAATCCAAGCTCAGCCCAGCTCGCCAGCCCTTCCTTCGCTGACTTCTTTCCCACCTCTTGCCTTCACAGAACGTGGAGTGAACGATCCTACGAATTTGCATCCTACCTCTACCTTATTATACTCTTCCCTACAACACTCATCCCTGCTTCTCTGCTCGGAATCGTCGTCACAGGTACTGGACTCGTGGGTTCTGGCTGGGTTGGAGGACTTATCGACGAGCGAGGGCGATTGGGCTTCGTGAGGGGGGCAATTGGAGTTCAGAAGGTGAGATCATCCTTCCTGGGGTTACTATGCTCTTCTGCAGTCCATCCTACTTCGGTGGAAGGAAATTCTGGGAGACCACAGAAGGCAGAACGACGCTGATCCCCTCCCTTCCTTTCCCGACGATCAGGCCCTCGTTGCTGTGTCCTACGCAGCTTTTATCAGTAGTTAAACTCTCACTTTTGACAATCGAAGGTGAGCTATCCTGAACCTAACCCTCTTCCTTGACAGTCCTCTTCCTTCCTCTCCGTTCGGCCACCTCGTCAGCTTGGGTGTCCGGCCCCACCTCCCTCCCTCAATCCAGCACTCCAGGAACTCCAGCACAACACGCCGGAGTCTACATATGTCTGCTGGTTGTGATTGTAGCAAGCTCAGCTGCCGGGCTCGCGAGTGGAGGCTTGAACGTCGCGGTTCAGAGGGATTGGTGAGCTCTTTTCCCTCCTCTCTCCCTTCCTCTCCTCCCCTGTTGAACTCTACTCTCTTTCTCAGGGTCGTCACCATCTCTAAATCCTCCTCCAAGAATCTTACCACTCTTAACACGTACCTAAGACGCGTCGATCTCATCTCAAAGCTCGTTGCGCCTGTGCGTCTTCCTTTTCCTCGACCGCGTTGTCAATCGATTTTCACTCACTTGTTCCTTTCCTCCTCCTGCAGCTCTTCGTCTCTCTTCTCACCGCCACCCTCTCCTACCCCATCTCCCTCTACATCAATCTCACCATCACCATCTTCACCCTCTTCGTTGAGCTTCTCTGGATCGGAGTCGTCTGGAGAGCTTTCCCAGTTCTCGAAGGGGAGGAGAGTGCTCGCGTCGCTGCCAGGCGCTTGAGGAGCGAGGAGCTCGAGCAGCGAGAGGACGCGAACGGGAGGAGGACTGCAGGAGAGAGATGGGAGAGTTGGAAGGAGGGGTGGAGGCAGATGAAGAGGGATTGGGTGGAGTTCATCCGACTTCCCGTTTTCCTCACCTCTCTTTCGATCGCTTTAGTTTACCTGACAACTCTTTCTTTCGGTGAGTTATCCATACGTCCTTATTAGGCTCCAGACCCAGCTGACCAGATCTCTCTTCCTTCAGATGGAATCATGCTCTCGTTCGTCCTCTTTCTTCGCGTTCGTTTCGCATCGTCGTGGTGGCCTGACGCGTTCCTTCTCCTTTCCGATCTTCTCAGGTATCTTAAATCCCAACGAGCGTTCGGAGACCCTTTCATCGCTGGAATGAGAGGTGTAGCAGTCGTTATGGGACTTCTAGGAACCGTCGTCATGCCATGGTTGGCGAAGCACGTCGGTCTCGTTCGAGGAGGAGCTTGGTCGATTTGGTTCGTTCGTTCTCACTCTTCGTCGTCGCTGTTCAAGAAGGCTGATGATTTTCCACTCCTGAATCAGGGCTCAGATCCTCTGCTTGTTTCCTCCTCTTCTAACTCTCTACATCGGGCTTCCTCACACCGCACCGCCAGGTCCGTTCTCTCTTCCTCTTTCTCGCCGTCGCGCTCGCTTCTTACTCCAAATCCCTCTCTCACTCCCGTTCTCCTCCTTCGGAACACGTCTCAGGTCAAGGTCCAGTCTGGAATATTGTCCTTTTCTTCACCTTCATCTCTCTCTCACGAATCGGTCAGCTTCTCCCTCAGGCTTCCTCCTTCCTTTCCTTTCCTCTCTTTCCCCTCCATGAACCTCATTCAACTCACATCCTCTCTCTTCTTCCCTCCTTTTCACATCCTATCCTGTCTTCTGCTTTACTCAGCACTCTGGTCAATAGACCTAATCCAACTCCAGATCCTCCAAGAAGCCCTCCGAGATCACCCTCGTCGAAATCGACTCACCTCTCTTCAACTCAGTCTTCAATCGGCGTTCGATCTGTCGAAGTACGCGGTTGTGCTCGGGTTCAACAAGTGAGCTTCTATCTTCTTCTCTCTCCCGTCCTGTCGCAATCCTGCAAGGTCTCCTTCACGAACTCACGTCCAAGTCTGAACAACGAGACACGCGGAGGATCTGACTTCGCGTCGTTTCATTATTCGTTTCCACTTCAGACCAGCAGACTTCAAATGGACAGCTTTAGTTTCTTTCATAGCCGTCTTTTTATCCGGTCCGTCATCTTCTATCTTCCTACTTGCTCTTCCTTCGCACCTCTTTCTCCTTTCCCGACCTCAACCCTTCCCTCTTCCCCCTTTCCTCCTCCTCTCTCCCTCTCTCTTCTCTCTTCCTGGCCTTACTTCCACCACCCAGGCATCATCTACACCCTCTACCTCTTCCGAACCCGCGGCCACATCCATCACTGGCCTTTCCTTGTGGGAGGAAAACCTCACAACGAGGGTGCCGAGGACGCCCACCATCGGCACGGGCATGCTTCGTCGAGCGGGAGGAAGTGGGCGTCGAATTTGGGACTAGGCGAGAGGCTGGGATTGATGAAGAGGGTTGGGGTGGCAGGGACGGGGGGTAGAGGCGGTGATTGAGGGAGGGGAGACGCGTCGCTTGATTACACTGGATTCCTTTCCTCATACTACTACTGCCTTTTTACTCTCCGCCCGCCTGCTACCTTTTGTATTTTTTCCTTCTTCTTTCGAAATGGTCATGACTCTGTTTGCTCTCCTTGCCCTGCTCTCTTTTCTTTCCTCTCTCGACCTCGCGTCGAGTCGAGCCGCCCTTGAGCTGTTAGATTCGACGGCTCATACGAAGAGCGAACTGCGGTAACCATAGAGATGAATGAGAAATAATAATGAGTAAGAGCCAGAGGAGTACAGAAGGCGATGAGAGAGCGGGAAAGGCAGGAGTTGAACTGGTTCAGGAATGATTCTTCCTCCGTCCCTCCCTCAAACAATTCTCGCCGAGCGACGCAGGCCCTTAAATCCTTTTGCTTGGTCGCAGGAAAGAGCTTTGAAGTACGACCAACTCGTAGAAGTGAAGCCACAACGGTCTCAAACTCCGAGGAAGGAGAGGGGAAAAACAAGACGCGTCTTCGCGAGCGTTGTGTGTTCTATCTCAGACTTGGGGGACGTGCGCAGATTTTACGGAACTAGATCATTCATCAGACGTGATCAAATTGATCTAAACTAAAGACCTGAGTACTTCTATAACCGCGACGCGCACTTCGCGCCGTCCAAAACCCAAACGGGGTACAACCGGGAAACCGAATTAAAACCTAGGAACTGAAACCGAACCAAAAGACGTGAAGGAAACCATGAGAGGAAGAGAAGAAAAGACGAAAGAAGCGATCAAGCCTTGCTCTTGGTGAGCTCGTCCGAGTGGTGAACCTGCTCGAAGGAGGGATCAAACTTCTCGTTGGCCTCGTTGACCTCGGCCTCCTTGATGTTGTTGGGCTGCTCTCGTCCCTCCATTCGATCGATGTTGATGAAGTCAACGGGCTGGAGGAAGAGAGAAAAGAAAGAAGGAAGAGGGAAGAGTCAGCAAGGCTGTCTGAGGACGAAGCAGAGGGAGAGTTGGGGAGGAAGGAGAAAGAACCAACCTTGTTGAGATCAGAGAACAAGATGGGAAGAGCGACGGCGCAAAGGAAGGAAGCGACGGCAAGGGCGACGTAAGGCCAGATGAGGTAAGGGTCGACGAGGGCGGGGTTGACGATGAGGGTGAGGGCGGAGGAGAGAGCGGTGGTGAAAAGAACGGCCTAGAGAGAAGAGGAAGAGAAGAAAAGGGTAAGCGACGCCTGGAGGGCTGATTCGAGGGAGAATGATTCGAAGGAAGACGCACAGCGTAGACGAGACCCTTCATCCTGGCGGGAGCTCGAGTGTAAGCGATCTCGTAGGAGGTGACGTTGACGAAGATCTCTCCGAGAGCGGGAAGAGAGTAGAGAGGACTGCAGGGAAGGAAAGGGGCTCGTCAGCTAGAGTTTCTCGAACGCGAGGAAGATCAGAGATCGAAGAAGAGAGGACCGATCAAACTCACATCTGAGCCCAAAGGTTGACGGTGGAGATCTCGCCCGTTGTGCAGCTGGTCGCGTTGTATCCACAGGGAGAAGTCTCGTAGACCTTCCACTGGAGGATAGCTCCGATGACCATAGAGAGACCTCCGAGGAAGAATCCGAAAGCCATTCGGTACATAGGGGGGAAAGAGATCTGGAAGGAAGAAACGTCGAGTCAGTCGCGATTCAAGAGCAAGGAGGTGCTTTGGCATTTCTTTTCGATCTGCTCACCTTTCGTCGAGCCAAAAGGGGGTAGATGATGAAGTTCATGATGGGCGCGCAGACGACGATGGTCTGTTTGGGGTGAAAAGGGGAAAGAACGGAGTCAGCGAGGAAGAACTTGCCATGCGCCATGAGCAAGAGACAAAGGACGAACGAGGGAGTTGAAGTTTCCGATAAGATCGTTAGGAACTCCGTTGTTGACCATAGCAGCGGACATGGCTGAAGGAGAAGGAGAAAGAGACGGAAATCAGCTTCAGTGCATCGAAAGATCGCGTCGCATCGGTCGAGGGCGTTTCAACTCACCATTCTCAGTAGATCCGAAACCTCCGTCGGCCAAGTTGAAGATAGGGATGAACAGGAAGACCTTGCAGGCGGAGATGGACTGCCTAAGCTCGTCGACGAACTTGTCGTCCCAGGTGACCTTGGAGGTGAGTCCTCCGTGCTCGGCGAGGTAGGTAGGAGTAGCTCGGTGCCAGAAGTTGTCTCCTCCCTTGAGAGCTCGCTTCCATCCTCCGTTGGCGAAAGCAGCTTTGAACTGTAGTGTCATAAGAATGCGAGATGGGTCAGCGAGGGGAAAGGAACGCGCGGAGAGCAGAAGAGGGAACTCACGACTCGGGCAGCCTCGACGACGACGGATCCCTGGGCGGGAGCCTTGTAGAGCCTCTTGGATACCAAGACGAGGACGATGGGCATGAGCATGTAGAGGATACCGGGAAGCAACTGCAGCGAAAGGAAGAGAAGGATCAGGTCAGCGTGCGAAGAGAAAACGAGACGCGTCGAAAAAAGCGAAGTGAGTCGGAGTGAAAACTCACGAAGGCGAGCCAGAATCCGACGTCGTGCTCAGAGTAGGTGGTGGCGAGGGAGAAGAAAGCTCCGATGTTGATAGCCCAGTCTGAAGAAGGAAGAATGAAAGAAAGCTGGTCAGCGAGAGAAAGCGGGAGAGAAGAACGGGAAGAAAGGATTCTTGTTTTCAACGTACAGAAAAGCAAGAGGTATCTTTGCACAGTCGCTGCGGGGTCGATGATGACTCGCTCTCCGGACTTGAGGACCTTGATAGTAGGGTGCTGGACGGGAGACTGATCACAGAGGAGGGGTCCGAGGGAGGGCTTGATGAACCCAGCAGCGAAGGCAAGAATGATGATAGAGATGACGAAAGGAGCAATAGCGTGACCTCCAGCGATGACCGAAGGGATGGCAGGGATGATCAGAAGGATATGGGCGAAGGCTCCGATGGCGGTTCCGACGCAGATGGTCTGAGGGGGAGACGAGAGAGATCAGCGACGAGAGGCGAGGCGGCGCGTCTGGCGAGGGAGAGATGAAGAAATCCAGTCTCTTGGAGGAGTGGAAACGTACCTTGAATCGTCCCCACTTGGTATCAGCGACGATACCACCGAGGATGGGGATGGCTGGAGAGGAGAGGAGAGGGAGCAGATCGGGAAGGAGACGTCAGTTTGAGTTTTGAGCGGTACGTCGAATAAAGGAGGAAAAACGGGTATCTGAACTCACTATAAGCGAGGAACTTGAAGGTGGTGGTGACGGCTGAGCGCAGGTGAAACAGAGAGGAGGATGGCAGAAGAAGAGGACGTCAGAGACGGGTGTATGCGACGCGTCGGAGGACGAGACGAGACGCACCAGTCGCCTTCTGCAATCCGAGACCGAGGGCTCCTGAGGACTGACTGAGTCCGAGCTCTCCAGGGGCGACGGCTCCAGCTCCGTTTCCACCCTGTTTGAAGAGATAATGCGAAGAAAGACGGATTAGAGTCCAAAAAACGCTCTGACCTTCGATCGAGGAAACGCAGAAACGAGACGAGAGTTCAAAGACTCACAGCTGGCAGAGGAGCTCGAACGAAGTTGGAGAAAACATCGTTGCAACCATAGTAACCTTTTTTTTTTTTGGAAGGAAAGCAAGGAGGAATCAGCATGAAGAAGAGAAGAGAAGAGAGGAAGCGAGAAGTTGGGTCCCAGCGTCTCTCCCTCTCCTGCGAGTTTCGCATGTTTCAGTAAAAAAGAATACTCACTGGCTCGCTCAGCAAACCTGATGGGATGGAAAGAAGGACGAGTAAGTTACGAGAAATGAGAGCAGAGAGGAAGAGAGGATCAGACGAACTCGATGAGACACATCTAGGGAAGGGAAAGAAAGGAAAGCTCGAGGTCAACGACGGTGTTTAAGGGAGGGACGATGGGAAGAGATCGGACTAACAGCCATTCCAGGCCATCCAAGGGCGGCGGGGAGAATCCTGAGGGAAGCAATCTCTTCCTCGGTGGCCTCTCTACCCTCATCGTCTGCGTCCGTGACGTGAATAGCAGTTCCGAGGACGTCCTGCTTCTTCTCTCCAGTCACTCCAGGGAGTCCAGTAGGAGCAAGAGCGGCGCTTTCGTAGTCGGCGTTGATACCTGGTTGGAAGGACCGATGAGAAGGAAGGGGAGGGAAGGATCGGAGGGAGGTGGGGAGGGGAGGGAGAAGAGAAGAGGACGCGGACGAGGAGAGGTTGATCAGCGGAGAGCTCGCTCGTCTCCCTTCTTCTCAACCAACATAAGAGACGAAACTCACTGGCAGGCATGTTGAAAGGGAAGATGGTGGTTGATGGGAGGGAAGGGAACGAGGTCGAAAAGGGCCTTTGAAGAGGATGGTACAATCGCTTCCCCCCGTTGGCCCATGCGAGGACTCCTACCAATCCAAAAACAGAGTCCACCTTGGCCCTCTCTTTGATCAGCGTCAGAATCTCCTTGCCAGCTTATCTCTTCCTTCAAAACTCCAGAAGAATTGAACTCTGATCTAGGACGAGGGAAACGGAGAGGAAAGCCGTCGAGGGAAGGTTTGCGAGTGCTCCAGATTGCTCTCTGCGACGAGAGATCTGAGAAAAGGACCTAAAACAAAACAAAGTCGGGTCAGGAGAAGGCAAAATGTCGTCGACGGCCGTTCGCGGGCTCTGTGCTTCCCCGCTAGCCGGAACATACGGGCGAGGAAGGAAAAGGAGTGGAGGGAAGGGTTGGATATCTTCCCTCGAGTTTTTTGAACACGACGGATTGGAATCCTCCATGGAACCAGGTTTGCAAGCGGTGGTGTGACCTGAATTCAAAGTCGAGAAGAGTTGTATATACGGCTCACACGGCCTGAACTCCTTCCTGGCGGACTTCGGATGAGAAAGAGAGCTCGGACGAAAGAGAGTTCCCTCGTCCGTGCGACGTCGAGCGTGTCTCGATGAACAGCTTCGCTAGCTTTTTAGAGTCGGTTGATCGGGGAGGCGTACAACTGGGATCCATAAAGCAGAAGAAACCCGATAAGCTGCAAGGAAAACTCGGAAAGGAAGAAGTGAAGGGAGGAAGGAGGGGAGGTCGCGCGACGTCTATAGCTTCTCCTCCTTAGATTCGGTTTCAAGAGCGGTCTCGTCGTCTTCGGCTCCAACCTGACCCTCCATCCTCTTGCGGACGTTGAGCTCGGGAAGAACCATGGGATCACGACGGCATATAGCGCACAAGGAACACCTGAAAAGCAAACGAAGGAGAAGACCGTCGGCACGAGACGAGACGCCTTCTTCGGTCTCGCCAGCTGACTTCCGACGAGCACCGACTTGCAAGAGTAGGGTTGATGATTGCCATAAGGATCTAGGAGAGAGCCGAGGAGAAGAGACAGAGCCGAAGAGAAGAAGAAGAAGGGGTCGGCTCATGAATCACTTCGACGCGGATTCAGACACGAATGTACTCACAGCGTAGACCAATCTCTTCATCCTAGCAGAAGCTCGAGTGTAGGGAATCTCGTAAGAGGTGGAGTTGACGAAGAGCTCTGATTACGACGGGAAGTCAGCTTCACTTCGGAGGAGAAGACGCGTCGAGGTTTTGGAACGAGAAGACGAACCTCTCCAATCGCCGACAGAGCGTAGAATGGAACCTGAGTCCAGAGCGAGACGGTCGATAATATCGTCGCGGTTCTCGGACGCGTAGGAGAGGGTAGAAACCGAAGTTGAGGCTGAGAAAAGAGAGGGGGAAAGCTTGTCAGCGAACGCGAACGCGAAGAGGAAGAAGGGGCTGGAGGAGAATGAAACCCACAATCCACAGAAGCGAAATACAGAAGAAGCGAAAACTAGAAGCAAAGCAGAGTGAGCTTCATCGATTAACCGTCGAGGAAAAGAAGTAGAGACGCGAACCTGACAGGGAGGAAGCCGAAGTCGAAGATGAGATCGTTGGGAACACGTCTGGGAAGAGAGGGGAAACAAAGTCAGATCTAGGAAGCTTGTAAACGAGAGGAGGAAGCTGAACTCACTTCGAGACCATAGCAGCAGACATGGCAGAGCAACAGATCGAAAGGGCGCTGGTTGGGAGATAAGAGCTGCGCGACGCTCTCGACCGAGGAATGTATTGTTAGCTTTTCTGCGAGTTCTGCTTCAGAAGCAGCGGTCTGCTCATACAGCCGAGAGAGAGCGGAATATGTCGTGCTCCCAAAGAACGTATCCGAGAAGACGAGGAGGAGAAAGAGATCAAACTTCGTCGCGTCGGCAGAAGTTCCGTCTTTCTCTCTCCTTCCTTCCGCTGTCGCGAGAGGTCGAAAGGTGTAGAACGCACCCAGATGAGCTTGATCGGATCCTTATCTGCGTGTTCTGCTAGCGCTGATCCGGAGCAAAAATGAAGAAGCGTTGCAGCGTGGGCTCTGACGGAGAGATCCGACTTCTGGAAGGAGGACGAAACCGACTCTCTCCCCGCACTCCTTCCTCGCAGACTTGTAATTAGCTCGTAGTATGATCGGAGATTGCGAGGCGGTTGAACCGATGAGCATGATAAGGCGACGTCGAATTTGGCGACCTGCGACCACGAGGGATTTTGAGGAGGACGAATGGAAGGAAGGGGAAGAGAGGGAGAGGGAGAGGGCGAGGAGGAAACGTTCAAGCGCCTCAGGGGGGAAGTCGAGGCGAAGAGAGAATAGGTTAAAGATGTCTCATCGATGGCGATAGGGTTTATGTAAGGCGAGTTTGAGATTGTGGCTGGAAGGGAGGAGGAGGGAGGGAGGGAGGGGAGGAGGGGTAGATGGAGTGAAGGAGGGAAGGAAGCTGAGGTCGAAGGCGTCGAGGGGGGGTTCTGCTGGTCGATATGGCTCGTGCGAGACTGCATGGCGGAGATCTTGATACTGGAGTAGCCTTGTTTGGCGGGTGCTGAAGGAAGCGGAGGTAAATCGCGAAAGAAAGGGAGACGGCTGCTGGAGAGGAGCTGGAGGAGGAGGAGGAAGTGGCCGTTCGTCAAGGGCAGGTGAAAATCCGGACTGGAAGTGCAGCAAAAAGTCAAAAGAATAACAGTCTATCAATCCTCAGTTCGGCTCGAAAGAAAGGTGTCCCTAGGCCTTCACGACGGAGGGGGAAAGGGGGGAGAGAGGAGGGAAGGAAGGAGAGGTCGAGCTCACCAGAAGTCAGCAGCGAGAGCCCTCTTTTCCCTCCAAGGAGCTATCCACCTCGAGATCCCACGAACTCCAGGAGAGCTCGAACTCCCTATCTTCACGTCGCCAGGAGAGAAGGAGGTTCAGATCGTTCCCGACTCGAGGAAGGAGGGAGTCGTCGGTGGAGAAGCGAAAGCCTCGCCGAGAGCGACTGCAACGAGATCGTGTCTCTTTGCTGTAGCATCTGCGCTGGGACGAGGGGCAAGCCTTCCAAAACCTCAGAGAGCTGCAATCGTTCTCTGAGGAGCAGTGGTGGTGGTTGAAAGTCAAAGAGGAGGGCGATCCGGCCTGGTCGAGTCACGTCGGGTCGGTTCGGCATTTGTCTGCTGCTCGTCGGTCTATTTATTTTCGTCGGCGAAGTGATAATGAGAGATATCTCAGTCAGATCGGAGCTTGGACATCAGCAAATCAGCAGCGAAAACGAGATCTTCTCCTTTATCTTCTTCGTCGCGTCGAGATCTCCCTCTCTTCCAGAAACCAATCCACTCAGATCAATCAACCTTCTCCCACTCTTCCTCTTCCACCTCCTGCCCCTCCCCTTCCATTTCAGCTCTCCACCACTCCCTACCCACTCCTACACCCAACCCACCCACCAACGTCCCAGCTAAAACCCTCTTCCCACTCTCCAAAACCTCTCCCTTTCCTCCCCCCCCCGTTCTCGAGCCGAGGTAGATCACCGTGATGCAGACCGACAAGTGAGCGATGATCAGATCCCAGGAGAGAGTGTGGTGCGCTAGCTGGAGGAGGGAGTGGGTCGGGAGGCTGTGGATTCCGTTCGGTGGGAGGAGATGTCGAAGGGAGAGAGTGGGAGAAGTGAGGAGGTTGTGCTGAAGGAGGAGCAGGAGAGAGGAAAGACGAGCGTCAGTTGAACGAAGAAAGAACAGGAGAAGGGAGATTCGAAGGAGTCGGACCTACAAGAACGAGGATGTGTCCAGCAAAAGACGAAGAAGTACAGAGGACGCTTAGGAGGAGGAGAGGTCTCGACGCGTCTCCCTCCTTTCGCGTTCGTCCTCCCATCACCGAAACCCAACCATGCTGGACCACCCACACCCACACAGGAAAAGACTGCCATCCCAACGTCCATTCCTGACGATATAAACCAGTCGAAAAGAGGAGGAAGGACGAGGGGAGGAAGTATCCGACGAGCAGGCCGACGAGGAGACCTTCGATGTTGGTTCGTTCGAGAGGTCGGCGTTGAGAAGGTAGGAGGAGGCGAGGGACGAGGATGGAGGAGAGAAGGGGGAAACACAAAGCGGCTGGAAGTACAGAGGGCAGAACAGGAGATGGGTGAGTGAGAAGAGGAGGGAGAGCTGAGAGGGACGAGCGAACGACTCACCCGCTGCCCACTGATAGAACCCCAGCACGGGAGGCAGCCAGGGGACTCGGTTCCGGTAGGCGGTGAGGTGGAGGATGGTGATGATGGTGGGGAGATAGCTGATCCAGAGAATTAGGATCACTCGGTGAGGAGGGGCGGAGAAGAACGTCGCTGTTGGAGGCTGAAGGAAACCGAGAAGAAGGTGAGCTTCGACTCGTCCGTCCTTTCTCTTAGCTCCTTCCTCGCGCGGCTCACCCATGCAGAAGCCTCAAAAAGCGTGACAAGCTGACAAGAAAGTTGCTGTGGAGCTGATAAGATTGGACCCCAGTCTATACGGATTCCATGGGGGGCGAAGAGAAGCGGAGGAGAGAAACCTGAGGTCGATGGAGAGCAGACGGATCGAAGGGCATCTCCAAGTCCTTGTTGACCTGGGAGACCGCTCAGCGACATGACGAACGCGGCTAGGAGGGAGGGAGAGAAGAGGAGGAATTGAGCTGAGCGTGAGATGGGCATGGTGCGAGGAGGTAAGGGTGAGGGGAGATGATGGGGAGGGAGGGAGGGAAGAGGTCTGGTGAGCTGGAGAGTCGGTCGGTTTTGCGTTCCGAGGTCTTGAAATGAGCGAATGAGGGTCCAGCTGAGGCCTTGCCGTACTAGGAAGAAGATGATCTGCTTGTCGCCCACCCAGAAAGTTTTGGTTGTCGCCGTCGGTGGGGAGATGAAAGAGTGGAGGTCCTTTTTCGTTTCGTCGAAGCTCAACTTTCGTTCCTTCCTCGTTCCTTCCTCCGACGTTCATGTCGATCCCACCTTCGAACCCGGATCTTCTTCCCACCTTGACCTCCTCCTTCCTCTTCTCGTCTCTCAAACCTCTGTATCCCATTCCTCGCAAGAACCAACCTCTCGCTTCCCGTCCAACTCAAGCAACCCTCGCTTCCTTCCTCCTCCAAATCCCTCAAGCTCAACAAGCCCTTCCTCCTCCTCCCGAAGACGACGAGTTCAAAAGCAAGGAGCTAGTGCAGAAGAAGTTCGCTCGGGATCTAGGATTAGTAGCTTTATGGTGTGCTGAGAAGCTGGATGAGCGAGTGAGGGAGGAGGGGAAGGACTTGAAGAATGGCGGTCAGTCAGCTTCGTCTCGCCTTCGTTCTTTCGATACATCTTTTGCTCACTCAGATTTTTTTCGCCTTTCTTATACATCGCAGCTGCTCCTGTGCTACCGGTCAGCGCTCCTCCTCTGATCTTAACACTCCTCTCGCACACCATCACCCACGTCCTTCAACCTCTCTTCCTTCAATCGTTCCCTCCTCCCCCACCTCCCTCGAGATCACCACCTGCCGCCTCCTCTTCCTCCTCTTCTTCTTCCCGATTCACCGAAATCCTCCCCGAGACTCCTTACACCGCCTTTGAGCTCCAAACTCGCGTCCACTCCAAAAACACCCTCGAGATCACGCTCGCCAGAGTGCTTAACCTCGCCGTCGTTCGACCAGTCACTGAAGTGGGCAAACTCGTTCGAGATGGAGGAGTAGTACGATCGGTCATCAAGATGGCAGTTGCTTTAGGATGGGAGGACATTGCGGAGGGCGAGGAAAAGAGAGGAGATCTACAGAAGCTTGTTTTGAGAGTGCTTGATTCGTTCGTTCATCCTCTCTTTCGTTCTTTCGTCGAGACGCGAGAACTGATCTCCTCGCCATCCTTTTTTTTCGCAGGTTCCGACCCACACAAATCATGGCTCTCCTCTCTCCTCTCCTATCGGCCACAGTCTTCCCGAAGCACGTCTCCAAAGCAGCCGGAGGACTGATGACTCGAGCTCTTCTTCGGCCGGGAGGAGTCGAGGGTGTTCTTCAGGGTGTCTTCGGAGGCTCGGAGGGTGCAGCTGAGACGGGAAGGGAGGAGAGTGACGTCGGGAAGAAGTCTTTGAGTGTTGCGAAGGTGCTCGGGACTGTGCCAGGAGGAATGGATCCTGAGGTGAGAGCTTTTCATTCGTTCATCGTTCGGAACGCGACGACGCGTCGACAACGCTGACTTCTCCTTCCGACTTTCCGCTTGTTCGATGTTCCAGGAGTACTACACCCTTCTCATCCCTCGTCTCATCCCCCTCCTCACATCACCCACAACTCCATCAACCTTCCTTCGTCCCCTCTCTCTCACCCTAACAACCCTCCTCTCCCACCCGTCCCCCTCCGTTTCTCTCCCAACACAACGGATCCTCCTCCCTTACATCCACTCTCCTCTCCTCTCCCCTCACGCCCACTACCAACCTCAAACCATTCCCTCGGCAGCCTTCCAAGCTCTAACCCTTCTCCTTCCATTGATCCTCCTCACTCCTCCCTCCTCGGCCTCGCACTCGATCCTCCTGGAACCCATCTTGCCCCAGCTGTTCGGCCTGCACTGGCATCTTCAGCAGAGTCGGACGGCGGATCCGGTGCTGAGGAAGGAGGTGGAGGGGGTGTTGAGAAGTTGGGGAAGGGTTGGGGAGGAAAGGGAGGCGAGAACGGGGCTGGAGAGGGTTGTGAGAGGTGGAAGAGGGTGGGAGGGTGGGAAGGGAGGGGTTTTGCCCGGAGAGGAGGAAGAGGAGGAAGGAGATGAGAAGGAATGGTACTGGGAGGGTGGTGGGGAAGATTTAAAAGTCGTTTGGGGGTGGTGAGTCGAGATATCCTTCTCCCAACAGTCGTCGACGCGTCGAGCTGACTTGAATCTCTCCCTTTTCGCTCGCTTCGTCCTCATAGCCCACCCTCCATCACATCCTCCCCTCCCACCTCTAACCCTTCCTCCTCGACTCCCACCACCTCCGAAATCGAACAGCAGACCCTCTCCCTCCTCTCCCTTCACCCACCACCGAACCTCTTCCTCGCCTACCTCAAATCCCTCGATCGTCCCTCCCTCTCCGGCGACCTCTTCGTTTCTCTCCTCAATCAACTCGATTCACCCTCCACCTCCTCTCCTGACCACGAAGACGCACATGTCGAAGAGGATCCCCGTCATCGCGTCTTGTTGATGCAGATCGTCCTCTCGATGGTCGACGCGATGGGAGAATCCCTCGTCAAGGGAGAGGAAGGACGAGTTCTCGCTTTCGTTGCTCATGTCCTTTCCAGCTCGGCTCCCAAACCTACTTCGAGCCCGACTTCCACGTCGAGGAAGGGGGAAGCGAAGGGCAAGGGACGGGAGGAGCTGTTGGGTGAGGGAGGAGGAGGGTTGAAGAGTTTGAGGATCGTGGATAGCGATGACGAGGATGAGGATGAAGACGGAGGAGGAGAGGAGACTGATGGGTTGGATAGTGATGATGAGGTTGAGTTGCCCGTGGATGAGGATGCGGAAGCTGTGGAGGGAATGTTCAGTGGAGGAGCAGGAGAGGGTGGTGAGAAGGAAGGAGGAGGAGGAGGGGATGGAGGAGAAGGAGGAGGGAAGTTGGGGTTGGTGGGTACTGCTATAGGGTTGCTGGTTGCTGTTTTGCAGGGTGAGTTCAACCTTTGGCTTTGTCCGTCAAAGAATCCAACGCTCGGAGGGAAGCGCGATGCATTGCGACGCGTTTTCTCTCGTCTCGCCTTCGCTGACTTTCTGATCCCGACCTTTCTTCGTCCCAAACAGCCAACGACTCGCTCTCCCCCTCAACCAGTCCGATCCTAACCCTCATCCAATCCTCCCTCGAACATCATCTCAACTCCTCCACGCCATCCATCCGTCATCTCACCCGCGAAGCTCGTCTCCTCATCTCCGTCCGAGAAGCTACTTCCTCCTCCACTCCCGACTCCCTCAACCCCTCCGATCCCCAGAGAGAAGCGACCCACAGGATCCTCGACTCCTATCGCCAAGCTCTCAAGCTCGTCCAAGATCCCCTCGTCCCCGTTCGAGCTCACGGACTAATCACTCTACGACAACTCGTCCTTCCTCCCGCTCAGCAACGACGAGAACGACCTGCCACCAGTCCTCTCCCCACCTCCGTATCAGACTCAACCACGAAGTCCCCACCGGAAAAATCCCTCCTCCCACCGGCTCTCGTCCCAGCAATCCTCGACGTCTTCCTCCAAAGCGTTCAAGATCAAGATTCGTACGTCTACCTCAACGCAGTCAAGGGCCTCTCGGCTCTCGTCGATGGATGGGGAAAAGATGTGCTGGGAAGAATGGTGGGTGTCTACGCGAAAGGTGTTGGGAATGGTGGGTGGGAAGGAGCGGGTGGGGAGATGGATAGAGGGGAGTTGGACGCGAGGTTGAGGGTCGGGGAGGCTCTTTGTGGAGTTGTTGAGAGGTCCGAAGGGGGGTTGGGAGTTTATGGTAAGTCAGATGGCTCTTTTTAGTCCTCTGTATCCCTGATCTTGGGAGTTCGTGCGGTCTAGAGCAAGACGTGTCGAGCGAAAGCTGACTTAGGTTTCCTTTCTCTCCATCAGCCTCGACCCTCATTCCTCCCCTCCTCCTTACCTTCCGAGCCTCAAACCTACCCACCGCGCTTCGTTCCTCAGCCCTCACCATCCTCACCATCATCTCCTCGACCTCACCCCTCACCATCGCTCCCTACGCGTCCGATCTCGTCCTCGCGTGCATCGACCTCCTGCAAGTCGAGTCTGTGCCCATGGCTCCTCGCCCCGACGCGACTACTCTCACTACCACCTCAGCCGATCAGATCGAGGAAGAAGGCCCTGCCCCAAAATCCGAGGATACCCTTGCAGAGGAAGACGAACCCACCCTCTCCCCTCTTCTCTCGAACCCCAAACATCCGATCCTCCGTCGAGCAGCTCTGCACTTCACCTCCTCCGTCCTCCGAGCCGATCCAGAGGAGATGGGAACCTTGAATCGGGAGGTCTGGAGAAGAGCGAGCGTGGTGGTTGGGTATGTCGGGGCGACGGATGTGGATTTGATGGTGCGAGGGCTGGCGGGAGACGTGAAGGCGGATTTGAAGAGGTTGGCGATTTGATGTGGAATTGAAGGACGACTTGCTTGTAGGAGGGAAGTAAAGACGAGAAGAGATGGTCTGAAGTGACTCGGAGGGAGAGGAAAGAAAGAAAGGAAGCGTACACGAAGGAGGCGTAAGTTTTCGACGCGTCGTCGGATGGATCTCCCTGTCTCGAACGAAATCACCTTTCACATTCGGCTCGGATCCCAAGGAAAACCACCGTGACGGCCTCTGTATTCGTAGGTCTTTCCATCTCCCACTCTTTCTCCCCAACAACTCCTTCTCCCGCTGACCATCACCTTCTCTTCCTGCTTTCCTTTTTTTTCGTTCGCCATGTTCCCTCCCACCCAAGCAGATGTCTACGCCTGGTTCCTTGACCAGTTCAGCGCGGCAGACCTCTCTCGTCTCTTCCTCAAAACTGTAACTGGTTCTGATGTGAGATCACTGAGCCCTCTCCTTCTTCCTCTTTTCTACCTCGTCGCTGAATCTCCCCCGACCCATTCTTTGTCCCAACAGAGCCACAACGAGATATTCCCTTACGGAACGTACTTCGGAACTCCGAAGATCACTCTGATCATGCTTCTCATCCGAGATCGATACCCCAACAACCCCTCGCCTGTTTTCGATCGGGTTTGGCTCGAAGGAGGAATTGAGACGAACCTCTGCGACAGCATGTTCGCGGTATTTGAGAGGGAGAGGAAGGAGCAGCTGAAGAAGCTCCAAAAAGCGGAGGAGGGAGAGAAAGAGAGGAACGAGGAGACGAGGTCGGTTGAGATGTGAGCTCAAGGTCTTCTTTCCCTCCCCCTTCGGTCATCCATCACTTCGAGTCTCGACTCTCGGACTTCAATCTTCAGCTAAGACCATTCTGTTGCGATGTTTTCAGCCCCAGAGAACTCCAAACCCTCTCCTCAGACTTCAGATCCTCGGACGCGTCAAGATCTCAAGAAGCGTGAGTTGAAGCCTCCCTTTCCATCGGATTCGATTCATAAACCTCGATTCTCAATTCCTTGTATCTATCGTCTCCGTAGTTCTCAGCTCACGGACTTCATCGTCACCCTTCAAAGGAAACTGGAGGAACTCTCGACCTCAATCGCCTCTGCTCGACTCGTCGAGCGATCCGAATGGACTTCCATCACTGGAAGCGATGTCTCGGATACTACTGCTTGAGCTGGGACGGAGAAGCTTAGTGGGAGGGAGGGATCGAAAGGAGGGAAGACGGTAGTCGCGACGTCGTTCGTTGATCTTCATGTTGTTCTCTCCGTTTGGTCTCCTTAAAATTCGCGTTGACGGTTCAAGGAAAGCGGCCTCGAGTCCAGACCTCCATTCTACACCACCAAGAGCGAAAGAAGAAGCATATCCGATCCCGAATTCGAGCAAAGCAAGGCAGAAGGAGAAGAAAGCTAGAAACTGAGTCGCTCGTGTGATAAGGAGAGAACAGATGGGAAGAAGAAGAAAGAATCCCAGAAAGACACCAAACGCAGACTAAAAAGGCAAAATCGAAGTACGACAGTGAACGAACGAAAAACACCAGATCTCTCCTTCTCTCCCTCTCTTCTCCCAAACGCGCCGACTCCAAACCTAAAGCATCGTCGTCCCTCCATCCTGCACATTCTTGATCGCCTCGTTCTCGTCCCTGACGACCTTCTCCATTGCGCTGATCCATGAGGCGAGTTTGGTAGCTTTGTTTCCGACTTCGGGGAGGGTGTTGATGGAGATGTAGCGAGCGTGGGCGAGGACGGGGAGACGACGCAGGGTTCGACCGGACATTCCCTGAGAAGAACGAAGAAGGAGGAAAAGAAGAGAAGAGAGGTCAGCGATGAAGAGAGCGGAGAGCGGGAGGAAGAGAGAGGAAGATAGAGCGAGAGAAGAGGGGAGACGAAGACGAACCTCGCACTTTCCAGCCAGATCGTACAACCTCAAACTCAGACGCCTCGACACGTCCGTCTTCCTTCCCGGCACTCCCGAAAACAGCTCGGCCGTCTTCCAATCCAGAAGAGCCTGTACGATTGGAGAGAGGGAGAGCCTGATCAGCTCAGTGATACCAAGGAGAGATGAAGCCGCGTCGAACTCACGACCTCCTCCACGATATCGCTCCTCATCAGCTCCTGGAGACATCCACACAAGATCCAGTACACCGCCTGCTGAGGTGGAAGACCAATGTACTGTTTGATATCGGCTCGGTCGACGAAGGCGGAATCTGCGAGGGAGGAAGAAGGTGTAAGGTCAGCTAGAGAAGGCGAGTGGCGAAGACGCGAAGGAAAAAACGCGACGAACCGATAGCTTGAGCGATGTTCGAGGTCGTCATGATAAGGACGTTCTTCCGGTTCTTGAGCTTATCAAGCTGAGTGAGGAGGGCATTCACCACCTGCGAAAGAGAAGAAAGGGGAGAGTTGAGCTCGAAGAACAAGCTCAAGAACAAGAGAAGACATGAGCTCACCCTCATGGCATCCGACGGCTCCGTCCCACTTCCAGCTCCAGCCCTAGCTGCTGTTAATGACTCGACCTCATCTGCAGTCCCATAAATGCATCGATCGGGTCAGCTTCGAGTCGCTCGAGGTCTAGGAGGAGAGAGGATCCCGACTCACCGATCAACACCACCACGAAACCTGATTCGTCCTCCACCATCTCCGTCACGGTCGAGAACAAACGCTGCACGAGCTTCCCCGACTCCGAGAACCACTTCGAGAAGAGCGAGTGGGAATTGATCTCGATGAGCTTTCCGTGAGGGTACCTGGACGGCGAAAGAAAAAGTCAGCAAGCGAGACGCGACGAGATAAAACATGACAGCGAAGAAGACGAACCGGCTTGACAAACGAATGGCCAGCTTTTGAGCGAGAGCACGACACAGAGAAGTCTTTCCGGTTCCAGGAGGTCCATGGAGAAGGACGACTCTGCGAGAAGAGGGAGGAAAGAGTGAGCTCGAGGAGAAGGTGCGAAGGAGGGAGAGGTCGAGCTCACCGATTCCAAGTGACGACGTTGAAATCGACGTTGGCATCCGAGAAGAGCAGAGTGGTGTAGATGTAGTTGAGCAGTCGGTTCTTGATGTCATCTGCATATATCAGGCTATCCTCCGAAAGAGACAGAGAAAAGTCAGCTCGAGCACACCTCTCCACGCGAGCATATATCCGAAAGGTCACTCACGTATCCCAAACACCCTCCAGTCCTTTACTCGGCAGCTCTCTCACACTGGCTGCCATGATCCCTTCGCTATCCTCGTCTCCATCCTCTTCTGCTGAAGCAGAGAACTCCTCGAGGGCTGTGATCCGAGATGGTTGGTAGACGTGGGTTTGGAGGACGAGGGAGGAGAGAGGTGGGAAGGGGATGTCGAGGGCTGGGAGAGGAAGAGCAAAGAGGTGGATTGGCGAGAGTGAACAGAGGCGAGGTCATCTCTACTGAGTAAAAGGGGTAGGAAGTGGATCCTGGTGCCAGAAGTGACTTCCAAAGGAGAGCTCCTCCTTCTCGCGAGCTGAACAACTCCTCCTTCCTTCCAGCTATCTCCCTCTCCCCCTCTCCTTCCTCTCCTCTCCAGCTCAAACCCCAGGATTAGAGAAACCCAACTCACCACACTCAGCAGCTCTTATACTCTCGCAGTTCTCCTCCAAGATGTGAACCTCCCTCCAACCTTCAACCTCGACTCCGTCGACGGCGATTTTTGTGAAGTTCTCGTTAATGAAGGTCTCGACGATGTGACGGACGTGGTCGTGACGGAGGGTGGATTGAGGGGACAGGCGGACCTCGACTGCACGCGTGGATATAAAGGAGGACGTGGTCAGCTTGAGAAGGTGGCGAAGGGAAGGAAGGAAGAAGGAGGGAGGAGGTCGAGCTCGACTCACTATGCAAAGGACTCAGGTTCTCCTCCTCTTCACTGTCATCATCCTCATCCTCGTCCTCGTTGTTATCCTCCTCTATCTCATCCACCTCCGCATCGTTGCTGCCCGAGACTTGAGATCCAGGAGGGATTCTAGAAGGCTCCTCCTCCATCGTCTCGTCCTCCTCGAGATCCTCAGACCCTCCCCTTCCTCCTGTTGCTGCTGCCGGCGAGAGGTGGTGGGAAGAAGAAGAAGAGTGGCCGTTGGTATGCGCAGAGGAGGGAGGGGTAGACATCCTCGAGAAAAGAGTGAGAGCTTCGAGGGAGCTTTGGATCAAAGGAGGAGGCGGAGGGGATGGTGGACGTGTTGAGGAGCTCGCGAGGTCTTCGACGAAAAAGAGAGACGCGTCCGAGGCTATTCTTTTTCATTGTTTTTTGTTGTTCGGAGCATAAATAGATAAGAGAAGAGAGACCGACGCTGACCATACCTGAGCTGAAAGATACGAAACAAAAACTCAGAGCAGCGTCGTCGCAAGAGCAGAAAGAAGCAGAAGGGGGTTTCACAAAACGAACTCGAACCGGAAGAGGACGAGAGAGAGGCTCTCTGCACGAGGGGGCGATGAAGGGAGAAGGACAGAAATGGCCGCATCTGATATCTAGCTCTAGCCTGGAAGAGAGAACATATCAAGGGGGAGGAAGCGAAGAAAAGGGTCAGCTCGCGATGAAAGAAACGAGTGGCGAACCAAAGAAACAAGTTCTCAAGCTCACAGAATCTCGTACGCTCCATCTCGGTTCGTCCTCTCGTTAAATATATCGAGTTCTCAATCATCCTCCCCCCAGACTTCCCTCCCGACTCGATGACCACAACCCTTCTCGTGCTCAACACCTCTCATCTCCTCCCTCTTCTCCCTCCCAAACTCCTCTCCTCCCCTCCTCAACGGTCCTCCTGCAGGATCAGCCGCGACGGTGCAGAACACGCATCGAGGAGCGGTATCGGGAACGACGAGATCCGAGTAGATGTCTCGCCAGGAGGAGGAAGGGTCGACTTCGATGAGGTGGGAGAGGGGGGAGAAGGCGAGGGCGGGAGGGTAGGTGGGTTCAGGCACGTCGACGTTGATCGAAGAGGTGATGTAAAGAGGTGAAGTAGGGGGTGGCGGATCCGAGGGAGTAGGGAACCGAAGGAGAATAATTTGAGGTGGAGGAGTCGGGACTGCTGAAGGTGGTTTGCTCGACGTCGTGTTCTTCGACGAGGACGACGCGCTGGCCTTCCCTTTCCCCTTCGCATTCGTCCAGCTTCCACTCCCAGTCCCCGTCGTCGTCGCCGTTGTGACAGCACTCGAATCATTGCCTCCTCGCTCCAGCCACTTCTCCCATTCCTTCCTCTGCGTCTCAATCGCTCGTCGACTCCTCTCGAACCTCACTCCAACTCCCTCCAAGGCCCACTTCGTCGTCCGCTCCAGCCCTTCCTTCCACCCAGCATCAAACTCCGCGTTCCATTCCTTCCTCTGAGTCGGAGTGAGGGAAGCTTCTCCTCCGAGCGAGAGGGTGTGAAGGAGGGGTGGCGGGGGAAGGATGAAAATGAGGAGGTTGGGAGGAGCGTCGGGCAAGGAAGTGCTGGGAGATCCGAGAGGAATGGAGTTGGGATTGGTGCGAGAGGTCGATGTAGATGAAGAGGATGATGAAGGATTGTTTCTGCTGTCCGATCGGATGGAGAACTTCGAGAGAGCCATAGACTTGACTCCCCTGTTTCGCTTCGTTCCCGTCGTCGGCTTGTATTCCTCCTGCGTCAGAGCCTCGAACTCCGAGGTCAACTTCTTCAGTTCGTCCCTCTCGTCATCTTCTGCCTCCTCCTGCTCAGCTCTCTCCCTGGCTCGCTCCTCGCTCTCCTCTTCTGCAGCTCGCCTCCTCCACAGATCTCGCCTTGCTTGCTCGTCGGCCACCCATCGCTTCGCCAGTCGTTCGGCGACCTTGGCCCTCTCCACTCCATCCACTGAACACATCTTCCCTAGCTCCCTCGCGCACTCTCGTCCTTTCTCGCGATCCCGACCGAGGAAACCGAAGAGGTTGGTGTGGTCGAGGACGAGATGTTCGAGCTTTGGATAGGTGCGGAGGAGACTTGGGACGTTGGTGTTGAGGCGAACGTTTGTAGTGGAGAGGTCGAGATACGTGAGGGATGGGAAGGATCCGAGGGGTTCGGGGGCCGAAGGAATAGATGTTTGTTGGCGAGAGGGGATTGTGAGGGAGGAGGAGATGTCCCGGGAGGGAATGAGGAGTCGAAGATGAGTGAGGTGAAGGGAGACCGGTGAGAGCGACAGGAGAGTGATGCATTGAGTGTTGAAGAAGACGATGCTGGGAACAGAAGAAAATAGGAAGAGTCAGCTCCGGTCATTGCGGACGCGTTTGACCTGTCAAGCTTCGTTCGACTCACGGCTGAGCGAACACTCTCGGCTGAGAAGCTTCCAGCTTGGGATCTAGGTAGGAGAAAGGTCCATGTCCAGTGTAGTTTCCTCTTCCCTTCACTCTCTCCTCCTCCTTGCCTCTTGGGTCCACCTTCGGCGCGTCGTCGAGTTTGGGAGGAGGAGCGACCGACTTGTCGACGAGGTGGAGAGGAGGGACTTCCTGAACGAGCGAGAGGAACTTGAGGGTGGGAGGAGGAGGAGGTTGGTGGTAGTCGTCTGTCGGAGGAGGAAGGGGAAGCGATAGGGGATCTGGCCAGCAGGAGAGTTGCTCGAGGCCTGTGGAAGAGAGGGGAATGTTCAGCAGTCAGCGACGCGAGCTCAGGACGAACGTATGAAGATAAAGAGCTGGAAGTGACGTACAAGTATCGAAATAGGTTCCTTTGAGGAACTGGTAGTACGAAGCCTTTTCTACGTAGGGCTTGAAGCGAACTAGAATCCTCTCGAGAGGACGAGGTTTTGCGAAGGCGTCCTCAAGGTGCTCGGGGGCGAAGTTCGTCCCGACGTTGAGTCTGAGGGTATCCAGATCTGGCATCCGACCGATGATGTTGTTCATGATGTCCGCATCTCCCTTCCTGAATCGAGGTCAAGCAGCGAGAGCAAAGGAGTAGCAATCAGCCAGGAGTTCGAGGTGGAGGTGAGCTCCATCGAGTGAGATCCTACTGATAGAGGGGAAGGAGAAAAACTGACCAGCTTCTCATCTCGAAAGACTTCACTCTCTTGCCCCTCTCTTCGCCATCTTCTTCTCGCATCCGTCTCCAGAGAGGCATCAACCTAGAAAAGAGAACGAAGGAAAAAGGAGGTCAGCTCGCCCGTCGATTCGCTCCTCCCTCCTTCGTTTAGCTCGTTCTCGCCGTTACAAGGACCAGCCGCCTAAAGAGGAGGTGCAGTTAACTCACTGGCCTTCCTTCCCTACGACAACATGCTTCCAGAGGTGGTTGATGGAGACGGGGATGTGAGGGAAGACGGAGAGCAGCGAAAGAGCTGTTCGCTGGAGGTGGACGGGGGAAACGAAGTTGAGGATCGAATCGAAGATCTCAGCCGGGGTGGAGAGGATGTAGGAAGGAGTCGTCGTAGTAGTCGTTCTCATGGCGGTATCCGGAGAGCTCATCTTGTTGACGGAGGAGAGTAGAGCTGGAAGTAGAGGAGAGCTGAAGGAGGTGGGAGGGAGGGAGGAAAGGATGTCAGCTTCGTTTGATTGAGAAAGAAGAGTCTGGCTTCCGGACGCTTTCGACTTCGGTAAATCTAACGTACGGGATCTGTTCCGATAAGACTCCAGTAGGTCTCACGAGTACAAGAAATCCGAAAGCGTTGCGTTCAGAGGCAGCTGAGCTCCTCGTTGTTGAAGGTCTGCCGCAACCCCCTTCGAACTGAAAGTCGACGAGCTCATCATTTTGCTTCCTTCTCAACGACCGATTTTCCGCCGTTTTTTTCTCTCGTCTCAGATACGTCGTTCCATATAATAAATATCAATGACCGAAAGTCAGCAGAGCTGATACCGGTCATGACACACGCCTGGAAAGGGTGTTAGAAAGCCGGAGGGGAAGCCCTCGAGTGCCCTCCACTTCCTTTTCGTCCTCTCACCCTCTCTTTGACTCCCAACCATCACACACTCTCCATAAACTCCATATCTCTCATCCCAATGACCATCATCATCCAAGCTCGAATCACCGTCAAGGAGGAAGGAGTCGCGACCGTCCAGTTCGTCCCCCTGGGCTCTGCTCTCTTCCCTCCCTCCGACCTCACAGCTCACTCCCCTTCCTTCTTCGCTCCTTGCTTCCTTTCTCTCAGCGCTAAGCTCATTGAAGCTTCAGCCGAGTACCTCACTCACCCTGGATGCACGCGATGGGATGTCATGAGGAACACGAAGGTCAGTAGAATCCTTTCTCCTGCAAGCTCTCACGAAAGAAACAAGTGATCGACTCGAGCTCAACTTCATCCCCCCCTCCCTCTTTCTTCCCTGCTTTCTCCCAGACCCCCCTCGAGTTCTCCATTGTCGAGCACTACGATGACCAGGAGGCTATCGAGTTCCACAAAGCTTCTCCTTACTACGCTGTTCGTCTTCAAACTGTTTCTCGGTCTCACTCCTCCGACGGAGATCGAGCTACTCGAGGTTCATGCTCATCGTTCTCTCCCTCTTTCGTGACACAACAGGAGTTCATGAAGGTGGTGAAGCCTTTTGCGACTGGTATGAGCATCGAGATGTGAGTTTCTGCGTCTGGGTCGAGTTGGGTCGCGACGGTATGCAGGAGGAGTTCAAACTGATCCTTCCCCTCTTGCCCTCTTTCCCAGTTACGAGACCCTCTCGGCTAGCAGCAAGCTTTAATTCACTCTCAGGATAGATGCTGGACTTATTTCTGCTCGACAAAGGAATCGTTAAGCGTGCATCGTCTCGTAGAAAAGCTCGGTTCGACTTCAGAAATTTCCTCCTCCATCGTCCCCCCCCCAAAGTCGTCGCCCCGCCACCTCCTCCGCTGTCATCATTCCGTTCTCCGCTTTATTAGTCCTCACGGTAAGCGTCCTTCTCGTCGCCGTCGTCTTTAAAAAACGAAGGAGAGACGGATGCGAGGGCTCGACGCGTCTTCGTACTCACGAAAAGACTCACTCAAGGCTGGAGAGGGATAACAGAGCTGTGATCAGTATTCAAAACGTGAATGAAGTCGATGAAAGAGTTCGAATCCCTGAGAGCGAAATTGATGGAGGGATGAGGTTCAGAAGAGGAACGAAAAATGAAAACAACGGCGGGTCGACGCACCTTCGACTTTAAAAGGCTGTCGCTCATCCCCAGTACTCTGTCGTTCTGGACGGTCTGATCTTCTTCTTTTTAAGAACCTTGGTAGTCTATATCGTCGAAGGAACTGTCGAGAGTGGGAGAAGACAGCCAGGGAACAGACGAAAACTCGAGCGTTGCCTTCATGATCTCTTCGCCTTCAACCGATTCCTGCTGATATCGAGGGGATGATTTGGGTCGTCCGCGGGCTTGGGTGCAACTACAGACGGACAGACCTCATAGGGTAGTGGTAGCGTTGCGAGAGAGGAGCTGAAAAAAGATATACAACGGGTTCGACAAAGAGTGAAAGTGAAGGAGAAAGCATGCATATCCAGTAGAGCATAGCGGCGGGAGAACAAGGCAGAGATAAATCCAGATCGAGAGAAGGGAAAGAAAAGGTTGATAAGTAGTGTAAGAACGAAGAAGACGAGAGAACGAAGGGGGGTCGTGACGTGGTCTGACGAAAGGAGAGAAAGAACGAGATCAGCGAGGGTCGAGAACTCGTCTTAGGCGAAGAGATAGGCTCACCGTTATATGTCGTGATAGGGAAAAGGGATGGAAGAGTGCCCAAACGGATCAAAAGACCTCTTGAGCATAGACGCAATCCTCGGTTGAGTGATCTGTGCAACGCGAACGAAGAGCTTCGATCAGCCTTCTCTGGTCGAAGATGGATTAGAGCAATACATGAAGACTCACCAGACGACTCACAATCCTCGCACCAGATGGCAGGACGACTCTGGGAGGAGTGATCGTGACCTCGGTTCGCGAGTGGTGAGTTGAGCTCGTCGTTGTCGAATGATTCTGGGTCGTAAGAGCTCTGTTCGGCGGCTCCGGAGAAGACTGTTGGGCAAGATCGGAGAGTGTGCGTGAGACAGGGCTCGAAGAGCAGACGAGAGTGGGGAGGAAAAGAAAGAACGAACGAGGGCAGAACTGAATGTCGTGAGTTGGGTCGTCGCAGAGCTCGCACCCGTTTCCTGAGGAAGAAAGTGAGGAGAAGAGAAAAACGCCAGTCAGGGAGCTGTGATTGATCGAAGAAGGCAGAGATAGGTTTACTCACCACCCGAAACCTTCTGAGCTGCGAAAGACCCAAGCTTGGGAGTCAAGTCGTCTCCGCGACGCGACTGCATCGCATGGTGGCCGTTCGTCTTGATTTTGTTGATCCCACTCTTGGTGATCTCGTACTTGAGGTTCTCGATCTCCCGTTCCAGCTCGTCTTCTCGGTAGATCTTGGATTCGATGAGACTCTCGAGCTGTTCGTGGAAGGAGGAGAGGGAGAGAGAGAAGGTCAGCGGGTCCGTTTTGAGGAGGAGACAATCCAACGAGGATGGAGGGAAATGGTACGAACCTCGTGGACCTCTCGGAGATTCTTCTGATCGATCTCGGCGAGCTTCTTCTGGTAGCGTTCGAAGTCGGCCTTTGGAAATGAAGGAGAAAGAGAACGAAGTCAGCTTTGCGACTCGGGTGGAGGAGGAGACGAAAGGCTTACATCGTGTCTCCGCGACTGAGAGTCCAGAGCGACCTGGGCTTCGGCGAGTTGCTTGGCTAACCGAGCAGCGTCCCGAGACGGCGACGAAGGAGCTCCGTTCGTCGAAGGAGGAGGTTGAAGACCAGCAGCAGCGGCCTCGGCGTCGAGTTTGCCCTCTTCCTGGAGGATGCTTTCCTCCATAGCGAGTTCCAGAGTCTTGACGGCCTGTAGAGTGAGAGAACGTCGAGATGTTAGTGATCAAGAAGAAGAGACTGGGACGAAGGAGAGAGAAGATGCGACGCGAAAGGGAAAGCGAACTCACATCTCTCAAGTCCTCAGTCTCGGCAAGAAGCTGATCCTTCTCGTTTTTGAGCGCGTAGAGCTGAGCAGCTGATGATGAGTTCTCTCGAGTGAGTTCCTCGATGATGTGCTAGAAGAAACAAAGGTCGAGGTTAGCGAAGGCCTAAAACGTGTTCTCCCTCCTTCCCGGTCCCTCTCCCACTCCTCCTCCCTGAGCTATAGAGACTAAGAAGCTCACCTGGAACCCCCTGATCTGATCCTTCCTCACAGACTCCTCATCCTTCATGCCAGCTCCAATGCTCAACCTCGATCTCGTTGTCGAACCCGAAGCCACACTCCCAGTCAAGCTCTCTCTGCTTGCCTTGTTCGAAAGCTGCGTCTTGACCTGAGGGATTGCCGGACTGTTGTTCTCCGAGATAAGGAGCTCCTCCGTTCCGTTGGGAGAGCCTGGCGATCCGAGCTTTCGCTTGAGAGATCGGATCTCTTCGACGAGGAGATCGTTCTCTCGAGCGTGGGCTTGGCGGAGTTCGGAGAGAGCGTCGTCGGTGGAAGCGGAAGGAGTGGTGGTGGGGAGGTTCTTGAGCTTGACTTCGAGATCTTCGGTGGTGTGGAGGAGCTGCAGTAGCGGGACGAACAGGAGATGGAGGTCAGCGAGGAAGATACCGAACGAACGCGACGGGAAAGACCCTAGGTGAACGTTACTCACCTCGTCGTTTTCGTCCAAAGCACTCTTCAGATCCGTCTTCAACTCCTCAATCTCCCTCTTCCGTTCCTCTCCATCCTTCTTCGCCTGGCTAGCCGTCTCGAGAGCCTGGCGAACCTCTCCTACCGCGTCCTCGAGCTTGTTCTTCAACGTCTCGATTTCCGTCTCCAGTCGAGTCTTGTCGGCGTCGGCTCTTGAAGCAGCTTCCTTGAGTTGGTCGTGCTCATCAGTTTGGACTCCTGCTTGGAGATTTTCGAGGTTCTGAGCAGACCAAACAAGGAGCGAGGCGAGCGACGAGAAGATTAGTTTCGTTTTCCGTGAAGGAGGACGATGCGAAAGAAAAAGGAAGAGATGATGAAGAGACAGAACTCACCGTAACCTCAGCTCTCAAACCCTCAATCTCAGCCCTAGCATTCTCCAAAGCCACTCCATTCTCCCTCAACGCCTCCTCGACTTCCCCAATCCTCAACCTCGCCGCACTTTCCCTCTTCCCAGCCTCCTCCATCTCCCTTCTAACTCCCTCAATTTCTCCCTTCAACCTCACCTCGTTATCCTTACTCCTCTCCAACTTCTTGTTCGCCGCCTCCTCATCTCGCTCCATCTGAACCTGCATCTCCTCGAGCTGATCCTCCAGCGACGAGATCTTGTTGGTGAGGTGTTTGACCTGCTCGGTGAGGTTCTCGTTGTCGATTTCGGCTGCCGTAGAAGCTTGACGAGAGAGAGAGGAGGGAGAAGGCGGGGCTTGGAGGGATTGAGAGGAGTGGTCGAGTTGTTCGGAGAGGGATCGGATGGCGGATTCCATGTCGAAGCGGAGGGATTCGGCGGCGTTGAGACGCTCTTCGTAGAGCATGATGGTGTCCTGAAGGAAGAAAGGAATCGAGTGAAGGGAAAAGAGGAGGTTAGGGAGAGATACTTCGTGAAGAAAAAAAAGGAAGAGACCAAAGGCGACGAAGAAAGTCGACGCGTCGCCACAACAGAACTCAGACACTCACCTGTCCAGCCTTCCTCAACGCATCCACCTGACCACCCAACTCATTTCTCTCCTGGTCCAGCTCCTCGTCAAGCCTCTCTACTCTACTCTGAAGTCCCTCAATCTCCTTCTTCCTCCTCAACGCCTCCTCCTCCCTCTCCTTCTCTCCCCTCTCCTTCGCTTCGACGCTCTCCCTCAACTCCCCAATCAACTTCTCCGACTCCTCCAGCTTCTCCCCGAGCTCCTTCTGAACCTTCTTCGAATCCTCTTGTTCCTTGAGTCGTTCCATCTGGGTTTGAAGAGCGGCGGCTTCGAGGGATTCGATGGAGGATTGGAGCGTTCGAGCGGTTTGGGAGGAAGCAGAGAGTTCGGATTCGAGGATGGTGAGTCGAGTGGTGTGAGCCTGGACTTGACGTTCTGCTGCTACGGCTCGAGGGTCGGATGCACCAGAGTCCATGCGGGAGTGGTTGAGGTTGTTGGGAGTGTTGGGGGCGTTGTTGGGATCCGGCGACTTCTTCCCGTCGAGGAGAAGAGTGAGGTTTTCCTTCTCAAGTCCATCCACGCGAATGCGGAGTTGATCGATCCGAAGTCGCTGCTGCTCGAACTCTGCGTCCGTGTGATTCGTCGTCGTCGTCGCGGTCGTAGTGAAGGTCTTATCTCCCTCGTTCTCCTCCTCGTCGTCTTCCTCATCCACTCCTCTCGCATCAGACGATCTCCTACTACTCCGATTCGACTGCACCGACGCTCGTCCTGAGCTCGAAGCTGCTGATCCTCCTCCAACCGTGAGTTTCGCGATCTTGTCCTGCAACGCGAAGTTGTTCTTCTCGAGGTCGAGCAACGCGCTGCTCTTCGGCGTCTGAGGTCGCACTTCCGACGCTCGACTGTGGGGACGCGATCCGAAGGCGTCCGACTGACGACTGGATGGACGAACTGGACCTGGTCGGAGCATTTTGGACGGGGAAGGAGGAGGAGGCATTTCGGAGGTGGGAGTGGATCGAACGCCTGCTGCTACTGAGGAACGACCACTTCGGCCGGGTGTGCTGGATGGACCGAGGGAGAGTCGAGGAGCGTAGGAGGATCGAGTGGGAGTGGGTTGACCGATCCCGCTGATACCTGAAAGGCGAGGAGCTCGAGGGGTGGAGATGGATTTGGAGAGGGAGGAGGGAACACCGACAGACTCGTTCAGGTTCGTCGTCCGAGAGTTGAGTTGTTTGGCCGTCATTCCTGTTGAGGTCGAAAGATTCAGTTACTGCTCCAGCAGTTAAGAAAGACGAGCTGAAGAGCTACTCACCCAGATACTTGCTAGCCCGCGACCCAGCAGTGATGTTCGACTCTGCCAACGCTGAAGCCTCCGCCGACGACTTGGAAGCTGTCCTCGACTGCTGAAGTGACGACGAGAGAGGTGGAGGTCTCGGCAGGTTTCCGGAGGGAGTGGATCGACCTGATGGAGTAGCTCGTCCTGATATCGAAGGGGTGACCCTCCCCGAAAGAGACTCTGATCCTCGAACCGAGCTCCGATTCGACATGACCGACGAAGGACGAGCTGATCCTGGACCTGTTGTCGGACTTGAGAGCTTGGAGTACTGGAGGAAGATTCCACACATCGGAGGACAGGTAAAGTAGCGAGTCCTGAATCACCAAGATCGATTGAAGAAAGGAAAAGGAAAGAGGAACGGAGGTCAGCTTCGATGAGCTCGAGCTCTCCTTCCTCCGTCCCTCCCTGCCTCCGTCCCTCCTTTTCAAGAACAAGAAGAAACTCGAACTCACTCTCCAACACTCCCATCGTTCTTTCCCTTCCCTGTAAACCCTCCACTGAGCTCCACTCCCGCCCAAGCTCCCGGTTTCCCAGAAATCTCACCCACGAACCTCAAGGTCCCTTCCATCCCCATCGAATCGACCCTGACCTTCTCTCCCACTCCAAACTGGCCGACAATCCCTCTGACCGACGTCGGCCGACTCTCCTGTCGACTCTCGGGTCTAGAGATCCCTGCTCCTGCCGTTGATCTCCGAGGAGTGAATCCAAGCTGGGAGGAGGAAGAGGTGGCTCCTCCTCCTTTGGCGGTGGGTGTAGAGGGGTAGTTGACGCTAGCTCTCAGCAATCCTCCCGGACCTCCTGGTGTGCGAGGCATGGGAGGAGCTCCAGAGTTGGAAGAAGCTGCGCTGTAGAAGGAGTGGTTAGAGGAAGCTGCTGAAGCTGAGGAGGAGGGTCGTCTGCCTTGAGATTGGGAGAGACCAAACGAGGAGGTGCTGGACGATCCTTCCGGTGGGAGTTGAGGGGATCGGAAAGCGGAAGGAGGGTTGTGTTTCATAACGTCTGAGAGAGCTCTAGACATTGCTTCATCCTCTTGAGCTGAAGGTGGGCGGGTGGAGGTGGTGATATCGGAGGGAGCGAGGGAGGACTTGCGACGGGAGGGAGTTGGCAGTCCAGAGGTCGAAGCTCGAGGTCCTGGACCTGGAATGCCAGAGAGACGCGGGCGGGAGGGAGTGGAGTGCGACATCGGAGGAGATCTACGAAAGCGAGAGAGGGAGGATGGAAGGTGAGCTCGTGGGAGGAGGGAAGGAAGGGAGGAAGACTCGTCTGCCTCGCTCGGTCCTGTTTGCTACAAAGTAGGGAAGGAACTCACGTGCTCAGAGTTGTTCTTAGATAAACGACCTAGATCTCCTCAAAAGTGCCTAGAAGCTGGGACGCTGTTCTGGATGGATGGGAGAGGCACGGGAAGAGAGGTGTGAGCTCAGGAGTTCCAAACAACCTCGACCTTTTAACGAAGCAGCTCATCCAACGTCTCTCTCTCTCTCCTTCTCCTTTTTTCTACTTACAAAAGCGTGGACTTATTCCGTACGAAGGCGATCCAGATGTCGAGGGAAGGGGGAGGCGACGGGCTTCTCGGTCTAGCCTTGGGGGATGGGGTGCTGGTCGTTGGGCAAGAGGAGGAAAGCAAAGCGCTGATTTCGTGAGAGAGGAAAAAGAAAGAAAAGAGGACGCGACTAGAGAAGGAGAGAAGAGGAAGAACATACACCCATCCAAAGCTGGAGTTGTGCCTACAGGTGATAGGGTCTCTGCACTTTAGAGCTAAAGTCCGAGAGCGATTTTCTTGCGGCCGGGTGATGGAAAAGATGGTGCGTCGACGCGACTCGCCTTGAACTCGTCGGCTGCCCTCTCCCGAGAGGATATATCCTTGCTGTACACCTCACGAAGTAGACAAACATAAACTCCTCGCTGGTAGAAAGCAAGCTGCTTTCGCACAGAAAAGAAAGTCGCGTCGAGACCTCGCTTTCTCTCCGAAGCCTTCTTTCGCTCAGGCTTCCAGCTCTGTATATCCAAGAAACGTATCCGAATAAAGAAGAGCGATCCGCTCCGAAAGGAAATACAACACCAACAGAGAGACAAAGAGAAAAAAGCCAAAAAGCAAGACCAGCTGAGCTCACTCTTCCTCCTCGACGACGAGCTCACCATCCTCCTCCATCTCCCCTCTCCCTCCCTCCGTCAAAGCTGAACAAACACCCTCCTCTCCGCAGCCTCTCTACTCTCATCCATCCTCTTTTTCATCGCAACCTTGAACGCGTCCTCCGGAGCCTCTCCGACGCCGGAGAACTTCCTCGCTTTCCTCGCGAGAGAAGGAGGTCCGTTCGAGAGAGCTGTGGAGAGGGAGGTTTTGCGTTGAGGAGGGTTGGGTCGGGAGGGTTCGGACTGGGAGCGGAAAGAGGCTCGGCTGAGGATGGTTGAGAGATGAGGGTGAGAGGAGGGGACGAAGAGGAAGGGCAAGGGTGAGGGAAGAAGAGATGACGGTGAGCTCGAGGAAGGAGAGCTGCAGAGAGCTGCTGGGAGGGAAACAGTGAGACTCACATGGACATATCCGCGTCGTCTGGTGCTTCGACCCTTCGAACATCGACTTGAGTGGCTGAGAAGGCTGAAGAAGGAGAGTCGGGCGGGGAGGGTTCCTTATGAGGGAGATCGCTTGTGCTCGTCGGAGGAAGGTCGGCGTGGATTCTGTCGTTTGTGGGCGAAGTTCAGGATGGTATCAGCTCGGAATTTTCATTCTCTGGGTCTAGAGACATTCTCGTCTCCTCTCCAGCAGCAAGAATGGACTCCAGAGCTCATGGACTGACCGTATGGGCAAAGGCGAAGGACCCAGTCCGGCAGCTCCCACCGACGCAAGGACGCTTCCCTCAACGAGCTCCCTCTTGACGACCAAAGGCCCTCCAGCCCTCTTCTCCCTGTCCCAGAAGATCTCCATGTCCGCAAAGGTTGCCTCGGATCCTCTGGTTTCCCAGGCGTAATCGAGAGCGGGAGTGGCTGAGGTTGGGAGACGGTGTCGGACGAGGAGGAGGACGAGGACGATGAGAGGGGTGTCGAAGTGAAGACTGGAGGATCCGAAGATTCCATCCAGGTCCTGAGGGTGTCAAGCAAAGAGCGGAAGAATGGTGAGCACGATATTCTCGAGAGACAAAGGTATAGATGGCATGGTAGGAGAGGCAAGGGAAGGAAGGGAGGCGAGAGCTGACCTTGAGGATGGCTTCCGGTTCAGTCGCGTGAAGAACGAGCTTCTGGACGACAGGAACAGGGAAAGAGAAGAGCTGTCGGGCGTAGAGATCTCCAATGGAAGGGATGGGCATGTTGACGAGAAGCTGAGTGGATGGGGGGAAAGAAAGGAACGGGGAGGAGGTGATGGAGGTCGGGAAGGAAAGTGTCCTCGATCAGCTCCAAATGCGTTTCGCTCCTTCCTTTTCGAGCTTCCTTCTCGCAGTTCACCTCCAGCCATCAACATCTCGAGAAAGCTGATCTTCTCAATCTGATCCTCTTCTCATCTCTCGCCCATCTTCAGGAAACGTGGCTCTGAAACCCCCTCGTTCACCTCGACTCAAACACTCTTGCTCCGCTCTCTGTTCTCTCGTTCTCTCCTGTTTTCCCCTTCCTTCCCTCCTCCCCTTCCCTCCGTTTGTTTCTGTTGTTCTGGTCGTCAAGCAGATTCGGCTCCTCTCAGCTCCTATACTGGCATGGAGGAGAAACAGGACAGAAAACGGAGACACGAGGTCGATTCGCCCTCCTTCCCTCTCAACAACCTCTTCCTCCATTTCCCTTCCCTCTTCTCACCTTTCAGGAAAAGCTTCCCATCCTTCTTTACTTGTGAGTTGCTGAGCTCCATCCCCAGACATCTCGGACCTGACCTTCTTCGTCTTACTGCAGAGTCCGGCCCTTTCCATCACCCTCGTTCAACTCTCTCTCTCCTCCTTCTCTCCTCGACATGTTCTTCCCTCTCAAGACCCTCCTCGTCCTCGGTGTGGCGGCCACTCAGGTCTCAGCTCACGTCATGTTCACCGTGGATGCCGCTTCGGATAAGGCTGCTGTCAGAAACGACGTTACCGGAGCGGGCTCCTGCAACGCTGCCAAAGCCCTCGCTGGATCGACCGTCACTACCGACGCTGCAGGTTTGCTCCTTCTCTTTTGCCCTTGCAGGGCTCTTCTTCTCTGATCAGTCTTTCCCATCTTTCGTCAGGTGGATTCACCGCTCTCGCGAAATGGTTCAACCAAGGAACCGACGGAGCGACGTGAGTCGATCTTCCTTCTTTCTTGCTCGCTCTATCGTTTATTTTTTCGTCTTCCCGTGGACCGTTGACTTCTGATTTCCTATCTTGAACAGCACCATCAAGTCCGCCACCTTCGACGTCAACGCTGACGGCAAGGCGAGTCTCTTCTTGCTCGTCCCTCGTCTCGACATCGTTGCTGATCTCTGTTCTTTCTCAGGCCTTTGCCGGAAAGGTCACCGTCGTTTCAGGAGGCGTTGGGAATCAAGCCGTTGCCGCTGGAACAGACAACGGTGAGCTCTCTCCTCCTACTCTGGCTCTTTGGATATCTGACTTCTCTCCTCCATTGTACACCTGCAGTCAAGCTGTCTCTTCCGGCTGGAACCGTCTGTAAGGGTCCTGGAGGAGCCTGTCTCGTTCAGCTCTCTTCGACTTCAGGCTTTGGAAAGTAAGCAGTCGACTTTCCTACCCTCAGAGCAGCTCCTACTCTCGAAATCTCCCGCGGCTGATCCTCCGTTCTCTCCCTTTCTTTTCGTTTCGTTTTAGCTGTGTCGCTGTCATCCCTGGTAAGTAGATTCGTCTCAATTTTGGCTCCGAGCATTGGCTCTTTCCACTGACGCTCAATGATCTCCCCTGCTCTCAGGTGGAAACGCTGGTGAGTCGAGTCGCGTCGTATTCCGAAGCTACTGTCCTCCTCGACCTTCCCTGACCTCGCCTCTATTTTTCCATTCCTTTTATAGCTGCAGCTGCTATCACAGCTGCTGTTAAGAACACCAAGTCAGCTGCTGCCGTCAAAACCTCCGTTGCTGCTGTGGTCAAGACCTCCCCTGGTAAGCCCTTCTCGTTCATTCAACAAAACGCGACCACTCGCGTCCTTCGCCTCTGATCTCGCTGTACTCGATTTCTTCAGCTGCCGTTGCTATCACTCCCGCTGCTAGTAAGTTCAGCTCCATGCCTTCACTTCCTCGAAATTGGAGAGAGCTCACCTTTCCTCTCTCTTTCCTTCTCCTTTTCCTTTTCGAACTCGAAGCCATCGCCGCTGAGACTTGTGGACCTGCTACTATCACCGTCACCGTTCAGCCTACTGCTGCTGCTGCAAGTGAGTTTCTGGCTTCGATCTTTCTGCGTTTGGGAATTGCTCGTTCTTCTCTGACCTCTTCCTCCTCCGCCTTTCTATGCTTCAGCTTGCGGACCGGCCACTGTCACTGTTACCGTCAAAGCCGCTGCTAGTTCGTAAAAACTCTCTCAACCTCACGTTCAAGTCGGAAACTCTGAGCTGATCTCGACGTTCTCCATCTTGCTTCCTTTTTCTTTCAGCCGTCGCCGCCCGAGACTTCGTCGTCAACAGAAAACGAGCTCACGGAGGACACTGAATATCTACTCCCTACCCTCACCATGTACTCTATTCGCTTCATCCCTCCATTTGCTGCGATTAGCATTTACATGACGACGATTGCCTTTTTCCTCTCCTCAGCCGTCGCTGCCCCAAAGCGCCGTCGTCTCGTCCACGACTCCAAAGGATATCAGAGATCTTTCAGGGCATCTTGCTGAGTCTCTCAACTCGAGTCGAACTATCTCTCGCTGGCGACGCGCGACGCTCCGATTCCTCGACTTTGAGGAGAATCTCTCTCTTGCCTCGCCTCCTCGTCGCTGTTTCTACAATTTTCTTCGTAAAACTATACAGCGAAAACAAAGCGACTACGAGTTTAAGATGAGGGCGTTATGGTGGTGTAGGATGGAGAGAGGTGGTACAAATGGAGAGCGGGAGATCGTGAAACGGAAAACGAAGTGAAAAAGGAAAGGAGGTGGATGGGCGTGGGATGGAATGCATCTACCGAGGTGGAGGGATCAGGAAAGAGACAGACGAAGAGTCCGGGTGGAGCTGGAGGGGAACGTAAAAGAGAAAAAAGCAAAGCGAAGCGAAACGAAACGAAGAAGAGTTGGGTTGGGAGAGTCTACCACTCGAAGTCACTCGAACACTTCGAGAAAAGGTAGTCCTTCCCGTTCACGTGTCCCATCCCGTCTCGGAAGACCATCTTCCACTTGTTTTTGACTCGTTGGACCTACAGATCCGGCAAGAAGCCAAGTCAGCTCGAGCTCCACACTCTGCTTCCCTCCTCCTCTCTTCCCTGTGCCCTTGCCTCCTCCTCCTCTCCCCCCAACCCAGCCACACCGCGAGAGAAAGAGAGAGAGAGACTCACCTTATCATAAACACAAAACACGATATCCATATTCGCGTCCTCTCCTCCTCCCTCTCCCTGATCGTCCTCGTCGTCGAGCTCGTCTTCGGAGTCGTCGAGGTCAGAGTTGATCTGTTCGTCTCCGGGGAAGATTCCGTTGGCGTTGGGGACGCGAGGACCGGCTGGTGCTGGAGGAGGGACGGGAGCGGAAGAGGCGGGCGGGTGTGGAGAGGAGGGGGAAGAGGACTGGGAAGACGGAAGGAGAGGTGAAGAAGTGGAGGGAGGAGGGGAGGAGGGAAGGGAGGGAGGAAAGTGGGTTGGGTGGTGGCAAGAGGAGAAGAGAAGAAGAGAGCGGGAAAGATAGAGGGTGGGAAGTAGAGGGCAGAGAGAGAGAGTCAGATATGATTGCTAGGATCTTTGAAGAGAGGGAAGCATCGGAAAAGCTAAAGGAGAGAGGGAAGGAGAAGGAGGAAGGAGAAGGTCAAGCTCACATCATCCGAATCATCATCGTCCTCCTCCTCTCCATTCCCCCCTCTCAACCTCATCACATCCCCCTCCTCTCCACCAGCAACCCAGGCCGCTCCCCCTCTCAACCCTCCGTTCCACTGTCCCTGCTGCTGCGACGTCGAAGCCTGAGGCATCGAAGGACCTCCTCCTCCTTGCCGTTGCTGCTGCTCGACCTTTGCCTGTGCCTGGTACTGCTGGTTTCTGTATTGGTTCGACGTTGGGACTGGGACATGCATCGGGTGGTGGTTCTGCTGCTGGGGCATGTAGTGGTGTTGCTGCTGAAGCTGCTGAGGAGCGGGAGGTTCAAAGTCGGCGACGTGGGAGGCAAGGAGCTTGGATTCCCATTTCTGTAGGAACGAGGCACGAGAGAAGGAGGAAGGAAAGATGGAGAAATCAGCTTCAGCCCTTATCTTATCTTGGCTCCGGTGTGGAGAAGAGAGACGAGTCGTGGGAGGGAAGGGAGCAGGGGAAGGGAGGAAGGGAAGGGAAGGAACCAACTTGTTGGAGAAGGGCAAGAATCTCCTCGTCCACTGCCAACTCGTCGAAGTCGAGTCGGACGGATCCGATGACCTGGTCGATCACAGTACGATACACACTGGGAACGATCTTGTTCGACATCGTGCAGAGAGAAGGGAAGGAGGGGAAGGGGTGGGTGGTCGTTGAAGGGGAAGGAGGAGGGTGGCGAGCGCGGAGGGAGTCAGCGAGAGTGAAGGCAAAGCGAGGGGTCGAGTGGGAAATATTTCTCGATGTCTCGAAGTCCTGTTTAATTTTAAGGAGAAGAGCTCAAGTAAAAAGATTTTAGTGATGTTTTTTCGCTGCAAATGCCGTCCCAGCTTGGGAAAGGAGGGAGGAGACGTGCGTCGTCGAGCTCGACGCTCAAAACGGAGAGACATCTTCCCGAGCTCAAGCTCCCCTCAACAATCATCTTCACCAGATATCAAAAGTCTCAGGATGTAGACCATCCTATTCCTCCAGCATAAACCTTCAAGCCTCCATCTCCTCCTTTCCACACCCTCTCCCAAGCCATCGCTCTCCTCCGAAAACTCCAAAGCTCACGACCCACGAGGTTTCCTGTCTCTTTTCCTCTCCTCCCTCGCAACTCCCACCCCGTCTCTCCCTCGTCAGGATGCTTCTCCCCCTCCTCACCACTCTTCTCACCACCACCTCCCTTGCTGCAGCCGTCATCAACAACGGAGGAGCGCAAGCCCAAGAGCCCTTCCTGAACGTCCTCTCCTCCAACTCTCCCTCCCCCTTCACCCTCGCTTCGCTCAACGAAGACGCCCACACCCACTTCGCTCACGAAGCCTTCCCGGACCACAAGATCAGGATCAAGGCGACTGAGGGAGGATGGTGCGATCCGGGAGTGAAGAGTTACACTGGGTGAGCTGCAAAAGAGAAGAGGAGGGAGGGAAGAGAAGAGAGGGCTGAGCGATCTAACAATCTCCTCTTCGTTATTTTTCACCGATAGATACATCGACGTCGACTCCCACGGCCAAAGCTTGTTCTTCTACTTCTTTGAATCGAGAGGAGATCCGAGTAAGGATCCTGTCATGCTTTGGTGAGCTCAAAAACCACATTCAGAGCTCCCTTCCTGCCCTCTTTCCTCCCATCGCTCAACCCTCCGTCCTCTCCTTTTCCACCCTTTCCTCCTCTTCTTCCTCGCTCCTAGGACGAATGGTGGCCCCGGCTCTTCCTCGGCCTACGGTCTCTTCACCGAACTAGGCCCTTGTCGAATCGATCCAGCCTCCAAAGACGTCGTCTACAATCCGCACTCGTGGAACGAGCTCGCCAACATCTTCTTCATCGATCAGCCTGCGGGAGTGGGGTTCTCGTACTCCAAGAATGGACAGAGCGTGAGGAGTACGACGGAGCAAGGTGCTGTGGATGTGCAGGCTTTTGTTACTATTGTGAGTCGTTGAAAGGTGGGAATGAGAGGAGGAAGAGGGAGGAGGAGGGAAAGAACGCGATGGTTTCGCTGATCTTTTGGTCGCTCGTCCTTCGGCGGCAGTTCTTCGAAACCTTCTCTGAGTTCAAAGGAAGGGAGTTCCACATGAGCGGAGAGTCTTACGGTGGACGGTAAGCCCCTGCTTCCCTTCTCACCTCCGTCTTCTTCTCTCCTGAGCTCGTCGCCCGCGTTTCCTTTCTGATCGTTCCTCTCTCGCTCCTCGTTGGCAGCTACCTCCCCGTCTACACCTCCGCCATCTACGACGGAAACGCCTACGCTGCAGCTCGGAACGTTACACCTATCAACCTCCAGTCTGTGATGATCGGGAATGGTTCGTCCCCTTCTCTGCTCTCTTTCTCCTCCTTTCTTTCGTCTTTCTCACCTTTGCCGCGTCTTCTTCTTTCGTTTAGGATGGACCGACTCCTACACGATGTACCAAGGCTACGTCGATCAGCAGTGCACGGGAGGAGCTGGAGCGGGTGTGATCCAGTCGATAGCGACTTGTGTCAAGCTCAGGGAGGCCTTGCCCAGATGTCTGGAGAACTTCAAGAGGGAGTGTAGGGATCGGTGAGTTGATCCAACGCCCATTCATCCACTTTCTATCAACGCTGATATCATTTGGTTGCAGCTTCGACCTCATCGGTTGTGGAGCTGCTGTTGATTTGTGAGTTGAATCAACGTTGACGCGACGCGACTCGTCTTGCTCGAACGACGGAGACCCTGAACCGTTTCGCTTTCGCTGTCGCCTTCTCAGCTGTACCTCCTTCACCATCGGACCTTTCCAAAAGCTGGGAAGAAACTGGTACGACATTTCTGAAGTTTGCGATCCCGTCAAAGGGTTCGTCTCGTCTCGTTTCCTCTCCTCCCTCTTTAGTCTCCCTCCTTCTCTTCTCCTCGCTAATCCATCCCTTTCTTCTCCTCGGGTTGCAGATGCTCCGACGCTGCCCTCACAGCCGCTCTCGTCCCCTACCTCAACTCTCCCGGGATCCTCAAAACCCTCGGAATCGACCCAGAATGGAAAGGTCCCTGGGTCCCTTCCTCCTCGACCGTCTCCGCTGCGTTCGGTGGGATCGGAGGGACGTCGACGATGGATGTGCATCACAAGACCTACCATTACTTGGAAGGGTTGTTGGAGAGGGGGGTGAGAGTGCTTGTTTACGCTGGGAAAGTACGTAGAGTCCTCCCGTCCCTTCTCTCTTCTTTCGCGTTTTTCGAAGCGTCCGGTCAACTGATCTCGCTTGCGCTTTCCTTTCGCATAGGTCGATTTTGCCTGTAACTACCACGGTCAAATCGGCATGCTCAACAACCTCGTCTGGACGGGCGCGGATGCGTACAGGAACTCCACGGAGCGGTTCTGGTACGCCGACGGGGACGACCTCGACGTGGGAGGGAAGAAGGAGGTTGCTGGAGAGATCAGGACGGCTGGGAACGGGTTGACGTATGCTACGATTCGAGGAGCGGGTCACTTCGTTCCTTTGAACAAGCCGAAGGAGAGTTTGTGGATGTTGAAGCAGTGGTTGAAGGGGGAGGAGCTTTAGAGGTTGGCAGGGAGATGGATACGGCTGAATATATGTTTGGCAAGTGGTATGAGAGGATGGGATAGAATGGAATGAAGCTGGTTAAAGTCTGGTGGATGCGAAACAAATGTGAAGAGAAAGGAAAGAACGAGTCCGACTTCGAGTTCGACGCGTCGACGAGTTTCCTCCCTCCCAAGCTCGCTCCTCGCTTTCGCAACCCCGTCCCACTCTCGACATAACAAGGAGAAGAGACCATTAGATATGCTCGCCACCAGATGATGAATGAGAGATAAACGACCCTAAACTACTAAATGCGTTTCTTCTCCTCCGAAACCTCTTGCAAGATCAGCCCCCGTCCGTTCGCGTTCAAGTTCTCCCGTCCCCGAGCGACAAAAGGTAGTCCCATGAATCCATGCTCGATGTGATAGCTGGCTTGAGGTTCTTTGATCGAGAGGCAGATGCTGTTCAAATCAACAACCAAGAGATCCGATGAGCTTCCGCGACTGAAAAGGAAGGAGAGAGGAGAGAGTGAGGAGAGAGAAAGGAAGATGACGCTTACCAGCTAGCACCAGTGATGGCCAGGAAGGCTGCGAGACCTGTTCCAAGATGCCAGTACGAGTGAAGTTCCAAGACGAAGGCGAGGGGAAGACCGACCTTCCTCTTCAGCGGAGTTAAATGGTTGTCACAGGTGAGACTAAACGACCGGAGATGATCAGCGTAGCTTGTGAGAAAGTAATGGTAGTAGAATTGACACAGACTTATCAACATTCCATATCGCGAAAGAAACCAAGAACGAGATCACTCCTCGTTCGAACAGCTTGATCCCTCCCCTCCTCGCGGGCGATCCTGGTGGGCAGCGATTGTCGACATGAAGAAGGTAGAGCACTCGAGCTGTAGCAGCTGTGACGAGAAGTCCGAACCCGATTTGGTGAAGAGTAGGAGAGAGACCGAGAAGGCTGAGGAAGGAAGCGAGAAAAAAAGGGTGAGCTCGGGGCACGGACGGACGCTTCGAACTTGAGAAGTGGGAAGAGATCAAACGACTCGCCAGGAAAGCGTGATGAGGATGTTGAAGAGCATGAGGGATACACTGAGAGGCGATACGAGCTTGAAGTTGTCGTATCCTGGGGAAGTCTGAGGAGGAGGAGAAGAGGGAAAGAAGGGAGAAGGACGTCAAGCTCCTGAGCTAGCGTGAGAAGATGATACCGCCGGAAGAAATGTTTCAATCACCTCGCAGGCACTCCAAACTAGAAGAGAGGTAGCTGGAGAAGAACAGGGTAATGGTGAAAGAAAGAAAAAATGTCAGCTGGAAAGAGAGGGAGGACGAAGCTCTCTCAAAAATCTCTCTGTCCACTCGCTGTATATCATGGGAATCTCGTCTGAGAGCTGGCCAAAGTGGGACATGGTCGAGTGGAACCATAGAGACCCAGAGGCGATGACCAGGATTCCGATAAAGTTGACGATAACTCGCGTAGGTAGCCGTCTAAATTGAAAGGAAGCGAGTCAGCGAGGGAGAATCGGAAGGCGAACGAGTCGAGAGTCAGACGAGACGCGAGCCTCTCGCTTCATAGAAAGGAAAGAGGACTCACTGCTTCCGAGCAGAGTAGATCCCATAGAGAGCGAGAGCAGCGGTTGGGAGGTTGGAGGTCGTGTTGATGAATCTGGGACCAAGAGGGAGGAAAGGGAAGGTTGGGTCGGTCAGCAAGGAGTCGATCAAGATCGGTGGCGCCTTCTGAGCCATTCCGTTTTGGAGTCGCCACCTTCCGAGCATCTATAACTCACTCAGCGATATAGGGGGTGATCTCGTAGCTGATGGAAAGAGAAAGAGTGAGGTCAGGATTGGGCAGGAGGAAGAAGAAGGCGAAGAAGGCGGAAGGTGGAGTGTTTGACCGTTCAGCTCGACTTTCGGGTCGGGGGGGCCGTTCTCACTCACTTTTGCTCGCACCTGGAAGGCTTTCAAGACGGATCAGCATGGTTTTACTGGGGAACGAAGGGGGGAAGGTGCGTACCAGTCAATGCTAGCTGTGTGGTTCCCGAAGTATCCTGCCTGACGAGAGGGAGGGAGTGGACAAAAGGAAGGGAGGACGTTTCGGATCAGTCCAGGGAACCGAAGGTGAGCTCGAGAGTGGAGAATCGAAGGGGAACGAGGAGAGGGAGTTAACGAAGAATCACCTGAAGTTGACCTGGTCGAGCGGATGGGAGACTCATTTCTTCTGCGAGGAGAGGGAGTTATCTAGAGCGGAAGGGAGAAGGGAGTTGTGGTTAGAGGGAAAGGAGGAGAAAGGGGGGAAACCACGTAATCGTTTGCCGAAGATAAGCGCATGAGAAGGGAACTTTGGACCGTCCGATTTTTTTGCGGTGAAAGTAGCAGGCAGGGAGATGATGAGAAGATGGCCATAAAGATCGTGAATCGTGAGGAGCGTATAGTCTGTAGATAAGAGCGAGAGGACGAAGGGGCGATGATGCGAAAGTGGTCTCTAGTTGACCGGGAGAGGGCGAGTCAGCCTCGATTCCTGTCGGTGAAAAAAAAAGAGAGAGATGAAGAAACTCACTGTGAGGCGGGAGGATACCTAGTGCGAGATGTATTGGACTGAGAGCGAAGGATCGGAAAGAGTCAGATCGAGAAGGGAGAGCTCGCGAGAACAACGACGCGTCGAAAGACTCACAGACGTAGCTGACTTGTGGCTGTCCGAGTTCTGCTCGCAAGAGGTCGTCGTGCATAGCTCCAAGGTCCTCGTTTCGGAAGTGATTCCATCTGGGAAACGCGAAGAGAAGGATGCGATGAGCTCCGAGGTTGACCGAACGGAACGAAAGAGATAAGGCCGACGCGACTCACGAACTGGTGTCTCCGTAGAGAAGAGCCGGCGCCTTGACCATCTGCTTCCCCTTGTTGCATCGTTTGCACTTGAAGTTGTCGTGGGTATCGCACTTTGTCTTCTCGTTGAAGAGGAAGAGCTCTCGAAGGTCGTTGAGGGAGAAGTGTCGTTCCGTCGTTTCGGCGCTGTCGTCGACGACGCAAGCGGAGAGGGATTGCTTGTGGGCTTGTCGCTGGAAGACTTTCTCCTCGATGGTTCCCTGATAAAAGAAGACTCAGATATCAGCTTACGTCGTCGCGGAAGGATGAAGGGATGAGAACGGACCGTCGAGATGAATCGGTAAACGAAACCTGATGGAGAGAAAAAGGAAAGGTCAGCGAGGAAGAGAGGATCGGTCAAGTGAAGACTACTCACACTCCTTCTTCTGACCATCTCTCCACACTCGAGCCAAGGCTTGCTGATCGGCTGTGAAAGCAAAGAAGCTCCGTCAGCGAAGAAGAGGTGGAGGAGAAGAGTGAGAATCCTCGACTCACCAGCAGGGTTCTGGACGAGGAGATCGACGAAGGGAAGGTTCAGCTTCGAGTTGGAAAGTCGAGTAAAGAAGAGAAGAGAGAACTCACCCAGTCTGGATCGAACAGAATCAATCGATTCGCTCCGATCAAGTTGATACCACATCCTCCAGCCTTCGAACTGAGAAGGAAGACGAACTGTCCTCCGTCGGGATCGTTGAACTGGTCGACGAGCTTCTGACGTTTAGCGATAGCCATGGTTCCATCGAGTCGAAGGCAGGGGTACCTGACGGAGACGGAAATGTGAGTCAACCTTCCCGAATCGACGAGCCGAAAGAGAGAAAAAAGAAGAGCGAGCGAACCTGTACGATCGGCACATCTTGCTGAAGAGATCCAGAGTTTGAGTGTAGTTGCTGATGAGGACGATCTTGTCGTTGGTTTCATTTCGGAGTCGATGGAGGAACCTTGAGGCCGGACGAGAGGGCAAGAAAGGTCAGCTTCGAACGACGAAGAGAAGAGACGCGTCGAACGAACCTTTCGAGAACCTGGAACTTTCCTCCGTACTCTGCATGGACGTTCCTCCCCTTGTCTTTGTGGTATCCGTTGGGGATGATGTTCTCGCAGCCTTCGAGATCGTCGGGAAGAGTGAGGAGATCAGGATGGTTGCAGAGTTTCTTGAGGATGTTGATGGCTTTGAGAGGTTGAGACCCGGTTCCTCTGAGGAGTTTCTTGATCTCGGGCGACTTGATGAAGTGCTGGTAGAGTTCGAGCTGGAAGGGGGCGAGGTCGCAGAAGACGACGGCTTCGTACTTGACGGGAACTGAAAGCAAAGTCGAAGAAGGAGCTCAGCCCGCCGTTTTGAGCGGAAGGAAAGCGAAGGCGGGACTCACGGTACTTGGAGAGAAGATCGTTCGTCCTCCTGATCATAAACTTCCCAGTTCGACCGGTGAGCTCCTTGAGCTTGCTGTCCGACTTGGCTCGTTCCAACTCCGACGCGTCCGAGTCTCGACCTCGACAGATGGCGAGCTCGTAGTTCTTCCTGAAGTCGAGTCGAGTTCCGAGGTATCCAGGGTTGGCGAAGTCGAGGAGGGCGAAGAACTCAGTGAGATCGTTCTGGAAGAGCAGGAAGGAGCAGGAGATCAGCTCGGGTTCGACTTCAAGGAAGGGAGAAAGGAGACGAGACGAACCTGAACGGGGGTTCCGGTGAGGATGACTCGACGCTTGACGTTGATGGCAGTGAGAGCTTGGAAGGTTTGAGAGTCTGTGGCGGTCGAGAGGAGATAAAATTGAGCGAGGCTTCAGAGAAGGAGGGAGGGAGCGAAGCTCCAACTCACCGGCGTTCTTCAATCGATGACCCTCGTCGGCGAGCAGCAGTCCAACTTCACATCCCTTGAGTTCATCTCCTAACGACCTCAGCGTCTCGTACGACACGATCATGACTGAAAGCAAGTTGAGGTCGGACCTCGTCAGCGTGGAATCGCGTCGACGTCCACGAAGAGGAAGAGAAAGACGAACCTTGTTGGGTCACGTTCCTCCCTTTCGCAGCAACCCATCTCCTCACCGCAGGAATGAGCTCCTCTCTTCCTCCCTTCCCATCGACCGAGAGAGGAGTAATGACACCAGGTCCGAGCCATTTGACTGAACGAAAGCGGAGAGGTCAGCTCGGAGAGAACGAACGCGGCCACAACGAAGAGGAATCGACTCACCCAACTCGTTTCCCCAGTTCTTGACCAGACTACTCGGACAGACGATGATTCCCTTCTCCATGGTCGACCTTCCGGCGATGGGAGATTGGAGGAGGAGGGTGTGAAGGAGAGCGATGCACTGAAGGGTCTTTCCTGTTTCGAAGGGAACGAAGGGGACCGACTGGGTCAGCGAGCGAGCGAGCAAGTACGAGAGACAGGTACAAGTCGAGCTGAAGACATACCCAGACCCATCTCGTCGGCCATGATACATCTGAAGGAGAACAAACGGAGGAAAGTGAGCCGAGTTGTCGAAAACGAGATTCGACGCGAACGTGAGAGGAAACGGCTCACCCAAAGGCGTTGGCATCGAGCATTCCAGTCGTGCATCGATAGAGGAACTGAAGAAGCCAAGCGAGGATTATGTCAGTGCCAGTCCGAACTTCTTTCTGCTCGTCCACCAACTCCCTCGTCTTCGAACCAAACCGTCCTCAACTCGACGACTCACCTTCACTCCCTCGATCTGATGCGGTCTCAAGACCTTCGACAAAATCGGCGCAATCACCACCGGCACCTTCACCAGCCTCTTCTTCTTTCCATCCTCCTTCTTATCCAATCCCAGAATCTCCCTCAAGCTCTTGTGAGGATTGTGACCTCCAGCCTTCTCCAACGCGGCCTTCCTCTCGTCCTCCTTCTTCGCAGCAGCCTCCTCCTTCTCCCTTTCTGCTCGTTCCTCGGGCGTCTCGAGGAGGTCGATGGTAGGGTCGAAGAGGACGATAGCGTGGTCGGCCATGGGGTCGTAGAGAGGTCGAGGGACGAGGATGGTTTGAGGGCGGACGCCGAGAGCGAGGTTGGAGTTGGGCGTTTTGATGATCTGGCCGGATCGGTTGGTTATGGCGGGGATGGAGAAGCTGGAGGAGAAGTAGAAGGGTAGTAAGCCTCTGCCCGAAGAGCGACGAGACGATGACGGGAGAGCTCGAGGGAAGAGAAGAGCTCGAGGTGGAGAAGGAGGGAGGGAAGGGAAACGAGTGAGCTCACCTCTTCTTGAAGACCTCTTCCTTGTCCTTGGACTCGTAGATAGCGAACTTCTTGTTGATGTTGATCTCTCCTAGAGGCTCCCCGTTCTCGTCGAACTCCATCTCGTTGATCTTCTGCTTCCCGTTGAGGATCTTCTGTTGCTTCTTTGCCCTCTTCCTCTCCTCGTCGGAATCGTCCGCGTCTCCACCCGCATCCTTGTAGTTCGTCTTAGCTCGCTGCAAAGACATGGTTCCAAAGCAAAAGGTGATCAGCATAGTATGGAGGGTAGGCTGAAGTAGGGAAGAGGGAAGGGGGAGCTTACCTTCCTTGGAGGGAGAGCTCTGTCTGGACGCTTGATGGAGGAGGAAGGGACCTTGAACTTGTTCTGGCCGAGAAGAGCACCGAACCCTCCGCCGAGAGAGGTTGTTTCTCCAGTCTTGCGTTTGAGCATCCAACGAGAGGGGAAGAGAGGGAGAGAAAAGGGAGAGAGAGGGCGAAAGGAGGAGAAGGGGAGGAAAGGAAGGGAGGTGGATGGTGGCAACAAAGCTCGAGCCTGAATCCTCCTTCCTTCCTCCTGGCGATCGACGAAATCAGAGAGGACGAGACGCGACGACGCGTCGCCAGGGGAAAAAAAAACTTTCTTCTCGGTCCCTTCTTCATCTCGATGTATATGAAAGAAGGAGAGAAGATAAGCAGCAGTCCAACAAAGAGCATGAGGACGCAGAAGGTCATAAATCATCAGCTTCGAGAGACGTTCCCCTCCCTTCTCCCTTCCTCTCCTAACCCCTTCGGCCGCTTCCTCCTCCCATAGATCATCGCGCATGCTGTCCCTAAGGGTATATCCCAAGCTTCCGGAACAGCATCCGGTCGTGCGAACGCAAAGATGGGAGAGGGATCGGTTGGGCTTCGACGAGGAGGGAGTCGATGAGCGCGTTCGTCTGCCAGCACGAGACCGAAAGGGAGGTTTTAGCTCGACGCGTTTTCCAGTGTGTGAGAGAGAGAGGGAGGTAGAGAGAGGTATAGATAAGGTCTTACCTGTCACCAGCGAGAGAGAATTGAGAGGAGGAGTGTTGTAGATCATGAGCGTGAGGTAGGTGAAGTAGGCGAGGAGAACGACGACCATGGAGTGAGCAGGTAGCAAGATCGCCCATTCTCTGCAGTACAAAAGAACATAAACGTAGAGAGAATATCAGCGACTCGTCTTCGTATTCTGCAGACTGAGATCCTTGCAGTAAAGGGAGATCGAGAAGAAAGCTCACCGATTCGGATACCATTCGACTCCCCAACTCTCCAAGATCCTCGCTGGCACCAAAGCCCAGACGAGGAAGATGATCCCAGCAGCCTTTGACGCAATCAAGTCCGTCAAGGTCAGATCTGGAGCACGGCGGAGGCCAAGAAGGAAGAGAAAGACGAACGGAAGTTCCGACGGCCACGAGGAACCCATACGCTTCCTTTGCGTTTGGATGGCTAGCAGGCTCTGTTTCTGGAGGCCAAGGTGAGATGGGTGAGGTTGGAGAGAGAGGCGAAGAGTGTGGGTAGGTGGTCATGATGTTGAGATCTGCATCCGGCTTTGTGGTCGTGGTCGTTGGGAGGAGAAGAAGGAGGGTTGATTTTGGTGAGCTTCCACTTTCCTTTCAAACGTCGACGACCGTTTCTACCTTCCATGTTCGCGACCCCGATCAAGGAGCTCCTCTTTGCCTGTTCTTTCCTAGACGACAGCGACGACGACGAGCTCGCCGTAGGTCCCTCCAAGGCTTCCGCTGCTAGTCTACTCAAGACGTCGGAAGGTCGAGCTCGCTTTGCTTCCTTCTCTCACACCGTCTCGATCTTCTCGGACGAGCGAGCTCTGGACTTGTTTGGGTGAGCTCATCTGCTCCTATACTCGCTATAGCCTACTCTGATACCTTCATTACTTCCTCACAGATTCACCGCCCCTCACATCCACCGCCTAGCCAAAGCTCTTCGCCTTCCCTCCCCGTTCCCAGCCTGCCGCCCCTTCCCCATCTCCTCCCTCGAAGCCCTCTCCGTCACCCTCTACCTCGTCCGAAACCCCTCCAGATCCATCGACAGCAACTTTTCGAACCCAGAAAAGGATGATGTTTTTGAACTCTTAAAACAGGACGTATGCTTCATCGCTCAGATGGTGCTGCCGTGGATCGAAGATAGGTGGGGAGGCCTTATTGAATTCGATCCGGTTTTTTTGAGGGAGGAGAAGCTGGAGGAGTACTGTTTGACGGTGAAGAAGAAAATGAAGAAGAGTGTGAGGGGGAAGGGGAATATCTGGGGGTTTGTAGGGACGTCGAGTTGGGAGATGCAGGAGTTTGAAGGCAAGAGGAAGGTGAAGAAGAAGGGTGTGGAACAAGTTCGTCGCTCTCCTCTCTTCCCTACCCTCTACCGACAGATTATCTGACCTCTCGGAACCCTTCCATCCTTCAGCTCCTCCATAAATCCCTCCAATGCCAAACCCTCCTCCTCCTCAACGGTCTGTTTGCCTCCGTCTCCGGAGGCTGGCGGCCTTCCTTCTCTCCCTCCACCATCTTCTCCCTCTCCGGTCTCAGAAAACATCTCCTCAAAGATTCTCTCCGTCACAAGCCGTTAAACGTGAAGGTTTACCTCTCTGTCTACTCGAATACGGGTTCAGGCGTCAGTCCGGTTCACCTTGGACCGTCGGAAAGGAAGAGCCACGGGACGATGGATCGAACGGAGGAGCTCGCGAACAACGAGATGGAGAACATGAGGAGATATGTAGATCTGGAGATGGAGGAGATGGGGAAGGTTTGGTGCTTGTTGCGGGATAGGAATAATACGATGGTGAGTCTGACGGATCGTCATCTTCTTTTCAAGAGAGAGTCGCGTCGAAGTCCAACTGACGATTCCTCTCGTTCTTCCCTCTTTTTCTTCCGATTCCCCTCTTTTGCGAGTACAGATCGACTTTGCACGCAACAGCCTCGTCTTCTTCGGAGCCGTACTCTTCCAGAATGCGAAATGCTGTCTCTCGCCGACAGGAAACGAGACGAGCCAGTTCTTCAAGGCTTCACCGCCTTCGCTCGAGGAATACTTTCACAACGAGGCACCGATACCGAGACTGTTCCGTGGGATTGTCAAGGAGGCTCCTGAGAGGTTGTTGTGAATTGGTGAGTCCTTTGCGTTGCTCTTTGCTTCCTTCGCTCGAGGGTCGCGATCTCACTCCTTTCTCTACTCTTTGTTTCGCTCGATTAGGTCTGTTTCTAGAAGTTTTTCGGATCGCTTGACGTTATTTATGACCCTCTCACGACTCTATTGTCATCCTCTTCACAAATGAAAATCTTCTGGTCGACAAGCAAAATCCTAGATAGGTCGCCCTTGCCCGAAAGCTCCCAGCTCGACCCCGCTCCTCTCCTCTCCTCTCCTCCCTCCATCCTCCACCCCTCCTCGCCCCTCAAGGAGATGTCCTCCTCCTCTCGTCTCTCGAGGCTCCTCCTCCTCCCACTCACCAAATCCACCTCCTCCCTCTCTCTTCTCTCCGGCAGTCGACGAACGCTCAGCACGACTCCCTTTGCCTCCCTCCCTTCTCGAGCGGCGGACCATCGTACCCTAATCCCTGGTCCTATGGATCCCAAGTTGAAGCACGTCCCTATCATCGAGTGGAAGGGAGCGGAGCATGCTGAGGCGAATCCGGATAACATTCCTCCTGAGGGAGATCAGGATCATGGAAGGAGTGGATGGGGATTCCAGTCCAGGTCGAGGCATGAGCACTTTGTGAGAGATCATCCCTTCCTCCCTTCCCTCGTTCTCACTCTCTTAACTCGACTCTTCTCGCTTCATCAGACCTTCCCCGGAGAGCCCGAATACGAGTACTACCCTGATCGAGGTACGTCTCCTGCTATACCGCCCTTCGAGGATGCTGTTGACCTTCCTATCTCATCTCTTCCTTCCCCGCTGACGGCCCCTCCCCTCCGCCCTCTCCTTCCCCTTCTTCCCCTCCTTCCCTCCCTCGTTTGTTGCTTCTTCGACAGGATGGATCGAATGGGTCACTCCCACCCGAAGGAAGTTCTTCTACTTCTGCATCCTCTCCTACATCGCTTGGAAAACCCTCCCTCCAAGACATGAGCTCGTCGTTAGACGTAAGTTCCCTTTCCTCCTTCCAGTCCCATCTCTCTCCTCCTTCTCCCTACTTCTCTCCTTTCACCTCCTTCCGCAAACTCACACTCATATCTCGCCTCCTCATCCAATACTCTTCGTTTCTAGGCGACAACGACTGGGGCTTCATGCGAACCGACTCCATCCGTCGACAAGGCCCCGACGACCATCGACCTCTCCTCATCCGAATCGTCGAGTTCTACTTGACCGACTCTCACGACTGGAGAATCCACGAGTGGGACGTCCTTGAAGCTGAGCTCGCTAAAACTGCCAGGAATAGAGCTTACTTTGCGACGATGGGGATGGATCCGATCAGTAGGAAGGTTGATCCTATGTGAGTTTTTTTCTTTCTCTCTCTCCATCCGTTTCTCTTCTCTGTGTGGGGTTGTTTGCCATGAAGGTCCAGAGCTGACAAGGGTTGCTTTTTCTTGGATATCAGGTGGTCCGAACCTCCTCCGCTCATCAACTACTACCCTGGAGGTGAGCTCTCTTCTTCTCCCATCTCGCTCGCGTTCTCGGTCTTCTCCCTCTCTTCCTCTTCTTCCTCCCTCTGACTCCTCTCTTCCCCTATCACCCACCCACCCACTCTCCCTGCTCAGACATCATCACCGGACCCGCTACCGCCAGAACCGCTCAACAGGATGCTGAAGACCTCGGACTCGACCTCGAGTTCTTCAAGGCTCAACCTCCTCATGTTCGTTTCTTCTCTCTCTCCCTCACTCACTCCCGCCCTGCATCCCACCATATCTTCCTTCATATCTCGCTCGCAATTGGCTGACTCACCTGTCTTTGGCTTTGGGTTATTTTTCATACAGCTCTACTAAAGCGGCCTCGTCGACGGAAGGAGCGAAGAGATCGGAGGGGAGGAGAAAGACGCGTTTTTCTGGTTTTGGTTTTGGTTTTGTTGCGTTCGTTGTATATACCTCGATGGCTTTCTCTACTTAGGTTTAACTTGGTCATTGTTTTCTCTCCCTTCTCTTTCTGTGTGATGACCTTTCTTTGCGCTTTCTTTCCAAGGCCATAGGATCTGCCACTTCGACCAAACTGACGCCTCTCTTTCGCTGTCGTCCGACAGAATACATCTCGAGACCAGCCAACGGAACCCTGTTATAGCAGAAGAAGGAGGGTTGGATCGAATTTACTGCTTGAGAGAGAGAGAAAGAGAGACGTCGTACAACTTCAACCTTCTCTCGACGCGCGAAGATTCACGACGATGATTCGTTAGACTCCTTCCACAGCTCTTGCGAACGTCGGTTCCTTGGGGACTTGCAGGTAATCAGAGGTCCCCGTAATCTGTATCTCTGACGACATTCAACGTTAGAAGCCGCAGAAGGTTCAAGGAAGGGACGAAGAGAGATGGTCGGGGTTTCTTCCTTCGTCGGTTGTTCGAGCGAGGGTATGCTTCTTTCTTTCGCCTCTCGTTCAGAGACTTTTTCTGTGCCAGAGTTCACTCACTCACAGCTCCTTCTCTATAGATCACGAAAGCCAAATACGTATCATGTCGGGAAGCGGGGACTTTATTTCTCTTTCACTTTATCGACTGTGCGATCCCAGGCTGAGACGCGTCGAACCTTCTTGTGTACCCTTCCATCAAGCAACCAAACCAACTAGCACGCTCTTCCCTTCCCCAGCCGAGCTCTCTCGTTTCAAACAGCGAGATCTCTCCCCCCCTCCCTCTCTCTTTTCATACACGACACCCACCCTCGCTTCCCTTGTAACCAGGACCGAACGGACGAAGGAACAAAACGAAAGAACAACCGAGCTCGATCGCTTCCCTCCCTCCCTTCTTCCCTCCTCCTGCCTTCCTTCCCTTCCTCCCTCTTCCCTCTTGCCGCCTCCTCCTTCCAAGATGGTCCCCTACAACAACGGATACACTTCCCTCCCTTCGTCCTCGAACGGATCTCTTTCGAATCGAGGTCCCTTCCTTCGACGCATGCTCCTTCTCGGGATCCTGCTCTTCCTCTCGCTCTCCCTCCTCTCGTCGTTGTCTTCCCTCCCTCCGATATCGATCCTCATCTACTCCTCCCCTCCACCACCAGACCCCACTCCCTCCGACTCTCCTGGACCTCATACACCTGAGTTCAAGGGCACTCCTTACCCTCCCTCGGTCGACCTACCGCCGTCCAAAGCAGGAGGAGCTGCCAAACAAGGAGGAGGAGGAGGAGGAGGATCAGCTCGGATTCCTCACGGGAAGCACCCCATCGTGAACGGAATGCTGGAAGTCAACATGAACATCTCGGCTCAGAGGCATCCTATCCACCAGCTCATCCAGTCGTCCAAGTTCGAATGGGAGGACAAGGTCGCGAGGCAGAGCAAGGACTTCGTTCAGGCCGTGGAGGAGTACAAGAGGAGGAACCGAGGAAGGAATCCTCCCAAAGGGTTCGATCACTGGTGGACTTACGTGCAGTGAGTGAAGCTTTTTTCTTGCGCTAAGGGGTGGTAGAGAAGGAGGGAAGGAAGCACGAAGGCGAAAAGGAAGGAGAGCAGCAGGTCTCAGGCTCAAGCTCGTTCCCTAAAAGCCGAGGGCTGATTCTGTCGGTTGTTTTAAACGGTCTCGCGTCTTTGCATGAAACAGAGAACACGAGGTTCCTCTTCCAGACGAGTACGACAGGATCATGAAAGATCTGGGACCGTTCAGAGGGTTTTCTCCCGAGACCTTGGTGAGTTTCTCCTTCCATCTGAAAAGAGAAACGGAGACAAGAGAGAGAGAAATCAATTTCAAGCTCACCCTCCTCTTGCCGCTTCTTCCTCCTCTTCCTCACATCGACCCCTTCGTGTCTCATTGCACCTCTGTCAACACAAATCATCACGCGCCTTTTCCTGTCCTCTTTTCTCGATCCCTTCCGCCTTCGCGGTTCCTCCTGAACGCAGCGAGCTCGGATCGCCCACCTCCAAACGCTCGACTCAACCTTCTCCCTCTCCGTCCTCTCAGGAGTTCTCACCGAGGATCACGAAAACTTCGACAAGGAGAAGTATTACGGATCCCAAGCTCGAGCTCAAGGACAGTTCGACTTCATCAAGGATGTCGCTCAGTGGATTCCTGATTTCGTCGCCGTCCTCAGTATCCACGACGTGCCGACGCAGTTTGTGAGCTGGAACCATCTGGAGGAGTTGAGAGCCTTGGCCGAGGAGGGAGAGTGTGAGTCCGATCTTTCTATCTCTGAGTTTGAGGCTCGAGGGAGGTTGCAGGAGGGAGGAGGGAGAGGGGAAGAGGAGAGACGCGTCTCCCGAAACGGACGCGCGACGACGAGACTGATTCCCTTCCTCTTCTTCACTTTTATTTCCCAGATTTCGACCCCAACGACGAAGCCGATCGACCCTTCACCGGCTGGGCTGCTGCTTGTCCCCCCGGTTCCAACCTCTACAATCAAACTCTCGCCCAAGCCATCTCTCTTCTCCCTCCACCCGACACCCCACCCACCTCCTTCCCTCCCTCCACCCTCGACTCCCACTCCTCTTCCAACTCCTCTCTCTTAGCTCCTCCCTCAGTACCACCACCCATTACTCTCATTCCACCTCACTACCACGCTCCTCTTCCCGATCCAGCTTCCCTTCTCTCCCCACCTTTCCCTCACGCCGGGAAACCCAAGTCCTTCATCGCCGACCTTACCTCCCTCATGGACATCTGCGCTCATCCCGAGATCATCCCTCTCCATGGAACGACGTCGGGGAGGGAGCCCGAGCCGAGTGCGGTGTTGTTGCCCATCTTCAGTCTGAGCAAGACGAACCTTCACTCGGACATCTTGCTGATACCGATAGAACAATGGACTGAGCCAGAGGGAGCGTTGCACTGGAATGAGAAGGAAGAGGGGAAGCTGCTTTGGGTGAGTCCCTACGTTCGTTTTTCTTTCGGTGAAGGAGGTGGTGTGGTGGGAGAATTGAGAGCGCCGAGATGCCCTCCTCATCGACGCGTCTTCTTTCGAACTTCCTCGCTCGTTCGTTTCCCCTTTCGCTGATCATCTCTCCATCCCTCCTCTTCGCTCTTTTTACCACATTTTTCTCAGCGAGGTCGAAATACCGGTATGCAGTACACCTCCACCACTCCCTGGCGTTCGTCCCATCGAGCTCGTCTCGCTCGCCTCGCTTCCGACCAACTCGAAAACGTCGTCGAGGTCGTCCCACCTCCTCGAACCATCGCCATCGCTCTTGCCGCTCTCGAAGCCAACAGCAACGACGGTGGAGACGGTGGGAGGTCGGACGAGGCTGAGGAGGAGAGGGAAGGGGCCGATCGAAGGAGGAGTCGAGTTCGACGGAATCAGCATCAGGAGGAGAGGAGGGCCAAGACGTTCGGAAGCAAGGTGGATCTGAGCATGGAAGATGTGCTGTTGGGTATTCCGCAGGGGTTGCTGAACGAGAGGTTGTTGGACGTTGGGTTGGCTTACGAGGCGATTCGTGAGTTTCATCTCTCTTTCCGTTTCTTCCCTCTCCATTCCTCTGACGACGTCACTTACCTGTCTTTCCTTGTTCATTTCCTCTCCTCAGAATGTGATCAGGCAGACGGAACCTGTTCGTTGCTTCTCTTCCATTTCTTTCCAAACTTGCGGATCCTCTCGGAGCGTCTCTTTTCTTCGAACTGATCTCGCTTTCAACTTCCTTCGCTCATCTCTTCAGGTGACGACATCACCCGAGAGCTCGTCTTCCGACCTGTCACCACTTTCGACCACGAGAACCACTACAAGTACATCCTTGACATCGTGCGTTCTCTTTCCGTTCTCTCTTCCTACCGCCCTCTCGACTCCCCTTCATCCCCTCCTTCCGATTCGCTCTATCGCCGTCCTTCTTTTCCCAAACTGACTTACTCACTTCTTTTCACATTTCTAGGACGGTAACGCCTGGTCCGCTCGATTTAAACGACTCCTCAACTCGAACGCCCTTGTTCTCAAGTCGACCATCTACCCTGAGTGGTGGAACGATCGTATCCAACCTTGGGTCCACTACGTCCCCGTCAAGGTCGACTACGATGATATCTACGACATCATGATCTTCGTGAGTTAATTCCTCATCGTTCCCACTCAAACCTTGCGAGCGGAGTGAAGTGACGAAGCTGACTTTCGTCGACACGTTTCGTTTCTTGCCTTTGCAGTTCCAAGGAGATCGAGATCTTCACCCAGGAGAGAACGAGGTCGCTCGAGGTATTGCTGAGGCTGGAAGGGAGTGGAGTCTGACTCATTGGAGAAGGGAAGATATGGTGCGTTCCTTCTCTCGTCGTGCTTTGCCTTCTCCTCTTTCAAAACTGACTCTCTTCATCCGCTCTCTTCTCCTCAGACTGCCTACATGTTCCGGCTCTACCTCGAATGGGCTAGGCTCCTCACAGACGATCCGGCAGACGCAGAGTACCTCATCGAAGACCACCCAGACCATCCTTGATCTTGTTTCTCTTCCCGCTCTCCCTCTCTTTCCTCTCTCTTTATTCTCTATGCCCTCCCCCCCTTTTCCTCCCTGCATATTCTCATTCATTCATTCGTGTTGTACCACTACCTCACTCTCTCTCACTTTGCATTACTCTTCCCTTCCCTTTCCTTCCTCGGCCTCGTCTCGTCTCTTCTGATCCCCGCTTCCAGTGGAGCTTTCCTCTTTGTATCCCCAACACGGTAGACACGCCTTGCCCTCACGGTCTTTCCCCCTAGTTCCTAATATTTTCTGCTCCTCTGCTTTTCCCTCTCATCTTCCCTCCCTCCCTCCTTTATTCGCGTTCAAAATCTTTTCCCTCGCCTCGTCCTCTTCGGTTTAGATGCTCCTTTCTCTATTCGACCCTTTTGCTCCCCTTCGGCTATTTACTTGCTTATTCGGATTTGCTGCTCGGTTATTCTCCTACCCTAGATTCTCTTCTTTTGACGACGCGTCGCTCTTCGATGCGATCCCTTTTCGCTTGCTCGCTCTTTCTTGTCGCAGGAAAGTCAATCCAAAGGGAAGTTAAAACTCTATATAAGGGACCAAAGCTCTAGAAGAGACAACATATCTACCGTCAAGATCACTAGACGTCGGGAGAGTGAAACAATCGAACCTCTCCTCCTCCTCCTGCCCTCTCTCTCTCTCCCGTCCTCCCTCACTGCTTCGAGCACCATTCCTTCACGGCTTCCAGCACCTTCACCAACGCTTCACCCATCCCCTCATCCCCGATCTTGGGCTCTATCACCACCAGAGCCTCTCCACCTTCCTTCCGCGGCTTCGTCCACGACTCAGCGGGAGGAGACATCTCGACGCGTTCCTCTGGCGAAAGATGGGAGGTGGAAGGAGTGGTGAAGATGTCGGTGTGGGCTAGGACGTAGGCTGGATAGACGATTTGATCGAAGCTGTTGCGGTGATGAAGCGAAGGTGAGAAGAGGAGAGTCAGCGTTGAGTGGGAGTGGGACGAGACGCGACTCGAGCTGGGAGGTGGAACGAGACGAGCAACGAGAAGGAGAGAGAAGTGGTACGAACTAGTTTGGTGGATCTGTCCAGATCTCTCCAGCTGCAGCGGTTGATTGGGCTCCAATGGGTGGACGGAGGGAGGTAGGGCGGAGCGGAGAGAGATCAAGGGGAGAGACGAAGAGAGAGAACGAAGGTTGGCGAGAAGGAGAGAGAAGGAAGAGAAGAGATGTGAGCTAAACTGTGTCTCTGGTAAGACAAAGCTTTGAACAGATAGAAAGGGAAGGGAGAGGCGGAAGATAGACGCGAGAGATAAAGGGTTCGAAAGCTTGCAGGCTATCTTGAAAGGGACAAGGGCTGGCCCTTTGTCGTTTTGGTTTGGGAAGGAGGAGGAAGTCGAGGAAGGAGAAGAAGCTCACTCTGGGTGACGTAGACCTGTCGAGCTTCTCTTCTTGTTTTGAGCGTTTGGTAGGGTACTCGCAGAAAGATTCGAATGTCGAGCTGAGCTAGAACTTCCTGTTTGGGAGGAGGGAGGGAGATGTTAGTTTCGATGAGCTCGAGGAAGGAGGGAAGGGAAGGAAGACGAACCGGATCCCAGAACAACAAGAACCCATCCAAGATGGCCCACTCGACCTCCTCCCCGAGCTGCTTCTCCCAAGCCTTGATATACTTCACGAGCTCGAGAGCTGTGTCCTCGAACGAGCCTATCCCTGTATCGCTAGCTTTGTTGAGAGCGTCGTGCGAGAAATGCTCGTTCGGAAGCTGACCGGTCTTCTTAAAGTGAGCTATTGTTGAACGAAGGAGAGGCCATTCGAGAGCTGTTGCTGGGGTATCCCAATCCTGAAGGTCCGGGTAGAGCGGAGAGTAAGGGATTTCGATCTGAGGCTAAAGAAGACAGAAGATTCGAGGGAAGGGAGGAGGTGAGCGAGGAGATGAAGCTGAAGGGAAGAGGAACGAGTGTTGCAAGGGCTGGAGACGAACTGGGGCGAAATCGTCCAGATGGATGATCGTAGAGTTGAGTAGTTTCCGAAGGTGTTTGGCGAGAGTCGTCTTCCCAGAATTGCTCGCTCCTCTGGGCAAGGTAGAAGGAAGGGAGGAGGAGGATCGAACAGGTCAACTCTTCTCCGAGCTGGCCTTTGCTTTTTTTTTCCCCTTTGATGGTGGATGAAACTTACCCGATACCGAGCAGGACTCTCCGCTTTTTGGGATTTGACGATGACGATGGGTCCATGGTCCGAAACGGGGAGAGGAAACGATGAAGAAGGAAGGTTGGTGGACGTTGGCTTCAAGGGGGAAGTCTCGCGTCCGAAAGCAGACCGTTCCGTCCTTCTTCTCCCTTTGATGGACTCATGAAAGGACTTGCTGCTGGACAAACAGCCTTCAATGAAAAAAGAAGCAATTGCTCTCCACTCTGCTCTCTTCCCTGATGGATTCATATCAGCGATGGTCGCCGACAGAGGAAGCGTCAGAAATTCACGAAAGGAAGTGCTTCCCTCGCTCGTGCAGATCCGTAGGAGTCGAAACTCCCCGTCGAAGACTCTCGCTCAGGATCTGAAAAAAAGGATCTACGCTCTGTTGATTCCCACTTTACAGTTGGAATCGTTGCCGGCGCTTTTACTCATCCTTGAAGGCCTCAAACTCTCTCGAGAAAGCGTGGGGGGAGAAGGTGAGACGTTTCAGACCTGGTCAAAGCTTGCTGGTCTCGCGATTTGCCTTCCCTTTCTGGTCCAAATCGACGATCTACAAACTCTCTCCTGGTCCAGATTCTGGATTCAACGACGCGTTTCAATTTAGCGAATTAGCCGTCTCAGGATGAGAAGCCCCGGGCAAGCTCGAGACACACCTTCCCTCGTAAACTTTGGGCCAGACACGAAAGGATCTTCTTGAGTACCTCTGATCCGTCTCTTCTCCCTCCTTCCGTTCATCCCTAACCACCATCAGCCCGACCTTCGTTTCCTCTTTCGAATTTTCGCTTCCTTCGCTCTCGCTCTCTCCCAGTCGACAGCCAAAGCTTCCTCTTCGACGCGTCCTCCTCCTCCTCCTCCTCCCCTCCAGCTCCGCTCCTCTTCCCCTCCGAGCTTCTCCTCAATCCGGACCTTCCAGTCCCCAAAGCCAACAAACTTTTCTCTACCCACCTCTCTCCCTCCTCCTCTCCTCGCCTTCCTCGCTCTTCGCTCTTCGCTCTCTCCAAGGAAGAAAGCCACCAGCAAACCTCTCTCAACGATCGCGCACGGATCCGGCTCCTCAACTCCAACACTCCAACGGAAACCACCCTCCTTCACTCCCTTCCTCGCTTCCACTACTCCCACACAGATCGAACGGCTCCCTCTCGTTCCCTCCCACTCCTTCACCTTTTCACACTCGCTCTAAAGCCTCGGACCCAAAAATCAACAGACGCCTCCATAAAGTCACGTCCTCGAAAGCTTGTGAGTTCTTCTCGTGCCTATTTCCCAACCCACCTCGTACCTTCTTCGTGCCTCTTCCATTCTCCTCCATCCGAGTCGTTCAGGGCCCCCTATCTAGCCCTGTTCGCAGACCTCTCTCCTTTCGGACGGTCTCAATCTCCTTTCCAAGCTAAGAAAATCCAGTCCTGACGCCCTTGTTCTCTTTTCTCCGCCTTCTTCTTTATCCTTCTTCCAGAACCGCTCCCTCCCCTCAACCTTCACCCACATCCCCATCCACCTCCTCAAATGCGTATCGTGATTCGATTCCACATCGGAAGAATGAACGTGAGTCTCTGCAGCCTGTCAAACTCCCGTGCTCATCGATCTCAACGATCCAGAGACGCCTCCTCCTCCCCGTCGTTCGAGCTCACCGTTCAAACAACCATCGCTGACTCTTCCCTTCCCTTCCTTCCCTTTCATTTTTTCCTGCACTTCTCACAGTACTCCTCTGCGATTAACATTGCCTCTCCCTTCAAAGGCGGCCTTCCATCGCTCTCGCTGCTCGACATCCCAACTCCCTGGCTCCTCGCGACGTTCTTCCTCCTCCTCTCCCTCTACCTGCTGTTCGCTCCTAGTCAAAGAGGGTACGTTACAGTCTCTTATCAACATCATCTTCTTCCTCTTCTCGTTCTAGCTCCTTCGCTCTACGACCAAAAAAACTGACCTTTTCCCTCCGGTCTCTTTTCTCCGCCCTTGTTTCAGATCTTCCTCTCACTCCAGTTCCTCCAGCTCCTCCGTCCTCCCCTTCCACTCCACAAAACCTTTCAACTCCTTCCCCACTCCTCCAGCTTCCCCAACAACCCTCAAAGCCCACACTTACTCCCCTCCCGACTCTCCAACTCGTCACAAAGGTCGTCGTCCGTACGGCGCGACCCACGGCAGGCGTTGGTCGACAGGGAAGGACCTCGTCAGGGAGATGGAGGAGCTGAGCGAGTGTGCCGAGGAGCTCGTGATGGGAGAGATCGGAGCTCTGGTGGTGGTGGTGAACGAGAAGATGGGTTGGCCTGTGAACGAATCGACAACGTCGAATATCCCTGGGACCGTCTCTCCGCGTCGGCGAAGTGAAAGCGACAAGGAGTAGTTTAGAACCGGTTCTCTTCTCCTTTCAGCTCTTTGGGTTTTCTACATCCTACTTCTGGGACGGTTTCTTGTTGCTTTCTACTAGATCTGTACTTGTTTTCCCTTGCTCGCTCGCTGTTTCCTGTTTTTCGTCGCTTCGCTGTTCTTTGTCTTTTTAAGTAAGCTTGGGGAAGAAGTCTCAGCTTAGATTCTCCCCCCTATATATTGTATAAATCCACATATGTGTTCCTCGATCTCCAATATTTGTCTCGCCTCGTAGAGAAAGGAAAGGAAGAGACCCGCGACGACTCACGCAAAGTGAGCAGAGGAAAGGCAGGTCGGATACGGCTTCCTTCCTTCCTTTCCAAGTCAGATTTTCGCTCATCAGTCGATCCGAGGTAGCGCCTTATCTCCCTATCCAGAAAGCAGCCACTGCGGATAAGAAGTCGTCATAGCATTCAGATTCGTTTCGGTCGTGAACGTCGTCCTCGTCTCGTCCTGTCAACTCAAAACCTCACTCCCTTCATGCCCGCCCACCCTTCATCCAACAACCCCTTCCACGCCATCGCCTTCTCTGATTCCTTCTCCACTACGAGCCGAAGTGAGAGAATCAGAGAGCGGAAGAGGGTTGGTTTAGTAGCGAAGACGGAAAGGAATGCTTGATGGGTCAACCTGCCGAAGAGCGAACGAGAAGAGGATTTGGTCAGCGAGAGGAAGTGAGAGAACGAGGGAGGTAGAGGAAGAATCGAGGGTAGGGAGGAAGAAGAAAGGGCGAGATTGGAAGTACATCGAGGGAGAGCGAAGGGAGTACGACGAAAGGGAGAAAGAGATTGGGAGACTCACCACATCACCACGTTCTTCTCGACTCTCACCTCCCCACCCTGCTCCCTCGCATCCTTCGACCGAGCTCCGTTCCGAACAGTATTAAACGTGAACTCTCCAGCCTCCTTGATCGTAGCTAATCAGAATCCCAACACCAGAAAGAAGAGTCAGCTCGCGAGCTCCTCGACGCGTCCTTCCACCGTCCTCTCTCGTCGAGACTCACCCAGCAGAAATCCGTTCCCCAACTCTCCACCCATCCCACCAGTCGACGAGCTGAGCTCCTTCACGTACCAAACCGTCTTCATCGCGCAGAAGAGGAGGTTCTGATAGATGTTGAGGTAGACGATTCGAGGGGTGTTGAGAGTCGTGTCGTTGAAGCAGATGGAGGACTTTTGAGCGATGTTCCTGAGGGTGGGAGAAAGGAGAACCGGAAGAATTAGTGTGACGTTCGAGGGGACGAGTCATGAAGAGGAGTGAAGAGCAAAGAGGGAGGTAAAGGGCGAAAAAGGAAGGGAGAGATGCAGGACGGCGGAAACGAACCGGAAGACTTTGGCTCGGATGGTGAGGCCTGGGTGACGGAGGGTGTTAACTGTGAGAGTTTTTTTGATATCTGAGAGGGTATAAGAACAATGAGGGGGTCAGGGAGACGAAATAGAAAGAGCGAAGACGAAAGAGGAAAGACGAACGCGTCGAGTCGCGAGAGTAATCTCCTTTGACGTGGAGATGGCGAGTATCGATGAGTCGACCGCACCATGGAAAGTCTTATGAAGTACAGAAGTAAGAGCTAGTTAGTCCCAGTTGGCCGTGAGGAGATGAGGAGTCGAGGGAAGAAGAGACGAGACGAGATTCAAACTGACTTGTCGAGGTCGTCAGTACAGACGGATTATCCTCGTCCTCCAATCGACATTCGAAGTTCATGAGCGTCTTCTCCCTCGAGACGAAACATCCATACCTCGGGTGGCCTACGAGTAATCGAAGAGACGTGTAAGCTCGCGTGATTCGCGACGAGAGGAAGAGGAAAGGAAAGAGACGCGAACCTCGATGCATCGTTCGAACAAACTCGACAGCCTTGTCTTTGTTCGTCGTGATGAGCAGGAAATCATCCACCAGTCGAATCAGCATCTACACCAAGTAAGAAAAAAAGGGATGAAAACAGTCAGCGAAGATCTGCGAGAGGAGGAAGAGGAGAAGCGTCCGTCGACGTACGCAATCCTCCGCGTTCGTGAAGCCCAGGTACCGTCTCTCCATGTCCGCGTAGAAGAAACTACATAGATGAGTCGACACGATAGAGCCTTGAGGGATCCCTTTCGCTTGTCTGAAGAACTTGGGTCCGATCTATAGCATGTTCGTACAGTTCGTTCCGAAAGAGGTCAGTTCGACTCTCGAGACAGAGAGGCGGAGATAGAGAGGGAAGGAGAACGAACCTTGATGAGATTGTCTGTGACATGCTCTCTCAAAAGCCGAAGAGTGTCTTCCTTCTCATGAGACGTTTCGAAGGCCTATTTTTGTGTGAGAGAGAAACAGAGCAGAAGCGTTTAGTTTGGGAAGTGAGAAAGGAAGGAACGTGAAACTGGACGGAGTGGCGACGAGACAGAACGAACCTTGTCCATGAGGATCTCACGGTGATGCTTCCGGGCGACCTTGTCTGCTAGCTCTGGGAAGGTAGGAGAGTCAACTGATGGGAAGTCGAAGGAGGAGGGTTGAAGAGGACGAGAGTGGTCAGGGGGGAAAAGAACGAAGGACGGCGAGATGGAGTTGAGTGAGAAAGAAGGAAGAGAGAGTTGAGAAACGAACCACTCGGAAAAGCTTTCTGGAGAAACTTCTTCCTGACTTGACCACCAGAGAGCTTGGCTTTGTTGAATCGAAGGACGTTAAAGTCGTCGTCCTGAAAATAAACGAAACGAAAGGAACGCGTGAGTTCAGACGCGGAGAAGCGAAAGGAGAAGAAGAAGAGACGCGTCCGAAAAGGAAATCTTACCTCTTCCAAAATCTCCTCAAGGATCTCCATCAGCTTGGTCTGATCGATAGTATCGAAGCAGGACCGAACATCGACCTTGACGAAAAAGTAGGGAGGACTGAACGAAAAGAGAAAAGTGAGCTCGACTTGGCTCCCATCGAAGAAAGAGGAAGAAAAGGAACCCACGGGTCCGACTTCGGTCCAGGCCCAGCAGTCCTCCTCTTGAACTCCTTAAGCTTCGGATATATATCGTCTGCTCCGAGGATCGAAGCTCCGAAGAGAGACACGTCTGATTCCTGGGGCGAGACGCCAAATCGAGAAAAAAAAAAGAGGAGATCAGCTTTGGTCCTCGTGTCTTGTCCCCCTCTTTCCCTGAAACAGTTTCCAACTCACCTTCCTCTCTACCAAGATACTGAATGTCTCTTTCAACGTCGCATTGATCGACTTTACAAACGCTCCCTTCACGTCTCTCATGGGCTCGCCCGTCTTGGTCTTGGGAGCTCGCTTGAGGTTGATGAGAGGTCGAACTCCATTCTCTTTGGGAAGAAGACGGACGTAGGAGTGGCCGAGTTGACGGGGATGGTTCAGGGTTCGGAGAATTTCAGCCTGTAGAGGGATGTGTTCCAAGGAAGGGAGTAAGTGGGGAAAGGTGGGAAGCGAGGAAGAGGAGAGGGAGAGGAAGAGGAAGGAGGAACGATGGAGACAGGACGAACCTTACTGATCTGCTCGTACGCCGAAGTCTGAAGTTGATGAAAGAGAGGTTTACAGATCGTGTCCCAATCGTCTTGGCGGAAGTAGAGGACCTGTTTCTTGAAGGCGGCCGACTCGGTGATGTAGAAAGTAGTCTGAAACAAACGCCGAGTTAGAAAGAAGAAGAAAAAAATGAGGAGAAAGGTCAGCTCGGTCGCTTCCATTTTCGAGCTCAGGGACTTCGACGAAGGTATTCGACGGAGCTCACCTTTAACAGCGGAATTAGGAACGAATCAAACAACCAGTAGATGAACTCCTGCAAGATCTCCCTCCGTTTCGACGCGTCTCCCGCTGAGATCCGATCCCCCTTCTTGAAGTTCTCAGGTTCGAGCCAGCTGCAGTCGAGGATGGAGAAGCCTTGAAGGACGGCATGGAGAGAGAGGGATTCGAAGCGTCGGAGAGTGATGAAGGTTTCGATCTCTACAAGTGGCAGAAAGGGAGGAGGTGGTCGGTTCGAGAGAGAAGATCGAACGAGAACGTGAAGAGAGGGGATGGACTCACGACGAAGAATCAGATTCCTGTTCGACTCGCTTCCAAAGAACCCAAGAGGTACGACCTTCTTCACGACCGAAGTAGCGAAGCGGCAGACCTGTTCCCAACCAAAATTCAAGACTGAAAGTCAGCCCGCAGCGTCCTTCTCCTCTGGTTCTCTTCCTCGAAACTTCACTCACCTGTCCGCATGACTGAGTAAAGTTCTTAAACTTCTGCTTCTTCTTCCTCTCCTCTATTTCCGTCGGCTCGAGCCCCTGAGGAAGAACGAGACTGTCGTGACTGACGTTGAGGGAGGAGAAAGGGATTTGACTCTGAGGATCGAGAGAAACGCTGGAGTTGTTGGCTTGGGAGTGGGAGTGGGAAGGTTGGGTGTTAGATGGGAGAACGGGTGGTTGGGAGACGAATTCCTGGAGATGGAAAAAAAAGGAAGAAAGGTCAGCAGATGGGGAGAGAGAGGTTCGAGTGGAGAGACAGGGAGGGACGAACGAGAGCTAACGTCGTATCCGCCGCAGAAAACATCGACATATATCCTCCACGACCATCTTCATCTCCATCCTGGGGAGCCGGATCAACGAGAGCTCCTTCGAGCGAAGGTTTGAGAGTCTTGAACACCACCTGTTCGAACAGAGCGAAACCGATTTAGCGACGCGTCTTCCTCTCCCTCGTTCTCTCCCCTCCGCTCCCCACCCCATGTTTCCTCGCTCACCTTACTAGCACAACAAACAGCCCTCATCTTCCAATAATCACACTCCCCATGTCTCCTCCACAACTCCTCCACCAGCTCCCTAACCTTCCTTCCTTTCACTCGTTTCCCTTCCCCTCCTCGGCCTCCCGCCTTCTTCTCCTTCCTAGCCTCGATCTCCTCCTTCCGAGACGTATAATCCCTCAGCACGTTCGCCGATTTGGGAGCGGTTGGAGCAGGGAGGGAGGAGGTGAAAACGTTGTGGAGGTTGAATTGGAGGGGGAAGATGTATTTGAGGAGGGTGAGAGAGGAGGAAGGAGGGAAGGAAGGTGGTGGTGTTGAGGAGATGATGGGGAGAGGAGATGGTTGGAGGAGGGAAAGGATATCTTAGAGGTAGAAGGGAAGAAGGTAGAATAAAGGTGTCAGATGGAAAGACGGATGGGCGAGAAACAGAGAGAGAGAGAGGGAAAGAGAGAAGCAACTCAACGATTCGGTCCCAACCCAACTACGATCCTCTTCTCCGGCTCCGAACGACCTGCTTTCTTGACGGAACGAGCATAGAACATCCGGTTCCTCGCGAAAGTGATATCGGCAGGTGTTCGTCTGTGGAAACCAAACCCCCCGGACCAAAAAAGATCAGCACTCCAGGCACAAATCTCTTCGTCTCGTCTCGTTCTCGACGCGTCAGAAGGACGTACCGTGGGATCGACTCCCTCCTCGATTTCGGACTCTTCTTGACCATCACCGCGACTCCCTTCTTCACCTCCTCCACCCTAGCCATCGAAGCATCACCCGTCATCGTCATCGACATCGACAACTCCATCTCCACATCCGCGTCGAGCATCTCAGCGTCTTCCTCTTCCTCGTCGTCGTCGGGCGTCGCGACGACGATCTTGTTCGGTTTGGTTCTTCTCCTCTTCTTCTTCTTCTTCCTCCCAGTCGTCGTAGACTCTCCCCAGTACTCTTTCTCCTCCTCCTCCTCCTCCTGAGCTCGTTTCCTCTTCCTAGCTTGACGGTCGGCGGAGGGAAGGAGAGCGACGAAAGGTTGAAGATCGATCATCGGCGTGCCCGTAATCTGAGAGAAGCACTCGTTCGGCAAAGGGAGGAAGATGGAGGTGGTCGTGAGGAGGTGGTAGAACGGTCCGGGACCAATTCTACACAGGCCAAAATAATAGATGGAAAAGAAGGTGGGGGGTGAGCTCGACGCGACGCAAAAGAAAGAAACGGGACGACGAGCTCGAGCTGAAGCTCACCGCTCCACCAGGTTTCCCCAAGTCCTCTTGCTCGAAAAGACCAGGTTATTGGTATTGACATGTTTGCTGTAGATCCCTGGTCGTTGGTTGTTGAAGGTCGCGTGGGAGTTGGCGGCGAGCTGCGAAGAACGAAACAAAAAAGTGAGCTCGGAGGAGGAGAAGGAGCGGGTGAGGGCGAGGGAGAGGGAGAGGAACGGACAGAGTATCCGTAGGACGAAGAAGTGAAACCGTTGGTGAGTTGATTGGAAGGCTTCCCGTCTTTGGAGGATTTGAAGAGGGAGACGATGGCGCGGTTGAGAATCTGCAGGACGGAAGAAGGGTCAGAGAGGACGAGAGGGAGGGGGGTTGAAAGAGAGAGGCTGCTGACCTCGGAGATGGAGGTTGTTCCTTCGAAGGGATCGATCTGGTTCCATGTTCTGATTTGATAGCCTGGTTCTAGGCATACGAGCGTCTGACTGAGGAAGTCGTGGAAGGCTGGAGGGTCTTCGGGGAGGAGGAGTTGAAGGTCGAAGGTGGGAGGGAAGAGGGAAGGGAGGAAGTTGAGCAGCGAGGTTTGGGAGGTGTAGAAGTGGGACAAAGTTCGATTAGGGGGAGGTGGAGCTGGTGGGACCTCGAAGGGAGGCATCTCATAGCTTGCCCAGTGAGTTTTTGACTTCCAAGATTCTAGGTCAGTCGGGGTTGAAGGCAGAGGGAGGAGGTGAGTGAGTGAGCTCAACCTTCTCCAGCTTTCGAGCTTTCAACTCAGGTTGGACCCCAACCGCATCTTCGCCCTTTTCGACGCTCTTTCTTCTTCTCTCCTCTCTCGCTCAGGATGCCTCGTTCTCGATCTCCGGACCCGTCTTCGTACTCGTCCTCCAAAAGAAGCAAGCAGTCGCACCACTCCTCCCATCGAGATCGGTCTCCTTCTCCTCCTCCTCACAAACGACCCTCCAGAGACGACGACAGACGAGACTCGGACAGGAGGAGCAGGGACTACAGGGACGACGACTATCGCAAGGATAGGGACATTAGAGGAGGAGACAGCAGCAGGGATGTTCGACGTGGGGATAGCGAGAGGGACAGGGATAGAAGGGAACAACGAGAACGAGATTCAGATCGTCGCACCTCCACCACCTCCTCCTCTCGACTTCCTCCTCCTCCTCCAGCATCATCCTCCTCGTCGACGAACGGATATCACTCTCGGTCCCCTGCGCACCACTCCTCTTCCTCGTCATCCGGTCGTCTCCCAACGGCAACGGGGTCAGTCTCAGCTTCTTCTTCCTCCTCCTCCTCCTTCCTTCCTCCAAGACCCGACCTCAACAGAGCCTCCCCCTCCTCTCTCCCACAACCTCCTCCTCCAACATCAACGCCAGCACCCGAACTGTCAGATGAAGACAAGCGTAAAGCCCGTCTGGCAAACCTAGCAGCCTGGAAAGCAGCCAAAGCAGCCGGTGCTTCTCCTTCCTCCCCAGCCCCTACCTCACCAGCTCCTTCCTCCTCCTCCCATCCAACTCCACCTCCCTCCTCGAAACCCTCCTTCACCTCCATCCCCGCTAAGCCCACGTTCTCGTTCGGAGGAGGAGGATCATCAGGAGCAGGAGCCGCTCTCTCTCGCATTGGACTCCCTCTCAAACCGTCAGCTCTCTCAAAGAGCACGATGGCCATGGACGACGGACCAGCTCCTGTTCGACGACTGGAGAAGCTCGGCAACCTCCCTGCTGTCAACACGACGCTCGTAGGAGGAGACGAGGACGAGGAGGAGCTGGAGTACGAGTTCAAGGCTAGCGTCAAGGGTGGGGAGAGAGTCGTTGGAGGAGGAGGAGCTGCAGGAGGAGGAGTCGAGGCGATGGATGTCGACCCTTCACCCACCACCAACGGAAGCTCGTCAGCACCTGTACCAGCCGCGAAGGTCGAGGAGAAGGAGAAGGAGGAGGAGGAAGATGAAGAGATCGATCCTCTCGACGCCTACATGCTCGGAGTCACGCAGGAGCGAGTCAAGGTCGATCTGGAGGACTCGTCGAGGTTGAAGGGAGGAGCTTCAGGAGTGAAGCGAGGGAGAGCTTTGGGGATGGAGGGGGAGGAGGACGAGGAGGGAGGAGGAAGTGATGATGGTGAGGTGGTGGATGGAGATAAACCGATCACTGCTGAGGATATCATCGCGTGAGTTCGAGTTCAGCTTGACCTTTTCCTTTCCTTCTCTTTCCTCTTCGACCGCCATTGCACCCTTTCTCTCCCGTACACAGTGCTAACACTCTGTTCTTGCTTTTGTTTGATTTTTACAGCATGGCCGCCGCGAAGAACCGTCGAAAAGAACTCCCTGCTGTCGACCACTCCCTCGTCACGTACGAACCCTTCCGGAAAGCCTTCTACACCCCGCCTTACGAGGTTACCCAGATGACGGACGACGAGGTCGATCTGATGAGGCTCGAGATGGATGGGATCAAGATTCGAGGAGTCGACTGTCCGAGACCTGTCAAGAGATGGGGAGCGTTTGGGTTGCCTGGAGGATGGTTCGTCTCCTTCCCTCTTTCTTCCTCCTTCCCTTTCCACTTTCCTCGCTGACTCACGACTTCTCTCTTCTTTCCGCTCGCGTTCTCCTCAGTCTCGAAGTCATCAAGCGCCTGGGCTACGAGGAACCGTCGTCGATTCAAGCTCAAGCGATCCCCGCCATCATGTCGGGACGAGACGTGATTGGAGTCGCGAAGACTGGATCAGGAAAGACGATCGCCTTCCTTCTTCCTCTCCTTCGACACATCAACGATCAACCTGCTCTCGAGCCTGGAGACGGACCTATGGCGGTGATCATGACCCCGACGAGGGAGTTGGCGCTCCAGATCGTGAAGGAGTTCAAGCCGTTCGCGAAGGTGATGGGGATTACGGTGAGTTTCAGCTCTCCTTCTCTTCCTTTTCTTTCGAGCCAACGTCAAACTGACCTCGAGCTATCTTTTTCGTTACCTTCTTCTCAGGCCATGGCTGCCTACGGAGGATCTCCTATCGGCGAGCAGATCTCGGAGCTGAAAAAGGGAGCTGAGATCGTCGTCGGAACGCCTGGAAGGATGATCGATCTTCTCACCGCCAACTCTGGACGAGTCACCAACCTCAAGAGAGTCACCTACCTCGTTCTCGACGAAGCCGATCGGATGTTCGATATGGGTTTCGAGCCTCAGGTTCGTTTTCTCCCTCTTTGCCTCCTTTCTCTCTCCTCCCTTCTTTCTCTCGGTCGCCCGCTCTCGACGCGTCTTCTCCTTCGAACTGCTCGCTGACCTTCTCTCCTCCCTTCTCTTCTTCCTTTCCGCCTCTCTCCAGGTCATGAAAATCATCAACAACGTCCGACCAGGCCGTCAGATCGTCCTCTTCTCCGCGACCTTCCCCAAACAAATGGACGGTCTCGCTCGGAAAATCCTTCACAAACCCCTCGAGGTCACCGTCGGAGGTCGTTCCGTCGTCGGAAAGGAGATCGAACAACTCGTCGAGGTTCGAACAGAGGAAACCAAGTTCAATCGACTCCTCGAACTCTTGGGAGAAACCTACCAATCCGAAACCGACCTCAACGAGAAAAGAACCCTCATCTTCGTCGAACGGCAGGAAGCAGCAGACAACCTCCTCCTCCAACTCCACCAGAAGTCCTACCGACGCGTCAACTCCCTTCACGGAGGCAAGGAACAGGTCGATCGAGACGAAACGATCAACAACTTCAAGTCGGGAGTGCTTCCGATCGTCATCGCGACTTCCGTCGCTGCCAGAGGGTTGGACGTCAAGCAGCTCGTTCTGGTCATCAACTACGACGTCCCTAACCATATGGAGGATTACGTGCATCGGGCTGGAAGGACGGGGAGAGCGGGGAACAAGGGGACGTGTGTGACGTTTGTGACGCCCGAGCAGGAGAAGTTCGCGGTGGATATCTCGAGAGCGGTGGAGGCGAGTTATGCGGCTAGGATCCCCCCTCTTCCTGTGCCGGATCGGTTCGCGGATCTCAAGGCTCTCTCGGATGGTGAGTCTTTCATTTTCTTCTTCTCGGCTCGCAGCCAAACGAGCTCTCGTTCGACTCGACTCGACTCGTCCCGTCACGACCTCCCCTCCTCCTCCTCCTCCTTTTTTACGGGCTGACCTTTGCTTCTCCCTTCCTCCGTTCTCAGGATTCCTCGCCAAAGTCCGTTCCGGAGCCGTCAAGTCCTTCACCCACACCGGATTCGGAGGAAAGGGTCTCGAACGTTTCGAATCGGATCGAGAGTCGAAGGAAGCCCAAGAACGATCTCACTTCGGCGAAGGAAAGGACGAAGCCAAGAAGGACGGAGCCGACGACAAGGAAGGAGGATCAGGAACCGCCGGAGAGACCAACAAGGATGGAGAGTTCACCCTCGCAGGATTCAACGTCGACATCGTCAAAGGACCCGCTCCCGAACGAGTTCGCGACGGAGGTCGTTCCTCCTCCAACGCTCTTTCCTCCTCCATCAACCCTCGACCAATGCTTCCTCTCCCTCTCGCCATCCCCATGTCCCTCGTCGCAGCTGGACCCAACCAGGACGGTCTCAACAAGGTTCAGGCAGCTCTCAACAAGATCAACGCCGAACTCGCAGCGAAGAAGAAGGCTATGGTCGCGGCAGCTGCCAACCCGCCTCCTCCTCCTCCCCAGGCCAGTGAGGGAGCAGGTGGGGGAGGAGGAGTGACGCAGAAGACGATTCTGTCGACGGATAGGAAACCTAAGGATCCGGACGCGACGGATTATCATGCCGTCGTGATGATCAACGATTTCGTGCAGAAGGCTAGGTGGATGGTCACCAATCGAGAGTCGTGAGTTCTGTTTTTCTTTCTTTATTTATCTCTCTCTCTCTCTCTCTCTCTCTTCCGCTCACTTCGAGGGTAGTTCCCTCTCTCTCTCGCTTCGAACGCGTTTTCGCTGACTCCTTTCGCTTTCGTGCTTGTTCCTCTCACAGGATCGTCAAACTCATCGACCTGACGGGAACGGCCATTACGAACCGAGGAGTATTCTATGAACCTGGGAAGGAACCTCCTCCTGGGGGAGAACCTAAACTTTCGTTGCTGATTGAGTCGAACGATGAATGGGTGAGTTTGTCGTTTCTTTCCCCTTCCCTTCTTCTCGTTATCTCTTTCCTTTCTCGTTCGAAATCACTCACTGACTCCATTCTCCCCTCTGCGTATGGTCCCTCGCGTTTTTTTTTATGTTCGTTGTTGTTGTGGTCACAGCGAGTCGAAATGGCCGTCAAAGAAATCAAACGACTGCTCATCGAAGGAACCATTCTCGGACTCGCTCATGAACAGAGGAACCCGACGGCTGGAGGAGGGAGATACAAGATCGACTAGACTCCATAGTTCCTTCGTTCACTCTTTTTTCCTAGACTTTTTTTGTTGGGTTTTCTTTGGAGGTGGAGGAGAGGAGGGAGGGAGAGAAGGAGGGAAAAGTGAAAAGGATCTGCTGTTTTTTCGCTTGTTTTCATTTCCCGTCTATACACCAAATGTATCAGCTGATATTCTGCTCGAGAGAGAGAGAGAGAGACAGAGGGACAGGTATTGAGAAGAGAGAGCTGAGCGGGTAAAGAGATGATGAAGAACGAAGAAAGCAAAGACGAAATAAACGAACAGAGAAGACCCCAAAAGAGACGAAAGACGAAACCCAAACCAGCACCGGGCAAAAGCAAAAGCAAAAGCGAACCTAACAAACCCCTGCACCGCCATCCAGCACTAACCAACACGGCGCTCGACCCGGATCGGTCCTGCAAGCGACAGGGAGAGGAGATGAGCCAGCTGAGCCCAACCGATCAAAGACGCGACGACGAAGGGAAAACCCCAAAGACCGAATCGAGCCTATGCCTTCTTCTTCGCTGGTGTAGGACCGTAGCCTGAGGATTTGACGGAGGAGTACTGCGAGTGAGGAGGAGGAACCGAAAGAGGAAGGGAGGTCAGCTTAGAGTCACGAGCGAGAGGAAAGGAAGGGAAAGCGAAACGAACCGAAGGCAGTTTCCCTCTCGGATTCCCAGAGACAGCAGAAGGGATGCCTGATGGAGGACCTGCAAAAGAACATGCCCAAAACGAGAGCGGAAGCGATCGTCAGTTTCGATTTTCGAGAAAGAATACGAACCAGAAGGAGAACTGTCCAGCCGACTCACCTCCCCTCCCAGCCCCAGCTCCCCTCGGTCTCCCAATCCCTCTCGTCCCCCTTGCACCCCCCTCTCCAGCACCCGCTCCCCTCCCCATCCCAGATTTAACCGTCTGCCTAGCAAGCTCATCTTCTCGTTCTCGAGCTTTCCGTTCTCGTTCTCGAGCGAGAGCTTCTTCGCGTTCGATCCGATCGCGGAGGGCGGCTTGTTCGGCTGCTAGGATGGAGGAGAGGTGGGCTTGGTGGGCGGTGACGTCCTGTAGGAAGAAAGGAGGTTCGGGTGAGTTTGAGGGAAGGAAGGAGGAGAAGATGGGGAGAGAGAGGGTCGGGTTGGATTTGGGTTGAGGTTCGAGGAAAGACAGAGGTTTGGGGAGAGCAGAGAAGTGTGATAGGGCGGAGGTTGGAAGACATAGACGTACCGCCTCGGCACCATTCCAACTCCTACTTGAAACCAGCGTCGACCTAGCATTCGTGGAATCCAGGATAGAGATGTACGTTTGAAGGAGGTTGGCCGTCGTGGTCGCTTGGGATTGGACTCTCTACAAAAACACCCAACAGCACCCCGAAAGTCGATGCACCAGAGTCAGCTCTATCTTGTCTAGGATTCAGAGAGACTTCGTGCCAGAGGGAAGCCGAAGATGGAGAGAAAACAGAACGCGAAGGAAGGAAGGAAGGAAACGAGCTCAAAGCTCAACTCACGGCATGATAAGCGTTGACCTCTTCGACCGTCTGGATATACGTCTCGAACACCTTGTTGATCCTCTGAAGATCGAAGAGGGCCCTCTTGAGGAAAACGTCCCTTTCCTCTGTGGATTGATGGCGTTGGGAGGTGGACGAGGAGGAGGAGGAGGAAGTGCCGAGTTGGGAAAGGGAAAGAGGTCGTTCTCCTTCCTCGGATCGGATGGAGTAGTCGTCCTGAGCAGCTGGGGGTCTGCGAGATCTGGTTGCTGCTGGGGGCGGTGATGGATACTGCTCCACCTCCTCCTCCTCCTCCTCCTCCTCTTGTACTGGCTCTTCGTCTTCTTCTTCTTCTGGAGCAGGCGACTGAACAGCAAACAAGCTGAACCGAGGTTTGGATTTCCCCTTCCCCTTCCCTCCTCCTCCCACTGCCTTCACAGGCGTCACCTCCTCGAACGAGTCCTCCTCGTCCGCATACACCTCCTCGGCTGCTGGTGGTGGTGCTGTTGCTGCTGGCATGAGTGAGGATCGCAAGAGATTGGAGGAGGATGGCGGCAAGGGAGCGAAATCATCGTCGTCGTCGTTCCCGAAAGAGAGATCTTGAAGCTGCAGGGAGTCGAGGGAGGTGTCGTGAGGGAGGAGGCGTGAAGAGGAGGGAAGGAGAGGAGAGTCCATGGTTGGATGGCGAGTCGACGTTGAGGAGGAAGGAAGGAAGGAAAGAGCGAGCTCGAAAGACGCGTCGAGCTTTGTTTATTTTTTTTATTCGCTTTCGAGAGACGTTTGACCTCCAACGACCAGCATGTCCGCTATACGCTGTATATCTACAGACCCCTCCAGTCTCAGGCTCACCTCTCTTGAATCTCAAGCACATATCCTTCCGCTGAAGATGATCTCTCTAGAAGTGAGCTCGACCTCTTCCCTCCCTCCTCCCCTCCCTTCCTTCTTCTCTCTGCTCTCTTTTCCCCCAAAGCTGACCTTCTTCTCGCTTTCTACAGCTCCCCTATGAGCTGATATCCTTCACTACCACCTTCTCCCTTCTCTCTTTCTCGTAGCTTCTCCTTCAACCAAAGTCTTTCAACCAAACCCCCCTCTCGCTTCGACCTTCTCCGTCCTCCTTCTCTCCTCCGTCCCATCCTCCAAACCGCCACCCACCCCTCCCCCACTCTCTTTATCGCCAACCTCGCCTTCAGCATCTCAGCAAGCCTCGATGGGTCTCCTCCTCTCGGACCTCTCCCGCTCGTTAACCTCCTCGTTCGACCTTCAACCATGGGACTGGCATCGAGTCGTCTGGCCTGAGGACTGGAGGTTGCCTCATCTCAGAGGGTTGGAGTTCATGGATGGAGGAGGTAGGGGAAGGGGGAGGGGATATAGGGATTCAGGTGGTGGTTGGGGACTGAGAGAGAGAAGGGTTGGGGTAGGGGAAAGGGTTGGAGGAGGAGGAAGGGAGTTTGTGAACAACGATTCTTCGGAGGAGGAGGGACGCGAAGAGCAGTTTTCTGGAGGAGGGAAAGGCCGGAGGAAGAAGAAGAGTAGTCTTCGTCCTCTAGAGAGCGCCAGGGAGCCGGAGCGTCGAGTCGTCGTCGTCGAGAAGATCAAAGGCGAAGACCCACTCTCCAACCTAGCTCGCTACGTCCACAAAGCTCGCGTCGACCTCACAGGGTTCTCGTGGGCTGCCGCCGACGAAGGTCTCAATCGACATCGAGGAAGTAGAGGTGGTGGTGGTGGGTTGAGGATGGAGAGCGTAGAGGAGAAACGGGATCGGGAAGACGAGGCGAGAAGGAAGAGGGATGAAGGGTTCGAGGTGTTGATAAGGTCTCGGTCTTTACCGGTCAAGTTGAGGGAGGTGAGGAGGATAAAGATGGGTGGAGATCTAAGAGGTGGTGTAGTTGGTGGATGTGAGTCTTTCAGTTCGGGAGGGAGGATTGAAGTGAGTCGCGTCCAAAGAGCGAGCGCTGACCTTTCCTCTTCTCCTCCCTGCCTCTTCCTTTCCTCTCTTCCTCCCTCCCAACTTCTTCGCCATGAATCCTACCGTCTATAAGACCTCTCCTCCCAACTTCCTTCCACCCCGATCCACCTCACATCCTCCCATCCTCTCGTCTTCTCCCTCCCCTCCGACTCTTTCTTCACAGTTGAATGGTACGAACCACCAGCAGACCTCGATCAAGCCATCACGTACATTCAGCAGACGATTCTGGCGACTGGATTTTCGGTGCTTTGTGCGGTTAGGCCGGAGGAAGAAGAGGAGGAAGGACGGGCAAGGGCTGAGGAGCTGGGGTTCTGTGAGTTTTCGAGCGTTCTGGTTTCGACGCGTCAGATGGGCTGGACGAGAGGAGAAGAAGACTTGGATTGGATGAATCGGGTACGGGGACCAGAAGGGATATCTTGCGGTCCAGACTGACCTGCGTGGGTTCCTTCTTGTTCGACAGATCAAGCCGTCTCAACCTCATCCCCTCTTCCAACCTCAGCAGCCAAAACTCTCGTTCTTCTCGACAAGGCCAACTCTCGTGTCCGCTTACTTCTCCTAGAAGTCCAGAGGCCGAGGGAGAGAGTGTTTGACGAGTTCGTCAAGGAGAATGTGAGTTTGTCGTCTTCCTTTCTTCGCAAATTCGACGCGACTGATCATCTTTCACTTGACGTTTCGTTTCCACAGTTCAACTTCGAACTCACTGCTAAAGACCAGGTCTTCCATAGAGAAATCGCTCCGCATCCTTCCGTTGCTCAAGCTGACGCTCTGCAGGCTCACGTAAGTTTTTTTTTTTTTTCATGTTTGCTCTTCCGACGCGACGAGATCAAGCTGATCTTCTTTCATCGTTGTCTCCTCCAGATCTTTGCTTCCTGCATGGAAAACCGGACATCTTCTTTCGTTTTGACCGACGTGAACACTTGGGTCTTTGGGAATATCAATCCCGTGACGGGAGTGATGGAGGTTTCGTGAGTTTTCTTTGTTTCTCTCCTCTCTTGACCAAGCTGAAGCCCATGCTTCCTCTTACTTTTACACTGCTTTGCAGGCCAGTCTTTCATTCCTCGTCGAGGAACCCTACGATCTTCGAGTGCTTCATGGCTTCCGTTCTTCGTTCATTCGACGCTGTGAGCTTTAGTTCTCCGCCTTTTTTGTCCGACGAGTCGCTCACACCCTCCTCCTCTCTCCCCTCCTCTTTACCAGCGACCAAGGTTCGACGAGCCACATCACCCACTTCCAGCTCCAACCCGAATCTCTCGTCAACTCAACAACAACGACCGACCCTCTCCCACCTCCTTCTTCCACGCTCGAGCCAAATCAATTCCTCGCGCAGCCTCCTCGTCCCATCACTCCCTCTCCCATCACACCACTCCAACCTCCTCTCGACCCACGACGTATCACGAACGAGATCTCCCTCCCCTCCCCGCCTCAGCCTCGCATGTCCAAAGAACGCGTCCTCTCGATCCCCTCTCCCGCTCGAGCTCCCAACGCCCGCTCCCGCCTTCATCGCATTCCCGCCAATACGAGCATCCCAAACTCTACCCAACCCAGTCACAATCTCCTCTTCCTCTCTCACGCCAACCCTCAACCTCCTCTCTTCGACCTACTCCTCGTCGACGCGTCGGGCCCAGGGAGGATTCGAGCCACGAGTTCGAGGAAAAGCCTCGCCCAGGAGTAGCACCATCTCAACCTCATCCTCGACGAGCCCAAACCCTGGAAAACGACTTTGCCTCGAACGACTGGGACGACGAAGAACTCTCTTGGGAACGATCCCTTCGTTCGAAGAAACAACTTCAAGCGGCCTCTCATCTCCCTTCACACTCCCACCCACCTATGTCTCGGCCTCAACCTCAAACTCAACCCTCGACGCAAATTCAACGAAAACCTACGAGAGACTTTGCTCGATCACGACGGTGGGAGGATGAGGAGGAGGAGGAAGATTGGGATTCGAGCGCGGAGGAAAGGGAAGAGGGTCGGAGATGAGGGTTTGGACGCGAAGAAGCAGGGCGTTCGAGGATGGGAGGGAAGAGTTTGTAAGGGAGTGGAGAAGAGAGGGGAATAGGGATGGGAGGGGGTGGGATGGAGGTCGGAGGATGGAGAGAGATGATAGGAGAGGAGAGAGAAGAGGGAGAGGAGGAGGAGGAATAGGGATGTTTAGGCTTCCTGGGGATGGGTTGGATTAGGACTGTTTTGGCGGGAGACGTTCTTGTTTACTGATGAAAGTGATCCGTATGCGTTTGGACCCGTTATAATGCGACGACACTGTCGAGAGGATGAACAGGCTTCGCGACGCGTCCTGCTCTTTCTCCTTCATGCTCTGTCCTTTCGGCTCTCATCGCTTTCGTGGGACGTGTTTTTTCGTCTCTATCTACGTCGAGCTAGCTCTCTTCTCTACACATCTGTTCACCAACACCCTCTTCTCGCCTTCTCCTTCCTGGGTCGACTTGAAGCGAGAAGGAAGTCTCGAAGAGGTGGGGTCTCTTCAACATCAGACATACTCACATCTATCCACTACATCTACTCTTCTACTTCAGATTCTGATCCACCCTCACCCAAACTTCCCCGCCTTCCTCAACTCCCAAGTCGCTCACCTCCCTCCGGTCTCCCTCCCACTCCGTCGCTCGCTCTTTGTCTTCCCCGTAAAGCCTCATCAAAGTAGCTTTGATCCCGATAGTCTTCTGAAGCTTCATCTTGAGAGTTCGGAGAGGCATGGTTGGGAGGAGTCGGAGGGTGAGGGAGGAGGCCGGAGAGGGAGGATGGATCGTCACGTCTGGGAAAGTTGGAGAGAGAAGTGGGAGAAGGGAGGGACGTTAGGAAGGGGAGAGTGAGTTCTGAAGGAAGGAGCGAAAATTTGGACGAGATAGAGGAAAGAGGATAAAGAAGGTAGAACGAACTGAGGAGCTTGTCTGAAAGAACAGGCGCGTTCGTCGACCGCTTCGATTTGGACTCTGTTGGTGCGCCGTGCTCTGGTTGGAAGTCGAGTAGGAAAGATCAGTATCTATTCTGCATGTCGTGTTGGTATTTTTCGGAGACTCACTCGCAACCAAAGCATCCCATCGTTTCCGTCCGATCTTCTCGAGGGGGAAGTCTGGGTTGAGCGATAGGAAGTAGATCTCCGAGTCTTTTCGTTCTGAGGGAGTGACCTGGATTAGAGGGAGATGTACGAGTGTATCAGGTGTATCAGCTGGCGTGGGCCTGATCAATTCCTCGGGTGAAGGAAGAAGGAGAAAGAGATGGTATTTCTCAAAAAAGAACGGAGAGAAACGAACCTCGCTTCCCTCGACGACCGTGAGCTTTCCGAATCTCGCAATCAAACCAAGTCGAACCAGAGCTCTCGGTGTAGCTGATCTCAGAACAAATAGGAAAGCGAGGTCAGCTTCGGTCATCTCGAAAAGAGAAAGACGCGTCGTTTCAAAACTCACCATCAACGAACCCGTTCCCTCTCACCGTCAACCCAACCAACCCTGGCGCCTTCTCTGCCAATATATCCATACTCTCCCAGATCGGTATCCGATTATTGGCGAGGTGAAGGGTTTCTAGAGTGGAAGGGAAGCAGGCGATGGAGGGAGGAAGAGCTGGGAGAGAGTTGTGCGAGAGGGAGAGGGTTTTGAGGCTGAAGGTGAAAGGGAAAGCAGAAGAAGAGATAAGTGCCGAAAATTGGGAGAAGCGGTGGGTCTGAGAGAAACCTACGAAGTAAGAGAAGCCAGGGGTAAGAGATCTTCCCATGTCTCGAAGGCGTTGAAGTCGAGACGGAGGTCGATGAGGTTCGGGAACGGCGAGGAGGGGGAAGAGGAGGAGGATCCCAGAGAGAGGGTCGTGAGGTGGTTGGAGGAGAGCTCTAGACTTGAAATTTTGGGTAGGGAGGGTTCGAGGAAAAGCATCTGCGTCGAAAAAGACAAAATTATCAGGTCGAGGAGGGATCAAACGAAGAAGGGAAACGTCGAACTCACCTCCTTCCAGCCAATCAAGGTGTCGTTCAGAGAGAGATGTGTGAGGTTTCTGAGAGCGGGGAGGTTCGTTGGGCTCGAGAGAGAAGAAAATCGATTGGAGCTGAAAAGGAGTAAAGAAGCGAAGTGATCAGCGCGAGGCGAAGGACGCGAAGGAGAGGGAAAGAAGACACGCGAACGACTCACGTGAGAATGAGAGAGTCGAGCTTCTCGAGATGCTGGACAATAAGAGCTACAAATTCCCATGAGGGAATAAGACTAGATGAGAGGTTGAGACCTCGAGTCTCTGAGGCAAGAGAGGAGAAGATGGTCAGCTTGGAGTTGAGCTCGACGAGTCCCCATCATCGCCTCGCCTCCTCCCCTCTCTTCCTTCTATCCTCCCCTGGGAAACCAAAAATCCTGGTCAGTGTGACTCACTCCATTCTCCCATGAGCTTCATCTCCTCTCCCTCCCCTTCTCCCATCCCTCCCACGCCCTCGTCGTCTACTCCAATCTCCCTGAGCTCCCTCAGCTTCGCGAGTCTCTTCCTGACCTTTGCGAGGTTGGGGGCTTCGACCTCGATACTAGATCGACCGAGGATAACGCTCTCGTGTTCCTGCAGGATGTTTTCTGAAGTCGTAGCGACGTAACGATCCTTGAGAGTTGCGAGGAAGGCTTTTGGGAGGACGATCTTTGGTGAGCTCGGACGAATGAAGGATCCAGCGTTGGCGACTCTGCGAGGGAAGGAGGGGTCAAATTCTAAGCTCGAGAACAAGATCAAGGGGATAGGCGAGCTAGAAAGTTACTCACCTGCACTCAAAGTACTTCACTCCATCCTTCTCTCCATTGTGCTTCCCTCTCGAAGCGTCGTCCCACTCGACGCCCAACCATTCTCCTATGGTCCCAACCACTGGGCCTCGGTATCGAATCGTACAGCGATCTCCCCCGACTTGGATCCGAGAATCGATCGAGAGAGAATGAAGGGGCGCGAACATGAAAGGGAAGAGGCGAAAGGAAGGAGATGGAAGCTGAAAGGAAAGAAAAGGAAGGAAGGGAGCGAGTCAACAAGACGAAACCTCAAAGAAAAGACGCCGTCCTCTTTTCCCTCTCGACCACCAGCATCGTCTCAAGCTGAACTCTCCTAATATCGACTTCTGGCAGACTCAGGCTCCTTCCGGTGTCCTCAGTACCTCCTTGTTCTGTGGATATGAGCGACCAGAGGAAAACAAAAGGGAGGGTTGACGTTTCAGCCCAGCCCCTGCGACCTTCCCTTCCTTTGTTCCCTTTGATCCCTTCATCTCCTCCACCTTTTCAACCTCTTTTCTTCGACCCTTTCATCTTTCTACCCATCAACCACATCCTCCTTCCCTCCCTCCTCCCGTCTCTTTCTCTACCACTCCCCTTCCCCCGTCCAGGCGACGATGCTCTTCCCTTCTCCCCTCCTCCTCCTCGTCGCCTCCGTCGCTCTCGCGTCCAGCAACAGCCACAACGATCCCTCTCGTCCTCGAGGAGCCCACTCCACTCAAAAACTTCGTCTGGAACGAAGAGTCGTCAGGGCCACCACCACCAGCGTTTCTTCGGCGAGCAGGTCCTCGTCCGCTACCTCGGTCGCCCCTCGCTCATCCAGCACTTCCGTCGTTCACTACACCTACACCACCGCCAGCGCTGCCAAGTCTGGACCCAGAGCCGCTTTCCCCACCGCATTCGCTTCGTCTTCTTCGGTCCCCGATCTCCTGGAGCTCCTGCAGCAGATCGCCAACCTGTCCAAGTCTTCGAACGCTTCCCTCGTCTCAAACGCGACCCTCCACCACTCCAACTCCACCTTCAACTCCAACATAACTAAACTCAGCTGGATGTTCGGCAATGTCAGCGAGCACCTCAGGAACCACACCTTCAAGATCGAACCGTCCCTCTACTCCAACTCTACCCTCCTCTCCTCCCTCCTCCCCAACTCCTCCCTCTCCAGCAACTCCACGATCCTCTCCAACTCCACTACGACCCTCTCCATCGCCAAAAACAACACGACTGCCAACGCTACCAGCAGCTCGGCGATACGATTCACTGCGACCGTCTCGGTGACCTCCAGCTCGTCGCCATCTTCAACTTCGGTCTCAGCTCCACTGGCATCTGCCGTCGTCCCGTCGAACACCACCTCCGTCACCATCCCTTCCTCCGACGGCACCAAGGCCGTCTACGTCCACTTCATGATCGGGAACGCCTACCCTTACACGGCGGCGATGTGGCTCGCGGACATCAAGCTTGCCAGCGCTTCGGGATTGTGAGTCCTCGTTTCGCGTCCTCGCTTCTCTCTTCGAAAAGGAGCACTAATCCCTGCTTTCGTGCTTTCTCTCTTCACAGCGACGGATTCGCTCTCAACGTTAGAACCGACTCATGGGTGAGTCGAACCTCTTTTCTCCTTCGACTTCCTCCCTCGCGAGTTGAGCTTGACTTCCCTTTTTCTTCTCCATCTTTTCCTCCAGCAATCCGCTCAAGTCGCTCTCGCCTACGCCGCTGCCGCTACCAGTGGACTCGACTTCAAGCTCTTCATCTCCTTCGACTTCACCGTTTTCCCCTGCAAATCCTCTTCCGACGCCGCTGCCGTCGTCTCGCTCGCCGCTCTCTACGCCTCCCACCCCAACCAAGCCACTTACGCCAGAACCACTCGACCCCTCGTCTCAACTTTTGCTGGATCCGACTGCACTTTTGGCCAAAGCGACTGGGACGCTGGATTCTCCACTCAGGTCAAGGCTCCTTTGCTCGCGAAGAGTGGCAAGGAGATGTTCTTCGTGCCTTCGGTGTTCACGGATCCTGCTACTTTCGCGAGCGTGGATGTTATGGATGGAGAAGTGAGTCGAACAAAGTTGCGCAGATGGAGTGGGGAGCGGGTGGCTAGGAAGGAACGAGAGGGGACAGGCGCGACGCGACGCTGACTTTGCCTTACCTTCGCTTTGCTTTCTTTCAGCTCAACTGGAACGGAGGATGGCCTACCGGAAACACCGAGATCTCGTTCGCTTCGGATGAGACTTATCTCGCCGGTCTGGGATCGAAGGCTTTGATCGCTGCCGTGTCTCCTGGGTTTTTCACTCGTTCGTCTCCTCTCTCTTCGATTTCGACGCGTCCTTCGTTCTCCGATCTGACCTTCCTCCTCTCTCCATCTCCACCCGCCTCAGACTACTCTCCCTCCTCGTGGAACAAGAACTGGATCTTCCTCTCCGACGGCTTCTTGTACGCGAAGCGGTGGGCCCTGCTGGTCGAGAACAGGAACAAAGTCGATCTCGTCGAGGCTATCACCTGGAACGACTACGGGGAGTCGTCGTACGTCGGTCCCATCGAAGGAGCTCAACCGAACTCGCAGGCTTGGGTCGACGGCTTCGACCACATTCCTCTGCTCGATATCAACAAGTACTACGCTACCGCTTTCAAGGTTCGTTTCGATCTCTTCTTCTGTTCGTTTCACTCACTCTCCTCCCTCCTGCTGACCGTTCTCCTTTCCCTTTATCCCTCTCTCTCACAGACTGGCTCTTACCCCGATATCGCAACCGACCGAATCTTCCTCACCGCTCGTCCTCACCACAACCAGGCCATCGCTTCCGACGACGCTACTGGACGACCCACCGGAGGCCAAGGAGGTCCCAGCGACGGTTACCTTTGGGTGAGTCGCTTCATCTTCACGTCTGAAAAGAACTCGAGCTAATATATCTTTCTTCCCCTCCCCTCCTCCCTCTTCTCCAGGCTCAAAACAAGTTCTTCGCCTTCATCCTCGCCAGCGCCGACGGAGAAGTCAAGCTCACCTCCGGAGCTTCCTCCGAGACTTTCTCTATCACCAAAGGAGCCAACTTCCTCGAGATGAACCTGGTTACTGGATGGGGAATGTCCGCCGTCCTCACTCGAGACTCTAACATCGTCGTCTCCCTCAAGCCGAACTGGACTTTCTCTGGATCGACCAAGGCTTACAACTGGAATTACAATATTTTCTCGAACTGATCCTCCTCCGTCTCTCCTATTGTCTATATCCCTAGTCCGGCTTGTTTATCTTCTCTTCTCGTCTCGACGAATTGAACTTCGACTGGTTCGTCCGTTCTTCTTTGCTTTGCTTTGCTCTCCCTCTTCTTTTCGTTCCGCTGCTTCTGCCTCTCCTGTTTATAGATCCCTATCCATATAGATACCTCCTCCCTTAATCTACGTAGTCAGAACCGATACCCTAATCGTCCATCGACCTAGAATTCCAAGCTGTTTATTTATCAGGATGCATCGTTTCTTCGTCTTCTTAGCGCTTCAATGTTCTTTGTCCCATCTGCAAGGTACTGCACTCCCTCCTTCGCCTTTACGACGCAAAGATCAATCAGTCTTTCCAATCTCGGGACGACGCGAAGACGAGGGGTCCTCGCGTCGCCGAAGGGAATGAGGACGCGTCGCGGTTGACGTAGGCACAAAGAGACGAGGAGAGATGGCGGGAGCTCACGATTTAAATCGGTGGTATCTCTCGCGTAGGTAGCTCTTAGGGTGATTTCCAACTTCGCTTGGATGAGTAGAGGAGGTGGAGCGTCGAGGTCGTTCTGGACCGAGGTGATGGCGTCGCTGTTCGTTGCTTGCCCTCCTGCGAACGACTGGTACTCGATGGGAGCGTCTCCGGTAGAGGTCGATACAAGAGTCGAGTATCTTCCGTACTGAGTAGCAAACTGTAGAATAAATAAAATGGCGTTCAGCGAAGTTTGAGCGTGAGAAACGAGGTCGTTGAGACGCTGAACGTACGAGGATGAAAGTCGAGCAGGAAGAGCCACGAACTCCTCCGTTGGAGTAGAAGAAAGGGAGAGAGAAGATTCAGCTAACCATATCTCCCACATAAATGTGTTGGAGAAGGGGGTAGAACCTGGCGACGAGCAGAATCAGCTGCAGCTGCCGCACTGCTCGACGATGCTGCTCAGAGGAGCTGTGATACTTACCTTCAGCGGGTAAGAGCGATGCAACAAGAAAGCTACATCGATTCAATTTGCACTGCGACGAGTTTTCCGACGAAAGAAGGAAGGAGAGGGGAGTGGACGTCGGAGGAAAGAAGGAAGGACGGTCGAGCTCAGCGCTCAGCGCTCAGCCCGCGAATTCAGGTGATGAGCTCGACGCTTTCCTTCCTCTCCCTCCCTCCCTTCCTCCAACCAACGACTCCCTTTTAGATCAAACAAACCTTAGCTCTCTCCCCTCTCCCGGACTCGAACCTCTCAAGATGGCCAACGCCGTAGGATCTTCTTCGAATGCTGTCGCCTCAAGCTCTAAGGGTGGAGGAGCAGGCTCAGGCCCGTCGACGGACGCTCTCCGACCTCTGTACGAGGAATCCTCTCAGTATCGAAACTGGAGGTATTCGAAGGAGCAGCTTGCCAAGATGAGGAAGGATTTGAACGAGCGAGCAGTCGAGACGGTCAGGAAGAATCTTCAAGCCGAGAAGGTGAGCTCGACTTCTCCTTCCCTCCTCCCTCCCTCCCTCCCTGCCTCCTTCTTCCGAAGCTCACCGATTCCTCTTGCTTCCCTCTTTGGCTCCTGCAGCAAGCCCAAGCCGAAGAAGACGCCTACTCCACCAGCCCTCCTCCAGCTCCTACACCCACCTCCACCTCGAACGGCGACGGAGTGAGCTACTTGACGGTGGAGGACGAGCTAGCTCTGATCGCCTACTACCTCTCTACCGTCCCTCCGACCTGCGCAGGATTCGGAACGAACGCTACAGTCGAAGCTACAACGATTCTGTATTTCAAGAGGTTCTACTTGGTCAATACTTGCATGGATTACCATCCTAGGAAGATCATGTGAGTCGACCTCGATCTGCTTCTCGTTCCCTCCTCGTCGCGCTCTCCTCTCCTCTCCCTCGTTCTCGCAGCTTTCTCCTCTTCGCTCCTCTTTCACAACTGACCTTCTTCTCTTCGTCTTGGTATGCTTCGTGTCCCTGACCAGGCCGACCTGCCTCTTCCTCGCCATGAAAGCCGAAAACCAACTTCATCCGATCGACCCTTTCGTCTCCCGCTTCTCCAAACTCACCTCCGAAGAAATCCTCTCCCTCGAGTTCCTCGTCGCTCAATCCCTCGAGTTTGAGTTCAAGGTTCATCATCCTCACACCGCTTTGCATGGCTTCTTCTTGGATTTCCAGGTGAGTCAGACGAACGGACGATGGCACGGAATTCACGTTTCCAACTCGACGCGACTTTGGTTTCGTTCCGTTTCGCTGACTTCTTCATCGTTCCTTTCCTCTTCGCTCGCCCTGCATTCCTTCCACTACGCTTCTCAGTCCATCCCCTCCCTCCTCACCCTCCCTGGTCCCTCCCTCGCCCAACTAACATCCTCGGCCCTCTCCACTCTCTCGACCCTCTCTCTCCCTCTCGACCTCCCTCTCATCTACTCCCCTTCCCACATCGCTCTCGCCTCCATTCACTTCCACTCCCCGGAGCACACCACTCTCTATCTCCAGCACAAGGAACGTCTCTCCACCACCAAGATCGACAAGAAGGGAGGAGGACCGGGAAGTGGGACGGTGTTGGAAAGTGCAAAAGTGTTGAGCGTGGTGGAGGAGATTGTTGTGGAGTTGAGGGAGGAGGAGAGGAAGAGGAAGGGAGACGAAGGAGGGAAGCTGAGGATTGGGAAGGTGAAGGAGGTGGATAGGAGGTTGAGAGGGTGTGGGAATCCGGCTAGGATGGTGGGGAGTGCTTTGTGAGTCTTTCGAGCTTTGTTTATCTCCCCCTTCGTCACCTTCTCTTTCGCCATCCGTCTTCCTCTTCTTCATCCATGCCACTCCTCGTCACCTTTCACCTTTCTCCTTCTCCGTCCGCACGCGTTTCCTGACCTCTCCCTCTTCTTTCCTCTCCTCTATCCAGATACCGCAAACGACAAGCCCAAGAACTCGCCGAAGAAGAAGTCCGTCGAGCCAAGAAATCCCTCAAAGCTTCCGACGCGAGGAAGAACGACGCGAACGTGTTCGGGGAGGAAATGGTCTTGATTCCTCAGACGGAGGAGGGGACGAGAGCTGTCATTGAGGACGTGCCCGGTGGGATGATGGGAGATGGAGCTGGAGAGGAGGATCCGTTCAGATGAGGATCTCGAATGGAGGAGGGGGAGTAGGAGTAAAACGCAGTAGTGCATGTTATGTGATCTTTAAATTTTCTCTCTTGTTTGTTCGTCTGAGACGGAGGGAAGAAAGGTCGAAAGGAAAAGCCAGCGGCTGGCTGCCAAACCGTCAGCAGTGAGGCGAGCTCTGAGTAGGTGGTACGGCGGTATACCTTCCCTCTTTCGTCTCCGGGCTCTTATTATCTTCCAAGATTGGCTTCGCGTCGCGGGAGAGTTTTTTTTCTGTGACGCGTCGACCTCAAACACGCGTCTTCGATCAGTTGAGAAATATTTTTCGTCCGATTTCTGCCCCCAAAGCGATCTGGGATCTCTCAAACTTTCACGAGGGCGTCTGAAGACTCCCTCTATAATACGCAGAAATGCATCAGAAAGAAAAGAAAAAGAAAAAAAGGAGGGAGGGCGTGTCGATCTATTTCAGGTTTGACGCGCCTCCTCCGACGTGACTTTTTTCTCTCTCTTTCTCCCATCTTATCTGGGACAAGCAGCAGCAGGTCGCGGAAATCAAAACATCTCGGGACCCTCGCCAGCTTTGTTGTGCTCTAATATTTATGCTTCTCTCTCGAAAGGATCAAAATAAAACGGAAGGGTGACCCCCCTCTTTCAAAAGGAAAAGGAAAAGGGTGCCGTCCGCCTTGACCTCCCCAAACTCCCACCCTCCTTCCTTCCTTCCTTCCCTTCCCTCCCTTCTTCTTCAGCCATGTTTGCCGTTTCAGCCCTTCTCCTCGCCGCTTCCGCTACCATCGTCAACGCACAAGCTGGCGTGGTGGCCGCCGGATCCAACGGGTCTGTACACCTCTCTTCCAATCTCTGAGAGGGCTCGACGTGTTTTCCAAGCCTTGGAGGAAGCGCACTTGGCGAGCCTGCTTTTGCCCAAGCTCTCGCCCTTGAGCTCTTTCGCTTCCGACGGTCGCCTTCTCCTGCTTTCCAAGTCCAGAATGCTTACCTTGATGCTGTCTTTTTCCTTTTTCTTCCTTGGTCCTCGTTCTCCATCACAGACCCACCAACCCCGCCGCTCCTTCCCTCAACACTCCCCTCAACCAGACCTCGTACTCGCGATTGGTTTCCCTCAACTCCTACGACGACTTGTGAGCTCTTACTCCCTCTCCTCCCGAGTATACTCTGCACCATTTCAAGCGACTGCTAGCTCTTGAAATTGAAGCTTTGAGAGCTGATCGACCCTCCTTCCCTTTCTCTCTTCCCCCTCTTCTTCCTCCTTCCCCCTCCTCGTCCCTTCTCGTTCTCGAACGTGTTTCAATCCCACCATTCCTTTCTTTACAGCTGCCTTTGGGGACCTCCCGTCGCTGGAGACACCATCGGAGACACCGAGGGAGAGCAGGTCGCCTGGTGCACTAGTAAGCCCCCCACTCTCGCCCTCGATTCGAGAACGGAGGAAGGTCGGGACGAGGAGCGAGAGCTGTGAGAAGCCTCGGATCGCTGATCGTTCCATCTGTATCTCGCGTACTCTTTTTCGCACCTCTGCAGAGCCCAGGAACAACGCTCGAGTCATCCCTGACGGTTCGTACTCAGATCTACTCAATTTATAGCAGGGAGGAAGCTGGAGCTGACCTTTGTTTTGTTTCATCGTCGCTCCTCCTTCTCTCTCCGTCCTTTTCTCACTTTTCTTCGTCCAGGAACCATCACCGCCGTCCACGTCGTCAAGACTCCTAACTACATCCAGATCCAAGGTTCCCTCGATGGAACAAAGATCAACATCCAGTTCGTCTCGTTGTCTCTCTCCCAAAGCGCTCGTCCTTTTCGATCAATCCGTTGAACTCTTCGCATCACTTTTTTCGCTTGCAGGCCTGGAGATATGGGAGGAGAGCTTGATCCTCACGGAGCCACTGGCGAGGGAAACCCTGTGAGTAGCTCCAACTCATGCGTTTTTGGAGGACATCGCGAATCGAAACTGACTTCTCACCACCCTCTTTCTGTCCCGCAGGTTCGTCCCATCGCTCTCAGTGCGATCGTCTGTATCAAGGCTGGAAGCTGATTCAGCTGGTTCTTTCTTCCTTTTTCTTTCTACGCAGGTCGGAGGAAACGTCACTTCCAACGTCTCGGGAGCCGATGTCGTGAGTTCGAAGGCGACGACCCACAGGAGCGACGCTCCTCCTCCTTCGCTGACCTCTCCCTCTCTTTTTCCTGTTTCCTACTACAGTTCTACGAGGAGTGGATGTCCTTCATGAGTGTGGATCAATTCTGCCTGGTTGGTTCCTCTGACATCTTGCTCAAGAGAGGCAGGAAGGAGAAGAAGAGGTCGCGTCGAGTTTTTGAACTTTGACCGTCGCTGACAGCTTCCCTTTGATCCTCACAGCGAATTTGCACCGCTGAGAACTCCACCTACTCCGCTGCTCTCATGTGTAAGTCCTCCCTTCCTCCATCCTCCTCCAACCTGACTCTCAAACTGACGTTCTTTCTTCTCGTTTTCTTTTTCGACACCTGTAGGCCAGCACGAGATCGATCTCATGGGATGCCAGTGGGTTATGCCCGGAGACTACAGCGAGAACTCGTTCACCACCTGTGGTACGTTCATCCGTCGCTCGAAAAAGCAGTCCATCTGGAAGGAAGAGTACTCACGTCGCGTCGCGTTCCGTTTCTTTCCCTCTCTCTCGCAGATGCCGATGCCGCTTTCCCTCCTGGAGTCTACCCCCAGCCTGATGGATCCACCTCTACCTTCCACCAGCGATTCACCGTGACCGGAAGTGAGTTTGAACTTTCTCTCCTCCTTCGTCGCGGCCTCCGTCGTCGTCTGACTTGTTCCCTTCTTCTTCTCTTTTTCAGCCAACCCCTTCACCATTGGAGTCACGTGAGTCTTATCTCTCGGCACCCGGGCTTTACATTCTACCTCTCCAAAGGAGCCTGACTCAATATCTTTCTTCCTCTTTCCCATTACAGCGTCACTCCCTCCGCCGCTTACTCCATCCCCGCCTCCTCCAACTGTGTTACCCACACCTCCCCTTCCAACGGACTTGCCGCCATCGTTACCGCTGCCGTCGCCCCGGTCTCTTCCGGAGTTGCTTCTGGAGCTGCCTCTGCTTCTGGAGCCGCCATCACCTCCAAAGTGACTGGAGCCGCCGCGTCTGGGTCGGGAACCAAGGCTGCTGCTGGTGAGTCTTTTTCACCCTCTCTTCTCTTCCAGAAATACGATTCTGATCTCTCCCTTCTCTCTTCACATCTAGGACTCTCCTCGGGAGCTTCTGCCACTTCCAAAGCCTCCGCTTCTGCCACTGGAACCAAGGCCGCGTCCTCTGCCGTCCGAGGAGAGTCGATGGTTTCCCTCTCCTCCGTCGTTCTCGTCGTCGGAGCTATGGTCCTCGGAGCTGGAGCTCTCGCTATCTAGATAACTCCGATCTAGCATCCAAGCCTCTTCTCCAAACTCTCCCTCTACCCTTCGGGGAACGTATCTACCTTCAAGTTTCGTTTCGCGATCCCCAAACCCTCCCTCGCTCCCTCTCTCATCTTACCTTTCGTCCTACTGCGTTCCGTTCTTTTCTTGGACTCTCTTCTTTTACACGTATTACCAAATCCCACTTTTTGACTTGCTGTTCGTTTTCTCGCTTTGCTTGCTTGCTCGTTTTCGGTTCGCTCGCTCGGTATTTGCTCACTCCTCGTCGCTGCCGCTCCTTTCAACCACCCCCCAAAAAACCTTGCTTAGCTTGTCGAAGCGAGGATGAACACTTTCTGTGATATCTTTTGTGGGCTTGGGAGGTGTGGAAGAGGGAGTGGGCCGGAAAGAAATGCGAGGGAGGTGAGAGAATTTGAAGGGAAAGAGGACGACGCGTGAGAGAACTGGCCCTGGGAGGAAGGAGAAGGTTCATAGATCTTCGAAAGTTGAGAAGACGACATCGAGGATGCACGGCTTCTGATATGGATGAGATCGATACCCATTGGAAGAGCGGAGAGAGGAGAGAGGCTTCAGTGCGACGTCGAGTTCAACTTGCTCAATTAAAAGATTTTCCAGCTAGGCGCTTCTCTCGCCTCGTCTCAGCCGGGATCCCAAAGCAGACAGAAAGGGAATGGTACCCGAAAACGCTGCACGGAAGCAAATCAACGAGGCCAAACAGGTCGTCTTGACTTCTCTCGACCTCCTTCTCGACTTCGCCGTCGACCTCAACAACCTTCCCTCCCTTCTTCGCTCCCCTTTGTTTCCCCAGCTCGATGTCAGCCGGAGCCGCTCAGCTAGCGGAAGCGCTATCCCTTCAGGATAAGCCGGAAGCCTACCGATACATCCTGGCTCAACCGCAGATCGCTGGATCGCAGATGGTTCGTCCTTCCTGCATTCGCTTCCTTCCGTTGACCTCGCGTGCTCGTCCTTCCGTCTCACTGACATCCACCCTCGTCCTCCTCTTTGCCTTGACAGGTCACTGAGATCATGCAGCTTCCTTCCGAGCAACGTGATGTTCTCGTTGTAAGTCCTTTGTCTTCCTGCTGGAGGAGTTGATGAGCTCTCAAGTTCTCTCTCGACCTCCTTCCTTCTCGACAACTCGTCAAGCTCATCCTCTCCTCCTACCTTCCTTCGCCGTTTCGCCTCTTCTCCAGAGCGAGTTCGCCTCCCAGTACCTCCCCTCGTTCATCAAAGCCTGTCGATCTCACCGCAAGGATTCCCCACCCGAGACGTTCAACATCTTCCTTTCGTTGGCCTGCCGACTCGTCAGAACCCCCTCCTTCGGTCGCTACATCAGAGAGCACCCAGACGCTGGAAGCCTCTTCCCTTTCCTCGTGACGGTACTAGCAGAGGACTGTCCTTCGTACGATGATCTCAATCACGGAGTAAGTTTGAACGTCTCATTCCTTCCGTGTCCGTCGAAGCGAGCTCGCGAATGGCCGAGCTCACCTCCCTTTTTCCTTCTTCTCTCACCAACCCAGACGTCAGGCATGATCGGAGCCCACGTCTGTCAAAAACTTCACGACCTGGCCTGCGTCCCTCTCTTCACCATCCTCCACACCTCCACTCTCCACCCAACCATCTCAGCCTACCGCTTGGCCTCTCCTCCAACTCCAACCTCCGTCTTTTTGCGTCGATACGCTTCCATCCTCAACTCCCAGAAACAACTCGCCAATCGACCGGACGCTTCCCCTCAGGCTTCGGGACACGCCGTAGCCCTTGCGGGAGCGCTGCACTTTTGTTACTGGACTGCAGGGTTTTTGAAGAAGAGGTGGAGCGAGACGGAAATTAGGAACAAGATCGTCGCGACGGGGGTGGCGAGTTTGCCTTGGATCAGTTGTGAGGCGTTGAAGATGGGAGGGTGTAGGCAGTTGGGTGAGCAGGAGGTAATGATGGTTTGCAGTCGGGTGAGTTTGCGTCTTCTCCTTTCTGATGCTGGAGAGGGAAGAGAGGGAGAAGGAAAGGAGAGGGAAAGTTCGGACGCGAAGGAGAAAGCTCATCTTCCTTCCTTGTTCTCTTCTGCTTCCTTTCTGCTCAGTGCAAGTCCGTACGGTACTGCTGCAAGGGTACGTACTAATACGCCTCTCTTTATCTTCTCTTCTCCTCCCGATCTCAAGGCTGACCTTCTTTCGTCGTTCCCTTCGCCTTCTAGACCACCAACGCGCCCATTGGAAAGTCCACAAACCCATGTGCTTCAAGCCCGCCTGGTAGACCTGGCTCGTCATTCGACCTGCATTCTCCACCTTCCTTAGCTTCAGCGTACGTTCCGTCTTCCTCGTCCCAGTTGCTGTTTTAGGAGCTAACTTCGACTTCCCGCTTTCTCTCCATTCCCCAGCTCTCTTACCTTCGCCTTATCCTCCCATCTACTCCTCCTTTCACTCGTTCGCTTAACTATTCTCTATCTCTTCGGCACTCATCTTGCCTCTTCATCCGTCTTGATCCAGGAGGAGGGAGGAAAGACGGCGGACATCTCGCTCGGAACGGATCTGTTCACTTTACCCTACTCGAGCTTCTCCTTGGTTTTTATTGATTCGTTTGCTTGTACATCTCACAACTCCCGCCCTTTCCTTCGTCTCTCCTACTCATCTTCCCAGGGAACCGAGCAAGAAAGAAAAAAAACGGAGGTCCAATCGCGTCACCGTTGACCTCGAAACCTCTCCTTCTTCCTTCTCCCCTTCTCTCTCCCACCCGTCATCTCAACCCGCCTCCTTCCACCCTTCCTCCTCACTTCCAACACCCCTCGAACCCCACCATCATGGCCTCCTTAGCAGCCTCCACTCCCGACCCAACCCTCGCCCTCGGCAACCCTCCTTTCTCCACTTCCATCGACGGCTCCTCCTCCCCTTCCTCCTCCAGCTCGTCCGTCTCCTCAGGCTCCTCGGATTACGACGAAGAAGAAGAAGCTCGAATTGCTGCTGAGGAATGGGACCGTCTGGTCGGACAAACCAAGATGTTGCTGGGGTTGGCGATCCCTTTCTTGGCTGGGTTCGCTGGGAGGAAGTTTGGGTTGAAAGGTGAGCTCGACGTTCCTCCTTCTTTCCTTCTTTTGAACTTGCTTCGATCTCTGTCAAGGCTCTCTGGAGGGCTCTTTCGCACCTAAGATGCTGAAAAACCTTCGTACGCTCCTTTGGTGCTCGTTCTCTACAGTCTTCCAGCGATACCTGAGTCTAGGCCTGGGGAAAGCATTCTGGCTGGGATGGACGGGGTTGGTCGCTGTTGGAGGGAGTGTAGGCAGGGTTGGACTGGGAGCGAGGCGGTAAACGAAATGGTATGCTCTTCTTGAGGCTACAGCAGAGAGATGGGATAGAGGGGGTGCTCGAAGAGAGGGGAAAGGTTGAGCTCGACGGCGAGATCGGAGGGGGGAGGATGAGGGAGGAAGGGAGCGAGCTCGAAACTGGCTGTTTTGCTCCCTTCTGTCCACTCTTCTCGACTCTTGAAATGTCTTGTGGTTCAGCTCTCGTCGGATGACGGGGATGAAGGCTGTGAGCATGTCTGAAGGCGATGACAGCGGAACCAAAAGGGAAGAGACGAACTCGGACTCAGGGACAGCTTCGAATCGCTTCTTTCCTCCGACATCCACCCTCCCTCCCTTCTTTCCCTCCCTCATGAAGCGTCTTCTTCGTCTCTTTCGACGCCCTCGCCACGTCAAAACCTCCCACTTCCCTGACCTCCCTCTCGAGATTCTTGAACGGATCTTCTCCTTCGCTTCGACGTCAGCTCTCGCGGCCGTTTCCCTTTCCTCTTTCGAGCTCCTCCAACTCGTTTCTCCGCTTCTCTACCGAGAGATATGCATACCGCTGAGCCGCTTGCCTCAGCTGTTTTGCTCTAGGGTGAGTTGAACTAATCTTACTCCGTAGCCCAGAAGGAGAGGACGGCGAGACTCCTCGAAGCTGACCTTCCCATCGTCTCCTTCCCTCTCTCACTTATCAGCCCTCCTCGTCACCCTCCTCTCGCATCCTCCGATACCTCGCTCTCGAGCAAATCCAAGCACTCGAAATCCAGGACCACCGCCAGTACCCAGGACATCGCTCTCATCAATCCCTTGAGGTCCCAGATCGATTCCTCGACCCTCGCTCTCCTCTCTTCATCCCCACTCTCCTCGTCACCCATCGCCCTTTTCCTTCACGCATCTGGTCACCGATGCGAGGAACCGTCACCTTCCCCTTACTCTCCCCTTCCACCCTCATTGTTCAACATACCTTCTCCGACGAAGGCCTTGGACAGCCTCGCGAGATCGCGATCAACGATCCCATCGCACTTCCTCTCGATCGACTCAAGGAGGTCGTCTTGGTAGGCTGCATTCCGGACGTTACAGCCATCCCTGAGTGGGATCAGTGCGATATGAGCAGTCTGAGAGGGTTGGAGTCGGTGGAAGGGGTGAGGGTGGTGGTGGATTTGACGGAGCTTGAGTCGACGGATCGAGGGAAGACGGAGGACGTGTTGGGATGGTTTGACTGGAAGACGTTGGGAGGAAGAGTCGAACTTTTGATGAGAGATGAGGAAGAGAAGACTGCGGTGGAGACGCTGCTTAAGAAGTTGGGTTGGAGGGAGAGGCTGAAGGAGGGGAAGCTGGTGGCGAGGACGCGTTTGAACGCGAGAACCGTTTCGTAGGGGCACAATCTTCTGACTAGTCTTTCGTGCGTGCGTGTATTCACGTCTTAAACGATGTTCCGACTAGCTTACGGAGATTTGGGTTTGTCTCGTCAAATCTATGATTCATCGAGCTGTCTGGACGACGAAAAAACGACGCGACGTGATGGGAAAGAGCTCTGCAGATGGAACGTCTTTTAATGCATCAGAAAGCTTCAGAGCTTCAAAAGTTGTACCAAAGTCCCAATATAATGAAAAAGGTTTAACCTCTTGTAGATAGTATGGTGTAAGCGAAAATAAGAGAAAAAAAGAGAGAACGCGGCGTCGTACGACGAGGCTGTAAGAGTAGGGAGAAGGGGGGAGAGGGAGGTGCTCCGTGAGCGAGCTAGGAAATCATAATCGGCGAAGCGTCCTTGGTATATAAGTAATGTTGGTTGGGGGATGAGAACGTGAAAGGGAGGGGTTTAGAGCTGGAGAAAAGAAAGGAAGAAGAGAGTGAGCGAGAGAGATCAAGGAGAGGGAGACTTCGAAGACTCACGAAAGAAAGAACAACAACGGCAGCGGCGACGGTACCTCCGACGAGTCCCGAGCTCCTAGAAACGGGGAAGGCGGCGCTGGCGGCTCCAGATCCGACTCCAGCAGAGGCGGAAGAGGAGGGAGAAGTCTTGGTCGACGACGAGACTCGTCCCGTTGTGGATGATCCAGACGCGGGAGCTGAGGAAGGTGAGGTGGCGACGACCGCATAGAAGTGAGCCTTGATCATATCCGCAGCCTTCTCCGCGATGGCGTAGGTGGGGGACATGGTGTGGGAGGAGAGTTCAAGAGGGATGATGGACGCGTCGACCTGTTGAAGAAGATACAAGTTCAGCGTTGGCTCACAGGTGAGAGAGAAGAAGCCCAGAGGCCACTTACGACTCGAACGTTGGTAGTTCCGTAGACCTAAGAAATGAGAGAGATGATGAATGTATTAGTATCGCGACTTCGAGTCGGGGAAAGGGGAAAGGAAAAAAAGACGAACGGTGAGAGTGGTGTCGACGACTCCTCCCTTGGCCTGAGGAAGCATGGAAACAGTTCCAAGAGGGTGGTAGTCGGTTCCTCCGGAGGTTCCGATCCAGGTCGCGAGCGCGTCGCCGGACAAACCAGCAGAAGGAGCCTGCTCAGAAACTGCGATTGTCGACATTGGGGCGGTCGCTCCGATCTTTCGAACGAAATCGACTCCAGCCTTGAGGATCTCAACATCGTAGCCCTGTAAAAGAGGAGGAAAGGAATAGAGATCAGCGAGAGTGGAAGGACGCAAGAGAAGGGGAGAGGGAAAGACGAACGAGTCCGAGGTAACCTGATTGAACGAAAAGAGAGAAAAGGGTTAGAGTGGATAGGTGAAGAGGGGGTGAGAAGGAAACGTACCAGGGTTGATGGTAGGGTAGACGAAAGCACTGGAAAAGCGAGAGAGAACGGGTCAGCTATCGAGCTGGAAGGGAAGGAGAGAGAAAGTAAGGAAAGAGACGGAGGAGAGACGAACTTTGTCGAGTTGATCATGACTGTTCCTCGAGAGTAAGGATGCTGGAGGGCGACCTTGATGGCAATGTTAGTCCCTCCTGCGAGAGCGGAGAAAAGGATCTGGGATAGGGAAGAAAGGAAGTACGTCAGTTTGAGCGTGCAGAGGAAAAGAAGGACGCCGGAACGAGAGCACAAACCTCGAGCTGCCCGACATCCGTGGTGAGCCAGCTGTTCTGGATAGCGTACTGGTCGGCGAGTCCGAGAGCGACGTTGGCGGGAAGGGACTGGTAGCCGGTCATGGCCTCGACGTTGGCAGCGACGTTGGAAGTCGCGGTCGCGGCGAAGTTCTTTGAGAGGGGACGAAAGAAGAATGCAAGAACACGTCAGTTGGGAGAGATTGCAGAAGAAGAGAAGCGGAAGTAAACTCACTGCGAAGTCGGTGGAGATGTCGGCCATGGAAGGGTCTGAATTGAAAGGAGAGAGCGAAGAAGTTCAGCTTCGGAGAACGACGCGTCGAGATGACGAGGAGGATCTTCTTGTTCCTCCTCTCCTCTGTCTCCCTTCTACGAGCAAGTGTACGTACATCCATTCGCGCTGTTCACATAGGTGTACTCGCTGTCGACGAAGTTACCGGCCTTGTACTCGGTGAGAGCGGTAGCAGCGATGGTAGGGTCGTCTCGAAGGGCTCCCCACGTGTTGGTTCCAGCGCTGGAGAAGGAAGTTAAATGGATCAGCAAGTCTTTCAACGATGACGAGCGAGTCAAATGTGTGTAGACTCACGGAGTGTCGAAGTAGACACCAGTTCCGAAGTGATCTTGAAGGTTGTATCCGACGGGAAGATCGACGACAGATTCGATGGCGAGGGTGTCGAGGAGAGCTTTGGGCCCAACTCCCGAGAGCTGAAGGATCTGAGGAGAGCCGATGACTCCTCCACTGGGGATGAGAGAGAAAGAGAGTTAGATCAGCCATCGAGCTAGGTAGATGGAAGCGGAAGAGTGGGAGAGAAGAAGGAAGATCAACTCACGAAACGATGACTTCCTTGTTCGCGGTGACCGAGAAGACTTGAGCTCCGTTCGAGGCCGAGAACGAGACTCCTCCAGCGACGGCTGCTCCAGCGGTGGTAGAGTTCCAGTTGATCTTGGTGACTTGGAATCCAGTGAGGATGACGCTGATTCGAGAAAGGAAGGTGGGAGATCAGCTTGAATGCGGTCGATGGTCGAGCGCGAGGGAGGGAGATCGCGCGAGGGAAAGAACGAACAGGTTCGAGCCTGAGAGAATAGAAGAACGGAGATCGAGTCAGAAATGGTCAACGAGAAACAAAAAGTGGAGCGGTGAGAGCGAAGTTGATTCACGAGGAGGAAGAGGGTCGATGTAGCCCGACTTGGCGTAGGATCGAGTCTGATTCGCAGTGTTGATGGTAGAAGGGCCTACGCTGACTCCATGAGTGCTTCCAGAGTGAAGATCCTTAGCCGAGAATCCCATAGCTTCCTGTGCGTTGGGAGAGGAGGAAGAAGATGGAACGAAACGCGAGGTCAGCTTCGCGAAGTCCCTCTTTTCTCGCCAAAGGAGGAAGGAAACGACTCACCCAGGTGGGAACCCATGTCTTGACGATATCGAAGATGTACGCGGAGTGACCTGACTGAATAGGTCCCGTGGTTCCGTGAACGGACGGGTCGGAGACGATTTTGAAGGCGGCAGCATGGTCGGCGGTGGGAGGCGTGTAGGTTTCGCACTTCTGGGTGTACTTTTGCATCTCCGCCCATCCCCAGTCCTCAGCAGCTCCAGGGTTGAGAGTGTTCCACCTGATGGCAGAAGAAAGAACGCGTTAGCTCTCGGAGGAGAAACGCATTCGGAAAAAAGAAAGCGGACTCACGCGTCGTACTCGGGTTCGGAAGCCTTCGTCCTAGATGCCAAGGTTGGAAGAAGAGGGAAAGCTCAATTCAGAGAAGAAAGAGGACGTCGCCGTACGGATTACACGAACCAGTAGAGTCCGTTCGTCGCTCCACTGAGAAGTGAGAGGAAGAAAAGAGGGAACGCGTGAGCTAAGGGTGATCGACGAACGAAAAGAAGGAAGGGAAGGGAGCAGACGCGACGAACCTTCCTCCGAGTCCCTTGCCTCGAGGCCAGGACTTGACCGTCGAACCAGCATCAGTCTGAGGGGTTGTAGAGTAGGCCCAATCGTAAGCGGTTTTCGAGAGACCCTTGAGGTCTGGTGGAGGAAGGACGAAGAAAACGAGGGACGTGGGCGTCGAGCGAGGTCAACTTCTTGAAACAACCAAAGCAGAGAACGAGAGGGATGAAGACTTACAAGAGTATCCAGGGATGTTGATCTGATCAGCAACGTCCTCACCACTACCTCCAGCTTCGATAAGGCAGACGGTAAAGTTGGAGAACTCGCTCAGACGAGCGGCGAGGGCGAGTCCTCCAACTCCTCCTCCAGCAATCACGAAGTCGAAGCTTTTACCAGCGATGGCATTGGGATCGGAGACGAGAGATCTACGCGTGACCGTCTTGTCTGCAAAGGGACCAAGAGGAGGAAGGAAGGCAGAGACGCGAGGTCAGAGATCCAAGAGAAGCTGGGAGGAAAACAAAGGGAAACGTCGAGCTCATCGGAAAACCCTGAACTCACAAGGCGAGTGAGCGTTGTAGGCTGCATTGGCTGCTGGAGCTAGAGTAGAAGCGAGAAGGGCGATGGGTAGGAGGGAGATCATCGACAGCTATCTTGGCCTATGAGAGAGGGCGAAGGGGTGAAGAGAAGGAAGAGGGAGGATGGGAGGAAGGTCGATGGAGTTGATGGTTGGGGAATGAAGGCCGTGGCGAAAGGTTGTCTGTCCCCTGGGATCAAAGAGGACAAAAGGTGCAGAATACTCCGGAAACTCGTAAAAGGGTCTTTTTGATAAGGAAGTCCTTGGTGACAGCCAGAGAGGGCGAAAGGGAAGGCCGAAGAAGGAGAGCGAAGTTTAGAGAGACCTGTTCGAGCCAAACCCTAGACGGTTGTCCTGCTTCCGAGGGCCCCGAGAGCCGGATAACCTTCTAAGACTGCAGATCTCCGCCCTAATTCATTCATGGAGGGAAAGCGGTGCGTGTCTTGGGGTAAAGAAAGAAGGAGGGAGAGAGGAAATGAGCTCGTCCAAACGGCGAAAAGCAGGCTCGCCAGTTCACCGTCGTTCTCGTCAGATTCGCCCTGGGGGGATAAGCGAAGATGCTGGATGTAAATCTGACCTAGTAGAGGGTACTCCGCTTGGACGACCGAGATACTTGGCTACTCTTCGAGCTTTGCGATCCTTGAGGTCAAAGGGAAGGAGATGAGACGAGAGGAGAGCTCCCTTCTTGCCCATCAACGCCAACCATCTCTCCTTTTGTCTCCCTTTCCCTCTTAGGATTCTCTCTCAACCCCAGGCCTGCTTTTTTTTCATCTCAGCATCTCGTCCGACCGGAATATCCACCTCTCAGCTCTCCCGGTGCTCTCCTTTTCCTTGGTTTTGGGAAGGGTCGAGCTCAACTTCCCTTCCTTCCCCTCTCTCTGCCTCCCTTCCCTCCTTGACCATCTTCCTTCGGACTCAGCTGCATCGCATTCCTCCTCTACTGAAGTCGCCGATCCTTGATCCTACTTCCCAGCCCAGGCTATAACAACTCAAGGTCAGCTCTAAAGCCTCACACTCTTCCTTTTCCCTGTTTGTTCTCCCCCCTTCCTTTCTCTCCAAGTCCGCCAACTGACGTTCCTTTCTCTTCCAGAACTACCAAATATGGCAGTCCCAGGAGTTATGGATCAACCCAAGTAGACAGCTCACAACATCCAGAACCTACCGTCCCTCAACGTTCCAACTCAAGTCGAACCCTCGTTCTCGACCGATCTTCCATCCTCCTCGACGCGTCGTCCAGAGGATTGAGCGGCTCTGCATTTTCGATACCACAGTTCTCCGCTTGATTTCGTTGGCAGAGTAGCGCGTGATCTGAGCCGGGGGGGGGGGCAGGCGGGCAGGTGGGCGAGAAGCGGGAGGGAGAAGATGAAGGAGGTGAGTTTGGTGAGGAGGTCGACGCGTCTTAGTAGGATGAGATGCAATCGTACCTTGTCTCGAGGACTCGGTGAAGATAGCATCGTTCACCTTTTGGTCTCTTGAAGTACTCTAGCTCGAGGGAACAGGCCCAGGACGAGCTCCGGGAGACTTCTTTGAGTGTGTTTCGAATTCTCTTTTTTGCTCACTCTGTCCATTCATGTCATGCTGTTGTTCGTCTTGCCTCTTATTTTTCTCTCTCTTCTTGACCTCTTGAAAACCTTCTCCACGCAGCGAGTCTGAGAACGAGAAAGCGAGGATAGTCGAGGCTCGACGCGTCTTCCCTCCGTCGATTCGACTAATCTTTCTCTCCGTATGCAGCCTCGAAACCATAGCGTAAAGATAGCCATGTATTTCCTAAGAGAATGGACTAAGCTTGAGGGAAGTCGCAGCTACGTCGGTATCGGACCAAAACGAAAGAAAAGAAAAAGGAAAGAGCGTCCACGTCGACGCGAGCGCACCATCGTACAACAGAACAAAGACCCCCAAAAAAAGGAAAAACAAAGCGATAAAGCGAACTGAAGCGACGTGGTCTCTACTCATTCCCGTGCCAACAAGCGACCACCTCCTTCTCAGTAGCCGACTCCTTCCCAACTCCTCATCTACTCGCATCCTCCTGCTCGATCTCGAACCCGCTTCATTGGGACGCCTTGTCAAGCGAAGGCATCCCCAACTTCGGGAGGGAGAACATCGCGAGTGGACCTGCTGCCGACTGATCCTCCGGAGCTGAGTGTTCTGAAGGGAGTTCGACCAGATCCGTGCTCGTCCTCGTCTTCCTCGTCGGCGAGACTTTGACTTTGTTCGGTGAAGCCCGCGACGATGCTGACGATGAGGTTGAGGTCGAGGCTGAGGTGGAAGGTGTTGGGTTGGGAGGGTTGGGAGGGTTGGAAGAGGAAGTGGTAGGTAATCGAAGGATGATCCTCCCTGGTTTCGACGCGACTTCTCCGACAGCAGGCGAAGGAACCTCGACAGGCGCCTCGACTTCGATCTTGACCTTCTTGGTCTTCTTCTCCTTCACGACCTTCTCCTTCTTCGGTTTCGGTTCCTTCTTGGGTCTCGGTTCCGGATCGGGTTTGACGACGACAGCTCCGAGTCGAGGAAGAGCGAGGGCGAGTCCAAGGTTGGCTGCTGGGAGGAGGATGGATTCGGGAGGAGGGGATTTGTCGAGACGACCCCTCTTTGAAGAAGGAGGTGCGGTTGGAGGTTCTCGTTTTGGAGAGGTTGGTTGCGGTTGGTTGGCTTGAGGGTCATTCTGGAGGAGGAGAGAGTCGATGGCGCCGAGAACGGAGGCGAAGTTGGGCTGAGCTTGCGTGGCGGTGGAAGGTTTGGGAGGTGGTGCTGGTCGTGGTGGAAGGGTTGCTTTGATCGCGTCGATGAGGGGAGTGAGACGGTCTCGGTGCTTGAAGTAGTAGGCTGAGATGGCGAGGGGCGTTCGCTGAGGATGCTGCGAACACGCGAGCGACAAAAGAGAAAGAAACAAGGAGGTCAGCGAACGCGACGAACAGACGGAAGAAAGAACGAGCGGGAGAAAAGAAGTTTAAGGGGGAAAGAGAAGGAGGCTCACAATGTTGGAAACCGCCTGACACTGCATCAGAAGCGTTTCCGTCGAGGTAGCGAACGTTTGAACCAGATCATCCTGCTCCTGCTTCGTCCACGAGATCGAAGGAGGTCGAGCTTTGAAGTCATGCACGAAGGTTTCTGGATGGCGATAGGTGTACATTCCGATAGATACTGCGGTTCGGCGAGGATGCTGCGAAGGGAAAAGCAAGGAGAGGTGAGGAAAGGTCGTCGGAAGAGAAGAAAGGATCGACGCGACTCACCATCTTCTCCATCTTCTCAGCAGCCTCCTTCAGGGTCTCACTCTCCCGCAGGATCTTCTGAAGATCGGAAGTCTCCTCGGCGGTGTAGGGGATGCTCGGAGCAGGCCTGTTCGGAAGCGCGTCGAGCAGAACGAAAGAGTCAGCGAGCGTTCGAAGGGAAAGAGATGAAGAGTCGAAGTAGAGGTGTCGACTCACTTCTTCCTCTTCTTAGGTAGGTTCTGAACCAGCTCCGCCTCCTCTTCATCCTCCTGCTGAGTTCCCCATTCCATTTCCGACGACGACGAGGAGGAAGAAGGCGACCGTTTCCTCGACAGCTTCGACGACGAAGGATTCTTTTGGTACGCTTCGATCTCACGCTCGAGTCGGATCCGGTTGGACTGGTAGTGTTTAGCAGCGGCAATGACGCTTCTCTTGGGGTGCTGAAACACAGGAAAGCAAAGAAAGAAGAAGATAAAGAGGTCAGTTGAAGGGATGAACTCCTCCTTCTCGCGTCGAGATTCAAATCGAACAGCCCACGCACCACATCACTGAAAGCCTTGAAACCCCTATTCAAGCTCCCAACCGGACCAGCCAAGACCTTAACCAGTAGATCGTGTTCCTCTGTTGTCCAAATCCAGCTCTGCTGTTGAGTCTCGTTGACGTCCGTCCCAAGCTCGTCCTCGTACTCGTCCTTGTTCTTGGCGTAGTAGGTTCGGACGGTACCAACTGTTCGGCGAGGGTGCTACAAAAAATTAGCGTATCCAAAGATGGTCAGAGTGGGAGTTTGATAGAGATTGGCAGCGGTATGGGTGGGGAGGAAAGAGAAGAACAACTCACAGCCTGAACCATCTTCTCGCACGCATCAGCGATCGTTTGAGACTCGCGAAGGAAGCGTCGAAGGTCGTTCGTTTCTTGGACGGTGTAGGGTACTGCAACGAACCTACGAGGGGAAGATTTCTTCGGCTGAGAGCAGAGGAAGGGCTAGAAAAAAGGAACTCAGGCTCACTTCTTCTTCGCCTTGGGTTTCTCCGTCTCCTTCTTCTGTAAGGCCTTGGGCATCCTCTTCCCAAGAGCCCCAGGCTCCGGAACAGCTGACTCGTCCACAGAGCTGTTGAAGAAGAATGAGCAGAGGGATGATATCAGTTTCTTCCTCTCAAACGGCGAGGGAACAGGAGGTTCAAAGCTCTGGAGACTTCCAACTCACCTCGTGGTGGAGATCTCCCTCTCCTTGCCCGTCCCCTCCTTATCAACCACCGGCTCGTAGACATAGTTCTCCTCAGGCTGCCACTCCTTCAGTCTGATACTCTCCTCGACCCACTTGAGGGTGAGGAGCTGCTGCGGTCGAAAGGAGGAAGCGGAAGACGAGGGAGTCGGTGGAGGGGATCGAGCTCGGAAGAGGTCGTTTGCGAAGGTGGATGAGGGATGAGCGAGAAGAACGTGGGTTGCTTCTTCGATGACAGGGGTAATGAAGGAGGGCTCGGAGGGGAAGAGTTTCTAGAGCAGATGGAAAGGGGAGAAGGTGCGAGGTCAGTAGGGGAAGGAGGGAGACGAGGAGGAAAGAGAAGAACGAGCTCGCGGGAAGAGGGGACGAACGATGAGATCTGCTGAGAGTCTGGCCGCTGCCTCAGAGGTGGGATCGAAGAAGAAGATGAAGTTGAAAGGTAGACTGAGAGCCTTGCTGCTGATGGAGTCTACTTCCAGGTCTTGGGGAAGGTGGAGGAGGGGCGGAGGGGAAGGGAGGGAAGCTCGAGCATGAGTGGCTCCTGCGAGTGGTGGAGGTGAAAGGCCCGTTTCGATGGCCGAGGATTCCATTGCTGAAGATGCCGCGGTCGACATACGAGGGAGGAGGTCCAGAAAAGGATAAAGAGACCCAGAAGGTCAGATGTAGTGCTGAAGGGAGGGAGGGAGAGGGATGGGGAAGGCGACGGTTGGAGGTCAACTTTCCCTTCTCTTTTCTTTCCCAGGACCTCACTTTGTCTCTTCAAGTTTCCAACCATTTTTTATCCGAAAATTTACTCAGAGCTCAAGTTTACTCGTTGATGCACTTTTATTGAATGAAAAACTGATTCTGAACTTCGAGGCCCAGCTCATGAACTCCCTCCTCTTCGCTCCATCTGACCCCCAACGATCACCCTCTCCTTCCTCCGTGGAAACTTCCTTCTTCCCTCGCAGTTTTCTGTCAAGCCCTTTCTGTAGACCTCTCGTCAGTTTATGTCGGCGTCGCAGCTCCAACCCTTCGATCCTGCTCCGCCTTCCTTCACCGCAATTCAACTCGAGCTCAACCGTCAGCTCCTCCTCCCCCCCATCTCTCCTCCGTCTTCCTCCCACCAACGGCCAGCCACATGTTTCGACCTCTTCTTCCAGTCGACTAGAGCCCCTCAGTCTCTCGCCTACTCTGATCCCAGGTCCAGCGAAGCCTGGCACCTTCGTCGAGAGCTCATCGTTCGTCCCTCCTTCTCTGCCGTCCTCCTTCCCACGTCTCTCATCCTGACCGCTCCTCTCCTCCCTTCCTCCTGCACAGAATCAAGACATCGCCCCCTCCTTACTCGCCCATATCCTCCTTGAAGCAGCCCATGTTGTTCTTGAGCCCACTTCGCTTCTCGGCAACCTGCTCGTTCGAGAGCTCAAGCTCAAGCTCGGCCCTCGTTTTCGCTCCCTCTCGCCCTCACCTCGTCTTCAATCTTCGCTGGGCTGAGGACAGCATCGAAACTCCGTACTGGCAGTTAGAGGAGCCGTATATCGACGTCTTGAAGGATTCGAAGGAGGATCGGAGCGTCGGTTGGGGCAGGAAGGGAGGTCGCAGCAGTGGCACGAAGGTGGTCGACGTCGAACCCAGGATGCAGGATGTTCCCTCTTCTTCCTCCTCCTCCTCCTCCTCCATCGACCCCAAGACCACCACCACCTTTAAACACTGTCAGCTTCCACCTTCCGTATCCTCGCGCCGTCATCCTCCTCCCACCAAACTACCCCTCGAACCCTCGTCCTTCCTTCAGTTCGGCGTCCCTCCATCCGCGGGCAGGAGCGCGTCGTCGTTTCTTCTACGTCGGATAGAAGCACGACGATCGTATCTGTCGCGTCTCGGAAGGATCTCTGATCATCCCTCCCCGTCAGATCCATCGTCGTCATTGAACAGGGCGAAAGCTGACTCCAACTCGAGCGTCAACGTCGCGTCTGGATCCCATCGACTTCCTTCCTCCCTCTCCCTTCCCAGAACCCACTTATCTTCCTTGCCACCCCACTCCACTCCACCTCCCTTTCCCTTTCCTCCACTCTCACCCAACCCACCTCCTCTCCCACCTCTCCCTTTTTAGACAAACTCGCTCGAATCAACCTCCTTCCAACCCCTCCCTCTCGCCGCGGACATCCTCTCTGGATCATGGAAGTTCGAGAGGGTGGAAGACAGGTTGGCGTTAGGGTTTGAAAGGAACGAAGAGGGAGAAGGAGGAGGAGGGAGTGGGAGCGGGAATTTCGAGAAGGTCGGTAGTAGTGGAAGCTGTGCTGAAGGAGACTGGGTTCAGTGCGAGGGGGCTACGTTTTTTTTAACTTTCGAGGGAGGAGGAGGAGGTGGAGGGGTGAGGAGAGATAGAGGAGACGCGTTCGAAAGTTGAGCTTTGTTTTCGCATTCTGTTTCCCTCTCGCTTTGTGCTTCAAGAATCGTCACGATCATCTATGAAATGCTACACAAAGCTGGTAGCCAAACTAATACAGCCTAAAAGAACGCAACCAGAAAATACCGATACAAAAAAATAAGGCAAAACCCCAAAGTGGCCCGCAGGCTGAGCCGTCGCGTCGACCCTTCCTCTCCTCCCTGTCTCTAGAAGCTCAACCTCTCCCACCCCCAATTCTCTCGCCCAACATTCTCCTATCGAATATAATCTCCCTCGCTTTCACCAGATTCGTATTCACGAGGCGAGGAGGGATGGGACTGGCGTCCATTCGGGAGGGAGGATGGTGAAGGAGGTAGGTTGGAGAGAAGCGGGCTCGCGGGGTTGAGGTCCGTTCTAGGAAGCAAAGTAGAAACGAAGAAGAGAAGGGGAGAGGGTTAGATCTGGTGGGAGGGAAGAGAGAAAGTGGAGGGAGGAGGAGAGGAGAACGAACTGGTTGAACTTGAAGGTGGAGGTGGAGCTTGAGGTTTTAAGCTGCTGCTGCTGCTTCCGAGAGTCGATTTCGGAGCCAGAAACGGGGGAGACGGAGATGGAGTTGATGAGGACGAGGAGGGTGATGAATGTGAACTTGGAATGGACGAGTAGGATGGTTGCAGGGTTCTTGAAGAGGAGGAGTGATGATGGGCGAGCAAAGAAAGACTGATGCTTGAAGAAGAGGTGGACGACGAGCAGGAGGACGACGAATCCTGGAAGAAGTTCCGACGTCTGTTCTGCGAGTCCAGGTGAGCTTGAGCTTGGGCATCGTCTGCGCTGCCTTGAGGGGAGGAGGAGAGAAGAGGAGGAGAAGAGGAGGAGGAGGAGGTGTACATGTCGCGTTGTTTTGGGTGGGTTGGTTGGTTGTTGGGAGGTGATCTTCGGTCCAAGCTGAGTTTTTTCGACAGAGAGTTGAGCTGAACCTCGATTCCGGTCCACAGAGCTAGGACCAGAATCGAGGAAAAGGGAAGCTGAGTTCCGGCGGAGCTCTGGGAGTGACGATTTGGAAGCCCCCTCCCACGCGAGGGAGAGGAGCGTTTCATTAATGATTAGGATCCGGAGGAGGAGATTTTTCGACTTTTCGCTTTGGCAGGCACGGAGAGGGACGTATAGCTGATGATCTATGTTCAAGGAGGAGGATGAAGAGGATTCAGGAAGGCAGCTGGAGAGAAAAGAGGAACCAACTTGGAGAACCTCGTCACGTCTCCGTCGATCGAGCCTCCAGTGTTTTTGGTTCCCTTTTCTCAACTGCTTCCCTTGGTCTCGACCCGAAGCCTCTCTTCGCTCCACCAGCGCAACGGATCGAAAACTTCGCGTCCGGTGTGGGCGTTCTACGGTAAAGTAAAGGTCTCTAGGTGGGGTTGTGAGGGGTAGCTCTATCGAAGTTCGTGGGAGGAACGACGCTGGCGGGTGCTCGTTGAGGTTTCAGCTCTAGGAGTCTTTGGGGTGGGCTGGGAGAGAGAAGGGAAAACGAGAACTACTACTGGGCGACTTGACTGCGAGACTGGTTCTGGAGAAGGGAAGCTGAGAAAGGGAGACGAGAAGGGAAGACGAGAAGTTGACCAATTCTGGGGTGGAAGTTGATTGATAACAAGAAGGTCAAAACTAGTCTACTCTTTATACTAAATACGGTCCGCAGTCCAAAGTACCGAGAAAGAAACAGGAGCAGGAGGGGGTAGCTAGGGAAGGGGAAAGCAGACAGGGAGACACGACGAGGAGGCTTCAGCGGTCCCAGAAAATCAAAAGGGTATAAACTATAAAAGGAAGAGGAAGAGATGAGAAGAACCGAGAAGAATATGTACATAAAGTAGAGAGTAGAGACGGAAGGGAGGGTCGAGAGCAAAAGGGGACGCAGCCAGTGAGACACGTCGCGAAAGGAGGGTTTCAGGCAAAGGAATCTACAGAAAGGGAAGAGTCGGCGAAGGGAAGCAGAGAACCAAATATAAACAGAAGGCCGAGGCCCTGAACCTATAGAAGCGGGGTCTTTAGAGAAGGGGAAAGCAGAAGAGACGCGTCGTGACCAAAACAAAAGAAAGAACGGAACGAGAAGAACTCCTCACTTCCTCTCCAAACCCCCACACCGGTTTAAGTTTTGGTGGGTGGGATGGAACGGACGAAACCCGAATCGTTGGGACTTGAGTGGAGACGTCGCGTCCGTCGACGAGTCTTGCTCGCTTCAGTGCTCTCACGCTTTCTCTGTTTTCTCAGGGCTTTAGCGGGTAGCAGTCAAGGTGTATATACTCTCCACGATCAGTACCTGTCGTTTGATTCCTCGCTTATACGGCTTCGCAAGAATAGTTGAACTCGTTTTAGTTCAAGACGCGTCGGGCTCGATGTCTGCTTTTCCCTCTTTTATTTCCTCCTCCTGATCTGAGTGCCTCTACTCTTCTCCTCCTAGTCCAGATCCTCGCATCTGGCTCTCTCGATTCCCAGCTCGCTACCTCCGATCTAAACGCTGGAATGCTCTCAAACTGCATGCAGGACGGAAGACGTTGGTTGATCTGCTTCTCTTCCCTCGCTTTCTTTCACTATTCGCCTCCTCTTTCCTTTTCATCTTGCTTCTCAATTGACTCTTCCTTTCGGTCCACAGCAGTGTGAGGTTCTGATACAATCATCAATCACTATCGTCGTGAAGTACAAAAGAAAGCGAGAAGAGAAAGGAAACGAACACGGAACTATCAAGTGGGAACAACGAGGAGAGAGAACGGAACGGAACAGAAAAACGAAAAGAGAGAAGCATAGACGAGCGCGAGTTGAGAAGAAGAGACTAGAGGGAGTACAAAGGGTTAGAGAAGAGAAGAGGAGACGAGAAACGCTCAAGCGTTCCTCCTGGAATCTCCCTTCACGCGGCCGTCCTTGTCGACCTTATAAACGACTCTGTTGATGGCAGGAGGAGCGTCCTCCATGTGTCCCTCAGCGGTTCGGTATCTGTAAAGAGAGAGAAGGGGGAGAGAAAAAGGTTAGCTTCGAATTCGAACAACCCTCGGAAAGACGTCAAGTTCTGATCAGAAAAGATTGGGAGTGTGACGAGCCTGTATTGGAACCTGGCTGTAGCTCCACCAGTGTCGTGGACTGTTGGAATATGGGAGGCGGGGATGGGTGAGGAAAGAAGGAGAGTCAGCTCGAGTCGTCGAGGGCTGAAAACGTCAGATCGGAAAGGATCGAGAAATCGGACGTACGAGACTCATCGTGCCAGGGCATAACGAGCTTCTGGGTACCGTGGAGGGACATGGCAGGGTCGGCGCTGATCGAAGAAGAGACCAGCAAAGTCAACGATGAGGCTCAGCGACGATATCGGAGGAGGGAGGGAGGGCGGGAAAGGTCGACTCACAGCTCGCTCATTCGACCGACGACGCAGTAGGAAGCGAATCCTAGGACCCCGAAGACGATGGTACCGAGGACGACTCGAGGAGCTCCCGATCGAGGGAGAGGGTGTCCGACTCCGTTGGCTCGGAGGGGGACCATCTATGAAGGAGGGGAGGATGGAAAGAGAAGAAGAAGGTCGAGGAAGGTTTCGAGATCGAGAGAGGGAGGTGGGTAGGATGAGGGTTGGATCGATAAGAGTTGGGGAGATGGGAGTGACGAGAGGAGGATGAGGAGGGTGAGGAGAAGAGATGGCAGAGAGGAGGGGTCGTAGAGGAGGAAGAGAGAGAGAGAGGAGGGAAGAAGGAGGGATGAAAGTGAGGGGTCAGATCGGGGAAGGACGAGGGGAGTGGGGAAGATAAAGGGCTCGAGAGTACTTACAGGATTAGATTGGAGAGGGAAGGCGGGCATGATGTCGGTGAAGGGATGGGTGTTGATGGTTGGAAAGTGTTTGTGGTTGTGGTTGGAGGTTTGATAGAAGGTGGTGGTTGAAGGAGAGAAGGAGGAGGAGGGAGAGAAATGGGTTTTGAAGAGGAGGGAGATCGAAGTTGGCCTCACCTGACGTCGCCAGCCTGACCCACCTGGGCTTGACCTCGCTCTCTCTCTCCTTCCCCTCCCTCCCTTTGCTCTGAACTCAAACGTCGATGATGCTCAACAGCACTTTACTAAAACGATCTCTACATCTTGGCCGGCTGGGGACTACTGCAACAACATCTCTACACAATACAAGCACTCGTTTGAAGCCGTCTTCGTTTCCTTACCTCCTCCCCAGCTCTTCTTCCTCCTCCCTCTCTGCGTCAAGACCATCTCGTCCACCATCCGTCTCCTCTCTCTCGGCACGAAACTTACACTCTTCGAATCCCAGGAGGGATGTCATTTTTCTCGCTTTCCCAGTGAGTCCGTCAACCTCACCGCAAAAGCGTCAAGGATGAGCTCAAATCTGACCTTGCGCTCCTCGTCCTGCTTTCCATCTCTCGAAGGCTCTCAAATCTGGTCTCCTCACCGTCACTCGAGTCACTCTCTTGATGCTCCCTTTCGTATGGAGATGGAAGTGAGTCCGAGCTACTTCTCCCAACTTGAATATTGTGCTAATCTGCTCTTGTTTCGTTGCAGACTCTGGAAAAAGTATCGAAAGATGTCGCTCGCGCTCGTCCAGATACCAGTTCGTTCCCTCCTCTCTTGTCTTGATCTCCACTTTCCCTACCTCGCTGACTCTCGAGTACATCCAGATCTTTGCCCTCTGCCTCATCTTCGCTCTCGGACTGGACCAGGCTCCTAACACCCAGCGCTGGAGGTTGCTCTTGATGAGCGAGCCGGAAGAGCAAGCTTGGTCTAAACGACGGTTCGTTTTCTTTAGCTTCTCGTCCCTACTACATCTCCCTCAGAGCTCATCTGGAGTATCAATCTTCCTCCGACCTGGCCGTTCTTACTCATCCTGGTCTTTCTTCACACCCAGAGTCGACCTCCAACTCTCCACCGACCTCCCTCTCCTCCTCCCTCCCACCTCCCCTCAATCCATCCAAACCCTCCGCGTCACAACCCGCCTCCTCACTACCATCGAAGCCGCCTCCACCTCCACCAAGAAACCCATCCTCTCTTTCGCTCGCTTCCTCTCGGGAGGCGTCGCTCGAGATCCTCAAGACGAGGAGATGATTGATTTCGAAGCTTTCGTCGGAGGAGAGGATGAGTGGGGACCTGGAGCTTGGGGAGAGGCCAAGTGGTTGAGGGAGAGGAGTAGCAACCTTGCTGAGAAGGAGAGGTTGAAGAAGGCGAAGGGAGGGCAGCAGAGGTCGAGAGGAGCGGAGTACTCAGAGGGTGCCGGTGGGAAAAAGACGGAGATGGAAGAGGAAGGTGGGTTGGAGAATGTGGTACATGTTGGGGATTGGAAGATCTACGTTGTCGACCTGGTGAGAACTCTATCTTCTCTCTACTGGAAGGGTTCCTTGTGAGTGAGCTGATTCAAACTCGACTTCTTGCTTTTCCTTCGTTCGCCAACAAACAGCCCAAAATCAACGCCTTCGCCCTCCCTTCAAAAGAACTCTTCGTCTTCTCCGGTCTCGTCGATCTAGTCGAGCACGACGAGCTCCTAGCTGCAGTACTCGCTCACGAGATGGCTCATGTAACTCAGCGTCATGCTGTTGAGAACGTAAGTCGACTCCTACGCTGTTTTCTCCCGTTCGCTCTCTCGACGCGTCGCGCTGACTTTGTCTTCTCCTTCCTTTTCAAAAGCTTGGAGTGAGTCCCTCTTCTTCTTCTTCCTTCTCGATAGCTCTTACTTCTTTCTCCCACCTTTCCTCTCTCATCTTCTCAGTTCCTCAACGTAGCAACGGTCCTCTTCGACGTTGTTCGCGGAATCACGTATGCGCTCACTCTCTCGTTCCCTCTCGTAACCGACGGATTCGCTCTCGCCATCAACTACCTCAACGACGGTTCGTACTCTCTACTCTCTATACTTACCCTCTCCGACGCGATCGCTGACCGCGAAGCGATCTCGGCTTTCCTTGCAGTCGTGACCCACCGAGCGTACTCTCGGAAACTGGAGAGGGAAGCTGATGAGGTCGGGTTGGAGGTTCGTTCTTTCCCTTCTCACGTTCTCCTCGTTCCTTCCTCCCACACCATACACTGACAAGTATCTCTTCCTCCTCCTTCGACCCTCAAAGTTCATGGCAAGAGCAGGCGTTCGTTCATCCATCCATCCTCCCTCCCTTTCTCTCTCTTCTCTCTCTCCCTCCCTCCCTCTCCCACTCACCCCCCTCCTCCCTCTTCGCTTCGCTTTCATATCGCAGTATAACCCCCGCGCCGCCGTCTCCCTCTGGGAACTCATGGCCTGCGTCGAATCCGACGCAGCAGCAGCCGGTCAACCCATCTCTCTCGGAGGAGAGAAATTCGAGTTCTTACAGACTCATCCTAACAACGGGCAGCGACAACGTTACCTTGAGAGGTTGTTGCCGAGAGCGTTGGATCTTTGGAAGGAGGCGAAGAAGGCTGGGACGGGGGATGGGCTGGGGCTGCTGAAGGTGGGAGGGGAGGAGCTAAGGGGGGTGAAGGAGGGGGAGGAGGGAGTGGGAAAGGTGGTGGCTTGATCAGATCTGGCAGAGAAAACGATACGACTTGAAACGAAACAATTATTTTTTTGATGACTTGTATTGTATGCACGCTCTCTTACTTCTTCTTACTGCCCTTGCTTTGCTGAACAGGAAGAGAAGAGGGTTCAATGCGGCGCGTGCTGACGAGCCTTTCTCCTCGCATCTCTCTCTGTCCATCGAAGCCCTCCCAGTTCAAGCAAAGAGGACGAATAAAAGCAGCGAGACCATCCCATCGCGAGGCCCAGCCAAAACGAGAAACGAACACACGAGCGAAGAAAGAACGAGAGGGAGACGTGAAGGAGCAGGCGAGAGAAAGAGAGAGAGCGAGAGAGAGTGAGAATGAAGGTAGAGAGAAACGAGAGGGATAACGTAGTAACAAAGCAAAAGAACGAGGACGTAAAAAAGGGAGAGAGAGCGAGAATCAAAAAGAGAAGCAACCACGCCAAAGCAAAAACGAACCGAAAGCGAACGCGAAAGAGGTTCGAACCGACAACAAAAAGAAAAAAAAAAAAAAAAAAAAAAAAACTTCCCTTCCTCTCTATCTACTGAGGTGCGCTCGTCAAATACCCCAACGGCACCAACCCCTGCGATCCCGTCTCTATGATATCTCCTTCCACGGCTCCGAACGCCGGGTTCTGAATAAGAAGCGTGGCGACGACCCAACCTACTCCTCCTGAGGCGTGGACGCGAACGAGGTCGTTCTCGGAGAGGGAGAGTTCGGCGGGGGCTTCGGATTGGAAACTGTGGTGGTTGGGTGAAGCAAGAAAGGAAGGAGGAGGTTGGGTTAGGGCTTTTTTCGGTAGGGTTGGGAAGGGAGAGAGGGAGCAAGGAAGGAAGGGAAGAAGAGAGGACGCGTCGCTCGTTCGGAGAGAGGTTTGGGTTGGAGTTGGACTCACGCGTAAAGAGCTCTATAGATCCCTGGTTCAGGTTCAACTTGATACCTCCCTCCTTCCGGTTCAGGAGGAGGGAACGATCCTGTCGAACTAGCAGCTGACAACGGTTCCTCCTCTCCCTCTCCGTACTCTCTCCTCTCTCCCTCCTCCGACTCGTCCTCGTACCCATCGTCGTCGTCCTCTTCTTCTTCCTCCTCTTCATCATCCTCGTCGTCGTCTTGACGCCGTCCGTACCCGAACCGTCGTCCAACACCCATTCCAAACCCACCGCCGCTTCCTCCTTCCCAGCCGTTGTTGGAAGAGGAAGCAGCAGCTTCCGCGGCTTTGTGAGCGGCTTGACGAGCGAGGAAGATTTCTGCTCGGATGGGACCTTGACCGATGTGACGTTCGTCGCCTGGTGGGAAAGCGTAGTCTCGGATGGAGAGAGGAGGTGGGGAGGGTGAACGCGGTCGAGCAGCGGGAGGAGGAGTCGGCTGGGCGGTGGAGTCTCGTTGTCTGGTTGTGCGACGACGGCTTGAGCGAGAGCGGGAGGAGGAGGCTGTGGAGTGGAGTGAGGTTCGAGAGGAGGAGGAGGAGGGTTGAAGGGGTGCTGGTCTGGAGGAGGAGCAGGAGGAGGAGGAAGAGGTTGAGAGGCGGTTGGGGATGGGGAGAGGATGAGGGGAGGAGAGGTCGTGGATGGATGTTGAGGTTGAGGTAGTTGAATGATGAGCCGGCTGAATGGGTGGGACGGGAGGGAGGTCGAGAGGGTGAGGTTGGGATAGAGAGGAAGCTGTTGAGATTCGCTTGATGTTGTGGAAAGGGTTGTCGTCTTCGTCGTGCTCTTCGGTCGAAGGAAGTCGCGAGGTGAGATCTCCTGGTCCTTCGTCGGTGGTTGCCCGAGGTCGGGTTCCTCCTGCTCCTCCTCCTACGAAGAAGTCGGCTTCCATCTTGTCGTTAGCGTCGACTATCTCGCGTTCGTTTCCTGCTTCGAGGATGTTTGAGGAGGGTTGTTGTTGCTGAGTCGAGGGAGGAGGAGGAGGTGATGGGTTGCGCTCTCCTTGTTCGTCTTCCTTCTCTAAAGGTGTCCGCCGACGAGAAGAGGAAGCTGATCTACTTGATGATGTTGATGATTCTACCTTGAGTTTCATGATCCTCTCGAATTCCTCGTTCTCGGATGGCGGAGGGATGAACGTTGAGCTTGGAGAGGGGAAGTGAGGAGATTGAGAACGAGAAGAGGGAGAAGACAACGAGGGAGCGACCGTGCAAGAGTGAGACGTCGCAAGAGGAGAGAAAGGGGAAGTCGTAGACGAAGAGTCTTCTAGGATCACCACAAGAAGAAAGCAAAAGAGTGAGTGGATGGATCCAAGATGAGGATGGGAAGGAGGAAGGAAGAGACAGGGAAGGAAGGAAGGACAGAGACGTCGTTTGCTCACTCGTCGAAGAGGAAGAAGAAGGAACAGCCATCCGTTTCGATATCGAGTCCGCGTCCGAGAGAGCGAAGAGGAGAAGGAAAAGGGGGTCCAAAGTGAGAGAAAACCGTTCCTTCCGTCTGTTGGGGTTGAGGGAAGAACGTAAGGAGGGAGGGGACGAGCGGACGGACCCTCTCTCCGCGTAGCACCCCGAGCTCGCCTTCAACCTCCTTTGTTGCAGCTCAACCACCACCATCGAAATCAACAACAACTCCAGAGTCTACCCAGAAGGTCGATCTTTCTCGTAGATGTTATCCTCCTTCAATCCCAACGCATCGCCGTTCACTCCCTCCCCTCAACCAACAGCTTCGACGTCCACCCTCCTTCCTCCTCCTCGTCCGGCTCGAATCTCTCCCGTCCCTCCCAAACCTCTCGTATGCAAGTTCTTCAACACCGATAAGGGCTGCATACAGTCTTGTAGATTCGTGCATGGTTCGTCGTCTTCACTCTCAGCTCGACCATACTCTCAATCGAGCTATGAACGGAGCTGGCCGTCCATCCCTCCCCTGCTTTCATCGAGCTGACCTCTTTCGCCTTTCCGTGTCCCTCTCCTGCTTCTCGATATATAGAAGCTCCTGGCTCGGTAGGACCTCCCAACGCCGGAATCAACGCTCGAAACAAGGCCCAGAGAGTCGCAGAGCTGAGAGACCTGCAGCGGAAGGGGAAGGGAAAGGCACCCTCGACTCCTTCAGCCCATTCACCTTCGTCGCCGGTCGTCGTAAAGAAGGAACCCGTTCGACCTGTTTGCAAGTTCTGGCAGATAGGTGAGCTCTACAATCGTCTATACTTTCCCCTCAAGTCACGCCGTGCTGACTTCCGTCGCTCGTCGTTCCTCTTTTTTTGAATACCAGGCTACTGCCATCGCTCGACGACCTGCCTCTTTCCTCATCCTGCTGCTGCTGTCGATCCTGATTTGACGAGCTCGGATGAATCCTCGGACCTCAGCTGCTCGGTATGCTTTGAAGCGAATCCAGAGTTCTTTGGGCTGCTGGGTGAGCTTCGCTTCCTTCTCTCAGATCCGTCGCGACATCCTTGTTCCCTCAACCTCCGTTCCCAAATTGTTCGCTGACTCTTCGTCTCTCGTCGATCACCATCAGAGAATTGTTCTCATATCTTCTGTCTCTCGTGAGTCTGAGTCTTCGCTCTCTTCTCTAATTCACGTCTCGCTCTGGTCCAACCCTTGGTTCGGAGACGACGAACGGTTCAAGCATTTTCGAGCCAGAGCTGACACGACCTTCCTCTCCTCACTCACAGCTGCATCAGGGAGTGGAGGGATCCCAAGAAGAAGGAGACCGCTCAGACGAATGCGAAACTCTGTCAGTCTCATCTCCTTCCTCCCTCTTTCCTTCGCGTGTCGCGTCGCGTCGCGTCCTCCTTTCGTTCACAACACCTCGCTGACTCTGCTGTCCAACGCTTGCGCTCCTCCAGGTCCTCTCTGCCGTGGGAAATCCGACTTTATCACTCCCTCCTCCAAGTTTGAAGCCGAAGGAGAAGAGAAACGGACGATCATCGCCAACTACAAACAGAGGATGAAGCTCAAGCCCTGCCGGTACTTCGTCGAGTCTCGAATTACTCGTCCCTTTTGTCCTTACGCCGATAGCTGGTTCGTTCCTTTCATTCGTCCTCGTTTCGGTCGTGTTCCAATCCCTTCGTTCGTCGTCTCTGTTCCATTCTTTCACCGCTCACTCGTTCTCTCCGACGCCTCCAGCTTCTACGCCCATCTCCTCCCCAACTCAACAACTCCCTTCCTTTTCCACTCCACCGTTCAAACCTCCATGCCTCGTCACAAGTCGCGTCGTCCTGCTGCCTCGTCTCAAGATCCACTTCGCGAGTTCCTGGGCGCCGGAGGACGAAGTATCTTTCCGTTCGGGATCGGAGGTCCTCCTGGTGGAGGTGGATTGGCGGGTCCCGGAGGGTTGGATTGGTTCTTGAACTCGATGGAGAATGCTTTGCTCGCGGAGGGAGGAGCGTGAGTTTTTTTTTTTTTTTTTTTTTTTTTTTTTTCCTTTTTCTTCGAACTCTTCGACGCGTCTTTTGGGAATCGTTTCGAGGTTTCGGGCTTCCTCGCCTTGCTGACCTTCGTCGTCGTCTTTCCGTTTCCATTTTCTCAGTACGGGCAACCCGGCAACCACAACTGCATACCTCACCGAGATCTTTGGTAGAATCCACCGTATCGCGGGAACAGGAGCGAACGCTTCTATTCCTCCTCTCGTCTCGGTCAACGATCGACCTCCCCCGACCTGGGCCGTACCAGCAGCCTCTCGACCTCGTCAACCACCCCGTTCAACCGATGGAAACGACTCTTTGGATGAGTCCATGCCCGAACTCGTCTCCGTATCTCGACGCCGACCTCCCGTCGTCTACCCTCCTTTCGATCCAGAAAGCGCGACGGATACGGAATCGGACTCCTCCCCTCCAGCTCTCATCCCCATCTCGTCGAGGAATCAAACCACCGCCGCTGCAAGACCGCCGCCAGCATGGGAATCAGGAGATTCGTCGTCCGACGGAGGTCCTCCTCCTCTTGTTCCAGTGAGAGCTCCTCCTCGACCTTCTACCTCCACCGCTCGACCCTCCCCTCGACGAGCACCACCTCCTCTTAACCCTTCGAACGACTCGGATTCGGACTCCCTCCCTGATCTCGTCCCGATCAGAGCTTCCTCCTCTCGACCTTCCACTTCCACTTCCGCCAACAACTCTCACCCTCCTCCTCCTCGCGCTCGAGCACCTCCTCCTCCTTCTGCCATCGCGAACGACTCCGATTCAGACGGCCCACCTCCCCTCGTCCCCCCCCCTCGTCGCTCCTAACAACCCACCCTTCCCACTCCCCGCTCGGCTCCGGCAGTCGAAAGTAGCGAAGACGACGACGAAGGACCCCCACCTCTCATCGACTCCCGTCGAAGACCCCACCTCAACCCTCCTCCACCCTCAACTGCAACCGCTCCTCCTCCTCCTCCTCCTCCTCCAGCAGCAGGGAACGGACCCCCCTCTTCCTTCCTAGGAGCAGCCGTTCGAGCTCTCTCAGGAGGAAGGTTCATTGCATAAGTAGGACGGGTACCAAGGGATATCGTCGCATTGCGAGAGTTGAGAAGAAGGATGGAAGTGTTGAAATGAAGAGGGAGAGAGGGAGTGCGGTCGACGCGTCTTCTCGCGTGGTTCTGCTCAGAATTTCGCGCGAGTACCACGAGAACGCATAGAATCGTAGATCGTTAAAGATAGGAACCCATTAAAGAGGAAATACAAACTACACTAAAAGCCAACCCGACCGAAACGTCCTCTCCTCCACACTCCCTAAACCCTCCCTCCTCTCTCCACCTCCCTCCTCCTGATCCCCTCCCCCCTCCTCACCAACTCCGCCGTCAACCCAACCAAGTCCTCCTCCTCCATCTCGTCTCTCCTCCTCGCCTTCCTCCAAGCGCTGCACCCTCCACAAAGAACCCGACTGACGATCTCGATCCCTCCCGACCCGTCCGTCGCTCGCTCGCGCAGATTGATCTTGGAGTAGCGCTCGGAGGAGTCCGAGCCGCAGAGCCAGCACCAGCGGTTGCTGTTGCCGATGGTGGAGGGTCTGGTTCCGACGGTGAGGAAGGGGTGGAGAGGAGCGGGAGCTGGGGAGTTGGAAGAGGAGGAGGAGGAGAGGTGTCGTTTGGGGTCGGTGTGGGTGGAGGAGTAAGAGCGAAGTGGTGGAGGAGCGTTGTGATGATAGGAGGTAGAGGTAGAAGCTCCCATTCTGGCCATCTTCCTTCGTCGTTTCTCGAGGCGAGGGTCGACGTCTTCTGTGGCGGAGGAGGGGGATCGTTTGGGAGCAGGAGGTGGAGGAGCGAGGTAGGACGACGACGAGGTGCTTGGACCGGGGAGAGAGCACCGTTGATGGAGGGAAGCGTTGGATTGATGAGGTCTGTAGGAGGGGTCATTGGGGAGAGAGTGTCGAGAGGAGGAAGCGCGGTGGGAGGAGGAGGTGTCTTTCGTTCGTCGAGCTGGTTGATCTTCGTCGTCCGAATCTGAATCCTCCGACGCCTTGGGACCGAGGATTTTCTCTCGCCTTCGAGCAAGAGCTCCCTTCCCTTCTTTGAAGCTTCGCAAGTTGGCTTTGTAGACTGCTTCCGCGAAGGAAAGAGTCAATTCAAGCATCGAAGGTCAGTTTCGGCAGACGCGTTCCCTGCGACGAGAAGAGAGGAAAGGTGGAGGAACGACTCACAAACGCCTCGACAGCCTGCACAGAATTTCTGCTCTCCGGTCTCGATTTCCTTCAACCTATGCCAATACGAAGCGACGAGAGCTTTGCAGTTGAAGCAGGGAAGACCGGAGGGGCATGGGACGAGGTATGCCTGACTGTTCTCGGAGCGATGGGTCGAGGACGAGGGTTTGAAGTCTCGACGATCTTCTCCTCCTGGAGATGCGCCATCGCCGTCGTTGTTGTTGCTGAACGAAGGTCGAGAAGGAGGAGGTCTTGGACGCGACGAGGAGGAAGAAGGAAGTCCTCCCGTTGCTTGACGTTTGATCTTGAGGACAAGCTCGTCGATGATTACCTTCTGGTGATAGTGGTGCTGCTCGATGGCATTGAGGGTTCTTGAAGGATCTGAAGGAAGAAGCAGGCGGGAGGATGAAAGCGAAGGATGGTGAGCGACCTTTTCCGAGATGGCAGAAGGGAGAGAATGAGAGAGGAGCTCACAGAAGCTTGATAAGCTTTCCAATCCGGTTCAGGGTTCGCAGCGAGGTAGTTAGCGTATTCCTGTGGTTTGGAAGAAAGAGAGGTGAAGATAGGTCAGCAGGGAGAGCAAGGAGAAGAGCGGAACGAGCTGTACGTTCTTACGAGGTTTTCTGCGTCTGTCCATCGACCACCTCCCCTTCCAACAGGAGCAGGTTTCTTGAAAAGAGGTCTGCCGAAAGAGAGTAAGCCTTGTCAGCTCTGGGCGAGATAGAGAATGAAGAGCGAGGCAAGGGAGCTCACCTATCGTCCCCCGAAGATTCATCCTCCTCCGACGTCGAAGCTCGCCTGTCCCCCCTCGCCCTCTTCTTCCCCTTCGCCACCTCCAAAAACTGAGACGGTCCAGCTCCACTACCTCCTCCTCCTCTTTCCTCCTTCATCACCTTGATCTTTCTCTTGAGTTTCGGCTTCCAGATGACCTGGTACTGCTTCTCCGTCTCGTCTCTCGCCCTTCCCTCAACGACGGAGTCCCTCATCCAGTCGAGACTGAGGACCTTCTTGCCCTTGTAGAGGTCTCGTTCGAAGCCGGTGAGAGGACTGCTGGTGTCGATGAGGATGTGAGTTGCATCTTCGATCCATTGGGTGGAGATGAGGGTTTGGTTGGTGGATTTCTGGGGAGAGCGGATGGAGGAAAAGGGAGAAGGGAGCAGGTGAGCTCGACGTTTCCCTTCTTCGATGGATTCGACGAGGTCGACTTGACTTACCATGAGACCTTCGTACGTTCTCTTGGAATTCTGGGTCCTAGGATCAAAGAAGAAGACGAGTCCGGATCCAGCAGGCCATCTTTGAGACGAGGGACCGGCGGTGGCGAGAGGGGGAGGAGGGGCTGAAGGAGGTCGCGGGGACACCGTCTCAGACTCGGTCTTGACGGGTTGTTGCGTAGACATTTCGAAGGAGAAGATGTGTGATGGAGTTATCGGTGAGGTTGAAAGAGGGGAGGGATCATTCAGAAGGGTGGATGGGGGAGCTTGTTGTGGATGGGAGGGAGAAGAGGTCATTAGTCCGACTCCCTGGCAGCTCATCCAAGAGCAGGCCCTCGTCGCTCTTCACCGACCGCCATGATCTCCAGCGCAATATTTTGCACCCTCGCTCTATACCTCTTTCTCTCCGTCTCTGTTAGACGCGACTCGTTCAGCGAGTCCTGCTCCCCTGCAAAGCCGAAGTTGGCGACGCGAACTTCTTCGTTCTCGTACTTGTTTACTTCTTCTGACCTTCGCATTTCTCCTTCTCTTGCTGTTGCAACTTCCATCCCTACAACAGATTATCGCAAGTATACTACCATCGTGAACGTGCGTTTCCGCGTTGTTCTGAGGGAGAGAGCGGCGAGAACAAGCGCGACGCGTCTCTTCCCCTCCCTCCGTCCTCAGGGGGCAGCTTCCACAGACGACTCAAACTGGTCACTACCCCGCCATGGTGTCCGGACCCCAGGCTCTCTCGTAATCAGGATCAATCGACAGCCGCCGTCTTTTCCTTCTCCTGGCCCGAAAACGCGTCCCTCGAAGGTGACTACCGATTTTGCAGATCTCTTCTTCCTTTTTGCCCATGAGGCCTTCCGCGACCTTTTTTTGTTCGGCAGATCTGCATGATCCATTCCATTAGCTCTCCCTTGGCAATACGTTGCACCTAGACGATCAAATCTACCTGACCTTGCGTTCCTGTTTCGAGGCGAAAGCGGCGCCGTCCAGTCGACCTCTTCTTCTTTCAAGCTTCAACCACCACCACCATGTTCTCTCGTTCCCACATTTTCACCGCTCTCTATGTAGCTTTCTTCGCCTCCTTCGTACTCGCTGCTCCAGTAGATTAACGTAAGTCTGCTCTTCTCGCGAACGCCACTCAGACACGAGCGCTGATTCCTGATCTCTTCCCTTTCATTTTCACAGCTGGAGCTCCTTACCTCGAGTACTGCCAGCCTGTCACTCTCGTACGTAGCTTGCAATCTCGTAAACCTGTTGGAGTGAGCTCACCCTCTTCTCTTTCTTTTCCCTATATTTTCCTTCATTCAAAGGGACCCTGGCCCGGACCTTTCCCTCTCAACATCTCGGTCTACAGCGGTACCGTCCAACAATACAGCGAGACTAAACTTACATCGGACCCACCCGTAAGCTCATCTTCCTCCTCCTTGAGAGGGAAAATAATTTTAAGGGAGAAGGCTAAACTGATCTTCGCTTCGTTTCGATTCATTCATTCAAGTTGAAAACCTCCTCGTCAACTCCAATGAATCTACAGTCGATTACTTCGTTTCCTGGCCCGCGGACAGCAGCTTGTAAGTCTACTCTAGATCGATGCTTCAAAGTACTGGGAAGCTGACTGGGACTTCTTCTTCATCAACAACTAGGACGTTCTTGTTCACTGGACTGGGCAACCCGACCTTCTTGTCTACGAAGATCGTCGATGCCTCGGCGAACCAGACTCACTCGCTGCTGATCTCTTTTAACACTTTCTTCTCTCGCAGCCAAAGCCGGTAAGTCCATTTCGAGGAGCGACGCGTCGCGAACTGATGATCATCATCCAGCTCAAGCTGAGCTTTCTTCCCTTCCCTCTCGTTGGACTCTCGCTCGTTCAACAAGGGATCGATCCTTGGGACCGTCACGGTTGCGTCGCTCGCTTTCTTGCTTTGAGGATCGCCTGCTGCTAGATCCCTTTCACAACACCGTATCTAGCTCTCTCTTTTCTATCTTCTTATGTACAAATCTGGTTCCTTCGATGAGGGGCTACGACGAAGAGAGAGAAAGTAAACGCTCAGTTTCTTCGTTCGCTTGCCTGCCTTTCCTTTTCTCTCGCTCGTCTGCAGAACAGTGTGCATACATGCTCGAGAGGTCATCCATCGAGAATTACTGCTGCATGCTAGGAGGAACCCATTCCTCAGAACTCCCAAACGTCTCCTCGACGTCATCGAAAGCTGCATCCAAAACCAAAACCAAACGAGCATCAGCTTCGATCCTCCCTCTCTCCCAGTCCCACTCCCTCGGATTCGAAACAAAGACTTACCCTCCAAATCCTTCCTATCACAAAGCTCCACCAAATCACTCCTATGCAAGTAAGTGCACGAGTTTCTCAACGTCTCCCAAAGCGTATCGGATCCGATCCCTTTCGATCCTCCTCTCGCTCCAGGGCCTCCTCGTCCACTGCCCGTGGGTTGAAGATCAGCGGTCGAGTCGGTGTGTTGAAGTCTTAAAGCGGTGATGATATGCAAAGCGGCTTCTTCGTAACGTTTGAGGTTAATGCAGCTTATGCCGAGGTTGAATCTGAGAGAAGGGAACGAGGGGAAGAGGTGTGTTGTGTGAGATGGGAGAAAGGAAAGATGGAAGACGAAGAGAAGAGAGAAAAGAGACGAACCTTGCTCGAACGAAACTGGGTCGAAGCTCGAGAGCTTTCCAGTAGAAGTCGTGAGCTTCTTCGGCTCGTCCACCACTGAGAAGGGGAAGAAATCAGATCAGCTCGAGCAAAGAACGCGTCGACGAACGAGTCAAAGTTGAGTGATAGAGAGAAAGACGAATGCTGATGCTCACTTGGCGAGAGTAGCTCCGAGACGGTTGTAGAGTTGCCAGTCCTGAATATCGAGAAAGAGAGGAAGACGAAGAGAGGTCAGCCGAGTTCGAACGAACGCGGCGCACGAGCAAGCATCTTCGTCGTCGTCGACTTCTTGTGAAAAAAAAAGAGGAGAAGAGAAGAAAAACAACACTCACATCAGGTCGAACTTGCAAAGCAGTCCTGAAGCAATCCTGAGCGAGTTCGAACTCCTGCAACAACCGAAAACAAAAACCTTAGTCAGCTCCTCTCCTCTCTCCTCTTTTGTTTTGCTTCAAACTCACCCCACTAGTATTAAACAACACCCCCAACGCAATCTGCACATCCGCATCCACCTCCCCCCCACTCCCACTCCCACTCCCACTCCTCGCAAACCCAACCAGCGCTCCCACGATCCAATCGAACCTCTCCTTCCCCCCCGCGGCAAGTCCCATCTCCCTCTTCTTTGCCTCCGCCAGAGAGGTCTGATAGGCAGGGTTGGATGCAGCTGAGTGGGTGATCCAGGATTCTAAGGCGGAGAAGGTGGAGAGACGATCGTTGTTGTTTGTGTGGGAGACGGCGAGAGCGAGGTAAGGGGAGGGGGAGGTAGGGTGGATGGAGATTGATTTTTCGAGGGCTAGGATTGCTAGGGATTCGCGCTGGGTGGGGCGGGCGGGTTGGGGCGAAGAGGGAGATGATGACGGATAGATGGACGGGAGGGAGAGAGAAAAAGAGGGCATGTCAGCGAAGAAGAGAAAGTTGAGAAAGAAGCCAAAGACGAAAGACGCGTCTGGTCAATTCGCCGCATCTGTCGAACGAACGAACCTCATACTCCTGCTGCTTCACCCCCAACTCATACCACTCCTTCGCGTTCCCCGGATCCCTCAACACTCTCGCTTCCTGCTCCAGTACACTCTGTTTCCCCTCAACCCAACGACCCAAAGCAAAAACAAAACAAACACCAAACGGATCAGTTCTCTCTCTCTCTTCTTTCCCCCCCCCCCTCTCTCTCTCTCTCTCTCTCCTTCTTTCCCAAAAACTCACCTGAAAAGCATCCCCCCCAACCCTCCCCCTAGCCCACCTCTCATCCACCCAAGGATTCCCTTCCTGAAAAACATACCTCCCCTCCCGCCCCTCTTCCCACCCACTCCCGCTCATCAACTCCTCCTCCCACTGATCCCCCAACCTCCCTCTCTCCAACATCTCCCTCTCCGCCACACCCACACCCACTCCATACCCTTGCTTCGCTCCTCCCTTCCACAATCGACTATCCCCGTTGTAATACCTGAACGCTTCCTCATCCTGCATCTCCTCACCCTCCTGTCCCTCGTTCTGGTACGATGAAAGAACGTCTTCGGCGGTGTCGTCGTCGAGGATCTCCTCCCATGCTGAGGAGGAAGAAGAGCCGAGGATGTGGGTATCGTGTTGGAGTTTCTCGTCTGAGAGGGGGGAGTCGGCGAAGTGGACTGAGGAAGGGCGAGGAACGGGTTTGGTGAGAGTTGAGGCGACAGCTAAGTCGAATTGAGCGTCCCAGGAGGAGATGGATTTGAGAGAGGTTTGATGGATGGGTTGCTGTTGGTGAGAGTGGAGGGAATGTTGATAGTTGAAGACTGGGGAGTGAGGAGGGTGAGAGAAAGATTCCTGTTGCTGTTGCTGCGACGCGTCCACTTCTCTCCCCTTTCCCTTCCCCGCTCTCCCCATCGTCCCTCCAGCAGTCCTCTCCTGATCCTGATCTGAACTGAAAGCCTGAGCCCAACCTTCTTCTCCTTCCCTCGAAGAGTTGACTGAATTCGAGTTCGACTTCTGGACGAGTTCCTCCCCCTGAACGTCGGCTGAACCGTCTTTGAACTGTCGCATGAGACCCATGAAGGCTGAGTTTTGGAACTTGGCTGCTTGATCTGGCGAGGAGGAGGACGAGGTTTGCTGGTTTACAGAGTTGAGGAGGAGGGAGGCTGTTTCAGAGAGGGAGGAGGAGGTGGGGTGAGGTTGGCCTGGTTGTTGCTGTTGCTGTTGAGGCGAGGAGGGTTGCTGTTGCTGCTGCTGCTGCTGCTGCTGCTGGAACATGGGTTGTTGTTGTTGTTGTTGTTGATAAGGGAGGTAGTGAGGTTGAGGAAGATGAGGTGGTGCCCAGTTGGGAGCTGAGTTTTTAAAAAGAGGAAATGGTGAGCTCGCGTGCGTCTCTCTCTCTCTCTCTCTCTCTCCTTCTCCCCCCCCGCCGGAAGCTGAATGAGAAGGTCACCTCTTGCTGCGTGAACGAAGGCTCTATCGCGTGCTGCTACATGAGCTGGGGGAGCTGCGTTGTTGTCTCGTTCGAATCGACCAAAGTCTGTCCTCCAATCGAGGCCTTCAAGAGAGAGAGGGAAGACCCGTCATCGGTCAGCTTGGGACTCGATGAGAGAGAGAAGACCGAGAGAGAAGAGAGATGAAAAACTGACCTGGTTCGATCCCGCCAGGTCTCTGCTGTCCGTTCTGATAAACTCGATTCATCTCGTCTCGTTCTCTCGATCCCATGGGCTGTCCTTGTTGGTGCAGCAGGAAATTCGAAGCCCATTGCCCGGTTGGAGGAGCTGAAGCAACCGGACCAGGACGCTGCTGCTGCTGGAGAGCGTGGGCTAAGGAAGAAACATCGAACGCTCCGGGAGGAGGAGGATGCTGGTGTTGTTGCTGAGGTTGGTGCGAGGAGGAGGAAGGAGGTTGGGAGCTTCGGAAGGGTTGATTCTAGAGAGAGAGCACGGGAAGAGGTGGAGCGAGAGGTAGGTCAGCTCTCTCTTGCCGGGTCTCGTAGAGCATCGAAAAGAGCGAGAACCACGAGGATATATACCTGACGAGACGGCCCTGCTAGAGCGTTGTTGTAGATATCCTACAGAAAACGAACGAAACACAAGGGAGTGAGCTCGGAAAGAAAAAAAAGAAAGAAAAAGAAGGAGGAGGAACGAGCGTGTCAGTCAGAGTGGACTTGGAGGAACTCACCCTCTGAGCTCCTCGATCCTGCTGGAACTGGGAGGAGAGCTTGGCGAGAGGATTGTTGGACCCTTTGTCGCCTCCAGACATCAGTTGAGACATCGCCATAGCTGCAAAAGAGAGAGAGAGTGATGGTTGAAAGTTGAGCTTGAGCTTTCAACTTCTCGGCTCCTCCTCCCTCCTCGTTCCGAACTCCAAATCCTCCTCCCCCTTCCCCGCCAACGACCAACTTGCTTGCCCCTCCTTCCGCCCCGATGCGTCTCTCTCCCCTCAGGTAAGTCTCTCTCTCTCTCTTTCCTCCTTCTCTCTATACATCCTGAACCTCTTCCTTCGCTCCCTTCGCAGACTCGCCCAACAATCCATCGGAGGTCCTTCTGGTCCTTCCCAACTTCGCGGCGGCTCTCCCTCAGGCTTCCTCTCTCGACTCACAGGAGTGTCCAAGACTCGCTCCTCCGAATCCAAAGCCATCAACTCAGCAGTCAACTCTCTCCCACCAACTGTCAACACGCCAGATAGGAGGATTAAACACTTCCCTAAAGCTCTCGATCCAGATAGAGGTGAGTTCGACTTCAGCTTCTCTCTCTCCTTTCCTCAGCTCATCGTTTCCCCTTTTTTGCTCGTGTGGGATGCAGCCTACATCTACTCCAAGAAGATTGAAAAGACGAGGAAACCAATGAGTATGGGGTTCAGGATCTTCAACATATGTGGTTATGCTACTTGCGTCGGTGAGTCCTCAACCAACGAAGGAAGGGAGGGAGGGAGGGAGGGAGGGAGGAAGGAGAGGAGATGGGGAGACTCAGAGAGAGGGAGCTGACCTTGCTTTCCTTCCATCTTCGTCTCGAGTTTTTCAGGAATCGCCTACTGGATGTGGTTCGTACGAGATTGGGACGATCGAGTTTGGGGGGCTACCGTGAGTTCTTTTTCTTTCTCTCTCTCTTCCCATCATCTCCTCTCGCTCTTCCCCGCACCGTCCCTCCGTCCGTCCGTCGAACTCAACTGACCCGATCTCCCCTGCGGCTCCATCTCCTCTCTGTGCTACAGCACCGACGAAACCGACTCAAACGTCTAGCCCTCCATCGAGATCTCACAGCCGAGGAAGCAGCCATCCTTGCCAGACCTGAACCCGTCCAACACGAGATCCCAGGTGAGCTCTCTCTCCCTTCCCCTTCCCGAAAACGAAGCCTCTTTCTAGCTCACTGACACTCACTCGCTTCCTTCTAGGTCCCCGCTGGATCTTCACCCAGATCTCGTTGAACTTTGCGATCCAGAAGGAGATCAGGAAGGCGAGGAGGGCTCAGTACGCGGAGAATCAGAGGTTGGAGAAGGAGGGATTGGACGTGCCTGTGACTGGGTTGAAGGTGAGCTTTCTCTCTCTTCTCTCTCCCTCATTCCTTCTTACCCACTCGAGGTCTGTCTCCACAGCTTCGCGATGAGGAAGGGAGGAAAAAAAAAACGGACGGCCGAGCTGACTCTCATCATCATCATCTCTCGCCTTTTCCCTCTCAGATCAACTGGGCCAGATACGGTCTCGACCCCGCGATCTACCCGATGTACCAAGAAGGAGTAGACGAAACGATGGACTGGGGAGCGGTGCTGTTGGAGGAGGAGCAGTAGAGCGAGTGAACGAGGCGAGGTCGAGGTCGGACGCGTCGGTTGCCTTTTCGTGTTTCATCAGTTTTCCCTTTTTTTCTTTTTCTTTTTTTCGGTCGGTCTCTTTTCCTTCGTTTCGCATCGCATGATACACGCAGTTCACGTCCAAGAAGAAACCCTCTCTTCTCCCAGTTTCGTTAAGATGGAAAAAAGAAAGAGGGCAAGGACCGCGTTTCACCGGCAACGAAGAAGCGGAAAGTCGATTGATTCACTTGTAGGAGCTCAACGTTACCCAAACCGCATCTTGCTCTACAGCTATGGATCTCCCCGATACCGAACCCTCTTCATCTTCTTCATCACTCTCACCTCAACCGACTTCCTCACCACCAACAACGGAGGCTTCAGGAGGAGGAGGAGGAGGAGAAGCTCAACCTTCCAGCAGCAGCTCAAGCTCATCATCACCTTCCTCCCTCCTTCCTTCTTCCTCTCTCTCTCTCTCTGCTCCTGCTCCTGCTCCTCCTACCTTGGGCTACTCTCAGCAGGTACGCGCCCCAACCCTCTCTCCCTTTCTCCTTCATAAATCCCACTGACTTCCTTTCTCCTTTATCTTCGTTCAAAGCACCAACCTCTTTCCTTCCCTCCTCCTCCTCCCTCCATCCCCTCCCGATCCTACCCACCCGCCCCGAAAGGTCCTTCCCCGATCCCTAAATTCCTCAAAACCCTAGCTTTCATACTCTCGGTCATTCTGGGGAGTACTGCCGTGATGGCGTTCGTTTGGTCGGTGAGTTTTCGGGAAGAGGCAGGGACGGATGAGGAGTCGACAAAGGCGAGAGAGCTCACCTCTTTCCTCGTTGAATCTCTCCCTTTTTTTTTTCTTCGTTGCGGTTGGCGTTGGTTGGACAGCGTCTCCTCCTCCCTCGCATCTTCAAATCCAGGGAAGCTCGTCAAGTTCTCGTTCAAGATCAGATGTTGAGGATTGGGAAGCTTCAAGAGGAGGTGGATCGATTGAGGGAGGTTGGATTGATCAAACTTCCTGCCAAACCTCCTCGCCCATCTCCAGTCGAAGGGGAGGCGTCGGATGAGGGAGAGGGAGTGGTGGTGGTAGACGAGGCTGGGTTGAAGAAGGAGGAGGAGGAGGAGGAGGAGGAGGAGGAAAAGGGACTGGAGCAGGAGATCGTTGTCGATGGACCCGCCTACGCAACAACCATCCTCCCTTCCGACTACCTCTACGAACTAGGAGCTCTTCTGCCTGGCTTGGCCCCTAAACCTCGTCCTATCACTCTGACGCAGACGTTGAGGTCCTTCTCGGCTCAGTTGACCACGCAGACGTTGACTTATTCGTCCAAGACGTGAGTCGGTCTGCTCTCCTCTCCCTCCCTCCCTCCCTCTCGCTCGCTCGCTCACAGAACAGAACATGCTGACGTTCTGCTTCGATACGACAGGCTACGCGCTGGAGGAGGAGGTGGAGTGGGTCTGACGAGCTTGGGAGATAAGTTGGGGAGTGGAGGAGCGTTTGGATCGGGAGGGATGAACGAAGGGGATCGGGAGGCGATTGGGATGATTGGTGGGTTGAGAGGGGATGTCAGAGGGCTGAAAGGGTGCGTTTTTCTTCTTCTTCGCTCAGGTATCTGGTAGAATTTACTGACTGAATCTTTTTCGTTCTGAACGCCGAGCAGACTTCTGTTGAGTCGGTGAGTTGGAACGCGTCGTCGGCTCTTTCCTTTTCTCGCCTCGCCTCTCGTCTCGTTTCGTTCCTTTTGGTGAGTTCCAAATGCTCACCTCAGGTCTTCCCTTTTCCTTTCGTTCAAATCAGTCGCACGTTCCCTTCCTCCTCACCGTCATCTTCTAATCCTAGGGCACAACCTCAGTTCCCAAGCTTCTCGGCGCGTTCGTTGTCGTCTCAAGGAGGAAACGGTTCGCCTGCCGCTCGATGGACTCCTCCTCCCGTTACGAGCACGCCCAGTGCGGATGGAGGAACGTTGTCTGTTGATGTTAGTGATGGTCGCTGAGTGCGCGTGCTTGATGGTGTTGTTGGAAGGGACGAGAGGGAGGAGGATGAGAGAGATCATGAAGCGTTCTACAGCGTCAGAAAGCGGCTTTGGACTTGGTTCGGAAAGAATTTCTTGGAGGATCCCAAATCCATAGCATGAGCCACCTACCCGTTAGATCTGCGAGCTCGAAACTCGGAACCATGAAGGAAAAAAAAAGAAAGAAGAGATCACCCCTCTCCTCTCCACCTCCTCCCTCGCTCCCAACACCCACCCCCTCCATCTCCCTCGTCTTCTTCTTTCTCGAAGACCCGTCAACCACTTCTCTCCCCCCCCCCCTGACCGCTACAGCCCTATCTATCTCTCCACCATCAACTCCCACCCGCCTTCTTCAAGGAGAAAAACCTTTCCTCTTCTCGTCTCGAACGAGATCGACCTCGACTCCACCTCCTTCCTCCCCTCCCCTCCCTCCTTCCAGAGGATTCTTCTGAGATATGAAGATCATCAGGAAGAACCCCAAGAGGACCGTACCTCCTGTGAGTTGGCTCTCCTTGTTCTTGAAGAAGGGTGTGAGGAGCGAGGGGGAAGGGGGCCAGGTGAGATGAGAGAGGAAGGAAGGAGGACGACAAGTCAGCTCGTCCCTTCTCGCTCGTCTCTGTCTCCCTCCTCTGCTTCGCGCTCCCTTCGTTTCATATCTCCATTGCCATCTTTGGATATCACGAAGCTGACTCTTGTCTATCTTTGCGTGCTTTCTGCAGCTCCCGGAGGTTGCGACTCTGATCTCCCTCCTTCTCGCCACCCCCGACGAGGAACTCTCCACCGTCCTCGTCACCGTCCCCTCCTGGCCATGGCCTCGAGGTGATCTCCACTCCTGGACGCAGGTGCTCAACAAGTTCGACGAAATCCTCGAGAAGACGATCACCGAGTACGATATCAAGACGATCCAGGTCAACGAGTTCACTCCGAGAACGAAACAGACCGTCCTGGAGATTTTGAGGTTCGAGAAGATGCTCCTAGAACACTGCACCAACAGGAAGATCTACGCTTCTTTCGATGTGAGTACAGTTTCTTCCTCCTTTTGTTGTAAGATCGTGGTGGAATTGTTTGGAGGTAGAAGCAGGGCTGGCGGAAGGAGGGGGAAGGAGAAAGGAAGGGATTCGAGAGCTGACCTCGACCTCCCTTCCTTCTCCTTCCCCTCCTTTCTATAGCGTCTCGGAGATCTCCTCTTCACCCAGGATCTCGACGTTCTCGAATCCACCCTTCGTCTCCTCCATCGACCAGCTCAACAATACTCCTCCCCGAACCACACTTCGGAACTCTCCTCCAACTCGCTCATCGTCAAACGACTCCTCTCCCTCGCTCAAGGATGGGGTCCAACTCGAGAAGCAGGCTTCACTCTCGCTCGACTCGCTTCAGAGGAAGACGACGATCTCGAACTCCCCATCGAGCTCGGAGAGGTCTCGTTCCAGTTTTACCGACGACCAGGAGTGGTGGATCGGTTTGCGGTATTCAAGGAGGAGCCAATCTCACCTTCGAAGGTCGGAGGAGCAGAGCAGTCGACACCAACGCCCGCTGGAGCAGCTTCGTCTTCTTCAGCTACCACTCCTCACGCACCACCACCACCACCAGCATCAGCATCAGCCTCTACTCCCTCCCATCTCCACGAATCCCACCAGTCCACTCCCATGAAGCCCAAGTCCAAGCTCCTCTCCGACATCAAGGACGCTTTCAGGACTCCTTCCGCCGGCGCTCCTCCCGGAACTCCCTCTTCCACCACTCCAGCAGCAGCTTCCGGTCCTTCCTCCTCCACACACGAAGGTCTCACCACTCTCGTTCTCGGAAACGTTGGGAAGCTCGCAGCGACCAAGAGCCCGATGGATGTTCTCGCGGATGTCGTCGAGGAGCACTCGGTTCCAGAGGAGGAGAGGTTCGAGTTGTTGAACAGGATTAGGATCGCGATGGGGATGGGGAAGAAGGATACGAGGAGGAAGATGTTGTCGATCAGGTGTTTGGCTCTTGCGACGTACAGTAAGTTTCTATCCTTCTCCCTCCCTTTCTCGGTCGCGTGGAAGCTGATCCTCTCCTCCCGTCCCGTCTCGTTCCCGTGCTCGTTCTCGACAGGTCATCTCGTTCCTGAATCCAACGCTCAGACCGACCTCTTCCTCTACGAGCCCGACATGGTCTCCCACGTCGCCGAACTCATCCACTCGGAGTCCAACATCCCTTACAACATCCAGACGGCAGCCATCTACGCTCTCGATGCCATGTCGAGGTACCGTCACCGACTCGGAGAGGTCATCAGTTCCATCAACGCCAGTGCGAACCACGGAGTCCTCATGAGCTTGTTCAGGTCGATGGTCGTGAAGTTGACGGAAGATAAACGTGAGTCTCGCCTTTCTTCTCTCTTTTCTCGAAGACGCGTGAGCTCGCTCTGACTTTTCATCCCCTCTCTCCCCCTCCAAAGCCGAACCTCCCTACGAGTTTGTCGAGGCCCTCATCACCTTCATCACCTACCTCGTCGCTACCGCCGCCTACAGCAACATGCTCATCGGAGCTGGACTCGTTCCTCTGCTCGTTCAACTCGTGCAGAACGAGCTGCCGTCGAGGCTTCCTGTGAGTTCACGAAGATCGCCTTCTCTCGCCTTCCTTTCGTTTCCTTCTCTTGATCTAACCCTATGCTTTCGGTTTTCTTAGATCGTCGTCAAGTCGATCAACCTACTGGATCACGTCGTCTACTCGAACCCCAACGGATTCACCATCTTCCGAAACGCTGGAGGTCTGGAGGCTTTGACGGACAGGATCAAGGTCCGTTCTCTCGCGTCGTCCCTGCTCTTTCCTTTCCCCGACTGACCTGGTTGCGTCCATTTCTCCCAGTCCGCTGTCGATTACGGAGTTGAGACTCACGGTTCTCTGATGGAGACGGAGCAGAAGCAGGACGATTCGCCTTACGGTTCGTTTCGACTTTCTCTTCCTTTTCGTCGTCGCGTCGACAGAAACTGATCGACTTTCTTCTTCTTCTTCTTCTTCGAACTACAGGTATCCTCCCGTTCCCTCGGTTCTCAGCCCTCAAGGCTCTCCTTCGATCGATCAGTCGGATGATGCAGACGACCGGAACCGCCGACGGACTCAGGAATCTCATCGACTCGTCGCTTCCCAAGTCGGTCAAGAAGATCATGGAGTACCGAAAGGTGTTTGGACCCACCATCTTCTCTCATGGTATGTTCTCCATCTTCTTACCAGTTCGCTCGAATCGGTCGAGCTAACGTCTTTCCCTTCTCTTCGTTCGAATAGCTCTGAGCATCATGGCGACCTTCGTTCACAACGAGCCCACCTCCCTCGCCGTTCTCCAGGAAGCCAAGTTACCCGAGGCTTTCTACGATGCTATCGAAGAGGATGTGGAGCCTTCAGCTGAGGTGATTTCCTGATCCTCCTCGTCTTGAAGGCCGCTCGTCGTTTCTCGAGGAGCCGAACTGACGCGTTGCTTTTTCCTTCCTTTCCCTCGCAGGTTATCTTCGCAATCCCCAACGTCATCGGAGCTCTCTGCCTCAATCAAGCTGGACTCGATCAACTCGCCGCTCGACCTACCATCATCCCCAAGATGGTCGACATCCTCACCTCGGAACGACATCTCAAGATCCTCCAGGAGAAGGAGACGTCTCACCAGATGGGAAACTACTGCGACGAGCTCATCCGACACCATCCTTCCCTCAAGGAGCCTCTCCTCAACGCCATCATCGAGGTTCTCAAGCGACTCAAGGTTCTCGGATCGAAGGTTCCTACCGACGAGGACTCAGTCTATACGATCTTGCCGAAGGACGCCGTTCTGTCGAAGAAGGGAGAGGTCGTCGTCGCCGAGGAGAAGAAGGAGGATACGAACATGGCTGTAGATGAACCCTCAGCATCGTCCTCGACTTCAGCTCCTGTTGGAGAGAGCTCGACTTCGTCAACAGCAGCAGCAGCAGCCGACGCGTCAACTTCCGCTGGAGCTTCCTCCTCGTCGGCACCAGCAGTCGAGGCTCCTCCTCCTCCCAAGTCGAACCCAACGGATCAGGAAGCTTACGTCGACAACCTGGTCGTTCTTTTCATCGGAGTTACCGCACGAGTGAGTTTCTCGAACTCTTCAACGCGTCTCGGTGCTCTATCTCCATCTGACTCTTCATCTCTCCTTCTCTTGTCTCCAGTTCCTCGAAGGTCTCTTCCACACCCAAGGTCACTGCAAGGAGTTCATCAAAGCCGACGGTCTCGCTCTCGTTCTCGACCTCTACACCCTCCCTGCGATCCCCTACGACTTCGCTGGATCAGGGGCCGCCGACGCGCTCTTCGGACTCTTCAGGGCTGTCAGCGACGTCGAACCGAACCCAGTCCTCAAGGCTTTGCTCAAGCCAGTTCGAGCTTCCCTCGACGAGACGGTCGAGTTTTGGTCCACGATCCCTGCGACTTCGAGACTTGCTGCGATGAGCGAACTTCCTGGTGAGTCAAGCTCTCCCGTCTCCCGCTCCTTCGGCTCGAATCTGACTTCTCTTCGACTTTTTCTCAGTCGGTCCCGAGCTCGATGCCGCCAACCTCTTCTTCCGACGACTCGTCTGCCTCCACGGCCGAGTCGCCCTTCTCGCCGACATGTATCGAGGAGTCGGGTTCGCTCAATCCAAGGTCGCGACGGGATTCCTTCAAATCCTCAACACTCCCGAGGAGACTGCCGTCCTGAATGATCTCGGAAAGCTTCATCGAGCCTGCACCTGGGAGAACATCCTCATCAAGTCAGCGATTCCAGCAGCCGTCGTCGCCATCATCGAGACCAAGACTCCTGGATCGAGGGAAGTCGCGCGAGGAAACATCAACACTGCGATCGGAGTTCCCGAGGAGGTCATCTCGGATCTGGCTACGGCTCTTCCCGACGGAGCGAGCGAGTCTATGGTGGACGATTCGATCAGGACGAGGAACGGAAAGGCTTTCAAGTACCTCGTTAGCCAGGTTCCAGCCTCGTTGACTCCGTTCTTCCAAGGTTCGTTTCCCTCGTTTCCTTCTTCGCCTCTTTCCCTTCGCTCTCAATCCGTTGCTGATCTTTCCGACTTTCTCATCATCTGCAGCGATTCTGAAGTTCCTCATGTTCAAGCGAGGTACGGACGCCAACCACAAGAAGAACGCCTTCAAGATCGCCGAGACGATCTCGAGGATTCTCGTCGACCATCTCCGGTGGGGACAGGACTGTGAGTTTCTTCCTTCTCTCAAGCTTCTTTCGATTCCTGAAACTGATCGTCTCCTTCCTGCTCTCCTTCCAGTCGAAATTCCTCTCGATCCGATCTCCTACTACGCCTACGGAACCTTGGTCGTCGGGTTCACGACGGTTCTTCTTCTCGACGGTTCGTCTCGCTCTCTTTCCATCTCTCTTTGTCAAGCTCGACGAGCTAACGTCCTTCTTCATTCTTCCAGAACGATCTATGTCCCAGGGAAGTGTTCAAACGATGCTTCTCTCATCGTTCGAGTACGTCGGAGGAGTCGACGCTCTCGTCCAAGTCGCGTCGAGGTACGCTCACGCTTTCGAGGAACTCGACTCCGCCGAAACCCTCCCAGCTCGAGACAACGTCCACATCTTCAGCGGTCTTAAGGTCACGCTCAACCTCCTCAACACCCTCGTCAGCGCGAGAGCTCTCTTCGAGGCTCCTCACACAGCAGCTTTGACGACTCGAGACCGAGCAGCAACCGGCGTCGAGGACTTCGACCCTTATCGCTTCCTCGTCAAGCTTCGAATCGCCATCCTCCCTCTCATCCGAGACATCTGGAGGTCTTCTTGGCTCCCATCAGCTCCCGTCAGCGTCAGCCGAACCGTCGTTCAGGCTCTTCTTCGAATCATGGACGCCGATTTGGAGGAGAAGCCCGAGCCGACAGCAGGAGCGGCAGCAGGAGGACCTCTCGGAGGAGCCGCACCCTCGCTTCCTCGACCTCCTCCTTCAGCGGAGAGGATTCAGCAGCTCGTCGACATGGGATTCTCCGCTCACGCTGCCACCCAAGCTCTCACTCGTTGCCACAACAACACGAGTCTCGCCGCCGAGTTCCTCCTCTCCCACCCCGGAGCTTTCGCCGCTCCTCCCGCTCCCGCTCCAGCACCAGTCGAAGAAGCGCCCGCCGTCGTCGTCGATGGAGAGGCTCCTCCAGCAGCCCCAGCAGCCGAAGGATCAGCTTCAGAATCAGGAGGAGACGCCGAGATGGCAGATCCTTCAGCCGAAGGAACCTCTTCCTCGAAGGGAAAGGAGAAGGAGAAGGAGGAGCCTGTGGTCCTGAGATGGGAAGATCGTCGAACAGAGTTGAACGAGGCTAGGGAACTTCTTCGACCGGATCTCAGCGAACGAGCTCTCTCCCTCGCAGATCAGCACGAGGCTCTCGTCTTCGACATCAAGCCAGCGTTCCTCGCTTCCGTCGGTCCCATCAAGGATCTCGTCGAGGAAACGTTTACTCTTCGGGACAAGGCTATGGACGAGGAGAGCGCGAAGGTCGCCGTCCGACTACGACTCTTGGCCCTCATCCTTCACGAGGGTTCGTCAACGATCGTCAAGGACGACGCTCTGGTCGAGGGAACGATGGATCTTGTCGTCGCTCTCGCTTCCGAGATTCCAGCTACCTCGTCGGAGGAAGGAGCAGTCGCTACTCGACCCAAGTGGCTCGCTTCCCAGCTCCTCATCGTCGAGGCTCTTTTCGTCCTCAGCGAAGACATCAAGGAGGTCGCCATCACCGCGGAACCCACGGAACCCTCGTCGGAAGAGTCGTCGTCGTCGGTCGTCGCTTCCTCCTCCTCGATCTTCACTGGTCCCGTCTTTGAGAAAGCTCGAAGAACCTTCTTCGACCAAGCCGTCCAGCTTCTTCAATCCGAGGACGCGCCCAGAGAGGAGCTCGCTTCCACCCTTCGACTCCTCGTCCTCCTCACTCGAGATCACACCTTCGCGATCGAGTTCGCCAAGCGAGATGGAGTAGCTCTCATGAGTCGACCTTTCAAGAACTCGAAGAGGTCGCTCTCGGGATGCCAATCGTACATCGCCATCATCATCCGTCACGTCGTCGAGGAACCGAAGGCGCTTCTCGCGTTGATGCAGCAGGAGATCAAGCAGTGGTTCTCAACTCCGAGGTCCAAGGTCGTCGACGTCAACCACTTCGTCAAGAACACGAAGCAGATCGCTCTCAGGGATCCGGAACTCTTCATCAAAGCCGTCCAAGCCGAATGCGCTCTCGTTCAACCTACGTCGGCCAGCGGAACCTACCACATCAACCTCAAGGCCGCTCCCATCCCTCTCAAGCCCGCCGAACCTTCTACCATCGTCGCTCCAGTACCAGAGGCACCTTTCGGCGAAGGATCGACCACTCTTCCCCCGACGACGGAGCCTTCGAACGAGATGCACGTCGACGATCACGTCCTTCCTTCAGGTCCCGACTCGGACGTCCTCGAAGCCATGGTTCATCATCTCCTCGGAGAGCTCATGCTCGTCGGCAAGAAGGCAGTCTCGACGGCTGATCTCGTCGCTGCTACGGCCGCTGAAGCAGCTCCCAAGGTCGTTGAGGCTTCGTCTTCCTCGAACGCGACCGCCGCCGCTGGAGGATCCCCTTCGAAGGAATCAGCTCCCGGACCAGTCGATCCCGCGACTACCTCTTCGTCGGCTGCTCTCTCGGACTACGTCTACTCGTGCCTTCTCATGCAGAACCTCACGGAGTTGCTTGGGTCCTACATGAGTTGCAAGACAGCGTGAGTTTGAGACGCGTCTCTTCCCTTCGACTTTTCCCCCTTTTCCGACGCTGACTCCCTCTCTTCCTCTTTTCTTCCAGCTTCCTCACGATGGGTCGACGACGAGGTGGAAAGGACAGTCTCCTCACCGCCGGAAAGCCTCGAACGGCCATGCTTCACTTCATCATCCACGATCTGCTTTGCTGCACCACTCTCGTCGAGCAAGCTCCTCCAGTCCAACCCGAAACCAAGAAGGCCATGAGCATCGCCAACTGTGCCATGTCGGTCCTCGTCGCTCTCTGCTCAGACGTCAGCTCAGGAATCGACCTCAAGGACGTCTCGCCGGAACTCATCTCGGTCAGGAAGGTCGTTCTCGACGCGATCTCGAAGGCCATTCGAGATACCATTTCGTCGGCGGATCACATCGACGTTCGGTACGGTCGACTTCACTCCCTCAGCGATCTCTGCTACCGTCTCCTCACCGCTCGAGCGAGCGTTCAGCCCAAGGGACACGACGACGGAACTCTTCACATCGCGAAGATCATGTTGGAGAAGAACTTCGCCGGCGTCCTCACCAACGCTTTGGCTGAGATCGATCTCAACTACCCCGACGTCAAGCTCGTCGTTACCGATATTCTCAAGCCTCTCGAGCATCTGTTAGTACTCTTCTCCCTCCTGCTATTCCTAAGGACGAAGACCTGACCCCGCGTTTGTGTTTCCACAGCACCAAGATCTCGATCAAGATGGGTCGAGCTTCCGACAAGAAGAAGGACTCGTCGAAACCTCAGGACGAGACCGACGGTCAGAGCGAGATGACTTCCGACTTGGACGACGACGAGGATGGATCTTCGAGCGACGATCTTGGATCGGAGGGAGACGAGGAAACTCCTGATTTGTACCGAAACTCAGCTCTTGGGATGTGAGTTTCATTTGCCTTTCGTCGCGTCTTTTTTCCTCTTCGGACTCAACTGACCCTCTTTGTTCGTACTTTCTTTCTTTCCGCAGGTACGGAGGAGAGATGGAAGAAGGCTACGACGACGAGTCCGCCGGAGACGAAGACGAGGATATGGAGGGATACGACGATATGGAGGACATGAGCGAGGGACCTACCGAGTCTGGAACTGAGTCTGGTTCCGATGACGAGGAAGCTCTCGAGGATGATCTGATCGCCGACGAGGGAGAGTGGGAGGATGAGGATGATGATGGAATCGTGGAGGCCGACTCAGATTCGGATGGAGGAGACGAGATGCACTTCGATGTGAGTCTGCCGTCGCGTCTCTTTCCTTTGATTTTCTTCCCCTCTTTTGAGACTGACGTATCCATCTCCCTTTCCTCATGCAGGACGATGGAGACGAAGCCGACGGACATGCAGGTCTCAACCTCATCGATGGGGACGACGACGATATGGACGATATGGAGGAGGGTAAGTCGACGAATTCCTCCCTTTCTTCTCTCTTCGTTCCGTTGCTAACTCGCCTTCTCTTTCTTCGTAGGTATGGGAATGATGGAGGATGACGACGATGAAGACGATGGAGGAGATGACGGTCAGGAAGAGGAGGTCGAGTGAATACATTTCTTCAGTTTCTGTTCGTTCTCGGAGCGTTTCGTTCGTTAACTTCTCTTTCGTCTTCTTCCAGCTTCGAGGACGAGCTCAATCAGATCGAGGCCGACTACGACATGCCTCCTCCTCCCGACACTCGTCTCACCAACTGGGGATGGACTCAAGCTTCAGATCGATCTGCTGATCCTTATGCTGCCTCGAGTCGTCGTGGTCGATACTTAGGTTCGTCTTTTCCACCTTCGTTTCACTCTCCTCCTTCGACCCACAGGCCCCCCTCGCCCTATCTCATCTGACACCTCGTTCGTTCCTTCTTTCCTCTCTCACAGAGATCGATCCCGCTGAGTTTGACCCAGAAGGAGCCGGCGGTCGAGCTCGACTATCCTCATCCGTTCTTCGACAACTCGCCGAGCCTGGTCAAGGATACGCCGTCCTTCCTATCGGAGCCATGGGTGGAGGAGGACCTGGAGGAGGAGGAGCGGGAGCGCTTTTCGCAGCTGGAGGAGCTGGAGAGCAGCTCATGGCGACGATCGAAGGAATCATGGGAGGACCTGGAAACGCGACTCGTCTCCTCGGACAACTCCTGGCTCAAAATGGACCTCGAGGAGCCATCGGAGTCGCTGTACCGACCGGAGCTCTTCCTCCAGGAGCGGCAGCGATGATGGGCTTCGAACCTACTCGCGGCGGAACGGGAAACGTCCCTGGATCTGGGCGAGCTCATCGAACAGCCTTCGACGGTCGACCCGAATCACGCTCCTCGTCGGATCCCTTCTCTTCCCAGGAATTCGTCCCTCTCCCCACCGCTCAACGATGGCTGGACGAGGAACGGATCACTCAAGGACGATTCGTCGCATCTCGACTAGGAAAGCTCACCAACCACGTCGTCAACGCTCTCATCCCTGCCGCGAGGGAGGTCGCTCGGAAGATCAAGGAGGAAGACGACGCTGCCGCTCAGGAGGCGAAGGAGATTGACGAGAAGAGGAAGATCGAGGCGGAAGAGAGCATGGCTGCTCTTCGGAATCAGGTTCGAGAGGAGACGCTCCTCGCCGAGTCGGTACCTCTCCCTCACTCGACTGGTCCAGGAACTCCCGCTCCTGAACCTGCCCAAGCTTCAACGGAGGACGTCGAGATGGTCGATGCTCCAGCTCCGGCTCCGGCTGCTGCTTCGCCTTCTGCTTCCGTCCCTGCTCCTCCGACGGGTAAGTTCTCTCCTCGCTCTTCTCCCCCTCCGATCTCCTTCGCTGACCTCGCTCTTTCTTCCCTTCCAGTGGACGAGGTTGTTGCTGCTGCTGTTCCAGCTTCCCCTGCTTCCGCTGTTGAGGCTCCTCTCACGAGTGAGCGCCCTTTCTTCCTTAGAGTTCGATTTTGCGACCTAAAACTTTCCCTTCTTTTCGCAGGCTCAGCATCAGCCGAAGCTTCGACTTCTTCGACTTCCGCCGAGCGACTTCCGCCGGCCTCTGCTTCGACTTCGACAGTGATCCGTCAGTTCTCTTCTCCTCTCACACCTCTTTCTACAAACTCGTCACTAATACTGGTTCTTCTCTCTTTTGCAGCCGAGCAAGAGATGGGCGACGGATCGAACTCTTCCGGAGACGAGGGAGACGACGCGAACGAAAACGACGCTGAGGCAGGTCCTTCCCAAGCCGGCGAACGGGTCACCATCACCATCCACGGGGAGGAAGTCGACATCACTGATACCGGAATCGACATCACCTTCCTCGAGGCTCTTCCGGACGACATGCGAGAGGAGGTTCTCAACCAGCACTTCCGAGAGCGACGTCCAGCCGCTCGACCAGCAGCTTCGGCTCCCACCCAAATCAACTCGGAGTTCCTCGACGCTCTCCCAGCGGATCTTCGAGCGGAAGTTCTTCAACAGGAAGCCGTCGAGCAGTCCCGCCGAGATCGAGAGGAGGCGTCGCGTCAAGCTCGAGACGCAGCTGCAGCCGCAGGAGGTCCTCCTCCAGCTCAACCAGCCGACATCGACCCAGCCAGCTTTCTCGCCAGCTTGGATCCTCAGCTCCGAGAACAGGTCCTTCTCGAACAGGAGGACGGATTCCTCCAGTCTCTCCCAGGAGAGATGCTCGCTGGACTTCGTCTCTACCGAGGCGGAGGAGGAGGAGGAGGAGGAGGTGGACCACCAGGAGGAGGAGCCGGAGGACGATTCGCTCGTCGAGGAGACATCGGACGACAAGGAGAAGCTTCAGGACCAGGAGGAGCTGCCGCCGTTGTACCAGCCAAGAAGCCACCAACTCGAGACGCCATCCAACTGCTCGACAAGTCCGGAATCGCGTCCCTCGTTCGACTCCTCTTCTTCCCCGAGGTCTCTCGAAAAGCCATCGTTCCTCGCGTCCTCGTCAACCTCTGCGAGAACTCCAAGACCAGAGCCGAGCTTCTCAACCTTCTCCTTACGGTCGTCCAGGACGGAACAGGAGATCTCTCGGCGGTCGACAAGAGCTTCGCGCAGATGACTCTTCGAGGAGGAAAGAACAACACCCCCAAGGCGACGCCCAAGAAGAAGGGATTCCCCGAGACTCCTGGACCCGCTGGACTCTTCTCTCATCTCTCGGCTGAGAGCGTCCCTACCTTCATCGCCCAACGATGCTTCGACGCCCTCTCCCAAATCGTCAGCAGCATCGAGCGAGCCTCGTTCTTCTTCCTCACCGAACACGACGTTCTCGTTGGACTCAAGCGAGCGACAACCAAGAAGGGAAAAGGAAAGGAGAAGCAGATCCTCCAGACGAAATACCCTCTCGTCGTTCTCCTCGGTCTCCTCGACAGGCCTTCCCTCCTCAAGAACTCGAGCATGATGGACGCTCTCACGGGTCTTCTCGTCAACGTTACTCGACCGTTAACGACCCTCCCTCCTCCCGCCCCTTCGGACCCTTCCAAGGACGGCATGAAGGACAGCATGATGAGCATTCTCTCGTCCACCCTTCCATCCTCCACTTCGACAGCGGTTCCAGCTCCAGCAACACCGTCGAACCCTCCCACGACCTCGACCGGCGAGAACCCTCCCGTCGCTGAAGGAGCTCCCTCGGATCCCAAGGCGCCCGTTGAAGAGTCAAGTCCAGTACTCTCTCATCCTCCTCAGGTCCCGAACAACGTTCTTCGACTCGTCGTCAACGTTCTCACCGTCGGAGATTGCTCGAGCGTAACCTTCAAGTCGGCTCTCACCCTCATCCACCACCTCTCCTTCATCCCTGACGCTCGCGACATCATCACCGCCGAGCTTCGATCCCAAGCTCAGGAGTTCGGGAACACTCTTCAAGCCGAGCTCGACGAGCTCTCGAAGGTCCTCGGAACAGCAGAGGAGAACCCGAGGACGGTCACCATCGCCAAGTTCACTCCCGCGTCGTCGACTCAGGCGAAGCTTCTCCGAGTTCTCAAGACTTTGGAACACATCTTCTCGGCTAAGCCAGTCGTTGCTCCAGCTGCTGAAGCTGCTGGTGAGTCCACTACTTCCTTCTCTTTTCTTCATACCCGCGAACTTTGCTGACGTCTCCTCTCTCTTCTCTTCAACCTCAGCTCAAGCTCCCCCAGCTGCTGCTGCTCCGGCCGTCGCTGCTCCGGTTCCCGCTCCTGCACCAGTGCCAGGTGAGTTGCGTTTCTCTCTTTTCCATCTCGTACCGACTGCCTCGCTGACTTGCTTTCCTCCTTTTCTTCAGCCGTCGCGCCAGATGCCGCTCAACCTGCCGACCCAGCCGTCGCTGCTGCTTCGTCGAGCGTTCCCGTCGTCAAGGAGGGTCCTACTCCCGAGCAGGAAGCTATGACTGCCGTCTACTCCAGCTTCCACTTCGCCGCTCTTTGGGCCAAGCTCAGCGAGTGCCTCGCCATCGTCGCCGAGAACGAGAGTCTCAACGACGTCGCTACGGTCCTCCTCCCAGCCATCGAAGCTCTCATGGTCGTCTCGAGATACGCTGGCCACAAGCCTATCCTCGACGTCGCTCAAGGATCGCTCTCCCCTCGATCCCCGTCGGCGACGCTGGAGGGAAGCGAGGACGTCTTCCTCACCTTCACGGACACCCACAAGAAGATCCTCAACGACCTCCTTCGAAACAACCCGGCGCTCATGAGTGGATCGTTCTCGCTGCTCATCCAGAACTCCAAGGTCCTCTCGTTCGAGAACAAGCGAGCCTACTTCAGCCAACAGCTTCGTCGTCGGCCGAACCGGGAGCAACACGGAACCCTCCAGGTCAACGTTCGACGAGACTTCGTCTTCGAGGACTCGTTCTCCAAGTTCCAGCGATGGACACCCGAGCAGATCAAGTACGGAAAGCTCAGCTGTCGGTTCTGGGACGAGGAGGGAGTCGACGCGGGAGGAGTTGCTCGAGAGTGGTTCTCGTCAGTCTCGTTCTCTCGTCCTCGAGACTTTCAAGACGCGAGCTGACCTTCTGCTTGCCTTCTTTTTCTTTAGGGTCCTCGCCAAATCGATCTTCAACCCCAACTTCGCTCTAGTGAGTCCAAGTTCACTTTTCGCTTTGAAATTTTCGCTTTGAAGTCCTCCAGATCCTGACTCCGTCGCGTCTTTCTTTCTCAGTTCGAGCCCTCGTCCAGCGGAGCTTCGACCTACCAGTTCAACAAGCTCAGTTCCATCAACCCAGATCATCTCGCCTTCTTCCGATTCGTCGGTGTCGTCCTGGCCAAGGCCGTTCAGGATGGACGACTCCTCGACGCTCACTTCGTCAGGTCGATCTACCGACAGCTTCTTGGAGCGAAGAACATGGGTCTTTCGGTCAGTTCGCTCTCTTCTTGGATTCAGCGAGACTCTCCGCCTAACAACTCTTCGCGCTTTCTCTATCTCATAGGATCTCGAGATCGTCGATCCTTCGTACCATACCAGTCTCAAGTGGATGATCGAGAACGTGAGTGTTTCCATCGCGAATCAAACTCGTTCAGAGACGAAACTGACGTCTCCTTTTTTCTTTCTTGCAGCCTATCGAGGATCTCGTTGAACTCTCCTTCTCGGTCGAGTCGGATGCCTTCGGAGAACAGAAGGTGCACGATCTCATTCCCGATGGTCGAAACATCGCCGTCACCGACGACAACAAGCTGGAGTACATCCAAAAGTACGCGTCTTTTCCTCTTTTGCCTTTCGTCCCTTCCCCGTCGCTGACCTCTCCCCTCTTTTCACTCCAGGATGGTCAACTACCAACTCTCCGACTCGGTCTCTGATCAGAGCAAGGCTTTCATTGATGGATTTACCTCGTGAGTTTTCCTCGACCTCGTACTCGTCTGAGCGAGTCTCGCTGACGACCGAACCTTTCCCCTTCTGCAGCATCATCCCTCAATCCCTTCTCAAGATCTACGATGCTGGAGAGCTTGAGCTTCTCATCTCCGGGCTGCCGACCATCGATGTTGACGAGGTACGTGTCTCTTTCCTTCTTTCGATCCACAAGAAGCGTCGCGCTGACCTCGTTTCCTTGCTTCTTCCAGCTCAAGAACTCGGTTCAGCTCGTCCACTGGAAGAACAGCGATCCGTAAGTTCTCGTTTTTCATATGCCTGTCACTCAAGCGGTCGCTAACTTCTACGTTTTTCTTTTCTTTCTGCAGCGAGATCGTCTGGCTCTGGCGAGCGATCCGATCCTACTCTCAAGCCGAGCGAGCTTCTTTCCTCCAGTTCACGACCGGAAGTGCCAGGTAAGCTACTCTTCCTTTCGTCAAACGTGCATATTTTCGTCGCTGAGCTCCACTCTCTTCCTCGTCTTTTCCAGGGTTCCTCTCGGCGGCTTCTCGCAACTCGTCGGTTCGACTGGAATCCAGCCCGTTCAGATCCACAAGGGTCACGGCGACCCCGATCGAATCCCTACCTCTCACACTTGCTTCAACCAGCTTGATCTCGGAAAGTACTGTGAGTATAACTTTCCTCTCGTTCTCTGACGCGTTTGAGACCCAAAGCTAACTCCATACTACGCTCCTCCTCCGCTTCAGCTTCGTACGAGGCTCTTCGGGAAAAACTCACTCTCGCCATCACCGAGGGAGCTACTGGATTCGGATGTGAGTTTATCCTGTTTTCATCTTCTACGATCCTGAGGCTGACCTTCTTTCTTCTCGATTTTCAGTCGCTTGAGCGTTCCATCCTCGTCGCTCTCTTTCTCTCTTTCTCTCTCTTCCCTCACGATATCTTGTTCCCGCTCGTCTTTTCTTTATTTCTCTCGCTCGATTGTTTGGCTTTTCACGTTATACTGTCTCTCTCTCTATCTCTCTAGCTCGTTTCTCGTTTCGTTTCGTTTGCATAGATCCATCTCTTTTTCTCTTTTCTCACACGAAACAGAAAGGAAGGAAGGTGCCGACGCTTCGAAAAGTGAAAGCTGGCCGAGCTCACCTCTCCTCCGTCTGCCTTAACCCACAACCTCCCTTTCACTTAGACCTTCCCTTTCTCTTCTCGTCGGATTATCTCGATCCTGGAACTCATCTCCACTTAATATGGTGAGCTAGATCTCCCTGCCTGGCTCTGAACTGCCAAAAACAGACGCTGACGAGCTCTTTCTTTTCTTTGGCTCCCTTCCCTTCCTTCCTCCCTCAGTCGAATCTACCCAAGCTCATCACTCAGGTCACCTTCACCTACGGGAAGATTCTCGGGAAGGCCTTTGTTCAAGCTGGTCGTCAGGCCTACAAGAGTGAGTCCTTGTCGTTCTTGAGCTAGATCGGAGGAGGGAGGAAGGACAGGAAGAAGGAGGAGAGAGAGCTCAGCTCGACTCGGAGGATGTCGCTCGCTTGGATCGACGTCGAACTACACCTTCGAGCAACTCTTTCAGGTCTCTAAACCAAGCTCTCGTCCTCCGACTTGTACTTTTCGACTTCCGAGATCATCAGCAGCTGTCCTTCTCTTGACCTTGAGCTCGAGCTGAAACCCCTCCCCCTCCTTCCTTCCTTTCGTTCTCCTCGCTCGCCTTAGACACTCAATACAAGCCCGATGCCGTGGCTTCAGATAGTTCAGCGGAAGATACCAAGGGCGGAACCTCATCAACAGCAGGAATTGATCGTACGACCAACATGCGTCTAGCTGAAGCTCGGTTGATCCTCAACGTCAAGGAGGACGCTCCCTGGGAGAAGATCAAAGCAGTTCGTCCGTCTTCCACCTCCTGTCTCGAATGTAGAGCCTGACCCATCTTGCATCTTCTCTTGCAGCAATACGACCACCTCTTCCAACAAAATGCTCCTCCAGCTCCTCCGGCTGTCGACCCCGACGCACCTCCGGCTCCCAAACCTACCAAACCCGTCAAGAAGGCTGCGACACCGACAGGAGCCATGCACTCGTACTACCTGCAGTCCAAGGTGTTCCGGGCTATGGAGCGTCTGGAGGCTGAGAAGAGGTTGGCGGAGGGGGAGACGCTGGAAGGAGAGGAGGAGCCTGTGGTGGAAGGAGGGTTGAAGGAGGGTGAGCAGGCGAAGAAGGAGGGAGAGGAGGCCAAGACGGAGGAGCCTAGTTCGAAGAAGGGTGAGGAGACCAAGGGACCTTGATCGAGCGGACGTATTTGGTTGGTTCCTGATGGGTTCTGGTGGAAGGAGGTCGCTCTCGGGAGCTCGAGGTCTAGGTCGGTCAGTCGCGTTTCGTTTCGTTTTTGCATTAGAGCTCTGCCTTGTTCTATCCCTTCTTTCTCTCTTTTTACCTGTTGCTACCCTCTTTCTTGCTCCTCACTTGCATCTTGCTATAACACCCATCTCTTCCTCTCTAGCCTCATCGTCTGAGAAAGAGGGCGTCACGAGCTGAATCGCGTCGCGAAACCTCCGCTCCCTCTTTCTCCCCCCTGCTACGTCCTCCAGCCTCCTTTTTTTCGAGCCTCAACCTCGAAGAAGAGCACACTACCTTCCTGCGTTCTCTTCAATCTTGAACTAGGTCCAAGAAAATCAATCGAACGAACGAAAGCAGCAGAGCGCAGCGGAAGATATTCGAGAGCTCGCCCTCTCTCCTCCTTCTCTCCTCCCACGAAGCTCTAAACCAGCATGTCGGACCTCCTCGCCCCCGTCACCTTCACTTCCCTTTCCCACCTCCTGGATCCTCGTATCCTCCGAGCTCTCGCGGACTTCAAGTTCCTCCATCCTACCCTCGTCCAAGCCAAAGCGATTCCTCTCGCTCTCGAAGGCAAGGACATCCTCGCCAAAGCCAGGACTGGAAGTGGAAAGACTGGGGCTTACTGCATCCCTACTCTTCAGAAGGTGCTTGCTTCCAAAGCTGTGAGTCTTCCTATACCATCTATGCATTCTCTGAAGCTCAGGAAGAAGGAGGTGCGGTTGGTCGAAGAAGTCAGGAAGGAAAGTTGAGCTCAACCTTTTTGCGTCGTTCCCTTCCTTCCAGGCTATCGAGCTCAGCGATCCCGCTCGACAACAAACTCGAGCTCTGATTCTCGTTCCCACTCGAGAGTTGGCCGAGCAAGTCACCAACCACCTCAAAGGGTTGACCGCTTACTGTGACAAGGAGGTTCTCGTCGCCAACGTCGCTGGAGGAGCCAGTACTCAGCTTCAGACGTCAGTTCCGCTCTTACCTCTCTCTTTCATCTCCCTACGTCTCAAGCTCGCGAAGCTCACTTTCCGATGGCTTGCCTTCATATCTATACAGCCTTCTCATGTCGGATCGACCCGATATCGTTATCGCTACTCCTTCGCGAGCTCTTTCCCTCCTTCAGTCCAAGGTTCGTTCTTTCTCCTCCTCCCTTCTCCTTTGAGTCGTCCTCAAACCTGACCTTGATTCGATTCCCATCCCTTCCAGACCCTCTCTCTTGCTTCCCTCGAGACCCTCACCATCGATGAGGCCGATCTCATCCTCTCCTACGGCCACTCGGACGACGTCAAGCAGATCTTCTCCGGAGGATACATGCCTAAAGTCTACCAGTCCTTCCTCATGTCCGCTACCTTGACCAAGGATGTCGAGATTCTCAAAGGAATGGTCCTCCGAAACCCTGTGAGTACCGAATGCTCGAACTGGAACTCTTCCAAAAGCTCAAGATGAGCTCGAAGCTGAACGCGACCTCTTCTCCCTCCCTCCCTCCCAGGCCATCCTCCGACTCGAGGAAGACCCCACTGCCACTACCTCCCTCCTCACTCAGTACTACGTCAAGTGCTCGGAACCCGACAAGTTCCTCCTCGCCTACGTCCTCCTCAAGCTTCGATTGATCAAGGGAAAGTGCATCCTCTTCGTCAACGACGTCGATCGATCGTACAGGCTCAAGCTGTTCCTCGAGCAGTTTGGAGTCAAGGCTTGTGTTTTGAACGCTGAGTTGCCTTTGAACTCGAGGTGAGTCCATCCGTTCTTCCTGTGGGAGAAGGGAAACTCGAGCTGGACCACGTCGACTGACTTGCGTCTCGTTTTCCTTCGACTCCAGGTTCCACATCGTCCAGGAGTTCAATAAGGGAGTCTACGACTACATCATCGCTACCGACGAGGCTGGTCTGGAGGGAAACGAGGAGGAGGACGATTCTGAGGAGGAGGAGGAGGAGGAAGTTGAGGTTGTCGCGAAGCCCAAGCATCAGCGTGAGTGTCTTTTCTCTCGCCGCGTCTCGAATCGTCTCTTCTGAACTCACCTCTCCTCCCATCTCTCCCTCACAGTCATCTCCACCCAGCCCGCCGCTCCCCGCTCAGCAACCTCTCCCGAGCCCACCTCCGACAACGAAGCTGAAGCTTCCACCTCTACCTCCAACAAACGACCTCTCTCTCCCTCTCCTCCCCCTTCCACGACCCAACCCTCCAAACGAGCCCGCAAAGCCGCCGCCTCCTCTTCGAAACAAGACAAAGAGTACGGAATCTCTCGAGGAATCGACTTCGTCTCTGTCTCGTGCGTTCTCAACTTCGACCTTCCCACAACCGTTCGATCCTACACCCATCGAGTCGGTCGAACAGCTCGAGCTCACGAAGCTGGTCTGGCCATCTCGTTCGTTGTTCCCTCCGAGGAGTGGGGCAAGGACAAGGCTGTTAGTCTTCCGTCGGCGAGGAGGGACGAGCCTGTGTTTGAGAGGATCAAGGGAGAGGTTGGAGGGGTTGGAGGAGGGGAGATCAAGGAGTGGGAATGGGGAGGAAGGAGAGGAGAGGTCGAGGGGTTCAGGTACAGGATGGAGGATGCGTTGAGGAGTGTGACGGGGAAGACGGTGAAGGATGCTAGGAGGGAGGAGGTTAGGAGAGAACTTTTGAATTCCGAGAAGCTGAAGGTGAGTTTTTCCTCCCTTCCTGCCAGAACACGTCTTCATGACTCCTCGAACTCACTCTTCCCTCCCTTCCTTTCTCGTTCCAGGCCCATTTCGCCCTCAACCCCTCCGATCTTTCTTTCCTCCGACACGATGCTCCTCTCCACCCCACCCGAGTCCAAACCCACATGAAGCACGTCCCTGGCTACCTCATGCCTCGGATATCAGCCATCCCTGGATCGTCCGCTTCGGCAGACGCGTCCTCTTCTTCGGCGGCGACGCTGGAGGCTGCTGCTGCCGCCGGAGCGTCGGATGGGGAGATGATTGTTCCCTTTGGCAAGGTTGGAGGACGTGGTCGAGGAGGGAGGGGAGGACGAGGAGGACGAGGAGGGAGGGGTGGATCGAGAGGTGGACGAGGAGGGGCGGGAGGAGGACCGAAGAAGAAGGATCCGCTGAAGAGTTTCAAGTGAGGAGAGATCTAGAGATTGCTTGTTTGTTGATTTTGCAGTTCGTTATGATCTTTGAAAGCTCATGATCTTTTCTACTCAATCAAGCAGAAATCGCGACGCGACGCGGGCCTCGAACGGGAGAAGACGTGAGAGCTAGGATTGAAGAAGGATTTCTCGCTCAATAAATCTAAGCTGATTATCCTATTCCTCAGTAGGCTCATATATCGCAATTCCTTCCCTCCTGGACTGTATTTCTTCAACAAAAAACCTCTCTCCCTGATCTCTCCCTTTTGCCCCTCCTTCCTCTCCGCTCTCTCCTCCACCTTCCCCCTCCTCCCCTCCCCAATCCATCCACCCATCGACCTCCGCTAGGGTTCGTGATCCCTCTGCTTCCTCCATATCTATATACCTCTCCTTCTAACTCGCCTTCCTCTCGGTTTCTCTCACAGGGAAGCCCTCCAACCCAACCAAAACCAGCCGTTCTTCCCCATCTCTCCTTCCTTCCCCGACCTCCTCGACGATGCGTCCCTCCGGCGTCCTTCGCCTCCGACAGATGTTCCGCTCTCCCTGGGAGAGAAGGGAAGCTTGGAGGTACCAAGCTCCTTTCAAGGCGGGAATGTGGCTCACGTACGTTCTATATGAGACTGGGGTTGAAGGAAGGAGGAAGAGGGAGGAGAGAGGGATCAAGCTGACCTTGTCTCTCTCTCTCTCCTGCTCGCTCTTCCTCCCTTTCTCTCTCTCTCTCCCTCGTCTCACTATACACCTGTCCTCTCCCCCCCCCCTCCCCTCTCTCTCGCCCTGGACTTCTATCTACGCTGCATCGCCCGCTTTGCAGCTACGGAAACATGTTCCCTCGAACTCTCCTCCTGTTCCTCTCCTACGTCGCCTTCGACGAGATCGTCAACCACGGACCGCTCAAGAAGTACGTCTGGGGAGAGGATAAGCATCCGCACGGGCACGCACACGAACATGGGGGGGAGCAGGTGGGGGCTGTAGAGAGCATTCACGAGGAAGGGGATTCAGAGACGTTGAGGTTGGCGAGGGCGGCGTTGCATGTTGAGAATGAGGGTTGAGAACGAAGGTGAGTGATGTTTGGGTTGGGATTGAGTTTAGGAGAATGTACGATGGTCTGAGGAAGGAAAGAGGCTGACTTTTGGTGCTGGTTGGGCTTGGACCTGCTAGATCTTCAGGGAGAAACCTCGACCTTCAGCCCATCGGACATCTCCTTCAACCTTGCTTTCTTTCGCTTCTTTACGACCTCTTCTTCATACCTTCTTTTCCACCCTTTACGATGCACTTACTCTGAACCCTGCATTCCTCTGTCGGGGCTTGATGCTGTCGATGGGTGCTGAAGTCGGGTTGGGATCCAAAGACGCGTCGCTTTCAAGGTTTGCGTTCCAGGATTGAGCGGGAGCCCTCGAGATCTCATTCCGCTCAAAACATGCGAGCTCACATCGCGAAGGTGTTGGATCTCGCCCTCGTGGACCTCTGAGAAGCTTTTCTTGCAGGAGGGAGACTGATTTCTCGCTGCGCACTCGAGCGCGACCTGTTTGAAGTGAGCTCGACCCTTTTGTGTCCTTCAACGATCTCATCCCTCTTCTTCCCTTCTTTCTCGCTTTCGCACCGAAGGTCCAGACCCTGCTCTAGACCTCTCAAGATGATGCAGTTCGGAGAGACGCGTGAGTCACCCTCCCAAGCTCGGAAAGAGTCGAAGGTCAACAACGAGATCGAGCTGACCTTCCTCCTTCTCTTCTCAGACTCGCTCTTCTCCATCCCAGCTTTGGGAGATGCGCCTACAGATCCCATCCTCTCCAATCTACCTATCTTGGGCACTGCGTTCACCAAACAGCCATCTATCTCCAACCCTCCTCCCTGGACGACTTCGCTTCTCCAACCGACGACCACGACTCTGGAGGACGAGCTCGAGGAGGAGGTCGAGGACGAGACAAGCTCTGCTGCTAGTACGAGTGCTTCAGAAGCTAGAACACGATGGTACCAATCTTTGGGCCCTATAGAAACGGTTTGTCCGGAAATCTTGAGCATCTATCAGGTTTGGAGGGGTAGAAACGTCGAAAGAAGTCGAGCTCACCCTTCCTTCCTTCTCCTCTCCCTCCTCCCATCCAGCCCGCCTTCCTCGCCTGGAACGCTCCGCCATCCACCTCAACATCAACCTTCGCATCCGAACGACAATCCTTTACATGGGTAGACCCGGGAACAAGGTCCGTTCGGCTTCTCTTCCTCCTCCTCGAAGCTCCAAGCTCACGCACTCCCCTTCCCCTTCCTTTCAGCTCGAAATCCACGACCATCCCTATCTCAGCTTCTTCCCTCACTCCCCTCCTCCTTCAAGTCGCGTTGGGCTCCTCAAGAGCTGGATCCGTTCTCTGGAACGAGAAGAAAAAGAGGTTCCAGTGGGTCGGAGAGGTCGGGAATCTCAGTAAACAGGCGACGGAGAGGTGACCTTCGTCTCGTTTCTCACTTTCTCTCCTCTTCGCGTGAGCTGATGTCTCGACGCGTCTTCTACAGCTACGTTCGACCTTTCCTGGAAACAGGGACCTATCTTATCCGACTCTCGGAGCTAGCCGCTCATCTTGCAGTCTCGTGAGTACTTTCCAAACTTCTCACCTCCCGCTCTCTTTCATTTTCTAACAACCCTCCTTCCTCGTCGCGTTCGAATCAGCCCTCTCTCAAGCTCCTCAACCCACGCGTTCTCCCACTCTCTCTCCTCCTATCTCACTTTCCTTCGAGATGAGCTCCAAGATGCTGCCAACTCGAGTTCACCCACGGAGAAGCCCTCTTCGCCGTCGAGGAAAGGAAAGGAACGAGCGACGAGTCACTCCAGCGGTGGACCTCTTCACCTTCAGCAGAGATGGAAGGTTCTCGGAGAGGTGGTTTCAGCTCTAGCTGAGCTGGGAGGAGTGGTGGGTCCTGGCTTAAACCTCGCCCGACTGAGTCGACCTCGGACTCACGCGTCTCCCTCTTTTCCCTCTTTCTCACAGACCTCCTCCTCAACACCCAAACCCCCTTCCTCCTCCCTCTACAAACCGACACCCCTCCTCTCCAGAATCTACTGCCACCTCACCTCTCACCTCCACTCCGGCTCTTCCATCCACCTCCAAGCTGCACTCGCCTGGATCCTAGATCACACTGCGACCATCTGGCTCGATAAGGTCGGCCAGTGGGTTGGGTTGCTTCCCGAGGAGGGCGAAGAGACGGAGAGGGATGGGTGGGAGGAAGTCGGAGCGGAGAGGATTGAGGTCGAGAAGGGGGTGGTAGATTATGAGGTGAGTCGCTCGACGAAGAACGAAGATCGAGGGAAGGGGCGAGAAGCTGACTGGTGTTCGTTTCGTTTCTCACGTTCAGTTTGACCCTGTTGCTGCCCCGGCGTTCGTCCCAGCTGGTGCTGCGAGGGATATCTTTGAAGCTGGAAGGTCATTGAGGCTGCTGAGGCAGGCGAGACCGGATCATCCGCTTTGTACGGCCGCTGGTCTGGGAGAGGGAGAGGAGACGCGTCCGAGGTGGCTTTGGAGTGATGAGGAGATCACGGAGTGAGTCGGACGATTCCCTCTCTTTTCAAGCTATAAGAAGAAGCCTTGAGCTAACTTTTCTGCCTATCCAGACTCCATGACTCGGTTCAGCTCTCGTCGAAACGCGTTCGGAAGGTCGTCTCGTCCTGGAGGAGATCTCTGAGGCGCGTTCGTCCTGCAAGCTACATGGATCCAGCCCCGCTCGAATCTCAAGCACTGCCGACGATACCATCATATCACTCGATCAAACAGCCTCCCACCTCCCTCTTCTCGTCGGCGACTCTGGAGTTCTCTTCTCTCCTCGACCTCTGCACTCGTCCACCGGGCTCCAGTTCTTCCTTCCAGCTCTCTCTCGCCTCCCCTCCCATCGACAAGATCGACTCAGATTCTCCTCGGCTCGATCAGCCGTCTGCCACCTCCACTCGCTATCCCACAGACGTCCGCACCTTCCTCACCAACCTCCTCTCCTCCCAAACCTCCTCCCCTTACTCAGAACCCAACATCCTCCCATCCTCCGCCCCCTCCCTCCCCATACTCACCTCCCTCACAGTATTTCCAACCCTCCTCTCCCACGGTTCCCTCGTCTCCCAATCCCTCCTCTCCATCTACCTCCTCGACCTCAACCTCCTCGCACATCTCGAAATCCTCAACCGTTTCCTCCTCCTCTCCGACCCCTCCTTCACTTCCAGAGTCAAGAAATCCCTTTTCGGAGACGGAGACGATCATCCTTCCCGTTCTTCCCGCTCCATCAACCAAGGAGCGAGATCTCGGACGCGAGCTAGGCTGGGAATGACACCGTCCAAGAAGGCTTCGGTCGAGGCTGTTTCGTCTTCAGAGTGGGGGGTTGGGCTGGGTTTAGGGTTGAGCGACAGACAGAGATGGCCACCCGGGGGTGCAGAACTGGCTCTGGCTCTGAGGGCAACGATGCTGGATTCGGTGGCGGATTTGGTGAAGGAGAAGGAGGTGGAGGCGAGGTGGAACGGGGAGGGGAAGAAGAAGGGAGGGTTGAAGGTTTGGGAGGAAGTAGAGAGTCGGCTGGGGTTTGCGGTGAGAGGGCAGGAACAGAGTGAAGAGGAGGAGTGGCTGAATCCTCAGTCTATTGCGTGAGTGCGAAGATATCCTTCCTGTGGGAGGTGGAATGGAGAGGAGAGACGGAGGGAGGGCGGAGTTCGAGCTGACTGGAGTCTTTGTTTTCGGTTCGCAGAGCTCTCGACTTCCTTTACATCAACTACCGACCACCACCGACGATCGCTGTTCTGTTCCCCGCCCATATCCTCGCGAAGTGAGTCTTCGGCCTATGGAGCAGCCAGAGCTGAGCTTGTGAGGGGTGATGGTGACTTGTCGACGCGTCCGTTTCTCAGATATCACCATATCCAGAACTTCCTGTTTCGTCTCTTCCGAGGTAAGCTGCCTCCTCCTCTTTATTTTCAAGACTCCAGGGCTGACCTTTCATCTCTCTTTTCTCCTCCTTTCCAGTCGAAACCGTCGCTCGTTCTCTCTACGCCTCAACAACGCGTCCAAACTCCAAGATCTTCCTCCACAACCCTCAAGCTCGCTCCCTCCTCTTCTCCCTCCGAGTCCGAATCTCCCACTTCGTCAATGCCTTCGCTGGCTACACGTTCGATACCGCCATCGGCAGAAACTGGAGGATCTTCATTCGTCGACTGGAAAGGCTCCAGACTCAGTCACAATCGAGTCGGACGTTCGAGGAGAGGAGGGATCGACCTGCGACGGAGGAAGAGGAGAAGAACGAGGAGGAGGAAGAAGAGGAGATGGAGATGGGAGAGGGAGGAGGAACGGAGCTGAAGGATATCTTCGCTCTGGTGTCGTATCATGGGACGGTGCTGGAGAGGATCTTGACGTCGTGTTTCCTTGGGTCGGATCGTGAGTTGCCTTCCTCCCACTTCCTTCGCTTTTTGAATGGGAAACTGACTTCGACTTCTTCCATCTCTATAGAACAAGCCCTCCAGAGGGTCCTGATTCGCTGCTTCACTGCCGTCCTCGGATTCGGGAAGCTGGTTCGAGACATCCAGATGGAGGAGCTCGACGACGAGGAAGCTCTTCCCATTCTTGAAAAACTTCATTCTACCTTCGAGGTACGGTTCTGATCTCCCTTTCCCCCACCTTTTCACATTTTCCTCAACTCCCAACGAGCTAATTCTTCCTCTTCTCCTCTCTTTCCTCTCGTCGCGTCTCTCCAGGCCTCCTCCGCAAAGTTCATCTTCGCCGTCAGCGTTCTCGAGTCTCGGGGAACAACTTCCACCGCCAAATCCGAGGCTACTACTCCACTTTCATCGTCCCTTCAGGAGGAGGATCAGGATCTCCTGGCCTTGATATCTGGGGAGGAGAAAGGGAGAGGAGCAGGTCTTGCGGATCTCGTGTTGAGGCTGGACTTCAAGGGAATTGCTTCGGATCGGCACGAGATGAAGAATAGTAGTAGGAGAAGGAGGAAGTGAAGGATTTGATGGTGGTGGGAGATTGAACTCGCGTTGTGTTTCGTTTCGTTTCTTTCGTCTCGCTTTGCTTTCTTCCATCAGTCCATGGTTCTGAAGTACATACGCTAAAACGATACACGAGATAAACGACCTCCAACGATCCCAACTACAGAGCGACCGCTGCAACCCTTACATGAGTAACCTAAACCTCTTCTTCACTCCTCCCGCTCCTTCAACCACCCAACCACAACCCTCTCCTTCCCACCCCAATCCACCCACCTCTCCACCCTCTCCATCCTCCCCGCCGCAGGTCCCTTCATCAAGATATCTTCCACTTCACCAGCCTGATCGTGTCCAACCTCGAGAACGACTTGAGGGGGGCGAGAATGGCTCGATGAATCTAGGCGAGGCGTCGGAGACCGGACGAGACCACGGGAGATGAAGTCGGAGATGAGGAGGTAGAAGTCGAGACCTCTGTTGGGGGCGAGGTGGGAGAGGGTGGGTGGGTAGAACTTATCGATCGGAAGCGGAAAAGAGAGAAGGAAGAGAGAGAGGAAGAGAAGAAGTCAGCGACGAGACGAGGGAAAGAAGTGCGCAGAAAGTAGAAGAAAGAGGTGGAAGACGCACGGAGGGAGGGATCAGATGAGGAACGTCTCCTACGAGTGCAAGATGCGACTCGTACTCGCTGACGGACCGATCCAAGGACTGCATCTCCTTCAGAGGAATGTAAGGCGGGTTGGACGTCAAGACGTCAGGGTTCGACCTCCTGCCCTCTCCTTCTCCCTCCTTCCCACCCAGCATCTCCTCCAAGAATCCTTCAGTAAAGATATCCCTCTTCAACACCTCGAACATGTTTCCCTCCCCCATCGTCTTCCTATCCTCCCCGAGGAGCGGGATCCCATTCGCGACAGCGTTCTCCCTCGCAAGCTCGACTGCTTCCTCCAAAACATCCACTCCCGTGGCTCGGATGGATCCTGGAGGTAAGGAAGCGCAGAGGAGAAGGGGGATACATCCTGTTCCCGTGCAGAGATCGAGAATCCGGAGTGGTTGTGGTTGTTGGGAGGAGGGAGGTTGGGTTGGGTTCGTCTGCCGGAGAGAGGGAAGAAGGAGGGAAGCGAGTTTGGTTGCCCACTCGTCTGTTTCTGGTCGAGGGATGAGGATGGGAGGTCGGACGCTGATGAGGAGGGAGCCGAAAGGTTGGTTGCCTACGATGACCAGTGAAGGAGAGAGAGAAGTAAGCATGGCTCAAGGGAGGGAAGAAGGAAAAGGAAAGGTGAGCTCAAGAGAAGCTCGAAGCTCAACACGACTCACCAAGAACATACTGCAGAGGCTTCCCTCCTGCTCTCTCTCTCACCATCTCTTCCAATATAGTCTCTCTATATCCCTCCTTGGTACTCCCTCCGAGATCTACGGCTCTCTGAATCTCCTCTGTCATCCATCTGAGCTCTCGTCGAGCATCGTCCTCGTTGCCTTCGTTGACGGGGAGGAGGAGCTTCGTGAGAGTCGCTCGATTGGAGAGAGCTCGAGCTTGCCGAAGGAAAGGTCGGAGATGGGATAAGGGAGGGGAGAGAAGAAGGCGAAAGGGTGCTTCCATCCAGGGTTGGGGTTGTAGGAGGTCGTTAAGGGAGAGAAGATGAAGTCGAATGGTTTCGACGAGCTGACTTCCGATCGACTCACTTCCTTCGTCTTTCATCCTGCAACCACCAACACACCCTAAACCCTTTTCTTCTCGTCCATATCATCGGAAAGAACCTTCGAAAGAGGAAGCACCTCGAGATGAACCATCAAGAAGAGGAGGAAGGTGAGTACGGGCCAGCAGAGGTCTCGACTTGAACTCATCCTCCGCCGAAGCAAGCTGACCTCCTCCACCTCCTTCGCCTCCCCTTCTCCCTCGCAGATGTCTGTCGAGTCTGTCGGTCAGGATCAGGTTAGTCAAACCGACTGCGTATGCACATCTGGCATCTCAACGCCGTATCTGCAGAGCTCTCTGGTTCGGAAGAGCTGTGGTGAGCTGACCGACCGACCTGTCGTGCTCCTCCCCTCCCTTCACTCGCTCCTCCCTCCGCTCGCTGTCTCTACAGAGCCTGGACAACCTCTGTTCCATCCTTGTAAATGCTCGGGATCCATCCGATTCGTACATCAGGACTGTCTTTTGACTTGGTGAGTCGTTCTGATTCTTCTCTGACCTGCTCCGAGACAAGTCCTGAAGCTGACCTCTCCTTCCTCCTCCTCCTCCCCAACCGACCCAGGCTTCAATCGAGTCGTCGCAAGTACTGCGAGCTATGCGGCCACTCCTTCTCTTTCACGAGAGGTTCGTCCTCTTTCGACTCGTCTCCTCGACCAAGTTTCAGGAAGCTCATTCTCGTCCTTCTCCTTCAAAGTCTACGATCCTGCGATGCCCACTCAGCTCCCTCCGCTCCTCTTCGCCTCGCGACTCCTCCGACAAGCGTTCAAACTACTCGTTCTCGTCCTCAGATCTTGCCTGGTCGGGATCACATGGCTTGGAATCGTACCTTGGCTCACGATATGGGCCTTCAGGCTCTACTTCGTCATGGGGAACGGACTGTGAGTGCTTGCCGAAGGAGGAAGGGGAGCTGAGCTCGAGCTCGTCTGACGAGGTGTTGTCCGTTCTCTTTATCTTCCCCCTTCTTGCAGAGCATGGACGATGTCAGGCCAAGGAGGCTCTCCTCAATCTCCTCTCTCCTCTCTCAACGCCTCCGACTCATCCACTTCCAACACCACGGAGCTCATCGTCGAAGCTCTCTCCAACCTCACCGAGTCCCTCACGAACTCCTCCTCCAACACAACGACTTCCAAGACCTTCCTCCCTTCGACAACTCCCCGAAGCAACCCCAACTTCTTCTCCCACTCCTTCGTCGTGACCATCGCAAAGGATACGTTCGAAGGCCAGATCCTCACGGCTTCCATTGTCATCACCTTCTTGGCCGGATTCCTTCTTCGAGAATGGACTCTTCAAGCACCAGTGAGGGAGGAGGAGGACGACCCAATCGTAGGTCCAGCAGAACGGCTAGCAGCGATGCCAGATCTCGAGCCAGTCCGAGGAAGAGTCCAGGTCGTTCAGGTCAACTTCCCTCCTGCTGCCAACGCTCCTGAGCCAGCCCTCGCTGCTCCAAAGGACGGCGTGGACGAAGAGGAAGAACAGGAGGAGACGACCGAGGAGGAGAACGACCAGGAGCCAACAGATCGAGAGGCCCTCAGACGAGCGAGGGAGAAGTACTTCGGAACATTTCCAGGTCCAGTGCTGGCAGCGGACGAGGAGGAGCAACGACACGAACGGATCCCACAACGCGAGCCCAACAGCCTCTCTCCTCAAGCTCTCAAGCATCGTCGGCTTCGGAAACGCCATAGAGCTACTTCGTCCAACTCCTCGTCGCCCGATTCATCTCCCCTCACCAAGTTCGAATCTCTTCCTTCGAAACCCACCGAGGACAGCCATCCCGTCGCGTCGTCTTCCTCCTCGTCTCGAAAGGGTCGCTCTCGCCGCCAGGCTTCGCCTCCATCGGAGCACGAGTCGCTCCCTGATCTCGAACGATCCAGAGCTCCAAGATACTACACGGAGGATTCGTTCCCAAAAGACGACGAAGATGAGATCGAGGATCCTACTTCGTTCTCCAATCGACCCTCCGCCTTCCCTCCCACCTCTCCCTTCACCTTCCGGTCCACTCCACCACCCCCTCCCTCCATACCATCACCATCTCGCTCTCCTCAAAACCTCCTCGACGTAGAACCTCGGCCCTTCTCGTTCTCAGACGAAGCTGGTCCTAGCAACTCGACACGTTCTCTCGACTTCCATCCTCCGCCACCTCTTCCTTCCTTCGCCTCTTCATCATCCATCAACCTCGCTCAACCGCTCCTAAAACCAGCAGCCGCACCCAACGTTCGACCCCCTCTACCTTTCAACTTCGCACCCCTGAACGAAGCCGAACAAGCTCAGTTCCGTCGCGGTATGGAGGAGGAACTCCGTCGGAATCAAGCTCGACGCGCACCTCTGGACGTTCCTCGAGACGTTGGAGGAGAGGATGACGACGACGGCGAGGAGGAAGGAGAGGGAGAGGGAGGAGAGAACGCGGAGGAAGACGACGAGGATCCATTCGATCTTCCTCCTCCGCTGATGGAGCCTCGAGGAAGGAGGGCCGAGTTGGAAGCGGCAGCGGAGAGGGTCAGGTTTGAGGAAGAGGACGAGGAGGACGATGGGTTTGGGTTGAGAGACGACGAGATGGAGGCTCAGAATGATCGGATGATGGAGGAGGATCTGGACGGGATTCTGGAAGGTTTGTTCCTTTCTTCTTTCCGTTCCGAGTGCTCCGAGGTTTGTCGAGTCGCGTTGACTGACTCTTCGTGCCTTTTTGGTTTGCTTTCGAATAGCCATCGGTCTTCGAGGTCCTATCTTGCAACTTCTACAGAACTCGGCCCTGATGACGCTTATTCTTTCGATCTGCGTTGCGGGCACGATCTTCCTTCCATTTACGATCGGAAAGGTGAGCTTCCTTTTCTCCTGGACCTTCCCTTTCGTCTCGACCTCCTCTGACAACTTTTCGACCCATCTCTTCCTCCTTGCCAGACCCTCCTCCTCGTTCGTTCTTTCTCTTTCGCTTCGTGTCACGTTAGAGCAGCTTTCTGACGCGAAACCTCTTCCTCCGCTGCTACTCTTCCTCTCTTCAGGTCAACCTCCTCGACATCGTCTACGCCTTCCGTCTTCCAGTCCGCGCTGTTCGATTCATCACTGATCCAATCCTCAAGATCGGACACACCCTCGGAGCTCAATACCTCCTCCCACCTCTCGACGCAGCCCTCCTTCCTCTCATCGAGTTCGTTCAAGGCTACCTCCCTCCCAAATCCATCCCCCCCGCCGAAACCCTCCCCGAAGCTTCGACCATCACCTCGTTCATCACCAGTGCTCAAGAGCAGCTCCTCGTCGGCCTCTTATACGTTGAGGAAGGACTCGGTCGCGTTCTCGGATCAGGATCGAAGGAGGTCGCGTCGTCGCCGCCATCTCAGCTCTGGACTTCGCTCGTCAGCAAGGCCCCTTTCGTCGAGACCATCGCTTCAGAGGCCTCTTCGCTCGGACAGGATTTGGGAGACCTCTTCGCTTTCCTGGGAACGGCTTCGAGGGACGCGTTCGATTACGTGAAGTTGGTCGTGGACGGGAAGGTCGATTCGGTCGGATTCGCGTCGCTCGCTCAGGGAGATACTCCTTCGGATCGATTCTTCGCCACTTGGGTTGGATACTCGACGGTGATGCTGGCTCTTCTGCTTTGGTTTGGAACCTCGTCGGATACCAAAGGCTGGTCGAAGACGGTGAAGGATGTTTTCAAGCAGAACGCGATCGTTATCAAGGTTCGTTATTTCCGCCCTCCTCATCCTCTCCCACACCTCGAGACTGACCTTCGTTCGCTTCCCTTCGCTGTCTCTAGCTCGCCTTCTTCATGGGAATTGAACTCATCGTCTTCCCTCTCGGTTGCGGAATCCTTCTCGACCTCTGCCTGCTCCCTCTCTTCCAAGAGAAGACTGGTCTCGCTCGAGCTGCTTTTCAGGGGCGAGCACCGTTCATCTCGATGTTCCTTCACTGGGTCGGTGGAACCTTGTGAGTCCTTGCTTTGGAAATACCGATTCTCTCAGCCGTCGACTGAAACCACTTTCCCTTCGATTCAGGTTCATGTTTGGATTCGCGTCGATGCTGAGCCACGGGAGAAAGCAGTTGAGGAAGGGAACGTTCTTCTTCGTTCGGTTCGTCTTTTTCATCTCTCTCTCTCTCTCTTACCACTTCCACTTCCTTGCTGACTCGTCTCTTTCACGCTTCTATCCCTCAGGGATCCTCAAGACCCAACCTTCCAACCCGTTCGAGAGATCATCGAGCGAGGAACCTTCACCCAGCTTCACAAACTCGGAGCGAGTGCTCTGATGTACTTTTCCGTCATCTTTGTCTCTGTTGGTCTTACCTTGAACGCCATTCGATGGATCCTCCCAGGGGTCCTTCCTCTTCTCTGGAAACCGAGGTGAGTTCGACGCTTTCTTCCTCGCGTCCTCGCTCGTTCCTTCCCTTAACCCCATCTTCGTCGCGTTCTTCCTCAGTCAACCCATCTCTCAAATCCCCATCGATCTTCTCATTCTTCACTTCGTTGCTCCCCCCGCCATCAAGATCCTGCGACCTCATCGTCGGTTCAGGAAGGTCCTCGAGAAATGGTGGTCGCTTTCGGTCGACGCCCTTCGACTCGGAAGTTACTTCTTTGGCCCTCCCGTCACCGAAGAAGATTTCACCACTGAGGCGGAAGCAGACACCCCCGTTCGTCTCGCTCTCGATAAGATCGTTGCTTTCCTCGGTCGTTTCACGGCAAAGGATACGATGCGAGGAGTGGGTGGCTTGGTGAGGGTTCCGAACTCAGATACGCTGGCGTTGACGCCGAATCGGTTCGTTCTTCCTTCTCTCGCCGCTTTGATCATTCCAGTCGTTCGTAGCTGATGCATTCTCTCCGTCGTTGCCGACTTCCAGACGCGTCTTTGTTCTTGTGGATCGCCAACACTCTCCTATCGACGCGAACGAACTCGAGCTGCTCGTCGCGCAGAACAAGAAGACCACGGGCGACGGTCGAAACCCTCTCGAGGACTTCTGCGTGGTTTATCTACCTCCCTACATCAGGAATAGAGTGAGTATTGCTTCATCTCTTCTCGAAGAAATTCGACCCCTCTGACCTCGTGTTCTCCTCCCACAGGTCTTCGTTCTTCTCTTTTCCCTTTGGGTCTCCCTCGTCGTTCTCGTCGGAACCTCTCTCTCCGTTCCGCTCGCCATCGGAAGGTTCTTCTTCTCCGTCGTCCTCGAGAAGGAAGTTCACGACGGATACTCGTTCGCTGTGAGTTCTCATCGTCGAACCAGACGCGTCGAAACGAGCTTAAACTGACTTCTTCACTTTGATTCTGCAGGCCGGTGCCACCATCGCTCTCTGTAACTTCCTCGCCTGTCGATCTCTTCTTCGAAAGATCAGGAGATGGGGTCAAGCTGAGAGGGTTCGAAAGACGTCCTTGCTTGGTCGAATCAAGAGGAACATCCTTTGGGGAGCCAACGTCGCCTACCTGGCAACCGCGTTCGGACTTGTTCTTCCTCTTGCTCTCGCCCTCGTCTTCGACCTTTACCTCATCTCGCCGCTCAAGAACGGATTCGCCTTCTCGGAACCTCCTGTCTTATTCGTCTGGGAGCTTTGGTCGCTAGGTCTTCGTGAGTCCTCTCTCCTTTCTTCTCACGTCGCGTCTCGAACTTCTACGTCGCTGACTTTGCTTTCTTTCCCTTTTGCAGTTTGGATGCACATCCTCTGGACAACACGTCGATTCCTCCCTCCCAGTCTCTTCAGCCGAGCTCTCGATCGAGTTCGTCCTTCTTTCCATCCACTCTTCGATTCTCGGAGGCTGTCGCTGACTTTAGGTCTTCTTCTTCTCCAGGTCCTCGTCCAGGTTGCTCAGCTTCAGGTCAAAGCCCTCACCGAGACGATCATCGGCCCTCTCCTTGGAATATGCACCCTCATGGTCGTCCTTCCCTTCGCAGCGGTCATGACGCTTCATCCTCTCGTCGGACCACCAGAACGAAAAGCAGCCGATGGTGAGTTCTTTCCTCTCCCTCGCGGTCCTCTCTGCATCAGAATCTGACTCTCCTTCGCTCTCTCACTTCCAACAGTCCGACGTATTTATCCTTTCATCGCGGCTGGTGCTATCAACGCTTTGATCCTTGACTTCCTCCTCGGAAAACTTGCCGCATGGCGCGTAAAAGTGAGCTCTTCAGCTCTCTCTCTTTCTCTCTTTCACATTCCGCTTACTGACCACTTCCTCCTTCCTGCTCGTCTTCCTTTCACCTCAGCTTCGAGAGAGCGAGTTCCTGATTGAACTTCGACTCCGAAATCTCGACGCTCGAGGACCCATTTCGACTCAAGCAGCTCCCGGCCAGCCCAAGAAACCCACCCCGGAACACCTCGCCTGAACAGTCCTTTCGTTCTTCTCCCTCTCTACTTCATCATGCTTCTCTTTCTCTCTCTCTCTCGCATATGCACACTCTTCGTCCTTTGTTTTCTGTTTTTTTTTTTTTTTTTTTGCTTTCGCCCTTCCATCTCCTCGCATCGTCGTCCGACCATTTACCCCTTCGTTCTTCTCGTTCTCTACTATAATCCTCCACTCAACAGCCTTGTTATTCATGATCACCCGACTTCTTTCTTGTTCTCTCTCGTTCCTTGGGACTCAAGCAAAGCATGAAAATGGGGATTGTTCAGATAGATTAGAAGAGCGACTCGACAGTGTGAAACAGCACGACCGAGGATGGTTCGTTTTGAGGTCCCCAACCTCGGTTTCCTGAGGCAGTGATGAGGAAGTGGGAGAGAGGGTCGATGACTGGAGAGGGAAAAAGAGGCGGGGAAGGAAGAGGAGAGACGCGTCAGTTTGAAGTGAGACGCGAAGGAGAAAGAGTGAAGGAAAAATCCTCACTCATCGACGAGACCCTTCCTCCCGGATGTCCAGCTACGACCTTCCAAGGAGGGATACCGTGTCTTCGTGATGTTGGGTCCTCAGGCTCCTCGAACGAAGTCGACCACAAGCGAATCGCGTCGGCGGAAGCGCTGAGGAAAGGAAGGAGAAGACGAAACGAACAGTGTCAACGAGCTGAAAGAAGGGACGAAGGTGTTCGAAGGGACTCGCCATGCCATATGCTTTCTGTCGGGAAAGGCGACAATACTGCTAACGGGCCCAGAGTCCGAAGGGTTCTTCAAAGTCTTGAAGAGGTTGGGAGAGGACGAGGTCGAAGTTCGACGGACGTCCCAAACGTCGACGGTTCCGTTTCGACGACCTGCATAGACTTGAGTTCCATTCGAGGAGAAGCAGGCCTGAAATTAAGGTAGGATGATGGCTCGGTCAGCACGGCCAGCAATAAGAGGAGCGAAGAGAACGAGACCGACTCACCGACATGCACCAAGGCGGCGCGTCTGAGTTCAGCGAACCTACTCCTCTACTTCCACTTGCTTGAGGCACTCTTCGATCCCATAACAGCAAGCTGCCATCGATACTTGATGTGAGAAGGACGTCTTGCGAGTAGGACTCGTACGAAGCTGGCGAAAGGGATGGGTAGAGAGGACGACGTGAAGGCGCGCCGGCGGTGGAGGGAACGGAAAGGGTAGGCTTCGAGGGGTCATCTCCGAGCGATAAGTCGACGGAAAGGTGGCCATTGGTCGTGGGAAGAGGGAATTCTGGATGAGGAGCTGGAGGGGAGTTGGTGGCTGGTGATGGGAGATTCGATTCGACGACGAGATCTTCCTCCTTCTCTCCCTCGGCGTCGGCGGAGGTAAGATCGTCGTCCTCTCCTTCGGCGTCCATGTCGGAAGGGCGGCGAGAGGGGTTGAGAATGGGCTCAGGTTTGGCGTCTCCGTTGGTGGGAGGGTGGCCGTTGGTGAGGGAAGGGAGGGATGTGAGATCGGAAGCCGCGTCTGTTGGATCGAGGGAAGAAATACGAGTTCCGTTGACGTCTGGGTTGGCGGTGGGGAAAGTGAGATCGCGAATGAAAATGCTGTAGTCTGAAGATGGTGATGACGATGAGTAGAGACCGGAGGGAGGAGGTTGTAGCGATATCGAGGAGATTTGAGAGGATTGAGTTGGGAACGTTCGAATCTGCTTTCCAGTGTTGAGGTCCCACTCCTGCAGTTGCAAAAACAAGAAGACGGGTCAGCGCCGAAGGAACAGGATGACGGGAAGGCTCTTCTCAACTCACCACCAAAGCGCCGTCCCAACCACCAGAATAGAGAAGATCCTCGCTCTCTCCGAGCACCAACGAAGAGACGGCGCTCTTGTGTCCTCCCGAAAGGACGTGATGCGTCGTTCCTACGGCATGACGGATCGTGAAGAGGTTGATGGATCCATTCTAAAGCGAGGCAAAGCAACGTCTAGTCAGCGGAGGCCAGACGCGCTCGAGCGGCGAGGGAAGAAAAGTCGCGACCGAAACTCACTCCGATTCCGGACAATCCCCAGAGTCCGTCCCTCTGACAAGCCAACGAGTAAACCGGCTCCTTCTTCGTCTCTTCTGACATCACCCCTCCCCCTCCTCCTCTCCCATCACTAGCCCACCAACCTCTACAAACTCCTCCTCTGATCCCTTCAGCAGGAAGAACCGGTCTCCCATTCCTTCCTCCGTTGGCAGACGCGAAAGTGTCGAAATCCCTGACGTGGCCGTCCTGAGAACCCGTGAGGACGTGGGAGAGACATAAGGAGGCTGCTAGGGCGTGGACTGGGGAGGCGATGGGTATGGAAATAAGAGGGTTGAGGTTGATTGATCGAGGGATGGGAGCGTTGGGAGGCGGGAAGAAGAGTCGTTGGCGCTGCAGGGAGGGTGGAAGGGAGAGAGTTTGATTGGGTTGGGAGGGGTCTTTGAAGTCTGAAGATGAAGAGATAGGGTGTTTCAGCGAGGTAGCCTGGGCAGCAAAGCTGAAACTGAGAGAGGAAGAGAGAGAACGAACCCATTCGACCGTCGGACCGTCCGTTGAGCCGACTTGATCGTCTTGCTGACTCTGGATCCATCTCTTTTCCTACTACAGACACGTCCACGTCCATCAGATCGTCATCATCTTCTTCATCGTCGTTCTATGAAGTCGCGAACAAAGGAGCGGGACGAATGGATGAGCTCGCGAACCAAAACGAGGGGGAAGGAAGGAATCGACTCGAGCTCACCTCCGTCCCATCCGATCCTTCTTCATCCGACGCTGAGCTGCAGAAGCGAAGACAACGACCATCCAGTCAGCCTCTATACAGACTCTAGAAGACATCCGACACGTTCGATGATCCTCGAGAAGAATATGGGATGAACCTAGGCTCGTCGCTCCCATCCTCGGATCCTCCTTCCCCTTCTCCTTCTCCATCCTCCTCTCCCTCAGCATCCACGTCCGCATCGTCTCCCATCAGTTGGTTCCCTTCCTCGTTGAAGAGATACGACTCCTCGGTGTGCGTTTCATCGTCGTCGAAGGAATCCATGGCGAAAGAAGAGCGAAGAAAGCTGTTTGGTTGATGAGGGAAGGAGGGAGAAAAGGTGAGCTCGAGGAGTCGGACGACTGAGCTCTGGGTTTGTCGTAGAGACGAGGCTTACGGAAGATGTTGAGTAATCAAGGAGCTCTAAGTGGCTCGTGCTGACGTGTTGACGGAGAACGCTGGTTTGAAAGGCGAAGGAAGCTGGACGTTGAGCATTAGCTCAACTCGATTCGGATTCAACTCGGCGACCTCTTTCTGTCTTGCTTTCATCAGGCTCGTCTCAAGCAAATTCTGGGATATTGAAGAGCACGGGAACAAATAAAATGACACAAGCAAACTGCAGTAATAGTGTAAAGAAGGTAGAGAGAGAAGCGAAACAGAGCCGGTAGAAGATAACAGGGTAGGAGGGGAGAGAGAAGAAAAGCCACAGTCCATCGTCCGAGTATTTTTATTAGGATTGACCACATCGTACCGTCGAAGAGTAAACTACCAGCTCCATCCCCAAGTTCCAAGCTGAGATCCCTTCTGTTGACACGCGAGCGAAGGGCGCGAAAGATAAAGTCAGCGTCGCGTCACGGGTGAGATCGAAGGAGGAGGAGGAGAGGGAGACTCACGAAAGGAGGAGCCTCGCCGCTGGGTTCGTTGGTAAGAAGCTTGACTCCTTTGGTGTTCTCCGCCGATCCGAGCTTGACGTTGAGCGACTCGGAGATGCCGAGGAGAGGGAACGGGAAGGGGTAAGGGAGGGAGTCGAGGGAAGCTCGACTGAGGTCCGCCTTCGTTCCGTTCGACCAGACGATGGCGGGAGTAGGTTGAACGGGAGCTTTGGCGGGAAGAGTACTGTGGGGAAGACAGTGAGAGATCGAAGGGTTAACTTCGAGGGGGAGGGGAAAGGAAAGAAAAAGCAGAGACGGAGAGGAGGAAAGGGGAGAAAGACTCACGACGGAGGGTTATAGGTCGAGGGCTTTCCAGTAGGGTTCCAGTGCACGTCGGCAGTACCGTCGTAGGGCGAGATGATGTCTCCACCGGCCAATCGAGTCTGTGGAGAGAAAGCAAAGGGACGAAAAGAGTGAGAAGTCGACGCGGTCAGTTTTGAGACTTTTACCGAACGGTTCGGACGAGAGCGAAGAGCAGACGTACCTTGTTGAAACCATGAAGAATTATCGATCGACCGAGAAGCGAAAACTCTTCAGGGAAGAACCTGAAATGATGGGCAGAGGAAGGGAGGACGGTACGTCAGCTCTCATCGCTTTTCGCTGCAACGATATCGATGCTCTCGACGACCAAGCTCACCTGACGAAATCATCCGAGTAAGCGAAAGCAGGAATCTTTCCAGTCGATGTCCCGTTCAACGCTCCATGCTTGCCTGGAGAAAAGATAGAGAGGAGAAGAGGGCAGGAAACAAAGGTCAGCTCTGCGATCCTCCTTCGCGCGACGAGCGTTTTTAGGATCGAGCTGAAGGGGAAAGATGGACTGACCCGAGAGGTCTCCATTCTGGCAGTACTGAGGGTAGGCAGGGTTGCAGATGTAGCCTTCGGTCAAGTTGAGCGTATCCAGATGAGCGAAGGCGGACGCGAACGAGCCGTTGAGAGGGTTGGTGTGGATGTGGTAGTTGAAAGAATTCACGGCGGGTTGAGTTCCTCCGTTCGTGAAGTTCGAGTAGAGACCTGAGAGGACCTTGACTTTGATGAAGGCTGCCATCGGAAAACGAGACAAGGACAAAAGGTCAGTGAACGAAGGTTGGAGCCGATGAGATCGAGAATCAAGCCTCCTTTTTTCTCGGTCTGTTCCTCCCCTTCCCGTATTCCTTCCGCTTTCGTTCGTTCACAGCTCAAAGGAGGAGGATACTTACTGGGTGTTCCGTCGAGGTATCCCTCAAACTCGAATCTGAGAGCGAGCGGACGAGAAAGAGAGAGTCGGGGGTCAGTTGAATCTCAACACGAGACTTCCGAAGAAGGGAGCCGTCCCCTCCTCCTCCTCCTTAACGAGCGAGCTGCAGCAACGATGGAGGAGAAGACGTACCGAACGTGGATATCGAGCTTGCTAGCGTTCGTGCTCTTGACGTCTGCTCGAGCCCAGACGGTAGGGCAGGTGTCGTCCTCCCACCGAGGTCGAAGTTGCTGGAGCGAGCGAGGAAGGTTGGGAGCCGAGGGAGGGGAGGAAGAGGGGATGGCGAGAGCGAGGAGAGGGAGGGTGGCGAGAGTGAGGAGGGAGGAGAACATGGTCGTGTGGTGTCGGAGGAGAGTCGGGAAGAAGAAAGGGCGGAAGGAGGAGGGGAGAAGGAAGGAGGATGGTGGATGGGAGGAAGGCGATGGAAGGGCGAATCGACCTCGCCCCCTCCTCGTGGCTGTCCAGATCCGTCTAGGCCGGATTTAAATTAGAAGGGGGAAAAAAATCACTCCTAGCCCGTCTTCGCCGAACCCTCCCCTACACTGCCCGTTGTCCCACCAAAGCACCGAAGCAGGGACCCATCTCTACTTCACTCCCAGCGCGTCCCTCAAACTCCTGTCCAATCCCTTCACCCTCTCCCTCCTCGTCCCGTACAAGCTCCCCTTCCAGCCCTCCCTCGGCAACCCACCCATCAACATCCCTCCTCCCATCCCTCCGTACGTAGCGAGAGGTCCTCCTCCAGTCCTGAACGACGAAGGAACGGCCGAGAGGGGGTTGTTGTTGTTGTTGGCGAACGAGAACGACGCGTTCGAAGGCGACGACGAGGAGGCCAGAGGAGCCGACAGCCTGGCTCTGGAGGCCTTAGCAGCAGCGACAAGACTCTTGAGTTCCGACTCCGGTGATCCTCTCCCTCCCAACCCATCGAACGAATCATCATCCCCAGCTCCGTTCATCCTCCCATGATTCTTCTTCCTCCCTCCTCTGTTCTTCCCTCCTCCCTTCCCATTCCCTCCTCCTACCCCACCCATCCCGTTCCCACCTCCTCCTCCCCCGAATCCGTTCGTGCCGCCTTGGAAGTGGTTGGTGTAGAACTCGGTAGCGGCGTTCTTCCTGGGTTTGGGTTCGAGGAAACGAGGGTTGTTGACGCGATTCCATTCGAGGAGGAGGACGTCGAAGGGTTTGGAACGACCTTGGACTTCTCGTTTGGGACCCATGCCGTGAGATTTGCAGGTGAGGGATCGGAGGCAGGGAGTGTTTTTGTCGTTGATTACTCCACAGCGACGGTCGAGGTCGACGGGTTCGACTGGGAGAGAGAGGAAGAAGAAGATGAAGAGAGAGAGAAGAAGGTTAGAAGTCTGGAACGACGCGACGAGATTGGTGCGCGCGAGGATTCGAGACGAGATAACGGTGTTAGGTGAGAAGAATAAATCTCGTCGCGAGACCTGACGAGAGCAAGAGTCGTCGACTAGGGGGAGACTCGAAGAAGGAGAGGGAGATGGCTGAACTCACTCTTCAACCCCTTCTTCTCCGCCTCCTTCCTAGCCTTCTTATTTTTATCCTTCTTCACACTCCCATCTGTTCCTCCACCCCAGTTCGACCCTCCTCCTCCTGCTTCAGATCCACTAGGAGCTGGCGAAGGTCGCTCAGGGACGAGGGAGGGGGGAGCCGTCGAGGGTGCCGTCGATGTCGAGTGAGGAGCTGTCTTGGACTTTTTGGAGGAGGGTGGAGGAGTGGAGGTGGACAGGGAGACTACGTGAAACGAGCAAGAGAGAAGAGTATGAGGTCGTGGAAGGAGGAGAGAGTTGAGCTCGGCGCGCTTTCCCGTTCCTTCCTTCCTTCTCTCGAGCTCAACAACTCGGCCCCATCCCCCTCAAGGAGATCGAGATGGACTCACCATCTGAGAGCCTCCTCTTCTTGTTCGAGAACGATACTTCTCCTGCTCCATAGCTGCTGTGATTGTCTCCGTGTCCGTTGTCGAAGTCGTTGCTCGTCGTCGTCGATTCCGGTTGGAGACCATCTCGGATTCGTTGACAGTTTACTGCGAAACGACGCGAAAGAGTCAGCTTCCTCGTCTCTTTCTTCAAGTGGATAGAGAGGAAAGAGCCGTATTCGCTCACCTGCATGTTCTGCTATGGCAGCTCTGAGGACAGGCTTGCCACAATCGGGACACTTGACCGTCGGAGCTGGGTTCTTGAGAGGAGAGCCGCCGTGAAGCTGGCAGAAGGACACCTCGTCAGCTCTGAACCGCAGATCTCAGTAGATGAGAGGGTTCGTGTACCTTCATATCTGATGCTGGAAGTGGGATAGCGGCCGATTGAGCTCTGTAGTCTGTGGATGAGCTGGCGGAGGAAGGAGGGGAAGCAAACGAGAAGGGAGTCGACGAGGACGACGCTCCTTTGCCTGCTTTGGACCCCTTCCCAGCTGTTTTCGACGGCTTGATCTTCATGTTCGACGGGAGATGCTGTAGAGAGTGATGAATGGGAGGTCGATTTGACTTTTTTTTTTGGAAGGAGGGGTCGCGGGTTTGGGCGAAAGAGAGGAAGGGAAGGAGCTTCGAGCTCGGTCGGCGAAAGTGTCCAGCCAACGTCCACCTTCCCTCCCTCGCTTCCTTCCTTCTTCCCTTTTCTCTCCCTTCGTTCCCGTTCTCGACGATGGCGGTCACCTCTTCCGAAAAGCTCATCAAGGTCAGTGTCTTGGAGTAGAAGCACAGGAGGATGGGACGAGTTCGCTCATCACCGTCGACCGCCCTTCGTTCCCTTCACTGACGTCCCTCTCTTCGTCTCTCTTCTCTTCTCCAGGCTGCTTGCAAGCCCAAAAAGGGAGCCCCTAAGGCAAAAGTGCATACATCTCTCTCTCCCCTCCCGAGGATTTCTTCGAGCTGACCTTCCTTCTCAAACTTGGGCTCTATCGTCATCTTCCTTCCTTCCTTCTCCCCTCCAGTACCTCGAGTTCGTCCTTCTCGCCTCTCTCCTCTCATCTTCATCTTTCAACTCTCACACTCTCTTCCCTCTCACCCCTCCCCTCTCAGTCCCATCATCGCCTCGACCCAAGTCCGCGACGGTCCGATCTCTGATCTCTGTGCAGCTCTGGCTCCTCGCCTCCGCGAACCTCAAGTCGACACCGTCTTCAAAGCTCTCCTCGTCCTTCATTCCATGATTAGATCAGGAGGAACAGACAACGTCCTCGAGTACCTCGCTAGGATGGACGTACTCAGGCTCAAGTCCGTAGGGACCGGAGGATTCTGGGAAGGTCAGTACAAAGTCGGTTCAGCGAGATGTCTAAATCGGAAGGGGGCCGAGAGAGATGGCTTCTCGAAAGAACGGAGCTGATGCTCCTCCGTCTCTTCTTCTATCTTCCTTCTCTTTGATGTGGTTACTTGGACGATGTTGCAGGCTACTCCCAAACCGAAACCTTGGGCCACTACGCTCACTACCTGCATGCGAGGATCACTGCTTACCGGGAGCTCAAGCACGATATGGTTCGAGTTCAGGCGGAGAACAACAGAGCTAGTGCTTACAGGACTCATAGCGAGGGAGCTAGTGGTGAGTAAACGATATCCTTTACTTATCAAGAGGTGGTTGGAGGGTGAGAAACGGGCGGAAAAGGAGGGAGGGAGGAAGGGAGGAAAGGTCGAGTCGAGCTCGAGAGCGCCGGCCCGAGTTTGGGGCTGACCTTCCTTTGGTTTTCGCTTTGCATCAGAACGAGCTCGGAAACTTCGTTCTTTGACGGTCGAGAAGGGTTTGCTGAGAGAGACGAGACAGGTCCAGAAGATCATCGATGCGCTGATCAAGGCTGAGGTACGTTTCGTTTTGCTCGACCTTTCTCTCGAATCGAACCTCATCAACTTCTCTTTCGCGTTTTTCTCAGTGGTACAAGGACGACCTTCAGGACGAATGCACCGTCCTTGCCTTCCGGATGATGGTCAAGGATCTGCTCGTTCTCTTCCAAGCTGGAAACGAAGGGATCATCAACTTGTTGGGTGAGTCCTTTCGTTCTCCTCCCTCTTCCCTTTCTTTCATCCTTAGAACGAAGCTCGTGGCTAATTGTGCCTGCTGGCTGGTCCTTCCAGAGAACTACTTCGAGATGGAACACAAGCAAGCCGCCGACGCTCTCACTCTCTACAAGTCGTTCTGCACGCAGACGAAGAAGGTCGTCGAGTACCTGAAGTACGCGAAGGAGCTCAACAACATCATCGATGTGCCGATTCCAAATCTCAAGCATGTACGTCTAGCGTTCTCTTTTCTCTCAGGTCGTACGATCAATCCTTCCTTCCAAGGAGCGAAAGAACGTAGCTCAAACTGATCGCGTCTCGTTCATTCGCTCAGGCTCCCGTCTCGCTCGTCACCGCTCTCCAGGAGTACCTCGACGATCCCAACTTCGAGGAGAACAGGTCGGAGTACAAGCAGAACAAGGACGTGGCGGATGGGAAGGCTCCTGCGCCCAAGAAGGCTGTTGAGGCTTCGAAACGTGAGTTCTTTCTTTCGACGCGTCGTCTTCCCCCGACCACCTTCGCGCTTGGACCCGTTCGAGAGAGAGAAATGAAACCAACCGACTCATGTACTGATCATATTGTCGGTCTTACTTTGTCTTCTCTCCAGCTGCTGCCGCTCAAGCTTCGTCGTCGACCTCGGCTCAAGCTCCTTCGACTCCTCCTCAGAACAAGCAGCCTCAAGCTTTGGTCGACTTCTTCTCGAGTATTGAAGAGAACCAGCCTACTATGTTCAATCCCCAGGTGAGTTTAGCAATTCCTCCTGAGATATCTCCATCACCAAATTTGATCTGACGCGTCCCTCGTCCTTTGCCTTCTCCCCTTTCCAGACGAACAGGTCAGCTCTCGTTTTCCTTTTTCCACTCTGGCCACTCTCATCTGACTCATTGTTTCCTTCAACTCCTCTGCTTTCAGTCCCACTTCGGCCTACTTCGAGCAACAGGCCTCCTTCAACCCCTTCGCCGCTCGTCTCCAGCAGCAGCAGACCGGTCTCCCTCCCCAGCAGCCCCAGTTCTTCGCACAACAGCCATCTCCCTTCGGTCAGCAGCAGATACCGATGCAACTCCAACCTCAAGCTACGGGATTCGCAGCCTTCGGCGGTGGCTTCCCTCCTCCCCAGCAACCTCAGTTCGGAATCCCTCCCCAGCAACAGCAGCAACAACTTCAACCCCAAGCGACGGGCTTCAATCCCTTCCGTCAGAGCACGCTCATGCCTCAGGTTACAGGATTCCCTCAGCAGCAGCAGCAGCAGCAACAACCTCCGATGCCCTCAATACCGTCGAACGGATTCCTCGGACAGAACGCGTTCGCTCAGCAGCATCAGTCGCCTCCCGCTCAGCCACAACCCTCCCCCTCTCCCTTCGATTTCCTCTCTCAACCTTCTCCCCAACACCAACAACCCTCGAATGGATTCCTCTCTGCTCAACCCACAGGCTTCGGTCAGCAGCCTCTCCAACCTCAACCCACCGGTCCTCACCGTACGAATCCCTTCGGTCAGGTTCGATCAGCAACCTCGCCTCCATCGATGCAACCTCTCGTCCCTCAGGCGACAGGAAGCAAGAACCCTTTCGCTCCAGCAGGAGGGATCGTTCCTCCCATGCCGACGCGTCAAACCGATCTCGTTGGGAAGGGAACCTCGCTTCACGAGCTCGCGTTCGGAGGAGGATCCGCTTTTAACGGTGGTGGAGGTCAACAGCAACAACCTCAACAGCAGCAGTCGAACGGCGGAGCAGGAGGAACTGATACCATGTCCAGCCTAGCCTCCTCCTTCGCTCTCACTCCTCGTCCCTCCTCAGCAGGTCCTTCCATCTCCCTCTCCTCCCCCTCCTCCTCCAACAACCCAACCACTTCCTTCTTTTCCTCCTCCTTCACCCCCGCCACCTCCTCACAACCGCAACCCCTCCAACCTCAACCAACAGGCTACGCAGGATCCTCCATCCAACCTTTCAAACCCTCCTCCACCTTCGGAGCTTCCCTCCTTTCCTCCCTCCCCGAAGTTCCCTCCTCCTCCACTTCCCCGAGCCCAGGAGGAGGAGGAGTAATATCCTCCTCCTTCCTCTCCCCCCAAGCTATAGGTATGCCCAACCCCTTCAGACAATCCACCCTTCCTCTTCCCACTACCACCTCACCATCCGCCTACGGAGGAGGAGCTTCCCTCTTTGGAACCGGAACCGGAGCTTCCCTCTTTGGAACCGGAACCGGAAGTGCCAACGCGAGTGCTTTCTCTTCGCCTTTGGGAAGTCCGTCGGGTGGTGCGTTTACGGGTGGTTCTTCGTCGACGTCGGCGGGATCGTTCTTTGGTGCTTCTGGTTCGACAACGGCCGTGCCTGGAGGAGGAGGAGGGATGTTGCAAGCTCAAGCGACGGGATTTGCGGGGAGTTCGACGTTGCCGTTCAAGCCTAGTTCGAGCTTTGGGATGAGCTCGTTTGGAGGCGCAGGTGCGACGGGGGGGAGTGGGAGTGGGAATGGGCAGCAGGGTGGGGGAGGAGGGTCGTTGATCTAGATTTTTTGGGGGAGACACGTCGTTTTTGGCAGGGAAGTTTGGTGGTCGGGTTCGTTCTTCGTTTCTTTCCTTGTTTCGGTTTGATCCTCTCTATGTTAGTTATACTTACTACTTAGTCTTTCAGTTCCATGATATGCTCCTTTATCACATAGTGTCAGACCTACTCATCTTTCTTGAAAAGGAAGAGAGGAAAGAGACGAGGTCGTCGTCGAGGCGTTTTTCGATGTTGAAGGAAAGGAAAGTACAGTGATATACAGTACAAGATCATGACCACATAGAAAGGCTCAAGCATCATCCACCTGCATCGCACTCTCCTCCTCCTCCTCCTCGAGATCGCTATCTCCTCCGTCAGCAGCAGCTGGCGTAGGATCGGGAGGACCTGAGCGGCGGGAGGGACGCGAGGATGGTTGGGGGGGTTTTGAGGGACTAAGGAGGGAGGGACGATCAAGGAGGAGATAAGATAAGCAGAAGGTTGGTTAGGTCTACGGTGAGAAGGAGAGACTCGACGAGATAGCTCAGCGAGAAAGAAAAGGAAACGAGGCTCGTCTTAACTCACCCAGCACTCTCCCCTCCTCCCTCTACCCCTCCATCCTCCCCACCTCCCTCCCCCTCCCCAGCAGCACCAGCACTCTTCTTCGGCCTAGCCTTGTTCTTAGGTCTAGCAACCATAGCCCCCTCCATCCCTTCCGCTCCCGGTTTCGCGAAGGTCGGGAGATCGTGAAGACGGAGGGCTGCGAGTTCTTCGTCTTGAGGGGGGAGGTCGTCCGAGATGACTTTGGCTGCTCGGGCGGCGAGGGCTTGAGAAAGGGGGAGGGGGATGGGGATCATGTCTTTGGGGGGATGAGAGAGACGAGGGGGGTGGAGAGGGGGAAGGGGAGGGGGAGGTGAGCTTCGAGATTTGAAGGAAGGAGAGAGAGAGGAGGGAGGAGCGGAGACGGAGCTACCCACCTTCGAGGAAGGTGAATTCGGGAACGGTTTGAACTGCTTGAGCTGTTGGGATTCGAGCGAAGGAAACGGACGCTTGGAAGGTTAAGAGGCGAAAAGGACACAAGGAAGAAGGAGAGAGAGAAACGAACCCATATCCTTGAGCTGAACGAGCTTCCTGTGATCCAGTCTCGCTTTCAGATACGATTGATCCGCGAATCGTTTGATGAAGAATTCCTACAGTGTTATCCGCCGATAGGAGATATTAGTAGGAGCTAGCCAAGGCAAGGGGAGAGAAAAGGAAGCAAGAAGGAGAACGAGAAGGAGACAAAGGTGTCGAGCTCTCAATCCCTTCCTCCCTTCCCCTTCTCCTCCCAGAGTCCTCCCAGGTAAGAACCGATCCTCTCGACTCACCGTAGCGATCCCTATCAAGAACACAGCCTCCTTCGAACAAGCCTGGATATCCGCATCTGCTTTGATGATCTTCTGCACTCGAGCGACGGGGAGGATGGAAGATCCAGGTTCCCTTCCATCGTCTCGTTCTTCTCGTTGGTCCGAGCGCGATTTAGATGGTTTGGAGACGCGTTTGGAGGAAGGTTCGTCCATCGTGGGGGGGGAGAAGTGGACGAGAGAGAGGAGAGTAATGGGGGGGGAGAAGGGAGGGGTGGGAGGAAAGGCGGTGGGTTGGTGAGAAGAGTGAGGTCGGCGAGGAAAGGTCGCGTCTTACTCGTCGAGCTCGTTTGGACTCAATTTAGATCCGTTTTTTCGTTCAGAATTTCTCAGAGAAGCTGTGAAGACCTTGCATTGATATCCATTATAGTTTGAGCCAACTTAGGAACGAGAAAAAGAATCGGTGGTGCCGTGGATCGTTTTCCGCTCTCGTCTTGTACGACTCGACATAATCATTCGTTCCTCAAGTCTGCTGGACCGAGAGAGAGATCGAAAAATCTGCATAAGTACATACCCAGGGGTTGGATAACCTCATATTGAAGCTGGGAGCTAAATAATGCTTGACAGAACGGACAGAGAAGGTAGCATCATCGTCGAGCGACGTTCACGTTGACGCGTCGTCTTCTTTGCCTCCGAACGAGTTTAGCCCGTTCCTTCTTATTTTCAGGTCGTGAACTACACTATTTACGTCTCTCAAACTTGCTAAGCAATGGATTCAAAGCCCTTCGGCGCTTCCCTACGCTTCACGTCGTCTCTACGGACTTGCTCCAAATGTCGAGTTTTGCCTCGTCGCGAGTTCTCCCTTCGACAGCTCGCAAAACCAGGAGCACAGAGTTCGTCCTAAGATACAGTTTCGAATCAAGATATACCATCCTTCCATGCCTCCAGATTCACCACAGTAAAAGCTACAGATTCCCTCCCTCCTCACCCGCTCTACTTCTTCTCCTCCCCCTCCTCCCCAATAAACTTCTCCCACTCCCCCTTCGCCATCTTATACGTCTCCTTCCCCTCCTCCGGGAAACTCCTCTCCCTCACAGCCTTCACGTACTCCTCCACTCCCTTCCTCATCTCCCTCCCAACCTCCGCAAACCTCCTCACAAACTTGGGTCCTCCCCCTCCTCCTTCGTAGATCCCCAAAGCGTCCGTCAACACCAACACCTGTCCCGAGCACTGGTTCCCCGCTCCAATCCCAATGGTAGGAATCCCACTCCTCTCGGTGATGAACTGTCCAAGCTGAGAAGGGATCGCTTCAAGAAGAAGAGAACTAGCTCCAGCCTCCTCCAACTCCTTCGCCAGTTCCACCAACTCCCTCGCTCCTTCCGCCGTCCTCCCCTGAACCTTATACCCCGACAACGCCACAGCCCTCTGCGGCGTCAACCCAATATGAGGCATCACCGGAATCCCAATGCTCGACAAGTGCTTCACGAGAGGGAGGATCTCTCGTCCTCCTTCGATCTTGACGCAATCCACTCCGGCTTCCTTGACGAGACGGATAGCGGAGAGAACGCCTTGTTCGGTTGAGGCTTCGAAGGTTCCGAAGGGCATGTCTACGACGAGAAAGGGGGAGCCGGATTGGGGGGTGAGGGGGAGAGAGGTTGCGCGGGAGACGGCTTGGGCGTGGTGGATGATTTCGGAAAGGGTAAGAGCTACGGTTGAAGGGTGTCCGAGGGAGACTTGGGAGAGGGAGTCGCCAATGAGGATGATGTCGATGGAAAGAGGGAGGTTGGGCGTGGAGGGAGTTGGGAGATCCGAGGAGGAGGAATGAGGAGGAAGTGTTGAGCTCGACGCGAGGGACTGGGAGGAGGAGGAGGAGGAGGACGACGAAGGATGGGGAGCGTGGAAGGTTGAAAGGAGGAGAGCTGTAGGATAATCGTAGGCTGTCATGACTGTGATAGGGGTCTTGCGACGATGAAGTCCGAGGAGATGGGCGAGAGTGACCTTCTTGCGAAGGGGGAGGAGAGGAGAGGAGGAGGTCGAGGTGATGGCCGAGGGAGCTTCAAGAAAAAGAAGAGCCGAAAGGAAAGCGGGAACGAGTCAGCTGTAGCGAAGAGACAGTGAAGGAGAGGGCTTCCAAAGCTCCTCCCCCGCTCGAGTGGAGACCACGATCGTACGATGAAGACAAAGAGGAACACTCGCTTACCTTGGTCCGGCGGTCTGTAGCTCATCGTTCGTCGTCCCCACGAGGAGATGGATCTCGAAGGAATGAAGGGAGTCGCAGCTCTGTCGATGAGAGCGATAAGATGGCGGGGGAGAAGTCTGGAAGATGCCATCTTCTTAATTGAGCACCGGAGGAGGGGAAGAGGAAGGAGAAGAATGTGGTTCGAGGGCGTGAGCTTCCCACTTTTTCGAAAGCTGACCCCTTCCCCTGTTTGCGTTGCAGGCTGCGCGGCCAACAGTATCCTCGACGACCAGAGAAAAAGTCAAAAACTGAAGATCCCATGCAGGAATACTCGTTCCTCTGTCCAAAACTTCGAAAATCTTCCTCGACGACGCTGTGAACGAGTTCGAGCCGACGCGACTCTTTCCCGAAGAGCTCGAATTTCGCTCCTGCTTTCGACCCTGCAACCTTCACCTCCTCCTTTCCCATCCCCCCTTCGGCCCAAGATGGAAGCCTCAACGTCGTCTTCGTACCCCATGTTCTCTACTGGCAAGTACATTAAAGAAGGGGATATCGTGATCATGCAGCTCGTGAGTTCTCTCCTTCCTTGCTTCTGCGAGCTCGAGCTCAAAGCTGATCCCTAGCTTCCTTCCCATCCTCGGCTTCCCACGACGATCCAGTCTCGAGAGAGTCTGTCTCCTATTACCATCACGGCTGGAGAGAACACACAGAATCGATACGGTCACTATCTCCATGACCAGATGATCGGAGTTCCTTTTGGAAGCAGAGTGAGTTGAAGGAGAACGAGCTCTCTCTCCCTCTCCTTCCCCCCTCTGAAGCTTCGGTCCCTTCCTCCCTGCCTGTCGAGTACCGAAGCTGATAACCACACATCCTACGACATACGCTTCTCCTAGATCCCATCGAGTAATCAAAAAGGATTCGTTCACGTTCGTTCCTCCTGTCCAGCTCTCTCTCTCTCTCTGTCTCTTCGCGAGCTCACCTTCTCTCCTTCCCTCGTTCCCCTCCATCAGCTCCTCCGACCGACACCCGAGCTTTGGACACTAGCTCTTCCGCACAGGACTCAGATCTTATACGTTGCCGACATCGCCTACATTCTCTCGGAGCTGTCGATCCGTCCCGGAAGTGTGGTCGTCGAGGCTGGTGCGTCCTCTTTCCCTCTGTGCACTCGCGTCGTTCTGAGCTCAACCTCTCTTCGTCTTGTTCGGCATAGGAACCGGATCTGGATCCTTCTCACACTCGGTCGGACGAGCAATCCTGCCGAACGGAATGCTGCACTCCTTCGAGTTTCACGAGACGAGAGCGGAGAAGGCGAGGTGAGCTTGACCTTTTCCTTCCTTTCCTCCTTCGTCGCTCTCGACCTTCGAACTGACTCTTCTTCTTCTTTGGTCTTCAGGATCGAATTTATCGAGCACGGAATGTGCGATATCGTTACACTGCGGCATCGAAACGTCTGCAAGGATGGCTTCGAGCTGGAAGGAGTCGCTGATGCTGGTGAGTCTTGCTTTCACCTCGTCTTCTTGTCCCTCTTCCCCAACGCCTCGACGGTCGGCTGGGACTGATCTTACCCGTCGGGCTTTTGTTCAGTATTCCTCGATCTGCCGGCTCCCTGGGATGCCGTCGCGTCTGCTAAGGCCGCCATGAGGGTTCGTCCCATCCCCAATTCTTCGATGCGTCTTCTTCCTCGAGCAACTCGAGCCAAGCTGACTTTCTCTTCTACGATCTACTTCAGACGGACGTCGTCACTCGAATCTGCTGCTTCTCTCCTTGCATCGAGCAGGTCCTTCGAACCGTCACCGCTCTCTCGAACGAAGGTTTCTCAGGTACGTTCGCGTCGTCTCCTCTCTCCCTCTCCCTCCCTTCTTCCCCTCTCTCGCAGCCGAACCAGACTCTCGGTCTCTCTCACACACCAACATCGGCGTAGCTGACTTCTCCCTCTCACTATCATTAGATATCTCCATGTCCGAAACCCTCCTCCGTCAACACGAAATCCTCCTCAACGTCCCCCTCCCTCCCATCGGCTCAGCCATCGACAAGCTCAAAGACCAAGCCATCCGAAAAGAATCCCGTCGACTAGCCCAAATCGCATCTTCCAAAGCTCACTTTGGTGCCTCCTCCACCTCCACCGCTTCTTCTTCCACCAACCCTCCTCTCGATCCTTCCCTCGTCGACGACTCTCTCCTCACTTCCACCACCTCCGCAAAACGTAAAGAACCACCCTCCCCACCTGCCTCCGGGACCTCCACGCCCACCACCGGAAACGGAAACGGAGAGGAGAGGACCTCGAAGCAGCAGCAGCAGCGTAGAAAGGGGGATCCTGTTCCCTTCGGGACGGTGCAGGGGAAGCCTATCGAAGCTGCTCGAGGACATACGAGTTATTTGACGTTTGCGACGCTGTTGCCGGTTGGGCTGAGGGGTGGAAAGGAAGGGGTTGTGGAGGAGGATGGAGAGGAGGAGGAGATGGAAGGGGAGGAGGATGGGGAGTTGGATGCTGGTGAGTCCTTCGTTTTGAATCCCTTTTTTTTCTCTCTTCGTCCTCAGTTTGTGATTCTCCACTCTTGAGCGACCTGATGACTGACTTCTTGGCTTCTTCCTTGATGCGTTGTCCAGCTATCGCCAAACTGACAGAGGAGGTTCGTCTCGCCACTTGCTTTCTTCCTCTCCCTCGGTCGACGCGTCGAGAAGCTGACCCTCGTCCCTTTCTTTTCTCGCCCACTCCACAGGAAATGCAAACGATGCTAGGAGGAGGTGCATCAGTCGTTAAACCTTAGCATAGCGTAGTCTCATCTCATGTCTCTTTTCTCCCTCACTCTTGCTCGTTCTCCTTCTCTCTTCGACTTGCTCGCGACCGGTTCTCGGCGTTCAGCTTCTTTTTTCAATCTTGCTTCAGGCCGAGCTCGCAAAGGAAGTCAGTCAACATGAAAGGGAAACATATAATCAAGTGGAATATTCGTAAAAAGAAAAACTAAGCTAGGTAGATAAGGCGATGGAGATCGGGGAAAGAAGAAAATAATGCAAGAGTGAGATCGTTTAAAAGTGAAGTGCAAGGGCGGCAAGGCAGGGGCGATTGATAGGTAAACAAGTGGGGGATTGGGTGTAAGTAATAAGAGGCAGTGATAGGTTCCGAGACATGGAAGGGAGAACAGAGGGATGGAAGGGACAGGGCACAACGGTGGAGAGGAGAAAAGCGAGAACAGATCCGAGAGAGAGAGAGGGAGAAACAGAACCGAGAGACCCAAAGAAAAAGAGAGAGAAAAATGCTGGTTGTTTTGTCGATAGGGGTTGTTGTCGAGTGGGTGGTAATGGGAGGATTGCTCGTGCTTGTTTGCTCAATCAGAGTCGTTCGTCTTCAGGGCAAGTCTCCTTCGCTCTCTCCTCCTCCCTCCTCCTGTTCTCCCTCTGCCTTCCCATCCTTCCTTCCTCCCTCTCCAAGATCCTCCTCGCCTCCTCCTCAACCACACCCTCGCTTCCGTTCCCAACCAGGCCCTTGACGACCTCCTCCTCGAGACAGGAGAGATCGATCCTCTTCTCAGTCGCGCTTCGTCGCTTGGAGGGCGTGAGAGGCGACAAGGCGAGAAGGGCAGAGTCGGAGAGGTTGGAAAGGAGGGTGAGGAAGTCGGAAGGAGTGACGGGGGAGAGGGGAGAGTCGGAGGAAGAGAGGAGGTGGTGGTAGGTTGGGTAGAGGGAGGAGGTGGTGGTGATGAGGAGGGCTTTGGAAGGCGAGGCGGAGGAAGAGGAAGTTCGACTCGACGCGAGGGGAGGGAGAGACCAGGAGATTCGTCGGGAGTGGACGAGGAGGGCTACGAGGATGAGTCGGGATTGGATGTTGAGGGACTTTATCTTGGAGATGGTGACGGAGGAGGGAGCTCGAGCTTTGGGAGGGGAAGCGAGTCCAACCGACGACGACGACGACGAGGCTGCTGAAGCGGGAGTGGACGACGACGAAGAGGTAGACTTGGCCGTAGCGAGAGCTTTGAGGATGTGGGTCATTCCGGCTCGAGGAGCGTCCGTAGCGTTAAAGGACTGTAGGTGCTTGTTGATCTCCATCGCGGCAGGGGAAGATCCGCTCGTCAATCCTGAGGTGACGGCCGTCGCTCCCTTGCCTCCGAGGATGCCAGCCTTGACCAAAGCCTTCTTCCTCTGCTCTCCCTCGACGAGCTCGATAGCCATCCTGCAGACATCCAAGCACATCCTGAGATCTCCGTTCTCGGCCTGGACCTTCCTGCTGGCGAGCTCGACGGCTCGGTCCTCAACTCCAGGCGTCGCCGCTTTCCCATCTCCCTCCTCTCGTTCCTCTTCAGGCAAGACGGATCGAAGCCTGGATCGAACGATGGCTGAGAGATCGGTGTTGTTGTAGGCTGAGAAGGGGAGGAGGACGGGAGGGGTCGGGAGGGTGGAGAGGTAACGGGTTGGGAAGTCGAGGGAGTTGGCGATGGTGACGAGATGAAGGTTCGCGTGAGTGGATGGGAGGAGGAAGAGAGTGGTGAGGAGATGCAAGGTTGCTGGAGTTGGCAAGGAGGAGGATGCAGAGAGGGAGATGAGGGAGTCGAGTTCATCGAGGATGAGGATGCTGAAGGAAGAAAAAAAAACGAACAGTAGTAACGAGGGAAGAAGGTCAGCACAAAGGGAACTTTGTGACGCGTGACGGCTGGAACCGATTGTTGAACGACGAGAAACGACCGCTCAAACAAAGAAAATGAAAATTTCTTCACTCACAAGTTGACACCCTTGTTCTTCTTGAGTCCGTTCTCCAACCATTCCCTCCCACCTTTGCCTGTGCCCCCACCGAAACCCAAAGCCCTCGCACACCCTTCCCAAATCTCCTTTTCTCCTGCGCTGAGCCCTACACAGTTGACGGTCCCTTCCCTCCATTGCTCTCCTTTCTCCTCGACCCAAGCTTGTACGACGGAGGAGACCAAGGCCGTCTTGCCCGTTCCAGGTTGACCAGCGACGTAGATGGTTCGGGAGTCGGAGGAGGAGGAGAGGAAGGACTGAACAGCTGCTCGCTCTTCGACTCGTCCGACGAGGGGAGGGGTCGAGGCGGAGAACGTGGTCGAGCATCGGAGAAGGGAGCGCAAGGTGGTGAAGATGGAAGGAGTAGGAAGGGATGCCGATGGAGTAGTGGAGGGTGAAGAAATGGTCGAGAAGGCATCTTCCGAAGCGACTGGAGAGGGTTGGGGAAGGAAGGAAGGGAAGGAAGGAGGAAGAAGAGCACACGATCAGCTTTGGCCGCTTCCTTTTTTTCTTCGTCCTGCTCGTCCCATACCACCAGACGTCGACAGAGATGAAAAACTTACCAGATTCCGTCCTCACCAAGCTCTTCCTTTTGGGTGCTCCTCCTCCGATACTCCTCTTCCTGGTCAACGAAGAGACGCTCTCGTCGTCGTCGTCTTCTCCTTCCTCCCTTCGTTCGGGAGCGAGGTTCTCCTTGTTGTTGAAGAAGTCCTCCCCCAAGTCAACCCTCCCTCCCAAACTGGATCGGGTCTTCTTGATCGGGGAAGGGGAAGCCATAGAAGTAGAGCAAGGCTGTCCAGCATTGGAGGCGGTCGAAGCAGAGGACACCGAGCGAGGTCGTTTGAAGGACGAGGACGGAGGAGTGAGAGCGGAAGCAGGCAGAGAGCGAGAGGAGGAGGCTCGAGTGATTCGAGTAGGAGTAGAAGACATGCTGGCGGGGAAGAAGGCGAAGGGATAGGGAGAAGGAAGGGGGGGGGAAGGATGGGGATGGGAGAGAGAAGGGAGGAAGGGAAAGGCACGACGAAATGAAGATGGATTCCAAAGCGCAGGAGAACGCGTCCCAGCCATCTCTCTTCCCTCTCCCTTTCTCTTCTTTCCTGCCCTTTCCTCCGCTTGCTTTTTCTCTCTTTTTTCACTCCCCACCTCTCAGAATAATGAAAGACGCGTAAAGAGAGCTCAAAAGGTATACTTCTCTCGTCAGAAAAGGGAAAGAAAGGCACAACGGAGTCGAACTCTCGATCAGCCTCTGAGCTCAACCCTTCTCTCCTTCAAAGCTCATTTAAACCCGACAACGTGCCTTCCAGGACGCGTCCTGGGTTGGTTCTAGAGCGGAATGGCATCCCTCTACGAGACACGCACGACAGACTCAGCTCGGCGAGCTTCGGGTCCGTCCAAACTCGCTCGTTCGGAAAAGTTTCACGGTCAGAGGTCGACGCGTCGGAGACTCAAAGTTTGTGGGAAACAGGTCCCGCAAAACGAAGGCGTAGAGGATGGAAACAAGCAGCTCCACAGATGCTCCACCTCTAGGCGAGTCGGGACTACTAGAAGCGGAGAAGGTCACGAGCAGGAAGTGAGTTTCAGTCGCATTGGTGATTGGGAAGACGGCGACGCGACGTCCGTGGCGGACGTCGAGAAAGAGCTTTCTTTCGCAGCCAGTCTTCCTGGGACCTCAGGCGAACCGAGATAATAGGTCTAAATACGGACTTCTAGGGTAATATATACGGGAGCCACGTCAAACGCGATCTATTATCCGTCAAAAGGGTGATCTCCTTCAGCTCGACGCGTTCAGCACCGACGAGGTTCCTCCTTCCCCTCCCTCCGTATGACGAGGCCGATCCATCACCACATCGGCTCCAAACACGCGCTTTGATGAGTCTTCCAGTGGTCCTTTTGATGCTCTGGATGGAGGTTAGGAAAGGGAAGCAAGTCAGGTCGATTGCGAAGATTAGAAGAAGAGGAAGTCGAGCTGAAGTTGAAGTTGGGACGGACTTTGAGAGCAGTAGAGAACTTGCTTGCACTGAATTGGAAAGATGAATAAAAGATGTGGAATCAGTAAGGTACCGGTTTGGTGACAGGAAGAAGAACGAGGGAGAGAGAGACGCGCGACTCGCTCTTCCAAACCATCATATCCATCGCTTCGTCCGGCGCACACGTACGATCGTCTCGAGTACCGGCGCATTCCTTCCAGGGATGAGAAGACAGAGCCCCGTCGTCCCTCAGCTCACTCAAACAAGCTGGCAACCGCGAGTCGTCCGAGTTGAGGATCCACCACAAGTTACAGCCCCAGTCTGTTACGTCGTCCAGGGTTAAATTCCTGACCCCCGCCCTCGGATTGGGAGGCGGGAGGTCTTTGAGTTAGGCGACATCTTTGAAGAGGCTGTTGGCCGTGTCCTTGTCGAGAAAGGCGAGGGAGGTGGAAGAGGAGGTGAGGGCGAAGACGTTGACTAGGCTCTGCAGAACGTCCGCCGAGGATTCTGCAAGTGTCGTAGCGAAGTCCCAGTCGATTTTCTACCCAAACAGGCAGAAACCCCGAGGGCGTGTCATTCCCTGGGCGAGCAAGAACGGGAGGGGAAGAGAAGAAGAGACGAGGGACTCACGTCCTCTTCCAATTCGTGAAACAGATTGTCCAGGACTTGTCGAGTTACCAGGGCCAGAGTCTCGAGTAGAAACTCCCCGTTCTCATGATCTCGGATGTAGCGAGAGAGGTAGGGTAAGGAGGAGGGCTCCGTGGCGATGAGGAAGAGGACTCGGAGGGAGGACTTGAACGAGCGGGAGTCGATGTCGAGAGACGTTGCCGAGTCGAGAGTCTCCAAAAAAGCAGAGAGAGAGTGTTGGCAAAACATTGCCTATATTCCAGGACGGGGTGAAAAGGTGTAGGAGAGATCAGGGTCGATCAGAAAAGAAGGAGGAGAAGGAGAGGAAACCCGAGCGTCTGCAGTCCTCACAAGAGTCAAAGTGAAGGACGATTCTTCCGTGCGCTCCAGATAAACAATCTGTATGTTCGAAGAGAAAGCGCCGAAGCCAGGTCAGCACAGAATGCATCGATCTCCTTAAGTACTTGATCGGGACGTACCATGCGGTGGAGGAATTCCTCGCGGCTCACGGTCGACTCGTCGATGAGCCCACTCTTTCTTCCTTGAGCTTGGAATTGAGGGTAGGTCAGGTCGGGATTCACGTTCAGAAGAGTGGATAGTACAGCAGCCGTTGTTGATTCCTTCAGTTCGTCCATACTCGGGAGGGAAGGAGGAAGAAGAAAGGGTGAACGTTTGGGGAAGGAGAGGTCGAGCTCATTTCTTTACTCGCCCTGGCTTTTTTGATTATCTTTTACTCTCTAGGATCAGAGCCAGATCATCTCCCGCTCAATCAAAGTCTCCCGTGAGTGGGAAAGCGACCGAGAGCAGAGAGGGAAGGAAGAAGGATTGATGAGCTCGAGCCGACCTCTTTCCCTCCCTTGATTTCTTTCTCGACCTTCTTGCAACCTCTCCCTTTTCTTTCTCCCCTCTCTTGATCTCAGAAACCCTCTTCGTCCTCCTCGGCCTTCTTGACTGCTTTGCCCGTCCAGCAGATCAAACCCGGGACCTGGGCGCCAGCTGATCATGTCGGCTCAACGGCTCCTGACCTGAAGCATGAATCGCCACCTCTGACCTTCCTCTCTCTCCCTCCTTCCTTTTCTTCTTCCCCCCAAACCACCACACCCTTTCTACCATTCTCCAACGCATCTTCTCGACATGGCCGACTCGCTCCAGCCCACACTTCTCATCCTCTCAGCTCTCTGCCCCGAACTCCTCCTCCACATCGTATCTTTCCTCCCTCCCTCCTCAGCCGCTTCCCTCTCCCAAACCTGCTTCTACCTCCACTCCACCCTCCTCCCGACCATCTTCTCTCACCTCTTCCTCACCTTCTCTACGACTTCGCCCAAGATCCTCCCGAATCGGATCCACTCGCTCGCTGAACTCGCACGGAACAAACCTGAGCTCTGCGGGCTCGTTCGCACTGCTTCGGTGGAGCTTGGGACGGCTCATACGTTGAGATTCGATGACCTGATGGCTTTGGGAGAGCTTCTAGGGCATTGCGGGAGACTAAGAAGGTTGAGAATCGTGGAGACATGGGAGCCGAGGAGGTGAGTTTGAACAGGAGTCGACGCGTCGCGTTTCCAGGTGGACGCGTCGCTGAACTTCAATCGACGAGCTGAGCTGACCAGAAGTTGGTTGTTTTCCTCCGTTCATTCAGGATGATTGGAAGAGGTCGGCTCTATGGAGTGTGGTTAGAAGGGGTCCTGAGAGGAGCGACCGAAACCAGCGACGTAGAGGGAGTTTGGGCTGAGTTGGAGGAGATCGAGCTCGTCGGCGTCGTCGGAGAAACCAAGAAGGTCGAGGACTTCTTAGGAGGCTTGAAGGCTCTACGGAGTAGGAAACTAGCCCTGCTCACTCTCATCCGCATCTACGCTTTCTCAACTGGTCAACTCTCCCTCCATCTCGACCTTCCTTCAATTCCATTCCACCTCTACCACGATCGCTTTCCACCCACCCTCCCTCCTCCATCTCTCCCATCACCCTCCTCTTCCACATCTGTCGAACTTCCAAACCTTACAGCAACAGACTCGACAGCCAAAGATCCAACCTTCTCCCTTTCTTCTTTCCTCCGCTCGTTGGACGGCTCGTCAACGATCGACCTTCGGCTCAGCTTTCCTGTCGAGGACATCACACCAGAATTCGTCGCCGAGCTCGCCGAGTCGATGCTTCTGTACACTCCCAAGCTCAAGACGCTCTCGTTGGAACCCTCTACGGGTTCGAAGGTGAGCACTCTCAGTCGTTGACGCGTCGTCGTCGGCCGCGCAAGGGCCTTCTCCCTTCACTCAATATCACTTACGCTCGTTCCCCGTCTTGGTTGCAGATCTTCTTGGTATCCTGCGAAGCTTCGAAGGCTCTGGAAAGGCTGTCGACGAGTCTTCCTTTTCTTGAAGAGGTGAAAATCGCTGCCAGTGAGTTTCGTGTTCGATGCTTCTCTTCCCTTTGGGCCCGGCTGACTGCCTCGCTCCTTCTTGATTCGATCATCTGCTACAGTCGATCCCCCGTACCAATCTCCTCCGGATCTTTTAGAGAAACGCGTAGTAAATCATCTCCCGACGCGATCTTGACCTTGCTCTGCCGAGAAGAACTGTAGATCGTGTATGTAGATCTCCGTGATCACGGAAGCCCAGCCCTTCCCAGTCTTCCCTTCCTCCGAGGCAGCCTTGGAAAATTAATCTGCCCTTTAGCGTTCAAAGCTTCTTACGGGCGTGCAAGCTGAGCTACTCGAGTTTGGTTGCAGAGGCGTCGTCTTTCCTCTTCCCAGCCCTTCCGAAACCGAGTTTCCCTTTCAGAGTTTAGATGCACGCGTTGTTCTTTGGAATGCGCTCGGGCTCTGCTTCTCTACGAAACCGCCAGCAGGTGTTCTGTTCCCGCTATAGAACGAAATTGCGGTCAAAAATGGAGGAAGATTTTTTTTTTTTCTGAGACCACCCGCGCGCGACTCCACAGATTCGACCTTCCCGCGAACATCCGCTGACGCTACTCGCTGGGAGGACGAAACCCGAAGGGGGAGCCGTAGCCAGAGATCGAAGTCGATGAGTGACATGCAGAGGGAGCGGAAAAGGAAGGGAAGTCCGTGAAGGAGAGACTCGCCGATGGCTTCGATCTGGCTTTAGCTTCCGACCAGTTCAACTCGCCCACCCTCTCCCATTCACGTCCGCGGCTGTTCGAACACGCATGCTTGAGCTGTTTGAGATGCTAGCATGCTCACTAGCATTCTGCTGTGCGCGTATCAAAGGTGAAAGGAGAGAGAGAAGGATCGAACAGGCGGAAGAGGAGTAAAGGGATCTGCGTGGCTCTGAAATTCGGTTCCTGTTATACTTTTTTGGACTTGTCGATCTTTCATCGAGTTCATCAAAAACAGAAACCGAGCTTCGAATTGCCAATCTTTCCTGTTCGAAAGGCTCCTTCCTCTCCCCCAACCCAATCCCCCTCTTCCCTTTCTCCGCCTGGAGAACAACTCTCTGTTTCCTTCTCTCGCTCATCTCTGCTACCAAACTCGTTCTTCAAGTCTCGTTAATTGCAAACCTCGCCTTCTAAACGTTGTTGAAAATCAAGGTGAGCTCGTAATTCCTCTTTGAATCCCCAACATGACCCTCCCTCTCCCCAGAGAAGTTTCGATGCCAGTCGAACGATCGCAGACTGACTCCTTCTTTGGATCACGCTTCCAGACCACTATAGATTCGCTCCAAGCCCGAAGTGACCAACTTTGGCCCCTACAGCTCGACGTTCTTCCCTCGAAAGAGCATCCTTCCTCCCTCAGAATCGCCCTCCTTCCTTTCCCTCCTCCGACTCCTCCGACCCCTCGCTCTCGAACGTCACCTCGATCTCGGTTGCTCCCGCCGCCAGCGCATCATCTGTCTTCTTTCCTACGTGTAGAGTAAGTCTTGGGAGACGGCCAAGCGGTGAAGGAACGAGCTCAGAAGGAGGAAGGGAGCAGGAGAGAGGAGGAGGAGGAGGAGGAAGAAGACGAAGCGAGCTCACTCTCTCTCGCGGCCAGCTTTTCCCCTCCTTCCGAGGCCCTTCCCTGTGTCCTCTGCATCTGAGAAGCCTCTTGTTCGAGTAGAAGAAAAGCTTCGCTCACTCGTCAAAAACTCTTCCTTTCATCTTCTCCAGCGCAGAACACTCCGGGTCTCCTTTCCCTCGCCAATCCTCTAGATCGTCGCGGACTCTTTCGTGCGTCTCCCTTTCAACTTCACTCCTCATTCCAAGGAAGAAAAGCTGACAGAACGCCTCCTTTGATTCCGTTCTATCGGACCGTCAGGACCCAGCATGTCTCGTGAGTTTTTCCCTGGGAGGTTTTCTTCGATGCGGAGCCAAACAATCTGCCCTGAACAGGACTGATTCGTGTCTGTCGTTCCTTTCCTCTCCTCTCCCCTTTCTCCCTCCTTCCTTCTGCTCATAAAATAGCTCAATCCAAGGCGGATACACCGATGCTCGAATCTCCCATCTCCGACGTTCGAACATCTGCCACGGAGACCAAAACGACCGTCCAAGGACGTGACTCCTCCACCTGGGCAGGTCGTCCGACGACGGAAGCTTCTACGAATTCTTCCTCGTGGGGAATCTGGGGACATCCTGATTCGATTCGTCCTACGATCCTCAAGGAGGATGTCTCTAGTCGTGAGTCCCGTTTTGGACTCGCGAGTAAGATGCGGGAGAAGTATGGAGGAAAGAGTACGTCCCCTCGCGCGAATCGCTCTCCGAACGGCCTTCTCTGGTCTGCCATTCTCGCGAGGAGACCAAACTTCGATCGCTTCCCGTCCGGTTTCCTGGTTTCGCGGGACCCAAAGTAGTGCCGAAACTGATTTAGTGCTTGCTCCATTTTGTGCCCTTCTCGCCCAGGCGAAGAACAGCCTACCTCTTCCGATGCGAGTGGGGGACGAATCGACGGCGCGTCAAATTCAAGGTGAGTCTCCATTTTCTTGCTTTTCTAAGTTCTTGCATTTTTTTAAGTTCCTCGTAGAAGCGCTCAGCTGACAGGTTGCTTGGTTTCTCTTCATTGCAGCTCGATGCCGCGTAAGTGGGCGCGTCTTTCGTTCAGCCGAGGTCTTACTGATCCTCTCTCTCTCGCGAAACTGACTCTGCCTTTCCCCTTCCCCTCCTTCCTTGGTTCTCTTCCAACGCTCTCCTTCTCCCATCGCTCCTCCTCTCCACTCATAAAAATCGAGCAGCTCCTTCATCGCATTACTTCCCTTCCGCCCACGACCCAGCCTCTTGTCCTCCAAGCTCAGATCTTCGCACTCGAATGAACGAGTCTCCCTCCGAGTCATCTCAACCCAACATCGCCGCCAACAGTCCAGCTCCTCCAGTTTGGGGAATGTGGGGAAACACCAACGCTGTACAGGAGATTCGAGGTCTACATACTGCTCAGAAGTCGAAGGCTTCAGAGGCCAGTGCAGCGCTCTACGAGAGGATGGCGAAGAAGGCTCGAATGTCTCTGCCGACCTCGAATCCGACGACGGCAGATCCGATGCGACGAACTTCCTCGGGTGAGTTCCGCTTCCCATCCGGCTTCAGATATTTAATTAGCGTGGAACAGAGCGTATTAACTCTCTCTAATGTCCGCCTGTTCTTGGACTTTTCCCAGCATCTTCCTCTTCGACTACTCAGTTATCGCCGACATCGACCTCATTCCCTCCTCCCTCCTCCTTTCAACGGTCTCTCTCCTCACAACCCTCGCCAACTTCCACCTCCTTTCCTTCGTCAACCTTCCCGCGACCTCTCTTCCCTCCTTCCACCGATACTCAGTCTCCAGCATCATCGCGTCCTGGAACTTCCGAAAGTACTCGCGAACACCAATCCCTCCCTCCCATCTCGTCCATGACCTCCCCATCTCAACATCCCTACCATCCCTCACTTAGCTATAATTCTTTCCAACCACCTCCGTCATCCCATCATCCCTACCCATCCTCCTACGCGACTCGCCCGCAATCGGGCTCTCATCCCTCCTCCTCTTCTTCCTCCTATCAACGCCCTCCGCAGCCATCGACCTTCACTGGTCCACCACCGCCACCTCATTCAGAAGGAGGATCAGTCTCCTCTTCGACAGGCCGTCGTTCTCCAGGTTCGCCGGCCGTGAGGAGCCAAAGCTGGCCAGATCGACACAACTCCTCGATCTCCCTCGCCTCGGATCATCCAGCTGCTGCTTCTACTTCTCGATCTTCCGCGGGAGCTTGGAGATCTGGGGAAGGACATGAGGCTGGAGGTGGTGATGAGTCCTCGGAGTCGCCGATGAAGCGAGGGAAGGTTGCTGGAGAGACGGGAGGGAAGTCTCAGGCTGCTTTCGTCGTGAAGCTTTACCAGTCAGTTCTCTCGTCCCTCCTTCGCCGCCCTCCTTCCTAACTCTCGCTAATCGTGGACGCTCCCCTCTTTTCTATCTCCCTCTTCAGGATGCTCGACGACGTTGCTCTCGCAGGAGCCATCGAATGGAAGGGAGACTTGTCGTTCATCGTTCCGGACCCGGAGTATTTCGCTCGGTGGGTCTTTCTTCCCCTCTTTCCAGCGCATCCTTCTCTTTCCTAACTTTCGTCTCTTTTTCTCTTCCTATCAGTGTGGTATGCCCTCAACAGTTCAAGCACTCGAACTGGCAGGTTCGTTCTTCGTTTCTCCCTCCCTCGACGCGATCCTCATTTCGCTTCGAGCTCACTTTCGTCTCTTTATCCCGCTTCCTTCCTGCAGTCTTTCGTTCGCCAGCTCAACATGTATGGATTCTCCAAGGTCTCTTCGGAATGGCAATCTCGGCCATCCACATCGACTCCTCCCTCACCTCCAACTCAACAAGTGGGAGACACGCTCGGTTGGGAATGTGAGTCGCTTCGAACCGTTCCTTCTTCGTCGTCTCGACGTCTTGAGCTGACTTCTTCTTCTCTTTATCTCTCACCCAGTTCGTCATCCTTACTTCATCCGAGGTCAGACTCATCTCCTCCAGCAGATCAAGAGGAAGCCCGTCAAGTCCACCGACAAGAAACCTCTCCCTTCTCCTCAAGCCTCCTCCTCTTCCCTCCACCCCACTCGCCCCGACGACGATCACCACCACGAGCCCAGCCATCTTCACCAGCAGCATTACCAGGTCGCCACTCGGAAACGGCACAGCGAAGGCGATGGCGGCAGCCTGGACGATCTCATCTCAGCAGCCGAGGACGCGTCGGATCGACTTCCTCCTCCTTCGGTCCCCTCCCACTCCAGATCGAGCGTCCACCTTCAGCGCCCACTCTCTCCTTCTGACTCAGGCCAGCATCGAATGTCCGATCCCTGGAATCCTCCGGTAGCACCTCTCTCGCCCTCTCTCCAACGGATGACGGATAGGATCGCAGCGTTGGAGGAAGGGCTGTATCACTCGAGGATGGACGCTTTGCAGAGTCAGAGGGATCTCGCGAAATCCGTTTTGGCTGTGATGGATCGGCATGATGGGGACGAGTCTAGGGAGGAACGGGAGGAACACAGTGAGTCGATCTAGGCTCGTCCTTCGGTCTCGAACACCTGAAGCTGACTCGACCTTCTTTCCTTTTCAAGTGCGCTCGTTACGAACCCAACTCGAGGGGCAACGCGACGACTGGACTCGGAAACAGCAGGAGTTGCAGAGATCTGGAGGTGATCCGTCGAGTGCATCCTACGATTCCAGTGAGTCGCTTTCTCTTTCGCTCGAACGCGTTTCAGATCGAAACTGAGCGTCCTTCTCGTCTTTCTTTTTGCCCTCAGCCCGACATCCAAGCTCAGCTGGCAGTGGAAGTGGTAAACCTAAGGGTATTCTTGGACTCCTGAACGATGCATGATCGTGGGACTTCTTTGATCGTTACCGCTGGAAAGAAAGAGGGAAAGAGAGAGAGGACGACTTCGAAAACGAACTCGAGAGGAAGAAAGTTTCATGATGTCGTGTAAGAAGAGATATCGGCGAAGTATTGCTAACATAGACTGAAGAGAAACGCAGAGCGAAACGAAAGAAGGGAAAGGAGGAGAGAAATGAAGCTAAACGAGGAAGCCAGTTGACTGTTGAGTGAAAGAGAGATGTCAGCGGAAAGGCTTCTTTGTGAGGCATAAATAAGCTCACCTTCCAGTGGTTGTACCACTTCGCGACGCTGAGAAAAAGAAAGGGGAGGGAACGAGTCAAAGGTCAGCTCGATCCTCGCGAGAGGGGAAAACTCGTCGACAAACTCACAGAGTATCGTCGCTGATAGGAGCATTCTGAAGCGAAACAGAAGCAGCTTCGGTTCGAGTGGTCTCGAGAGGATACCTTCTGGCGAAGGTCTTGTCGTCGACGTCGAACTTCCCTGCAAGGGAGAAACGCGAGAGGAAGTCGTGTCAGTTTTGGCACAGAGGGGAAAGGCCGCGGGAAGGGAAGGAGAGATAAACTCACCTTCGAAGAACTCAAGCAACTTCTTGGTAGGGTTTTTGGCGGCGTCGTCGTCTGACTCCCTCAATCGCTGAACCCACGTCCTCTGATCGACAGCTTCGAACTCGAGACCAGCCTTCTTGAAGGATTCCAGGACTCCGTTCCATGAGACGACGCGGGGTTGGAGGATGTTCCATACGGGAGTGACCGTGGGAGAGGCAGAGGATGGAAGGGAGATAACTGCGAGAGAGAGAAGAGAAGGCATCAGCGACGCACTCGAACGCGTCGAGCTCGAGCAAGGGGATAGAAACTGACCTTCGACGATCGTCTTCGCAGCGTAGTCGACGGGGAGCCAGGCAGGCTTGTCGGAGAGGAGAGGAAGAGCATGGATCGTGTTGGCGGACTGCATCCAAGGAGAGAACGGTCAGAGCAGATCGAGACGCGAAGAAGGAGAAGAAAGCGCGACGAACTTTTAAGATCAACGAGATGGCTTCGGTCTCGTTCCAGATTCCCTTCTGGCTATCTCCAACCATCTGGCCAATTCCTGGGAGCAAGGTAAATCGAAGGTTAGCGAGAGTTGGATGTCAAAACGAAGAGAAGAAGAGAGAAACTCACGCAGAACACCCGCCTGCAAAGGAGTAGTTTCCGAGACGACCTCGCAGAGCTTCTCGACCACCCATTTACTCCTGAATAAAAGAAAGGACGAACATAGATGGTCAGCTCTGGCGAATGCGGAGCTAAGAAGGAGGGAAAGAAGAAAGAGGGACGAACCTCGCGTCTGGAAGAAACCAAGCATCGATTCACTAATCAGCGTCGGAAAGGGAGAAGTAGGAGAAGAAAAAAGAGAGCAAGACTCACAGCCCATGTTCTGAGCGTACTCAGGCTTCTCCGTGACCGCCTCAGGAACAAGTCCAGGACCAGGCCAAGCGAAAACGGACGAAACGCTGGAGGAGAAGTAGAAGTTGGCGGGAGTCGAAGGCTTGAGGCAGAGCTGCATGAGGTTGTGCGCTCCTCGGATGTGAGGCTCGAAGGAAGATATTTGAACGTTGAAGTTGACGAGCCAGGCGTTCTTCGAACGGCAGAAGGAAAAAAGAAGTCAGCTTTGGGGGACGACGTGACGTGAAGAGAAGATGAGAGGAAGACGAGACGAAACTGACGTGAACAACCATCGTAACTTCTTCCCCGATCGCATCGTAGACCTCCTTCGAAAGCCCAAGATTCTCCTCGCCCAAGTCGGAAGCGAGACTGACGACTCGAGCATCGTCCTTCTCGAGCGTGAGACCTCGAGTTGCCATCGATTCGAACACCCTCGTCGACGCGTCCTCGTCGTTCCGTCCTCGAGCGAGACAGTAGACCTTCTTGACCTCAGGGTTGGCGAGAAGTTCGACGAGGAGATACGCTCCGAGACTTCCAGTAGCTCCGGTGAGAACGACGACGCCGAGCGAGGGAGGTCCAGTGTTTCGTTTTTGACCAACTGGAACCGCGAGGTGTTTGTACTTGTCGACGAGTTGGAGCATGATCTCGATGTTGGTCGGTTCCTTGAGCTTGGAGACATCTCCGGAGGCGAGAGCTACGAGGAAAGCAGCCATCCTGGAAACAGAGCAAAAGATCTAGGGATCAGCTCCAAAAGGATGCGACGAAAGAGAGAGAAGAAAAGCGCGACTCACCGACTGACAGTAGGTCGATCGAAGACGAAGTTGGTCGTAAGACGAGCTCCTTTGAGATTCAGACCCTGCGAGAAGGAGAAGAGATGTGAAATCAGCTCGAGGTCGAAAAGATGCAGAAGAGAGAAACGCAACCGAGTTACTCACTCTCTGCAGCGCGTTTCTGATCCTCGTCGCCTGAAGCGAGTCCAACCCTCGATCGAACAGATCCGTCTCCTTATCCAGCCCCTCGCCACCTTCCACCTCCTGCACAACCTTCATGACAAACTCCTCCACCTCCTCAATCGATCCAACCTCCTTCCTCACCACCCCTTCCTCCTCCTCTCCCTCCCCTTCCAACCTCCTGTAAACTCCATCGATCACGCTCTCGAACAGCTTGTAGCACTTGGGACGAAGGAAAGATCCTTTGTCGGCTCGAGGGATGAAGGTGGTGAAGGGGAGGAAGACGAGAGTTTCAGGGGAGAGTTGGGAGTGAGAAGGAGCGGGAGCGTTGGCTTGTGCGATGGCGGGAGAGACGAGGTCGAGGAGAGTTGCTCGAGGAAGGTTGAGAGCTGTGGTTTGTTCGGAGAGGATGATGAGAGCTCCGGTTTGGGAGCGACCTTGACCGAAGACGATGGCGTCGGAGATGTGAGAGGAGGTGCCTCGAAGGGTACCTGAAGGAGAGAGAGGGAGTAGGGGAGGTTGAAGTCGGTCGACGCGTGCGGTGAAGAGAGAAGATTAGGAGACGACTCACCTTCCATTGGAACAGGGTTCGTCTTCTCTCCCGTGAGCATAACGAGTGTATCATCCAGTCGACCGTTGAACTTCCAAGCTCCAGGGATCGTAGGGTGCTGTAATTCGAAAACGAGAAGAAGAATAAAGTCAGTCTCGAGCTCTTCTCCTCCACTGACGAACTTGCGTCTCAAATCACCTACACACCTTCAAGAACGCATCTGAAGTAGCGTAGTCTCCATTCGGTCGGTTACTGAGAGTCTTGGTAGGCCAACCATCCTTGACGATCAACTCGAACTGCTCGTTCTCTCCCTCTCCTCCTCGCGACTCGAAGGCAGAGAACTTGTCGATGTTCTTCACGGCAAAGGGACCGGTACTTCGGAACCAGTTCCACTCTTTATCGTTATCGAAGTCTCTGCAAGAATAAAGGTGTTGAAGGTCAGCGAAGGTCTGCTCGCTCGTTGGACGTCGAGGGATTCGCGTCGAATCGCGCTCACCTGAACGAAGTCATGAGTTGGCCCATCTCGGTCGAGCCGATATGTCCAGCGAGTCTCACACCCTCGGCAACCAGCTTATTTCCCAACTCATCAGGCATAGGCTGCGATTTAAACCAAAAAAAAAAAAAAAAAAAAAAAGTCAGCTCGTCGTCTCTCCTCCTCCCCTCCCTCTCTCTCTAAACGAACTCACAGATCCTCCATAAAGACACAACTTGTACTTCTTCAGCATCTCCAACCCCCTCTCATCCTCCATCAACAACTTGTACACGAACGGAACTCCAAACAGCGCTTCGAGATCTTTGCAGATCGGCTGGGAGAGCAGAGAGAGGACGTTTCCTGTCGTGAGAGGAAGGTCTGAGGCGGGGAAGAGGAAGATGGGTTTGACGGAGTGGAGACCTCGCCAGAGGCAGGATATGCCGTGGTTGTGGTAGAGGGGGAGGGCTGTAGGAGCGAAAGGGAGGGGAGGGTGTCAGAACGACGCTTCGAAAGAGAGGGAGAGAGAGAAGAAAGGGAAGCAACGAACTGGTGAATCCGGTGAGGCCGAAGTTGATGGAGAAGTTGTTGATAGCTTTTCGGTGGGAGATGACTATGGGTTTGGGAAAGCCTGTGGAGCCGGAGGAGTGGACCTGCAGAAAGCCAACAAAGCGACGAGAGTCAGCGAAAGGAAAAAAAAAAAAAAAAAAAAAAAAAAAAAGAGGACGCGTCGAGTCTGAATCCGAACTCAAACCCATTCCACCTCCCGTCCTCTCAACTCCTCTCCAGCCCCCAAAGAAACTCCTCAGATATCCGAAACGCAAAACTCACGATAAAAGCCGGCAGATCCTGCTCCTCCTCCTCACTAATCCTCCACTCCCACTCCAATCCCATCTTCTCCGCCCTCGCCCTCTCCTTCGCGGAGTACACCTCCCCAGCCGCGATCGGTACGAGCTTAACTTCGACGCCTTCTTTCAGGAGAGGGAGAGCTTCGGAGGCGATGGTTTGGTAGGCTGGAGCGACGACGAGAACGGAGGCGCCGACGGTGGAGAGGAGATGGGCGATGGCGGCGGGGGAGTTGTTGATTCTGCGACGAGAAAGCGAGTGTTGGTGAGTAAGGAGGTAGAAAAGAGGCCGTGGGAGAGTATGGGGAGAGAGAGAGAGGGACGTACGAGATGAAGAGAACGCCTGAAGAAAGGAAAGAGAAACGAGAGAGGGGAAAGTCAGCCGGGCCGTCCTCAGCTCGAAAAAAAAATCTCCCTTCTCCTGAACTCACAGTATCCCATCCTTGAAAGCGCGACCTCGTTGATCACATAGTCGAATCTGCGATAATCGCCCATGGCAATGGAAGAAGAGGATCAGCTTCTTCTCTCTCCCTCCCTCCTCCCTCACGGCTCGCTCCAGCTCAAATAAAACTCACCCAGATCCCGCCAACAACCCTACGACCATCTTCTTCCTATTCTCCCCCATCTCCCTCATCTTAACCCACCCTCCCTTCTCACTCGCATACCAATTCGCCAACAGCGTCCCAGCGGTATGGATATCGCGATATGTGTAACTCTCGAAGACGAGATCCTTGTTTGGGACGACGAGGATGGGGAAATCTGGATGGGTTGCAGAGCGGGATTTGAGGAGACCGTTGATGGTTAGAGGGGAGGAGAGGGGGGTGGTGGAGACGGGCATGGATGAAAGAGGGTGGGATGGGGTTGTGTGGTGGTTGGTGGGAGAGAGGAAGGAGGAAGGGAGGGAGGGAGGGAGGAAGGGGATTAAGCCGGGAGGAGGTCGGAGGAGTTCCGGTCCAGATTTGCGCAGCGAAAAGAACCCGGAGCCTGACAAAAATAACTGAGCGGACGGAGAGAGGAAAATCTGGAAGAAAGGTTGCAGAGGTGAATCCGTGGATGCTTACGAACGAGCCAGCCCTATGAGAGGGCGGTTAGGGAGGTGGAAAAAAGGGGGCGTGCATCGGATCCGAAATCGAGTCGCGTCGCGAAAGAGAAAGTGCTACTAGTAGAGAGAGGGTGAGGAGGGAAAGGGAGAGGTCAAGCTAGAGAGAGAGAGAGAGAGAGAGAAGTGCGAGAGAAGAAAGCCTATGTATGAACAGCGTGGAGAGAAAACGTAAGGTAGCCTATGCGAGTGAGTGAGTGAGAAGGGGAGGAAGAGAAAGGCAGAAGAGAAGAAGAGAGGTGTCGTGAGAGGGTTGGGTTGGGTTGATATGGATGGTGAAAGTGTAGTAGCTAGCTGATGAGTAAGAATGGGACAGAGAAAGAAAGAAGGACAGGAACTAGAGCGAGAGAGAGAGAGAAAAAAAAAGCCTAAAGAAACCCAAAGTGTATGCGTCGTCGTTCGTTCGTTCGTTGCTGGTGCTGGTCGATGCTACTTCTACTGCCCTCCTTCTCACTCCTCATCCTCATCTCCGAAATCCACCTCCAAAGTATCCTCCTCCTCGTCCTCGTCAATCTCATCCACCTCCTCGTCCTCCGCCTCCCTCCTAGCCTGCTCACTCAACTCGAGTCTCTCCCTCTCCTGCTCCTCCACAACCCACCCCGGCACGCCCTCCTCCTCCTCCTCTTCCTCCGAATCCTCAACCTCCTCAGACTGCTCGGCTTCCTGCTGCTGCTGCTGTTGAGCGTATCCTCCGTCGTCTGCATCTTCATCCTCGGACGAAGCCTCGTCCTCGGAGTCGGATTCGGGTCGTCGAACGGCGGGTTTGAAGGGAAGTGAGACGACGCGGATGGGAGCTCGTCGAACGGGTTCTCGGATGAGTCGGTCGAGGACGGTGTCGAGATCTTTGAAGTGGGCGATGTTGAGGGCGAAGCGTCGATGTTTTCGGGAGATGATGTGCTGGGAGGGTGAGGAAGAGGAGGGAAGAGAGAAAGAGACGCGTCAGTTTTCGTTTCGAAGAGTCGAACCAACGAAAACGAACGAGCAGCCAGGAGAAAGAAAGAAGAGAAACTCACCTCAGAGAAGTCGTCGAACTTGACCCTACAGTTCTCGCAGTACCCAGGCTTCTTGTTCTCCTCCCTCGGCGGCAGTCGAACCATGCTCTTCTCTCTCCTCGGAAGCGCTCCAGGGAACGAGTACCTCTTTTTGATGGGAGGAGGAGGATCCATTCGTCCAGCAGCCTTTCCCTTGGGATCTCCGACGGCGAGAGTTCGATGAACGTGATCGGCCATGTGCTTCCTCTTGCGCGACTCGACGGCGGGAGCTGGACCTCCTGCTGTTCTCTCCCTCTCCTCCTCCTCGACAACGACCATCTCCTCGTCGTCTCCTCCTGCTGGTGTAGAGTCGAGATCGATCATCCTCTGATCCTCGTCGACGGCGTTGGCTCGCTTGCCGGTGATGCTGGCGGAAGGGAGAAGTTCGACCTTCGATTGATCCGTCATTCGGCTAGGAGCGAGTCCTCGAAGACCTGAGACGACGGGAACGACCTTCCTAGGGAGCTCGACAACCCTCCTCTGATCCCTTTTCATGGCAGCGGCGTTGTTTCCTCCTCCTCCGTGTCCCGTTCCAGACTGAGCGGACGTGATGGTCGACGTGATTCCAACCGAGTTCCCCGACGCGGCGATGTAGGGACGATCGACTCCGGCTTCGTCGTTGGGACCTTCGTTCGCGAGAGCAAGGAGTCGTTCCTCTTCCGCGACGAGCTTGGCCGTTTTGCTGAGGTTGTTGAGCGAGGCTGAACGACGAAGATCTCCTGCTGCTCCGTTCTCCCTGACGGCGGCGAGTCTGGTCTTGGCTGAGAGTCCGATGGGCACCTTGGAAGCCGAAGCGGTCGAGGTCTTCTTCTGGAGCGGTGGGAGCTTGTGCTCGACGGGTTCCATCTTGACCGGCGCCGACGTCGAAGCCTTGAGAAAGTTTCCGTGAAGGACAGGCCACTCGGGAGCTTCTCCTCCTCGAGGTCGATCGTACTCCTTCGCGAGAACGGTCCTGTACTCTCCCGTCGCGTCCTCGCACAGGACGTAGTAGCTTCCCTTGGTGAAGTAGTGGTAGTCGGGTCGAGGAGCGGAGAGGTCTCGTTCTCGCGTTCCGTGTATCTTCTCGTCGGCGAGGAGGTGGGAGAGGGAGGATTGGGAGGGTCGTTGGGCGGTGGTACGAGAGGTGGAGGGTTTGGAGGAGGAGGTGAGACGAGAGAGGACGGAGTTGAGCTCTGTAGAGAAGAAGGGAAGAGGGAGAGAAGGAGGTGAGTTCATGAACGACGGCGTCGAAGAGGCGAGACCGTCGTCGTCGTCTGGAGAGATAGCTTTCACTTACTCTTGAGATCCCACACCTTCATCTTGAACGAAACAGCCTTCTGAAGAACGTCCGAGGGTCCTCCTTCGTCGAGGAACGGGTTGACGGGTCTGAGAGACGCGACGAGGCAAGGGGAAGGAAGGGAATCCACAACGGCGTCAGCGAGCTTGTCCTTCGTTCCTCCTTCCTTCCCTTCTTCGAACCAATGTACGCGTCAAACGCATGGGAATCGAAGCTACTCACGGTTTGGGAACTCTGGAAGCAGTAATCGCGGTCCTAGCATCGGTGGCGGCGGCTCGTGGTCTCTCGATGCCGCCGAACTTGGTCGAGGGAGGAGCGTTCTCCTTGTCGTTTGGAACGGGCACTGGTCGAGAACTGATGACATGGGTGACGTATTTGGAGAAGAACTTGTCGATTCGCTGGAGCAAGAAGAGGCCGAGAAGAAGGAAGAGAGTCAGTTTCCATCAGGAAGAAGAGGAAGGGCGGCGCGAAGAAGGGAAGGAAGGGAGGGGAAGGAAGGGAGAAAGGTCAAAGCTCACTCCTCCCAAATCGATGATCTTTCCCTCTGCGGCGCCAGGCTGAACCGAGTCGAAGTGGAAGACGAAGGATGGGAAGGCCTTGGTGTACTTGCTGACGAACTCTTCCTCGTCTCTAGCTAGACTAGCCTGCTTTGCCTCCCTCTCCTTCTTGGACGCCAACGACGCCGCCGTTGCTGATTCCTTCTCCCCTCCTCCTCCTCCTCTCTCCTTCCCTCCTCGATCCCCAGCTTCTCTCGGGGCAGGATCTACGGCGAGGACTGGAGGTTGTGATGGTTGAGTCGATGTTGATGTTGCTGCAGGACAGGCCATTGAAGCACCGTTGACAGACTTGAACCTCTTCGCGGATGGACGAGCTCCTCCTGCAGCGATCGCTTGAGCTCGAGAGGGAGAGTTCTCCTTGAAGACGCCGGCACTGAGTCCAGCTGCGGTTCGTTTGAGAGGGGTGAGCGCTTGAGGTTGAGAGGGTTTGGAGGTCCGGCTGTACGTAGGGGCCATCGTTGGGGAAGGAGAGAACGCGAGCGAGAGAGGAACGTCCTCGTCGAGGAGGTGGGTGGGCCTGCTGCTACAAGGGAAAGGGGAAGGTTTTCACAGGGGAGGAGAGGGGAATAGGGAGCTCTTGGGGGAGAAGGGTGACCCTCTTTTGGGGGGGAGGAGGAGGAAGAGGAAGGAAGGGAGGAGGGGAAGGGGTCGGGATGAAGGTTGAAGGAGAATGGACGCGAGTGCACAACAACTCTCATTCGAGTCCTTTCTTGTTGCTGCGTACAGGACTCCTCACTTGCTCAGTTTTTTTTTTCTTGAGCTCAATATCTCGGTGCTAGTCCCTGCTACCAGAGGAGCTCCATTCCTCACGAAAAACCTGGCTGAAAAGTGAGTGAAAAGGAGGAGGCCTTCGGGTGAGGAGCCGCGAGCTCGCCCTTTGATGAGCTCACGTCCGTTCCTTCCTCCCTCTCCTCCTCCTCCCTCCTTCGCCGGACGAACTTCCGGATTTCCTCTATATCTTCTTCTTCGCTCTTCTCTCTATATGAACGTAGATTGTTTTTTTCCTCTCTTTTTTTCCTTTTCACGAGACTTCGATTCAAAGTGGGGCCGCGTGGACGGAGCTTCCTGCCTTTCCTCCTTCTCCCTCCCTCCCTCCCTCTCTTCTTCCAACGCTCACCCTCCTCCCCTCCCGCTCTCCTTCTCCCTTCTCGTCGCTCTCTCGGATGCCTCCTTCCCGTATCCCTCTCACCTTCCCACCCCGAACTCGCTCCAGGTCGTCGACGAAATCGTCCTGCTCGTCCTCCTCGACGCACGCTCGCCTGTCAAAGTCTGCTAGGTTTCCTTCCGGCTACGCCTTCTCACCTTCCAACACCCGCCCTTCCTCCCTTCCTTCGCCAACACCAGGAGCATCCTCGTCCGAAGGGAGTGGTAGTCGAGCTGCCAGTCCTGCTGGGAGCTCAGTCTCTGGCAGTCAAAGGGACGGTGCGAATGGGGGCTCGACCGGAGACAGCAGCAGGAGGGGGAGCAGCGAAAGAGACAAGAGAAGCCAAAGTCTAGGAGGTGTAGCAAACCTTCCGTCTATCCTAGTATCGTGAGTCAGATATCCTCTTGTACTCCTGCTTCCCAGCTCTCTCGTCGTTTTCGAAGTGGAGTTTTCCGCTAGAAGGAGCAGGAGCTGCGTCGGTTTTAGAAGGGGAGGGAGGAGAGGGAAAGAAACGAAGACCGAGGAGGAGGAAGAGCTCGAAGCTGACACGACGCCTCCTCCTTCTCCCTTTTCTTCTTTTCACCAACCTTCTTCCCTCCGATCATCGCACTCTACCCTCTCTCTCTCTCTGTCTCTCAAACAGATGCTCTCTTCCTCTCCCAACCTCCCTCGCCAACGACCGCTTCTCCCCTCCAACCTACGCACCTTACATCCCTCCTCCTCCGCCTCGCCTCTTCCCCTCCAACCCTGCCACACCCTCCCGACGCGCAACCGCAGACGGATCAACCAAAGCTAAAACTCGCCAACATCACGAGGCTGGAGCCGTAGGAAACCGTCCGACGGGAGTGTTCAGGAGGAATACAACTGGAAGCGTCAACCTTCCGCCAAAGGGAGGAGCCGTCACCAAGGCGAAGCTAGCGGCTGCTGCTGCTGCTGCTTCGGGAGGAGGAGGAGGAGCAGGAACGGTCAAGCCTAGTACAGCGACCAACTTGAAGAAGAAGAGGAAATCTACGTTGGCCTCCGAGGTTGGGAAGAAGAAGGACTCAACAACAGCAGCCACGGCGGTCGTCTCCACACCTTCATCCTCCCACCCTCCTCCCAACAAGCCTACCTCAACCTCCTCAACCAAACCTCCTCCAACTCAACGAAGACCCTCCAACCTCTCCTCCGAAATCACCGACCAAATCTCCAACCCTCCTCCTTCCTCTCCACCTCCTTCCTCAGCTCTCGAGCTCACCGCCCAAGCTCAAGCTCAAGCTCACACGACCTCCCTCCCTCCTCCTCCTCCTCCTCCTCCCTCAACCTCGACCAAAGCTCCGGCGAAGGGAGGCAAGATCCTCGAAGCTTCCTCCTCCCCTATCACTCTTCACTCTTCCGTGGTGGTTGTGGACGAGGGGAAGACGCAGATTGTTAGCGAGGGAGGAAGCTTGGTTGGAGGGGTGAGGGTGTAAGGGAGGACGACGACGACGCGCTTTTTTCTCGCTTTTCTTGTTCACTTCACTTCACTTCCTTCTTGCTCTCTCCCCCCCCTTGTCCTTCTTGCATCTTGCACAACAAAACACAACCTATGTACCACGTCGCACTTCTTCTTCTTCTTATTCTAACAACAACAAAGCTCCCAGCAGCCTGCCTACCTCTTCCCTCCTCCTCCTTTCTCAACCTGTTTGTTCTTGGGCCCTTTTCGTTTTGCTCCTTATTACACCGCTCGTAAAAAAATTAAGGCTCGCTAGTAGTCAAAGCTTGCGATGCGAACCTTTACCTTTTCTTTTGTTTTCTCGTTTCTTCGTTGCGTTACACTTTTTTCTTCTTCGTCCTTCGTTCGTACCACATACAGAGAGCATTTCAAGGCTCCAATCGAATTCAAGTTGTCTTTCTTTGCGCGGATGTAGGAGATCAGCGGTTCTGGCTGAGTGAGGAAGAGACAAGAGGAGGGGGGAGTGCGAGAGGGTTGAAAGGTGGAGAGAGTCGACGAAGACGCGTCGTTAATATTTCTCTCCCCTTTTCGAAAGAATCTCTTTCTTGCCCTCTCCGTCGCGTTTCTTCCTCCAAATAACCCTCACTTCCAGCGAAATAGAATTTTTCGATTTCGAAACCGCCTTCGAGCGTAGATAGACAGCACGAAACGAGCGAGACTAGCTAAAGGACGAAAGAAAAGGATCGACGGCGGGAGAGGAAGCTAGACTGTTATATATACCGGAAGGAGAAGCGCGTCCATGGACGGTGCATTATGGATAAGGGTAGTTTGGCTTCTGTATAGGACGAAGAAAATGGAGGATAAATCAGCGTGATGTAAAGAGAGCGAAGAGAGGTATGAGAGTCGACGCGTCGAGCTTTGCGTCGTTCGTCGAAGGACGAGCTCGAGTGAGAAGATGAAACGATTGACTCACCTCTAGAGAGGCGATAAGTAGACTAGACTATTCCTCTTCGTCCGACTCCGTGATCTGAGCTGGAGGCGGACCCTGGAAAACCGAGATGGGTCTGTCCTTGTCGACGATGACCAGACGCGTTCGAACTCCATCCTCCTCGAGTCGGGTGAGCCATTCTCGGATGCTGAAAGGTAAGAAGAACCCAGAGATGTCAGTTTCCTCGATCAAGAAGAATGTTCGCGAGAGAATGAGCGAAAACAGAAGAAGAAGAGAGGCGAATAGAGAAATTTAAACTCACACGTTCCCACCTCTCTCGTCCTCTTTCCCTCCCACCCAAAGCACATCCTCCAACTCCTTCATAACCTTCCTATCCACCTCTCCTGTCCATCTCTTAGCCCTCTCCACCTCCTCCTTCATTCTCCTCTCCACCACCTCCTCCTCCTCCTCGTATCCACTGTACGCTGTCGCTGAATACGCCAACAAACTCTTCAACCTCCTCAACATCGGCATGATCGGTTCCAGATCCACCCCGACCGGTAGATCAAAGACGTACGCGCTCAAGCTGATGATGTTAGGGAGGAGCTGAGCGTAAGGAAGGAAGTCCTCGAAGAAGATGGAGTCGAAGAAGAAGTCCTGGACTCGTTCTCCGTGCTTGGTGAAGAAGGGGAGCAGAAAGGCAGGTTGATCGGGGCCGGCCTCGTCGTGGGGGTCGACGTGGAGGAGGAGAAGGGAAGGGAGGTCCCAGTTGGTTAGGAGACGGAAGAGGGAACCGTTCCCTCCTGTCATGGGCGAACGAATCCGGAGGGAATGGACGTGAGGGAGGGTGAGGGTTGGGAAGGTTTGGGAGGGGAAGGGTAGAGGGGAGAGGATGGAGGAGGTGGAGTGGAAGCCTAGCTCTTGGAGGGTTGGAGAGAGGGCTATGAAGGCTGCGAGGAAAGAAGGGAGGTTGAGGTTGGTGATTTCGACGTCTGGGGAGGAGGAGGGAAGGGGAAGAGACGCGTGAGAGAAAAGAGTCAGCTTGATTAGGTCTTTTTCCGAACGCGCTGAAAGGGACGAATACTACTCACGGTACCAGCAAGCGAGATATATCTCCGAAGCTCGAAGCTCGATGGTCCTGAAGAAGGAGGGTTGGACGTTCTGCTCGTCGCCAACGTGAAGGACGGCGATGTTGGGGGTTTCGTGAAGAAGATCGTAGACCGTCAAGCTTGGGTCCTCCCCTCCTTCCTCCTCCTCCAAAGCGAGCTGTCGCGAGGTGTCCGTTGATAAAACGAGCTTCTCTTCCAGCGTCATCAGGGAGGTTGGGATCCGAAAGACGTCGGTGGTGGGAGGATAGCTGTCCGTCTTGAGGTCCAGGGTGACGAGAGCTCGTCCGAGGAAACGAGGATCCGGCGAGACAGCATCGTCTAGAACGAGCTTGACGTAGGCTTGGAACCGTTCATAGGAATAGAGAGTGACGTCTCGGTAGAGCAGCTTGATGGCGAGTCCCTGGATGGTTGACGAAAGACGAAAAGAAGGTCAGCTCGAGCTCAACTTTTTTTTCGCTCTGTTCCTTCCTTCACTTCGTCGAGGGCGTCTTTTGGAACTCACGTAGAACCTCTTGGATACCAAGCAGCAAGCCATGATCTCTGGAGAAGCGTCTTGCTGTGAGTGGAAGCTGTCCATGAAGAGGATGAACTGAAGGAGCGACTCGAATCTCTCGGGATGAGGTTCGTTTCCGTTCGAAGACGAGTTGGAGATCGCCATGATCCAGGACCAGAGCTCAGGAGGAAGGCCTCCATATGGATTCCGAGTGGATACGATGGTGTCCAAAGAGGAGTGCGAAGGGCTGTTGGAGACGGAGGAGGGAGGAGCGACGAGGGAGAGCGAAGTGGGAGGAGGAAGAGGAGGAGTGGTGGTGGTCAAGGAAGAAGCGAGAGAGTTGCTGGTCGATTCGTGGTCTTTGGAGTTTGGAGTTGGGATCATTTCGAGGGTAGGGGTAGCAACCGAGGGTTCCATTTCGCAGATTTTTTTTTGGAGTCGAAAGTGGTGGAGATGGTCTGGTAGAAGCAGGGAAGGAGGGAACGTCGAGCTCAACATTTGGGAAGGCCGCGGAAGTGCGCTAACCATCACTCCCTCTTCCCTTCAGCATGTCCACGAACGAACAAAGCACACCTGGTCGGTCCAAAAGTTCCTCTTTTCCTCCCCTTCGAAGCCAGTCACTGATAAAGTTCTCTGTCTCGAATCGCTTCTTCTCTCAGGAAAGAAACTCGAAGTCCTCGACCTCGCCGGACCTCCTCCTCCTCCTCCTTCCATCTCCACTCTCTCCTTCGAGCAACGAGGAACGGTACTCGAACAGCTCCTTCTCGACCACACAACTTCAATCCAGACCCGAACTCTCATCCGTAGAATCGTCGAAGAGCCTGAAAAGTGAGTCCTCGCCATCCAGCTTTCTGAGAAAGCGAGCGACAGGACCCGAGCTCATTCCTCTTTCTTCGCTTTCCTTCGCCCTTCCCAGGATCGCTCAAGGAGGGCTGGATTCCTGTGTTAAATCTCTCGAGCTCAAGATGGCTGGCATCGCTGAACGGATTACACGAAGATGGGACGAAGAGCTTCACGATCCCGACGCCGAAGAGAACGAGGACAAAAGCTCCTCCGATGAGGACTACCTAGAGAAAACCCCGACGGATTCTGGTACGTTCTGGGACCTCTCCCACTGCTCTGGATCTAAGCTGACTCTCTCTCGCTCTTCGTGGGGGGCATCGTCTCGCAGGTCCCGAAATCGCTCAAGCTCTCCTCCCTTTCGTCCCTCTCATCGCGAAGCTCCCCTCCGACCACCCAACTCCCTCAGCTCTCACAGCCGCCTTCGACCTCTTCTGCTACGCCATCGAACAGGCCTTCGTCGTCGAGGGAGTTCCCCAGAAGACTCAGGAGTTCGCCGACGCCGTGGACTCGGAGCTGCTGAAACTGGTTGAGCTTCGAGTCCAGACGGAGGGAAAGGAATGGGATCCTAGAGTTCCTTACCTGAAGCTCGTAGAGAGTAGAGACTGTAATGGCCAGGGAGATAAGGCTCTCTGCAAGCTGCCGAAGTCGATCGGAAGGGTCAAGGCGATGGTGGAGGCTGCGATGGAGGAAGAGAAAAAGAGGGCGAAGGGGTTGAAGAAAGCGGTGGGTGGGACGGGAGAAGTGCATTTCGAGCAGTAGGGCGGGTGATAGGCTGTTTGTTGGATAATATAGATTTCGCTCACGAGTCCACGAAAGGATCGCTCAGAGGATGCTTGTGAGCTCTGAGAAAGAAACACCGACGCGACGCGTCTTTTCTTTCCGCGTCCAGAGTCGCCTTGCTCTCGTCCCTTCTTCTTCGTGAAGAGCTCGCATCATTTCAGCCAAGAATACCAATCCTCTCTTATACTCCCATCTTCCTGATACAGGCCCAGAAGTCACTTCAGCTCTCTTCTCTCCTTTCGCTCATCGCGTTCTTTCGATCTTCACGCGATTGTAACCGACCGGAGTTGGCGTCTGGAGAGAGAGTCGGTGATATTCTAGGGTGGTGGAGATCAGCGCTAAATAAAACTGTCCATTATAGAGATCACGGAAGCAGTTGGAGCGGCTGGCCGAAGAAGGGGGAGAGATGGAGAGAAATCAAGCATTTGGTGGAACTTTGGAAGGCAGAGTTGGAAGAGCGGTGGCATGGAAAGCTCGTTTACAATCAGCCTCGACTCCTCTATATCCACAGTATTTTCTTACACGTTGGATCTTGGTGGCAGGGAAAAGACCTCTATGAAAGGAGGCGAAAGAAGAGAACAACCTTCGGCGCGACGCGTCACGTTCGACGCTCTTCCGCCCTTGTTGTGCGTTCCGAGAGCCGTACAGTAGAAGGAAACCATCGACGCCTTCCTACAGTTCAAAATGAGACTCAAAATATTCGAAGGCGCCTAAAAAAGCGAGAGGACGGACGCGTTTTCTTCTTCTCACTTCCTTCCGTTCCTTCGATCTTCTCTCGATCTTCTCTCTTCTCCCCGTTTTGTTTTGTTCTCACATCTATAAACTGCAAACAAAAAACTGATGAAACCGAAATAAAGAAATGGAAACGCAGAAACTAAAGAAGGGACAGTGATCCTGATGGTATTTTGTAGAAAGAGATGGATTCGTTCTACCTCCCCCTCCTCCTCCTCCCCCCAAGCCCAGACGGACTCAACCGACGCACACGCTCAAACAGACATAATCTACTCCCGGGAAACATCTCTGCGTAAAGTCGAAAGTGAAGCGAGAGGTCAGTAGGAGGAAAAAAGAGGAAAACGCGAGAGGGAGGAAGGAGAATGAGAACGAACCGTCCGAACACCTTCACCTTCGCCCAATCAGCCATGACGAGAGTTCGGTTACGCAGCGAGTAGAGGTTGGAGACGTAAGCGGATCGCCAGAACCAGTACTGAGGAGAGAGGAAAAAAGAGGAAGAAAGATGACGTCAGCGACGCGTCGGACGGAGAGAGGAACGAGAAGGAACTCACGGTAGCCTGTCCTCCGACCGAGGTAAGGTTGTCAGATCCAAAGATGGGGAGATCGGCGATAGCCTTGTCGGATCCAATGTAGCTGAGGAGGAGGATTGAAGAGAAGAGGGAGAAGGGAGAAGGAGGTGAGCTCGAGCGAAACGGACGACCTCGAGCTCGGGGAAAGCAGCTCGAATGAAAGGAAGAACGACTCACGCCATGGATCCCTGGTGAGAGTAGTGGAAAGGTCGGATCTTGGAAGCCTTGTTGAGCTTCTTGACAGCAGCCTCAACAGCCTCAGGAGCGGATCCCGGAGTGTCCCTCAAAGCGTCGAGCTCGCCCTTCGCGATATCCCTCTTGGAGAGCTGCTTCAAGGTCTTGGCGAGGTAGGTTCCCTGCTGAGCAGCGACCTGAGCGGTAGGAGCGTACTTGGTGGCGGCGTTGTCTCCGATGGCGAAGATTCCGGGTCCACCCAGAAGCTCAAAGTTGTCGTCGACGGAAAGTCCTCGTCGAGCGGTCTGGACGTCGGCGAGCTTGGCCATGAGGTTCCTGGTGATGTTTCGGGTGGTGTTTCCGGTAGCCCAGACGAGAAGTCCGTAGGGGATCTCCTTGATCTCCTTGTTGGAGTCCTGGACGACGATGTGTTTCTCGTTGACCTCCTTGACCATGGTCTTGGTCATGAGGTTGATCTTGTTGTCGGAGAAGGTGGACTCGGTGTACTCGATGAGCTTCTTGGAGAACATGGGAAGGACGTTGGGGAGAGCCTCGACGAGGGTGATACGGAGTCGGTCGGCGACCTCTGAAGGAAAGGAAGGAAGGGAGGGAGGGAAGGAGATGCGAAGGTCAGCTCTCGAAAACGCGTCGAGCTCTCCCACTGCCACAGCGTTCGAAGGCGAGCTTTCGAAGTACGAACCAGGGTACCACTTCTTGAGATCCTCCTATAGAAGATGAAGAGGAAGAAGAGGAGTCAGTTCTCCTTCGTCTCTGGCTGCTCAGCTCGGAGAAAAGGGAAGGGCTGAAACTCACAATCAGGAAATCGTGAAGCTCTCCAGCGTACTCGACACCGGTAGGACCTCCTCCAACGACGACCATGTGCATCAATCGGTCGATCTCAGACTCGGTCTGTCCAGGGAAAGCAGCGGACTCGATGCCTGATCGTTCCGAGCGGCAGCAGAGGAGGGAAGGACAGGGAAGGGAAAACAGGTCGGGTCAGCTCGCGTCTTTTCGTTTGATCGTCTCCCCTCTCTTTGTTGCGGCCCGACCACCGATATCTCCCTTCCTCAACGATATTTTTCACCGCCCAAGAAAGAAAAAAGTCCGAGAGAGTAGAAAGGGAATACTCACAATCCATCAACTTGGTTCGCACCTTATCGGCATCAGCGAGCTCCTTGAGGAAGCAGGCGTACTTGGGAACTCCAGCCATGCCAAACGTTTGGTTCTCGCATCCGACGGCGTAGACGAGGTAGTCGTAGGGGATGGTCTTCTCGGTGACGACTCCGACGACATCAGAAGTGTCTGTTTAGAACGATAGTCGAGAAAGAGAAAGAGAGAGAGTCAGCCAACGGGGAAAAGAAAGGAGGGAAGGCAGGAGGAGGTCGAGGAGGACGAAGGAAGGCGTCGGCGACGTACCGACGAACTTGACGGTCTTGTTAACCGGGTCGACCTCCTTGGCCTCAGCCTCGATAACGTTGACCTTTCTCGCCTTGTGTCGAGTGATGAATCGAGTAGGCTGGATGATGGATCGTCCCTCGAGGGTTCCGACGGTGACGGAGGGAAGCAGAGGAGTGTAAAGGAAGTAGTTGTGAGGGGAGATGACGGTCTGGGAGGAAGGAGATCGATCGTGAGCTTGATGAGTATACATTCTACACCTCCTAGAGGTAAAAAGGCAAGCTGAAGTAGAGCTGAAAGACTCACGACGTTGTACTCCTCAGTATCCAAAGCCTTGAGGAAGGCGGTAGCTCCCCATCCTGATCCAAGAACGACCACGTTCTTTTTGGTAGGGTCCTGAGGAAGCTGCTCTCCGGGGGATGCAGCGAGGTGGGTAGCTATAGAACGAGATCGAAGAAAGTGAAGGCAAAGAGTCAGAAAGAGTTGGCGAAGGCAAAGAGGAGCGCCAGGAGGAGAAGGGAGGGAGGTCGAGCTGAATCGAAAACGCTCACCAAGGAAGAATCCTCCACCAGCAGTAAGGAAAACTCCGAGAGTAACTCGTCCAAAGGTCTGCCTGAAGTTCCTGAACTTGTTGGAGGACTGAGAGAGAGCGAGGGAGAGGGAGGAGAGAGCAGAGGTCAGCTTTGAGAAGACGCCCAAGACGCGAAAAAAGCGAGATTGCGAGCCACGAACGGAAACAGGCGTGGGAGCAGCGAGGACGACCTTGGGGACCTCCTCTACGACGGGAGGGGTAGCGTAGGACCTTCGGAGGGAGGAGGAGAGGAGAGCGGAGGTGGAAGAAGAAGAGAACGCGAGAGGTCGACCGACCGAACGGACAGCTGCGAAGGGGGGGAGGAGGAACAGAGGTCGAACGAAGGGGAAGGAAGGAGGAGAAGCACGAGAAGAACGAGGTAAGCTTCTCCGATGATCGTCGACGGATATTCATCACAAAACCAAACGAGGGAGACAAGTGATCGATCCCAGATGCTTACCTTGACGGAGAGCCATGGTAGAAGGGAAAGAGAAAGGGGAAGGAGGGAAGGAGGAGAGGGTGGTGGTTTGAGTCGACTTGAATTCCTGGCGGCTTCAGGACCAACTGCCGAAGATCTGGTTTGACCTGCTCGCGAAACATCAAATCTCCAGATATTATTTCCCGAGCGGACCTGATAGAGCTCCTGCGATCCAGTCAGGTGTTACGTTTCTGTCAGCGAGAAAAAAAAGAGTTGTAAAACGAGCCAAAAGAAAGGAGGGACGGCGCGTGCAGACGAGTGAACGGGGGAATTCGGCGACGTCTCCCTTCCTCCTCCCGAGAAAACAAGCTCTGGAAGATTATTACCGCGAGATTTCTTGGATACGAAGCAGCAGAGGCGGGACTGATTCTTCCGTGAGCGAGAGGGGTGAAAAAATTGGCAGCTGCAGCGTCGTCGGCGATGTCCAACGAGAGGGAGGTCGGGCCTGAAAAGGTGAGCTTCTTTATCTCTCTCCCTCTCCTTCAACCTTCACCGCCCAACAGCTATGCCTCCTCTTTTCAAGATATCTTCTGCTGTCAAGGCTACCGCTCCTCCTCCTATCCCTCTCGCCTTCGGGTGGTCTCAAGCGTACGATCCCTCCAAGAATGGAGGACGTTCTTTGATCAACCTCAGTCAAGGAGGTTCGTACTTCGCTTCTCAGCGCCCTTTCTCCTCTCCTGCCAAAGCTGATACTTGTTTTTCTCCAGTTCCTGGAACCGCTCCTGATCCTTCATTCGTCGAGTCGCTCAGAGAGACCGTCAAGGATCCAAAGTCAGCGAAGTATGGAGCAATCTTGGGCGAGAGGGAGCTGAGGCAAGCGCTCGTCGAAGAGTACAGAGACGTCTACGCTCGAGGCGTCCAGGGTTGGGGAGATGAGCCCTCAGGATCAGGTCTTACGGCTGACGATGTTGGGATCGTATGTGGAGCGAATATGGTCAGTTCGAACCTGTTTTTCGACGGTGGGACGAGCTCGCCTTTCTCCGAGTTGTCGAGCTCACCTTCTCTCCTTCCTTCCATCTCCCTCTCTCCCTCCTCGCGACCCATTCTCGCAGGCCTTCATGGGAGCGATCATGACTCTCACTCAAGCTGGAGACGAGATCATCCTTCCTACACCCTTGTCCGTTTCTCTTCCTCCCTTCTGCCGAACAAGGCCTTCTTCGTCGGTCTTTGGCGCTCGCTCACGTCTCTTTCCCTTTCCCTTTCCCCTCCTCGCGTGCAGCTACTTCAACAACGACATGTTGATGACTCTCCTCTCCCTCACCACCGTTCCTCTCCAAACTCACGCTCCCTCCTTCCTCCCCTCCGTCGAGGAGACTCGAAAACTCATCACTCCTCGAACGAGAGCTATCGTTCTCGTCACGCCAAACAACCCAACTGGAGCGACTTATCCTCCTGATCTGATCTCTGGTGAGTTCTTTTGAAGTCCGTGCTGGTTCTCGCGTCTGACTGAAACTTTGGCTCTCTCCCTCAGAATTTCTCGATCTCGCCCTTTCCAACAAAATCGCCTTGATCGTCGACGAGACCTACCGCGACTTCCTTCCTCCCGTCACCCAGGAGGACGGAGAGACTCGACGCGGGAAACCTCACAATCTGTTTGATTCACCCAAATGGAGAGAGGGTGTGATCTCGTTGTTCTCGTTTTCAAAGGTGAGCAAGGACGTGCCTTCGTCTTCTCTTGCGGTTCTTTGACGCGACCTTTACCGCCTGCTGAAATCGATAAACCCAGAGCTACTCCATCCCTGGGCATCGTCTGGGAGTAATCGTGGCCGACCCAGTGTTCCTTGACTCGATGTCGACGGTGCTCGATTGCATGCAGGTGAGTTGATCGCGACGCGTCTTCCTTCTGGCTTTTCGACGCGTCCTTCCTTCGCCTGAAACTCACGCTCGCTCCTTCCTGGCAGATAAATCCACCTCGACCTTCTCAGATCGCTATCACTCCTCTACTTCCTTCGCTTCGGCCAGGGCTGATCACGTACGTTTTCTTCTCCCTCCCCTCGAATTCCGTTCGCGTTTGCTGAACTATCTTCTCGCCCTCTTTGAACAGCACCTCCCAAACTTTCACCTCCCTCCTCGGTATCTTCGCCTCCATCATCTCCGAATGCCCTGGATGGACTCTTCTCTCCTCCGGTGCTTTCTACGCCTTCGTCTCCCACCCTTTCGGTCCTTCTTCCAAAACGCCCTACCCCTCCCTCCTCGTCGCTCAGGTCCTCGCAGTGAAGTACGGAGTCGTCACTCTGCCAGGAGAGTTCTTCCTCCCCGCCAACTCGACGGGAGAGGCTGCTGGAGGAGGAGGGTGGTTGAGAGTCGCTGTTGCGAACGTTGGAGAGGAGGAGGTGAGGGCCGTTGGAGAGCGATTGAGGAGTTTGACGGCGGAGGACTTGAAGGAGGCCGCTGGGAGAAAGTAAGGAGGTAGAGAAGGGAAATATGTAGAGTGTTTCGCAAGCTTCATGTAGACGACGACGTGATTTCTTTCGAACCTCACCGCAGGAAGGAGAGAGAAAGTTGACCCGCAAACGCGTCGTCCCCTCGAAGTGAAATGGGTGCTTGGAATTCAGATCTCAGTAGGTTTTATGCTTCTTCTTGGTTTACAGATAGATAGATGGCCGGAAGCGAAGTGAAAGTATGAGTCGCTCGTGCTTGATTTTGACAAAGGTCTCGGGTGTTTCGTTCGAGCGGCTCGCTGCCTCCCTTTGCCCTTCTTTCCTTCAACAGCCAGCTTCCTTTCTCCATCGATTTCTCGCAGAGGCGAGAAGGACACCTCAGAGCCTCCCTTCTGCTATCCACTCCCCTATCATGGCCTCCTCCTCCAACCCATCCGCTCATCCTTCATACGGTCGGACTCAACAGCCCTTCCTCCCTCCTTCTCAGCCCTCCTCCTCCTCGTCTTCCTCCAAGGCCGCCATGCCTGCTTCAGCCTCGCCGTTTTCGGATCCCACTCTACTCTTCTACTTCGATCTTTCTTCGGACAAGGTTACCGCGTTTAGGAGAGAGATCGAGGTGAGCAGAAGGTCAAAGGAGGAAGCGGGAAGGGAAGGAGGAGTGATGAGCTCGACTCTGCTCCTTCTCCTCCCCGTCTGTTCTCATCCTTAACTGATCCCGTGCTTTCATTCTCGTATCAGACTCATACTACCTCCAGAGGCTGCTCTTTCCCATCGACCTACCTCGTCGAACGAGCCACGCACATCGTCGTCGCCTCGGACTGCACCAACGAGAACCACTCTCTTCGGTCGCTTCCTCCGCCTCAACGGGTCGTAACGATCGAGTGGCTTCGAGACCGAACTCTCCGACGAGGGGAATCCGAGCTCGAGAGGCTGGAAGCTGAAGCGGAGATGCAGGAAGCCGAGGAGGAGCTTGATGAACTCGAGGAGGAGCAGGAGCCTGTCGAAGAGCCCGACAACACCTGGCTGTGAGTTTCTTTCTCTCGCTCTCACATAATACCCTTTTTCGGAACAAAAGCTTCCTAATCCGCTCCATCTGACTTAATGATTTGCCCCTGTATCAACCCAGCGATCATATCAACCCGACGCACGCGTCGCGCGGAGGGTGGCTTCACTCCGAAAGATCAGAACTCGCTCGGTTCCTCGCCACTCATCCTCAGACAGACGGTAATGGCCGATCTAAATGGGAGCAGTATCATCAGAGTGTGAGCCTGCTTAGATTCTCGCAGAAGATCACCTTGATCGCGACGTCTCCGCTGACCGCTTTCTTTCCTTCCCAGCATCCGTCTCGAAACGCCACGTCGTATCAGAGCTACTACAAGCGCCATAAATCCGATTACTTCGACCAGAAGATCGCAGAACTCAACGGAGAACCTTGGTCGAGGGTCGAACACGAGGCACAGGAAGACCCGAGCTTCGACGACGGCCTTCGATCTCGATCTGTGAGGTGAGTTCTTGGCATGGATCTGTTCTCTTCCTCTTCTCCTTCGACCAGAGATTAATAGTGCCTCGTCATCGCCTCCAGGTATCCCGATAGAGTCCGAGCCTCCCAAACCTCCTTCAGGCCCAGGCCGAGGCGCCCTGTTTGGTCGACTCAGGAGGAGGAGGATCTCGACGAGATGCTCGCTCGTCGGACAGGGAGCGTCAGAAGTGTCTGGGAAGATTTTTCGGTGAAGGTGAGCAGAAACATCTACCCCTTCCGTCGCGCCTTTACTTACTACTGAAGAACGAACGAGACGCGATTCTAGCCGGCTGAAAACCATTCTTACACCTGCAGCATCCTCGCCGAACACTCGGCTCTGTAAAGAATCGCTGCGCTCGAATCAAGGGAAACTTCGACCGGGATTTACAGGCTTCAAGAAGGAAGGAAGCAGTCCCTTCGAACAAGCGTGGGCGCTACGAATCCGGCTGGACGACGAAGGAGGACAAGGAACTTGCATCGATGCTAGCTCGGAGGAAGGGACCGAAGAGGGCTGTCTATGCAGCTCTTTCTCTGAAGGTTCGTCCCTTTTTTCGGCAGCCATCCTTGGGAGCGTTCGCAGAGCTCGACCTCGCTGATCACGACCCAACTTGTTTCTCTTTTTCACCTCTCTTTGCCTTTTTGTAGCCTCCCGGTCGGTCTCTCTGTGCTATCAGGACTCGCTACATGGAGAACAAACGTTGGTTCGACATCGAGATCGAGGCGATCACGGGAGGACGGAAACAGTCGGAGGAGGAGGAGGAGGAGGAGGAGGACGGCTCAGAATCGGACGAAGAGGATTCTCCAGCATCTCCACCGCCTACGACGTCCTCTAGGATCTATCTCCGGAACGGACTTTCTTCAGAGGATCGACAGGCCTCGCGAAGGAGGAGGTTCGTTTCCCCTCCCAACGCCGTCGCGTCGTCTTCGAAAATCACCTTAGATCATCCCCGCCCTTCCCATCGTCGCTCACTCCCCTCCTCCTCCCAACCCTTCCCCTTCCCCTCAACCTCCTCCCGTCCCTCTCTCCCCAACCCTCTCTTCCAACAACGCGCTCAAAATCAAGAACATCCTCTTCCTCTTCCACCATCACGTCGGGATCAAACCTCCCCTCTAACATCTCCCTCCCTCTCACCACCACCACCAGACCCAGCCCCACCGCCACCTCAACCCTCAACCTCAATCTCCCGCTTCCCCTCCTCCTCCCCCGAAATCCAATCCCTCGAACCCCCCTCCTTCCTAACCCCAGGAGCTCGCCCTTCAACCTCCCACCCCTCCTCGTCCTGGTGCTACTTCTGCGGATCAAACTCCCAACCTCAACCCACGTTCGTTCTTCTTCCCCTCGCCGCACCGGCTCCCGCATCTGCAGATCGTCCGGAAGAAGGAGGGGTGGTGATGGTGAAGGTTCCTGGGAGACTGGCTTGTTGGACGTGCGAGAAGGTTTGGAGGGTTAGGGTTGTGGAGGGGAGGAAGTTGGGTGAAGGGGTGAAGGAGATGGGGGAGGTGGAGAGGTTGGGGTGGGTGACGGAGGTTTTGGTTAAGAAGGGGATGGAGGAGAGGTGGTGGAGGGTTTACGGGAGGGGAGGGTGAGGAGGGAGACGGGACGCGACGAGACGAGACGACGAGGGAAAAAGAATGAATGATCTTTCTTCTCGACCGAATCAGCTGAAGAGAAGTAGATACTGTAGTTTATCGTGATCTTTCTCGATGGAATTCCTCTTTTGCTCGCTTCATACGATGAAAAAGCTCATCTCAATTCACCACTCAAACGCGTCTCTCTCTCTCTCCCTCGCTCAATCCAAATCCACCACCGGAGGAGGTCCAGCAGGAGGCGTAGGGTTCATAGCAGATCCTTCCCAAGCTTCCATTCGTCTGAGCGAAGCGAAGCGAACACCAGCGCCGCGAAAAACAAGTCAGCGTCGAAACGGAAACGAAACTCGCGTCGATGAAAAACGAAACGACGACTTACCTAGTTCTCCTCCCTTTAGCACCCGGTTTCCTAGCTCCATCCTCTTTGGCTTTCCGAGCGAAGAACCCCGGTTTGTAAGGTGGGGGGAGGAAATCGTTCCCTGCAGCCCGACAGACGACGTCGCGAAAATCGAAGGGAGAGGATTAGTAAAAGGAAAGGAAAGGAAAGGGAAAGAGAAGGAAAAGAGAGGGATGAGGGATAGGACCTTACCGAGAGGCATGAGCAAGATGTTGTAAGTCTGGTTGGCTAGGAGATGATCCTGTGAAGGGAAGGGTGAGGTGAGTTTCGAGAAAGAGAGAGAGAAAAGGGAGAGGGAGAGGAGAGAGAGAGAGAGAGAGAAAGAACGAACTTCAACGAGTCGGAGGTTACGGAGGTTGGCTTTGAAGAGGTTGTCGATGATGTCTCCGACTTCGAGTTGGAGAGAACGAGAAAGAAGAAGAAGAGAGGGGAGGAGAAGCGCGCGTCAGGTAGGGAGGGAAGAGATGGCTTTTTTTGGTCGGGAGGAGAGTAAGCAGGGAGAAAGAAAGAGAGGGTTTAACCTACTGATGGGTACAACTCCAACGATGAAATCGACGAGGACCTGCGAACAGAAATGCTATGTCAGAGATGTTGGAGAAAGGAAAGGGAACGAGCGCGTTTTCGTTGAACTCACATTCACTGCCATCCAAAAGATAAGATTCAGAGGCACGCCGAACAAGAACGCAAGCCAGAGACCGTAGAATCCTAGGACAGCAGAGAGAGCATCCCCGTAGAGAGGAACGAGCGAGACGATGTCGTCCAGTCCTGCGACACACGAAGAACGAAGATCAGCACAGCGAGCGAGAAGGGTTTGAGAGAAGAAGTTTCAGCTCTCACCAGCTTTGAAGGGAAGTCCCAGATCTGTCAACAGAGGGGAAGCGTCCATGAGGAAAGCGCAGGTTCGCATGTGGTTGTAGAGTCTGCGCGGGCCGAGAGAGAGAAGAGAAGAAGGGCAGGAGGAAGGAAGGGCAGTGGTGAGCTCGAGTCTTTTGGACCTCTTCCTTCCCAGGGTGTGAATGAGCTTTTCCGCTCACTTTTGAGCTTCCTCATCGTTCCTAGGTCTTCTCCATGCTGTTCCAGTGTAGGAAGGAACGAAAGGACCGAAGTGGCGGTCTGGGTTTGCTCTGGAGAGAGGGAAGGAAGGAGAGGTGAGCTCGGAGTCCGGACGGAGAGAGATGCGTTGGAAGGAGCTCACTGAGAGGTGGGTTTCTTAGTTGAGTTGGGAGCGTAGGCGCGCCAGATCTTCCAGGCGGCACCGAGAGAGGACATACGTGCGAGAGGGAGGTGTGAATGGGTGGGTGTTAGGGAAGGGAGGGAGGAGGGAAGGAGGAAGGCAAAGGGAAGGGGCTGAGAGATGACGCGTGAGAACGGGTCTCTTTTTTCTTATCAGTAATTTTCTTCAGACGTTGAAAGCATGGTGCGTGCAGAAGAGGTGTATATACCTCCAGAGCATATCTGAGAAATTTTGGGCGAAATCGTATTGAGATGAGGCTTCTCTCGTCGAGAAGGCCTTTCTCTGCCTTTTTGGGGGGGTGTCGGGGAAGGAGGGGAGGGAGAAGCGCTCTACGAGATCAAAGTCGTTCACTCATCGTAAATCTATACTGGACCACACCTGAGTCCTCCAACATTGAGCTTAATGGTGGAAAGCACAGGACGACGAGACGCGCCTTGCGACGCGTCAACGTGAACGTCTACCTTCTCTGTCCGTTCTGTCAAGCATTATTTAGCTCCCAGCTTCAATCTGAGGGTATTCAAACCCTGGGTATGTACTTTTGCAGATTTTTCGATCTCTCTCTCGGTCCAGCAGACTTGAGGAACGAATGATCGTGTCAAGTCGGACAAGATGAAACGAGAAAGAGCTAGACGTGGGAGAAGAAGCGATGGATGACATCCTGTCGAAAAGATATAGAGAAAATATCAGTGGATGTTCGGAAGAAATCCTTAACTCTGGAGCCTGGAGCGGAGGGAAAAACGAGGTTCACGCGACGTCGAGATCAGCGCACTCGGTTGCGACGTCCGAGAAGGGAGCTGCTGCTGCTGTCATTTCTCCTTGAAGGACGAGATTCTCGAGGAGAGACTCGGTGATACAAAAGAACAATCGGTGTCTCAGCTTTCACCGACGAAAAGGGAGTAGGAGGTTCGACTGAGAAGAGGACGCGTTTGCTCACAGAGTTGAGAGACGAGATGAGATCTTCGTGAGTTCCGGATCTCGAGCGATCTTGAGCTCCTTGGAGTTGCTGGAGGCGAGAAGGGACAGCTGAGACTCTCTGTACAAGGGAAGAAAGGAGGAAGCGAACGAGGTGAATGCCCGTTGAGAAGAAAAAGGAATTGGGAAGCGATGAGAACTCGAACAACGGACTCACACCTTCGACATCCTTTCTCCTAGCTTCCTAATCTCCACATCCTGCTCCTTCTTGGGAACTCCAACATCCTTCCAGAACAACTCCAAACCTTGAGCAGTAGCTGATGGACCCTTCGCCTCCCAGACCGCGTCGAGCGCAAGAGAAGGCCCGAAGCCCGCCCCTATCTTTTCGGACGCTCTGAGGATGGCGTAGCTGAGCTCTATGACTGGAGTCTTCGCCGTGGTGAAAAAGAGAGGGGCCTGCCATAGGTATGAACAGCAGAGTCAAGCCGTTGTTCCTCAGCCAAGAAACAGAGATTCAAACTTAAGACTGACCAAACTTTTTTCGGCCAGAAGGATGACCAGAGACTGAGGGGGCTGCTGGGGGAGATGGAAGGCAAAAAAAATCTGCAAGAGTTGGGGCGGGCATGCTTCTTGATGGGATGGGAAGAGAATGGAGAGAGGAGGTGGTCGTTCGAGGGAAACAGCGAGGATGGAGCGCCTTCGTTCTTCTTTTGATTGACGTCAGCTCTTTCGCCCTTCTTCTTCCTCCTTCTCCTCTAGAAGCTCTCCTCCGGAACCTGGCTGAAAGCGATAAGTCATCATCCATTGCCACCTCTCCAACCCCTGCGAGAGTCTCCCTTCAGTCCTCTCCCGTCGCGATCTTCGACTCCGTCCTCTGAGCGTATCCAGTCCAGCTCTCGTCGTAGATCGAGCTCTGGACGCCGAGTCGGTTCAGGGCGAGCCAGATGGTGGCCTAGAATGTATATCGACGAAAGTGAAAGCTCGTCAGAACCGAGAGGATCGAAAGACGAAAGACGACGAGGGAGAGGGAGAGAGAAGAAGAGTCGGACTCACAGCAGTCATTCCCGACCCACACGAAGCGATAACATGCTTGTTCCCAGCAAATACAGCATCAGCATCCTTCCCAAGGATCTCATTCAACTTGTGCTTCAACTTAAAACACCACAACCGACCCAAAACGAAGAGAAAAGGTGTCAGCTTCTCGTCTCCCTTTTCTCTCCTTCAATTCTCTCTCTCACTCACCTCCTCATCCTCCAACAACTTCCCATCTCTCACCAATTCCGAGAAAGGCAAACTCCTCGATCCCGGGATGTGCCCACTGGGCAATCCAGGTCTAGGCTCAGGCGCTTCTCCAGTGAACCGAGGATGAGCTCGCGCGTCGAGGACGAGGGAGGAGTGAGCGACTTCGGAGAGGGACGAGGAGGTTGCTTGGAGGGAGTTGGAGACGACGGTTTCGTAGGGAACGGTGGCGTGGTAGGAAGTGGGTTCGGGAGTGGGGTAGTTTTCGGGCTGGGGAAAGGAAGGAAGGGGAGGAACAAGAAAAGGGGAAGGGAAGGAGAGAGATGGTGAGCTCGTTCGCTCTTCGACGGATGGGAAGGGAGATGGGTTGAAGCTCACCTTGAAAGGCGAAGGCTGCCCATGCTCCAGCTCGAATCCTTCCGCTTTCCACCTCGGAAGACCTCCCTGCAAGACGGAGATGTTCTGGTGTCCGAAAGTCGAAAAGGTGAAAGCAGCTCTCGGAGCGCTGAAGATCCCTTGGGTGTCGTAGATCACGACGGGCTTCTCGCTGGAGATACCCAGACGGGCTGAAACAAGCGGAGAGGGACGATTAGCCTCTAGCGAGGGTGAAGACGGAAAGATTGAGACTCACAAACTGCTCGAGCGAAGACTTCCGAGGACGGCAGCATATGCTTCAGACCGAGGGGGTGGGAGGAGGCGACCTCGTCGAGATCGAAGAAGCGAGCTCGAGGGATTCGCTCTTTGACGTAGTTGTCGGCTCCAGAGACGGGGGAGCCGGGCACTAGAGAAGATGCCAGCAAAGATAGGGACGAAGTCAGCGAGAGGAGAAGGTGGCAAGAAGAGAGATGGCGCTCAAAGGAACGGAGGGAGGAAAGATCGAAGCTGAAAGCTCACTGTGCCAACTAGCATCCACGATCCCTACCGTCTTGGGGAGAGCGAGGAGCTGAGCTGGGCTGATGAGAGAGATCCTGGGAGCCATGCTGAGAGATCAAGGGTCTGGAGAGGGTGGGAGTTGGGAGAGAAGGAGAAGACCGGTCGAACGAAAACGAAGAAGGTGAGCACGTCAGTTCAGAGCTGCCGAGTTCGACGACTGGTTTTTTTGCTCGATTTCTGGACATGGTCCGTTTGAAGGGAGTATTCCAAAGAGCTCGGGTCCATAAAGTGAGCTTTTTTCGACGTTTTTGACGATGCGGTCCGGGTCAGAAACTCGAACAGGAAATTTCGTTCGAAGTTGAGCTCAACCACTTCCTTCCTTCCTTCCTCCCTTCCCTCTGATGGAGGTTCGCTCGTCTCGCTCTCGACCTCAGCAGTAGACTCATCGGGAGGTCATCAACAACGCATGTTCGCTCTGAACATCCTCCAAAATCGGCCTGAGGACGACATCTTCCTCCCTCCAGCTCGACCTCGTTCAGCTCGAGGTCATCGCCGCCTTCCTTCTCCTCCTCCTCCTCCTTCCTCCTCCTCCTCTCGCCCCTTCTTCACCTCATCGGAATACGAAGCACCCCCTCCCCCACCGTCGATCCTTTCAAAACCTCCAAAGAACCTACCAGGATTCCTGATGTACTTCGATCGTACGTGCGAGGAGGCCAGAAAAGCGTCGGTCGAAGTCGCTGTTCGTTTCCTTCCCTCCCTCCCTTTCCTCCGCTCGAATCTGAACCCACACCCTGATATCTCTTGTTTTTCGTCTCTTTCAGACACTCTCGGCCAACCTTGACATCATCGTAATCACCACCGACCTCTACGAAGCGACCCACGTACTTGTCGGCCCTTCATCGAGCTCGTCCCCCTTCGACGTCGCTCGTCGTTCCTCCACCGAACTTCGTTACCTCCTCGCCCTTCGCTGGGTACAGGACAGTCTTTGCATACACGAATGGCAGGACGAGACGAAGGAATGCTACCAACTGTCTCCATATCAACCCAACCCACCTCCAAGCCCTGCTCCTAGCCCAATTTCGGAGGACGAGTCGACGCCGTTCATGAGTCCAGAGATTCAGGACGTGTCCGAGTGAGTTCAACAATATCCTTCGCCTTTCTCGCTGTTTCCCAGAGCTAAATCAATGCCTCTCGACGTATGTCACTTGCTTCGTTGCAGAGCTGGACCCTCAAGGACCTCAATCGACACTTCGACGGAGCCGTCGGACCAGACTTTCGCTCGTTTCTTCGCTTCCAACTACATGAACGTCACTCCTTGGATTCAAGATGAACACGGACGGGATGCGTTCGATCTTTTCATCACCAATCATGTACGTTCTCCTTCATCTCTCTCGCAGCTCTTCGCAGAGAGAAGAGGAGCTGACTTTTTCTTTCTTTCGATCGGACGCGACAGTCTTCCGAGCAAGCCGCCGAGTGGTGGAGGAAGAGGTTCCAATTGGAGCACACCTATTTCCGGAATCTGATGATGGCTGAGAGGAGGGATCCCGGGTCTGAGATCGTGGCGAACGAGAACGCTTCGACGTTGTGAGTCTGCTGTTGTTCGACGCGCCTCGACTTGGAACAATTCGACGCTGACTGACTTCCTCGTGATTCTTTTTTCCCTCCAAGGCTACTAAGCGCACTCGTCAAGGTGTTTGCGTCTGAATATCCCGGACTCGTCGCTTCTTCGGTTCCAGCCGGCCTCGCAGAAGAGGTTCGTTTCTCGCGCTTATGTTCTCCTCTCCACTTTCTGACCCTTTTCTTCTCCTTCCCTTCGCTTTCTGACCATCCAGCCCTCATCCCATACCGCCGAACTCATCATTGATACTCCTATCCTCAATCAACAGGCCTTCGACGATGCTGTCGGGACGTTGATGCAGCTACGCGCCACCTCAAGTCGTCCTTCCTCATCCTCCAACGATTCCTCCTCCTCAATGCTCTCCACCTCAACCCCGTCCATATACTCCACTCCTCGTTCTTCCCCATCTCCATCATCCATTCGATCACCATCCCACTCTCCCAAACTGCCATCCCCACCAAAGAGGAGAAGAGTCCAGTTGAGCGAAGCACCAAACCCATCGCCGTCGCCAGTCGCGTCCGGACTCTCTCCTCAACACCTTCCTCTCCCTGTCTCTCTCCCTCCCTCACCGTCACCCCCTCTGTTCTCATCAATCAGTGCCGCCGGACCCTCTCCTCAACCTCTTCCTTCCCCTCTTCATCTTTCACCATCTCCCCCCTCTCCCTCAGCTATCAGCGTCGCCGGATCCTCTCCTCCATCCCTTCCTCAACCTCAACCCCTCCCTCTCTCCGTGCCTCTCTCACCGTCTCCCCTTTCACCCTCAGCTATCATCGCCGCCGGACCCTCCCCTCTCCCTCTCCCTCTTCCCCTCCCTCTCCCCCGTCCCCGTCTCTTCCCTCTCCCTCGGCCACCATCGCGTCCGGAACCGTTCCTTCCCCTCTCTCTCTCCCTCTCTCACTGTCTCCTCTTCCTCTCTCAGCCCTCAGCGCCGCCGGACCCTCGCCTCAACCCCTTCCTCTCCCTTCTCCTCCTCCTCCCCTCCCTCTCCCCCGTCCCCGTCTCTTCCCTCCCCCTCGGTCGCCAGCGCGCCCGGAACCTTTTCTCTTCCTCCCTCGCCATATCCCCGCTCCCCCTCAGCCGTCAGCGCCGTCGGAAACTCTCCTCAACCTCTTCCTCCTCCTCTTCTTCTCCCACCTTCACCATCTCCACCCTCCCCCTCAGCCTTAAGCACGACCAGCTCTCGGCTTCGCGACCCATCTTCAAGTCTCTCCCCCCCAGCATCCCTCCCACCATCACCTCCACAACCCCCACCCCTTCAGCTCTTCGAACCAACTTCTTTCCTCCAACTCGGCGTCCCCTCGTCCACCATTTCTCCCTCCTCGTCCTCCTCCTCTCCCTCCACTCCCGCCTGCTTCTTCTGCGGCTTCGAAGCCGAGAAAGACAAGTCCATTCGTCAAAATCCAATATGCGGGGAATGTTTCCAGTGGCTGGACGAGAAGATCGAGGAGGAAGGGGACTTCGTGGAGGGCGTGGAGGAGTTGGGAAAGGAGGAACAGGTAGCGTGGGCTTTGAGCATGCTGAAGGTCAACGGGATGAGGGAGAGGAGGATGAGGGTGAGGGCTGAGGATGGTGGGATGTTGGTGATATAGGAGTGACTTGAGGGTTGGTTTAGTTGCGTCTTTCGTTCTCTCCCTTCTTTTTCTCGTTGCATGTTTTGTTTTGTTTCGTTTCGTTTCCAATCGTTCTGTATCGGCTCGTCCATTCTATACCCCTTCATTACTCACTATATCTCTCATCTTGCATATCAGCATATTTTCACTCTTTCTCTTACTTGCATCACTCTGCGCCATCGAGAGCTGAAAGCCGTCAGATCGGATCGTCCTTCGACGCGTCCTCCTTCTCGTCCACCAAAACGACGACCTTCTCCTTCGATTTGGCAGCTTCCGCTCGGTCCTTCCGACGCTTCTTGATCGCCTTGACGAGAGCGACAACCAGAGGGACTCCGACGGGAGCGAACAAGGGCGTGTAGACGGCGTACTTGTGCTCGTCGGGCTGCGATGGAGAGATGGAGGACAGGAGGAGGGAGAGAAGGTCAGCGGGAACGAGAACGAGATAGAAGAAGACCGATAGTTTAGAGCGGGGGAGAGGATACGGTAGGAGAATCTGGGACCCACGAAGTAGAGAAGACCCAGCATCGTAGGGTTGAAGAACGCTCGCGAAGAAAGAGCGAGAGCACGCGACGACCGAGGGAAGATCTCGAAGGGTGAGGAAGGGGAAGATTTGACGATCTGAAATCACAAAAACAGAAACGAGAAACGTCAGCCAGTAATCTCCCGGAAGAGCAGAGAGGAGGAGCCTTCCACGTTCGACCAGTTTTCGAGAAAGAAACAGGAAAAGAACATGAACTCACCTCCTCCAACTCTCCCACCGCCCCAAGCACATCGTCCCTGACCTTCTTTCCAACTCTCATCTCCCCAATTTTGCCCACCAGCCTCTCCAGACCCATCACACCTCCAACTGAATCCTTCACGTTCTGCAACGTCCTCGCTCGAGCGAGCCACGAGAGCTCCCACTTCGTGATCTTGCTCGACGGATGGCCGAGGCTTGATTGGCTAGCGAAGATGGTGTTGCCAGGGAGGATGGAGGTGGAGGAAGGGATTCCGAGGAGGCGCCGAAGATGCTGGAGATGAGAGGTGAGGGGAGGGTGAAGGAGGTGGGAGGTGAGAGTTGAGGAGGAGGAGGATGAAGAGGCGGTGGAAGAGGGAGGGTTGTAGATGACTAGAGAGCCTTGTTGAGGGATCAGGAAAGAGGTGGAGGTTTTGTCTGTTTGCGTCGAAAAGGAGAGGAGGAGGGAGGTTGGTGAGTGAGGTCCAACGAGCAGGAAACGAAATGACGCGAAACGAAAGACGCGAAAACTTACCGACACCCTCAGCTTCGAACTTCAACGGCCTCCTCTCTCCTCTAGGAACGAAAAGCATGAACTGAAGAGTTGGACCGTCATCGACGACTCCTTGAGATCCCAGCGACCATTGTTCCGAGTTGACGAAGGCTTTGGTGTCCTCCCGTTCGACAATCCAAGTCGACGGCGAGGCTGCGGATTCCTGAGACAGCTCGTCACTATCGGTTGATGGGGAGATGGAAGAGTGCTGAACCGGTGTGACGGAGAGAGGAGAGTGGTACTGGATCTGGGATTCGAGAGTGAAAGTGTGAAGAGGAGAGAGCGCGTCGAGGAGAGGTTGGATTGTTGCTTTTGAACCAGGAAACGACGGGGAAGAAAAGTCAGTTTGGCTTCTTTGACCTACCGAATGATAATATTACCTTCTGAAGATGGGGGAGAGCCGAGACTCACCTTCCAAAGACTTCTCAATCTCCCAATGCAGAGGGTTCTCTCCCTCTGTCACGTCCTCCAGAAGGAGCGTGAACGCGAGCGTGTAGTGATCCGAGAACTTGGCGACCTTGGGATCTTGAGCGCTGAGGAGATGTTCGGAGGTAGGGAGAAGGTGGGAGAGGGTCTGGGAGAGGTACCTAGGAAGGTTGGCTGAATTGAAAGGGGAAGAAAGAAACGGAGATCGGTCAGCCTTCGCCAGCTCAGAAGTCTCGTGTGAAACGACGATGGACGAACGCAAGGTCTCAGGAGAAGCCTGAACGTAGATAGAGGAGTCTCCCACAGAGCCAAGAATAGCGTCTGAAGCCAGGGGGAGGTGCGTGAGGGGATGAAGGGGAGTCGTCGAGAGCTGGACGACGACCTCCCAAGGTGATGATGAGCTTGGACTCGAAGTCGAGTTGTCTGCTCCATCCCATCCCCAGCCGAGAAGACGGATCAGCTTTGTCTCCCGATATCTAGTAGAAGAGAAACGTATCTAGCTCACAAAGCAGATCCCACGCACTCCTCGTGGAAACCAAGATCTCATCCCCTCCCTTCCCTCGCCCGAGAAGCTCCAGCTCCCTCCTCACTTCCTCCACCAACCGATCCTCGTCCAGTTCCCCTCCCGAGCCCTCAACGCTCAGTATTACAGTTTCGGAGAAGCGTAGAGACTGCATCACGAGCCATAACGAAGCAGAATAAGCAAAGTTGAGGGACGGGTGAAGGGACGAAGGGAGAGATTAGGGAGGAAGGAAGGAGCGAGCTCACCTCGAGAGATTGACGAGCGTTCGACGACAGCGACTTGAGAGGCAATCGCTCGATGGAAGTTGAAATCCACCAGAATGGTACAGAGAAGAGGATGACCGTCCAGAAAGACAGAAGAATGTACATCCTCGATGAAGTGTGTCGAAGGGGTTGGAGGAGTACGAGCTCGAATCTCTCTTTCCTCCCTTCGCTCGTTCTTTTCTCTCTCGACCCACGACCGACGGCTTCATTTTTTTTGAATTCTTACCAAGCAGAGGACTTCGAAGAGATCGGAGTTGTCCAAGAAAGAGATAGATATAATAAAACCTTACGACGACCCAATGAACAAACCGAGAATAACAAAAAAAAAAAAAACGCGACGCCCAACCTCTTCTTCCTCCTCAAAGCTTCGTCTCGAACACTACACTATACGAACTAGACTACTTCAAATCGTTACTCAACCTACGGCGAGTTCTCGTCAACCCAACTCCTAGCGTTCTGGAAGATCCTGAACCAAGGTCCCATTCCTCCTCCGCTCTCTCCCCTCATCGACTCCGGGAACCAACTGCTCGTCTCGAGAGCGACGTTCCTCTCGGGATGAGGCATGATGGCCAGCACCCTTCCGTTGGTCGACTGAACGGCGGCGATTCCTTCGGGAGATCCGTTGGGGTTGAGAGGGTATCGTTCCGTGGGAGTTCCGGAGTGGTCGACGTATCGAAGAGGAACGATGGCCTCCGAGATCGACGACGAAGGTCCGAAGACAGCCTTTCCCTCTCCGTGAGCGAGAGCGATAGGGAGGATCGATCCGTCCATGGAGTTGAAGAAGACGGATCCGGGGGTGGATTCGATCTTGACGAGCGAGACTCGACCCTCGAAGACTTCGGACGTGTTCCTCTTGAACGTGGGCCAAGCTTCCGATCCGGGGATGATCTCTCGAAGCTGAGCGAAGAACTGGCATCCGTTGCAGACTCCGAGAGCGAAGGTGTCCTCCCTGGTGAAGAAGTTGGAGAACTGCGAACGAGCTCGGTCGTTGAGGAGGATCGACTTCGCCCATCCGTTTCCGGCTCCGAGAACGTCTCCGTACGAGAATCCTCCACAGGCAGCGATACCTCGGAAGGAGTCGAGAGTGACGGTTCCACCAATAATGTCCGACATGTGAACGTCGACGGACTCGAATCCAGCGGCGGCGAAGGCGAAAGCCATCTCGACGTGTCCGTTGACTCCTTGCTCTCGAAGGATGGCGACCTTGGGTTTGGGGGTCTCCGAAGCCTCAGAGAGAGGAGAGGGGCACGAGGGAGTGTCGATGAGAGGAAGGAAGGGAGCGGTGACGTTGTAGGTGAGTCCAGCTTCGTTGGGTCCGAGGAGGATGTCGTCGAACTCCTGCTGAGCTCCGAGAGGATCGTCTCGCGACTCCTGCATCTTAAACGAGGTCTCGGCCCACATCTGCTGGATAGCTCCTCGGCTCGACGAGTAAACGTTCTTTCCGTGGTGGACGATGGAGATGGTTTGATCCTCGGGCGAGTTGACCTTTCCGACGACGTGGATGTCTCGATGAGGGAAACCAGCCTGGTCGAGGACTTCGGTGAACTCGAAGAACTTCTCCTTCGCGACCTGGAAGACGGCTCCGAGCTCCTCGTTGAAGAGAGCGGCGATGGGGAGATCCGAGGAGGGAGTAAGGTCGAGCTCGTCGAGGTCGATCTCGGCTCCGACTCGTCCAGCGAAGCACATCTCGGTGATGGTAGCGAGGAGACCTGAGGAGAAGAAGAGAGAGACGCGTCGAGAACAAGTCAGCTTCAGCTCGAAACATCATGGAGTTCTCGAGAGAAATCAAGCTCACCTCCATCGGATCGATCGTGGTAAGCGAGAACGGTTCCAGCGTGATCCTCCTTGAGAGTCTGAACGGCAGCGAAGAAGGCTCGGATGACCTTGGGATCCTCGACGTCGGGAGGAGTGGATCCAATCTGCTTGAAGACTTGAGCGAGCGACGATCCTCCGAGCCTCTGCTTTCCTCCAGCGAGATCGACGAAGACGAGAACGGTAGGTCCAAGATCGGTTCGGAGCTGAGGAGTCCAGGTGAGGGAGACGTCCTTGACGGGAGCGAAGGCGGTGATGACGACCGAGACGGGCGAGGTGACTTCTCGAGCGTCTCCTCGCTGGTTGTTCCACTTCATCTTCATGGACATGGAGTCCTTTCCGACGGGGATTCCGACTCCGAGAGCGGGGCAGAGCTCCATTCCGATGGCCTTGACGGCTTCGTAGAGACCAGCGGCCTCTCCAGGGTGGGAAGCGGGGGACATCCTGAGAAAGAGAGAAGAGGCAGGGGAGGGAAGACGCGTCAGTCGAGAGTTTCGAGCATCCAGAGCGACAAACGAGAACCGCGAGAAGGAGAAGAATTTAAATGAGACTCACCAGTTGGCCGAAAGCTTGATCTTCTCAATCGACTCGATCGAAGCAGCGGCGAGGTTGGTGAGCGACTCGACGACGGCCATTCGAGCCGACGCTGCTGGCGAGAGAAGAGCGAGAGGAGTCCTCTCTCCAAGAGCCATAGCCTCTCCGTCGAGAACGTCGTCGAATCCGTACGAGGCTCGAGTGACAGCGACGTCGGCGACGGGAACCTGCCAGGGTCCGACCATCTGGTCTCGAGTGACGAGTCCTGAGATCGTTCGATCTCCGATGGTGATGAGGTAGGACTTGGATCCGACGGAAGGAAGGTGCATGACCCTCTTGATGGCCTCTCCGATGATTCCTTCGGTTCCGGTAGCGGCGAGTCCAGGAAGGTAGGAGGCGAGGGTGGGATCGAACTCGATTCGACGAGGGTGGACGGTCGTTCCCTCGAGGACGAGCTTGGGAGGCTTTCCGAAGAGAGTCGACATGGCGAGATGGATGGGTTCCGAACCGAGGAGACGATCTGTGACGATGAGTTCCTGCTCGGAGGTGGCGACTCCGACGATGGAGTAAGGGCATCGCTCTCGCTTGCAGATGGCCTCGAAGGTGGCGAGAGCGCTTCCGGTAGGAGCGATAGCGAGGACGTATCGCTCTTGACTGGAAGTGGAGGTAGAGAGTGAAGGTATGAATGAGCTCGAGTCTGAAGAAGGAAGAAAGAGAAGGAGAAGGGTCGAAGAAGAAAGGAAGCTCACCTCTCGTTGCACCAAATCTCCATGGGGCTCATTCCTTCGTCGTCGACCAACACATCCCTGATCTCGAACCTTCCTCCGAGATCTGAATCGTGAACCAGCTCGGGGAGAGCGTTACTGAGACCTCCAGCTCCAACATCGTGAATGGAGGCGATGGGGTTTCCTCCGCTCGACTCGACGAGACTCGTGCACGCGTCGATAACCATCTGACACCTCCTCTGCATCTCAGGGTTCTCCCTCTGAACCGAAGCAAAGTCAAGCTCGGCAGTGGAAGCTCCCGAGGTCATGGACGAAGCGGCTCCTCCTCCGAGACCGATGAGCATTCCAGGTCCTCCGAGGACGATGATGTGCGAGCGAACGGGGATGAGCTGCTTGAGAGCGTTGGAAGGTCGAACGGTTCCGAGTCCTCCTGCGAGCATGATCGGCTTGTGGTAACCTCGAACCTCGAGAGGAGCGTCGGGAGAGGTGGAGGAGGTGGAAGGAAGAGGGAGAGAGAACGTTCGCCAGAATCTGAAAGTGAGAGAAAGACGCGTCGAAGTCAGCTCGAGCCGCAGAGAGAGCAGCTTCTCATGGTGGAGAAGTAGCATCGAGTAGCAGGCTCAAAGTGAAAATTGAAAATTGAAAATGAGAGCTCACCCAGTGAGTCCAGGTCGTCCGAACTCGTTGTTGAAGGCTGAGCTACCGAGAGGTCCAGCGATCATGATCTCTCGAGCCGACGAGACGTGCTCGGGCTTTCCGACGGCCTTCGCGACGTCCTTGGAGTCCTCCTCTGTCTCCTCCCAAGGCTGCCTGAAGCCCTCGAGGTTGAGATCACTCGTCATGAACCCTGCGAGTCCCATCTTGGGCTTGGATCCTCGACCGACGGCTCCCTCGTCTCGAATCTCTCCTCCTGATCCAGTCGAAGCTCCGGAGAACGGCGAAACGGCGGTAGGATGGTTGTGGGTCTCGACCTTGATGAGGATTGGCGACTTTCCTGGGGCCTGAAGAGAGTAGGCAGTCGAGAGGGAGTCGGAGGTGGGGTTGGGGGTGAAGAGTCGGATCTGCGACGACACCGAGTCGAGCACAGCGGCGTTGTCCGAGTAGGCGGAGATGGTACCCTCCGAGTGCAGCTTCTCGGTGTTCCTGATCATGCCGAAGAGGGAGTTATCCTGCTCGACTCCGTCGATGGTCCACGTCGCGTTGAAGATCTTGTGTCGACAGTGCTCGGAGTTGACCTGGGCGAACATGAAGAGCTCGACGTCCGTGGGGTTTCGAGGAGGATCGAGAGCGAGGTAGGCCTGGAGGAGGTAGTTGAGCTCAGGAGGGGAGAGGGCGAGTCCGAGGGTGGTGTTGGCCTTGAGGAGGAGATCCATGGGCGAGTCGGCGACCTTTCCTTCCTCTGGGAGGATAGAGACGAACTTGAGAGGTCCAGGAGCCGAGTGAGCGAAGATGGACTCGGAGGAAGGAGCGGAGAGGAGGAGGGTCTGGGTCATCCTGTCGTGAAGGTGACGACTGGCGGCGGGAAGGAAGGCTCCCTTGACGTCGAGAGGACCTTGGGAGACGACGGTGAAGATGATTCCTCGCTCGATCCTGGTGACGACTCCGGCGAGGTTGCACATCCTCGAGATATCGGTAGCCTTGGAGGACCACGGGGAGAGGGTTCCAAGTCGAGGGACGACCCAGATGGTGGTGGTGACCTCGGAGGAGGAGGAGGAAGGAGCAGCGACCTGAGCTGATTCGTCTCCGTACTTGAGGAGAGCGTCGAGGATGATTCGCTCCTTCGAGGAGGGGTTGGAAAGAAGAGTCTCGGCCTCAGGGGAGGAGGTGTTTATGAGATGAATGTAGGTTGAGGAGACGGAGGAGACGGAAGGGGAGGAAGCTTGAAGCGTCTTGAGGAGAAGGGCGAGCTTCGTCTGGGAGAGAGCTGGGGTACCTTGGAGGGTGAGCCTGGCAGGAGAAGAAGTATAGCAGATTAGATACCGAAAGATGTACCACCCTCGTACTGCGCTTCTGCTCTGGTGCTTACATTTCAGCTGAAGAGCTCCTTTGGGGGAGGAGGGGGAGTGAAGGTTGAAGGTCAAGCCGTGCAAAAAAAGAGGGAGAACGTCAAGTCACGAAAACTCAAGTGGCTCCTTCCTTCGCCGTCGCTAGGCTAGAAAGTTCCTACCAAACCACCACCAGCATCTTCTTCCCTTCCAAATCTTCCTTATCTTTCCCTTTCCCTTTCGTTCCTTTCTCTTTCAATCTCTGAGAGGAATCCTCCCTGTTGCTCGCTTCTCAAAATGGCGTCCTCCTCTTCCGCCCTCCCTACGCTCTCCGCCTCCTCCCTCTCGAGCTCATCCACCAAAGAGATCGAGACTCCCGTCGCTCCTGGAACCTACAAACCTACACCGCAGGAGGATATCGATGCCGTCTACGACATTCAAGGAACCATCGCTCATCTAGGACGCGTCGTGCCACCAGCAAAGAGCGTCAGTCTCCAGTTCCCAGATCACCTCCTCATCGACTCCGTGGAAGTCTTCCGTAGGATCCAAAAGGGACTCGATGGATTCGGTCACGGCGGGAGAGCGTTCGTCCTGGCCGATACTACCTACGGAAGGTAAGCTCCGTCCCTCTTTTGTAGCAGGAAAACCAGTAGGAACGAGTGCGAACGGAAGGGAGCTCATTCCCTCCAAGCGAAGTCGAAAAGCTGACCTTCGTCCTCCTTCCTTCCTCTTCCTTTCTCTTCTCTTTTCCCTCCCATTTTTTCACCTCTTTCTCACCTTCTCACAGCTGCTGCGTCGATGCTCTATCCGCTCTCCACATCTCGTCGGATTTCCTCGTTCACTACGGCCACGCCTGCCTCACTCGGTCGTCGGACCCAGCCCTTCGACTTCGATACGTCTTCCCCTCCCTCCCTCTCTCCATCCCTTCCACCATCGACGCCATCGTCTCCCTCGCCTCCTCTTCGACAGAACCAGAAGATAGGGATGGAGGAGTCGTCGTGATGTACGATGTTGGTTACTACTGGGCTGTCGGAGAGCTGGAGGAGGCTTTGAAGGAGAAGAGGAGGTTGGAGAAGGGAAAGGGGAGGGAGATCATCTTCTCGAGAATCGAGCTGGACGAGCAGGAGGTCCCTCTAGGAGGAGGAGCAAAGTCGATCAAGATCAAGAAGTCGGAGAACAGCTCCCCGCCAGAGGTCTCTCTTTGGCCAGTATCGCAGGAGAAGCCAGGAGAGTCGTCGACGCCAACCCCGACGGAGAGACCTCATACGTGCACCTGCGACAAACCCAAGGGAGGACCGTCCTGCTCAGGATCTGTCGACCTCGCTACCACTCCCACCTGCTCTCGTGTCACCTCACGGGCTCCCTCCGATTCGGTTCCTCATCCTACCTCGCTACCACCCTCCTCCTCCGGCGTGTCGCACAAGACCACCTCGTTGCGATCCTACTCTCTCCCTTCCGACAAGACCATCTCCGACTACCTCATCTTCTACATCGGCGACGGAGACAGTCTACAGATTCGGAACATCCTAGTCACTCACTCGAGGAATCAGGTTCGTCCTTTCCTCGTCCGTTCGCCTCGCAGAAACTCGACTGACCGATTTCGCGAGGCGTCTTTTTCTTCCTTTGCTCCAGGTCTTCTCCTACACCCCCTCAACCTCTCCCTCCGACCCACTACCTTCTCCAGTCCTCCAATCCTTCCGAACCAACCGACTTCTCATGCGTCGCTACGCTGTGATGCAGAAGGCTCGAGATGCAGACGTTCTGGGTCTGCTCGTCGGGAACGTCAACCTCGGTTCGTCTTCTTTCCTTTTCTTGACGCGACTCCTCGCTTGTCTTCGCACGCTTACATCTCATCTCCTTCTTCTCTTACGCAGCCAACTCCCTCCCACTCCTCACTCGACTCCGAACTCTCCTTCGAGAAGCTCACAAAAAGACTTACACCCTCTCGGTCGGAAAGCTCAACCCAGCGAAGCTCGCCAACTTCGCCGAGATCGAATGCTTCGTTCTCATCGCCTGCGGAGAGAACAGTCTGGTAGATTCGAAGGTTCGTTCCGGCATTCCTACCTCTACCTACAGTTCTTCCGCTTCGTCTATTTCCTTTCTCTTCGTCGCGTCTCTTCTCTTTCAAACCACCCCCGCCTAAAAAGCCCACCCTCGTTACCTCTCTCTACGAAACGAGGGTCGGAGCCCACTTCAACCCATCGATCCCTCTCCTTGTCGTCTATAGCCATCTCGAACCTCTGCTTCACCGCTTCATTGCGCCGTTGAAACGTTCGAGATCGGTGGGCGAGCTCGAAGCAATCTTTGTGGTCCTTTTCTTTTTCACAACGGCGGGGGGATAGCGACGCCAGTCTTTTTTGATCTTTTCTCTCGGGAGGAGGTTGAGGAGGACGTAGCTTATTCAGCCCGTCTTCTGCTTTTCTACGATTCGTGGGAGCCGGAAGGGAGAGGGGTTTACTTTCGCTTCGACATCTCTTTTCTTTTCTTTTCTTTTCTTTTCTTTTCTTTTCTTTTCTTTTCTTTTCTTTTCTTTTCTTTTCTTTTCTTTTCTTTTCTTTTCTTTTCTTTTCTTTTCTTTTCTTTTCTTTTCTTTTCTTTTCTTTTCTTTTCTTTTCTTTCTCCTCGTCTCCTTTCCTCTCTCTTCCCTTCATTCCTCTCTGATCAAGCCTCCCTTGTTCTCGTTACTGACCATTTCATCCTTCTTCTTGCTTGGAACGAGCAGGACTTCCTCCAACCCATCATCACTCCTTTCGAACTCGAGCTCGCTCTGCAACCCTCGCCTGAATGGACGGGAGATTACGTTCTCGATTTCACTCGACTGTTGGAGATCGTAGCTACTGAAGAAGGTACGTCCTTCTCCTTCGTGTTCTCGTCTTTCCCATTCCTTCCTCTTCGCTGACTCCTCGCTTCGTCTTTCTCTCCAGAATCCGAACACGCCGAACCTGAGCCGGTCGAGGTCGAGGACGCGTCTCTTCCTGCCAGAACCGTCGATGGAGATCTTCCCGAAGAGTTCGACATGGAAGATCCTCTCAATCAGCCCGTCTTCTCCACCGTCACAGGAACCTATCGACATCCCAAACGGTTCGGAGCTCCTACTTCAGGTTCGTCTTCTTTCCTCCATTTCTCGTTCCATTTCGTTTCCCTCTTTATATCCCTCCTCGTGCGTGCTAACCCGCTTTTTTCCCTCCTAACTGCAGATCTCCTCAACTCAACCAAATCCCTCTCCCTTCGATCCGCCGAGTCTCAAATCACCAAACACACCCACATCACGAACCCCTCCGAGCTCTTCAAAGCACGAAGCTGGGTTGGATTGGATCCTCGGATCGGTCTGGATAAGGTCTCGGCTTTGGAGGAGGGACGGGGAGGACGAGCTTGGGGGTACGAGGGAGAAGGAGAGAGGAGGGAGAAGGGAGAGGAGAACGACGAGGAGAACTGATCTGGATGTTCTCGAGAACAACAGTTCTGACTTCTGGCGTGAAAGCAAGTGAGGGACCGCGGGTGGAGAGGGCCTAGTCTTCACTTTCGAGTCGGATTTATCCTGGGGAGGGAACGAAAGAGCGAAAGCGAAGACGCGCGCGAACAGGGAAGTCGACGCGTCGTTCGCCCCCTAGTCTACTCTAGAGCTCGCTCTGCGACTGCTGGCCCATCCTCTATCTCCGATTGCTACTCGTATACATGGCAATATGACAATACATAACCTCCGAGAAGTCTACGATAAACAAACAATCTCTCCGTCGTCCTCCTCGTCGTCCGAATCAGCCAATTCCACCACCTCCCCATCCGTGAACCCTCTCGGTGGAGGCGAAGGCTGTATTTCCTTCTCCTCCTCTCCTCCCTCCGGATCAAACACATCCTCCAGATACTCTAACGAGCTCTGAAACTCCAACCCTTCAAACGGACCCGTGTACGCCATCGTCTGCTCGATCTCCTCCCTGTCCTTCTCGAAATCCAAACCATCCACCTCGTCCAGAGCTTTGAGGACGTGAAGCATCGCGTTGTCGATGTCGTTGCAGAAATCGTCGGTTTCGTCTGGAGGAGGGGAATCTTCGCCTGGGAACGCGGAGGAGGTGAGCTCGAGAAGGAGTTTGAAAGCTGCTCGAGGACCGCCAGGGAGGGAGAGTCGAAGTTCGAGGATGGATGGGATCAGATCGCAGAGAGCGTCTGGGTAGTCTGGACCTGATGGAAGAAAGAAAGAAAGAAAGAAGGGGGTTGAGGTGAGCTCGAAGGGAAACCTGGGGCGGCGCGCTCGACGAGTGAAGATGTTCTTGGACGAACGAGCGAGCGGCTGCTCGTTGTGAGAAACTCACCTGGCATCCCATCGAACAGGTCCTCGTCATCGGGTTCATCATTGGCGTCGTTCCGCTCGAACTGCTCCTGCCACTCCATTTCCATGCCTTCTCGTCGTTTCATTGGCCACTCCTTGTCGACCTCTGCGATGGCCTCGCGCATCTCTTTCTCGATGGCCTTGATCTTGTCGGCGAGAACGGGATCCATAGCTCTGAGAGGTGGTAATAAGCGATGAGAAGGTTAGTGGAGGATGCGGGAGGAGGGAGAAGCAAAAGGATGGACGCGTCTTGAGCTCGAGAGGAAGCGGAGGGAGGGAAGGAAGGAGAGAAAGAGCTCACTCTTCGGTCGCAGGTTTGGGAGGTTGAAGAGCTCGAGCGATGTAAAGTTCGGTCCGAGCTGACGTCGAAGGATCTGCTAGCAGCTGCTGCAGGACTGTCGATTGCTGCTGAGCTGTCAAGAGAGAAACGGAGTCTTGAGGACCAGCGATTGGCTGGGCTGAAGGAAGGCGATGAGAGGTCGTCGAGATCAGCTTCGACTGCCTTCGCGAGAGCAATGAGCGATGAGCTGGTGAAAGGAAGGGCGCATACCTGGCTCTTCGTCTGTTCTAGGCCGTTTGTTGGGATTCGGGTCCATTTCTGAGGTAGGGGTGGGTTGAACGTTGAGGGAGAAGTCGTTCACGAGCTCGACGTCGAAGTCTCTCGTTTTCGATGACGAGTTTTTTTGTTTCCTTTCTTCTCAGCCTTGAGATTTCTCCTCGTGGTGGAAGAAATAATGAAGTTCGTATGCGCAAAAGAAACTGCAAAACAAAAGCAAATAGCGCCAGCGACGTCGAACTCGATCCTCCCGTCTGGACTCCATCGAATCTCCACCAATCCTCCCTCGCAAGCCCTGACCGCAGCCTTCCTCTTCAACAGCCCGCTCACCCTCAGCTCGCCCACCACCCAATCCAACTTCTCCTCCGGTCCCATCTTCACCAAAGCCTCTCCCTCGCGAGCGACCCTCTCGTTCAGGTTCAGCAGTCAACGGAGAAGAGAAGGGGTCTAATCTACCGCACTGAAGTGCAAATCGAAGGGGAGAGGAAAATGAAGAGCGAAATTGAAGCCAGAAGCCTAAAAGAGAAGAAGAAAAGAAAGGGAGAAAGGCGACGCGTCTTTGCTCGAGTGACTTGTTGTTTTGATCAGGCTTTGACGCAGGTTCCGTCGGTAGAGAGAGTCCATCCGCGAGAGCAGGAGTCTAAAGAGAGAGGAAGAAGGGGTGAGCGGTGGGTGAGATTAGATTTTTGAGGAGGAGGGAAAAGGACGACGATGGAAAATCAACACGTGGGGAGCAAGAGAGATAGAGCTCACCAACGATACACCGCCCACTTCGACAAGAGACCTCGTTCGTTCCAGGGAGATCTGAACAATCGACACCCTTTCCGACGAGACATCCTCCACAGGAGCTGGAGAAAAGAAGACCGACAAGAGGGAGAAGTTAAAATTAACGAAAACGAGAACGCGACCAAGTCAGCGTTTCTGTTCGCTGCTCATGTTTTCATGCATGTGAAACTCACGCGAGGTTGACCTGGACGTTCAAGCATTCAAAGGCGTTGTTGCTGGAGAGAGGGCAGGCCTGCTCGCCGATGGGACAAACCTTTCCTCCCACGAAAGGAGAAGGCTCGACGATGCTCCTCTTTCTCTTGTAGGCGGGGGAGGCAAGGGCAGCAGGAGCTCCGTTCGGACAAGCCTTTGCGTACGCAGCGTCCGTGAGAGCGGCGCCTCCGGTGTACATCTGGGAAAGAGGGGAAAGAAGAGAAGAAGCGGAGGATAAGGCAAAGGAGTTCGCGCGCGGCCACGGGCTGAGAGAAGGGGAAGGACCGGTCCAAAGCTGCTGAAGTTTGAGGATAGCGAAATATTCACACAGGAGCTGTCTGTGCTCATCTTGTATCCGGGCTTGGAAGAGCATCTTGGAAGAGCAGGGGTCCTGCAGCGAAATCGACCGATCCGAAGGGACCGTATCTACAGTAGAGCAGAGGGCTGGATCGCTGAGCCAACGAAGAAACAAAGGACGCGGGTGAGCTTTACACTGGCAGAGCTCTTTGCAAGTTGGAAGAAAGGAATAACTACACTGTGTAGGATGTGCAGACGAACTGCTTTGTTTTGTAGAACTATCCAGTCGGGCCTCTTCCTCCCGTTCGAGCGTTTGCCAGGTCGATGCAGGCCTAGGGACGTTCTGATATGCCTGGGGGTTTGTAGCTCAGACTCAGACTGATGTGTAGATAGTCGAAAGGGACGAAGACCGCGGCGTTGGTGAGGGTGGGAACGGCAAGGAGCAGGAGAAGTGGAGTGAAGAGAGAAAGCATCTGAAGGGAGTGGAAGAAGAGAGGGAGGAGAGGCGGGGGGTCCGTTGCGGTTAGGAAAGAGGAAGCGAAGAAGGATTTTACCAGAGCTCATTTGGAGGCGTTTCGGCAGGGTTGAAGTCGCTTGGTTGAGATCGCGACGCGGAGTGCTCGAGTCCGCATTGAAGCCGGATCGAAAGCCTGGACCTGCTCGTTCCCTTCGATCTTGAAAGCTTGTTACCTATATGATTAGTATATCAGAGCTGAAGCAGGAAACTCAGAGCTGAAGAACGAGAGACAAGTCCAAAGTTGCATCCAAGTCATCAATCCGACGCGTCTTCGGTTCTTTCTTCTCTTCTGCTTCCTTGGGTCTCACATCTCGATTGCTTCGAGAACCTGTTCCTTATGTCGCACTGTTCGCTTCCGGATATTATAATTACGAGTCGCAGATCTCAAGAGTCAATTACTTGAGCGAGAGACGCTCTGAATCTGAATCGGGGACCTGACCAACAAACCTGCTGGTTGGCGGCGACGAGAAGCTCTCGCTCTCTCTCTCTGACGCTCTGACAAGGATGAAAGAACTTGCGCTTTCTGGGACGCACCAGGTACTCGTAATGCAATCCATAGACAGTTGGGTGACCTCAAAAAATACGTTTCCTGTAAATGAAAGCGTAAATGAAAGCGAAAAGCGATCAGCTTCTCGTCGCGAACGGTCTCGGCTCGGCCAAAAGCAGAAGGAAGAAGAAAGTAATACTTACACCATAGTCCACCTCGACACCTCCTCAATCGTCAACTTCTTCTTCTTCCCTTTCTTCCCCTTCTCAGGCAGTAGCACTGGCGAATCTCGCTCGTCTTCCCCTCCTCCTCCGCTCCGGATCTCGTCCAGGACCCTCATGTCGTCTCGATCCCGATCCAGAAGGACTGTGAGGCGTTTGTTGTATTGCTGAAAGGAAGACCGACGATTGAAAAAAGAAGTGAAAGAAGGTGGTGAGCCAGGTTCTACTCTCGAACTTCGGACGAGGGGGAAGAAAGGGAGGAGAAAACCACGAAGCTCACCCTCTCATCCTCTCCCTCTCCCAACGGAGCCCGTTCGAAATCGTTGATCTCGTCGTCCTCCCCCCTCCTCGCATCCATCCCGATGAATCTACTCGAAGCAAAGTTGAGAATGTTGATACCCAGAGCGATCTTGATGGCGATTAGACTGGAAAACGGGCAGAACGAGACGCGTCAATGTTTTGAGCTCTTCGTTTGCAGATGCAGAGCGAGAGAAGTAGCGAGAAAGCGGACTCACCAAGCCCAACACACCAACCCACCCAGCCAGATCAGCACCCACTTGACGTTCTCACTCATCCAAACATCTCCTTCGAGCTCCGGGTCGATCCCTTCAACTCGACGCGAAGCCATCCCGACAGCTTGCATCGCGACTCGGATGACGAGGCAGGCGAGAGGCAGAGCGGCGAATCCGAGGCGACGGGAGACGAGGGGGGATTGGTCGGCGAAGACGTGCTGCGAGAAAAAAAAGAAAGGTAAGAGATCAGCTCGGGAGGCGAGAAAGCGGAAAGAGAGAGGTTTGGGACGGACCTTCTTCCTCGTTGGAACTCCTCGAGCTCCAGCTGTGACGAGATCTCGACAGAGGACATCGGTGAACCGTTCGTAGACTGAGAAACGGATGTGGCTAGAACGGACGATGAGATCAGAAAGTAGCGACGGGAGAGAAGGCGAGGGAGGGTTGAGGTTGAGCGTACTTAAACTTGGTGATGCTGTTCGAACGAGACGAGAGAAACGAGCTCAGCTCAAGTGTCGATGCCAGAAGGATATAGAGCACTCACTAAGCATGCTTGACCCAATCTACAGCCATCTCCGATCCGAGAACGATCATCGCAGGCTGAGGAAAGAGCGGGACGTGACGAGACGAGACGTAACCAAAAAAAAAAAAACAGAGATCAGCATCGATCCACAAGGCTGCTCGATTAGAAGTAAGCATTTTACTTACGGACAAGATAGTTTCCACATTTCCCTTCCCTTTGATGAAGCTCTTGGGCAAGAAAGCGAAGTCCGAGCCGGACATCTCGATGAGGTTTCGAACGGCGATGACGGTGAGCATGAGCGAGAGCTGGAACCGTTCGACGATGTCGCTGAAATCAAGAGAACAAAACCGGCAAAAAAAAGTTCAGCTTTGAGAGATGGCTTGGAAAGAAGCGAACGAGGGAGGAAAGCACGAACGCGCAAGCGATCTGGAAGAGGTTCTCCTTTTCGAACTTTTTGAAGACGGCTGAGAGGAGAGGAAGGTTCAGTCAGACGGGCTCATATTCGCAAGAGAAGGTGATTGTGCTCCTCACATCCTTTGATCTCAGCGAACTGGTTCGAGACAAGCAGCGTCAAGAGAGCGTAATCGTACGAATTGACGGCGACGTTGAGCGAGATGAGTTGATAGAGGAGGACCAGGGCGTGGACGACTGCAGAGATATCAAGGAGGGTCAGCGAGAGTCTCAAAAGCGTCTCGAAGAAGAGGAAGAGGGACTGACCGACATAAACGAGATTGAGGAAGAAGAAGACAGCAGGCCGAAAGTGAGGTTGAGATCCGTTCTGGCGACGAGAGAGCGTCTCCCGAGCGAAGAGGGAATCCAGAAGGTCTTGCCCGAAGGCACAGCAGAGTCTATCGGCGATCTAAGGATATATATGTGGGATGGGAGATGAGCTGGGTATCAGGTTTGAGGGAAGAACGGAAATGGAGACGAACCTCGAACGCGTTGAAGATCACGACGAGTTTGATCGAGTCTTGTCTGTTGGATTTCAGGCGGCCATAGAAGAAGACATCAGCTACTAAAGCAACAGATGAGAGAGAGAAAATGTGGAGGGGAACCGAACGAACCCTCGAATCGAATGATACATGTAACTCGCGTCCGTGCAAGTGATCAAGATCGCACATGAGAGCAGCAGCAGAGAGAACTTGAGCATGTCGATCTTCTGAGAGGGTGCGATCCGTCTAGTCGACCAGGCCGACAAAGCAAGGGTCTTAAGTCAGTGAACGTGGCGGGCTCTCGAAAGAAAAGAAGAGAGCCGCGCGAAACTCACTTCCTCGTCGCCTTGTAGAGCATAGACACCCAGTAGTTTCGACCGAGGACGAAGAAGGCGATGATGGCTCGAAGAGGAAGGATGGTGAAGACGTAAAGGAAGGAGTCGAGGCAGACTAGCGAGCCGAAGAGGACGAGCTGGAGTCAGGAGAAAAGAGGACGCGTCGCGTGAGTTCGAGGTAAATTGAGAGAGACGAGCTGGCCGTGTAGGCTCACCTTCTCGATCGCTAAAGGGACCTGCAGGAAGTTCGAAACTCGCTCCCCTGTAGGATTGATGCGCTCGTCAGTCACTGAGTAAGGCGAGAAGGAAGAGAAAGAGGACGCGAACTCACACTTCATCTCCTGATGCGAATCGAAATCGTTCGCCCAGATCTCCTCCTGCAGGTACTCCCAGAACGTGCTCGGCGACCTGATCTCCTCCTCTGCATCGACCCACGTCTCCTCCTTCTCCTGCAACGATGTCGACGTCTGAGGTACTCTCGTCCCCTCGCTCCCACCGAACTTCCTCCTCAACGTCTCGAGATCCAGCTCGGGCGAATCGACGAGACTTGAGAACGCCCTCGTTGGACTGGGAGGTAAGGACGAGTACGCTGCTGGAGGACAATGACAACGACGGACCCCTCCTGTTCTTGATGATCTTGAAGAGGAAGAAGTGGAGGAGGAGGTAGGAGAGCCAGGAGCGGGGCGGGAGAAGGCTGAGGGGAGAGGGAAGGAGGAGGATGGTGGGAGGAAGGAGGGAGATTGCTGATCGAAGGAGGAGTAGGCTGATGCGAAGGAGGCTCGGTGGCCTAGAGGGTGGTGGTAGGAGGATGGTGTTTGAGCTGGAGACGAGGAAGTGGTGGAGTATCCCGAGGGCGTGAACGAGCTTGAGGGAATTGGGATGTGGAGAGGGGTCGGCGGGAGCTTCGAAGTGGACGGTTGGGGGAGCATGGAAGGATTCGAACGAGGAGAGATTGGGAGAGATGGGAAAGGTTGAGGCGGTGGAGATGGAGTCGGAGATGGGTAAGATCGGACCTGAGAGCGTAGGTAGGAAGGAAGAACGTGAGCATGAGGAGGAGACAGAAGGCCGGAGGCAAGGGAGAGACGAGCCTACCTTGTTCGCCGACGATGGGCTGGCTGGGGGGATCAAAAGCGACTCGGTCCTGAAACTAGGGAGCCGGCGATCCACCTTGGGTTTGCTGCTAGAGCTGGCCATAGCCTCAGAGATCTAGACGTGCTAGGGAAGCTCAACGGAGGGCGAAGGGGAGGGAGTCGGACGAGGGCGGCGGGGCGAGGAGAGGAGGAGGGAAGTCGTTGATGGACGAGCAGCTCCAGCCGAAGTCACGCTATCTGTTCCGGTTGATAGTAGTTGAGATGGCGACGAAGACGAGAGTTGAAGCTCGGAAGCTGAAAGTTTTCCTGTGGGAGATGGTCGCCGTTTGAAGACAGACGAGCCAGCACGAAGCTGACTTTCACTTTGAGCTTTTGAGCTCCTTCCTTCCCCCCATCCACGACCTCGCTTTCTTCCTCTCAACATGTCTTCTTTTTACCTCGTTCTCGTAGGGTAAGCCCACGTCCCTCCGTTGCGCCCTAGATCTCATTACTAACCTCTCACTGCTTCCACAGACCCTTGGACAACCCGCTCTCGGAACACACCTTCCCTTCCTCTCGACCTCAATCCCTCCCGGCTCCCTCCAACTCCTCCCTCGCCTCCTCCCCAGCAACAACACCTTCCTCCTCCTCCGCAACCTTCCCCTCTTGGTCCTCAACACCTCAACCCTCAGCGTCTCCGCAGTACGCTTCCGCCTTCGGAGCCAACGCTGCTTCCATGGCTGGCGTCAAGCTCGGAGGAGAGATGGATCGAAGGAAGGGAGGGCCAGGAGGAGGGTACGATGTAGGGCATCTGAGACAGATGGTCGCGCATAGTAGCCTGGATTTGATCGAGGATGGGATGATAACGGGGAATATGTGAGTGAACGGCTGTGGAGGAGGAGGGCAGGGAGGAGGAGATGGGACGAAGGAAGGAGAACGAGAGCTGACACTCTGGACTCGCCTTGTTTCGTTGGTTCGTGCGCTGTCTCAGGTACCTGAAATCAATAGACAAGTTCAACGAGTGGACGGTCTCGGCTTTCGTAGCTCCTTGTGGTGCGTCTTTCTTTTCTTCTCGTTCTGCTTTTCTCGAAGGCGAGCTCGCGCAACAAGCTCACCTTCCTCCTCCTTCCCTCCCGTCTCGCTTTATTCCCCCCTTTCAGTGAAATTCATCCTTCTTCACGAGACCAGGAACGACGAGGGTATCCGTTTGTTCTTCCTCGATGTGTGGGAAGCTTATGTTAAGGTGCGCTTTCGCCATACTCTCCATCGTCTTGACCTCGTCGCGTCGCTTTCACATCGAAACTGACTCGAGCTTCTTCTCCCTTGCCAACCTCAGATCCTCCTCAACCCCTTTCACACTCCCAACACACCGATTAAGGGACCTCTTTTTGACGGGAAGGTCCGGGCGTCGGCGAGGAAATATCTGTAGTAGAGCGATGGGTAGGAGAGAGACATGTCTTCCTCGAGGTCGCTCGACCTCCGATGACGAAGCAGCTCTGTAGACTAGTAGATACCCTCAGACGTATATTGATACCCCCTCCCAGCCTCAACCGTTTAGAATCATCAAGAGTATCTCTGTCGGGGAGAGAAAGCGCAGGATCCAAAGGAGGTTCCTCGAACTTTGATCTCCTTTCATTCCTTCCCTCCAAGCTCCCACCTTCGCCTGCTCGCAATCCTTCCGGTCCTCTGCGATGGATTCTTCGTCAGACTACAAAACCATCCGCTTTTCTGTTCCCTACCAACCCAACCCTCTCAGCTCCCTCGCAACCAGCAGCAGCTCCACATCCTCTCATCCCTCCTCCACCGCCTCCTGCCCCCCTCGACCCTCCTCCTCCTCTTCCTCCCGTCAAAACCGAGCCTTCTCTACCCTCTGCACCACCACCTCAGCATCTCGACTGGCCCTTCAACCAATCTGGACTCTTATGCTACTTCGACCCCTTCTCGGATAAAGCTGCCACGCTTCGTGATCTTCTAGAGGTGAGCTTCGACGTCCCTTCCTTCTCGACCTTGCACTCGCCCTTGCTTTCATCCTTTTCCCTCTGACCGACCCCTTCCCCCTCGTCTGCCCTCCAGAGAAAAGCTCAAAAACAATCCAAAACCTTCCCCTCCACCGACCTCGCCGTCTCCGCAACGCACATCCTCCTGGAGAAAGAGAACGAGGAAAAGGAAAGCACTTCGCTACCGCGAGGAGGAAAAGGACTAATTCGTCTTCTGATTCGGCAAGCGGGAGGGTTCTCTACTGCGTTGGCGGAGGAGTTCTGCGAGAAGGTAGTTCCTCTTCTCTCCTCTACTGTAGTTCCTCTCTCCTCTCCAAGTAAGGAAAGACATCAATCCGAACTGACTTCGCGCTCGGTCTTCTTGTTTCTCGTTCGTTCACTTGTTTGGGTCCACACACATTAGTACCCCGACCGAGTATCTGTCAATGTCTATCAGCACTGGTGGTCGCGGAAGAAGGAGTACAACATCGAATCCAAGTCCAACGTGCCGAGGGCCAAGGGAAGAGCAGAACCATCTCCTTCGAGGACGCTACAGTGGGAGGACATGTTTACTGGACGGACGCTGAGGATCGAGAACTCGCTGCTCTGATCTCTGAGACGCGGGGTCCAAAGGTCAATGCTCTTCAGAGGATGCGTATGAAGGTTCGTACATCCATCAACAGCCTCTTCTTCCCTTCTTCTTTTCGTTCTCCTTGTCCTCCTGCTAACTTCCCTTTCCCTCTCCCCTCTCTTCTCTTCTCTCACCCTCCTTCCGACAGCACCCGTCAAGGTCCATCGAGTCCATCTCCTCTCGCTACCAGCTCAAGAAGTCCAAGCTGGAGCGGCTCGCGAAAGAGTTCGAGAACCAGACCGGATCGAGTTCGAAAGGACGACGCGACGCCGACGATGGATCGGATTCGGACGAGGATGATCAACCTCTCGCTTCGACGTCGAGACGGAACTCGCATGCCAATCCTCATCAGAAGCATCGACGAGCATCGGAACCTCAACCTGGACCGTCGTCGTCGTCCAAGAGAGCTCGATTCGAGGAGAACTCGTCGTCGTCGAGAAACAAGAACGATGGGTCGTCGGCTCGTCCTCGTCACTCCTTCCCTTCTACCTCAAACACCTCCTCCTCTCTCCACAACACCAACGCGTCAGATTCAGGATCCAACTCTCACTCTCACTCCCACCCTCGTCCCCCTCCACCCTTCAAAAAGTCCACCACCACCGCCTCCTCTTCCTCTCGACTCCCCCGCTCTCCCTCCCCCTCCGGCCCCTCCTCCGGCTCAGACCTCGAACCTTCCTCCTTCCTAGCCATAGGAACCCGTCCAGCCCGCTGCTCCGCCACCGCCCTCTTCTGCTTCTTCTGCGGCGAGCACCGAAAAACCTCGTTCTCCCCTCTCGCCCTCGCCGCCGAATCTCGAACCAACCCAGGCGAGTTCGTGAGAGTCGCGGATCGAACGGCTTGCAAGTTCTGCAAAGATTGGTACGAGAGGAGGGTGGTGAAGGGAGAGAAGTTGGGGGTAGGGGTGAGGGAGATGGGAGAGTTGGAGAGGTTGGCTTGGGTGACGGTGAGATTGTTGGAGAAGGGGATTGGGTTTAGGAGGGAGGGGGTTTATGTGATTGAGGATTAGGTACTAGTTCTCTTTTGATTATCTTGACGACTCTATGTATGTCTTTTTCCTCCTGTTGAAAGGGACGGGAAGAAGAAGAAAGCAAGAAGAAAGAGAGACGCGTCGTGCGGTTCTCGTTCCTTCGTTTTGGAACTTTTTTTTTTTTTTTTTTTCTCTTCTGTAAAGACTGCTTTCCCTCGCAGCTCTCTCACTTTCGCAGGAAAACCTAGGCTCGAACTCAGCAAATCTTCACTTCTCACAAACAAAGCAACGAACCTTTTTCCTGCTGTGCTGATTCATTAGTCAGGGGGGACGTCGCCCTCAATTCAATCTCTTCCTCCTCTTCTCTTCGCCCAACCGCCAGAATCCTCCCTTTCCCTCCCTCCTTCACGAGCCTCTCCGGTCGACTCCTTGGACTCCTACACCTCTCTCTCTCTCGCCAAACCTCCGGAAGGCTGGTATATCCACGGAAAAACCCCTCGAACATTCCCTCCATCAGCTCGTTCCTCCCTTCTTTCCCTCCTCCTCCTCCTCCGCAACAGTCCTTCGATACCCCTCCCTCCCTCGCTCTCCCACACTTCGTCCTCGATAGATCTTGTCTGCGATGTCCCTCCAATCTGCGACTACGTTCCTCTCTCCTCTCTCTCCTCTGTTGACGTACTCTCCGGGCGTGGGTTGCTCCTGGACGAGCTGTTTTATCATGGGATGGAACAACTCCGATACCTGGGACGGCATCAGTCAGAGATACGTCGAAGCTTGGGCGGTAGAGTCAGAGCTGGTGGTGGAGACAGACTTTCAAGGTAAGTAAGAGAAGAAGATAAAGAAGAAGGAAAGGGAAAGAGGTTGAGCTTCGACCTTCCTTCCTTCCCTCCCTTCGTTCGTTCGAGCTCATCTTCCCTTCCGTGCTTCCCTCTCGCTCTCTCTCATCTCAGGCACCTCCTTCTCCCTCATCTTGGCTCCAACGTCCGCCTATAACCTCACCCTCTCCATCAACAACACCGTCCAACGAACCCTCCCCGAACTCGGAACCTCGACGACGATCAACATGACCAGACTTCCCTTGGGAACCCACACTTTCAAGGCCGCCTTTCAGTCTATAGATACGGCCAGAGAGCCTAGTCCTGATCAGCGGGTACGGATCTTTGGCCTTGAGCTGGGGTGGGAGGGGTGAGTTTCCAGAAAACACCCTCTTTTGGTGGTCGCGTTAAGAAGGACGCCGCGAGGGGGAAGAAAGACAGGAGCTTCGGACTTGAACTGATCTCTCTCTCTTCCCTGTATCTTTCTTCCTTGTAGAGTTTCGGTCTCTTCCAAGATAACAGACGACTCGGAGTGGCAGCCTGGAACGGGGAAAGTTTCGTACTCCCCGGGTTGGAATATGTTGAGCTCGACGAACCTGAGTGAGTCTCTCTTCGTTTCGTTTCGATCGACGCAGCTTAGATGTTTCGTCTCGGAGAGAGAAAGAGAGAGACGCTGAAGTTGTTGTTGTTGTCTTTGCAGCCGCCAACATCGTCAACACCACGGAGGCGGCGATCCTCACTCCTCTGCTTCCTCAGTTCTCGAACCAGTCCGTCTCGTGGACGAGCTTCGACGGGTCGAGCTTGCAGATGAATTTCACTGGTGGGTTGGTCATTCCATCTCTTGCCTCTCCCTCTTCTCTAGCTGACCTCTATTCTGCTTCTTCTTCTCTATCTCCAGGCAACTACCTCACCCTCCTCACACCTCTCCATCACTCCCTCGGCACCTTCCTTCCCATCCTCGACTCGGTCGCCTACCCTCAAGTCAACCTCACCAAGAACCTCCCCGACCCAGCCCTCGACTCCACGTTCACCTACGGGCAGGTTGCTTGGCATATCGCTGGACTATCGGAAGGAGATCATGTGTTTGAGTTGCAGAATGTCGGAGGAGAGGCGGAAGGGAATGGAGGAGTGATGATGGTCGACGATTGGCTCTCGGGGACGGTTTCTCAAGCGCCGTGAGTTCATCTCTATATCGGTCTTGATAGCGAAGAGAGAGGGGACGTTGAAACTGACCGTGTGGTCTGTTTCTCGTCGCGAACTCAGACTCGCCGTTTCCGCCTCAGCTTCAGCAACTTCTTCGGCAGCCTCAGCTTCGAGTTCAGCTACTGCAGGCAGCATGGTCAACGCTAGTAGTACTTCGACCTCGCTGGGAATCTTCATCGCCGTCGGAGTTGGAGGTCTCGCTGTTCTCGGTTTGTTCCCAGTTCTTCTTTCATACTCTCGTCGCGTCAACTCGACTTGACCCTCCCTTCTCCTTCCCTGTTTCCAGGTCTCATCATCCTCATCGCCTACAAGATCATGCAACGACGTCGTACCCGTTCCGAAGCTCCAACCATCGTCGTCGTAGGATCAGGATCAGGAGGCAAACCCTCCGGAGGAACAGGAGGAGGACTTCGAAACAAGATCTCCTACCCTCGACCTTTCTCCTCCTCCAACCCCTCTCCCTTCCGAAACTCAACCAACGGAGCTCCCTTCCAAACCCTCTCCGATCCCAAATCCTCCTCCTCCAACCCATCCTCTCGAAACCTCCTCCTCAGTCCAGCCGACGTTGCTCCTCCTCCTCTCTGGGCAGCCAACAACTCCACCTCGAAACCTCAAATGTCAAACTCCAACGCTTCCAACCCCGCCATCGTCTCCTTCGCCTCAGCCGTCGCTGTCCCACGCTCAACAGTCGAACCAGCAGGGATCCTCCTCCGTCCTATGAGCGAAGCTGGCGAGGTAGGAGAGATGTACGAAGACTCCGATTTCGATCAACAACATCAGCAGCAGCGGACCTCTTCGTTCTCAGCCTTCGCTTCCCCACCACCCCCTCGTACCGGAGCCTCTCTACTAACCTTCCAGCAGCAGCAGCAGCAGGAGGAAGATGAGCAGACGAGAAGGAGGAGACTGACGGTCGCGACGAGTCAGAGCGGGAGTGTTTATCCTGAGGAGGAGTACGACGACGACGAGGAGCGGGAGGCGAGGGAGTCGACGTATTCGTTGAACGACAGCTATTTTGCGCTGGATCCGGAGGATTCGAGGAGGGAGAGTAGGAGGTTGACGGGAAAGGGGACGACACCGTCGGCGAGGGAAGAAGCGAGTGAAGCCTCGAAGGGTGAGTTTTGGGTCGTCGTCTCTTCGTTTCTTTTATCTTCTTCGACTCGCTTCGATCCTTGAGAAACTGACTTGCCCCCTTCCCTCTCTCGCTTCATCGAATCATCTCAGGCTACTTCTAAAACCTAGACTCCTTCCACTAAATCCCACCAACCGAAACAAACCCTCTTCTCCTTCGTTCGCTCTCGTCTCCCTTCTCTTCTTTTTTCTTCTCCTATACTGTATCACTCTACTGCAAACCCCTCTTTTCTCTTTCTCTCTCGATCTTCCGTTGCCCTTGCGTACTTCTGTTTTTAGCATTACCTTCACCTCTCCTCTCCTCTTTCCCTTCTTCCTCCTTGCCATCTCTTTCCTCCGCGTCGCGTTTTGTTCCCAATTCCCTTTCGCTCATCGCCCTTGCATTTTCTCCGTCCTCTCTTTCTCTACACTCTTATCTCCCCAGTCTCTCTTATTCTTCGCAGACTCAATCACTCTCACTCTCACTCACTCTCGCTTTCGTTCGTTTCTCCTTCGGAATACATACATACCCTTTGCCTTCGCTCGGTTTCCGTTTACATAGATTTCGTTGCTCGGGTGTCTTAAAGGCGCTTTTGCTGGGATACGATCTGATGGCGGGTTCCATCGTCTTTTGCGAGGTTGTTGAGGTGGGCTCGACGCGTCTCCCTCGACTTCCTTCGGAGAACGTACGACAACGTTCTTTGAAGAATCCTTCGAGCTCGTAATCACTCAAGGCAGGTTCCTCGTCAGGATCATCATCGTCGTAATCGTAACTAGAAGGAGAGAAGAGAAAGAGGTGAGCTTAAAAGGGAAGAGAGGAAGAGAGAAGACTAGCAGAAGACTCACGGTGCATCGCTCCTGTCCTCGACCGATGAGATGCTTCCCTCGGAGTCTGAGTCTCTGAAGCGTGGATATACAGAGGAGCTGGTTTGACGAGAGAAGAGTGAGAACGAGCACGAGGAAGGAGTGGTCGAGAGAACGGGAAAATCGTCCAAGCTCACCTTCTCTCCTCCTCTCCCTCTCCTGATCCACAGCTGATCGCGATCTCGTACTCCTCCTCGGATCTGCTTTGACGAAAGTAAGCCGATTCGAGGAACCAGTCCACCGAGACGACGTGCTGGCCAGGGAGAGGAGCGGATGCCGTCTTGGTTGCTGTGGAAGGGTATAGAAGATGGGTAGCTTGAGAAGAGACTCGAGTCGTGGGATCTGGGAGTCCTTCGTGCTCCAGTCTCGCCTGGAAAGATCTCGTTTTGAAGCTCTCCGCATCTCAGTCATATGTTCCCTTTGAGAACGAGGCGAGATCAGCTTGTGGAAATGCTCCTTCCTCTCTTTGATGAGCTCGACGTTGAGCTCAAGCTCACGCCGTCCTCCTCCTCCGTTCTACAGCTCGGCCTCCTTTGACCTCTCCTCCGGGGTCGAGAGGTCTGCAGGATGAATCAGGGCCGTCCATCCCAGATATTGAGAGTCGAGGCTGAATCTGAAGGGAGGAAGTCGATCAAAAGGTCCAGTGATGGCTGAAGGGAGGGGACGGCTGAATCATGACCTCGACGCGTTGAAGAAGTGAAACAGCGGAGCTTTGTTCAGCCATTTTCAGATTTTTTTTTCTCTCAGATGTAGCTTGAGAGGAGGACCTTCTCCCTTAGCGAAGATCTCGAGGTTTAAGAATGTGAAAACTTCGCGTCTCGTTCCCTCTGTTTCCCTTCGCGACCAGCCATTTCGCGTCTCGTCCCTTCGACTCCTTCCCGGTTTCCCTTCCATCCACCACCGCCCATCTCCCCTTCTAACCCCCTCTTTCTCTCCCCCCCCCTCCCTTTCTCCAGAGCACACTCTCCACGATGCTCCAATCTCGTTCCCATTTCGCCGACAAGGAGAATGCCCACTCGACCCTTCTCCATCACAAGACACCCGCTCGAGGTCTTTCGGTCGGAGCGAGGGATGGAAACCTCGGAGGTTCAAAGACCGCTGGACGGCCTACTGCTGGAAAGATGGGAGGAATGGGAGGAGGAGGGGATGATCTCAAATTGACGATGACTACCAGGACGGGGAAGGGGAAGGAGAAGATGCAGGCAGGAGGGAGCGGAGGAGGGAAGGGAGGAGGAGAGGAGGAAGGCATTGGTGAGTTCACTCTCTTCGCCCACTTCTTCTTCGCGCGAGGAAACAAACTGTTCTTAGAGGGACAGATGAGAACCCGAGCTTCAGATGGTGGATGGAAATCTGTTCTTGAGCCAGGCGGGAGGGCGTGCTTGAGCTCAAACGAGAAAGAGGGAAGGGATGTTGGTTGATCGATCCGGTCTCTCGCGAAGCTCACCTCCTCCTTCCTTCCCTCTCTCATCCATACAGAACCCAAACGACTCTTTACCAATATCTCCGCCAAATCCTCGACCACCAACACCGTCCGAAAACCCCTCCCGACCTCCAAGTCCCTCACCTTCGCTCCCTCTCTCGGCTTCAAGGACGTCACCAACGCTTCCACTTCCTCCTCCCTCAACATCGCTCCCCAACAAGCCGCTCAGAAGACTCCTCACCTCAAGAAGACGGCTGCTCCTTTTGCCGGTAGGCTCAAGACTCCTGGTCCAACCGTCGCCGCTCCTCCACCCATGGCAACTCCTCTTCCTTCCGCTACTCGAGCGAGGAGGAGAAGTAAACAGATGCACACTCCTCTGCCCTCTGCTGGAGCTGCTATGTCGACACCTGAAAGCAAGGGAAACGGGATGGTAGCCGATGCGAGCTTCGAGATGGAGGATGGAGGCGTAGAGACGATGGTTGGGTTGGGAGAGCTTCAGGAAGGAGTCGAGTTTGACGACGAGGCGGAGGTCGAGTACATGGCTCCTACGGCTTACAGTGAGTCGGATTTCTTTTTGCTCTCGCCTTCCGCGTATCAATCGAGTTCGATGAAACGGTCGTGCTGACGTTCGTTCCATTCTTTCGTTCATCGCTCTTCAGTCGAGCCCTTCTCCCTCCCTTACGAAGTCACGTCCGCCAAAGTCCTCGGAGATCACATTCGTTCGATGCCTGGTCTCACGTTCTGGCCCACCGGCGACGAGGATACGGCTCTTCCTGAGATCGAACTGGACGAGGCTGCTTGCTTCGGGAAGGAGGGAGAGCGACCGAACTGGACGGTCGAGTTGAAGAGTATCGGTGAGTTGACGAGACGCGTTCTCTTTACACTCGTTTTCATTCAACTTGAAACTGACCTCTTCTTCGTTATGTCTCTTCCGCTGCCACAGACTCAGACGACGAACTCGATCTTGGACTCCCAAAAACTACCAAGCTCGCTCCCAAAGCCTCGCCCACTCCTCCCTCCTCGACTCCCAACGCTCCTCCCGCCGAGGCCGCCATTCGTCGCGCTCCTACCCTCACCAACGGAGTTCGAACTACTCCTCCTACCGCCTCTTCTTCCTCCGCATCAGTCAGGAAGCCCATCGTCCCTACCACCACCTCTCGACTCCAACTCAAAGCCACCTCCTCGCTCGCTCGACCTCCTCCCTCCTCCACTTCTCGAGCTCCTCCTCCTAGCACAACCACCGCCGCCGCTCCTCGCAAAGGACTCTCAACCACCAAACCCTCCTCTCTGGCCACCCGAACTCCCTCCTCCAATATCGGAATCAACAGCCGAGCCTCCTCCACCGCTCCTACCAAAACAGTTATCACCAAACCCGCACGCGTCTCCTCGGCCGTCGCCAAACCGTCTTCCCTCCCACCATCAACAACCGCATCCAGTGTTCGACGACCCATCTCCTCCTCCACCACGAAACCTGCCACCACCTCACGAGTCTCTGCTTCCGCTCGACCAGCAGTTAGAACTGGCTCGGGTCCTCTTCGAGCTCCCGTCCCGAGAGACATGGCCGCTGAGCGAAGGAAGAGGGAGGAGGAAGGGAAGGAGGTGACGAGAGGGTTGGATGAGTTTGGGATGGGATTGAGCTTGGATGTGGGTTTGGGTGGGTTGGTGGAGGGTGGGTTTGAGATCAGTGAGGATGATGAGGAGGAGGTGAAGGAGTAGATACAACAGACCCAACTCGACTCGCGTCGCCTTCTCTCTTCTTTCCTTTTTTCTTGGTCATGTTCTGTTTCTCACCGCTTTGTTTCCTTACCTGTGCTCAAATATCTTTCTTTCTCTCTCTCTCTCTCTCTAGCCCATCGTCTCTCTGTTGTTTACCGTTCTCGAAGGCTGGACCTTCTCTCGTTCTCTCTCTCTTGATCGCGTCTCCTTTCCCCTTTACGACTTTCTTCCAACATTCAATTCAACGACGACCCTTCATCTGAATCTCACTGAATCAGGAAGCACCAAAGAAAGGAGATCGAAAGAGCGCGACGCGTCGCCGTTCCAGTCAGCGATGGAAGCATTTTTTTATTCAACCGATCCTCTACTCGAGTGCGACACTGATCGAGCGAAGATTTTACTAGATAGATTTACACCTCGACCTGAGATCTGTCTACTTTTTTATTCTTCTTTGAAGCCGAGGCCCTCTTCTCCGCCCGACTAACGACACAGACTCGACGAGCTTGCCCCCTCCTTCTTCTCTTCAATCCTCGACGACCCGCTCCTTTTGGAGAACCTTTCATGCGCCCATGAGCACCAGCGTAGAATCCCCTTCCTCTCCGGCCAAAGAGACGGACACGACTCACAAGAGGAATCGAGCAGGATCCACCGGAGGATTCGATCTCTTGCCTTACAGGTCCTTGTTGGCTTCGCTCGAGAAGGAGGACGTTCAGGAAGATGGAGAGGACTCCAAGAGGAAGAGAGAGGTCAAGGCGGCTTTGAGGATGCTTCTGGATCACATCGATGGCTTGGTGAGTTCAAATTCTGTCTTTGGGGGAGATTGGAGGAGAGAGAAGGAGTCAAAGAGAGGGAGGGACGAGCTCGAAGGAGAGAGCAGGGGAGGGGCAGAAGGAGGTCGTGCGATTGCAGCGATTGCCGTAGGAGGGGCGTATTTCTAGGAGACATCGAGCTCGTCGATGATCTGCCTGGCGTTGAGATGCCTTGTTCGTGGCTTTGGTACCATCTCGGACCTCTGGAAGAGAGAGGAGGGGCTCGTTCGTCCTTCTTCTAAGCTCGAAGCTGACGTCGATTCCTTCCACTCCTTCCCTTCCCTCTTTCAATCCCTACAGACTGTTCGACTTCACACATCCCTGGCGAAGCAGCTCGAGACAGATCACCAACTCACCATCGCCCGTGAGTCTTTTCACATCTCGTACGAGTTCAGTTTCCTTGAAAGCTCACCAGTCGACTTCTCTCCTCCCTCTTGTTTTCATCCAGAATCTAACCTCGTGATGCAGGAAGCCAATGCTGAGATGCTCGAGGAAGCTCTGCGGAGAGGTGGAGAGTTCAGGTATGTCACGGATCTTGCCTTTGAACGAACAAGCTGAAGTTCATCGAGCTCACCGCCCCCTCCTTCAACCACAGTCACGCTCTCATCGCCCAAACTCATCGACGCTCCGCTCCTCCTCAGTCCAACCAACCCTCCCAAGGCCTCGCTTCTCCAGTTCAAATCGAGCGACGGAGCACCGAGCTCCCCGTAACTCAGGAGGAAGTGGCTTCCACCGGCGGTGGAGGATGGTTCAGCCGTCGGTCTGCAAACAAGAAGAACGGTTTCTCTCCCATCCCTCCCTCCATGTCCTCTCCTCCTCTCTCCTCCTCCTCTCCTCGACGATCCAACGACGTCATGGCGTCCTCCCAGTTTGGCTCTTCTACTCCCAACCTCGGTCTTGGACTCGGTGCCATCGCCTCCCCGTCCCCAGCAACTTCACCTTCTCAATCCTCCTTCGCTCCCAACCCAACAAACGGAGAGATCATCTCGCTTCGACAGTCGCTCGCTCAGGAGAGGACTCAGAGACTCTCCCTCGCGTCAAAGCTCAAGGCTCTTCAAGCTTCGAAGGAAGAGCTGGAAGCTGAGATCGAGTCCCTTTCGGAAGCTCTCTTCGAGGAGGTGAGGGTTGTCTCCTCCCGTCTTGAGTACGGCTCTCTTCTCTTGTGATTCGAGCTGACCTCTTTTTGTTTTGTTTCTGGAACCAGGCCAACAAGATGGTCGCCGACGAAAGACGCATTCGTCTCGAGAAGGAGGACGAGGCCATCGAAGCTCGAAGCGAACGAGACGCGCTTCGACAAGCCGTTCGAGTCGTCGAGGAAGACTGCAAAGCCCTTCGAGCCATCGTTGAGAGTCTCGGTGCCAGAGTCCCCGAATCTAGCGGTGTCGCTTCCTCGTCTTCAAGAGCCGTCGATCTCAGCAACTCGCCAACAGCTTTGTCCTCCTCCCTCCCACCTTCCTCCCCATCTTCCTCCTCGCGTCTACCGCCTCGCAATCGCTCTCCATCACCCACTCCTCGCAAACAACGTGGTCCTCCATCAGCACTCCTCCTATCTCCTTCTCTCGGAACAAACAACACCGACATCATTCTCTCTCCCTCTCCGACCACACCCTCTCGTCGTATCCCTCTCGGTCGTCGGAACAAAGACTCGTCGAACAAGGACTCGTCGGACACCTCTTCTATCCACAGCAACTACAGCAGCTCTTCCATCGAAAGTCGAGGAGATAGGAGTCCTTCAGGCAGGAAGATTCCTCTGAGTCCGAGTGGTCAGCGGCGGGTTCAGCAGCTCGGTTTGGACCTCGGGCTAGCGAACGAGGATCGTGGGAAGGAGACGACGAAGGGAGAGGGAAGGAAGAGGAGTGGAACAACCTCGTCTCTCGAGTCGCTCGATCAGCTCATGTCAGGTACGTATCTTCTAGCAAGAAAAATAGCAGTTGTTCCCTATCTCTCAGAGATCTGACCTCACGTTCTCTCTTCAAGGCATGAAAGCCGAATTCTGGTCCGACCTCGCGACACCAACCTCAGCCTCCTTCGCTTCCTCACCACCGCCACCTCCTCCTTCTTCGAATCGGCTCCCCATATCCACCTCTCAGCGATCCTTCCACCTCTCCCCTCCCTCCTCGCCTCAACCTCGTTCAGCCTCGCCCAGATCGATACCTCCGAGCTCACCAAGGGCGCTCTCAGCTCGAGCGGCGTCTCCTCTACCTGTAGAGGTGACCGGGAGTCCGAGGAGGGTTTTGCTTATGAGTCAGTCGAACGCGAGTGGAGAGAATCCCTGGAACTCGTAGCGAGAAGAGGACGGGAGGGCGGATCGACGCGTCGTAATTTCTCCTTTCGTATTTCCCCCCCCCCCTTCGAGTCCGTTCTTCCGCTTGCTTCTGTCTTCGTACCTCCCACGCTTCCTTACATCTTTATGTTTTCTCATAATCCTCTCATGAATTTGCTGGCCTAGACGACAAGCAGACGAGGAGTATCCCTGGTTTTCTCGAGTCGCTCCCAGACCCCCTTCTCGTCCTCGCCTCTTCGCCGGCCTCGCTGCAGAAAACGACCTCCGGATCAACCATCGGTAAAACGTGGCTTCTCTTTTTTCGGAGAGACGCAAGGAAAATAAAATGAACAGAAGAGCGACGACGCCTTTCTTTCTTTCAGCCCAACGTCCATCGTCTTCTTCTTCACGCCGCTCCTGGAGGAGCCCTACTGCCTCGACCTCAAGCGGATCTCGCGCCTTTAACACAGCAGTACAGCCTACATGGCTTCCCAACCCAATCCTTTCGCCTCCGTCGCTCCGAAACCGTCTACTACAGAGCGACACCTCTTCGTCGGCGATCCCCTCCCTCCAACCTTTCCTTCTTCCTCCTCCCTGCCTCAAGTCGCCTTGCCTCCTCCGATATGACCCTTCTCAGATCCGAACATCCGTCTCTTCTTCGATCCATTGTCTTCGAAGGCTCAATCTTTCCAACGGACCCTCGAGGTGAGTCTGCAAAAGAGCTTGAAAAGAAGGGAGGGAAGGAAGGAATTGTTGAGCTCGAGCGGACGAAGTTCCCTGCTTGAGGCCATTCTCTGTCTGATCCTCGTATTTCCGTTCTATCTAGAGAAAGGCCAACGCTACTGAATCGGCTCCCACTATCTACTCTACCACCGACATCAACGAAGCCTCCCACGTCGTCCTCGATCCCCAGTTCTAGGACCAAAACCTCGCCCTTCGAGCTCAACCTCTTCCTCGACGTGTCGTCTCCTTGCGCTGGCTGGTCGATTCGTTCTTGGAGGAGAAGGCTCTTCCCGAGGAGGACTACGATCTCAGCACCCCAGTCGACGTACCGGTATGTCTAGAGGAGGAGGAGGTCATCGAACGAGTTCGCTCGCCATCAGTGGAACGGTCGAGGCTGGGCATGGCTTCTCGAGGAGGAAGAGGAGATGGTGAAGCTTCTCGTCTCGAATCCTCAGCCGGTTGGGAGTGGGTATCTATCGCTTTGGACCCAATATCACGAGAAAGTGAGCTGCTTCTGCCTTGCCGAATCCATATCGCTCAAATCGCTGACTCTTGATTTTCATCTCTTTCTCAGCATCCTTCCCGCACCTCTATGGCCTACTACTATCACCACCGAAACCGGAGAGATATATTCGACTCCAGAGTTCGCTCCTATCTTGGACTCGAGCCTTCTAAGGAAGCCGACAGGGGCGAGGGTGAGGAGGAGAAGGATGCTTCCAACGCCGCGTGAGTCGACCCTCCCTTCTGCTTCTTCCTTCGCTGATAGACCACTGATGGGGTTTCATTGACTCTTGGACTTCAGTCGACGTCGTCCAGCATCGAATTTTGTATCAGGAGGCGCACGGGCATCCGGCTGGCTCGTCGAGAAAGAAGAGGACCTCATTCAATTACTCGCTTCGGATCCTCAGCAGAACGAGCACGGGTCGATTTGGCAGCAGTGTCAGAGAAGTGTGAGTAGTCTCAGCTCGTTGGTCAAATCTCTCTTTCCTCTGAGCGCCGTCCAACTCGTCTCTTCGCGTCCTGACGTCCCTCACAACGTGATCAATCTCTTCGTCTTCCCAGCATCCGTCGCGAACTGTCTCCGCGTACTCACAGCATATGCACATAAGAGGAGAATACATCAATTCTCGGGTATCCTCTCTCCTCAAAGGCAACCACGGACGGCCTATCATCTACGAGCATCCTGTGGTCGAAGAAGCAGAAGAAAAAGGACGCGTCTCCCTCGCGTGAGTTCTACGTCTTTAACAGCTCTATCGAGGCTCGCTTTTAGATACCCCTGGCCATCAGCCTACCCTCTAACGGGACTCCAATCTTCTGAAACTATCTCACTTCTAGTCGACAAGCCAAGTCCAAACCCACCCTCCCTCCTTCCCAATCCCCGTTCCTCCTTCCCGCTCCCGGAACTTCTACATTTCCGCCTCCTCCAGACCCATCACCTCTCCTCCGAACAAAAGTTCCGAAATTGAAGAAGGGATCGCCCGTAGCTGGGACCTGCTCCAACTGCAAGACGATGGCCTCGGCTGGTCGGCACCGAATTCAAGGGAAGGGAGAGGATCTCTTCTGTAAACAATGCTACCATGCTTCGTACGATGGGAACAGGTCGAGACCTGGGGGTGGAGATGCAGCTTTGGATCTGAGGCGGACGAAGGTGCTGCTCGAAACGAAGGCGGTGGTTCGATCCAGCTCGTCCTTGTCTGAACTGCAGGATTCGGACGAGGCGTCGGAAGCTGAGCTGGAAGGCAGTGGATCTCGGTGAGTTCTAGAATTTTCTTTTTCTACTCTTCTCCCTCTCTCCCTCGATCAGCTGTCTCTTTCGTTGAAGCGAGAAGCTGAGCTCGTCCGTCGTTCATGTATCGTCTTCAGCCGTCCTTCCAAACAGGTCAAGATCGGAGTCAAACGAGCCGGTATCCCAGCAGCCTTCCGCCTCTCCCTCGATCCGCCTGTTACTAGCCAACGACAGCAGGTCTCCGCTTCTCCACCGAAGAACAGGAGGAGCCCGACTTCGCAGTTGGACGCGGTCCTTTCGGTTTCCAAGTCGGAGGTCGAGAAGCTCAAAACAGGACGAGGGAGACTTCCCGACGCTCGTCGGTCATCTTCTATCTCTCTCGCTGGTGAGAAGCGACCGCAGGACTCCCAGATCGGCTCATCGAAGCGAAGGAGGATCACCATGCCAATCGAACCCCTCAACTCCGTCGCGTCGTCCTCCAACTCCCATCGCCTCTCCCATCCTTCACCTCGGAGCATCGCGTCGGGTTCGACACTTCCTCATGAACATCATCTTCTATCCTTCCCTTCCGCTTCCGTCGACCATCCTCAACCATCTCCTCGTCCCTCCACCAACGCCGTCGCGTCCTCCTCTCAAACCTCCTCAAACCAGCCCAAACTCCCTTCCTTTTTTTTCAACCCCACCCCCGCTTCCTCCAACCTCCCCTATCATCTTACTCCTATCCTCACCTCGCATCCCCATCCTCTTCTACTTCCTTTCGACCGCCAAATCGACCTCTCTCCGTCAGACGAAGACGAAAACCTCGAACCTCTCTCCTTCCTCACCCTCGGCACCAAACCCTCCACCTACTCTGCCGCAAATTCCTTTTGCTATCTATGCGGCGAAGACGACTCTCCAACCTACACTACCCTCAATCTCCTCATCGGGAAGGATGGAAATGGAACGAAGAGGGAGGAAGTGCTCGCGTGCGATGTGTGTGAAGCTCGAGCGGTGAAGACGAGGGCGAAGGCTGAAAGGTTGGGGTTGGCGGGTCTGGAAATGGAGGGTTGGGTGACGGGGGTATTGATAGAGAAGGGTTTGAAGCAGCGGAGGGAGTGGGTGTTCGGGAGGGAGGGGAAGAGGGGCCGCGAGAAGGAATGGACGCGTCTCGTTTGCTTCCGGATCGTCTTGTTTTCCTTCTTCTCTCCTTCTATACGCTCACTAACGACTTTTCCACGTTCTGTTTCTCCTTCTGTGTTCACCTTTCGTAGCCTTCACATGGATGACGTAGGATGTATTCGTCAAATCAACTTCAGGAGGTCGAATCTAGAGTCAGAGCAGCAGTATCGAGAGACCAGAGGAAACTAAGCAGGTTGTTAAAGCAAGAGCGTGACAGATCATAGAGTTGACGAGATGAGAGAGCTGAAGGAGTTGGTACATACTGTAGATGAGAAGTCTATGTTGGGAAAGGAGAGACATGAGACGAGAAAGATAAGCCCAAAATGGAGGGAAGAAGCACGCGCCGTTCGCTCTGAAGCGGCGAGAGAAAGAGAGGAAACTGAAAGTCGGGGGAGATTATACGTCGAGCTGGTGTTGTGGATTGGGATTGGAGTAAGAGCCTCCTCCCGATCGAAGGGGCTGAGCGATGGCGAAGTGGCCTTGGAAGGTCTGCGACAGGCGGAGAGGAAGGTCAGAACACGAAAGAAGGGAAACTAGGAGAAGAGAAGAGGATGAAGAAGACGCACTTTACGACGAACGTCACGTTTGACCTTCCACTCGATGACTCCGTAAATCGCAAAGTCGACCTGGAAATTGGGAAGAGAAAAGAAAGGTCAGCTCGAGAAGAAAGACGCGTCGAGACCGAAGGATCGAAAAGTTTGCTCACTATTCCTTGAGAGAAGATCATCCAGCGCGCAATGGCTGAGAGAACTGGGATAGGGGAATGCACGGTGAAGTCGCAGATGATTCGGACGAGGGAGACGGAGAAGAGAGCGACGTACTGAGAAGGGGTAAAAAAGGAAAAGAAAGCCGAGTCAGATCAGAACTCGTCTTTGCTTTGCTCGCTGATTCGTAGAGTTAAGGGTACTCACTGCTAATGGAAACAGGATCATCAACATGCTCGCTTTCCTATTCATATAAGCGTTCATGCTCTCCTGGTTCTCCCCAGCTCCGTTCCCGCTCCAACTCCCTCCTCCTCGTCCCTCCGCTTCCATCCTCGATCCCCATGCACTTCCTCCCCCAGAATCCATCACCCTGTTCCCACCACTCCCTAAGGCAGCTCCTGAAGGCGTCGTGGGTCCCGTCGAGTCGAGGACATCCTTCAGCGAAAGCCCGTTTCGGCCCCTCCCTCCTGCTTTGGTTCTCGATGGAGGCGAAAGGGAGTCGACCTCACTCTCTGTCGAGTCGTCGTCGTCGAGATCCTCTTCTCGATCTCCGCCGGATAGCGTTGTTGATTCCGACTCGGCTCTGGGTTGTGGTGTGGAGGATTGAGTGAGAGGTGTCCGTGAGGAGGAAGTCTGAGAGGAAGGAGCGAGGGAGGATGGGGAGAGTGGTGGATTGATGCTCGTCAACGTTGTTGCTCTTGTTGGAGAGGGGAAGTATTCGCTGGGAGTGTAGTTGAGGTTTGGAGAGGTAGGAGTGGAGGGAGCGGTGGTGTAAACGACGGGGACTGGAAGATGGAGAGGGCTGGCTGCCAGTGAACCTCGCCGCGATCCTCCTCGAGGTGATTCGTTCGAGAGAGGAGCGATGCTGACGCGGCGACCAGTTGGGAATGGTGAGGAATCCGATTGACCATCGAGGTTGGGGATCTCGAGGTCGAGTCTTTCCCACGGAGCGTACTTCTCGTTGAGACCTGATCCTCCGCCTCCTGCTCGATCCTGCATGGGGATTTTGTCGCTGCTGTTGGCACGAGCGAAGGTACCTGTCGGCCGATGTAGAGCAGAAGGAACGTCCTCTCCAGGAATGCCGACTCCGAGAGCTCGTTTCCTAGTCCACCACTTGAAGTTCAGTTCGTTCGCGTCGTTCGTACTCCTGATCCTGACCTCGTCGAGTTCGGAGCTGTTGGGCGTAGAGATTCGATCTGGGCGTCGAAGGAAGATGAAGAGGTGGGCGTAGAGAGTGACGACGATGATGAGGACGATCGCTCTGGGTGCGAGAGACTGAGAAGAAGGAGGAGAAAGAAAAAGAAAGTCAGTTTTGATGGGCCGAAAACCAGGTGATCGAGAGGAAAACAGAAGCGCACGTAGATATCTCCGAAATACACATGTCCTCGGGCAGGGTCGAAGTAGCAGAAGCCAGCCCTGAAAGCGAAGCCTGAACAATTGTATAAAAAGTCAGCTCCGGAAGAGGGAAGGAGGAGAGTTGAACGGAATTACCAGAAATCCTCCACGCGACACCAGAGGCGATAAAGCTGAGGGCCCAAGTGATGGGGAGAATGAGAGCCCAGAACCGTTGTAGAAGTCTCGTAGCCGAGGAGAGAGGATGAAGGAGGATGAGGTAGGTCGAAGCAGCGAGGGAGATGGCGCTGAAGTACTCTGGAAGGGAGAGAAGAAGAGAAAGAACAACAAGGCGTCGGTCTTTTGGAGCTCGAAAAGAAGTCTACGTCCTCGGTGAGTGCAAGACTCACGACTCCAAAAGGAAGATAAGAGCATGAAAGCGGTGAAGGTGCAGAGTTTACTCGGAGGTCCCTTTCCGGTGGCGAGGTAGTAGGATGGAGAAATGAGGCCGACGATTCTGAGAGAGGAACAAAGGAAGAGGAATCCGTGGTAGGGCGTCGGTCAGACCTGCTTTTGCGAGGACTGATTTCGCCGAGTTTGCGAGCTCCCTCCTGCTGCCAGACTCAAGAATTTGATAGAGGACGTACCCCATGACCCTGAGGAACAAAACAGAAGAACGGGCATGATCAGCTCAGCTCATCTTTGAGGTGAAACGTGAGGAAGAAAACGAGAAGGCGGAGAGGCGAAGAAGGATGTTTGACCTTCCTTCCTTCTCTCTCTTTGAGCTCCCTCGACATGTCCCAGTCCCCTTCTAGTCCCCAAAACTGCTCTCCACCCAAGACCGAGTGCCTTTCTACTAGATCCGCGAAGGGAAAGTGGACTCACAAATCTCCCAAGACAAGGAAACTGAGTAGCCTCGTTCTCACGGTAGAGGCGCCCGTCTGGTACTCCCTCCAAGCCAGTCCTCCCAGTATTCCCAGAGCTGTTTCGCCCGACCCGATTCGCACCCAGGAGCCCAGAGAGTAAGAGCAAGGTCAGTAAAGTTCTAGTTGAGCTTGGTGTGTCGGGAGAGGGGATGGAAGCTTTGGGGCGGAACCTTTCGCCAGACGAGCCTCCTCCTCCGTCGCACCGACGAGACGATCGGCAGCGAGAAAGAAAGGAAAACTTACCTCCCAGGACGCTGAGACTGAGCAAGGTGACGTCTACTATGGATCCCACCTGACCCATGGATGTCTTGGAGACACCTATCAGGCGAGGTTCGAGGAAGGAAGGCGATGAGCTCATGGTTGAACTTGAACGAGCCGGTCGTTGGGTTTCAGCGATCTCGGACTGCAGAGATCTCGAGGATGGATGCTGGTGCTGCTACCGTGCAAAGAGGTGAAGGTGGAAGGGAAGTGGGAAGGGGATCCGGTGCTCCTCGGAGGAAAAGGTGGAAAGAAGGGCGAACAAAGAGGCGTGAGTCGGGGAATGGAGTGGAGGAGAGAACAGCAGAGCTTCCCTCAACAGAACAAGCAAAGCTCAAGCACGTCAAGCTGCGTGAACTTGTTCTGTAGATCATTGAAGGCAAGGTGGGAATTATTCAAGGAACGGGCGAAAACGACTTCGAGAAAGGCGTCGAAAACCTTCCCAAACACTCCTCCTTTCCTTTCCTGCTTCACTGCTCGAGAATGTATAGACTGCCGAGAAGAAACAGAGCTAAGAGAACGAGGAGAAGAAGAGGCCCAGGCCCCCCTTGTCGATGGTTCTCCAAATGAATGTGAGACCGTGAAGGGGACCGACACGCGAACCTTCCCGCTTCTTCAGCGACGCCCCTGACCTCGAGACGGAAGAAGGACGAGGATATCATGTTTAGAAGGCAGATACAGAGACCAAGAGTGACTACTAGAGCTTAGGAGCGAGATGCGATGCGAGAATACCAGAAAAGGAAAAGAAAAAGAAAAAAAAAAGTAAGGAAAGGGTATACAGAGAGCAAGAGAGAAGAGAAAACCAAAAAGACCGAAGAAGGAAGGGGAGGCTGAGATCTCTCTCCTCACTCATCCTTCGAATCGTTCTTCTCCCTCCTGGAACCAAGCAGACGAACGAAACAGGGTTGAATCAGCATTTCAGTCCATTCCGGCATGTGAGAGCGAGAGATGGCCGGAATCTCCAGAAAGGAAAATGGCGTCTTAAAAGGAAGAGCAAGATACGAACCTGGTGAGCGAGAACTTGCTAGGAGAAGACATGGATTTCCGAGAGCTGATGGAAGCTCGTCGCGCAGAGATGGGAGTGTTGAGGTTGGTGACGGGTCCGTTCGAAGAGCCTCCTCCAGCTCTGAATTCGATTCGAAGCCTCAACAAACCTTGGCCCTCGCGAAGCTGAAGAACGATAGAAGGATGAAGGGCACGTGTGAGATCATGGGAGTTTCGCAGCCGAATTTATTCAAACTTACCTCGACAGCAACGTCGGCCGCTGGCATGGCAGGAGAGATGTGGCGCCAGATCTGAGGAAGCAAAGGAAGAAGAACGTGGGGTGAGCGGAAGAACGGGGGGTGAGCGGGCGGGAGGGTTTGAGAAGAGAGAGTTCAACTACTCACGTCGACCTCAGCTGATCCGAGGAGTTTATCCTTGCCGAGAGTGTGGTGCTCGATGACGGAAACGGATGCAGATTTGTCGTTGGGAGTCAAAGAGAACTGAAGAGCCGCCTCGTCCCTTAAGAGAATGAAGAAGAGTGAACGGGGTCAGAGCCCTGACGATAGCTCATCGACCAGAAGAGAGAGAGAGAAAGGCCTACCATTCGGGAGCTCGAGACTTGGAAGAGTGACCGGTCTTGCGAGTCTTTCCGCCGACCTGAAGAAGCGAAAACGAGGAAGAAATCAGGTCGAGCCGACGCGTCGAACTGTCGCTGATAGACTCACCGAGATCTGAACGTGAGCCTTCGCCTCCTCGACGAGATCCTTCACACCGAGTACCGTGATGGACAAGATTCCTCCAAGTGGTGTCGTTCCGTTCCCCGTGGCGAAGTCGTTCGAGACGAGATTTCCGTCGACGGGACTCGACGTCTGACCAGCAGGAGGATCCGCTTCAACGCTCTCCTCGACGAGCTGTGGCCGCAAAGAAGTGAAGACGATTAGTCTCGGATAAATAGAGTATGGCAGAGGAGGGAGATAAAACGTACGACATCGTTGCCCGACTTATCCTTCTTCTTGACCAGACCGATCTTTCGTCCAGCGAAACCACCAACCGATCCAACTCCATGCCCAACTCCGACGACTCCATGGAAGACTCCCTTTCCGACTCCAGAAGCGACTCCGAGAGGGATACCTCCGACTTGGCCAGCAGCTCGACCGACAGTGGAGAAGGTCGACGTGTTCTACGAAAGAAGAAGGGAGAGGGAAGGTGAGTCCTTACGAAGGAGATTGCGAGAGGCTCAAGACGAGACGAACCTTCCTAGATCGAGCGATGATAGCGGGCTGGAAGACCAGTCGAACTCGGATAGATCCCTTCTCTCCAGTCTTGGAGTGAGTGAGAGCGACCACCTTCTCGATTGATTCGAAGGGTTCGAGGTCGGCGAGGTCGATCTTCGCGTCTCCGAGACTTTTGGCGGTTTCGACTAAGACGATGGGAACGGAGAAGAACTCAGTATGGGAATCTATAGGGAGAGAGACGAGGTAGCACTCACGCTGGTTCCAATCGAAGACCTCGACCTGGAAGGTCGCCGCGACGCGAGAGAGGACGTCGACTTCGAACTTCTCGTTCCAAACGGGAGCGAGAGTCTTCTTCTTGGCCTCGGACTTGAAAACCTTTTCACCATTCAGCATAAAGACGGCGTAGGGATCAGACTGGATAAAGAGCCGAAACGAGTTAACACGAGTCGAGATGAACGAATCGAAAGAGAAAGAAAAAGTACCTTTCCGCTTCGATCAGCTCCCTTGAGCTCAGTACCGTCGAGAAGCTGGACGTGAAGACTTCCGGTGTCTTTGGAAGAAAGAAAGAAAGAAAGAGAGCGAGATCAGGGAAGGAAGCTTGGGGCAGATGAAGAGAGAGACGCGACTCACTGTTGGCCGATTCTCGAGGCAGGAGCTTGATGTCGACAGGAACGAATCGCGACTCGATCTTGACCGTGCTTTTCCTTCCCGAACCATCCTTAGCGAGGAGACTGAACTCCTTGGGACCGGAGATAGACTGCTCGAGGAAGAGTCGGGTGTCGAGCGAGATCTCCGCGATGATATCCTCCTTCTCAGATTCGTCGTTCTCGTTCAGTCGAAGCGTAATCCTGGAGAGGTCGAGCTCTCCGATGAAGCTCTCTCCAACAGTGTCCCAGGTAGCATGAGTACTTCCAGACCTTTGAGTTCCGAACTGTGAAAGAAGGTCAAACGAAAGGTCGAGGTCAGCTTGAAGCCTCCATGAGTACGACGCGACTCCCTCGCTCCTGGAAATCGACTCACCGATGGCCAGTAGCCGTCTCCAGTCACGACTTCCAATCGACTCTTCTTCTCTAGATGTCCAGAGACGATGTTGAAGACGAGAACTCCAGAAGCTGTCGAAGAGATCTGAGGTCAGAACGTCTCTTCGAGAGGATGACGGAGGAAGTCAAAGGAGAAGACAACTCACACGTCGCGAGCAACTCGTCCTTGGTGAGGACGATTCCAGTATCGACTTCCTCGTTCGCTGAGAGACGAGCAGTGTCGGAAGAAGCTCTGCCGTTGGATGTGCTGGTTCGACTGGCGGGACTAGTAGGACTGACGAGGGAGCTGGGACCGGTGGTGGAAGCTCCGTTCGTCTTGGGGATGGGATTGTTGAGGGAAGTAGCGGTGGTAGGAGTAGAAGGTTGAGCGTCGGCAGCGGCGTTGACGGACTTGGTGATGGAGTCCTCCTTCTCCTCGAACGAAACTCCTCCCTTCAGACTGACGGCGGGGCAGAACTCGACATCGTAGACGAGCTCTCCCTTGTACGATCCCTTCCCGAGCTTGATCTTGTCGCGACGACTCTGGGGACCAGTCGACCTGTAGGGAGTTCGAGCGTCGCCCGTCTGAGCAGCGAAGTCGGAGACGTTGAGCTCGACGGCTCCGATGGATCGATCTCGACTGAGGTTCTGGAAGTCGACGATTTCGAGTACTGGATGTTCTCGAAGCGAGTGAACGGGGACGTAGACAATTTCGTCCCACTCAGGGTTGAGGTTGTTGTCCTGGACTTCCGTTCGAGCCTGCGAAATGTGGGAGAAGAGTGAGATCGAAAGGTCGAAGGGAGTGCGAGGGAGGAGACGCGACTCACCATCGTGTTCCCTCCGCTCAAGACTCGCACGTACGGATCTGACTTCCCTCCGAGAGTGGCTTCGAGGTTCTTGACATCGTACGCTCTCTTCAGCCTTGAGGAGAAAACGAGAGGAGAGATGCTCGTCAGCGAACGAATGGCTCGAAGATCTCTCAGAGCCGTATCTTCGTGGCCGACTCACCAGATTCGAAGGATACCAATAGGAGGAACGTAAGCAGCAGATCCGTTGAGCGATCCGGCCATGGCGAGAGGTTTCCACTCAGCAGAGAGTCGCACACGTCCCGTCTTCGCTCCGGAGAGCGGGAACCAATCCTGCTGGCGATCCTTCGCGGTGAGGAGATCCTTGAGCGAGACCGAGACCTTTCCGAGAACGGGATCCTTGAGGAAGTCCCTAGGGTTGGAAGCAAAAAGAGGAAGAGAAAGGAAGGAGAAGTGAGCTTCGCGTCGAAACGGAATTCAGCGAAAGTGGAAATGAAGGCGACGAAATACGAAGACTGACCTGTCGTCGACGATCTGTACGGTGATGACGGAGCTATCCTTGTCGGCGACGAGGAACTCGTGAGGAGACTCCCAGGAAGGAGCGAAGTTGGACTTGAAGACGCCCGTTCGGTGAGCTTCCTCCTTCGAGCCTCCTATGAAGAGCTTCGCATAAGGGTTGACTCCCGAGGTACTGGGCGTTCGAGATCCGTCGAGCTCCTTCGCTTGATGGATCGTGAGTCGGCAGATTCCAGTTCCTAAAGAGGACAAAAAACGCGAAGAGTCAGCGGGAGCGAATTACGAGGCGGCTCGAAGAACGCTGCTCGTTACAGACTCACGAGTATCGGGAACTTCCTCGAGGGTTCCGTCTGGAAGCTTTCCGGGCTTGAGAACGGGGAAGAATTTGCTGGAAGACACGAAGGGTGGGAGGAGGAAAGCCGTCAGAACGAGGCCAAAGAGGAGAATGAAGATCAAAGCACTCACGCGTCGAACCTCAACTCCCCTCTCTCCTTTCCCTCTCGAAGGATGTTTAGAGTGAGTCCTTCCTGCTCCGAGTCCTCCTTCAGCTTCTCGAGATCGAAGTTGGCGACACCGAGCTCGGAATCCTTTCGATTGGCGTTGTAGCTGTAGGATCGAGAAGGGAGGGGATCAGCCCGAAGATAAGGGAGGACTGGGTCGAGAATGAGCGAGCGACTTACTCCCAGACTGTAAGAGCGAGGACGTCACTGAGCGAGTTGATGAGGATGAACTTGACTTCGTTCCACTGAGGATTGAAGGTCGAGGGCTTGTACTTGGTCTTCGCGATCTCAGCCTTTCCAGCCAGCGCCAGGCTAACGTAGGGATCGGGCATTCCTCCTCCGATCTTGGTGGCCTTGATTCCTCGAGCACTGCTGACAGTGACCTGAAGAACTCCGATAGCGGCGTCTTTGAGAGGGAGGGAGAGGAGAGGAGAGAAAGCGGGTCAGCTCGCGAAAGTGTCGAGCGAGAGCGAAAAAGGATGAAAACATGCCGAGAGGAGCTCCACTGAGAAGTTGTTCCAAGTTGAGAGTAAAGACGTTGGGGTCGTACATCTACGAGAAGAAGGAAAGAGGTCAGTTTCAAGCGTACGAAGGCGATTACGACCCAATTCGACGCGTCCTCTACTTCCTCCTTTCTCCTCCTGCTCAGAGAGACGATGAAGACTCACCATCGGCCCAAGGTTGGCGTGAACTTGATCTCGAACGAAGCTGCTGAGTCCGGGGACGTTCGCGATATCGAATCCAAATGTTTCACCTCCAATGGGCTTGAGGACGTAGTCTGCAGAACGAAGGCGATCATGTTAGCAGGAGTTCGCGAGCGACGTCCATATTTGAGGGGATGGTGCGAGACCGAAGAAAGAAAAAAGCGACAGGAGCGATGCAAGGAATGGAGGCTCACCGAAGATAGGCTTCTCCCTGCAGAACGAAGGAGAATCGATCAGCAACACGTCTGAAAGAGAACCTAAATGGAGCAGACTAACAGGAACGACATCTCTACGAGTTGAACGTGAGGGAACGAAGGGATGAGCTTGAGCTTGATTCGCATGTTTCCGACGAAAGAGATATCTTCGAGAAGGATGGGCATGGGAGCCGAGATGAACCTTGGGAACGAACGAAACTCAAGGTCAGCGAGATGTCGAAAGAGAGAAGTGAAGACGCGTCGAAAGAGAACGTACCCTTTCCCAATCTTGATCTCGAGAACGATCTTCCTGTAAGAGAAGAAGGCATATCGGAGTCAGCGAGATGAAGACGGATCCGAAGCGAGACGAGACGCGTCGTGGAAAGGAACGAACGGGTTGGTCTGGAACTTCTGATCTCGAGGTGTGACGTCCGAAAGATCGGTAGGCGTGAACGAGATTTTCCAGTCCATGAGAACGACGTCGTCGGGAGTCTTGGGGAAAGTTCGAACCGAGTCGATTCGAGGAGCCTTGCTTCCCAGCGTGAAGGTGGTCATCTTGATCGACTCGAGAAAGCCGGGAGTGCTGGTGGAGAGGACCTGGTCCACTGAAGCGACGATGGTTGCTGAAAGAACAGGCTCGTAGATCTTCCAAAACCTGAGGAGGAAGGAGTTGATCCAGTCGGCTGAGGCGGAGAGAAGAATAGAACGAGACAGAAGGGAGAACGCGTCGTGAGCGAACGGAAGACGAGTTCGAGACTGGAATTGAGCAGGATAGGGCAAGGTAACGCCTCTCACCTGATTCGCTCTCGGTTGCGAGCTGATGAAGAAGAGAAGGTAAGCTATCAGCTGGGGTTCAAGCTCGAAGTCAAAGGTTCGGCACTCACTCTCGTCTTGACAAGCTCCCTCTGGATGTCATCTCTTGATGCTCGTCGAACTCGGGTGATGGAAAGATCGTAGTAGGTCGCGCAGATAGCTGATGAGAGGAGAGGAGGACAGGTGAGCTACGACTTTCTGAGGCGGCCTGGCTCTCGAGGAAGAAGAGTTCTCACCAAGGACGATAAGCGTCCATCCCCAACCCATTCGGAAGGTAGCGAAGATGTGTGAAGCACAGACGGCGAAGAAAATCACTCCAGCGTTGTGGTACCAGGTTCCATAAGCTTGTTCAGAGCTATCGGAAGGAGAGGGAATGAATCAGCTCTCGAAATCAATTCGACGAGGAGGGAAGGAGGAAGAGCGAGCTCACATGTAGGCCGCGAGGATCGATCTCTCAACAGCAGTACTGTCATCTCCTACCCCGGCGTCGATCCCGCTGACAGCTCTCCAGCCAGTCTTGTACTGCGACCAGAAGAACAAGAGAAAGGTGAGCCAGTGCGAAGGGAGAGGAAGGGAGAGGAACGAGCTGAAGCTCACCCAATCTGGAAGCCCTGCATTCGGACCACTCGGAATAGCTCCTGGGACGCCTTTCTGCTCGACACAAAACGCATGATCAGCTCTCGGTCCTCTAAGGAAGCTTCCATCACTGATGTCGGAGAGGAAGAGGAAGAAAAACTGACAGCTCCTATGGTCGTTCCCTCGCTGTCGACGACTACGACTTGGGCGCCGTTCTTTCCCTGACCCTCGAGCATGCTGGTAGCATCGATGTCTGAGATGTTGACGGTAGGAACTGGGGTGTTGGCTCTGGATGTATCGATGGAGAGTTCTGAGGAAGGCAGCTCGCGTTAGTCGAATAGAATCGCAAGCTGTTCAAGGAGGGAAGTCGGGAAAAGCTCACCCTTTGCTCCTCCGGAAGCTGATTCGTCTTTCGCGCCTGGTAGAGGAGAGAGAGATGCTCGTTCTTTTCCTGCTTCGGCCTTCTTCTGGGCGGTGGTAGCGTTGGGATCGAAGGTCTGGAGCGAAGAAGCGCAAAGGGAACAGAGGACGGCGGAGATGGTCAGCTTCAGAGTTGCGAGAGCAAGCGTCCTGTCCTTTTCGTCCTGGGTGAGTCGTGTCTCCTGCAGGTTTCAACGAGCTCCTGGCTGGTACAAAAAGAATGATGATCGGCGTGGCCTCCCATCAAAAACAGCTCTGTGAGAGCCTGAGAAAGACGCAAAGGAGGAAGGGAGGCGTCGCCAACGTTCTCACCTCCCTTCTCATGAGCTTTCGATCGTCTCTCGATCTGCTTCGCACCACCATCCCAGCTCCTACACTTTGACCTGAAGCTTTCCAGCAAACCCACCAGCATCGAAAGAGGACTCACATGAACTACAGCTCCTCTCTGTTCATCAGCTTTTACGAGCTCGTCCACATCCATCTTCTCCTTCGGCAGGTCCTGCTCCTTCGGTGGTAGAGGAATGCTCATAGACGACTCCTCTGGGTCTTCGGTTGGTGGGTGATGGAGTAGGGAGGGATGGAGGGATGGGAGGGTCTCCTTGGAAGTTTAGAAAGAAAGAAGGGGGAAGGAGGGGAGAGAAGATGGGCGTTTCCTGTTGAAAGGTGAAGAGAGATCGCCCTGCGTACCTGCCGAGGGCCGACTGCGTGCGTCGATGTCGATTTCTCAGGAGGAAAAAATTACTCCGACTTGTAGAAGAGATGGTAGAAAAGAGAGGGACGTGCGAAAATCCGTCTCACGAGACGCCTCCGAAAAATGATCAGAGAAAGAAGAGGGACGTGAGAAAGAACAAACACGACTCGTCGCGTCGAAGCTCTTTTTTTTTTTTGCTTCCTGTTGGTCTCCTGTCTCCACTACAGCAACCACCCAGTCAACGATAGAAAATATATCTTCAGTTTCTCGACCAGAGGAGAATCGGAGCTGGAAGATAGATGAAGAATAGAGGCCTCAGTCCTCGTCTCGCTCAGCGTCGCAACTTCACCCTCGTCGCTCTTTCTTCGAGCTCTTGATATCTGCAGCGCTAGTATAAGGTTCTTATCAAATATCCTCTTTCTTCACCGCATAAACCAAATGAAGCTGAACATACCCTCCCTTCCCCTTCTCGCAATCCATGAAGCCTTCAAGCTCCATCAAGCATTCCTTCTCCCACAACTTCGACTTATCCTGAGGGAACCCAGCCTGCATGAGAAACCAGCTCCCATGTGAGAAGACGTGGAGCACGATGTCGAAGAAGATCGCACCCAATCGATCGCAGACGGGATCTGTTAAAAAATGTAAACAAGGATGAACGAGAAGCGTCGGAGACGAAGGTTCGTCTTGTTCATCATAGTAGAACGTGCGGACGATGGACTCACCGACATTCCTGACGCCAAGTTGAGTGTTGAAGACCTGCTCCTCGACGAGATCGAAGGCCTGGGTAGCGAGGACGACGGGACGGAAACGGTAGCTGGAGCTCGCAAATTCCGAGGTTTGGTCTCGGGTTCCCCAGAAGGTGCCTGTTTCGAAGAGAGAGGGATCAAACTCAGCTCTCGATCCTTAGAAAGATCTCCAAAAGGATTATACTTGCTCAGTCTGAGGAACACGTCCGAGAAAGGATAGTCGATTGAGAACGGTTTATCGTTGTCGAGGTAGATTCCCGTCTGTCGCGTCGAATAAAGGCGTAAGGTCAGCAAAGCTCTACAGGCTTGATACATAGCACTTACCGAGTGCTTATCCACGCAGAAGTAAACTCCTCCGATCTTGAGACAGCGAGTGATCTCGGAGAGAAGATGCGAGTAGACTCCGTCCGCTAAGAACGGGCAGAGATACGAGTGGGTGATGACCTGAGGAAGAGGGAAGAAGTCAGGATGAAAGTAAAAGTAAGATAGGAGATTATCCTCACGTCGAAGAAGTCGTCGGGGCTGGGAAAAGCAAAAGACAAACGCGCGAAAACTCACCGTGCGACTCTCGAAACCACAAGAAAGAAGCAGGGACGCTGCTAGGCTGCCAACTCAGCCGCTCTCGTCCGCCCTCGCCTCTCCGATCCAATCGGTGCTGAAGCCTCTTGAAAACCTGCCGAAGACAGTATCTAAAGACGACGATAAAGTGAGTGGTTATTTAGTCAAAAAAGAAAAGAAAAGGCAAAGCTCAAACTCCACGCGTCTCGCTAGACTATATGATCAAATTCCTCCTCCTCCTCTTCCTCCTCCTCAGGCAACCTAAACAACGTCTTCAAACAACAATCCTCCCTCCTCTTCGTCCCCTTCAGCAACCCCAAGAAATCCAACTCATGAAACGCTCTCATAAACCTAGCTTGAGCTTCTTCTTTCCCTCCCACCAATCCCCCTTCACCACCCCTCCCCTTCCCCTTCCCCTTCCCACCCCCCTCCCGGTTCTTGTTGGACCGAGAATTATCCGCCTCCAGCACGCTAGCGAAACTCTCAAACCAATCGTACAGATTGATGAGTTTCCCACTTTCGAGGTACCTGAGGAAGAGGATGGTTGTATCTGGGAGGTTGGACGGGTTGGCTGGGAGGGAGGAGGAAGGGTTGAGAGGGTTGGGAGAACAGCAGGGGCAGCCTAGGTAGGTGTGAGGGGAGAGGAGAGCGGTTTGGATCGCTTCGAGGGGGGAGGGGTGGAAGACCTGGGAGATGAACGAGAGGAAAGAAAGGTGAGTTAGGTTGGATGGAACGAGATGGAAAGGAAGCAGGAAGGAAGAGAAGGAACGGCTTACTCGGAGGAGGTCGTCGAGATGATGGAAGTAGAAAATCTCATGGAAGAGGATCTTTTCTGGAGTGATGAATTTAGCACTGTGCAACGAACCCAAACCGCAAACGAAACCCCAACGTCCAAGTCAGTTCAGTTCTCGACGCGTCTCTCTCCTCTTCTCCTCTCTCTTTCCCCTTCCCTCCCCAACCTCAACGTCGTTCACCAGAACACTCACGTAAAGAATACCTCCAACCCCTTCCCAACCATCTTGGCCCCTCCTTCGGTCGAAGTCGCCGCCTCAGCCAAAACATTCGCCAACCCATCCACCTCCTCATCCTCCCCTTCAAACCTCTCCAACACCAACCCAAGTTGTTCAGCTAGATCCAGAGCTTCGGAGTCGGGGAGTTTGCTGCACCAATACCATGAAAGAGAAGAGAGAAAGAAAAAGGTCAGCGATTTCAACGCAGAGTCGGAGAAAGAGAACGAAGTTGTCTTTTTTTCTCTTCGTTTCCGACGCGAATGCGACGCGACTCACCTTCCCAACTTAACACTCCACCTCCACCCAGTCTCTTCATTCCCCAATCTCCCGACTCCTCTCTCCCCTCTAACCACATCCCTCATCAACCTCCCTTTCCACCCTCTCCCTCCACCTCCCTCCCCCACTCCGATCCCAATCCCTCCCTCCCTCTCCTTCCTCTCGTTCAAAAACATCTTCAAACACTTCAACAGATGATACCCCACTCCCAGTCCTTTCCAGTATTTTCTGGTCTCTTTCCGAGCGGTGGGGAGGAGGGAGGCGATTTGGGAGGGCGGAGGGATGGAGTTGTTGGAGGAGGAAGAGAGGAGGAGGGAAGGGTTGCGAGGGTGGTGGGTTACGGAGGGGAGGGAGAGGAGTTGATGGTGTTGTAGTGTGGTGGGAGTGAGTGGTGGGAAGGAGGTTGAGCTTGTTGGGTGGTGGTGAGTGAAGAGGGAGAGTGGGGAGAGGAGGAGGGTTTTGAGATGGATGTACTGCGAGGGTGAGGTGAGAAAGAAGAAGAGAACGCGTCGGTATTAGGAGAGTTTGAAGGGAGAGAAAGAAGAAGAGAAGGGAGAGAGTGGTGGGAGCCGGCTTTCTACTCACTTGAATCTGAGAAATCAACCCCTCCAAACTCCCTTCCACCCTCTCAAACCCAACTCTCAACTCCTCCAACGTATCTCCATCCACTCCCACGAAAACTTCCTCCTCCTCCTGCTCCTCCTCTCCTCCTTCCTCCTCCTCCCTCCTGAGCGGGAACCAAATCCCCTCAACCACAGCCTCCCAGACCTCCCCACCCTGAGGAAGCTCGAACCTCCTCGTCTCTGCGCCCTCGAGGGTCCCAGTTGAAGCTGCTGCGGTGGTGAGAAGGAGAATGAATTTGGCTTTGGAGGTGTAGCGGTTGAGGACGTGAAGGAGTTGAGGGAGGAGAGGCGTGGGGAGGAGGTGCGTTTGATGGAGGGCTATCACCAAGAGGGGGGAAGGGTGGGTTGCGCTTGGGGAGGGGAGGTGAGAGAAGAGGGTAGGGAGCGTGGGAGGATCCTTGGGATACGAGAAAACAACGAAAGCAAACGCGTCAGGGAGGGCTTTCTTCTCGAAGCGAAAAAGAGTATAGACGAGATAGACTCACGAGTGTAAAATCTACTTCCTCATCTCCCCCTCCTCCTTGGAGCAATCCCATCACGATCGATCGAACGAGCGAATCCAAGTTGGAACTCGGTCGACAATCCACCCACACCTTTCTGAACTCCCTCGTCGCCTCCGCCTCGTTGTTTCCCAGTGAAGAGAAGAGCGAAGTCAAGAGACTGGAAGCAGTGGACATGCTGGACCCTAAAGAATAAATCAAAACAAACAACAATAACAACAACGAAAGCGAGTCAGCGGAAGGCAAAGAACGAGAAGGGAGGGAAGGAGGAGATGAGCTCGCTGACTGACTGACCTGAAATCACTCCCGTCGGAATCCTAGGGAACGGACTCGTCGAACCTTTTTCCTCTTCTTCTGAAGGATGACAAGACTTCACAAACTGAGCCACAGAGAGCAACGTTCTCGAGTTGAGTCGTTCTAATGCTCTCTGTAACAAAGCAAAACGATGAAGGTGAGCTTCATTCGTCTTGGGTTCCCTTCCTTCTCCCCTCAGCTTCGCCTATTGAGAACAGATCTAGAAGGACGAGCATACGAGTTTGTAAGATGGTGAGTGAACTCACCTGAATCCTCTTCTCGACCACGTTCCAACTGCTCTCGTACTTCTCCTTCTTGCACCTGGTTCTGTTTCGTTCCTCCTCCTCCTCCTCCTCCTCCCTCGATGGATTCGACCGTTTCCGTTTCAGAGAACAAGAGATGAAGAACGTTCCTTGCGTGCGAGAGTTGAGATCCATTCCGGTCTCTGAGCTCGAAACTGGGGGGATGAGGTTGCGTTGGTTTGGGTCCGGGTTGGAGGGAAGGGAGGAAAGGAGAGGAAGGAGACTCAGAACGAGCTCGTCAATTTCGGAGCTTGAAATCTCTGATCTCTCTTTTCCTTGTTTGGGTTTCTTTCGCCTCTTTCGAGACGCGTCTTCTTTTTTTTTTTTTATCAAGAAGGAGAGAACAACCGAGCATGAAAACCTTCTCATCGTCGTTTCGTTCGACACGCAAAAGAAAATCAACTAGACTACCGTGCTCACTCCTTCTCCTTCTCCCCAACCTCAACCTCAACAACGTCCTCAAGCTTTTCCTTCTCAACAACCTCCTCCTCTCCAACCCCGTCCTCACTCGCGTCATCATCCTCGTCCTCGTCCTCCTCCTCCTCGTTGTCGTCCTGGGGCTGAGGAGTAACGATAGGCGTAGCAGGTTGTTCCTTCTTCCAGTTGGGAGCCCAATCGTTCACGATCGTAGCTCCAGAGCTTCGAGCTTCCGAGGGAGCCGTCGAAGGAGCGTTGTCGTCGACGGTGGCCGTGGAGGAGGAGTAGGGAGGGTCCTGCTGGTGATGGTCGTTGACGTTGGCAGGTCGAGGATGTCCGATCGTTCCAGCTGCAGCGAGGTGAAGGTCTTCCTCGGAAGTTTGCTTTCGGGAGAAGGAGGAGGCGAGATTGAAGAATCTGCGAAAAGAAAAGATTCGAAAAGGTGAAAGGGAAGCGAGGTCAGTGACTTGAGCTCGACGACGCGAAAGAAGAGGGAGGGAGGGAGGCAGGGGAGAGAGAAAACGAACCTGAACGACTTTCTCCTCGAAACACTCTGATCAACCTGCTGCTGCTGCTGCACGATCGGTCTCTCCGGCCCATCCCACGCCGCCGCCGCTCTCCTATCCCCCACCAAGTTCGTCGCACTCGTCTGAGGAGTCGCGAACGGACTACTCGCCGAAGCGACCAAACTCCTTCCACTTCCAACCGCTCCTCCTCCTCCTCGTCCAACGTTCGTTCCTGATCCTCCTCCTCCTCCTGCTGCTGCTACGTTGGCGTAACCGTAAGGAGAAGCATGCTGGTAAGTAGGCGAACCTCCTTCTCCTCCTCGATCGGCCGCTGAACCACCCATGAACCCGTCGATGGACTTGGACGATCCGTTCTGCCTGAGAGCTCGAGTGAGAGCTTCCCTCTCGGCGGCGGAGGGAGCAAAGGCTCGAAGGGAGGAGAAGAAGCGAGAGGTGTTGGATGCTCCACCGGGGGAGGCGGTAGGATGGGAGTTGTGGTGAGCGGAGGAGGAGGAGGTAGTGAAGTCGTCGCCGTGGGGTCGAGCGAGGAGGGATTCCTGGGAGAGTCGAGGAGCGGAGGGAACGAAGGGAGCTGAGGAGACCGAGAGATCCGAAGGAGTTCGAGTTCCACCGAAGAGGGTAGTTCCTGTGGCTGAGGAGTTGCCTCTGAGAGCCGAGAAGCCTTTGAAGGAGAAGGCTTTGGCGTCGGGGTTGAGCTTGGGATCGAGGAAGGAGGACGCGTCCGTCGAGGTGGGAGGAGGGAGGGCAGTCGAGCTGGGTGAAGGGGAGACGTGGGCATGGCCCTTGTTGGAGGAGAACCATCGCTTGGGAGTGAACTTGGAAGCTGGTTTCTCGACTTCAAGAGGAGGGAGGGTAGCGGCCGTCGCGTGTTCGCTCTCGGGGGAAGCGTGATCGTCGTCCTCGTCCTCCGGTTCTCGTTCCGCGACCTCCTCCATCGTTCGAATCCCACTTGGAAGCTGAGGGACTGCTGGAGCGGATGCTGGGGATGATGCTGGTTCGAGAGAGAAAGGTCGCTGCTGTCGGAGGAAGGGATCGTCCGAAGTCGAAGATTGATGGCCGTGCGAGGAAGTGGGACGAGTCGACGAAGTCGTTGGGGACGACCGATCCACGAAGTCAAGGAGGTTGGTGCTGTTGGCGAACGTGAGGGAGTCGATTCCAGGAGGAGGGTAGGAGAAGTTTTCGTCGGCGTAGGGATCGAGAAGGAGCGACCTAGGATCGTCCGAGAAGACCGACCTCGGGGAAGAAGGAAGGTAGGTGTCGGAGGGAGTTCGCTGAGGCATGTCGAAGAGCTGATCCTCTCCTTCGTCCAGGTTGTCGTCGGCTGGGAAGAAGATGTCCGCGTCCGTAAGACTGAGTCTCCTCGATCCTGGTTGTTCGGTTTCGGTGTCGATGTCGAGCAGGAAGGACTCGTCCGAGTCGATGCTGGCTCTGTTGAAAGCGGCCGTGAAGGGACTCGACGGGTCTGCGAATCCATCTGGTGAGAGGAGACCTTCGGCGCTGAGGGATTGGAAGAGACCTCGGGGGAGAAGATTGGTGAGCGAAGCTGACATCGGTCCTGGGGAGCCTAGATCTTCCTCGGTGGAGTAGTCGTCGGTGTGGATGGAAGGAGGGATGGGTCGAGCGTAGTTCGAGTAGGAGTGCCCGTTCGTCGAAGCGAGGTCCTGCTGATGATCGTAGTCGTATCGTCGAGACTGGTTGCTGGGAACACCTGGTCCGAAGTCCTCGAATCCAAAGACGTCGTTGAGCGAGAAGGAGGAGGGGACCTGAGCTGGAAGTCCTGGACCGAAATCCGACGAGGATGCGACCGGTTCCGTTAGTTGACGACGACGATGAAGAAGACTGAGAGGAAGTTGCTGGATAGGAAGATCGAAGAGTGAAGTAGGATGGGAGGTCGAGGTGGACGGAGGAGGATGAGGGTTGGACGTGGAGTGTTGACCGTAATAATCGTTCTCGACGGATCTCGGTTGAGGAGCTCCAAACGGAGCGAACGACGACTGCTGTTGTCGAACCTCAGCCTCGAAAGCTGCTACCGCTTCCTCCTTCGCGACCTCCAGCGATGCCTCCTCGTCCCTAGCCTTCATGTCCAACTCCTTCACTTCGACTCCCAACGTTCCCAACCTTTCCTCGACCGCCACGAGCTGCTCCCTCTTCGACTTCGTCTCCTCCCTAACCTCTCCCTCCCTCTTCGTGATCGTCGCGTTACTCTCCTCCATTTCCTCCCTCTGAACCCTCATCTTCTCCTTCGCCTCGTTCACCTGCTTCGTCAAAACCTCGATTCTCGCCAACACCGCGTCCCTCAGCCCTTCCGTCACCTTCAATTTCTTATCCGCTTCCCTCTTCCCTGTCTCAGCCTGTCGTTTCCCATCCTCGAGAGCCTTGGTCCTGCTCTTAACCTCGAGACGATCGTTGTCCTCCTCTCGTTTTCGAAGTCGAAGCCCGTCGAGCGAACCTTGGAGCTGAGCTTGAGCTGCTTCACTTGCGGCTGAGGATTGACCGAGCTGGGAACAGAGGTCGGCTGTGGAGGTTTGGGAGGCGAGGAAGGCTGCGTGGAGTTCGGCGAGAGCTGGGTTGGTAGAGAGGAGGAGTGGGTCGATAGGTGGGAGGAGGGAGGAAGGGTCGGAGGATGGAGAGGAGGGAAGAGAGGAGGGAGGGTGAAGGTCGGCGGAGGAAGTCGATAGTGTCCGTTGATGTTGTTGTTTTTCTTGTTGTATAAGGGGTCGTTGTTGATGAAGAGGCAGGATATGATGTTCGATTGACGGAGGGGAAGGAGTCGGCGTTTCAGGAGGGGAGATCGTGATTTGATCGATGCTGGGACGACGAGATCTCGGACGAGCTGCTCGAGTCGTGGACCTCGATGGCGACGAAGGAGAAGCGTTGAGCGACGCCGAATCCGTTCCGGAGACTGCCTTTCGAACAGCTGGGGTAGTAAGAACGAAAGCAAAATGACGAGTGAGCTCGAACGAAAGATGCAGCTGGCGGCCTAAACCTCCCTTCCCTTTCCTTCTTCCCTTTTAAGCTCGCGTAAAGGGTCGGACTCACCAGCAGCTACAGGATCTTCCGAACCGTCCAAAGCCTTCAACCCTATCACCCCAGCCCTCATCTCGTCCTCTCCAGCCGAAGGGTCCATCTGACTCCTCACCGACCCAGCCATCCACCATCTTCCGAAAATCCCAATGAACCAAACCCCAGCGAGAAGGGATTCCTTCTGCTCTGCGTCCAACCAGCTCGCTGCCTTGTGAGCTCCGCCTCGTCCCTTGACCGAGAGGAGCTGGTTAGGGGAGACCGTGACGAGACTGAAGAAGGCGAAGTCGCGGAGGATGTAGGGTGGAGTTCGAAGGGAGATGGAGACCCTGTTGGCGAACCTGAAGGGGACGAGGTGGGACGGGGACGCTCCGGTGGAAGAAGGTCCCGAAGTCGAGTCTGACGAGGTAGGTGGACGAAGGAGGGTGGGATCCTGATGAGTTCCAGCGGTGCGAGGGTTGGAAGACGACGTTGAGGTCGAGTTGAGTCCGTTGGGCTGGAGGTGTCCGACGGAAGGAGAGAAGTCGTCGAGGTCGGCGTCGGTCGGAGGGGAAGGCCGGTGAAGTTCTCGAAGGTGGCGACGGAAGGATAGTTCGGTGAGGTACGACCTGAAGGAAGCGTCCGTGGGGTTGGAGACGAGAGCTGACGGGGGGAGGAAGGAGAGGAGGTCAGAAAGGGAGAAAGGGAGGGGAAGGAGAACGTGATATGAACAACGTCGTCGGGTAAGCCTTAGGCGATTCCTACAGTCTACAAACGAGCCCGCAAACTTATTCCTTCATCTCACTAACCCCTCTGCAAGCGTCTCTACAGATGCTGAGATTTTGGGAGAGTGGGGATCTGCCTTCCCAAGATTTGAGGTCCCCAAAGTTCGAGCTCTCATCCTTCCTCCCTCCCCTTCCCTCTCCTCTCCCTTCCTGCCTCCTTCGCCTCTTCTCCTGGCGATCTACAAGAAAGATAGACTCACCGAGGGCTCCAACGAGTACGAGGAAGAACGACCAGAAGAGAATAATCTTCATTCTCTCCATGGTTGGGCCGATAAGGCCGTCCTGGGAGACTGCTTCCATCGAGTTAGACCCCAAAAGCAGACCGAGAAAGGCAGCGGATCCCATGCAGAGAAAGAGTCGCTTCCAGTCCTGAACGGGGAGGCCAGGAGAAGGAGAGAGAGCAGAGGCGGCTCGGGGTTGAAGGCGGAGAGAAGGAGGAGGAGGAGGAGGGAGGTTCGTAGGGGGAGAAGAGGGAGACAGGGTGGGAGACGATCGACTTTGGTGGAAGGAGGACGAGAGAGAGAACAGAACCACAGGTCAGCTCGTGGTTTCTATAGAAAAACGAGGTTTATATCTCACCTCTCTGCCAACCGTGAAGCACAGGGGGGAGAAGTGGAGGTCGATGCTATAGAGGGGACGGAAGGGGAGGAGGAGGGGAAGGGTGGAAGAGGTTGAAGGTGAGCTAGTCTTGCTTTGGGAAAATCGACCTCTCGAAGATCCGGGTCTGCTCGCGCGTCTTTTTTCTGGCCTTCAAAAGATGAAAGATATCGCGAAGGGACCGTGGCAGAAAGGCAACAGTGCACTGAAGACTTCTGAGGTGAGGAAGTGAAGATTTGCCCGTCTCGGCTTCTCTGAACGTTTCTCGCGTTCTGGACGAGCTTTGGGAAGGCTGACGACGTCGGTCTTAGTGTTTTCGCTGATCCTTCTATCCACCTGCCCGTTTTAGAGGGGCTCTCTCATATCCAGAACGAGCTAGCTTGGAATCTCGACTGTATTTACCGCAGTCTTTGGTCGAGTCGTCGAGCCAGCAGTTCGTCGCGCTTCGCGTCCACGCCGTCCAGCTTCTTTCTTCTCGTCTCCAACTCCTTCTTCTCCCACCACCCACAAGGCGGGTACCGAGGCAGAGATAAACCACAACCTTATATAGCGAGCGTGAACTCGAGCGAACCACGACACGAGAAATTACGAAACCGAAACCGACCTTCTTCCACCTTTCGAGGCTCGACAGATCAACCGTGAAGCTCCCTGTCCCAACGAAAGCCACAACGAGAAACCAGTCAGTCGGCTTGATCTCTTTTCACTGCCATGTTTCCTACTACCGCTCCTCCCAACGAGCAACAGCGAAAATCGCACTCACATCGTCATGACGCCCTTGATCCTGTAGGGCACCTCCTCCGTCTCGTGCATGATCTTCTTCCTCCCACTGGAGGGAGCGACGGGAGGTAACCTTCCCTCCTCAGCGGAGTAGATAGCCTTGGAAGGATGGAGTTGTTCGAGAACGGCCGTGTAAGTGGGAGAGGCGGTCGGAACGAGGGAAGTGGAGTCTGAGTCTTCAACAGGAGCGGCGATGCTGGTAATTCCGCGAAACAGGGTTTAAGGTTAGGGATGGGAAGATGGGGAGAAGTTGGGGAGGAGGAGGAGTCGGGAGGGAGGAGAGGAAGGTTGAAAAGGGGAGGAGAGAGATGGGGAGGGAGGAGGAGGGAGGAGGGACGAACGCTTTCCCCTCCGGAGACGCGAGGAGGAGGTTGGTGAGGTGAGCTTGAGTGATGACGCTCGTGTTAGGGTAGTTTCTTCGAGTCTATCCGTACGAATCCCAAAAAACAGGAGCAAGTGAGAGATGTAGAAGAGAACGAGGAGTCGAAACGATGGGTCGAGCTCACATCTCGTTTCCAGTACTGAGTCCATCCAAGCCGTCATGATAATCAGCTCTCTCCTTCTATCTCAGATAGCCTTCTTCTACGTATCAAGTACTCACAGGGTTGAACGCTACATCGCTGGCAGCGGTACCAAGGACAGCATACTCCTCCGGCCTTGACCCAGGAGCAGGGTAACGGTTCTTGTCCGCCAACGGAACTCCTCCCGAAACACCAGCGATAGAGATCTTCTGTTCTGTTTGAAACCCACCCATCCATCGCATCAGAGGGTCAGCTTTCAATCACTCGAAGAAGAAATCACGCAGAGGAGAAGGGGACGCACCAACTTTCTTCCAAAAGCTGGATCGGATGAGGGAGGAGGGGGAACGAGCCGAGGTCAGCTTCCTTCTTTCGACTCTCTCTCCCTCGCTTCTTCTACCAGACTTACCCCTTTGGCGCCACGTGATAGAGGTCGGGGTTCCCTGACATGGGAGGAATCTTGGGCGGCATTCCTGGCTAGGAGGGATGGGAGGAGGAGAGGAGAGGAGAGGGAGGGAGGGAGCAGGTGGACGTCTGGAGGGCGGGCGAGGGGGTGGGGAAAGGCGGAGAGAGGAGCTGAAAGCTTTCCTTCGCGACCGTTCACTTTTCTCTCTCTGTAGATGATTTCGAAGAAGGGGGAGGGAGTAGAGAATGAGATCGTTAAGACATAAGAAACAAGAAACAGCACAAGCAACAACCAAAGAGAGCGGAGATCTAGTCTGAACAGTCAAGTTTATCCCTCGAAAGCCTTCGCCTCCTTCAGATCGATTCCGAACTCGTCCTCCGCCATCTTCTCGAAACTCCTCTGTAAGGAAGAGAAGGAAAAGATGGGAAGGAATGATGGTTCAGCAACAGTAGTGATGAGAAAGTGAGAAAGGAAACGAAAGACGAGACGAACCTGCAGCTGCTCTTCGACTCCACCCGTCTCCTTTCCAGTGAAAGTGTACACGAACCCTGCAGAATGAATGAAAGATTAGCTTCGGACAAAGGATCGACCTAGGAGAAGAGGCTACACTCACATTGCTGAATCTTCGAGAGCCAGAAGCCGATATCGATGACCGACAGAGCGAATCCAAACAGCCATAGATCTCGCTTTCCTCGAACCCAGCGACGCAGACCGACTTCGTAGAGGGAGAGTGTGGAGAGAGGAGAGGTGAGAGCGAATCCTCGAGCGGCGGATCGAGCCGTGAGGGCTACACGATTCGATGGCGATCCGAGAGATTGGTTGGCAGCTTGAAGCATTCGTTGAGATCGAACGAGGAAGATGAGCTCCCTGGGGATCAATCGTTCGTTGTCGAGCATCGCCTTCATGCGACTAGAAACGAAAAGAGACGTGCAAGATGAAGGAATGACTGGTCAGATCGCGGTTCTGGGCTTCGACGAAGAAAGGGAAGAGAAGGACAGGTTGAATTCGCACTCACTCTCTGATCTCCAGCTGAAGCTCGTACTCTGTTAAGCTCTCCCGGTGAAGGATAGCAGCACTCTTTGGCGCGTGCTTGGATGCGTGGAGACGGGTGGGTCGAAGGAGAACCGAGGATGCAAACCTGATGAGAGAGAAAGAGGGAGACGCCTCAGAGAAGAGCTCGTCGCGTCGAGGAGGGAGGAAGAGAGAAGGGAGACGAACATATCACTGTCGAAGGTGACTCCCCAAGCTAGAGCAGTCTCCTCAATCTTCGGGATGTCGAGAACAAAGATCGACCTCCAAAGCGTCGAGTATTCTCGCTTGAACTTGTCGGAGAGGGAGATGTCTAAGAGGGGAGAAGAGGTGAGCACGCGTCGAGGAAGAGCTCGAAAAGGAAGGAAGATCGTGCTCACAAAGGCCGTGATCTACGAGAACGATTTGAGGTTTCCGAGGGTTAGATGGATGAGGTCGAACGAGGATGTTTCCGGGATGAGGATCGCAGTGCACCTTCGACAGTGAAACGTGGAAGAGTCAGCTCGACGCGTCGAAAGGTTCGGCGAGGGAAAGACCAAGCTCACCCATCCCCATTCAAAGATCTGGCAGGCGAAACACTTGAGCACAGTGTCCATAGTAGTCTTGAGAGAGAGGTTCCAGCTCTGCAGCTTCGCCTTGTCGTCGATCTTGCAGCTGAAGAGACGAGAGAGAGAAGAGGAACGACGAAGGAAGAAAGAGCTGTCAGCGTCAGAACGAGGCTTCTGCGGATTTGAAAGGGAGAGAGCATAAGAGACCAAAATATTGTTGGTAGACTCACGCGTCAACAAACTCCATGGTAAGGACCTTGTCGGTCGAAAGATCGGCGTAAACGGCAGGGACGTGAACCTTGCCTCGCAGGGAAGGAGTCGCGTCGAGGAGTTGAATTGTCTTTCGAGCGTTGGCGGCTGGGAAAGGGAGACGAGACGCGAGGAGTAGATATGTCAGTCCCACGAAGATATACGGAACAGGACGAGGGACGGAGTCGCGTGCCTTCGTTCAAGAAGCTAGTCTCTTTCCTCATCTGCTCCGAGACGTAAGACGCGACGAAATAGGTCGGCAGGTCGAAAACCTTCTGCATCAAGTACATCATCGTCCGGTAAGACCCTGTTCGTGAATGGGAAAATAAGAAATGAGTTGTGAGCGAGGACGCGAGGAGGGAGTCGGAAGAGGAACCAGAGATCGAACTCACAGAGATCCCACTCCAGTTGAATCGGAATCGCAGGCTTCTGAACCTTCACAGCGACCTTCCTTCCATCCTTGGTCGTCGCTCGGTATACTTGAGCTATCGAAGCACTGGCGAAAGGAGCGTGCTCGAAGGACTCGAAAACGTCGTCAGGCGAGGCTCCGAACTCCCTGACGAGAAGTGGTAGGATCTTCTTCCACGGCACAGCGGGAGCGTCGTCGACGAAGGAGGAGAAGGCAGTTCGGTAGGGAGTGGGGAGGACTTGGGACTGGGTAGCGATCTGTTGACCGAGTTTGATGTACCTGGGAGGGGAGAAGAACAAGAGGGAGAGGTGAGGTGAGCGAGCGCGAGGCCAGGGGAAGAAGAGGTCGACTCGACTTACAGGCCACCATTAGTCTCTATGAGATTGGTGATGCGCTTAGCAGACCGAACGTGAAGGTCGTTGAGGGAGTCCGATCCCGGTTGGAAGTTTATCTTGACTGAGAGGAGGAAGGAACGAGAGCAGAGAAGAAGGGTGAGCTTGAGCTCGAAGGAAGGAGAGGGAAGCGTCAGCTCGTCCGAGCTCACAATCGAGAGTGACCACCAGTCTGGAAGCAGAAGATCAAGGTCAGAGTTCGTTCATTAAGCCACAAGGAAGTTGGTGAGAAGCTCACCCTGTCCATAGCGTCCTAGCTGTTCGTTGGAGGGAGTCTTCGAGAAAGAAGTGGTCGGCGAGGTAAAGGGAAGCGGCCGAGAAAGCAAAGATGTTGGATCGCTTCTTGGCCTGTCGAAGCCAGAGAGGTTGAGCGTAGTAGGCTGCCTGCGCTGGTGTGTAGACCTTTTTGGGGAGTGGCCGAGCAGGAAAGTCGGACATGGAGGGTTGCTGAGGGTTAAGGGGAGAGAGACAAGGGAGGAGGAGGAAAGCGAGCTCGATTTCGTCCCACCTCGGAAGCCCCATACGACGACACCCGAAGAATCAAACAATCTTCTACTTACCCTTCATCTCGACCCAGAAGCTATTGGTCTTGAACAGATGGTAAGCTCCCCCCTTTCCCGCTCTAAAAAACCTGCCCCAGAAGCCTTGGAAGCTCACAACGTCTCCTTCCTTCCTCCCTCTCCGCGTCCCTTTCCAGTCTACCTCAGATCCAACGACCTTCCCTCCATCTCCCTCAACCAACTCTATACTCAGCTCGGCCCCGATAGCAGCACCTCTCTCCACTTCGACTCCCCTCCCTCCCCAGCTGGCTGCTCTGCTCCAGTCTCTTTCCCAAACACGCTCGGTCCTCGGAGTGCTGCTTCTTTCGCGGACGGCTGGATCGTCTAGCAGCAACACGACCGTCATCAGATCTCAAGGGAGTCCGTTCGAGGGTACAAAGGGTAGGGAGTACGCTGCTCGGATCGGGAAGATGGTCAGGAACGTCGAGGAGGGCTGCTCGATGGAGGGAGGTCCAGCTGGAGGAGCAGAGGGAGATCAAGCTGGAGTGAGTTCAGTTTCCCTCGAGCTCTACGAGCTCGTCTTAGCAGAATCTGGCCTGACGGAAGAGCTGAATATATTTCCTTGCGGTGATCACTCAGGATGCTTTGAAGCTGTTGCGGATACGGACGACGAAACACGAGCTCATCATCACTCCAGGTGAGCCTTCAATCTCTCTCTTGTTCCTCCTGGAGCTCAGTGGACCTCGTTCGCTGATCTTTTGTCGCCTTTGTTGTATGCGTAGATCCCAACTATGTCCTGGTAGTCCTTCAGGACCCTGCGCAGTAATCTGAGCGAGGGCATTCTGAAGGCTGCTGGGAAGGAGGAGAGCTCGCAAGGAAGGAGGGCAGGATGGATGGAATGAACGACTTTGACGCCCAATAAAATCAACTTGACTTCTGGAAGACAATCTGGCCATGTTCATGAGACGGCGATCTTCCCTGGCGAAATTATTGAGAAATAAATACAAAGAACACGTCGATTTCAGCTGGGATTGGCTCGGCGAGCAAGCAGAGGATTCGATCTTGTTCCCAACTCCTTCCATCCCGTCCTCGTCCATTCAAAAAGAAGAAGCCAGCTCCCTCTCTCTTGCTCTTCTCTCTGTACATCAGACTCCACTTCCCCACCGTTCACACGAAGGTTTTCCCTCGAGCCAAGGCGGCTCTCCCACAGAGAGAAGAAGGTTCACGTCGACCACCCGCGCCTCCCTCCCTCCCTTCCCTTCTTCTTTTCGCCCTTCCCTCCCCCTCCTCCCTACCCTCAAGTCGAACAAATGTCGTATCAGCGTGACTCTCAGCCTCGGAGTCCAGCTTCTCCTCACTTCTACGGACCCAACGGCACAGATGTAGGACGGAACGGACTTGTGAGTTGCAGAAACGAGAGAAGCCAAAAGCTCATCGCAGCTCCTTCCTCCTCCCTTCCTTCCTTTGCAAGAGCTGTCCTCCCCAGCTACATATCGAATCTGAGCTCACGCAACTTCTCATTATACTTACCTCTTCACTCAGCCATCTCCTATATCTGGTCGTTTCCCTCCTATCGCCGCTCGAGGTGGCAACTTCATCCAACCCGTCTTCCAACCTCCGTCGCGTCCTCAAGCTCGTCGTCCTTCCCAGGGATCTTCCCTCTCGTTTCCCTCACCACCACCTCATCAGCAACCTCCTTCCCCCATCCAAGCCGTAGATCCGAATCGACAAGCGTCGCCATCCTCGCCCAATCACCCTTACGCTCTCGCAATCCCTCGAGGTCCAAGGAAGGGCTCGCAAGAAGGACCTTTCCTCGGAGCTCAACCGACGAACGGCAGGCAGGATCAGTACGGTCCCGTCGCAGGAGGAGGATACTACCCTACCTCAGCAACAGGATCTCCATCAGCAGCCTCTTCATCCGTCTACTCCCAACCCTCACCCAAGGAATCCAGCTACCTTCCAACGTCTCCTCGAGGACCTCCTTCCGAGTCGAGAGCTCCTCCTTCCTCCTCGCGAACCCACCACCCTCAGCACTACCCTCTTCAATCACCCTCCGCCTCCTCCCCTCAGGACTACGACCCTCGAAGACCGCCCTCTCCTTCCAACAGTCATCACTCCAAATCCTCCTCTCTTCCTCTCGCTCTTGCATCGCCGACGTCGACCAGGCACCACCAAAGCAGGACGTCAAGCGACCCCAGTTTGAGAGTTGGCACGACGAGCGTAGGTCGAGAAGGGCGAGGAGGCAAGCTGGGAGGTGTGCACGAAGAGGGCTACGGGGAAGATGGAAGGTTGGACGAAGTCGAGTCGAGAAGTAGGAAGGGATCTATGGATCATCATCCGACGAGGGGATCACCAGCACCGTCGCCCTCTTCGTTCTATCCCTCAGCCATCAACGGAGGACGAGGAACTGTTCCTCCTCCTCGACCGCAACCTCCAAGCCACGGTCTCTACTCTCCTCCTGACGCCAACTCGTCCTTCCCTACTCCTCTCCATCCCCCCCGACCCAACAACCAGCGAGGCACCTCGTCTCCAAGCGTCGGAACTCAGTCGCTCTCGGCAGGATCACCGTCTTCGAGGACGTCCCAGTACCATCGTTCAAGCTCAGACGTCTACAGGTCGATGATGCCTGGAGGCGGAGAGGGTCCCTTGGAGGAGTTTGGAGTCGGCAGTCCGAAGAAGGAGAAGAGTCTCACGCCTAGGAAGAGCTCTGGAGTTCTCAGGAGCTTGTTCGGGAAGAAAAAGGACTCCATCTCTTCTCCCTCACCCCCAGTACCCAAGTCCTCGATATCTTCTCCGCAGGCTCCTCCACCTCCCGACGGAACACGCACACCAAACCGAGGAGGAACAGATGGAGCGTCACCTCGCCAGCAGCACGCGTCGCCAGCTTCGCTTTCCGCCCCAAGAATGTCGGTGGATCGTCGTCCTAGCTTCGACAACTCCCTGAACTCTACTCCCTTCGATCCTCCATCAGCTTCAACTTCATCACCTCGCTCCAATCAACCCCCCTCCGCGTTCAAGCTATCCTCCCCTCCTCCTCGACTCACTCCTCCTCGTCGCTCCGATCCCACTCCAGCTCGCTCACCCCCTTCGAACGCGTCACCGGGACCATCTTCGAGCACCTCGCCTCATCCTATGACCCATCTTCGACGAGGAAGCGACGGATCCTCCTCCTCTTCCCTTTCCTACCTCGCCGGAGCCGCACCTCTCGTTCGATCGCTCTCCTCCTCTCCTCCCTCTTCCTTCCAACCTCGCCTTCCAAATCCCGCTCTCCAACCTCACCTCAAACCCTCCGGATCCCTCAAACTCCTCGAGCTTCCAAGCTTCGAGTCGGGACTCATGTTCGAGGCCTCAGGAGAGGGTAGAAACTCGATGGGCATGGCGGGAAGCCGATCCTCCAGGTCTTCGAAGGACGCGTTGGCGACTCTGGGGAAGCCGATAGAACGAGACGATAGCTGGGGAGCGGTTTACGCGGCAGCTCAGCCGAAGGAGCAGGAACCCGAGAACGATCAGGTTTCGAGGCAGTCGACGTCGACGACGAGCGAGTGGGAGGTGGGAGGAGATTTGGACCGAGCGATCAAGGACCTTGGGCAGATCGCGCCCCAGCCGACACCAGCATTCGTACCAGCTCCGTCTGCAGCAACTGCTTCGCTCAATCTCTCTCGGCCACCTCCTATAGTTCCTCTACCAGCTTTACCACTTCCTCCAGCTCTCCCAACATCCCTCTCCAAGCCGCTCTCTCCTCCAACCACTCCCTCCTCGCGAAAGCCAACTCACCTCTCCATCGCCGTCGGTCTCCCTCGACCCGGAAGTGTGCCCTCCAAAATCTCAGTCGTCGACTCCTCAAAGCCACAACACCAGACGGCTCCTCTGCAGATTCGTCGTCGTCCCTCGGATGAAGCAACAGCGATCGTCGTTCGAGTCGAGGAAGGACCTTCCACACCTCCGGTCTCCTCAACTTCGCTTGAGAAGAAGTCAGAGCATCGACGAGCGAGCAGCTCCGCTTTGGCCATCCTCGCAAAGTCGCAGAGCGACGCAGCGACTCTGGTCCTTCCAAAGGGAGACGCTCCTCGACCCACCGTCCCTCGACAGCTCTTGACGACCCGAGCAGCTCGAGCGTTGAAGATCCCGAGACCGATCCGACATGGAGACCTCGCAGAAAAGATGATGCAGTGTCTTCAAACGTGAGTTTCAACCTTCCACTCCTCACTTCGAATCTCGAAACCTCGACGCTGATTCTTCTTCAACGCGACTTTTCTTCCTCGCAGCCTTCAAAGCACCTCGGCTCGAGCTCCCCTCATCCGAGGAATCCTCCTTCCAGTACTCCACGACGACGAGAGACGAGGATTCGACCCTCGACAGGTGGACGATAACAAGGCGATGAGAGGAGCGTGCTTCGACTGGCTCGTCACGCTCCTTCAGAAGGGGATTTGGTTGGAGCAGACGGCGAACGAGAGAGGTGCTGTTTTGGAGGCTGTGGCTGCTCTGTTGGAGAGGTGAGTTCCAGACCTTTTTTCAGCCTTTCGAGCGAGGGAAGGCGAATCCAAACTGACCCGTTCTTCCTCCCATTCCTTCGTCTCCGCGCCCAGTCCCGCTCTGTCGATCCAAGCTTTGGAGACCGATCCCGTCGACAGGCAGATCTTCAGGAAGATCATGAGGACCGTCGTCTCGTTCGTGATGACCAAGCTCAGCAGCAAGGGGATCTTCCAGAATACTTTGAGCTTCGCGGGTCGAATGCTCGGTGCGTTCCCTCCCCTCTACCGTTTCTCTCCTTCCAGTCCCTGCGTTCTTTCACTAACGAACTTTTCCTTCTGTTCCGTTCTCGCCAGCCTTCGCTTTCTTCCGAGTCGATGGAATCGCCCAGCAGCTCCTCACGGCACTCCCTGTCACAAGGATTTCGCTCACAAGGCTCGAGGCTCAAGTTTATCAGTCGGAAGCTGCTTCGTGAGTTCTTCGACGCGTCTGCTCGACTTCCTGCCTCTCATCTCCCTCTCTCAATCCTGATATCTCGTCTTTTTACACTCCAGGGACGACAACACCTACGTTCACGAGACGGAGTCCTTCCCAGCTCATCTCGCGCCGTTCGTCTTCGAGGATCCTCGAAAGTACCTGTTCTCACTCGGATCAGCCATCTGCTCGTTCGACGATCCAGATGACGACGCTGCGTTCAGGTTCCAACCTGGGAATTGGCTGAGGCGTTGGCAGGTAAGCTTCGAGCTCTCCAGACGCGACAGTCTTTTCCCTTTCGGAATCTGACTTTTCTTCACCTTTTCCTTCTCCAGTCCGACGACTCGGAGCTCTTCTTCGCCTTCTTCCGGGCCTACCACAAACAACTCGTCTCCTTTTTTCCCTCGGTCGCCGACTCGAACCCACAACGGAGAATGAAACCCTCCGCTCTTTTGGCTCTCCCTGGATATGCCCGTGAGTTGAGTCGCGTCGCCTTTCTCTCCGACTTTCTACCTTCGCTGACTTCATCCTCCTTGTTCTTGCAGATGTTGCCACCATCTTCGCCAACAAATGCCTCTCCTATATCCAAGGAAAGGTCGTCTCCGTCACCACGACCGCTTCCTCCTCGACCTTCAATTCGAGCGAGACCGCTTTCGCAGCTGCTTCAGGGAAGCCCTCCGTCCTCGAAAACGCCAACCGAAGACTCAGTGAGACCGTCAACTTCCTCCTCGCTACTCCAGCTCTCGTCGATATCCAATCTGGAACCGAGGTCGAAGGGACGAAGGTCTGGGGAGCCATGAGCGACGTTTGGATTCGATTCTCCGTCGGGCGAACAAATCTCTACGAGCCCAAGGGAGTCTTGTAAGTCTCAGTCGTCCTTTTCCTCTCTTAACGGCTAGTGAATGTTCTCTGACCGCTGTTATCTCCTCCTTCACAGCTGCCTCTTTGACCTCCTCGACTCGATCGCCGACCTCGCTCCCGACCCTTTCAAGGACACGACGATCTTCATCCCACCTGCTCCCTCGGCCGCCTTCTCTACCTCCTACATCATCTCCACTCTCGAGATCATCCTTCGGAACGGAGATCACGCCCTCACGCTCTGCAAGTGTATCAGTTTCGTCTTCCAGCACTGGGAAACCCTCACCGCGTCTCCGTCGGATCGAGATCGTCTTCTGGAACTCCTCCTCGAGCGGGAGACCTTCGAACGCGTCGCCCTCTTCTGGTCGACTTCGGTCAGGTCGTATTTGTGAGTTCCTTTCACTCTCAGCTTCGCTCTCTTGGCGCAGAAGCTGATCCTCTCGATTCTTTGTAGCGTCCGACTCATCGTCTTCCGACTCTCCCACGTCAAGACCGTCGTCGGAGAAGATAAGAAACCCACCATAACCGAGGTCCTTTCCCTCAAGATGCTCAACGTTCGACTGGAAGCCGTCCGCCGTCGATTCTCTGAGCTCGAGCCATCCGTCCTCGGAGCTCTTCTCGAGGAGGAGGAGGTTCCTCCCACCGCATCGTCGATGCAGGAACACCACTCGATTCCCGGAGGAGCCAACATCTCTCGCAGTCGATCGACGATCTCGATGGTCCCAACGTCGTCCGTGGATTCAGGTCGAACATCGGAGGATGGGATGCCCTCGAGGGAGAACCTCTCTGGACCCAGTCGCGTCGAGGGAGAAGGAACGGGAGCAGCCGAGGTCATCGCGGGAGGAGGAGCTCTCGGGAAGGCTACTCAATGGTTCAAGAAGAGTTTCGCCAAGAAGAAGAGGAGTAGAAGCGCCAACAGTCTCGGAGCGGCGAGCTCGAGTTCGTCCGTCGTATCAGGGAAGTCGTTACCAGGAATCTCCGAGGTCGCCGACGAAGAGGTCGACCAACCCAACTCCAACCTTCACCCTCTCTTCACCCCTCTCCCAACGGCCCCCAACCCAGCGGACGTCCTCTCTCCCACTCGGCCGTCCTTCGAATCCACGCCAGCATCCCCACCCGATTCGTTCTTCTCGGAGAAAGCAGAGGACGCGCTTCTCTCCGCCGACATTTATCGAGTTCGAAGCGGACTCGCTCTCCCTCCCATCTCCCTAACGGATCGATCCAGCTCTTTTTCCTCCTCCGAACGATCCACCACCGAGTTCTCCTCCTTCGAGGGCGACGGCGACCACTCCAACGCGACGTCTCGCTCAACTACTCCAACTTCGGCTCGACCAGGAAATCAAGGCGTCTTCTCCTTCGAGTTCGCTACCTCCCCCCTCTCGGACTCCTTCGACATCCCAGCACCTCCCATCTTCTTCCCTCCTACTCCCACGGAAGCCAACAACGCCTCCCATTCAGCATCGTCGGCTCCTCCCTCGCCGTCACCTCGGATGAGTCGTTCGTTCTCGAGGAGGTCGAGCTTGCTCACTCCTCTCGCTTTGAGTGTACTCGAGAGTCTCGCCGAGACTGGAGAACAACCCAAGAGGGTGAAGTCGAGAGAGGCGAAGGAGAAGGGCTACGACAAGAAGCTTCATCCTTACTGCGTTCGCTTCTTCGCCGAGATGGAGGATACTCTTCTGGAGTACCAAGAGTGAGCAGTCGCGTTCCTCCTTCTTCTCTTCCTCAACCGCGAACCTCCGCTGACATCCCCTTCTCTCTGCATTCCTCAGGTGGTACAGTGAAGAAGGCCAAGGGACCATCGGGGATGGCTCTCCTCCTCGTCTCACAGTGGGATGGTCGTTCCACGACGACGACGAGTGATCCATCCTTTCCTTTCCCCTCTCCTCCCTCCCTCTTTGTCTAGACGCGGCTGGTTCTATCTTTATTCCTCTCTATCCCTTATCGTATCTCTCACACACATCGGTTCCTGTTCGCTCGCTCCTTTACTCTACGCCTCAACTTGCTTATCTTCTGTCTTGCATTCCTTCTTGTTCGTCTCCAACTCTCTCGCTCTCGCGGTGGACTCTCTCTTATATCCTCTCACTCTCCTATGTCTGTTCGTTCTCTTTATTGCCTCATCCTACACCTTATCCGGGGTCGGTTTCGTTCTCCACTGTTGCATCTTCATTCCTTTCCTTCGTTTGATCCGCTCTCTCATGACTCTACCAAAGGACAACTCTCGACGACCCGGCGCGTGTACTTCTCTGCTTGCTTCGATCGGCGAAAGACACGCGTGCTGTTTTGAACCGTTTATCATCGTTGTCGCATTTCCTTTGAAGTATGAAACGGAAACCTCAAAGCTTTACACCCTTATGAACAGAGGTGATTCCGAGCGTGTAGTCGGTCCAAGCTCCTCCCTCTCCCTCCCTCAACTCTCCAGTCTGGAAACCAGCTTCCCGGATCCTAAGAGACGAGAGCGTAACCGAGCAGGAGTCAGTGGGTGAGCTGGGAAATCGAAGAAGAAGGGAAGAGGCGACGTACATCTGAGCGAACTCGGGCTGGGAAGGGAACTTTTCGATGGACTCGATGAGGTACTGGTAGGAATCTCGATCCGACGCGAGGATCTGACCGAGGAGAGGGATCATAGAGAAGGAGTATTGTCGGTAGACGCTGTAGCCATCAACCCAAAGAAGGAAGAGAAGCGGCGAGGTCAGTTTAGAGGGAAGAGACGACGGAGGACGCGAAGGGAGGAGAGACGAAAGGGACGAACCTAGCGAAGAGAGGGTTGGTGACTTTTCCGAACTCCATGCAGGCGAAGGTTCCTCCGGGCTTGAGGACTCGGTAAGCCTCCTCCAGAACGGCGGGGATGTCGGTGCAGTTCCTGATTCCGAAGGCGATGGTGTAGAGGTCGATGGAGGAGGAAGGGATGGTGGAAGGGAGAGCTTGAGCGTTTCCGTGGATGAAGGAGACTTGGGGACCTGAGGTTGGATTGGAGCACGAATGATGAGCAAAGTGAGGTGGTAAGCGATCAGTTTCGGTATGAACGAAGGTCAAAGGAAGAGAAGATGAAGCGAAAGGAAGGAGATCGAAAAAGGTGAGCTCACCTCCGTGATACATTGTCTTCCTGAACCTCTTCTCTCCCTCCTTGAGCATCTCCTGGTTGATATCCAGCACGATGACGCTCACGTCCCTATCGGCGTGCTTCAGTCTTGCGTGGTCGAGGATCCTCTCTGCGATATCTCCGGTTCCACCAGCGACGTCGAGGCACTTCCATCCTTCCTTTCCTCGTCCTCCAGGATCGAGAATCGAGACGAACGAGTCCTTCCACAGACGATGGATACCAAGAGACATGGCGTCGTTCATCACGTCGTACGACGAGGCGACGGAGGAGAAAACTCCTCGGACTTGAGAAAATGGAAAGGAAAAAGATGATGAGCTTGGAAGAAAGAGAGGAAGGAAGGAGGAGGCCAGCAAGAGAGGGAGCTCGCAAAGGAGGGAAGAAAGGGAAGATCGAGCTCACCCAGAAACTCCTTCTCAGCTTCAGGAACAGTTTTGAATCCGAAATGAGTAGTCTTGTCCGACGCGGCTGGGGTGGCCTGGGTGAGAGGGGAGATGGAGGGAGCAGGGGTTGTAGGGGGAGTCGAGACGGGCGAAGGAGGGATGGTGGATTGAGATCTGGCGAGGGAGGAGATCGCACAAGGTCGAAGGAGAGAGGACCGAGGGGAGAATTTGGAGAGCTGTGATATCGAGCACTTCATCGTACGAGTCGGATGAGAACCTCGAGAGGTTGTAAAGGCGGAAAGAAAGGGTAAAAGGGGGGGAGTTGTGGATGGAGGACAGAAGGAGGAGGAGATTTCGTTTTGACCTCGAACGACCACGCCCCTTCTTCCTCTCAAGTCACTCGACGTTCTCCTTTCCTCTCCTTCTTCAGCCCACCAGCTCAAAGCTCACCTCGATCTCTTCTTCCTTGCTTTCTTCTTTCTTCCTCTTCTGTAGCTTGGGATGCTCCGTTCTCAGACTCAACTTATAGGCTAGCTGACTCGCGTTGAATCTTCATCCTGTAGAAACACGCCAAACGAACTTCCACGATGTCGACTTTCAGCCCATGCTGCTTTGCGCTTCCCTCACCCAATCGTCTCGTTCTCCAAGCTGGATAAGTGCAAAGTCCATCTCGCTGGGGTCTATCCGAATCATCTGTATTATATCTACCGGCCCTAGTGAGCCTTTACTCCGGCGGAGCTGCTCGCACGAGAAGAGGAAAAGGTGAACGCGTCGCTCGCTTCTGATCTTTCCTCGTTACCATCTCGGCTGGAGTAATCTCTCGAGCTGTTCTTTCCTCAGTCTGATAGAATTTCCTGAGCCTTAAAGGCTTTTGTCTTTTTCAGCTAAAATTTCCACCCTCTGCCTTTTTTGTCTCGACCTTCTCTTTCGCAACGCCTCTCTTTCTGCAGACTCCGACCTCATTGCTTCTTCACCGTCCACCGTCTCTCTCTTCTTGGATTCGACTAGCACAACCCTCGCATCAGCCATCTCCCTCCATCACCATGTCCTCGACTCCCAATCTCAACCTCCCCGCAAAGGAAGAAGAAGACCAGCAGCAGCAGCATCTCCTTCTCCCTCTCGACGCTCCACCTCCTCCTCCTCCTCCTCCCTCCCAATCGTTCGGTCGCCACTTCTTCCTCAGCTCCGGCTCCAGCTTCTTCCTCCACTCCCTGGCCCTTCAGCGACCCCTCGGTTCTCGGTTCTTCTTTTCCTCGATCTTTTTCCTCTGAAGCTCAAGAGTGGAGGAGAACGTTCGAGGTGAGCTCGACCTTTCCTCCTCTCCTCCTCCCATCTCCTTCCTCCTCTTCTTCGTTCTCTGATCCTCTTTCTCCCTCACCTGGTCTCTTTTCTGCAGATCATTTCCGTCGCCTTCGGTCACTCCTTCCCTTCCACTCCCAACGCCGATGAAGCCTCCCACATCGTCCTCGACCCGTCTTGCGAGGCCAACCACGTCTTCCGAAACGCCGCCCCAGAGAAACTCGTTTCGCTCCTCTGGCTGAGGCAGAGCTTCATTAAGTCTTCTCCTCGTCCCGAAGCGGAGTATAGGCTCCCATCCGTCGTTGACCAGAAGCTAGGGGCAGGCCGCGAGGACGGTGAGGAGGAAACGAAGGTTGGGTCAAAGTCGTGAGTTTCCTCATCTCCTCGTCTCTTCTCTCCCGCTCAAGTTCTCTCTGGCCGACCGTCTTCATTCCTCTGTATCTCCAGCAAACAACACCCTCCTTCCGACTACGTCTTTCCGGAGTACGCTGCGCGAGGTGGATGGCTGCATTCCGAGGAAGAAAACCTCGCTCGATTTCTGGCGTCCGATCCTCAACCGGATTCGAGTGGTTCCTCAATCTGGCAGCAGTATCACAAACTTGTAAGTCTATATCTTACATCGGTCTACTCTTTGATCAAGAGCTGATCACCGTTCTTCGCTTCTCTTCTCTTCTCTTCTCTTCTCCTCAGCATCCCTCCCGATCCGCCAGAGCGTACTTTTAAAGAAGAAGAGGAACGAGGAAACAGATGAGTCCCTTAGAGCAGTTTGAATAGAACAACGAACCCTACGAAGACGAGTCTCGAACCTTTTAAAGAAGAAGAGAAACGACTGAACAATCGAGAGAACGAAGGTAAGCAAAGGCTCGATGAGGGAACGAAGAGACGAAGAGAAGAGAGAAAGAAAGACGAACGGATGAGTCCCTTGAAGCAGTTGGGGACTCATCGAAAGCAAGGAGGAGAACGAGATTTCTAGGGACGAAGCGCAGCAAAACCGAGCGACAAAAACAAAAGAAAGAAAGACTATTTCTAGTAGAGAAGAGAAGAGAGAAAGCTATCTCAACACGTACGAACAACACCACAACGATCGCAAGGGAGCCTACTTCGAGCCTAAGATCTCCGAGCTAAGACGAGCTGCCAAGGGAGGACCTCTTGTCGCTCCGGAGGAGGACGTTGAGGAAGGAGAGGAGGAGAACTCAGTCCTCTCGTTCAAGTAAGTCCTTCGCCCTTTTATTTCCTTCCGTCCTCTTCCCCTCTTCGAAAAAGCCGACGTTGATCTTCGTTCGATACTCGGTTTAAAAGCAACAAGAATCCTCTCCACAATCGAGGAGATCCAATCTCGCAAGAAGGAGAGGAAGAAGACGACTTGGAATCGGACGCGTCGTGGGAATCGAATTCTCATCTTCAAGGTCCCAGCTCTCAGCCTTCTGGTCGGTGAGTGATATCAGCTCAATCTCTTCCTTTCTTCGTCACGGATCTGAACTTATCTTCGCCTTCGCTTGTCACTTCTCCAGTTCGAAATCCAAGGCTCAGAGCTGGAACTCGTAGGACAGGAAGGATCTCATCCTTCTCCTGCCCAAGTCCCCTGGAGCGACGTTGATCAAGATTGCAAAAAAGTTCCAGAAAACTGTGAGTGTTTTCTTCCATCGCTAGTCTCCCTTTCAGAGTCTCGAGTCGAGATCCGCTTGCTAACGCTGATCGTCCTGGTTTTCTCTTTCGTCTTTGCAGCACCCTCGATACTCCGTCCAATCCATGTACACTCACCACCGGCGATACATCAAGTTCTACTGTAAAGCCGTGAAATCCCTCAACAGCGAAGGATCCAACGTCTCTGTCGACTCGCTCGTTCCCATCTCGCGCAACAGCACTAATGCTAGATGGACGACGGAGGAGGACAGCGATTTGGTTTCGATCCTGGTTCATCGAAAAGGAAGCAAGGCCGAGGCGTTCGACGCTTTCGCGGATAAGGTGGGTGTTGCTATCTCTCCAACTACACGTCGAGACCTTTTCTTTTCCAACCGCGTCGGCTGATCGCAAAGCAATCTGACCTCTTTCCTTCTTCCTTTCCTGAACAGCACCCTCGCCGACCTGCATGCAAAGCTGCCGCTCACTACCAGGATCACAGAAAGAGGATGGAGCAAGAAATCGCCGCGATCCAGAGGAAGGAAGGGAAGAAGTCCAAGGCAGCCGTCGTTTCGGAATCGGCAGAGTTGGAGGACGACTCCATGAAGGACGACTCGACTTCGGACGACGACGACCAGAACAGAGCACTTGAACCCTCACGCTCAACTACCTCAACTTCCAGCTTCCTCATCGATAGGAAACGTCCCCAGGAATCTCAGCAGGGATCGTCGAAGAGGAAGAAGATCAACTCTCCTCGAAACGCCGTCGCGCCTCGTCAAGGTCGTCGTTCTCGAACCATCAGCAGAACCGCTCTTCCCAATCCTTCTCCTCTAAACCTGCTGCCTCCGGATCAAGCTTGCCGCTCCATCAACCTGGAACTTCGCTCCTGTCTTCCACTCAACGCATCGATCCAGGATCCTCCTCCTCCTCCTCTCACCAACCTCCCGCCTCCACCTCATCCTCCTCGCACGCTTCTCGACTCCCAAACCCTTGCACCTACTCTCAGCCTCCCGTTCCTCCTTCTTCTCAAGCCCGACCCACCTCCGACTCCGAGGACGAACGGGAACCAACCTCCTTCCTCGCCCTCGGAGCTCGACCCATCTCCTCCTCTCCCACCTCCCCTTGCTGCTGGTTCTGTGGCTTCAGCAGCGACGACTCCGAGGACACCTTCAAGGGACTCCCTCTTGCCGCTCAAAATCCAAACAAGAACGGAGAAGTCGAGAGGATGAAGGAGAGGTTGGCGTGCGACGTGTGCGAGTCGACGTGGGAGAGAAGATTCGTGAGAGGATTGAAGCTCGCGCCAGGAGTGGCGGAGATGGGAGATCTGGAGAGGTTGGCTTGGGTTACGGGGTTTGTGATTGAAAAAGGATTGCAAGCTAGGAAGGATTGGGTGTATGGACGAGGAGAGTGATGAAGAAGGGGAAAGGGAGGGGAGACGGAAGGACGCGACGAGGTTTCAGGTTGTTCGTTCGTTCCTACTCTAGCTTATCTTCTGTACCATTGTAGCTCGCCAAACCATAACATATTAACGAAAATCTTAATCTCCAGTCTACACATGCCCATCTCGTCTCAACTCTTTTCGTCTCTCGTTCAACCTTCGTTTCGTTCGATCTCTCCTCTGCCTCTTGATGACCTTTCCCACCCAGTCTTCGTCTCTCTCAACACACCTAGAAAACGGAAGTAACAAGCTCATGAGAGAAAACGGACTGATAGAACAACCTACGAACCATCAGAACTTCAATCTCAAGAACAAAATGAAGATCTCTCTCGCGGCCCTCCTACCAATCCTCCTCCTCCCTCTCCAACCCCCACCTCCCTCCTTCCACCCTTCAACCTCACTAGCCCAATCATCATCCTCATCCCCACCCACCTCTACCTCATCCCCGATCCCCCAGACTTCTCCTCCCCTGCCCTTTGTGTCCAGGTTCCGTCGCTTGATCACAGGCAAAGGCACGACCACTTCCTTCGCCTTCTGAATCTCCTTCTCCTTCCCCTTTGAGCTCTTCCTCTTAGCAGGAGGAGGAGGCGGGGGCGGTGGGAGAGCTGAGGCGAGGGGAGGTGGTGGGGCGGCGAAGATAGACTGGAAGGTTTGAGCGCGTCGTTGGTGGAGTTTGAGGGCTTGGGATTCGGGAGAGCGGAGGGAGAGAAGGGAGAGGAGATGGGGTGGGAGATCAGCGGTGGATTTGGAGGAGGGGTGAGGATGGGAGTGGTGTTTGGAAGTGGAAGGGTGTGAGGATGGATCGTCGTCGTCGTGGTCAGGAGAGGAAGCGGAGGAGGTGGGAGAGGAGGGAGTGGGATCCGAATCGGATGCGTTTTCGTCTGGAAGTCCGTAGAGAGTCTTCTTCTTCACTTTCTTCTGTTTCGATGGAGATCCTCCTCCTCCTCCGAGGTAGACTTCGTTCTCGAGATCGAGGTCGTCCTGGGAGTTCCACGCGTCCGAATCGTCGAATCCGTCGACGTCGTCCTCCTCTCCTACCCCCTCCATCGTCTCGTTCCCATTCTCTTCCTCCTCCCCGTCACTTCCAACGACGAGACTCTTCTTCTTCATCGTCTGACTGCTCGAACTCGTCCCCTGCGAGGCCAGCCTATCCGCAAGCTTCTTCCTCCTCCTCTCTTCCCTCTCCCTCTCCTCCTCCCCGCCCCCTCCTCTCCTGCCCATGAGATCCCTCCCTCGCACAATCTTGACTCCAGCTTCCACTCCCAGTCCCATTCCAACTCCACCACCTCTTCCTCTCTCTCCCTCTCCTCCCTCTTCCTCCTCCTCGTCATCATCCGAATCATCCCCAATGATCCCCTTCAGCGTCTTCAACGCCGTCTCCGCCTTCGCTCGCTTGGCAGCGTCCATCCTAGGTCCCACAGGTCCAGCTTTTCGAGCCTTCTTGGCCTTGGTTTTGGGCTCGGGAGGTGGAGAACTGTCGGGGGAGTCGTTGCCGTTCGCGTCGTCTTTCGACTCCTTCTTTGACGGGTCGTCGGAGGGATCTTTGGAGGAGGTGGTGTTCGTCCAGGAAGGGGTGGTAGAGTTGAAGAGAAACGGGTTCCCAGCTGCTGAGTGCGAATGGTGGTTGGAAGCCGAAGTGGAGTTGGAAGACGATCCGTTTCGATTCAGGTTGGGACGAGACGCGTCGGGGAGGATGCTGTTTCGATGAGAGGAAGGGAGATCGACCATCTTCCCAGCACCGAAGAAGGCTACGTTCTTTTTCGCTGCTCCACCACCAGAGACCACCTTCCCCTTCCCTTTCTCCAACCCACTGTTCGAAGCAAGACTGCTCTTCCTCCTGGGCAGCTGAGGAAGTCCCTCTTCGTCACTCGACTCCTCCTCCTCGTCGGCGGCAAGTCCTCTCTTCCTCCCAAACCACTCCCTCACACCCTTGTCCTCCTCCTTCACAGGACTAGGTCCTAGCATTTCCTCGTCTTCGTCTTCCTCCTCCTCTTCGATGGCGGTTCCAGCTCCTTCGTTGGCCGTCGAGGCAGCGGGAGCGCTTCCTCCCCAGCTCTTCCTGACCTTGCTCCCCTTCTCAGGCGTCTCTCCTCCGACATCCTCACCTCTCAACCTCTTCCTAGCCTTCGTCCTAGGCGTCCAGCCTTGTCCTCGGAGAGAGAGAGCGTCGTTGGGAGCTCCTTTGGACGAGTGGGAGGAGATGAGACTGAGGAGTTTCGAAGGGGAGGTGCCGTTGACGAAATGGAAGGACGACGAGCCGGAGGGAGTTGAGGGTTTCGAAGGGGATTGATGGGAGAGTTTGGAGGAAGAGGAAGGTGTCCCTGGTGCTTCTGAACGTGGAGCTGAGAGGAAAGGGTTGAAGTTGGGCGCTTTAGAAGCTGAGGTTCGTTTCGGGGTGGTCGAGTCGGCGAGGTTGTGGGAGGAAGGAGAGGGCTTCGAGGGAGTCGAGTAGGGCGCGGAACGGGTCGAACGAGCTGAAGGAGGTGGAGAGGGAGATGCACGACGCGGTTCGATGGGGTTGGTGGGTTTGGACTTGGAAGTGGAGGGTTTGGGAGGAGGAGCAGCAGGTTGGGAGTGCTTGGAGGAGGAAGGAGCGGTTGATGTTGAGCTCGAAGCCGCTGCTGCTGGAGGAGGAGGTTTCCGGGATTTGTTGTAGATCTTATACTTCTCCGCTACATAGGAGAGCCCAATAAAAACGCGAAACGGGTCAGCTTCATGCCATAGAGAGGAAGAAAGCGCGTTCAAGGAAGGAAGGAAGGAAAGGTCAGCTTCATTGTTCTCGTCTTCTCTCTGACTGACCTATCTCTGGGACTGCTTTGATATCCTCCTTCCTGGCTTCACGACCATTCTTGAGCTTGAATTCCTTCTCCCAGGACTTGAGGTCCGCCTTGAGGGCCACGAGGTCCGCCATCCACACGAAAACGAGAGAGAAGGTGACGGTTTGGTGTTCGGAGAGACGCGATCGTCCTTCTGTACTTTGGGTCTTCAGATTCGCTGAGATATTATTTTCCACGAAGACATCGTCAATGAGCATGAGAGTGGACCAGTGGATTGGCTCTGCCAGATCTATCCAACTGAAGTTTGAGACGAAAGAAAAGCTCATCGAGCTCATCGCTGCTCGACTGCTTCTTGCTCTCGCCTCCTTCCCCCCAGACCTCGACCACGACACTCCGAAGCAAGATAGAAAGGAAGTTTCATTGGATTCCCCTCTAGTTTCCGTCCTCCCTCGGTATACGAGAGAGAAGCCTTGAGATTTCGTTCGGTCGTTCACTCCTCCTTCTGATCATCATCCTCCTCCATCTCCTTCCTTTCGCACCCGTTTCAAGTCCAATCGAGTCCTGCTTTACTTCTTGGCAGCCTGAGCCTCTGTTTTAATTTAACCAACACACACAGGGGAAGATCCAGTCAGCTCTTTGGTGGAACGAAAGTGAGAAGGAGAAGGAGCGAAGGGAGAGGAGACGAACCTCTCCTCGTCGCATCCTCCAACAGCTGAGTATCCATCGCCTGAGAAGGAAGCTGAACGTATCGGACGACCGATCCACGGATGAAGCAGTTTTTGACGGTGGCCTGTGGACGAGCAACGTAACAAACAGAAACGGGAGGCAAGGAGAAGGAGAAGGAGGAAGGAAGGTCAGCTTCGAGCTCGCGAACACTCCTTCCTTTCGCCTCTCCTCCCCTCTCTCTCTGCTATCCAAACGGGAAGAATGAAAGGTCTTCGCACCATATGAGGATGCCTCTCGGTATCCAGGACCTTGATGTTGTCCAACCGGATGTTGAGGAACTGGTCTACGGACTTGAGAGTTCCAGTGATGCAGAGGTCGTTCTTGAGCTCGACGGTCACCTCTGTTTCGACGCAAGAGCAGACGAGGACGTCAGTACGAATCATCCGAGAAAGAGAGAGAGAGAGAGAGAGAGAGAAGGGACACACCTTGATCGGTCAGAGTCTTGAAAACGCTGCAGAGTTGGAAAGGTTGGAGGGAAGGGGAGGGAAGGGAGAGAGAGGTCAGCTCGAGAAGGGAAGGAGAGAAGGAGGAGTGTTGAGAGAGCTTGAGGACGAACGAGAACAGAAGCTGAAGCGCAGAGAACAATGGGAGGATCAGCTTGAGCTTCTGAAGATCCGGATTATGGAAGAGGAAGGGTTCTCGAACTCACCATCTCTCAGGAAAGTCGTCGTTAGCGGAATCGAAAGCTCGCCTTCCCCCTTTCGAAGTCTTCTCCAGCCTTTCCCTTCCTCCTGCCCGCTAACAACCAGCATCCACTTTTTCATCCACTCAGCTTACCCCATCCAACTCATATCCTTACCTTCTACCACTCAATACCCAACTCGCATTCGAAACTCTCGTCCTTTCCCCTCCCTAAACGCGTCTCTTCCTCGACCAAGATGGATCACCGCAAGTCCCTCGCTCCTTCCATCTTCGAATCCACCACCTCTCCCTCAGAAGCTTTCGATGGACGTACAGAGTTTGAGAGAGAGCAGGACAGGCTCATCAATGAGATCGCCAATGTAAGTCCATATGTCTTCCCCCAAATCCTGATCGCAAAACAGCAACAGAAGGAAGGAAGAACGAGCTCAACCTCTACATCCCTTCCCTCCCTTCGATTCCCTCGCTGACACGCTCGCCGGTTTCCCTTCGCGTCGCAGGACTTCGAGGAAGTACTGAGCGACGCCAACGCTTTGAATCGACGGATAGAGGAAGCTACAGGGGTGGGGAGTGGGTTTGAGACGATCGCGAAGCTTTGGGGTGAGTTGAGCTTGGACAACCACAACATCCTTCTCTCGTTCTCGCCTACTCGGCTTCCACTGCTGACCTTCCCTGCCGCTTGCTCGCTCGCATGATCAGGTCGATTCGGAGAGCTTATGAGAGAGGTATGTCTCACAATTCCCTTCCCTCACTTCCCTCCTCTGCTTTCCATGAACTCCCTTCGCGCCGAGCTCATTCTTTCCTTCCCTCCACCTTCGCGCTGTTGTTTCGTCTCCGTCCGTCCACGTTCGCAGGCTAAACTCGAGTCCGAGTCTTCCGTAGCGGATACCACTCAGTCCTCATCTGCAGCTGGGGGAGCCAACACGTCGGCTTAGCTCGGACGCTTTGGGTTGAAGGTGCGAGAGGGAAGCGACGCGTCGAGTTTGGGTTTGCTTTTTGGGTTATTGGGGTTGATTATGTTGTACGAGTGGGAATGAGGGATTGGTATCGGGATGAGCTTGAGGTTGGATGATGTATTGATGTGATTTGTACGGTGTACGCGGGCGATTGCTTGGGAATGGAGGCAGGAAAAGATAGAACAAAGAGAACCGCATGAGATGTCGTTAGAAGCCAACAGGAGTGGTAAAGACGTTGGATGTAGAGTACAGTGGGAGGAGATGAAGGATGGAAGGAGAAGTACGGAGGAAGGGGAAAGCTATCAAGGCCGAGCAAAGCGAAACCAAAAACAAAACAAAACCTCACTCCCATCGACCTCCCCGCTTCTTCCTCAGCCTCCCTTCCCAAAAACCCACTCCCTCCTCTGCTTCAAGCATTTCTCTAGCAGCACCCTCGTCACCCAATCCTCCATTTACAGACCCGCCAACCCCCAACCTTTCAGCCTTTTCTCGCTTCAACGAAAGAGACAGCTGATCGAGGGAGAGAGGGAGAAGAGTAGAAAAAGAAAATTCTAGAACTCACCGAGATCCACTGCCTTCCAGCTCAGCTTCCGACGCCTCGTCCGAATCCTGCAGTTCAGACAAGGACGAGCTGGATCGAACCACCGCCTTCGTTTCGAGCAGCACCTTCGTCCGCCTCAGATCCAAAGCTGCATCTCCACCCCCAGGTCTCGACCTGTTTCCATCGTACGAAGCATGGTAGCATTGTTTACAGAAGAGATCCTCTCCCTTTCCTTGAATTCGGTGCCGACCAGCCGAGGCCATCGTCTTGCAGTTGGAGCAGGTCCCAGCTACAGGCGATCCCTTCTTCAATTTCGGAACTTTTGTTCGGAGGAGAGGTGATGGGTCTGGAGGAGGCGGAAATGTAGAAGTTCCGGGAGCGGGAAGGAGGAACGGGGATTGGGAAGGAGGGAGGGTGGGTTTGGACTTGGCTTGTCGACTAGAAGTGAGATAGTTTCAGAAGATTGGAGTCCCGTTAGAGGGTAGGCTGATGGCCAGGGGTATCTAAAAGCGAGCCTCGATAGAGCTGTTAAAGACGTAGAACTCACGCGAGGGAGACGCGTCCTTTTTCTTCTGCTTCTTCGACCACAGGATGCTCGTAGATGATAGGCCGTCCGTGGTTGCCTTTGAGGAGAGAGGATACCCGAGAATTGATGTATTCTCCTCTTATGTGCATATGCTGTGAGTACGCGGAGACAGTTCGCGACGGATGCTGGGAAGACGAAGAGATTGATCACGTTGTGAGGGACGTCAGGACGCGAAGAGACGAGTTGGACGGCGCTCAGAGGAAAGAGATATTTGACCAACGAGCTGAGACTACTCACACTTCTCTGACACTGCTGCCAAATCGACCCGTGCTCGTTCTGCTGAGGATCCGAAGCGAGTAATTGAATGAGGTCCTCTTCTTTCTCGACGAGCCAGCCGGATGCCCGTGCGCCTCCTGATACAAAATTCGATGCTGGACGACGTCGACTGAAGTCCAAGAGTCAATGAAACCCCATCAGTGGTCTATCAGCGAAGGAAGAAGCAGAAGGGAGGGTCGACTCACGCGGCGTTGGAAGCATCCTTCTCCTCCTCACCCTCGCCCCTGTCGGCTTCCTTAGAAGGCTCGAGTCCAAGATAGGAGCGAACTCTGGAGTCGAATATATCTCTCCGGTTTCGGTGGTGATAGTAGTAGGCCATAGAGGTGCGGGAAGGATGCTGAGAAAGAGATGAAAATCAAGAGTCAGCGATTTGAGCGATGTGGATTCGGCAAGGCAGAAGCAGCTCACTTTCTCGTGATATTGGGTCCAAAGCGATAGATACCCACTCCCAACCGGCTGAGGATTCGAGACGAGAAACTTCACCATCTCCTCTTCCTCCTCGAGAAGCCATGCCCAGCCTCGACCGTTCCACTGATGGCGAGCGAACTCGTTCGATGACCTCCTCCTCCTCTAGACATACCGGTACGTCGACTGGGGTGCTGAGATCGTAGTCCTCCTCGGGAAGAGCCTTCTCCTCCAAGAACGAATCGACCAGCCAGCGCAAGGAGACGACACGTCGAGGAAGAGGTTGAGCTCGAAGGGCGAGGTTTTGGTCCTAGAACTGGGGATCGAGGACGACGTGGGAGGCTTCGTTGATGTCGGTGGTAGAGGAAGTAGTGGAAGACAAACCAGCAGCTGCAGCCTTCCTCTGGAATGAGAGAAAGATAGAACCAGAAAGGAAACAGAAGGTCAGGACGAGAGAGAAGGGAGGGAGGGAGATGTCCGGCATGCGAGCTCAACTCCTTCTTCCCTCCCCGGTTGAAGCCTTGGAAAGGACTCACCTGGAGGGTCTTTAGGAGGGTTTGACACTTTGGAGACAAGGAGTCGAAGAAGATGATAATCCTCGGATCAGAGAAGGGCCAGATCGAGGGAGGTTGAGCGACTTGGGGGAGGGAGGAGGAAGGGTCGAGGGCTGAAGGACGAAGGGCATCTCCGACGACTTCTGGAGCTGGAGGGGCGACGATGGGAGGTTTGGGAACAGGTTGCATGGTGGTAGGACAGACAAAAGGGGTGTGCAGGTCGCGTGAAGGGTTGAGTGCGAAGATGTCTCCGAGAGGGAGACGATGGGTGGTGGGTTGGGGGAAACTACTCTGAACGAGATCGGAAGGTCTCGAGCTTCCTGTTTATATTTTGGAGGGAAGGGAAGGCGAGCTGCAGAGGTCTTTGGAGACACTCCCTGCGCAGAAAGATACGAGATAGCAGCTTCTCCATTTTAGCTTTCGAGGAGAAAGGATAATTGCGTAGTAAAATCGGCAGCAAGAGCAAGGAACAGAAGAAGTTGCGAAGCGAAGTGCGAAGTCTAGTCTATGCAAGGAAGGAATGAGCAAGTCGTAACGTAAGGAAAATACCGGTTATATGCAAGTACAACAAATTGAAGGGCGAGAAGGAGAACAGATGAGGGGAAATGCAAGTGAAAAAGAGGAAGAAAAGAAACCAAAATACCCAAACGAGACGCGTCGCAAAAGAAGAAGAAGAAGAAGCAGGAACACGATTGTCAGGACATCGCCCGCCCTTCCAGTCCCGTCCTAGCTTTCCATGCCTTCCGCTTCCAGTATCGTACAACGCTGACGACCCCGCAAGCAGTAAGGAAGACGGCGCAGACGACGATTCCGAAAACGTTCAGAGGGACGCCGATTCGATGATCGTCGTCTCCGTTTTGAGGTCGGTTGACGTTCATGGAGAACATACCTGTAGAAAAAAAAAGGAGGGAGGGAACGTTGTTAGTTCAGGGGAGTTGGACGAGGAAGGAAGATACAAGAGAGACCTACCAGAGATGAACTGCATCGGCAGAATCCCAATCGTGACGGTGGAGAGAGAAAGGATGGCCTTGTCGGTGACTCCTCGTGTGACGGCGAGGGAAACGCGAAGTTGAGAGACGTAGGCGGGTTGAGCTTGGGAGAGGATCTGTTCGTAATAGAGGAGGGTACTCTGCATGGAGAGGATATGATCTGTTCGAACGCGACGAGAGCAAAGTTAGGTCGAGTTTTCCTCCCTTTTCTTCCGAAGCGAAGCATAAATGAGAAGAAGCACTGACCCTGAATGTCACCGATGTAGGTAACCATCTCCCCTCCCACTCCACCGTGCTGCCAACCCGACCTCCTCCCCGAGACCTCCTCCGCTCTCTTCCTCAACCTGCCCACCACCTCACTCTTGGGAATCAACAGCCTACTCAACCCCGTGATCAACCTCCTCGTGTCCGTCATCCTCTTGAGCATCTTCGCTTGATCGAACGAATGTCGAGTCCTGAACCGCGTATAGGGATCCTTGAGTCTGCGCCGTTGAGCTCGAGCGTGGATTTGGGACGGGTGAAGGTGAAGGAAGAGGAGGATGTGGGCGAGGGTCGTGTAGACGAAGACGAGGAAAGCTGGTGGGAGGGAGGGAAGGTAGACGTGGAAGTTGGGTCGTCTTCGTTCGTGAAGAGTAGGGTGGGATCGTCCTTCTCCTCGGAAGGTCGACATTTCGTACGAGCCAGCGGTCGGAGGTTGTTTCTTATCGGCGTCGAAACTGTCGCTGTCGCGCTCGGCCTTGAGTTTGAGACGATTGGCGGTATCCTCGGAGCTGTGGCTGCTGGATTGGAGTTTGGGATCGGAGGAGGAGAGGTCGAGGGAGTGACGGCTGGGAGTCGAGGAGGTATCATCGACGTGTTCGTCGTGGCCGAGGATTTGGGAGTCGATGTCGTCGGCTTCGAACTCTACGTAGTCAATGAGAGGGAAAAAGGAGTCGACGATGGAGTCCATCTAGCGTGGAGAAAGGAAGAAGGAGTCAGTCGAGGAAGCGACGAGGAAGAAAAGCGAGACAAGACGAACGAGACCATGAGCGATCCAGTCTGTGAAAGAAACGGCAATTCGTCAGTGACTGAGTTTAAGAAGTACGAAACGACTCGAGTACTCACCAGAAGAAAGTGTGCGTCCTTCCTCGAGACTCAACAGTCGATCTCGAACTCCCTGAGTGTGCTTCGAAATGTCGTCGAAGTGGAACTGTTCAAACGAATGAAAAGCCCGGTCAGTTCACAGTTCTCACACTGAAAAGACAAAGAACACTCACTGAAATGATCCCATCCCTAAACACCACCAGATAAACGTTCACAGCACCCACACCCACTCCCTCCAATCCCTCCTTTCCAGGACGATCCTCCTGGATCTCGACCTTTCCTCTCCTCCTCCCCTTCCTTCCACCACCTCTCATCCCTCCACCACTTGCACCGCCTCCACTCGAGGAGATCCGAACGGGTTCCTTGGAAGGATTTCCAGGAAAGTCTGGGTTCGTAGGTCCGAGGGTTGGGTCGGCTGGAGGTCCGTCAGGAGAGAGGATGGAGGGAGAGGTTCCGGAAGAGGTTGCTGTTGGTTCGTCGGTGTAGCGGAAGTAGGATTCGTCGATGGCTCGGAAGGAGATGAGGTAGTAGCCTAAACGTTCGAAGGTTTCGAGCTTCTCGCGAGGATCTTGGTGGAGGATATCTTCGAGAGTAAGGGGATGGAGGGCGAAGAGCTGGGAAACAAACGAAGAGAGCGATTTAGAAAGGCCGCTTGAGCTTCGAGCGCTGAAGACGAGAAACGGTGGCGCACTCACCTCTCCTATGGCTCGCATATCTTCCCAGGCGGGACAGTGGACGTCCAGCCACCATGCTTTCGTCGACTCCTTCGGCGGAGAATCGTTTCCCTCGACTCCCAACGTCGGCGTCCCAGCAGGCGAGGGTCCTTCCACGACAAGCTTCGGGACACCTCCTCCACTCTGGAAGTACGAAGTAGGAGTGGTGGTTCCGCTGGTGGGAGGTGATGGCTGAGGAGAGGAAGGGAAAGGAGCGGTTGGAGAGGGTCGAGGGATCTGGAGTCTTGCGTTCATGGCGGGCGAGAAGGGAAGTTGCGGCGGTCGACGTTGGGTTGGGTCGTGAGTTTGAGATGGGAGCGCTGGAAGCATGGAGGAATTGAGGAGTTGGCGAGGAGTAAGCGGGACGGGGGTGGCTGGTTTGGGAGTTGGTGGAGGTGGTGGGACGAGAGAGGTCGCGAGTCTGTGAGGTTTTGGACGAGGTTGGGTTGGGATGTTTCGGAGTTCTTTGATCGCATTGAGGACGTTTGGAAGGTATGGTGTTCGAATGAGGCGTGAGGGTGGCGGTGTGGGAGTAGGAGGGATGCCAGAGGAGGACGAAGGAGGGAAAGGAGGGTCCTGAGGTTGCGTCGTTGGAGGAGGAGGCAAGAGCAGCACGAACTCCCTCCTCCCAGCTGCCCTCCGTCTTCCCAGAGGCTCATCGTCACTCTCGCTGCTACTGCTGCTTCCACTCGTCGAGCTCCTGCCAAAACTCCAGGCTCTCCCTCGACGTTTCCTCCTAGCGAGGTGCTTCTTCGAGAACGACTTCTTCCTCGCTATCCTGTCGCCTCCGTTCGACCCAGCTCCTATGGCTTCCTCTTCGTCGCTTTCCGACGACGACGACGACCTCGAGTAGTCTGATCCCAGCACTCCTAGACCTCTTCCTACGGCTTCCAGCGCTCCGACGACCCTCCTCCTGGATCGAGACATGACAGAGGCGTCTGTCGAGCTCGAACTCGAGCTCTTCCCTGAGGAGACGGAGCGTAGAGTGATAGCGTCCTCGTCAAGCTCCCTTCCGCTGGTATCGTATCTGAACCGCCTGTTGGGTGTTGGACGAGGATCTGAAGGCCCTGGTCCTCGATAGAGATCTCCCTCGGAGGCATCGTAGAAGCCACCGTCCTGGTCGAGCTCGATGGGAGGAGGGACTGCTTGGGAGCGAGTTTGACGTCGACGAAGAGGTGTTGAGAGCTGCTCCGCGAACTGAGGAGCCGGTGCAGGAGAGGATTGGTTGACGTCTGGTTCTCCTTCTCTTGCTGTCGTCGAGGCGGTGGAAGCATCGAAAGGGGTCCTGAACTGGGGGCGAGAGAGCGAGGTCAAGAATTCGTCGGGGAGGGCGTGTGTTCGAGAGCGAGTGGGAGTGCTCTGGAAAGAGGGAGAAGGCGCGGTAGGGGAAGTAGGGGATACGAGAATGGGCCGAGGTGGAGTTTGAGGTTGTTGGCTGTTGAGGAAGGGCTGAAGGTGGGGGGGACGGTGGGGAGGTCGGTGGGAGAGAAGAGGAGAGGAAGGAGGAGCGAAAGTCGGAGTCGAGCTGCTTCCCTCTCCTCCTCCTCCTTCCTGCTGTTGCTGGGCGAGATCAGTCTCGAAGGTGAGACGCTTGGATGGTTGGGATACCATGCTGAGGAAGGATCCACGAACGACGGTCCATCGAGGGAGGGGGAGGTAAGGAAAGAAGGAAGCAGTTGGGAGCTCAAAGGAAAGGAAGAAAGTGTGGAGAGGGCGAATGAACAAGCGGAAATAACTCGACACACGTTCCTCTTGAAGAATTTCAGGAGGCCGCATCGACGTCGTTCTGGACAAGAAGCTAGGTCTTATTGAAGCTGAGCTCAGAAAAAATCAAGAGAATCAAAGCAGAACTGAGCGAGAACGCGATGAGTTGCGACGCGACACCCCTCTTCCCTCTCCCTCCTTTCTAGTCCTCATATCCATTTCAGAAGGGTTCTACGAAAAGATAGACCTCTTTGGACCTAGGCCCTGCCATTCTGAAGAGCGAGATGGACGAAAAAGCTCAGTTTCACCTTGCTGGTGAGCTCAAACGGACGCGTCTCTTCGTTCAGCCCACCTCCTCCTCCCTGACCTCCCCAAACGGCGCTTCTTTGAATCCCCTGACCACCCAAAGCTTCCCAATCCATTCCGGTCAGTACGGAGGTTCTTTCCACAGGTTTAACTTCCAGGAGCAGCAAAACAAGAGCCAGAGATCCGACCTGGACGGAGAGTCGGGGTCCTCCGAAAGCCTTGAGGTCCTCCCCTTTGTAGCGTCTCTCTCTTTCCTCCCTCCTGACCTTCACTCCCATCCTTCGCCTGCAACCCCAACTCTTTTCACCCTCACCACCTACTCCACCCCCTGCTCTCTTCTTCAACCATGTCGCCTATGGATCGATCTCAAGACGACGCTTCCTACTCTGTGATGGGGAGCGCTTCTCGAAAGGTCAACAGATCTCAGCCCTCTCCTCCTCCTCCTCCTCCTCGACAACTTACTCCCACTTCCTCGTCGACTCCCGAGAAGGGAAGGACGATGATGAAGAGGATGGACTATGAGTCCTACATGAGTGAGGAGGGACTGGGAAGATATCCCTCGCCTCTCAAGGATCTGGCTCAGAAGTGAGTCTGAAGAAGAGAGATAAGGGATTGCTCGACGTCCCTTCGTTCGACTCAGACCCCTCTCTCCTTCCTTTGTTCTTTCCAGATACCTCTGCATTCCAGGAATGATCAACTTCGGAGGAGGTCTTCCTCACCCGTAAGCTTCAAAATCTCACTGCTACTGTCTCTGTGAACATATCTCCCAAAACTAACGAAGATCTCGTTGGACCTGTTTCGTTCAGCTCGACCTTCCCCGTCTCCTCCCTCTCCCTCACCTTCCCTCACCACCAGAAGACCGTTGTCGCCTCCCACTCCTACTACCCTCAGTCCGATCCTTCTTCGCCTATCTACCCTCACACCTACGCTTCGGAGAACAAGGAGACTGCGATGGATCTCTCGACGTCGCTTCAATATGGAGGAAGCAACGGGGCGTTGCCGATGCGAGAGTTTCTGAAAGAACACGTGAGGAGGACTGGAGGAGTAGGCTACGAGGGTGAGTACTGCAGTAGAGGTGAAGGAGGACCAGAGAAGATAAGGACTGACTCACACTTTTGTCGTTTCGGAATTTAGATTGGGATCTCATCCTCACGAACGGGTGGGTCTGATACACCGACGCGTCTCTTCTTTCTTTCCTCTCCCACAAGCTGATATCTCTCCTCCCTCGTTGTTCCGTTCCTTTTAGAAACACCGATGGACTCGACAAGTAAGCGATCTCCTTTTTGAATCCCTCGTCAAGCTCTTTCTCCAGATCCTGATTGTCTTCTTCCTCCTCACAGCGTCTTCCGACTTCTACTCCGTCCAAACTCGTCCATTCTCGTCGAGGAACACGCCTATCCTGGAACCCTCGCCGCTCTCGCTCCAATTCAAGTTACGAGCGTCGGGATCAAGCTGGATTCGGAGGGACTCTCGCCGGAGGCGATGGACGAGGTTCTGACGAACTGGGACGAGGAGACACGACGAACGAGGAGACCTCGCGTGGTATTGATGGTTCCGACTGGTCAAAACCCGAGCGGAGCCACCATGGGTGAAGAGCGGAGGAGGAGGGTCTTGGAGGTTGCTAGGAAATGGGATGTGGTGAGTCTGGTTTCTCTCTACAGGACAGCTGAGCCTTCGCTAACGAGACGTGTCGTGGATTCCGTTTTTCTTCCGTCAGATCGTTGTTTGCGACGACCCTTAGTGAGCCTTCCTCGTATGTCTCTTGCCGGGAAACGATACTGACGCCTGAATTTGTCTGTTCTAGCCGTTCTCTCCGTCTCCACTACCCAACCGCTGATTCGCCCAACCCCTCGCCCCCTCCTCCCACGATGGCGTCGCTGGACACCGACGGGCGTGTTATCGAGCTCTGTTCTTTCTCCAAGGTACGTTATTCGCTCTTTCTTGTATGATCAATCTTCTCTAACCAGTTTCGTTTCTCTAGATGGTCGCCCCAGGGTGTCGTTTGGGATGGATCACGGCTCCGTCGAGCCTTATAGCCAAGCTCTCGCAGCGGAACGAAGTAACGCTGCAATCCGTTTCCGGCTTCTCGGTCGCCGCCATCTGTGCTTTCCTGGGAGCGTTTGGTGGTCAAGTAGGTTGGGAACGATATCTCGAGGGAGTCGCTGAAGGAGTGAGTTCTTTGTTCCGATGCGTCTTCCTTTTCACGTCCTGACGCATCTCTTCTTCTTCTTCCAGTACTCGAAGCGTGCTCAAAACATGCACCGCCTCTTCCAGAAACACCTCCCTTCCGAGTTCGTTCGATATGATCTTCCTCAGGGTGAGCTTTCTCTCTCTCTCTCTCTCTCTCACACACCCTTACCTTCGCTCCGATTCCACAAAACTCAACGCTCACTCCCCCTTCTTTCCCCTTCCCAAGGCGGCATGTTCTTCTTCATCCAATTCGCCAACCACCTCTTCCTCTCCCCAACCCAACTCGGTCAAACCCTCTTCAACACCTTCATCTCCAACCTCGTCATCCTCACTCCCTCCACTGTCTTCCGACCCGACGGAGGAAAGAACGGTCTCAAGGAGGGGGAGGTTTGGTTCCGAGCGAGTTTCAGTTTTGCTGAGGAAGAGGAGATGGAGGAGGGAGCGAGGAGGTTGGGGAAGGCTATCAGGGATGTGTTCGCGTCGAGTGTGAGGGTTTCGAGGGAGTGATGGGTTGATGCTGTATCATCTGCATTTGGACATTGTTTATGGTTTCTTTTCATACTACTTCACGTTATATTGTATCACTCGAGCATTTTATCTCACAAAGGGAAAAGCAGAAAGCGAACGAAGGGAAATCGCGAGGCCGTCGACGCGACTTGATCCTCGCCGTTTCTCTTCGTCTTCCTTCTCTCGTCCCCTCCTAGCTCAAAGTACAGCGGTCGTCAGATCATTAAACATTAAGAATTTAAGCGGGGAGGGCCCAAAGGCCCATCTAAGTAGTCTACTACGGACCCTCAAACGAGAGGTAGGCGAAGCTCAAAAACGAACGAACAGGCAACAAAGTCCAAAAAGAAACTCTACCACAACTCAACTCCTCCTCTCATTCTTCTCCCCCCATCAGCATCAACCCATCCACTCCCACCACCACCTAGATTCCTCTCAACCTCAAGCTCAGGCGAACCAGACCTCAACCAACTTCTTCTTCGTCGCCGACTATGCGAACTGTTCTCAGCCCTCCCGTTCCAACTTCTTCGTCTCCTCATCTGCCCACGACCTCCATCTTCTTCCTCCTCCTCCTCCTCCTCCTCCTCCTCCTCCTCCTCCTCTTCATCCTCTCCATCCCCATCCCCATCCTCTCCATCGTTTCCCTCAGCATCCTCGAGCCCATCCATCGAAGACGCGCTTGACGAACCGAACATCTCCAGCACATCACCAGTGATTCCTCCCACGGCGCCGACGAACGATTCGTCTCCGTTGGGAGGGGAGGAAGGATGAATTTCGTCTTCGTCTTCGTCTTCGGGGGAGGAGGAAAGAGTGGTGGTAGCTGGAAGAGATGGTAGGCTTTGGGTGGGGGGGTAGGGGTTGGAGTTGGAGTTGATGGTTGGGAGAAGTGAGGTGGAGGCCGGAGAGGAAGATGGTTGGATGAGGTTGGAATCGACCCAGGACGAGAGAGCTCTGAAGGCTGTTTTCATCTCTGCGATTTGGAAGGGGAAGATGGGGAAGTCGTGCATAGCCTGGAGCACGTAAAAAGCAAGATGGTCAGTTTGCGTCTCGCGAGAGAGAGGAACGCGCCGTCAAGCGTTGGAAACTCTTTCCCGTCCTCCCTCCTGATTCCAAAACAAAACGCGTAGGAACTCACCCCATAAGTCTCCTCGTACTCACACACAACCTTCGCTTCCTTCAACCTCACCACCAGCTCCCTAATCTCATCCCTCAACCTCTCCGCTTCTCCCGCAACGACGAACGTTTTCGGGAACCCTTCGAACGAGCCTCGACCCGTCGTCTCGTGAGGGAGGTGCAGACCACATGGGGAGAGGTAAGGGGAGGAGATGAAGGATGATGGGATGGAGCGGAGATATAGGGAGATGGAGTAGGGTGGGAGGGAGTCGTTGATCTGCGGAAGAGGGAAAGAAGAGATTGAGAGAGAGAGAGAGAGAAAGGAAAGAAGGTCAGCGAGTTGGTAGAGTTTTTGGAGCAGAAAGGAGGAAAAAGGGGGGGGGGGGGGGGGTTGAGAGTATATGCTTACGATGTCGCTGCGTCGATTGGTGTAACCCGAAGATCCAGCGAGTCCCATGATTGAGAACGACATATCGCACCAAGGAGAGAAGAGGATCATCCCTCCTGGCATGGGAAGGTCGAGAGCGGATCCTTCGTCTCGGAGGTAGCGAACGAGGCTGTAGAGCGAAGTCCAAAGAAAAAGGAGCTTCGATTTCAGCCCTATCGAGACGCGAAGACCTGTGTCGAAGGCGAAAGAGAGAAGGAGAACGAGAGCGAAATCTACTCACGTCAACGCAAGATGTCCGCCAGCGGAATCCCCAATCACCACGATCCGCTCCGCAGGGATGTTCTTTTCGACGAGGAGATAGCGATAAGCTGCAAGAGCGTCAATGAGAGGGTAGGGGAACGGGTTGCAGTGGGCGAGGCGATACTGTTGAACGAAGGACGACGCGTCAGTTTGGGAAAGGTCGTTCTACTCAGGTTTGGGTCGAAGGAAGGTAGCTCTCACATCGACGGAGAGTACATCCTTGATAGCAGTCCTGGAAATCAGATGCTTGGGGATGTTGGCTGTTCCGTCCTACTCGAGCCAAAGCAAAAGAGAGAGATGAGAGAGTAAGCTCTCGACGCGTCGACCTCCTCCCTCTCTTCTGTCAACGCTACCCTCCCACCTCGTCCAACTCTCGTTACCAACCACTACCACTCACCGTCTCAAGACTAGTCCCCGCCACAAATGCCCCGCCATGAAAGCTCAACCCAACCAACGCACCCTCCCTTTCTCCCTCCTCTCCACGACCCAACCCTTCTCCCCTCCTCTTCCCAAACCAAAACGCAGCCCCCCCTCCTCCAACTCCTCCTCTCCCAACTCCTCCAACATCGTCAACTCCCTCAATCCCAACGCAGCTTTCCCACCGAGCCCTAAATTGCTCTCCTTCATCTTGTCTCCATCGTTCGACCTCGAAACCGACAGACTCCTCCCGCTCGCACCACTGGTGGGGGTTCCTGGCATCCCTGATCCATTCCCGCCGCCGCTAGGACCTCCCTTCTCCCAAGGCAAGACTCCCTTCTTCCACCTTCTCTCCCTCCCTCTCCTTACCAATCTACTCCCACCCAGTTTCCTTCGCTTGTGGTTCTCGAACATCTCTCGAAGCCATTTCCAAGTCCAAGGGAAGGAGTGATGAGCCGGATGAGGAGGGGACCACGAGCCTCGGGTTTGGATGAGGGAGTGGAGGCATTGGAGAGGGAAGCCACGGAGGAGGAGAAGGTGAGGTGGGAGGGGTGGGATGGGGGTATGGGTGGAGTGGAGGAGAGTGGAGGGGTCCTGGTGAAAACGAAGAACGAGGTGAGCTCGAGGAGATGGGCTTCAACCCACTGAACTGAAGAGACGAACGGGGATGACGGACAGATCTCTTCCTAGATGATCTAGCTCCAAGCGGGCTACTAGACCTTGAACTCTTCGCATGGCTCGGACTCGGACTGCTCGGGATACAGCTGGGGGAAGAACGAACAAAGAGAAAAGGAGAGGTGGAACGAGGAATCGAGGTTAGATCCTTGGGAGCTCAACATCTTCTGCTCTTACAGAAATCGAGAGAGTAAGGCCGAGAAGGTGTACTCACGCCAATTAGGTCTCGGCCTGTTAGTGACTCTCGAGTACCAGATCATCCAGCAGGGTACCAAACTGAGCTCAAAAAGAAAAGGAAGGTGAGTGAGTTGGTGAGCTTCGACCCTCCTTCTTCTTCTTCCTGCCTCTCTCTGTCTAGCACGACCCTTCATCCGAACAAGTATACCCACAACAGGACCGTCGAAAGCAGCATCCAAACCAGATACAAGAACCTTCAAACCAAAAATCAAGGTCAGCTTTCACCATCGTTTCCCTTCTCGAAGCAGGGAGGGAGGGTGCTCACCTAAAAGGCTGAATCTTAAGGAAATGATTTTTCTCGGTCGAAGCTGCGAGGATATTGGCTTCGGCGAGTTCTACAGGAAGAGGGAGGATTGGATCGTGCTGTTGAGAAGAGTTGTATTGCGCATCTCGAGGCATGGGAAGAAAAAGAGAGGGGAAGAGAAGGGGGGGGGGGGTTCAAAGGGTTCGGGGAGAAGGAGCGTGGCCGGAAGCTTGAGCTGAGTCTAGGGCTGGATCTGCTGCGTCTCGGAGCCAAAAAAGTGAGAGAGGGAAAGTTTTTTCTCTCGCGTGAATTCGGCCGCTCTCCAGCAATGAGCTTTTCTGAATTTTGGTATTTTTGAGCGTGAAAGTCAGTCACCTCGATCGATTCCCCAAATCGGTTCTCGTCGCACGTTGAGCTCTCTGCCTCCCTCCCGACTCCAACTCCCCGATCCAGCCAGCTCTCTCCCCTTCCTCCCTCCCCCAAGCGTTCCCTAGGAAAACGCATCTACCTCCCCTCCTTCTATCTCCTAAGATACGGCGCTCCAAATCCCCCCCGCGTGCTGGTGACACGAATCCTCCCACTCCTCCCGACTCCCGCCCACCACCTCCTTCCTCCCTCTCCTCACCCTTCTCTCGTCACCCGCTCACATCCCCCTACATGCTCCCTTACCCAGCAACCCAATCTTCTTCCACCCATCCTAAACGGTCGTTCGGAAACTACCTCACAAACTCCTCCTCGTCGTCGTCTTCGCTCGCTCTGAGCGTCGGAGGAGGGAGTCTGCTCGAGAAGCGACGGGTGAGCGAACTGTTGAGGCAGAGATCTAGAGTCACCAACCTCGCTTTGCTCTTGATCTTGAGTCTCTTGGGCTTAAGTTTGGTAGGGAACTTCAGAGGGTTCGTTGATGCTCAGCATGGAGGGCAGCATATCTCCTGGGGGAGGGAGTTGGAAGGGGAGGAGGAGGGAACAGGTCGCAGAGCTGGCACGGTTGGAGGACGAGAGAGGTTGCTGCTGCTGCCTCCGAAGGTCATCTCGGACACGGTGAACATAGCAGAGGATATGAGTAGGTTGAGCCATCTTGTAGTAGTAGCCGGGTGAGTTCTAGCTGTTTTGAAGCAGGAGGAAGGGGAGGGGGGGGGCAACAGCGGCCCAAGATTAAGCTCAAGCTCACCAACATCGACCCTTCTCCTCCCTCTTCCAATCTTTGATCGTCAAAAAGACACGGAATATGGACAGGCCACGATGCTTCCCTGAGAGAGAAGGACGACCAGTGGCTGCTGGAACCCTATCAGCGAGGTGGGCAGACGGTCGATGCCATCTACAAGCATATCAAGGCTGGGTGAGCCGCCTTTGACTTTCCCTCCCGTTTCGAAGCTCGCACAAACTCTCCCTTCTTCTTTTCACCGTTTTCCTTGGTGATGCCGCAGAGCCAATATAGTGCTATCCGACCCTGCTTCTCTGTTGGTGTTCTCAGGAGGTCAAACTCGTCCTTCAGGTTCGTTCACAGAAGTCCTTTTTATCGCTCAGCCCGAATCGAGTCGACGAGACGGACGCGCCGAGCAGTCAACTTCGTTTCTGCTGCTTCCTCGTCGTCGTTCGAGCCCACGCATCTCTTCCTATCTCGTAAGAAAAGAAACACCTCAACTGACTTGACGACGTTTCTTGCGTTTGTTTATCTGTTCGCAGCCGACCAAACCGAAGCTCAATCCTACCACCATCTCGCAACAGCTTCCTCCCTCCTCCCTCCTTCCTTCCCTCGAGCTACCACCGAGGATTTCGCACTGGATTCGTTCCAGAACTTGTTGTTCTCGATAGCGAGGTTCCATGAGGTCCGTTGTTGAACTCCATCCTTCTTGCCGTTCCTCCCTTCCCTCTTTCGAGTCGCGTCGCGTCGAGCTGACTTTCTCATCTCCTCCTTTCCCTCCTCTTCCTTCCTTCTTCCTTACCTTTGTCTTTGCTCCTGCTCTTCTTTTCTTTTGGTGTGGTCTCGCAGATCACCTCCACCTACCCGTCTCGCATCACCGTCGTAGGCTTCGGCGTCAAGGAAGCTCGTTTCAAGGAGCTTCATCGCGCCGCGTTGCGGTTTCCGGAGAACAAGTTCGAGTACGTTGGGATTGATCTGGCTGGGGATCTGACGACGTTCTATGAAGGAGAGGTGAGTTACCACAGAATCTGCTTTCATATCCACTCCTTCGTGAAGCTCCATCCCCAAACTCGCTCTCGACGAGTCTTTTCCTTTCTTCCCATCCGTCGAACTGACTTCCCTCTGCTTTCCCCTCCCTCTCTTCCACTCTTCTTCCCACCCCACCCTACTCCACCCCAGAAACGTAACGGCTACCTCCCCTTCACCCTCGACCTCTACGGCTGCCACGCCCCCCTGGTCACCAAACGACGTCGTCGAAACCCTTTCGCCCGCTGGCATCCTTACCTCTCCTCCGCTCCCGAGCTCAAGAAGCTGTTCGAGTTCTGTCCCGGTCATGCGGGGGGTGGGGAGGGTGGACTGAGTGGGTTGGGGGTCGTTTATGAGGGGAAACTGCCTTGGGATGGACGTTGATTGGAGGGAGGAAGGGAAGGGAGCTAGAGGGAGAGGGTTGAGGGAGAGGTTTCTTTGGGTTTAAGGTTGGGTTTGGTTGGATTGGATTTTATTTAGATGCGTGGTACGCTATTTGGTCTGCCAGAGAGAGAAAGAGAGGGAGAGGTGCTTTCGTTATGAAGGAGGAGAGGAGAAGAAGAAGAGGGATTCCAAGTCGACGCGTCTCATCTCTTCCTCTTGTCTATCTCTTGAACATGGAGCCAGAAATGTGTCGGATCAAGTACGAATCGAACGCAGACATATCCTCTATGTATACGATCCTACTAATGTTCAAGATAAAGGAAAAGAAGCGTCTACAGGAATCCGTAGCCCGTTCCCTTCGCGAAGAAAGTGACGCTTGAATCTCCGAGCTTGTACTGGAGTTCCTTCCCTGGTGAAGTTGAAGGGAAGAGGGTGTCCGAAGACATGAGAGGTGTTGGAGTGAAGGAGAGCTGACGGGGCAACGAAAGGTCAGCGACGGCCGGCGGGAGCGAAGTCGACGCGTGAGGGAAAAGCAAGGAGGAAACGGAAGACGAACCTCTCCTGAGACTTCTCCACTACGACCACTGGAGAGTCCTCGGCACTGAATGAAGAGGTCGACGGAAGGGTAGAGAGTCCGGAAGAGGGTGTCTTGAGGGAGGGAGGGAGAGGAGGTTGAGCCGTGGATGAGGAGGAGGAGGGAGGAGGAGGTCTGCACGAAGGGAGAGATAAGATGATCGCGAAAGGTCAGCATTCCATCTCGAAGCACTTCTGAAAACGCAGTTTTCGAGAAGAGAAAAGCTGCTCACCTTCCTAGACCGAGCCTGAAGCGCTCGAACGAAACGCGACACCTCCTCGACCTCGACCCCCATCCAGTGCAGAGCGCTCAAATCGTCGACGATGATGAGAGTATCCGTAGGTCCGGGGGTATCTTCCGAGTCCATTCCGTTGACTGCTCGACCTTTTCCTTTGAGAGTTGAGGTGATGAGGTTGTAAAGAGGTCGGAGGGAGAGATCGGTGTCGGCGGAGGGAGGGAAGAGGGAAGGAGCGACGTTGGAGGCGAGAGGAGTGGGATTTGAAGTTTCGGCGGGCATGGAGAGATGGGAAAGAGCGTCGATGAAGATGATTGCCGAGTCGTTGAGGTACTGGGATCGAGAAGGGACGGAGCGTGAGCTGAAAGTTGAGCTCGGAGGAAAGGAAGGAGAGGTCGAGCTCACCATCTTCTTCGCGACAGCTCTGTAGTGACTCAAACCTTCTCCGCATCCCACCAGGACAACCTCCTTCCCTGCTTTGAGCTGCGATGCTAAGAAGTGCATGAGAACGAATCCTGCTAGCGCGGAGAGGGTGTCGGAGAGGAGGATGGTTGAGCCTTTGGGCGGGAGAGGGACTCGAGGCGAGGAGCTGCTTCCTTCTGGATCTTGAAAGCTGAGATGAGGAAAGAGATACGACATGGCGGAAGAAGAGGCTTTGATTGGGTCGAAGGAGTTGTTTGATGTAATTAGCTGGAAAGGTTGTGTGAGGGTTTGAGGGGAGGAAGAGAAGGAGGAGAGGAAGCGAGCTCGACTTTTCGCGAGAAGGCGAAGGAGACCCTGAGTCAAGAGGGTCGACCTCAACCACCAGCATCCACTTCAGATCCCACTCTTCGGCTCCACTACTTTCTCGTGGCTCAAAAAGGACCTCCCATCCATAGCCCCCAGCTCGAATCAACCTCATAGACTCTCTGTATCGTTTGTAATCGATCGTCGAACATCGTGAGTCTTCCTTCCCTTCCTCGCCCTCTCCTCCCGCTTCTCGCCACCACCTCGCTCGCTACCCTTGCTTCTCTCGAGAGAGGTATACATCCAAGCTGACCCCAGTACGTCCCTATCCAACTCTCAGATGCCTCGAGGCTTCCCTCTGAAGAATATCAAGACGGCAGCTAGTGTGGAAGCGTCTGTACCCTCACCAAAGCCGACTCCCACCTCAGCAGCGTCAACTCCTCGTCCGACTCCTCTCCCTCCATCCACACCATCCACACCAGCACCTCAGGAGAGAGTTCCTTCACCACAGCCTACATCTGCTCCAGGAGGATCCTACACGCTCGAGGTAAGCATAGATCATTCAAAAAGAGATTGAGATCTCCAGCCTTCTCTCTCTCCTCCTTCGCGAGCTTGAGACGAACGAAGCGCTGACTCTCTCGGTGTTTCCATCTCCCTTTCCTTCCCTCAGAGCATCGTCGTCGGAGCCAAACTCTTCGTGCAGAAACCTCTCGCGTCTGGAGGAAACGAGGAGCGAAAGGCCGAGATCCTCTCCATCCGAGATATCAAGAAGTCCATCTACGGAGCTCCCAAGGTCGTCGCTCCTCCCTCAGCAGATGGAACCCCAGTCGAGGAACCCAAGCTCGAGTACTACGTTCACTACGTCGAGTTCAACAAGCGTCTCGACGAATGGATCCCCAACACGCGACTCGTCCTCACGAGGGAGATGGAATGGCCTCAGGCTCCGAAACCCAAGAAGGGAGCCGACGCGAGCGGTCACTCGACGCCAGTGCGTCCAACGTCGCCGGTCAGGACTCAGTCGCTCCTCAAGAAGGCCGTCTCCAAAGCTACCAACAATGCTCAGTCGTCGGCGTCGGCGTCCAAGGCGTCGAAGAGTCACAAGAAGAAGTCGAAGGCGAAGGGAGATCCAGCGACGACGCCCGGACCCGAAACCGTCGAGTCGCCGTTACCACACGGATCAGCAGCAGGAGGAGACGACGAGGACGAGGAAATGGAAGACGTGGACGAACCTCTCACTCCGGATCCAGACGCCAGCATCGCCGACGGAACTCTCACGGCGCCGTCGAATCCTCGAGCCGCTCCAGAAGTCTTCTCCAAGGAGCAGGAGATCGAGAAGCTACGAACGTCCGGATCGATGACCCAGTCCCACGGCGAGGTCTCTCGAGTCAAGAACCTCAACAAGCTCCAAATCGGTCGACACGAAGTCGAGGCCTGGTACTTCTCCCCTTACCCAGCCGAATACGCCCACCTCCCCCTCATCTACATCTGCGAGATGTGTCTCTCCTTCTTCCCCTCCCCCATGATGCTCTCTCGCCATCGAACCAAATGCAACCTCTTCCACCCTCCCGGAAACGAAATCTACCGCCACGAAGACATCTCCTTCTACGAAATCGACGGACGACGCCAAAAGACATGGTGTCGAAACCTCTGCCTTCTCTCGAAGTGCTTTCTCGATCACAAAACCCTCTACTACGACGTCGACCCTTTCCTCTACTACTGCATGGCCGTCCGGGATTCCGTCGGATGCCACCTCATCGGATACTTCTCCAAGGAGAAGGAGAGCTCGGAGGGTTACAACGTCGCCTGCATCCTCACCCTTCCGCAACACCAGCGGCATGGGTACGGGAAGCTCTTGATTGAGTTTTCCTACGAGTTGAGCAAGAGGGAGGGGAAGCTAGGGAGTCCGGAGAAGCCGTTGTCGGATTTGGGGTTGTTGAGTTATCGAGCGTACTGGGCGGAGACGATCGTCGAACTGTTGCTTGCGACGGAGCCTGGGGAGATCAGTATCGACGAGATCGCTCAGAAGACGGCGTTCATGCATGCGGACGTGATGCACACGTGAGTTCATCCATCTCTTTCTCTCGCTCGCTTCTCTCTTTTCGAGCGTTCGACGCGTCGTTTTCTAACTCTTCGCGAAGCTGACTTTTTCCCTTCTTATCTCTGCCCTTCTTTCAGCTGCCAAGCTCTCTCGATGCTCCGCTACCATAAGGGTCAACACGTCATCTGCCTCACCGACGGAGTCCTCGATCAGTACCAGAAGACCAAGAAGAAGAGCCGGAGGAGGATCGAACCCAAGGCGTTGGATTGGAAGCCGCCGTCGTTCAGTCGAGCGGATCTCAGGTTCGGATACTAGGTTCGAGGATCAAGAGCGTCGTCGGCGGACGTCTGAATGGAGGATTGTGGAGATGGGAGGGTTTGGGGGAACAGGGAGCTGGAAGGTTGCTTAGGTTCGAGAGAGAGAGAGGAGAAGGAGAGAGGGAGGGAAGGGGTTCGTTTCTTTGCCAGTTCTATCGTTCATTACCATCGCTTCCTTTTGTTCATGCTGTTGTAGTTTTGATTGCACGACCTCATTTCACGTTATATGTAGCCGTCTCGCGTCCTGGTTGTTCATGCGAATCCTTCTTCTGCAGAACAATCGAACAAGACGCGGCCATCGATTTCTCTCCATCCAAAAACAAAGCTCTACCAAACGATCCTCTCCCCCTTCCAATCCCTAAACCCACCACTATCTCCTCCAGCATCCTCCTTCCCAGCCTTGAGCGTCTTCATCAACGCGACCAGCTTCTCTACCGACTCTTCAACCTCGAACAGTCCTTGTTCGGGTTTGGAGGGCGTGGAGGCACTGACGAAGGGAGAGGAGAGGTTGGTTTTGGTTGTTCCTGGGTGGTAGGCTAGGGAGATGGAGGAAGATTTCTTTTGGTGGAGCTATGTGATGATGGAATCGAACGGGATTCAGAAAGGAGGAGAAGGAGGAATAGGAGGAGGACGCGTCTGAAACGAACCTCGAGAGAAAGGGTTTTGATGATTTGATTGAGAGCAGTTTTGGATCTACGACCCAAAAAATGTGATCAGAGAACGTCAGCGTTAGGCCTTACGAGAGGAAGGACGAGAGCGAACGAAGACTCACGATCTATACGAGTACCATCCTCCAGTTCGATTATCTCCCACACTCCCAACCCTCGCGCTGACACTCAAGCACAGCGCCAGATCTCTCTGCAGCAGACCCATCGCTGGATCTTCTTCTGGTAGGAGAGAGGTCATCTGTTTCTGGGTTGGGATGAGAGGGACGAAATGTTTGTAGGCGAGGAGATGTGAGAGGGTGTTGAGTTGGAAGGTTTGGAGGGACTGGAAGAACCGACCATAGTGAAACAAGGTCAGCGAAATGTCTCGAGGTTGACGTAGATGGGAATCAGAATCACCTGGATAGGATCGATTTGAGTGATAGATTTCTCAGGGTGAAGCTGTTCGAAACCAACCCAATCCAAAACGCGAAGGTCAACTCTCTCTCTTCATCTCCTCTTCACTTCTTCCCCACCCATCTCCTAATCCCGCGCAACAGAAAACCCACTCACCACCCCAGCCGAACAAATGACCATCCTCACACTCCCCTTCTCCCCAAATCGCTTCTTCACCTCCTCAGCAGCCTTCTCCATCCCTCGATCCGTCTCCTTCAGCCCATCGACCTCAAACACGCTCAGCCTCTCCTTCCCTTTCCCGCCGTTCAGGATAGCATCGGTCGTGTGTTGAGGAGCACGGGAAGAGAGAGCGACGACTTGAAGGGAGGTGTGAGAGAGAATGTGGCCTGTACCGAGTTGTAGAGAGGCAAGGGAAGGAGGAAGGTGAGCTTGGATCGATCGAAAGTTGAGCTTCGATTGTTCGTAGGGCAAGGGAAGGGGAGGGACGAACGGGCGAGATGGAGGCCGATTCCTGAAGAGGCTCCGTAGAGGACTGCTACGCTCATATCTGAAGTGTGGCGAGGAGGTGAGGTGAAGGAGGGGAGAGAGGATGGACGTTCGAGGGAAGGAGAGTTGGTGTGAGCTTCTCGATCTCCTCCCTCCCGACTTCCCCAAGCTCATGACGACCGGTTTTTTGTGGCGAGTCCTGGAAGGGGAGATAAACTAAAGTATATGGAGCGTAGAAAGGCATTAGATCGAGAAGAGAGAGCAAAGCGAAACTTATATGGAGAGAACAAAAAGCAAAAATAACGAAGCGAGGGAAAGGCGAAGAGGGGAGAGAATCGAGACTTGAACGTGAGCTTGGTTGGAGGTCGACGAGAGCTTTTGATCTGTTAGTCTCGGTTGGAGTTTCCGAGCTGATGTGATGAGGAGCGAAAGGAGAGGAAGGGTAGAAGCACGAGGCGTCAGGGAAGATACCTCACGGGGAGGACGTGTTGATGAGAAGGAAGTTGAGAGACTCACGACTCGAAGGACCTGCAGGAAGAGGTTGATGGCATCCAAGTAGAGTCGAAGAGCTCCGAGGATGGCCTCATCGGGTGAAAGTCGCTTCATGATGGATTGGGTCTGAATGGAAGAGAACGAGAGGGAGAGGAAAGGAAGGTGAGCAAAGGGAGACGCGTCGAGCAGTTGCGAGAAAGCGAGATGGGACGAACGTCGAAGATGACTGGTGAAAAAGAACCCAACCCAAGGAGATATCAGTATCGACGCTGTATTGAGCGAACGAGACGAACGAGATAGACGCACTGTAACCCGAGAACAAGAGGCAGCCCATGCAGCCGATTACCAGATCGGTGGATGATCCAAAGGGAAAGAAGATACTGATGAAGCTGGTAGCCATGAGAGTCATCAGGCCAGTGACTGCATGTCCGAGAGAAGAGAAGTCAGTACGAGCAGGGAAAAAGGCGAAAACGGGACGGGAGGGAGAAGAGGAACGTACAAAGCCAAGGTCCCAATCCCTCGAAGTCGTACTTGGACTGCATGGTGAACAGCGTGAGACCAACAAAGACAGCGAGAGTGATGAAGAGAGCCTGGATGACGACCGTGGTCTCGTAGAATCTGTTGTACGAGGGAGAAAGGCTCAGTCAGCTCGAGCGCTTTAACGAGAGACCGAAGAGGATGCAGAAGGGAAGCTCACCCAACGACGGTTCCAACAGCCATGGATTCGAAGAGAGTGAAGACTCCGAGGATGAAGAGGTTGAGAGGGTGCTGGTTGATCTTCCAGAAGAGGACTCCGAGAGATCCCATGGATCCGACCTGGCAATGAGACGAGAGGGAAGGGGAGGGAGAAGTCGAGCTCAAGCTGGAGCTGTGGACGAAAGAACGTGGGACGAGAGGGACTTGGAACGTACGAGGGGGAGCCAGAAGAACCATGCACTGAAGGAGAAACGAAGGGTGATCAGCGATCGATCTTAAGAGAAGTTGAGCGATAGAGGGATAGAAGAGAGGAGGGAGGAAGGAAGGGTCGAGCGATGATGACCTTCGATGGCCTCTCCTCCTGCTTTCTCCCTCCCTCCAGGCCTCTCTCCCTCCCTCCAGGCCTCTCCCCCTGTGCACCTGCTCCCCATCTATCTCCTTCCCGGCATCGTCACAGAAGAGTGGTAGACGGAACTCACTTGCTTCTCGTCCAATTCAGGACGACTGGCTGCATCATCACGACCGAGACGACGGCCGTCGCCAGCAGCTGAATCGAAAGGATCGTGTAGACTTTTCGGATGAAGGCCATCCTACAAACCGGGCCAACACCCAAACGAATATCCAAGTCAGCTTCTTGTTCCTCGTCGTCTTCGAATCTCCTTCCATCGCTTCGTCCTTCCTTTCGTCCTTCCTTTCACTCTCCTGGCTCGCTGCTCCACCTCTTCCACCTCCTTCCTTGTTCCGTCTTGCACTCACCTGACAGAGACATCCGAGCTAGAGACAGTCGTTCCGATCTTGAAGTCGTCTGGAGCTGCAGAGGAGGAGGAAGCATCGGCGGGGTTGGAGGAATCCGTCGTCGCTTGGTAGCCTTTCGCAGCGACGGGAGCAGTGTAGGTAGGGGGAGCGCTGTAGAGATGGAAGCTGGTTAGTTGAGGCGTGAGAGGGGGAAGGAGAAGGATGAACAGGAGCTCACTAAGCCATGGCTGGAAGAGAGAGGGAAGGGAGAGAAGGTGGACGTTGCGAGCTGAGCTTCGGCGAAAGGGGACAAGCGAGACCTCAGCGACTTTAAGTTCACCGCAGCTCTCGAAACTGCTAGAAATTCCTCATTCAAGTTTTCTGAAGAAGAGAGGTCTTGTGAAGTTGATGTAACCTATAATCTGTTCATAAATCGAACGCGTATACAAACTCTGCGAGATCTAGTCTAATCCACTCAATCCGAGACGTGAACTCCCTCCATGACTCCTCTCGTGCGACTCCCATCTACACCTCGAGCAAACCAGCAGCCTCGAGCAGGAGAACGATGGCTGAAAGAAGAGAGAGGAAAGAAAGAGGTCAGCTTGGGCTCCTTCGTGTGGTCGGCGAGTTCGTCTCTCTTCCCTCTTCCCTCTCCTCCCTCCTCCCCTCCCCTCCTCCTTTTTTCTTCCACTTCACCCCCAAAACAAACGAAAGACAATAACTCACCATGAACAACCTCCGGCACAGTCTGCTGCTCCAGATCCACCGTCAAATCCGCATCCTCAGGAGCCTCGTAAGGATCGTCGATTCCCGTGAATCCCTTGATCTCTCCTCGTCGAGCCTTGGCGAACAATCCCTGTCGGTCGGTCTTCTCACAGTAGGCCAGAGGAGTAGCGACGTGGATGAGGAAGAAGTCTCCTCCGTTGGGTCCTCCGGTCTTCTCGACGATCGCTCGAGCGGCTTTTCGAGAGTGGGCGTAGGGAGCGGTAGGGGCAGCGATGACGGCGGCTCCGGCTCGGGTGAGCTCGGCCTGGTAGAGGGGAGAGAGGAGGAGGGGAGAGAAAGGGAGGGACGGGAGTCAGCGGAAGAGAAGAGAAAAGGACGCGTCGGGAGGAAAGGGAGGAGGAGAAAGACTCACGGCAACGAATCCGATTCGCTGGATGTTCTTGTGTCGATCCTCAGCAGAGAATCCAAGTTCTAGAGAGAGGGAAGAAAGCCGGGTTGTCAGTATGGAGGAGGAACAGGCGAGAAAAACAACGAGAAGATTGCGACTCACCGGACGAAAGCTCAGCCCTGATAGTCTCCCCCAACAACAAACTGACACTTCGACCTCCCTGCTGGTTAAGGGTGACCTGGAGAGCCTTAGCGACGGTATCCTTTCCAGAGTTGTGAAGACCAGTGAGGAAAAGGGTGAAACCTTGCTTGTTTCGAGGAGGGTACGACTCTCGAAGGGTCTTGACGACGGCGGCGTAGGAGAACCTGCGAAGGAGGAAGAAGAAGAAAATCAGATCAGTACAGCTTGAAGTGAAGGAAAGAGATGGGTTTGGACTCACCAGTCGGGGATGGCAGCTCCAGATTTCAGACGACGACGAAGTTCGGTTCCAGAGATGTCGGCCGTGACGGTTCCCTTGGGGATCTGATCCGAGGGCATGTACTCGTCGGATTCGGGGATGTAGGACATCTGCTGGAAGGGAACCATCTCGATCGCGAGCTCCTCTCGGTACTGGGAGACGAGCTCCTGGGCGTCGTAAGGTCCTGAAGGAATGAAAAGGCAAGAAAGACAAGACGCGTGAGCAGGAGCTTGTTCCATTTGGGAAGTCAAAGAAGAGGAGACGAACCGTAGAAGTCCTTTCCGGCAGAGTTCTTACCGGGTCCGGCGTGGCTAACAGAGAGATAAGGCGGTAGATGGTCAGCGAGGGACGATAGAGAGGAAGAGGGAGGAAAGTTCAGACTCACTCTCGTCCGACGATGAAGTGGGTAGCTCCGAAGTTCTTTCGGATGATGGCGTGCCAGAGAGCCTCCTTAGGTCCAGCCATTCGCATAGCGAGAGGAAGAAGAGCGAGGTGGGCCATTCCGTTGGGGCTGTGAGGAGCAGGAGAGGAGGTCAGTTTCCAAGGACGCGTTGAACTGGAGAGAGAACGAAGATCAACTCACTATCGAGCCATGAGAGCGGTGTAGGCTCGAACTCGGGTGTAGTGATCGACGTCTCCCTAGAAAGACGACATAAAGAAAGTTTGGTCAGACGAGGAAGCTCACAGCAGCGAGGAAGAAAAGAAAACTCACGGGCTTGGTGAGTCCGACGACGGGGTGGATGAGAACGTTGGCCTGTCGCTCTCGAGCAGCTCGAACGGTCAACTCTCTGTGAGCTCGGTGCATGGGGTTTCGAGTCTATCACAAGAAGAAATGGGAGATATGGAGATCAGATCTTGCGTTAACGAGGAAAGGAAAAGACGCGTCGAGGGCTGATGAAAGTCGAGCTCACCTGGAAAGCGACGACCTTCCTCCAAGCGAGCTTGGTGAAGTGAGCCCTGAGCTCAGCAGGAGTGACTGTAGAGCAGGAAGACCAAGGTCAGAAAAGACTTCAGCCAATGCAGAAGGACGAAAAAGAAGAGATACTCACATCGCAAAGCCACGTAATCGAAGTGAACGGCAGCTTGGACGGCCTGGATCTTTCCTCCCAAGTACAATCCCTTCACGTTCTCCCTGAGGTATCGAACAGCGGGATGAGCGATATCGTCGGCTCCAAAGACGGCCTCAGCCTCCTTGGCCTTGTCGAAAGCGTAGATGTCCTCGATGGTGAGGACGGCGAGAACGACGTCGTCTCGAGGATCTCGCAGAGCGACTCGGGATCCAGGAGCGAGACCAAGGTTGGAAACGTCTTCGGGCGAAACGTCAAGAGTGATAGGGATGGGGAAGAGGGCTCCGCTGGTGAGTCGGTTGGTAGCGAGGACGCTGGTAAAGATGGGAGGGAGGAGGTGAGCTCGTCAGCACAACTGATCTTTATGGAATGATCGCGAGCTCGCGATTCATTCGTGAGAGGAGGGAGAAAGAAAGAGCTGCTCACGATTGATAATCAGCCTGGTTCATGAATCCTTCCAGAGGAGAGAACCCTCCGTTCATGATCAACTCGAGATCACACAGATGTCGCTATATCGCCAAGGTTGTTCGAACCAAGGAGGAAGAAAGACGAGAGGAGGGAGGATGAAGGTGTGAGCTCGCCGCCTCTTTCAGCCCCCGGCTCAACGTCCCGCTTCTGCTGTAGGACTCACCTCAGTAAGGATGATGGAAGCGAGTCCATTGGCCTCGCTCTTGAGCTGCTGCCTCAGAGGAAGATCACGAGCGATCAAGTCCTTAGAAAAGCGAGGGAAATTTGGGACGGCAAGGAAAGAGAGAAAGTCAGCTCGCCTGATATCTCCAGCGCTTGAGCTCAACAAGGAGGAGGAGAGAAAGACCCACCTTGAGGGTTCCTCCGTGTGGTGCGTTCGCCATTTTTGAAGGTTGAGAGAAGGGAAGGGGAGAGGAGAAGGGAGGGGAGGTTGGAGTAGGAGTGCTGGTTCGGGGAAAGAGGGTAGAAGCGGAAAACAAGACCAAGGGAGGAAAGGAAGATCGCGCCATCCATAATGTTTTTTAGATTATATTGGAGAACAAGTCGGAACTTTTCAAGCTTGAACACCTGGCTTCGGAGATGTATCTTGCAAGGTGAGAGCTACTTCCTGCGCCTATTTTTCTGCGGAAGGGCTAAATCGTCTGGACGAAGGCTCCCGTTCGCCTCTCCCGCCCTGCGTTCCTTTCACCAACCAGGAGCGTCCGACGGCGATGCTCGTCGTTCTGCGGCCAGGGTATAGAAAGACTCAGATTTCAAGACTCGGGAGAAATATTCCACGCGACTTTTTTCTTTTCTTTTTTCTTTCTTCCAGACTAATAGCTTGAAGAACGTTCGACGAAAACAACGTCGAGCGTGCTTCCTCCCTCACCTCGACGCGTCTCCTTGGACATCTGAAGGCTGATACACACTCAAACGCGAGCTCAGATTATTACTGCCTTTTTGAACCAGGGTGAAGTCTTCCTCGTCAAGCTTACCAAAGTGAAAACCGCGAATCGCGACTCTCTTTTCCCCTCCTCGTCGACCCTCTTCTCTGCTCAACAGCGTCTCAAAGATCCTTCGCCCCTCTCAGCTCTATCTCTCCCTCAAATCTCAGCCCAAGAAAGGTGAAAAGGGTGAACTAAGTAGCAAGAAAGTCAAAGGAAGGAAAACCAGACCTCGAGCCCAAGTCCGCCGTCCATCGAAGGACCTGAACGTATCGAAAGCAAGAAGCAGAAACTAAAGAAGAGAGACCGAAGGGTATAGTGGTCGAGGATTGTGTGCAACCCAAAAAGAGAGAGAGAGAGGGCAAAAGGATCGAAGGTTTGTATTGAACGAACGAAAAGAAAAGAACGAAGAGTTTGACGCGAACGAAAGGCAGAAGGAAAGGACGAATCCGTTCAATCAACTATTGCTGCTCCTCCTCGTACTGCTCCTCACCCTCCTGGATCTCCTCGGTGTACTCCTCCTCGGTTCCGGCGGACTCGTACTGCTGGTCTGTGAGTCGGAAGGAAGGGAGAGGGGAATTAGTTCGGGATTCGAAGGGAGGAAGAGATGAGGAGGGAAGAATGGACGAACACTCAGAGACGAGATCGAGCATGCTGAGGAAGGAGAGAGAAAGGAGAGGACGTAGGAAGATCAGCGGAAAGTTTCGAGAGTAGAGGAGGGAAGGAAGCGGACTCACTTCGACTCAGCCTCAGTGAACTCCATCTCATCCATACCCTCTCCGAGGTACCAATGCAAGAAAGCCTTCCGCCTGTACATGCTGTTGGTCGGCGAGCGCGAGAAAGGAAAATGAGGACCGAAAAAGATGGAGCGGAAGGGTCAGCGAAGAAAGAGACGCGTCAATGAAAGTAGAGCGACCGAGAGACGTACGCAGAGAACTGAGAGTGGGTTCGCTTGAAGAGCTCCTGGATGGCAGTGTTGTTTCCGATGAAGGTAGCGGCCTGCTTGACACCGACGGGAGGAACGTCACAGACCGAGGTGAGGACGGAGTTGGGGATCCACTCGACGAAGGCCTGGAGAAGAATGAGAGGAACGAAGAGAGCTTGTGAGCAAGGAGGATTATTTTCGAAAGGGCAGGTAACAGGAGACTAGGCTTACACCCTGGTTCTTCTGTCGAAGGTTGTAGGAAGCCTCCTCGACGTCTCGCATGGAGATCTTGGCACCTAGAGGAGGAAGGAGATGAAACGAGACGATCAGCGACGAAGTTCTCAACGAATTCGACGAAGAGTAAAAGGACGAACCTCGGAAGATGGTGGCAACAGTGAGCCATCGTCCGTGAGCGGGGTTGGTAGCTGCAGACGTGAGAGGGAGCGAAGGAAAAGTCAGCGAAGGCCGAAGAAACGAAAGAGCTCGAAGGAAACGCGAGCTCACCGGCCATCATCGACCTAGGATCGAACATCTGAGCGGTAAGATCGGCGATGGAGGTGGTCTGGTAAGCCTGTCCTCCGGGCTATTTAAATGAAGGAAGCAGAGTCGACGAAACGCGTCAGAACGGCAAGGGTAAAAGGAGCTCAGAAGGGAAGGAGGGGACGAACAGCGACGAGAGGAGCGTATCCGGTCAGGAAGAAGTGGAGTCGAGGGAAGGGAATCATGTTGACGGCGAGCTTTCGGAGATCAGAGTTGAGCTGTCCGGGGAATCGGAGGGTGGTGGTGATACCGGCCATGACTCGAGCGACTGAAGATAAAAGAGAGAAGGGAGATGGGATCAGTTCCGTTCGAGCTTCCAAGTTTGGACGAGATGAAAGGAAGAGGACGGGACTCACTGATGGAGTTGAGGTTCTCGTAGGTGGGAGACGTGGTCTTGAGAGTCCTGACACAGATGTCGTACCTGAGGGAGGAGGAGGAAGAGGGGAAGTGAGCTGAAGCTCGTCGAGCCTCGGCGAGCTCAAGAAAAGGAGGACGTACAAAGCCTCGTTATCGATACAGACTGGAGAGCAAAGAGTCTGGTCAGCTCCATTCAGTGAGAGAAGTGTAGAAAGTAGAGAAAGACCACTCACAAGTAAGATCAGAGTTCTCAACAAGCTGGTGGAACGAGAGGAGGGCGTTGTAGGGCTCGACGACGGTGTCGGAGACCTGTGGATTCGCGACGAATTCAGGGAAGATTTGATTTCATCAGCTTTTCAGTCTCTACAACTCCTTGAAGCCTAGATGAAAAGTCCCGCAGACTCACCTTGGGCGAAGGCAAAACCGAGAAGGTAGCGAGCATTCGGTCGGGGAACTCCTCCTTGACCTTACTCAGGAGAAGGGATCCCATACCGGAACCGGTTCCTCCTCCGAGGGAGTGGAGGAGCTGGAATCCCTGAAGGAGATCACATCGCTCGGCCTGGATTCGGAGAACGTCTGTGGGAGATCGGAAGGGAGGAGGCGTAGATGATCAGCTTTGACGCGCGAAAGTCGAGCTCGTTCTCAGTTTCGGTTGACAGAGACTGGAAGTAGAGAGTCACGTACCAAGAACGGAGTCGACGAGCTCGGCTCCCTCAGTGTCTGTGAGAACAAAACGGACAATTTGGCGAGTCAGGAGGAGGAACGACGGAGGACGAGCAAGAGGAGGGAGGAGGGGAGACGAACAGTATCCCTGTGAGGTGGCGATGGAAGAGGAAGGAGGCACGAGTCAGCGTTCAATTGAGCTCCGTGGGAGTGAGAGGAGCATCTCGACGTAGATTAATAACAAACCTTAGCCCAGTTGTTTCCGGCTGAAGGCGAAGCAAGGAGAGGAGGAACGTGTCAGGACGAGGACGAAGCGGAGAGGCGGAGGGGAAGGAGCGAAAGGAAGGAAGGAGATTGCTGACCTGGAAGGTGAGGTGGTAGGAGAGAGGAGAGAGGAGGTCAGCGATGAAATGCAAACGAAGATCGAGGGAGAAGAAGCAACTTACCTCCGGATTGTCCAGAGATGAAGGTGTCGGGGGCGAAAAGCTAAGGAAGACGGTAAAAGAAAGGCACGAGGGTCGATTTGGGGTCAGCTTTCCTTCCTCCTTCCTTGTCCCTTTGACGACCCCAAGGACCTCTCAGGCACCCATTCCACTGCCGTGCCCGACTCAGATCTTCCTTCCACTCTATCGGCCCGTCTCACCGTCCACCAAGCAAAGAAGAGCGAGCAAAGAGACTCACGTTTCCGAGGGGACCAGCCTTGATGTTCTCTCCAGTTCCAGGTTCGAGATCGATCTGGATCGACCTGGGAACGTACTTGTTCGCAGAAGCTGCAGGGCAAAGAGGAAAGAGGGAGCGAATCAGCTCTCGAGAGTAGAAGAGGGAGATAGGGACGTAGGAATGGAGGCGAGGACGCAGGAAAGGCGGAGATATCGAAGGAGGAGGAGGAGGAGGAGGAGGAAGAGGGGCGTGGCGAGGTGGATGCTTACCCTCTGTGAAGTAGACGGCAGACCTGACGAGCTGCTGGGGGTCCTTTCCGACGTACATTCCAGTGCATCTCGCAAGAACCAAAGAAGGGAATCAAGGTAAGGATGGGAAGGGACGAGGAAGGGAGGACGAGAGGAAGGGATGGGGGAGGTGAAGGGAAATCGATGGGACTCATCTCTTGTCCAACCCATGCTCAAGAAGGATGTGGTCCCAGAAAGCAGTTCCGAGCTGGTTACCAGCCTACAGGAGAGGAATAGACGCGTTTTTTTATATCGAGAGGGAGGAAGGGAAGGGCGGATGGAGGAGGGTAGGGGGGCGAAGGGAGGAGGAAGGAGGAGAAGGAGAAAGCAAGTGTAAGTTTAGACTCAAAGCTCTTAGTTCCAGACCGAAGAGATGTATAGATTGCTTACCTGACCGACCGACAAGTTGATGATCTCTCGCATATTAGAAGAGTGAGGGTAGAAGAAAGCGAAGGGGGGGAGGGGGAGGAAGGAAGGAGGGAGAAGGTGAGAGTTGCGAGAGACTTGAAGCGAGGAGGTTCGAGCTCTCGACGCGTTGTTTTCACGAAAGAAAAAAGAGAGAGCCCGAAGAGGAAGGTCTATCAACATCCATCTCAGCTTCAGCGCTCACCCTCTCAGTCCATCCTAGCTGCATCTCAAGCCACTTTCCGGTAAAAACAAATCGTATTTTTCTGTCAAAAGCTCCGTCCAAATCTCTCGTCGGACCTCCGCCTGCGGCCTGGATCTCGACTTCCTCCCTCTCCTCCCGCTCTTCCGTCCAGGATGAAGAGCCGCTTCTTAGGTCGTGGCGTATAGCCAGAATTCTCAGCTCGTACACGGAGCTCAAAGAGCAGGCTTCGATTTCTGGAAAAGCCCAAAACGCGAGCTGACTTCTGGCTCTCAGGCGAGCTCACCCATTTCCATCCGTCCTTTTTGACCTCCCCTTTCTCTTCCCCTCCCTATTCAACTCCCACTCCCTTGGACTCTGTTGGAGAGCTCATTATAACTCACATCTACCCATGTCAAAATTTGTTGCTTCCAACGCTCTCATCTCGCTACGAGCTCACCTCTTTACTCGTCGTCCCCGCCCGCGATCAGCCCTTGATCGTTGAGCTTCCATTAACTCCCACCTTCAATATCGAGTCATCATTCAAGGTAGACGATAATCTTTCTCCGTTTTTTTTAGCAAGGAGGAAAAGTCTTGCGAGCCCGGGAGAAGGGACGAGGGGAGGGGACGCGTCGTGCTCGACCTTGTTGAGGAACAACAACGGAAAGTTGGCGCTAACTTTCGACCTGTCTCTGATCACAAAACTGTACTTTTGATATCTGCTGTCAACTGTATCAGCTCGGGAGACGCCTAGTGCTAGAAGACACCAGAAAAGGAAGGCGCGTCGTCGAACGACAACTCCGCCCAGAAACAGAGAAGAACTTTGTCTGATCTCGCTCTCTGCAAGCATTGATGGCTTCTCCAGCAGAACAAGAGAAACTCGAGCGAATATATGTTTCCCGCCCAGCTTGCTCAGCTGCAGAGATTTCTCAGCCCATCAGTCATCAGCTTCGTTTTCGATCTTCTCCGATCAGCGCTCCTCCTCCCCCTTCCTCTCTCCTCCAACTCCTTCCCTCTCCTGCCCAAAGCATCAGCACGCCTCTCTCCTTCTCTCCTTCCCCTCCCTTGCCCATCCTTGATCTACCTCCGAAACTCGGAAGATCTCCAACGGACAAGCATCAAGCTCGCAACCCATTCGTCGTCTCTCGCCTTCGAAATCCAACCTCGCTCTCTCCCTCTCCCTTCCCTTCCCTTTTCCCTTCACCCCTCGCCCTTTTCCCGTGCGTGATCAACCAAAATGGGTCTGCTCGTCGTAGGAACGCCCCTGGCCTGGGAGGATTCCAAGGCGCATATCGAACACGTCAAGTACGAGGGCATCTCTCAGTTCATCGCCCTCTACGACCGACTCAAGGGGAAGCCGGAGGAGCCTTTGCTCTGGGGAGACGAGGTGAGTTTTCGTTTTTGAAGCTCTTTTTCAGGCGCTTTCTTCGAGGGGCGGGAAGAGGACTTGAAGGCATGGCTGGGTGGGAGGGAGGAGATCGTTGTTCTCGGAGGGTCGGAAAGAGGAAAGGTTTGATTCGGATTTCGGGGAGGGAAGGAGCTCAAAGGAGGGAAGGGGTTGGGAGAAGACCGACGATCAAGCTCAAAACAGCTGAAGGATTTCCTCCCAGCATCAAACGAGATGTTCTTGCCCTCCGGAATATCTTTTAGATCCCTTCTAACAGAAATTCATACTGGTCAAGCTCATGGTCCTCCCTAGATTCGTCGTCCAACTGACTCCAGCGCCTCTTTTGAACCTCCACTCTCACCCCTTCCTTCCTTTCTCCCAGATCGAGTACATCATCGTAGCCTTCGACGATGCCACCAAGAACGCCTACCTAGCTCTCTCTCAGACCGAGATCCTCAACAAGCTCGCCGGAGTGGTGATGGACATGGAGTGCGGGAAGGAGTGAGTCGACGTTCGACCTCTCTTCCTGCTTCTTCGAGCTGAGCTCCCTTTCTCTCCTCGCTCTGCTTTTGCTGCCTATCCTAGCGAGGTCCCTCCTACCTTTCACCCCGAGTTCGGACGTTACATGCTCGAGTCGACGCCTGGAGCTCCCTACGACGTGTCCATTGGGAGTTTGTTGAGCGTTGAGGCGAACATGAGACTTCGGTGAGCTCGACCTCCTTCCCTCCTCCCTCCCATCTTTTTTTCGAGACGCCCTCGTGTCTTTCTAGCTTGAGAGCGGTTCCGAAGACTCGAGCTGACTCGTCTCTTCCTTTCCATCTGTCCTCCTCAGTCGCAAGGTCGCTCGAGCTCACCTCGCCGACAACGAGATTCCGATGACCTTCACGTCCTGGCCTCGACTTGGAGTTACAGACGCTCCTTACTCGGATCCTCACTTCCCGACCAAGGGAGATGCTATGCGGTCGCTTTTCGTTGGAGATGAAGTCATCAACGAGCACATCAGGTTCCCGTGAGTCCGGCATCTACTCTTCCAATTCACGCGACGCGTCTCGCTGTTCCTCTCCTCCTTCCTCGACGCTCAGCTTTAAGACTGTACTGATGTTTCTTCCTTACCATCTTAACAGAACTCTCGCTTCCAACATCCGAACTCGTCGAGGATCGAAAGTCGCCATCAACGTCCCCATCTTCCACGATACCAACACTCCTCGTCCTTTCGTTGACCCTTCGATTCCTTACGACCGAGACCTTTACCCTGGAGACCACGAGGCCAAGGATGGAGCAGCTCTCAAGGATCACATCTACATGGACGCGATGGCGTTCGGGATGGGTTGCTGTTGCTTGCAGATCACGTTCCAGGCGACGGATCTGAAGGAGGCGACGACGGTTTACGACGCTTTGGTTCCTGTGGCTCCGATCATGGTGAGTTTCGAAGCGTCGAGACAGAGAAGCTGGGCTTGTGGAACGGGATTTGAGAGCTGGTGGAATCTTGAACCTCGAATCGGATGTGAAGCAGAGTCGCTAATTCGCTTTGTCTTCTTTCTCTCTTCAGCTCGCTATGAGTGCCGCATCTCCTGCTTATCGAGGATACCTCGCCGATGTCGACTGTCGATGGGACGTCATTGCTGGCTCCGTAGACGATAGGACTCCCGGAGAACGTGGTTTGGAGGTGAGTTTCCGTCCTTGCCAGCTCTTCTTCGAAAGAGACGCGTCGAAGCTGATTCTTCAACCTCCCTTCCTTTTTCCCACTGCAGCCTCTGAAGGAGGGAGAGCGACGTATACCAAAGTCGAGGTACGACAGCGTGGACTCGTACATGTCTTCAGATCCCAAGAACCGACCGGAGTACAACGATAACGACGTGCCAGTAGACGAGGCGGTGAAGCAGAGGCTGTTGGATCATGGTTCGTTCCTTCCTCCCTTCGAGCTACTTCTCGCGTCTTGGTACTGACCAGCGCTCTCTCGTTCTCCTCAGGTCTCGACGAGCCCCTGGCGCACCACATCGCTCATCTTTACATCAGAGATCCTCTCGTCATCTTCACCGAGACCTTGGATCAGGACAATTCGCTCTCGACGGATCACTTCGAGGTAAGCACTCGCCTGTAATGCGGAACGAGAGCCCCTCCGTACTCTTCAGCTGGCTCATATTCTTCGCTTTCACTTCCCGTCGCGCTTCAGAACATCCAATCGACGAACTGGCAGACTCTTCGATTCAAACCTCCTCCACCCAATTCTCCCATCGGTTGGCGAGTCGAGTTCAGGAGCATGGAGGTTCAACCTACCGACTTTGAGAACGCCGCCTACTCGATCTTCATCGTTCTTCTCACGAGGGCCATCCTCAGTTTTGGTCTCAACTTCTACATCCCCGTGTCGAAGGTTCGTCTCAATCTCGACCGACGCGTCCCTCTCGTCCTTCTCGTCCATCTGACCTTCCCCTCTCCCTTTTCGTTTCTCTCAGGTCGATGAGAACATGAAGCGAGCTCAGCTCAAGGACGCCGTCGTCGAGAAGAAGTTCTTCTTCCGGAAATCCGTCTTCCCGGGTCGAACTCTCAGCAAACACGACATCCGATCCCGCCCTCCTTCCCCTCCTCCCTTCTCCCCAGTATCTCCTCTCTCCTCCTCCCACTCCATCTCTTGGGTCGGAACCTCTGCTGCTCCTTCGCCAACGTCCACCCACTTCTCTACATCGTCACATCTCCCAACAACAAACGGAAACGGTCACGCTCATCCGTCGCGAGCGCCTTCCTCTGGAGATGGAACGAGACCTTCTTCGCCGACTGGACCCGTGGAGGATGAGTACGAGGAAATGACCGTCAACGAGATCATAAATGGAAAGGTGAGCTGAGCTTCTCTTCTCATCTCAATCGAGACGCGACCGAGCTGACCTTCCTTGCTCCCTTCCCGCAGGACGCCTTCCCCGGTCTTCTTGGAGTCGTCAACGCCTACCTGAATTCGTTGGATATCGACATCGGAGCCAAGTGTCAGATTAGGAAATATCTAGATCTCGTGAAGAACCGAGCGAACGGTCAGTCTTCGTTCCCTTCCCACTCGTCTTCTCGCTTCGTCTCGAGCTGAACCTTCCTCTTCCCTTTCACAGGTTCTCTCATGACTCCAGCAGCATACTACCGACGCTTTATCCGTGCTCACCCGAGTTACAAGTTCGATTCCGCCGTGGGACCGGAGATCTGCTACGATCTTGCGAGGGAGGTGGACGATCTGTGAGTTCTCGCTCGTTCTTCTTTCCCACTCTTCCTCTTCTTTCTCCTTTCTCCTCACTGACTTACCCTTTCGTCTTGCTTCTACAGGGAACGAGGAGTAAAGCAGGCGCCTGAGCTGCTTGGGCGCGACTACATTGGCTCGAAGTCGTGGAAGTGCTAGGAGCAGGCTTCCTTTCGGTTTTCCTTCGCTTGTTTACGTCTTACATCACTAGACTAGAGGCTACTCGCTCGGGTTGAGACGTTCTCTTTACTTTCCTTTCTTCGTTTGCATGTTTTGTACTTCGTTCCATAAAGAGAGCAGCCACGAAAGAGAAAAAGCAACAAAGGAGGCCAAAAACCGAAAGTAAAGACGCGTCGAGCTTCGAGCCGAACTCGACCGGGGCACTGACTACTGGAGATGAGGAGAAAGGAAAGGACAAAGAGTATGCAGAGTCTTAAGAAATGTGACTTGGTCAAAGTGAAACCAAAGAAAGAGAAAGCCTGGTCCTCCTAGAAGACGGTGGAGAAGACTCGTCGGATCTTCGAGAGAGCTTCGAAGTATTGCGGATGGTCCCTTCCGATGGATTCCTCGGCTTTGGGGGACTCCTTGGCTTTGGCAGCCTTGAAACCGAAGGGATCCTCCGCAAACTCCTTCCTAACGACGGCGGGGGCGAGAGAGATGTCGAAGACCGACGACTGAGGACTTCCGAAGGTCGATGAACCGTTGGTATCCGAGTCGAGGTCGTAGATATCAGGGTAGGCGAGGGAGTGAGAGACGTAGGGGGGGAAGGGAGTGTTGAACAAGGAGAGGGGATCCGAAGCGAACCGTCGAATCGAGCCTGAAGGAGAAGTGATCGAAGCAGATCAGTTTCAGAAAAGAAGATACACTGTCGCTGAGTACCATAGTCAACGAAAGTGACTCACCAAAGGTTCGACGTCGGCGAAAGTGCCAGCGGAAGCCTTTCGGACGACTGCTGCAGCGTTCTCTCTCTCCTCCTTCTCAGCCCCAGATCTGCCCTGATCCCTCGAAACTTCCTTGAAGAGGACCTCCAGGTCCTTCAAAGCCATCCCCGAGTAGTCCGTCGAGTCCGAGACGACGTTAACGGGGACGGTTCGAGGAGCTACGGTTCGGTGAGCCTGAGCAAGAAATACAAGATTTAGCACATCAATTTCTGCCCTCCCAAGGAACAATACGGAAGGGAAAGGGATTCGCACTCACGTTGAACATTCGAACCCAATCGGGAATCCCAGGGACTTGAGATTTGTAACCGAGGTCAAAAGTGGACGCGACGCGGTTGACAGGGAAGGTAGAGAGGATAGATGAAGCCATTTTGAGCAGCTAGAAATGCGAGTAGGGGGATGCGGTGAGAGGTGAGAATGGAGATAGTGATGGTTGGGAGGGAGAAGCGAAAGGCGGGAGGGCAGCAATTCTTAGGCCTCGGGAAGGGATTGGTTACGGTTGGACTGAAAAGTCGAGCAAGGTTTCGGACTCGGACTCGTTTTTCGTCAACAAGCTGGTGTTTTTTTCTGCACTATCACCAGGACCTATCAACATTCTGGTGAATTCCAAAGAGGAAGAGAGCTGCAACGTGTACTCCCGAGCTCGAACTCAGAGCAAACCCTCCAAGGTAGGGGAGGGGCAGCGACCGCGACGCGAATTTTGCTTTCCGCCGAAGAGACCGTTTCGAAGGTCGAATAACATATGTAAACGAGATTATCGTATGAAATGACGAAGAGGGAAATCTGTAAGAAGTAGGTTGACACGAAAAGTCAGCTTCGCTACCGTATAAACGACTGGAGGGCCTACTTCCCAGCAAGCATAAAACCTGAACCAGCCCGTTCTCCACATCCACCAGATAGCTGTAGCGTCGGAGAGGAGGTTGAGAATTCCACATCCTCCGGTCGAAGAAGAGATGAGACCGGCGTGAACCGCTGAGGCGCAGATGAATGAACTGCCAAAAGCGAAGAGGGAGATGAACGTCAAAGTCAGCGACCGAAGTTCCGACGCGTCTCGAGCTAGCTTGTCCTCCTCGGGTTTCGTCCCTTTCACGCCCATTTCGCTGCAAAGCTCCGAATGAGAAGGATTACTGAATGAAGAACGATTACTCACTCTGCTCGATAGATAGGCGGCGACGCTCCTCCCCCAATGACCAGCGGTACAAGATCAGGCTCCAGATCCCCAATCGCTCAAGGGTTGTAGATGAGCTGAGTAGCACACCCTCCAGGACATCTGAACGTCAAATTCCCAGAGCTGAAGCACTGATAGTCACCCATACCAACGCCATCCAAGCAAAAGAACAAGAAGGAAAAGATCAGCTTTCGTTGCGTCAGTCAACACGAGAGGGCTCCCCGACTGAACTCACGTTCACCCCATCCAACCCATACCCATCGTTCCCAGACCAAAACGTACTCGTGCACCCCAGCACGTTCACTCCATTACCCCCCAAGCTCGGCTCCGTGCGACTGAGGTAGGAGTTCTTCCTCACGAGGAACGCGAACCCCACGATCCAACAGCAAAGGTAGAGTCCAACGACAGCTCCCCTCTTCCAAGGATTCCTCCTCCCGTATCTCCTCACTCTCGACGTCCAGGTCCTAAGCCACAAGTCCGGCTTGAACGAATGCGAGGCGTGGCCGAGGGTGTAGGCGAAGGTGAGGAGGGGAGTCGCTGAAGGGAGAGGGGGAAAGGACCTGAGCGAGGACCAGCTGTGCAGTCGATGAGCTTCCTGAACTTGGATCGCCGGCTGGGGATGGTAGGAGAGGGAGAAGGGTTGGTAGAGGAAGGAAGGAGCAGCTTGGCTCCGAAACGATCTTTTGGGGAAGAGATTTGGATGGCTTGAGACGGGGAGCTTGTTCCTGGAGGAGCAGAGGAGGAGGAGGAAGGGACGAGGAAGGTGGGCGGCGAGGAGTGGAGGTCGACTTCGTCCTCGATCTGCGAGGCTCGTAGTAAGGGAGGGAAGGAGCGTCGACGACCGTAGATTCTGGAGGGAGAGGAGATAAGAGCTCTATCTTTTCGTGAGAAGGTCGAGCCATGGCTGTTGGTTGAAAAGCAGGAAGGGAAGAGAAGAGAGGAGGAAGGAAGGAAGGAAGGAGATGAGCTCGGCGTCGCAAGGGTTGCCGCAGTTATTTTTCTCCGACTCCTCGCCGCGCGAAGGAAGTGAAAATTTACTGATGGCAGAGCTTCGAGCTTTCTCTTGCTGGAGCTCGTGTCAAAATGGACATGTGTTGACTGGGTCTTCCTCCTCATGAAGGATCGAGTCAGTACGCGTCGATCTGGACTTCTTCGGCCCCTTTTTTCGAACGGAAACAAGATGGAAGTCGTGAAAGGTCATGAAGAGAAAAGAAAGGAAAAGAGTGAGGCCTATCGAGTGATCTGTACAAGCGAGCGGGAAAGGTATTGATCAGCGTTTGTCGGTCGATGTGACGAGCAGTGATGAAACGCGACTGACCGAAGTCTGTTGGCGAAAGCTTGGAGACCTGAAGAGACAAGAAAGATAGTTGAAGGGATGGGAAGTGAACGGGACTGGAAATCCAACGTCGAAGGCGAGGAAACAGCGAGGAGGAGGATGAAGCCGGGGCTCACGAGAGTTGAGTCGCGTCGAAGACCTCAATCGATGAAGAAGGGAGCGAAGCCTTGACCAGTAACGTTGGAGGATCTGGGTAATGAAAGAGGTCTCGCTAGTACCGAAGCTTCGCGAAGAGAGGAAGGAAGAGTAGGGAACGAAACGAACCTGTCGGAAGCGACGTCGGTCCAGTCAGCGACGGACGACTCTCCTTGTTTCTCGAGGGAGAGGGAGACCTTGGCGAGTTGCTCCTTCAACTCGAGGACATCGGAAGGAAGACTATTCGAAGAAAGGGTGGAATCAGTATTGGCTAGGGAGAGTGAAGAGGAAATGGGAAGACGAACGCGAGGTGTTGAGCTTGATCTCTTTGGACGACGACGGCGATGGACGCTTCGAGTCCTCGTAGAGTGGAGAGACTAGATCAGAGAAGAAAAACGAGGGATTTCAGTGAAAGAGAGTGACGAAGGTGGACGAGAGAGGGACTCACACGTCTTGAAGGCTCTCAGATCCAGGCGAGGAAGAGGTCGGAACAGGTTCGAGAGAAGGGAAGACCTCGAGCGTTTCCTCCCCAGTAGCAAGTCGGCGCCAGAGCTCGAGGAGATCCATTCTACCCGCTCAGATACCTCTTTCTTTCCTCCAGAGCTGATCGAAGGAAGGAGTGGGATGACCAGGGAACTGAAGTTTCGTCAACGCCATGATCATGGGGAAGCTCGCGTCGCTCCACTTGGTTCGATGAGGATCGAGGGACTGTTGCAGAAAGAGAAGCAGGGAGTAAGCTTATTGAGTCTGGGACCACTGTGAGAGCTGGTAAGGTGAAAATGGGGCGGAAGAGACGAACCTGAGGAAGGGAGAGTTGAGTTCCCTGAGCTTCCGCGATGGACGCGAAAGAAGGTAGTCTCGCCACCACATCTCGTAACCGTAGAGCTCTGCTCGGTTGGGAACGTAGTGTTCAACTTTGAGAGTCTCGGGTACGGAAGAAGGCGTCGTGAGAGGGATGGGGACGGTGGGAGGAGATCTGAAGATGGGATCGAATCGTCAGCTTTGGCTCGAGGGAAGAATCCAGCAAAGATGGACTCACGAGGTCGCTTTTGCGACAACCTTCCCAGCATCTTTAGCAGCGACTTTCTTCAGGTCCTTCAGTCTCTGGGTCTCCCAGTACGCTCTGAGATCGGCTCGAGTTCCTCGAACCCCTTTCGCAGCCCAGACAGCGTCGAGAGCGGGAGTTGGGACGCCCAGGTAGTGAGATCTGACGAGGGTAGTAACTCCCTCGATTGAAGGGTCGTGGTAGTAGTCTCGGCTTATGCCCTGCGAGGAGAAGGACGGAAGGGTTGGAGAGGGAAGGGTAGCTGAGCCGAGCTCAAGTAGTCGTCCTCCACTTACCCAAGCTATCTCCTCCGTGAGGATAGTGGGAAGAGCAGCCATCATGCGGCCGTAGGGGAGTTTGTGCAAGGTCCAGAAATGCTCGGCTCTGATATCACCGAAAGCGGGAGGACTCATGGAAGAGAAGGGAAGGGGAAGGGTGGGAAAGAAGAAGCGAAGGTAGGAAGCCTTCGAGATCGGGATAGAATGAGGGGAGAAAGGGCAAAGAGCACGAGTCAGAGGTACGAAAGAGCTCAATGAGTGAAAGCCAAAGAGACTCACGGGGGAAGTTTTCGACTAAAACCTTGAGTCTGAGCAGATGGGAGTTGGAAGGAGAAAGAGGTGCGAGCTCAACCTTCCTCTCCTCCCTCCACCACGTCGTCGTCATTCCCAACTATCTCGCCACTATGGTTCAGCTCTTCAACTCCCAGATCTCCTATCCTTCCACGAGCATCGTCGCCTACCACAACGGCTTGTACCAAACTCTCTCGTTCTCAAGTCCAGCATCCGTTCGTCCTGCGAGCTCACCTCCTCCTCCGAGTCCCCTCCTCCCTTCCTCCCTTCTGCAAGCTCTCTTTCGCTGACTTAGCCTTCTCTTCCGCCTTTACCTTCCTCCAGGCTCCTCTCAGCTCTCCCTGGACCTACCTCGGGACTGACATCTACGGCGTTCCGACTCCTCATGCCCAACTCCTCGGCGCTACCTCCCAAGCGACGGCGAGAATCTTTGACGAAGCAGAGGAGCTCTCCCTAGCAGCTGAGGACGCCTTCAACATCAGAGAAGACTCTCTAGAAGACTGGGAACACCTCTCTAGTCCCTCCTCTCGACCCGGCATCACCAACGCCCCAGAACCACCGCCCAAGGACTCCTCCTCCTCCTCCCCTTCCTACGCCCCTCCTCCTCCTCCTCACGACTGCTCTCTCGCCGAACGAGAAGCTCACCTCCAGTTTTCAGCTCATATCCTCAAAGCTGAGCTGGTGGGAGAGTTCGTGTTCAAGACCAACTCGAGAGGATGCTTCGCGTTCGACGGAGAGTCGGCGAGAGTTGGGTCGGAGGAGGAGATGATGGAGAAGCTGAGGGAGGCTTCTTTCCGAGATGTGTTGGGCGATGATAAGTTTGGAGGAGAGGATTCGGAGAAGAGAGCTGCTTGGTTGGATGGAGCGTTGGCCAGGAAGGAGTACTATTCACTGCCAGGAGCTGAGAGCCCAGATTGCGTGTGAGTCAGGTGTTTCTTTCCGTCGCGTCGCGTCGTTCTCATCCTTCCTTCCTCACTCCATCGACCAAGCTGAGCTGATCAGGATTTTATGTTCTGTAGATGGATTCTCGTAACACCCGGAGAAGACTTTCCCGAGAACGCTCTTCCCATCGGATGCGAGTCGACCTCGTCGCCGTCGTCCAAGCTTCTCTTCGCTGCTCGAGGCTACTCCGAGTTCTCAGTCCAGATCGGAAAGGTAAGCCCTATCCTTCCCTCCTCCTCCGACCTGTCTTTCCCATCGCTCATTTCGCTTCTCTCTCTCCATCCAGGCTGGAACCCACCTCGGCTCTCCTCGTCACTCCTTCACAACCTCCTCTCCTCCAGGTCGAGAAGCCTTCTTCTTCCAGAACACTTTTGAAGTCCTCTGTACCTCTCAAGCACCTTCGACTTCGACGCCAACAAAGTGGATAAACGTCCCTTCGCACATGATGGGAGACGAGGTTAGGGAATTGTTGAGAGGCGAGCGGCCGGTGGGAGGAAGGGAGAGGAACGGGGCTTGGTTGGGAGTTGGTCGAGGGGTCTTGAAAGGGTGAGTGCGACTTCGTGCCTCGGAGGAGGGTCAGAGGAAGAGAGCTGACTTTGATGGTGGGGTTTCAACAGGGGAGAGCATCCAGGGAAGGTTCGCTACGGGTCCAACGTCATATCGATAGGATGGGGAGGAAAGGAGTGGAAAGGTTTGTTTTGTCCCTTCTTTCCATCTATCTGAGAGCCTAGAAAACTGAAGAGAGCTGACCTGCTTCTCTTATCCGTCGTTCCTCACAGTGAGCGGCTACCAGCTTCTTGTCTACGCCTGAGCGAGCAGTCCCTTCGCCTATCGACCTCGTCTCGACGCGTCTCGTTCTTCGATCTCCTTCTTCGCGTCACTTCCAAAGGATCCTATCACCCTCAGCTTCAAGTCTACGACCTTCACGATACATATTTTCTGCTTCTCACAAAAATGACGCTGCTCTTTTCGACCTCTTGCAGGCTTCCTCGCCCTCCGCGAAAGAACGAGAAAACGAAAGCGTTGCGTTCTTTCCAACGCGTCTTGGCTTCTTCTTTTCGAGACCAACCTCTACCTAGCTCAAACTATGCTCCCAACGAAGGCGACATCAATCCATCCAACCCTAGTAGAAAACAAACGACAGATCCAAAAGCTAGCTAGCGAAACTAAACCCAAACCCCAACCCTCTTGCTCTCCGGCTGTCCCAAGTAGCTCTTCTGAACGAGTGAAGCAGCGACCGTATTGATCACAAACTTCTCCGCCACCACTCCTTGTTCCACTCCCCAGAACGTAAGCTTGTGAGCTCCAGGACCGGTCACGAGCGTGTGGTTGGTTGAGGAGATTCGCACGGCTGCTGCCACGACTCCATTCCAGTCGGGAGGGTTCTGTTGGTCGAAAAGTTGAAGAGAAGGAAGATAAGCGAGCGTTCAAGGATGAGGAGAAAAGTGAAGGGGAAGGAAGGGAACGGACTGATCCAGCGTTTGCAGCAGTTGGGACGGGTTGGATCGTTTGAGGAGGGAGGTCGTCGATTTGGATCGCGTACTTGAGAGGTCGGCCGAGTTGGAAGTTGAGGGAGGTTCCTAGGTAAGCATTGACGGTGAGGTTTCCTCCGGATTGGTAGTTGAAAGTGTAGAAGTCGTACCTGGGAGAGAGAAGGGTATCAGCTCTGCTTCCGACTCTCCGAGACGAAGCAAGAACTGAGGACGCTCACTTGAGTTTGGGGCCAGCTCCGACGGAGAAGTTGCTACCGACTCGTGGGAAAAGAGAGACAGCATCTCCCGTCGAGGTTCGGGGAGAGTATCCTGGGATCAAACCCCAAGAGGTACCGTTGACGGTGGTGTTCCTCGACGAGTGAGCGGCCTCGATCGAAACTCCTCCGTCCGACTCGACGAATCCAGAGAAGTTTGCTGGGACGGAGAGGGATTGGACGGGGATGGTAAAAGAGAAAGACATGGGTGCGCGAGGGCTGATTCCGTTGGTGTTGGGATTGGCGGAGGTGGTGTTGATTTGCAGCTGAAGGGGGAAGAGATTAGGAAGAAAGATCAACAACGACGAGCTCGAAAAGAAGATTGAGCGGGAAGACTCACAGTTACGGTGTGGAGACCAGAAGGAACGAGAGACCAGTCGGTGACGGAAACCTCAACTCGCGTTTCCCAAGTCGAAGAGTCGGCGGAAAGAACTTGACCTGAAGTCTTCGAGAGCTTGACGAACGACTCGTTTGCTGCAGCGACCCACGTCCAGTCGATATCAGATCCTTGGGAGATGTCGAAGTAGCGGGAGGGCTCGGAGTAGGGAGTGAGAAGGGGAAGGACGGGAGGAGGACAGTTGTACCTTCGGATCAAAAGGAGAGAAAAGTAGTGGGAGTCAGCGACAGATTCGACGCGACGATCAGTTGAGCTCTCGAAACTCACCCCCAAGCACATTCTGGAACGATTCCAAATATTGAAGATGGTTAGTAAGAGAAGTATGGAAGCTATAATGCATAAAGAACTGACGGTTGAGCGCGTCTCCGGGCCAAACACCCAGCGATCCTTGAACAGAGACTCTCAAAGGCCCAGGAAGCGTCGATTCGGTCGATTGGACGTAGTTGATCGCTGGAAGGGTGTTGATCATGTTTTGCTGCCATCCCCATTGTCCGAGATGAGGCTGATCCATCATGCTGAAGAAAGAAGAGAAGAGCAGGTGGGCGAGAGCTTGAACGAGACGAGAAACAGTCGCGCGAAAGTAAGACGAACTGGTTCCACTTCCCACCGTTGACAGAGTGATATTCCTGAAGGTAGATACAGATGGAGCGATTAGCTTTACTTCAGAGGTCCAAAGGGAGAATCGAAAAGGGAGGAAACGTACTCGAGTGAGCTTCGCGTCCTCTCCGAACAAGGCAATCGCCTCCTCCGCCTTCGTGAGCGTGCTCATACGAGCTTGAACCGCTCGAAGGTTGTTGGCTCCGACGGCGACGTTGAGCATCACCACTGTAGAGACGGCTCGGACGGGATGAAGGACCGTTTGGAAGAAGGAGTCCGGAGTCTTCTCGTCGAGGGAGTTGTAGATGGCCCAAGCATCGGACGCGAGCTGTTCCCATTCAGCGACGACGATATCGGCCCTGGAAGAAGAGAGTGGTTGAGCTAGCCGCTTTAAGCGATCGAAACAGATGCCTCACTCACTCTCGAAAGGCTGAGAAGAGAGAGAAGAAGTCAGTTGGGCGTTGGAGGCCGACGAAGGAGAGGAGCTTAACTCACAAACGAGACTGTAGGTTGTGGGAGAGTTGAGCTCGGGCTTCTGACGCGAGACGTACTGCAGAGATTTATCAAACGTCAGCTGGGCTCGATCTCGAAGAAGATGAAGCCAACTCACCTTAATGTATCGAGAGAAAACGCTCGCGGTCTGCTCGGCGACCTTCTCGCCGTACTCTCGAGCAGCCCAGAGGAGAAGGTACTCGTCAAGATTGTCCTTGTTCCATCTGGTAGCGTCGTAGGCGAGGTTGAAGTAGAAGTCCATGGGCATCTGTAGAAGGAACGAAAGCGGGTCGGCGACGGGTCTCTCTTCCCTCTTCCCTTTTCTTCCTTAGCTGAACTCACCTCCATCGGTCGAAGATCTCCGACGTTGAGCATCCAGAACTGATCCGCTCCAAACTCTACAGAAGAACAAGGAGAACGGAAGGAGGTGAGCGACGCGTCCGCACGACTTCTACCATCCCCCGAAGACGACTCACCAAGAGCAAGAGAGAGCTGTTCGTAGACCTTGGCGATGTTGTTCGTGTTGACCCACTTGTAGTTTCTGGGATCCTGTAGAAGTGGAAATAGTGAAGAAAGGGCGTGAGTTCAAAGACATGGAGGAGGGGAGGATCGGAGGGAAAGACAAGGGAAGGGGAAAGTTTTTGAGGGATCCGTGTTACACGTACGCCGACATAATCATAGTGGAAGTACAGTCCTGCTGATCCAGATCTCTTGTTTTCTCTCGTCGTAGGAACACGTCGAACGTTCCCCCAGTTGTCGTCCGTCCAAAGGAGGATGATGTCGTCCGCGGCTTCGAGCTTGGTCTCTCCAGCGGGACTGTCCCAGTACCCCTGGACCTCCTTGTAGAGGCACCTGAAATCGGAGTAAGTGATTGGATTAGCCTCGAGGGAAGAGATGGGCAAAAGGAGGTGGTGGAAGAGGAAAGGAGTCGCGTCGAGACTCACCAGATCTGGGGGACTTCCGACGCGTTCTTCCCCGTAACGTTCGAGATGATATCTCGCTGATCGTTGATGATGTTCTGGATGATAGGGATGTTGGCTCCGGGAAGAGGTAGGCTGGAATGGTAGCGAGGGAGTTCGAAAAGTCAGGGGCGGCGGAGATGAGAGAAGGAAAGGACAAAGGGTTTTCTCTCCTACTCACTCGCCGTCTCCTCGCATTCCAACCGTAATCATAGTCTCGAAATCCTTTGCTCCTCGATTCCCTTGGTCCAGAAGTTCTGTGAAGGGTGAGGATCGGGGTTCAGCAGAACTTCTAAGGCTCGAAAAAGGGAACGAGGGACTCACGTTCAAAAAGGGTTTGTTGATGGTGTAGTTCCAGATCCCGTTACTGAGTGGAGTAGGAGAGGTTGAGGGTCAGCTCTGTATCATATCTTATAGATTTGCGAGGCTTACTCACCCGTAAGCTCCCCACTGTACGAGGGAAAAAGGGAAGAGCGGTCAGAGCAAGAAGAAGGCCTCGTTTCGCGCCGCGACGAACCTCAGGAGTATTTCTCGCCATTCTGCAGCAGCGCAGGGTGATCAGATCAATGTTCGAAGGGAGGAGATAGGTGGATGGAGGTGAATGCTCACGGTTCCTCTGGAGAAACGAAAGAAAGGGAGAAAAGGTCAGCGCGCCGACGCGTTGAAGTTTCGAAAAGGAAGAGAGAACCATGAAACTCACGATGACTCGTTGAGTAAATGACTCCATAATCATCAGCGAGGAACTGATTCAGAGGATCATCGACGGCGAACTTGGCAGCCCACTGGAGAAAAAGAGGAGTCTGGTCAGCGAGGAGAAAGTGAAGAGATTGAGGAAGATTCGCGGTCGACGGGAAATTCAAACGAACCATCGCCGGCCAGAAAATATTCGCTTTCAGTCTCAAGATCAACTCGTATACCTGCTCGTAAAACTGGGAAGCAGAGAGAGGGAAGAGAAGTCAGTTCGAGCCAAGCGCGCGAGAGTGAAGAAGACGCCAGAGTGAAGGAAGAAGAACGAAGGCTCACCTCATGCTGAAACGGAGCGGAGGCGTTGGTACCATATCTCTCGACGGCCCAGTTGGTAAGAGATGGCTGCTCATCGTTCAAGAAGAAACCTCTGTATTTGACCGAAGGAGGAGCGTGGACGTAGATGTCGTTCGTGATGGAAAGCGTTTCTTGATGAGGGATTCTGACATCCGACCACCAGGACCAGGGCGAGACTCCGATCTGCTCGCTGAGATCATAGATTCCGTAGATGGTTCCTCGTTTACTGCGAAGGAGGAAGAAGAAGAGAAGGTCAGCTCGACGCGAGGGAGGAATAAAAAAGGTCGAGCTCAACACTGGATCACTCACTCGCTTCCGACGATCACCAACGCCTTCTCGACGCCGATACTCGATCCATCGACGATCTGAATCTTGAAGCTTTCCCATCGGCCCTCAATATCGGACACGTTCATCGCTCCAGCTTGAACGAGGGCTGAGACGAAGGGCGAGCCGACGGATCCAACCACGACGACGAGGCTTCCGGTCGAATTGAAGGCGGCAGAGGGGAGGTCGTTGAGGACGTCTGGATTCTGAGAGGTGACGTTGCTGATATCCCCTGCGAATGTTTTGGCTGCTCGTTGGACTCCTGAGAAGTCGTCCTTCGAGACGAGGATCGAGGCGGCATGGTTTGAAGAGACGAGAGGGAAGGCGTCGACGTCCGTACAATTGAAGGAGACGATGCGTTTTTGACCGAGGGAGACGACGAGAGAGGGAGAGAGAAGTAGGAGAGATGGTAGCACTAGTAAAAATTGCCTGAAGGAGAGCATGGTGTTGTAGGGGAGGTTGAGAGATGGTGGTGGTTGCGAGCTGGAAAGAACGAGGGCGAAGAGTGAGCCGCGTTGTCCGTGATGGGTATAGACGGTCTTGTAGGGACCAACAAACAGAAAGAGAGAGTGACAGGTCAGCAGGGGAGAGACTCGGAGAGACGAGCTAGAGTGGAAAAGGAAAAGACGACGAGGACGGGAAGGGAGTGCGCCGGGGAAGGAAGGAGAATTAATGAGCTCGCGCTTCAGCCATTCCCTGAGCAACATTCCTTCGACTTGCTCAGCTTCTCGCACTATCTAGGCTGCAGGAACGACCGGAGGCAACAACAAAACAACGAGGAGATCAGGGATCAAAACTCACGAAGTGCTCGTCGGCGAAACCACGGCAACCAAGCCTTGAGAGACCGGCGCGTTTTCTTCCTTGCTTCCGCTACCAAGGCAGCTGAAATCCCAAACGAGGCTCTCGTTCATTGGAGGAAAGCGTTCAAAGTCATGTTAATCCTTCTCACGCATCGGTAACTGAAGAGAACGAAGAACGGAGTTCGAATCGTCAGCTCGAGTCGTCTCCTCTTCAGAACGAGAAGAAAGAAGAAACACGCACCACACCCATGACTAGCATCGGAGACCGTCTTCGTGTACTTGTAGAGAGCTCCCTGCTTCACCTTGAGGGGAGGCGCAACCCACTCCGCTCTTCTCCTCGCCAACTCCTCGTCCGAAACGTCCATGTTGAGCGTGTTCTTGACGGCGTCGATGGTGATGATGTCTCCGTCTCGAACGAGAGCGATGGGACCTCCAACCTAGGCTTCAGGGACGACGTGGCCAGTCTGGGGGAAGGGAAGAAGAAGAGGAGGGAGTTAGAAGCGAGAAGCAGAAGAGATCAAAGACGACGCGTCGCTGAGTAGAAGGATTTATTCTCCAGAGAGTGGGAGCGTACCTTTGAGCTCTGTGTGATAAGCGAAGGTACACGAGGGTCAATCAGTGCCAAAAAAGATGGCAGGATTAGCCGCAAAAGGCATACATCCGAGGTCGAGAGCGGTCGACGAAGAGAAAACGAGACGAACCGTCCTCCGGCGACAACTCAACCTCCAGTTCTTCAATAGACTCCAAGAACGCTGTTTCTTCTTCCAACGTCGAAGTGAAGGTTCTGTATGTCAAGTGATAAAGGATCGAGTCAGTGAAAGAGCGGGAAAGGCGGAGAGGAAAGAGAAGAAAACGAACATCACAGCTCTCCTCCCCGAACCATGCGCGTCTAGTTTCTTGGCTCGTTGGATGCTACAGAGTCAGAAAAACAGGCGGAATGAGCCATTTGCGAAGAGAGGAGGTAGAAGCAGAGCTCAGACGAAGCGAGAACTCACTACGTCTCCATCGAAACAGGCCCATCCCAATTCACAATGCAAGCGACTCGATCCGACGTGTGGCCTTCGAAGGGAGTAGTCAGGAAGGGAACGATCGTCGAGGTGGAGCCTCCGGGAGATGGAGAGGAGGAGGATCGAGGGAAGAAGACGTGCGAGTTTTGAGGGGAGTCGTCGGGATCTGGCGACGCGACGAGAGGGGAGAAGGACGGGTTGAGTACGCAACAAGAAACGAGAAAAAGGAAGATATAAGCTCACGAAGACTGGAATACTCGGCGCGTCGTTCGTCGAGAGCTTGGGAAAGAGATCGAAGGGAGGAAGGAGTCGGACAGAAGATGAGGGTTGTGAGTTGGGAGAGTAGTGTTTGATGGATGGGAAGGAGAGCAGTGATGGGTGTGGGTGTCGAGATATCTGAAGAGAGAGAAGGAGTGAACAGGTGAGCCGAAGAGATGGGCGGAGAAGAGGGAAGAAGAGGAGAAAACGAACGAAAGTGTTTGACGAAAGGAGATCGAAGGAAGTCCACGTCGTGCTGTCCGACGATTGAGATCGGTACAGGATGTGGTGGCGGGTGGAGAGACGCGATAAAAGTAGAAAGGGCTGGGCTGGGAGGTCTAGACGAAAGTATGATGTACTGCAAGGTTGAAGAAAAAAGTAAACGAGAGAAGAGCACCGGACGACGCGTGAGTTCTCGAACCAGACGCCTTTTCCGAACTCTCACTGGTCCTCACCTCCCAACAAACTCACCCTCAAATCCCTCCTCAACCTACCCTCTCCCATCATCCCCACCAACCTCTTCCAACCCTCCCTCGTCTCCCCATCCTCCCAAACACCCTCCTCAACCCCCACCCACCTCACTCCATCCAGTCTCAACCCAGCCCTCCCCTTCCCCTTTCCCTTCACTCCTCCACCCATCAGCTCTTCTACTCTCGCAACCGTCCCGATCACCACGTTCGGCTGGACTCGAAGCAAGTTCCGTGAGTCCTCGCGAGGGTCGTAGGAGTGGAGAGTGAGGGACTTGCAGTCGGAGGGTTTGGAGGAGGGAAGGAGTTGATGCAGGGCGTGGGCGGAGGAAGAGGTCGGGGTTAGGATGAGGATTTGCGGGGAGGAGGGGTTGGGGGAGGGGTGGGAGATCTATGATGGGAAAGAAGAGGGTGAGCTTCCGAAGGAAAGACGCGTCGTTCATCGAGAAGGGAAGTTTCGACGTTTCGCGAGAAGAACGAACACGACAGAGTAGGGAAAGACGTTCAGACTTACCTGATTCAACAGTATCATCAACATGCCTAACGTTTTACCCTCACAAGCACCTCCCTGAACGATCAAACTAGAACCAGCTTCCGCCTGAACCATCTCCGCTTGGACCTTGCTCAAGACTCTGAGGCCGAGAGCTGCGAAATGGTTTTTGAGGGTCTGCTTCAAAGGAGCTGCATTGAGTGGGACCGGAGAGGATTTTTGTATTGGAGATGAAGGTCTTCGTACGACGTGACGAGCGGGAGGAGAGGGAAGGGGAGGACTGGGAGTCGTGGGAGGAGTTGGGAGCTCGGAGTGTGCCGAGGAGCTTGTAGCCGAGGGAGTGGTGAAGGGAGAGGTGGGAGGGACGTGTCCCGGAGTCGCTGAGCAATGGATATGAGTTGGAGTTGAGGGTTGAGGAGGAGCAGGACCAGGGAGGGAGGGAGGGAAGAGAGAAGAAGGAGGATGGGAGTAAGGAGGAAGGGCAGAGTCGAGCTCGTTTTGCTGCGAAGAAGACACCACCGAATAAGCCGAGGTCTCGAATCGAAGTATATAGGTGGTACTCACCCGCTGAGCTTGTAGAGAAAGCAAATTGAAGATGGAGGAGAGCAGTTCTGATTGAGCGAGGAGGACTTGATGGGTTTCTCCGTTGGCGATAAGCTCACGGATCCTGAGAGCCATAGAAAGAGAGTCAGCAGTGACTTGGGGCGAGGAGTAACGGGAGAGCAGGCTGACCTCTCTATAGACGGCGGCCCCGTCGTGGACTGAGGCTGAGGCTCTACGAAAGAAGACGAGCGGCGAGGACGAGGAAGACGGGATGTTGAGCTCGACGAAGAAGGAGGAGCCCGAGGTCGAGACGTTGCTGCCGGAGCTGTTGGAGGAGACTCTTTGGGGGGATCGAGGCTGGGAGAAGAAGCAGAAGAAGTTTAGCCTCAGAGTCTGTGAAGAGAAAGACAAGCAAGCTCACATCATCGCAGCTGGCAGTTGAGAGAAAAAGAGAGAAAGAGGACGCGTGCTTCGATCTCGCTTCGCCTCTTGAGGATTTTTGCCAAACAGACTCTCCCTCTCGCACTCAGTTTTTTTTTCGCTGCTCTCCCAGCAGAGATCCAAACACGAGCTCCTGGAACTCTCGTGCTTCCCGTGTTGTTTACCGTATGATTTTATTTTTCGGTTCGGTTTCCCGGTAGATCGGAGGAGAGCCTCAGCGACCTCTTCCTTCTTTGCGTTCGTGCAAGCTCACCTTCAGCCCAACAACGACCACCACCTCCCTTCAGCCAGCTACGCGCTATGCCGTTCCTCCAGAATGTTCTGCACGCTTTCTCGCACGTCCTCTCCCCCCTCCTGTCTCTGGAAGATCTTCGAAGAGAGAGGGAACTTTGATCTTTGAATCGAAGCTGACCTTCCCTGCTTCTCTCCCGACGTCACCTTTCCCCTTCTCTCTTCTCTCCCTACTACCAATGAGCAGTTCCCAACCTCCTTCAGCCGTCAAGAAGAGAGAGTGAGTTACCTTCTTTCTTCTGTATATCCACTCTCGCTGACCTTTTGCTTCTCGTTCTGTAGGTACAAATTCCTGGATGTCCCGCCTCTGGGTTCGTTCCGATCCCACCGTCCCTTGTCTTCTCACCTCTTCCTTCACCTCACCAACCTCTCTTCTCTCTCGTTTGTCGCTCGATATACAGGCTGTGGAGGATACGCTACCGTCCGTCTAGCTCGATGGAAGCATCCGTCGCACGATGCGCATCTAGAGGACGTCAAAGAGGACGGCTTGGTCGCCGTCAAGATCGTGGACAAGAAGGCCGTTCAGGACAAGGAGAAGTACATGAGGATTCTCATAGCGTGAGTTCTTCTTTTGTTCTATTATATATCTGAGCAGGAGAGGAGACTGATGCTCTCTGTCTCCTTTCATTGTAATTTACAACAGAGGCTGGGGTCACTCCTTATCGGAAAGACATCCTCACATCTGTGAGTCGAGCTCAACGCGTTCTTCCTTCCTTTTCTCCCTCCCTCACCTCTGATCCCATCCTCTCCGTCTTCCCTCCCGTCCTCCATTCCACAGGTCCTTTACTAGAGTTCGTCCACCAGTATCCACTGTTCCTCCCAGCATCCACTGTTCCTCCCTCTCACCTGATCCACACTCTTTCGCCCTTTCTCGCCCGTCCGTCCGTCGGCTGAAGCTCACCGTCATTCCGCTTGAACCTTTTCCGACCCTCTTCAGCTGGTTTGAAAGCACAAATCACTACTACCTCACCTTCCCTCTCATGCAAGGAGGAGAACTCCTCCAGAAGATCCTCGACAAGAAGCGGTTCTCGGAGGAGGAAGCGAGAAGAGCGTTGGTCGTGATTTTGGTGAGCTCAACGTCCCACCTTCGAGCTCACGACCTTCCTTCCTTTCCCTCCCTCCCTCCTCCCGCGTCGAAACCACCTCGAGACCACCAAGCTGACCTGGCATATGACCTCCTCTGCCCATCCAGGAAACTCTCGTTTACATCCATCATCAGGTGAGTCAGAGCGCGAAACGAAGAGAGCGAGGTCTCGGACAGCTTGATTGGAATCGAGAAGGCGAGACCTGATCGCTCCTGTTGGTCTTTGACTCTGAAGGGAGTGATCCATCGAGACATCAAAGCCGAGAACTTCCTCTACCGAACCAAGGAGAGTCCAATAGACGACTTCCAGCTCATCGATTTCGGTATCAGCATGGTTCGTTTCGTGTTTCCCTCGTCTCCATCTCTTTGTTCGAGTCTCACGCGACTCACTCACGGATTCGACCTTTCCTGCTTTCAGATCCTACCCAGCGTGAGCGACGATGATCCTAAGATCCAGATGGAGGTTTCGGGGACGCCTGGGTATGCTGGTGAGTTTCTCTTCTCCTCGCACGAACGAACAAGCGCGACGAAAGCTGGAAGGTTGAACGAAAGAAAACTGACGCGTCTCGTCCCTCGTTTTCCTCGGATGGTCCAGCTCCGGAGGTGTTCCTGAGAACAGGCTACGGGAAGAACGCAGATTGTTTCTCAGTGGGAGTGGTTGGGTATGCGATGTGAGTTCTTTCTCTTCGCTCTTTCTGCTTCATCTCCCGTCGCGACCTCCTTTCGAAGCTGACTTCTCCTCGTTCTCACTTTAGGCTCTGTGGATCGTCACCGTGGGACTCCAAAGAGCCTTGGGATCTTGTTCAGGAGACGGTGAAGATGAGGGAAGTCAACTTCAAAGGGAGGAGGTTCGATCATGTTTCCGACGAAGGTTCGTTCTTTCTTCATCCTCTCTCTCTTACCTTTCGCTTCTCTTTCTTTAGGAGAGCTAGACTGACCGACTGTCCACTTTCCTTCCCTGGAACAATCAGCCAAGAACTTCATATCCTGGCTCATGACTCCCAATCCTCACAAACGTCCATCCTCAGCTGAAGCTCGAGCTCACGAGGTAAGTCGCGTCTTCCTTCCTCCCTCATCTCCTTTTCTTTCCTCCTCCCCAACTTCTCCTACTCACCATCATCATCATTTCCAACCTCCCTCCTCCTCTTTCCTGTTCTTCTTTTTCTCCTTTCCTCCTCTCTTCCAGTGGCTCCAAAACCCCATCCCTCCTTCCTCCCACCCCCCAACCCGTCCAGCCTCTCCCAACCCAGACGACGCTCCAGGTCCCCAACGCTGCCTCCCCGATCCAGACCATCCCATGGAGGTGCTCAGGAAACAGGATACCCTGAAACCGGGGATCGAGACGATGCTTTCGAGGAGGTTGACGAGGGAGGGAGGGGAAGCGAGATACGAGACGGTTTGATTCGACGTGCTTCTTTTGTTATTCTTATATTCCTTGTACTGTCTGGAGACTACGTAATCTTAGTATTAATTTGTAGTCTTACCCCTTCACTGATACTGACCATGACCATGATGACATGATACGACCCTTTCTGTGATCTTTCGAGACGGGCGGGCGTCTTGGAAAGAGATAGACTGCAGCAAGGAGAAGGAGAGGAGACATGGAGAAAAAAAGAGGTAGAGATCGAGCGGCGCGTTCTCGGTTGTTGATTCCTGAGATGCCGGATAACCAAGATCCTCGGGAAAAATGGATGCGAGAAGGACGAGGGAGAGAGCAGCCTGTTTCCGACCTCAGCCTTTCCTCCCCTCCAACGCTCAGCTACCCTCCTCTTCCCGTTTGTTGGAGCCCTTCGCTCCAAAAGCACTCTGTATCAGACCTACTATTGGCTTTGATTCCAATGCCTCCTCAGCGACAACCTCAACCCAATCGACCTCGCTGGAAGCAGGACAGGCGAAAGGGACGAGGAGGAGGAGGAGCTCGAGCTCAAGATCCTCCTCCCTCCTCCTCTTCGTCTTCCTCTCGCCTTCCTCCTCACTCCAAAAGACCTTCCAGCACACTTCCCGCCACCCCTTGCCTACCTCGTGGTCCCATTCTCATGACCTTCAACATCGATGGTCTCAAAAAGGTCACGAACGAACGGAATGGTCCTGTAATGCTCCTCCTTCCTTCAATTCGAGCTCACGAACTCTCGACCTTCTCGACTTCAGCTCGATGCTGACTGTCCCCCTCCCTACCATTCTCGGACCTCGTTGTACAACAGGGTTTTTGGTCGCTTCTGGACAGGGTCCGGCCTGACTTCCTCATGCTTCAAGAGCACCAGCTACCTCAAAGAACTCAGCCTGATCCTCGATTCGAAGAGCTCGGCTACAAGTTCTCCTATATCGATCGTTCGGCCATCGTGAGTCTTGTAGTGGCAACATGATCTCTCTTCTCAAACGATGCGCTTACGGGCTTCTGTTTCTGATGATGGGACTGCAGAACGGAAGATGGGGAGTTGCGACGTTTTGCAAGGAGGAACCCGTCAACATCTTGCTCGGGGAGGACGAAGGAATGCCGGAAGATCTGCGAGGAAGGTTTGTTTCATCTCTACTCACAGACTCGCGCGAACTTCAGCTGAATTCCGCCTCGTTTACAGGCTGGTCGTGCTCGAATTCGAGGAGGTTCGTGCTCGACAGTACCTTCGACGCGTCTAACTTCTCGTCCTCGATCTGACTTTCGATTCTCCGTTCCCAGTTCATCCTGCTCAACATCTACGCTCCGTACGCCGGAGATATGGTTCAACAAGTCAAGGTACGCTCTTGCGGCAAGCCGACGCTTCGCCTTCGTGAACTTCGCTCAAATCCTCGAGCTTCTTTCTTTCGCAGAATCTCGACCTCAAGCTCCGCTTTCTCAGCAATCTCGAACTTGTCATACGGAAGTGTGACAAGAGGAAGTGAGTGTACTCCTCTACCTTGTTCGTCGCTGCTCGTTCTGGGACCTATCACTTACTTTCGTCTTCGTTTCTCAGACCTCTGATCTGGCACGTCCTCTCTCCCTTCCTCAAACCTTCTCTTCTCGACTGACTTTAACTGCTCATTCTCTCAAATAGGGCCGGAGACTTCAACGTTCGACTCGACTCTCTAACAACACCTCTACCGGTCGTTCCACCAACGTTGAGAACCGGGAATTTCACTTCGTTCGTTTCCGTCTCTCTCCTTTCGTGCCTCCTCTCTCGAACCCTCGACTGAGCCCTCGATCTTTTCCTCCTTTTCATCATCAGAGAAGAGCTTGCAGCCTACCACTTGATTCTCAACCCTCGAGCTTCAGGTTATCGACCCATGCGAGACGCGTTCTCCCACTTCCATCCCATCTCTCCCAATCGTCCCGTCGGCGCTCAGAGCCAGTTGTGGAAGCGATTCACTCGGCCTGATGGATGGGATGGGAAGAGTAAGCTCCATCTCGTCTCATCATCCTCTCACGCGAATGCTCACCTGCCTTCTCTTCCTCTGATCGCTTCTCGCAGAGGTGTTGAGAGGTCAAGGCTCTCGGTTCGTCTTTCTCTCCCGTGTCTTCCTTGGATATTATCTGAATATCGCTTACCTCCTCCCTTTGACAGGCTTGATGGATTCATCGTCTCGAATCGTTTCGTCTCAAGACTGGAAAGCTGCGAGATCGAACGAAGCACTTTCTGCTCGGACCATTTTCCGGTGGTTCGTCCTCTTGTTCTCGTTTCTTTCGCGTCCATTCTCCAGACCTATTCGTTCAACTGACCAACATCGAAAACTTGAACAGGTCCTTACTCTCAAACCGATCAAAAATCCAAATCCGCCCTCCTTCTCGAAGGAATCGTGACGAAGTCGCGTCGGCTCCGATCCATCATCTCAAACAGCTCTCACTTGCATTGTTTCTAGACCTATTCACGATCTCATGACTTTCTCTATTTGCTAGCTACAGATTGTCTCGCTTGAGATCCGATCTGGAGGAGCTCCTTGCCAGATGGGATCAAACGAAGCCGAAACAACGAGAAAAGAGCGACGCGAGTACAGAAAGGGAGGCAAGAACGAAAGGGATCAACTGGTGGTATGATGAGATGTAAGATGTAAGGAGAGTGGGCGTAAAAATGAAGGGAAAGGAAAGGAACGAGAAAGAAGGGTATATCGAAGGAGAGAGAGAAGGAATCACGCTTTGAAGGAGGGTTGGTTGGACGCGGTCGAGGTCGAAGTCGCGTCCGCGTGAGTGGGAGCTTGTGCTGAGGAAGTAGCGTTCTGAAAAAGCGAAGACGAATGCGAGTAAGCGTCTGGCCTAAAGCCCTCCGATTCCGAACGACTCGACAAGAAAGTCTCACTCCGTAGGAAGGAGGAATTCTCTCTCCGTCGAGATGTCCGGCGTCGATCTCCTGGACGAGTTGAGGGTCGCTTTGAGGTAGGAAATGGGATGGGAGGGAGGGATGGGGATCTGCGGAAGGGGCTGGGGTGGCTGAGCAGAAGAAGAAAGAAGGTTTAATGGTCAGTTGGAGAGAGAAGAAGAGCAAACCTGAATTGGATGCCTTCTGAAAAGTGGCGATGGATCGATATCCCGCGACGTCCTCCGTCGAAGTCGAGTCCGACTTCTCACCCGACTCGTCGACGCGTCCATCTTCGGAGTTCCTCTGCTTCCTCCTCCTCAAAAAGAGAAAGCCAAGAACGCCTGCGATGACTGCTACAGCTGCAACACTGACTCCTCCAGCGATGGCTCCGGTGTTGGTCGATTTGACGGTGGAGGACCTGAAGCAGAGGTGAGGGAGGTTGCTGTAGAGGAGGGGACGAAGGAGAGAGGTACGGAGGTCGAGATCGGAGTAGGGGAGCTCGAAACGAAGGCTCCGTTTGCAGTAGTTGTCGAGGAAGAGGTAGTCGTTGTAGGGGAGAAGGAGGAAACAGCTGTTGAGCTCGCGATTCCTCCGATGATCGTCGTTACGACCGCTCGCAGAGTCTCTCCCAGCACGACGTGAACGGAGTCTCCTACGTAGTTGAGGGAGCCATAATCCTGAGCCAAGCAGGAAGTGGTAGTAGAGGCTTGAACGGTGACTGAAGATTGAGGACCGAAAGAGAGAGAGCCCGTCAGGAGAGGGTCCGTCGGCGCTGTTTTTTTTTTTCAGCGGGAGATGCAGAGGAAAGAACCACACTCACTTCCGTCCCCCAGAAGGTAGCTAGAGTCTCCCTCCCATCCTTGAAGTTCAGCCCATATCACGGACTGTAGAAGAAACAAGCGTTGATCGGATCAGTGCCGACGACTCGACTTCCAACTCGTTTCTTCTCCCTCCCGCTCGAAAAAGAGGTGATGAAGAAACCACTCACTCCTCCGGAGACATCCACTGTTCGTTCAAGGTCGAAAGAAGCAGCTGAGATTAGCAACGAGCCTCACGCGAGCTGAAGAAGGAAGGGTAGAAATAGACGAACCTGCTGGCCACTGCTCGCTGAAGATGGTCGACGTCCCGTTCCATCCGTTGTTGGGAGGAGAGGGCCAATTCCAGAAGGCTCCTGGGACAGCCAAGTTGTTGACGGCGATCCAGAGAGTGAGGTTCTTGGGAGGTCCAGCGGTGGTGAAGGATACGGAAAGCTGAGGGAACAGGGAGGAGGAGTAAGGCGAAGGAGAAATGGGAAGCGAGCAAGGAACGAAGAAGGGGACTGACAGGTTCACATTGAGCCACGAGAGTCTGCGAGTTGGGAGACAAGACGGAGGCTGGACCGACGGTGGAGATGACTCTAGGTGAGAGAGAGTGAGACGTGGGTAGAACTTGAAAGGGAAGGAGAGGAAAGGAAAGGAACGGAAAGGTGAGCTCGAGTGGGGAGATGGAAGAAACGAGAGGGAGGAGATAAACGAACCTCGAGCTGAAACTTGAGCAGAAGAGCTGATAGCGAGGAGAACGACCGCCAGGGTACAAAGCATAACGGGCTGAGAGACAGAAACTTCCAGAAGGGGGAGAAGGGAGAAGTTGGTGGTTGGAGGATGGAAAGAGAGGAGGGGCGGAAGTCGTATCTGAAGGGGGAAGCGTTACGTAAATTGCTCGGAGAGAAAGGCCAAAGGTATACATCTGTGAGAGTGAGAAAGATGAAGAAAGAGAAAGAAGGCGAGAAAGAGGCTTCAGCGCAGATGTAGGCGGAGAAAGGAGAGACGGAAAGAGAAGCTGCTCACCAAACGGTGTCCTCAGGACTCCGACCGAGAAAAAGAAAACGCGGAAGGAGGAGAGCTATATCGAAAGACTACGAAGAAGCGTATCATGGGAGTTGAAGAAGATGGTGCTACTAGTTCGGTAAGTTGGAGGAAGAAGCAGAGAAAGACAGTCGAGAAAGCGACGCGCCGCGACCGCCGCGCTTTCCTTTCCTTTCCTGGCGAGGAGCAAGAGAGGAAGTAGAGAAAGCCCAAAAGAGTGGCTGGGGGGGGGTCATGATCGAAGAAAAGCGAGGTTGGTAGCAGCAAGCAGAAGTAAACAAAGAGAGGGAGTCCCGTCGTGTCGTCGGCTGTCGAAGGAAGACGGGTCGAGAAGTGAGCAAAACCGATAGAATAACGGAACGAGAAGGATCATTGCTCACAGAAAGGGAGGTAAGAAGTGCGTTTATTCGTCGTTCATGCTGTCGAAGAGGTAGTTGGCAGCCATCTCCTCGTTTCGGTCGCAGAGAAGGAAAGCCTCGAGAACTCGGTTTCGCTCGAAGCCCATCTCCTCGAGCTGCAAAGAGAAAGGTAAGAAGAAGAGAGATTCGTGTCAGCTCAGACCTTCTAGAGTTCATCTCTCATGTGGGAGGTTGCGAAGGAGAGAAGATCAACTCACCCTGGCAATCGCGGCCCTCTCCTCCTCCGTCACAGAAACAACGTTGTTGGGTCCTCCTCCTCCCTCTCCTCCCTCACCATCGTCTCCAAAGTCTCCCTGCTCCCACTCGTCCTCTCCAAACTCTCCTCCCTCTCCTTCTCCGGCTCCGCCGAGCAGAGCGTACAGGGCTTGCGGGTTGGCGGCGAGTTGCTGAGCGAGGGCAGGGTTGGATTGAGCGAGTTGTTGGATGAGGGGTTGGATGAGAGCGGGGTTTTGTTGGACCATCTGGGGAGGCAAGGAAAGAAGATAGAAGGCGATGGAGAGAAGTCGAGCAGAGAGGGAGGAGAAAGGAAGATAGAAGGCGGAGAAAGAAGGGAAAAGATCAGCGACGCGTCTTCAAAGCTCGAGTCTCCAGCGAGAAAGACCAGTCTTCGAAAGCACGACGTTCACAGAATGACAAGGAATGTTCACTCGCCTGACGAAGCTGTCCAATCATAGGGTTGTTGGCCAAAGCAGCGAGATCGGCGGCAGGGATTCCAGCTCCGGCTCCTCCAGCAGCGGCGGCAGGAGCAGCTCCTCCTCGAGCGGCGCCTCCAGGAGCTTGCTGCATAGCGGCAGCGGCGGCCTGATATGCATCGAGATTAGAGATGCGAAGCGAAAGTCAGCTCGAAGGGACGAGAACGTTGGGACGAAAAGGGAAGGACGGGGATGTGAGGGAAGGATGAACGTACAGCGAACAAGTTCTCGGGCTGTCCTCCAGGAGCAAGAGCGGCGGGAGCAGCAGCAGACACGGGAGCAGGAGCAGCAGCTGGGGCGGCAGCAACACCAGAGGGAGTGGAAGGAGCGACGGGAGCGGCTGCTGGTGCTGGAGGAGCGGGTTGATCGAGCTCAGCGGGGATGCCCTGCAGATTTCGAAGAAGAGAGGAGTCGAGGGACACAATGAGCATGCAGATGGAGAGTTCGAAGAAGAGAAAAGGTTGATACAAGAGAAGCTGAAGCGAAAACTCACGCTCATGAGGTACTCGACAGCTCGGTCGGGGTTGTTGAACGAAGCACGCAGAGCCTTCATGACCTGTTCGCGCTCGAATCCCATGTCGATCATGTTGGCGATAGCAGACTGGAGCTGCTCTCCAGAGACTGTGGGATGCAGTGAGGCAGAAAGAAAAAAAGGATGAGCTGCAAGATCTCAACGAGGGGAAGGGAGAGGAGTCGAGCTCAAGTTGAAGTAGGCAAGGAGGGAAAGATGGAGACGTACCGAACGAGGCCTGACTGTTAAAGGGAACAGGCTCTCCAGCAGCGGCAGCGGGAACCTCAGCAGCAGCAGCAGCAGCAGGGGCAGACTCGTCCGACATAGCGGCATCCTCAGTAGCGGCGGCGGGAGTGGAGGTGGAAGGAGCTGAAGGAGCAGGAGCAGCCTCGACGACTGGCTCAGAAGCTTTGGGAGCGGGCTTGACTTTCTGATTGATCGGAAGAGCAAGACAATAAGGGAGACGCGTGAGCACGAGCGAAAGGTGCTCAGCCGGACCAGGCGATGAAAAGACGGTGAAAGGAAAGGAAGGGGAGGGAAAGAGGAGGAAGGAAAGACACTCACAGCGAACATCACGACGACGAAGTCCTTCTCCTTGATATCGATCTCGGAGACAGTCTTCTCGTCATCAAGCACCTTTCCTGTAGGCACGAGGAACGGATAAGAGCGAGTCAGCTCGAAGGAAAGACGAGGGAAGGTGCATGAGATGCGAGGGAGGAGGAGCCAGCAGTCTTTGCTCGAGCTCATTCCTGCTGCTTCGAGTCTCTGCTTGAGCTCAAATTCTTTCCGAGTTTGATCTTCGAGCACGTTCAAGCTAGGAGGAGCCTTTGATAGCCGTTGAAAGAAGCCGAAGGAGAGAGGAGAGGACGTTTCAACGAACCTGAGTAGATGAGCTTCGAGACAGTCTTTCCAAGAGAGTTGACCTTCTCCTTTACGCTCGATATCTACAGGAAGATAGGACACAGGTCAGCAGGGGTTGCAGAGTAGATATGTAGGATGAGATGGAGATGAGCTTACCGAGTCGGAGTCCTGGACGTTGACGGTGAAAGACTGGAAAGGAAAGGAAGGAAGGAGAGGTCAGCTTAGCTCGACGCTCCCTCCTCTTCCTCACAGATCTTCGCGGGTGAAGAAGCGATCGAATTATCACCTTCTGATCGAGAGTCTTGAAGGTGATGTTACGAGACATGATGAAGGAAGAGAAAAGGAAAGGGAAGAAAAGGGAGAAGGTGGAGGGTTGAAGGGAGGAGGAGGGAGGCGAGGTCGACGAAGTGAACTCGTGGAAGCGTAGAGAGGAAGAACGGTCCAACATTGCTTTCGACTCTCAACCACGACAGTCGATTCTGAAAAAGAGCTCATGCACTAGTATACTCGAGTCTCATCCTCCCTTCCACCAAAAGGAGTTGAAGGAGCTTCCTTCAGATCAAAGCTCTCGGCCGCTCTCGAGCGCCGTCGCGGTCAGACTCGTACCCCTCCCTTCCTCCCTCTGCTCCCCAGCCCGTGTCTCGCCCTGTTACCTATTCCAGGCTGGATTTGGGTGACCCAGTCTCACTTTTGGGGTTTCTCTTCGTCGCTCTCCCTCTCCTTGGACTATGGACTACGACGACGCGTCTCCTTTCTCCCTCCCAGCGTCGTCTTTTCCCCTTCCCTCTTCACTTCACTCTCTTCTTAGCCCTTTAGCGTCCCAGGTCTGGCATTGGGTTCCACCCTTGGAGGGGAGAGTGAGACGACTCTTGTGAAGAAAAGAGCTTCCCTCGCGAATTCCCTCGTCCTTCTCTTGATCCGGGTCTCCCTTCTTTTGTACGGATCTGCCCGGCAAGGGAGCAAATACTGAAAAGGCGCCATGTCGGCTTTTTTCGAAGCCACGAGATCGTCCGAGGTCCGACGCGAGTCAATTCAAAACCAAACTCCCTTCAGCCCTGCCGGGGCTGCCTCCCCTCTCCTTCCTCCTCTTCTTCCCTCTGCGGCGTGTTCTCTCTGCTTATCACCGTTACAGCTCAGTATCATCGACCTCTATACAGCCTGTTCTGTAGAAGCTAAAGAAAAGCTGAGCCGCGATTCGAATTCCCCGATGCACTTCTTCTCTCGATTTGCTTCCCTCCCCTCGTTCCTGAAATCGTTTCAACTCCCTCGCCTTCAGCCCTGAACTCACTTCTTTCTTCCCCCTATCCTCTCAACTTGACACGCGTCATACCTCCGCCCGTTGCGTCCCGATATTCAACCTGGGAACCTTCAAAAAAAACATCCAGATCCGTCGGTGTTCTCTTTTCCTTTCCTTTTCTCCCAACCACCATCTTCCTCCCTCCCTTCTTCCAACCAGTCATGTCCTTCTCCCCTCTTCCTCCTCTCATAGTTCCTTCTCCCTCTTCCATCTCTCCTCTCGACCTCAGCAAGCCCGGCGAGTCGTCCTCGGCGTCCGTCCTCCACTCATCTTTCTTCTCGTCGCCTGCTTCCCTCAAGACTGCCCTCCCCTCCTCTCCGCCTGCTTCACCCACCGCTTCCTCCCTCTTCGACGACCTCTTCGTTCCTCGAGCACCTCAAGAGGAGGAGTACGCCTTTCCTTTCGTGCCAGCAGGATCGGACTCGAACGATGGCCGACTTGAGGTTGATGTTGATTTCGTGTTTCCGAAGCTGGACATTCTGGATCGGAACATGATGGACGAGTTGATGTCGATCAAGGCTAGTAGAGAGGCTTGCGGTGAGCTCTCATCTTTCCTTCTTTGAGGCTCAAAAGATAGGAAGGTGATAGGGAGAGGGCAGGCTCGATTTGCTTCCGTCTCGGCTCCGGCGCGTTCGCTGACCTGTTTGGTTTACTCTTTCTTTTCTTTGCTTCCCATCTGAGATGCAGATATGGCAGCAGATGTAGTTGGAATCATCGTTCCCGCTCTACCAAAGAGGTCTGGGCACGATGCGAAGACGAGGAACTGGGCTGCCGAGCAGCAAAAGCGTCTCGTCGCGTCAGGTCTTTTCTTGTGGACCAACCTCTCTTCTTCTCCTGTGAGTGCCTTTTTGTCCTTCACATCCTAGCCTAGTAGACTGACCTACTTATCCTTGCCTCGTGATCAGCTCGTCACTCTCATCGCCACCGTCATCCTGCTGGAGAGACTCGTCGCGTCGCATCCTAAAATGGGAGAAGGTGCGTAAACGGCCTCTTTCCTCCCTGCTCACTTCTCTCCTTTTCCGTTCTTCGATACTGACTTTCCGGGCATCTCTATCCTGCAGTCGTGACGCGAGACGCTCCTCTTCGAATCGCCTTCGCTGGATTCCTTGTGGCTCTCAAAATCACCTCAGACTCGTCGCATCTCAACAAGTCCTTCGTTCACTACACTCCTTGGAAGATTCGCGATCTCAACGCGATGGAAAGGCAGCTACTCGAGTACCTCGACTTCGACCTGTGGATCTCGAGCGAAGAGTGAGTTTTGCCTCCGTCTCTGACAAGTGGACCGACGCGTCGACAATCTCGATCCCGTCCTCAGCCCTCGTTCGATCCTGATCCCCTGCGCTCGACGACCCAATCGACTTTGGCTCTTTCGTCTTCTCCAGAGTTCTCCACCGAGCTTCAGCCTTCTGGATCTCTCACAAGGCCCCTCCTACTTCCTCCGCCAACTCTTCATTCGGCTCTTCCTCTTCGTCCGACGTCGACACTCAAGAACTCTCTTCCCTCCTCGGAAACCTCTTCCTCATGCAACCTCGAGCGGCAGTCAAGGAAAAGTCCTGGCGAGGTGGGCTCGTCAGAGGGTCGGGTGAGAGTGGAAGCAGGATTTCGGGGTCGAGCGAGGACGATCAGTCGACGGTTTGGAGACAAGGGAGGCTGGAGAGGAAGGAGGGGATGGATCAGTATGGGAGAGACACTGGGGTGTGAGAAGAAGGAAGCTTTTGGTGTCCTGGTTGGTCTGCTTCGTTCTGCTTTGCTTTCTTTCGGTTTCGTTTTTGCTTTCGACGTGCGACGCGTCGAGTTTTCTTTCTGCTTTCTGCTCCCCTTCGATTCTTAAACTCTTCTTGCATACAGTACCCCTCGATCTAGCTATTCTCTCATATCCTATAGATGTCTCTACCCTTCTTCCAATCTCATGGTCGTGAGAAGAGACAGAGACGAAATCGGGCTGCAGACGAGCAACGTCCTCGCTCGAAAGCTCTACAGAACGGGAAAAAGCTTTTTACAGAGAGGAGCAAGCAAGGTCTCGAGATCATACTCTCCTGCATCTGCAAGTAAACTCTGAAGCGAAAACCTCAGCAAAACACCTTGTCCTTGAGTGGCAGCGGAGTTCAAAACCGGCGGACCTTCAACTTCTCAGAATTTGGATCACCCAACCCACCACCCCCTCCCTCCCCTTCCCTTTCAGCACAGATGTCCGAGGTTGAGATGCGAGATGATGACCGAGCCGACGAGGGAGGAGAAGTCGAGGAGCCCGTTGTAGCTCCTATCAACAAGAACAAGAGGTTCAGGAAGGAGAAGCGTAAGTCCTTCAACTTTCAGCTCGAGCTCACCACAGAGCGCTCCTCCCTTCGCTTCCGAGCTTCCCACTGACCTCTTCTTTCTTTTCCTTCTTTCGGATACAGCCTGGGATACCGATGACATCGACCAGTGAGTCCTCGCGAAACAATGCTTCCATAGAAGGCGAAGAGCAGCGAGTTGAACTCCAAGCTGACCTTTCTCTCCCTTCCTCCCCTCCCTCCTTCCCTCCTCCAGCGTTCGTCCACCTCCCCTCCTTTTCCTCTATCCGCACTTTAGGATTTCCTTTCTGACAATCTCTTTTCGTGCTGTGCTCGACACCACAGTGGAAGATTGAGCCCTTCACCGCTAACGACAACCCTGCTGGAGCTTTCACGGAGGAATCCTCCTTCGCTGTCTTGTTCCCCAAATACCGAGAGCAGTACCTTCGAGAGGCTTGGGGAGAGGTCACTAGGTCGCTGGATACTCACGTGAGTCTATCTATCTCTCGTGGCACTGGCTGCTGCGGATGCGAAGGCCTGTAGACGTCTGAGGAGCCTTTCCTCCCTCCTCCGTTGAGCTTCGCTCTTTCGAGCTCAAGCTCGTTTGCTTTAGTCCTGACTCTTATCTCTTCTTCTTTTCCTGTTTGCAACCAGGGAATTGCCTGCACTCTCGATTTGATTGAGGGATCCATGACCGTCAAGACTACGAGGAAGACGTTCGATCCTTACGCCGTCCTGAACGCGAGGGACATGGTCAAGCTGCTCGCTCGAGGTGTCAACCTTCCTCAGGTAAGTTCACATCCCCCTTTCCGCTCTCAAAGTTCTATACAGGACCTCCCACATCAGTCGAGCTCGCTCGCAACTCCTCGTAGGGGCGACCTGCTTTGCGAGTTCACCTCATGCTCACCTCTCACCCTTTCCTCTTCTCTTTCCTAGGCCGTCAAGATCTTCGGAGACGACACTGCTTGCGATATCATCAAGATCGGAAACATCATCAGAAACAAGGAGAGATTCGTCAAGCGTCGTCAGAGAATCGTCGGACCCAACGGATCGACGCTGAAGGTGAGCTCGACCCCTCCCCTTCCTTCTGCTCGTCTCCCAAGCCCCTGCTCGCGTCGCAAACAGCCTCGCAGCTTCGAGAAATCAATCGGAGGAGCTGATGGTTGTATCGCTTTCACTCAGGCCATCGAACTCCTCACCAACTGTTACGTTCTCGTCCAAGGAAACACCGTTTCGGCTATGGGTCCTTTCAAGTCGCTCAAGGAGGTCAGGAGGATCGTCGTAGATTGCATGAAGAACGTGCATCCGATTTACAGGATCAAGGTAAGTCTTTTCACTCCTACAAGTCCCTCGACGAGGCTTTCTGATCTTTCGGGAAGCCTGGTCGGCTCAGCGCGTCTCAGCTCGCGAAGACGAACTCGCGAAGACGAACTCGCGACGACCGTCACTGACTCTCCTCCTGTCCTCTTTGCCAATGGGTTCGGTTCTTTTAGGAGCTGATGATCCGACGAGAGCTCGCTAAGGATCCCAAACTCGCTACGGAATCCTGGGATCGATTTTTGCCTCGTTCGTTCCCTTCCTCTCTTTCTACTCAACCACAGCACTGCTCCGTTCTTCTCGATCGCTGACTCTTCACCTCCTTTGGTCGTCTCCTCAGAGTTCAAGAAGCGAAACCTCACCTCCGCCGAGAAGTCATCCGCCCGACGAGTCAAGGAAATGCAGAGGTCGACTGGAGCCAACTCGATCCCTGGTGCGATGGCCAAGAAGAAGGTCTACACTCCTTTCCCTCCTGCTCAGCTTCCTTCGAAGGTAAGTTTCTCTTTTCTTTCTCTCTCTCCCCCTCCTTCTCCTTTCCTTCCCTCTCGTCTCGTCTCCGTTCTCTCCCTCAAAACTCACACCTTTCTCTTCCTCATCGTCCTTTCCTTCTCACAGATCGATCTCCAACTCGAATCCGGAGAGTACTTCCTGAAACCCAAGGACAAGGAAGCCAAGGAGAAGCGCAAGCAGAAGGAGGAGCAGGAATCCAACTCGCTCGCTGTTCAGACGACGAAGCGAAACCAAGGATACGACGCGCCGGTGGAGAGCGTGGAGGCGAGCGTGGAGGAGAGGGTCAAGATGAAGAGGAAGAGAGATCGAGAGGTTGGAAACGAGGCTTCGGCTGCGTCGGAAGGCGGGGCTGGGGAGGATGGGGAGAAGAAGAAGAAAAAGAAGAAGAAGGAGAAGAAGGTCGAGGTAGAGGCTTGATTCTTGCTTGCTTTCTGTCCTTCTGTCGCTTTCGGTTTGATTTTGGTGCGGTGATGGTGTTTTAGTTTTCGATAATGATCCTTTACGAGACTCTGGGCCTAGGACCTGGGCTGCTTTGGGCGAGCGTTGGTGAGGGACGCGTCGACGAGTTGAACGAAGCACCTCTTCTCCTTCTTCCCCTCTTCAGACCAGAGCGGTCTTCCTCCTCCTGAGCAGCCATGCCCAAACCGAAGCAGCAGATTCGTTGATATAGCGAAAATAACGACGAAGGGGTAGAGGGGCAACGATAAAACCGGAGAATTGAGAGAGAACGAGGTAACTGAGCGAGAGCTGGAATGATCGACTGAAAGGAAAAAAAAAAGGGTATGAGTGAAGAGCGGAGGAGAGGCCAACTACAAAGAAAGGCGAGAGAGAGAAGACCAGTAATCCGGGAATAATAAGAAGGAGAAGAAGGAGACAGAACAAAGGCTAGATGAGCAGAGAGAAAAGGGAGATGCAGAGAGAGAAACAAAAGATGGGAAATGATTAGGGCATGAGATGGAGCCTGAACGAGTACGAAAATGTGTGGATGATCGTGGAGGATACAGGAGATGAGCCGACATGGAAAGAGAAGCCAAAATGAAAGACGAAACAACCGAGCGACGTGCGAGAAACAACGAAATCAACTCCTTCCTCTCTTCCTCCCAGCTTCTCTTCCTCACGGCCTCCTCCTCTGAATAGAAACCACCTGCTCAAACCCATCCTCCTCGTCGCTCCCAAACTCATGCAGGAAGTCCGAGTACGCTGGCGTCCCGGGAGTCGTTGGGTGATCCGCCTCGCCTCCTCGTCTTCCTCCTCCCCTCATGGTCGGCGAGTCTTGATACTTCTTCGGAGAGTTGAGCATCTTGACTGCTTCATCGAGAGCGAGCTCGGCCTCCTCGAACATCGACTGCTGAGAGCCTGCTGACGGGAGGCTCTTGACTACGTTTGACGACGAAGATCTGGAGACGTCGTAGGGTTGGTTGGGAGGTGGTGAAGAGGAAGTCGGTCCGCGAGAGGATCCGTTCGAGCCACCGAGGAAGAGACGGACGGGCTTCGTTGGACGAGTCATCGAGGAGGAGGCGAATTGGGTGGTGGTTGCCGAGGCTGAGGAAGAGGAGGGAACGAGGAAGGCTCGATGGATGACTGCTTCTTCGTCCATCGACATGTGGGATCCCGAGGAGATCATCGACGGGGAGAGGGAGGTGACTCGGGAGGTTCCTGTGGCTGCTGTCATGACCGAGAGTCGCGAGTCGAGGTTGGAAGCTCGCGTCGAGTTGTAGGAGGAGGATTGTCGCACTCCGAGGGAGGGTCGTCGATGGATAGAGCTGTTGGAAGGGGAGTTTAGGATGGATGCATCGCCGTTCAGGGACGGGACGAGGGAGGTAGTCGAGTACTGAGAGGAGTTGGAGGATGTTCGTTGAAGAGGGATGTCTTGGTTGGAAGCTCGTCGTCCCTTCGACTGGCCAAACGTCCCGCCTCCGTTCTCGTCAGGACCTCCCCCTGCTCCAAACTCGTCGAGATAGGCGAGACCTTCATCATCATCATCGGAGACGTCTTCCTCGTCGCGTCGGCCGTTCCTCCTTCCCTCCGTCGCGTCTGGCGCGACTCCTCGTCGCGCGTCTGGGGTCCTCCTTCCTCCCTGCAGTTCCCCACTGAAAGTCCCAAACGTGTTCGATCGAGGATCTTCGCTTCCAGGACTTGAGGAAGTTGATACTTTTCGCGATGGGATCGCTCTCGGAGGTGAATGGGTGGGAGGAGTCGTTGGACGAGGAGTCGTTGGACGAGGAGGAGATGGCGGAGGAGAATCGACTGGGACCGACGGGAGAGGCCGGCGGAGAGGTGCAGTCGTTAGAAGAGGTGCTGGGAGGAGTGGAAGAGCTCGGGTGACTGGCGAGACGCGGGGCATCTGGAGGGAAAGAGCGATGGGTGGTTGAAAACGGGAGGTGGTGGTGATCCGAACCGGAGCCGCCTCTGTCGAGCTGTCGAACGAAGAGACCGAAGTTGAGCGTTGAGGGTCTGGTCGAGAGTCCTTCCGAGTTGGTGGTACGTAAGATACGGGTGGAGCGAGAGGAGTGATGGGGTGGTGGTTGGTTCCTCCTGAAGAGGAGGCGCCGTGGGAGATGGTCGACGAGGTCTTCGGCGAGGTGCTCCCGGAGGTAGGCTCTCCTCCCTCTCCTGCCGACGGTGGATCGCTTGGTCGACGACCGACTCCCTTCTTGGCTAGTCTGGAAGACCGCTGCTCGCGAGGAGTAAGAGGAGGACGTTCCTCGGACGGCGACGCGGCGAGAGTCGAACTTCCTCGAGTCGACGCTGAGTCCGACGCGGTTGGTGCTGATGCTGGATCGCCACCTCCTCCTAAGGCAGCCGATAGTAAGCCTTGAGCCCAATCTCCGTCGGTCTCCCCACGAGAAAAGACCTCGATCCCTCGGAAATCCCTCAACTGCAAAGAGAGTCGGGACGAGACCTTCGTCGACAAGTCTGGCCGAGTAGGAGATGTGGGCGGAGGAGGTGGAGATTCCTCCGTGAGGAAGGTGTGCGAGAAGGGAGGGAGTTGGGGTGGAGTAGAAGGGACGATTGATTTTGAAGGGACGAATGGTTTGGTTGGAGAGGTGGTGAGGGATCGAATGGAGTCGGAGGAAGGGGATATCGGGAGGTTGAGAGCAGCCGCGCGAGCGAGTTGGGACTTCGACTTGTCCTTCGCAAGACGGAGGAGTTGGGTTGACGAGAGACCTTGAGCCTGGTGCATCACAAGTCATATTGAGCGGAGTGATAGTCAGATCTTGGCCCGTGGACGAAGAAGGAAGGAGGGAAAGGAGAAGAGGGATGAAACTCACCCTGAGCAGCTCGACCCATTCGGAAGGCAGAGCAGAGAGATCATCGCTCTCGAGATGCAGCTCGTGATGCACGTTGAACGGCATCCCAATCCCTCCATCGTCCTCGAAATCTGCACCCTTCATCAAGATCCCGTTCTCGCTCGTCGTCGAGTTGTTCCTTCGCCGACTCGAGTCGACGACCTCACGCGGCTCCCCTTCCTCCCCTCCTCCTGTGGCTCCTGATCCCGCTCCTCCTCCCATCACTCCCAACAACGTCGACGAAGCTGACTTGAAGATCCGACTCCCTTTCCTCCTGAGTTGCTGAGCGTTGGACGACTTCCTTCCGAGAGTCGCCGCTCTTGGCCTCGGCTCGTCGCTGAGAGGGACGAGGATCGGAGCGTCTCCGTTGTTCCATCCTGCTGGGGAGGTCGCGCGAGGTGGAAGCGAGGAGGAAGGGTATCTCTGGGGTTGAAGCTCTTCAGTTTCTACTGAGCGGAAGCTGAGGTTTGTGCTTGAGCCTGGTCGTTTGAGGAGCGTCCAGCTCTTCTTCCCTTTGAGGTGCTTCGTTGAGCTTCCTCCTCCCGAGTCGACGCTCGTGCGAGCTGCTGGGGTGGTCGTGATGATGGGAGGAAGGGAAGAAGGCAGAGACGGCGATGGAAGACCTCTTGCTATGCTGGTTGTGGACTTGAAGGTAGGCGAGAGGTGGGAGGAAGGCGAGGAGGAGGAGGATGGTTTCCTGTCTCCGGGCTCGAACTCTTGGAGGATGGGTGAGTTTGGTCCTCCTTGGAGGGAAGGCGAAGACGTGAAGGAATACGAGGAAGAGTTGGACGGTTGAACGGGAGGTATAGGAGCTCTTCTGAACCGATTGGTAGGCGAGGACGTCCGAGGGAGGGATCTGGACGAGTGTGAAGCTGGAGGGGAGAGGTCTTTGGGAGGAGGAGGAGGAGGAGGAGGACCGGAAGGCGATGGCTCTCGTTCGCGTTCGTTCGACCGTAGAAGAAGCTTGGAGAACCGAGAAGAGACCGTGGCCATCCCCCTGGGGTATAAGGCCGAAGCGGAAGGTGAGGTAAAAGCGTGGGAGGGAAGGAGGAAGGGATGGAGGATGGAAGGCAAAGACAGAAACGTCGCGAGCTCCTCTTTCTCCCCTCTCGTGGCGTACAAGGTTCCGCTTTTTCTTCTTTCCGAGCTCGTCCCTCGCTGTTGATTTTCAACTCGCGAGAAGCAGACCTTACTTTTGTGTTGATCTCGAGCTCGTAGTCTACTTGCTTGGAGTTCCTCGAAGAAGAAGAAGCAAACCTTCGCGTCGACTCGAAGATCGCTCTGAGAGACCGCGCGTGGATCGCTACGACCCCGAAACGAAGAGATCTACCTCCCCTGGAAAGAGACAACAGTTCTAAGGATGCAAGCACGCCCAGAGGGGTACAAAGAAATCACTTTGAAAAGACGGAGCTGGTGCGCGAGGAAGGGAGATGAGGTTTGCCGTCGAGTCGGGCACAGGAAGAGGAAGAAATCTGGACGCGTCGCCGATGATTGTCCGAACATTTCTGATGCAAGGATGATGGGATCTTGCTCGGCCACTACAGGTATCCGTATTCATGAGAGCTCGAAAGCGAGGTCTGAGGAAGCAAGGACGCGTCGAAAGGTGGGGAATGAACCGCGTCGCGGCTGAAAGAGAGCAAGTTTCTCCTTTGCCCTTGACCTTCCCGTCTCCATATTAAAAAAAGACTTTCAACGCCTTCCATCCAGATAAGCGATTCTTTCGAGACTCCTCGACCCCAGAAAATTCTTCCTCGGAGTTTCTAAATGCGACCCATCGTCATCAACCTAAATGAAAGCTCAGCTTCGCTCCGCCCTCTCCTCCCTTCCTCTCTCTCGACTGCCACCATCGACAAGGAGGTCCTGCTACTCTCCATGTCGCCCTCTCCTCCTCCAGCCCTTCTTCTCGGTGCTCCCTCTCCTTCACTGCAGCCGGAGTGGTTCGACCCCGTCAGCGTCCTCTTCCTCCTCCTCGGACTCTTCTTCGTCCTCTTCGGTTTGGCCTCCCACCTCATCAGAGGCAAATTCTTCATTCCGAGCTCGGTTGTGGCCACTCTCTTTGGTGAGTGTACTTACCTAGCTCGCTTGTGATGATACGGGAGACTCGGAGGAAGGGAGGGAGGAAACGTCGAGCTCACGAGTCACCAAACTCCTTTCCTCCTCGCCCACCCAGGAATCTTGCTGGGACCTAAAGGGCTCGGCCTTTTGGCTTCACCGGCTACCGATTCTGGAGGTTGGTCCGATGGAAGCGAGAACGAAAAAGCAAGGGAATTATTGCGTTGGAGCTGCCGGCTAGTTCTTGGGTGAGCTTCTCCTCCTCCCTCCCCTCTTTTTCCTTCACCACTCCTTCCCGCCAGCTTCAAACATCTTCCCAAATCTCATACTCATGTTCCACTTCCCACTTCTATCCCCCAGAATCCAAGTCCTCGCAGCCGGAATCCTGCTTCCAACTCGGTATCTCGCTCATCGCAAAAACCTTATCACCCTCGCGACGCTCCTCTTCCCCGTCATGATCTCCTCCTCCCTCATCTCGGCTCTCTTCACCTATCTCTTGATTCCTGGGATGGGTTGGTACGAGGCCCTCGTCATTGGAGCTTGTCTAGGACCCACCGATCCTGTTCTGGCTGGAAGTGTGATTAAAGGTCAGCTTCGCGCGTCTCTCGCTACATTCTCTCGTTTTGGGGCAGTAAACTGATGAAGGGACGATCTGAAACAGGCCACTTTGCCGATCGACACGTCGAGAAGAGCGTGAGGGACGTGCTGCTCTGCGAATCGGGAGCGAACGACGGGCTCGGTGAGTTTTTTTTGCCCCCTCTTGGACTAGACGACCTTCACCTCTCTTCTCCTCCCAAGTCTCGTCTGAAACCTACAAACACTTCAACGACTAATTCCCGCTCCACCTCTTCTCTCATCCAGGCACTCCGATCCTTCTCCTCGCACTTTCCCTCCTCGTCTCGACCTCGTCCGACCCCCCGCCTTCAGCACCCACAACGTCCCTCCAACTCCTCGCCAACTTCCTCACATCGATAATTTTCTGGAACACCATCGTTTCCCTCGTCGCTGGGGCGGGAATCGGTTTCGTGGTTCGATTCCTTCTCGTTCAGTCGAGACGAAGAGGATACATCGACGAGGACTCGATGCTGGTGTTCTCGTTGGCTACGAGCTTTGCTAGTGAGTTCTTAGATCTCTTCCTACTATCAGGTGCTCTGCTGGCGAGTTGCAGAAAAAGTGGCTCTGCAAGGATCGCTAAAGACGGGATCGCTGGTTCTCACCGACCCGCCGTTTGCTTTCCTTTTTCGCAGTCATTGGTTCGATGACCTTACTCGACACAAACACTTTCCTCGCCTGCTTCGTCGCAGGAGTGGTCATGAGCTGGGACGACGAGGTCGCCGAGGTACTGCACACAAAGGTGAGTCTCTTCTCTCTTCGACGCGACTTTCGAAACTGAACATCGCTCGCCTCCTTTTCCTCAGTTCTCCGAGGGCCTTGACAAGTGAGCTGGATCATCGATCTATCCCTTCAGTTCTTCGGGCTGACGCTACACCCTCATTTTACAGCTTGATCGACACCATCATTTTTACCGCCCTCGGATCCGTGTTCCCCTTCGACGTTTGGTTTTCCTCCTCCTCCCCCATCAGCTTCGGACGTCTTCTCTCCCTCTCCGTACTCGTATTGCTCTTCCGGAGGCTGCCAGGAGTGCTGCTATTCTCGAAAGGATTGCCAGCGATCTCGACTTGGGGAAAAACTTGGTTCGTCGACGCGTCTCTCAGCTTTTCTTGACTGATCCTCTGGCTCACGGATATCTTTCTTCTTCGCAGCTTTCTCGGCTGGTTCGGGCCCATGGGTATTGGAGCTCTCTATTACGCTCTCGAAGCAGATGTTGGCTCAGCAAGTCTTGCGACTCAGATCTACACGATCGTCTCCTTCATCATCTTTGCCTCGACATTCGTACACGGATTGACTATACGTGAGCTCTGCAATCCCTTATTTACTCTTCAGCACGTGTTAAGACCTTTAAGCTGACTGCTTTTCCTTCCTGTCTCTCTCTTTCCCTCTCGTCGCTCTTTCCCTCTCGTCGCGTCGTCCCTGCAGCCTTCTTCCTCCTCCTCAGCCACGCCGCTCCCTGGCTCGCTCCCCGCCTACTCGGGGAAAGGAAGGCCGTTGGAGAAGACTTTGGCGGAGGGGATCATCTGCTAGCTGGAGAGGAAGACGAGGAGTCCGAGGAGAGGGAAGGGCGACGGGGGGAGGAGGGACGACCTACCGAGACGGATCCGCTGCTGAAGAACTCCAGCTTACCCAACTAGAATTATTTCTTCTGCCTATCTACGGAGGCCTCCTCTATACATGCTGGAAGGCTGGATGAGCAAAACACGGATAAAACTAGATCACTTTTTCTGCGTCAAGACCTCCACTTTCTCGAGTGGCCGCCCCCTCTGCTCTCTTTCCCTCAACTCATGTTTCGCTCACCCCTCACCAAACCCTCCCTCCTTCGACACTTCTCCTCTACTCCCTCTATCATGTCCACTCCTCGATCTGCCGAGACCGCTTCGTTCAAGTTCAACCACACGATGATCCGAGTCAAGGATCCCAAAAGTGAGCTCCTTCGATCTTCATCATCTCCCTTCCTCCTTCGTCCTCTTCGCCATCTCCCTTTCTTCCTCCTTCTCTTCACTGATCTCTTTGCCTATCCTCATCTCCCTTCCTCCCTCTTTCTCTTCGCTGATATCTTTCGTCTCTCTTTACAGAGTCACTCGACTTCTACACGAGGGTCCTTGGGATGGACCTCATCGACGAGCACAAGGGCGGTGATTTCACTCTCTTCTTCCTCGGATACGACGCTTCGAATGGAAAAGACACTGCTGAGGAGAAAAGGAAGGGGAGGGCTCAGAGGGAGGCACTTTTGGAGTTGACTTGGAACGTGAGTCTGCTAGTGAAGGGAAGGAGGTGAAAGAGAAGAGGTCGTAGATGGAATATTGAACTCACCTTTTCCTTCCCTCTTCTCCTTGCCCCTCCTTCTCCTATCCATGCAGCACGGAACCGAGAATGACCCCGACTTCAAGGGATACGCTTCTGGAAACTCTGAGCCTGGACGAGGCTTCGGTACGTCTGCAATCTTCTCGTCTTCCTTCCCTCCTTCGTTGAGCTCGCGAGCTCCTTCCTTCTCTCCCTCTCCCTCCCTTCCTCCCTCCCTGACCTTCAAACTCTTCCCTCTCCTTCAGGTCACATTGCCATCTCAGTAGACGACATCGAGGCTGCTTGCGCTCGACTTGAGTCCTTGGGAGTCGAGTTCCAGAAGAAGCTGACTGACGGGTTCGTTCCCTCCTTTCCTCCTCCTCTCCCTCTCCTCCTCTCCTCTCTTCTCCTCTCTTCTTCTCGAACTCGAAGCTGATGATCTTTCTTCGTTCCTAAACCAGTAAAATGAAGAACATTGCGTTCGCTAAAGACCCCGACGGTACATATCAGCCCTTTTCTTTGCCCTGGTGCTCGTTGGAGACGCGAAGGGAACCCATGAAGCTGATCTTTCCTTCTTCATTCATCTTCAGGCTACTGGATCGAGCTCATCCCTGGAAGGGAGAGGGCTTAAGTGGAGAACACGATCAAGAACAAGGGTATCTAGGCGACGATGTGATGATGACGTTTACGACGAACTCTCTCAACTTCTCCCTCCTCTCGCTCTCCTTGCGACCTCGTCCATCCTCCTCAACGTTCTCCACGCTCCCACTCCCAGCAAGACGAAGAGGATGCCTGTGACGTTGAGACCTGAGACTCTATCCCAGTCGAAAGTGATCTCTCCCTCCTTTGTGGCGCCAGAGTTGAGGTAGAGGACGAAGGCAAGAAGAGGGAGGAGGATGAGGGCGACGAGGACGAGAAGGAGCCCTGCGATCCAAAGGAGCTCTCGTCAGTTCACCTCAGCACGTCGAAGAAGTGAGAATGTCCAGCATATCCATTGTTCTGGTGCAGTAATTAAGTAGATTAAGATGATTAAAGGAGCTCTGCTCTAAAACCCAACGCTACCCTCGACGCGACGCGGTCGTCACCGAAAACTGCTACGAGCCGTACTTCCCAGCCTTCCTCAAACCAAAGAAGCTCTTCATCTTCTTCATACTCTTCTTCACCGTTCCATCTCTCCCCTCCTCCCCGCCTCTCCGCTCCCTCCTCTTCTCGTGGTAGCGAGGGTGTTTCGGCGGTTTCACTGAAACGAGGAGGAGGAGGAGGACGGTCGAGCCCAGCCTCAGTGCTCCTCCCGCTCCAGCATCTCTCCTCAAAGCTCGAGAGCGACAGTAGACGTGTAGAGAGAGAGAAAAGGTTGGACTCATGAGAAGAACCCAGCAACCCTCTCGTCGCATTCTGACCTTCCGTGAACCCAGCACTGTCCGCTCCTTGCTCGAGCTCGTCGCGATCGAAGACGATTCGAGAGGTGGGAGTCATCATGTTAAGGTGTTGGTCTGGCGAGAGAGGTGCCATGGTGGCTGATTCATAGCAAACCGAGAGAAAAACAAAGAAGGAGGGAGGGTCAGGAGATGAGCTTCGAGGTTTGGGAGAAAGAGGGAAAGGTCGACCCACCGTACTGTTGCTGCTGAGGGTTGAGGAAGTGCTGGAAACCTGAGAGGTGAGAGGGAGTCTTCTTGTGGAGGTGGGAGGTAGTTTTGGAGCTGTTGTGGGTGTGAGAAGTGGGCGAAGAGGAGGAGGACATCGTTCCAGACGAGGAGGAGGAAGCTGGAGAAACGAAACGAGGTCAAGTCACTTAGTTTCAATTCCCATCTCCTCGTCGAGGCGAAAGGTTGCAGAACTCACAAGAGTGAGGCATCGAGCCGAGAGACAGATTCAAAGGAGTGTGAAGGTTGTGTGCGTTATGGACGTTGAGAGAGAGAGGAAGGGATCAGCTTGAGGGCGGAAAGAGGGAGAGAGGAGAAGGCAACGAACGAGAGAGAGCGGAGGTTCGTGCTTTGTTCGCCGTCTGGTCCGATATCTTTTCTTGGATCTGGGTCTGATGTTGAGCCGATTTGGGTGCTGAGGTAGATGCGAGGTACAAGAAAGAAAACAGTCATCAGTCTTGAGGTTTTATGGAACGAAGTCCCCTTGACGACAAAGAGTCGAACGAGGATCCTCCGCTTCCTTCGACGTCGGACGATCTTAATTGCTCCTGCTGCTCCTCCCTACATCTTCCGGGGTATGCCAATGCTCTTCAGGCTAGGATCGAGGGTTTGGATGATGTGGGTTGTTTGATCGTTGCTGCTTCAGGGTTGGGAGAAAAAGAGGAGGAAGAGGAGAGGACGCGGTTTGTACGCGCCTTTCGTCGTCTTCTTGCCTGGAAGAGAGCGAAACGAGAGGAAGCGCGAAGGTGTGAATCGCTTCATCCATAGAGAAGCTCGGAGATATCGTCCGAGACGGGGATTCCGTGTTCTGCGAGGTAGGTGTCAGACCAGAACTGAGGGAAAGAGAGGAAGGAGGAAGGTAAAAGTCAGTCCGATGCTGTTTTCTCTTTGAGCCCTCGACAATTTCTCGAGAGGAGATAGGAGAAAAAAGAAACGTACCTTTGAACTGGAGTGGAGTGAAATAAAACGCTCAAAGCGACAAGAATTAGCAAAAAGGAATACAACATCTCGACGCGTCTCTCCCTCTTCCTCTCTCCGCCCTTCTCCCTTTTCTCTCGAACTCACAAATGTCTGTTCCCCGAATCACACAAAATCGTAACGATTCTTCCTCCCTGAGGAACCAGCCCATCCCTCACAGCTCGAACGCAAGCGACGAGGTTGCACGCAGAGGAAGAACCGAGGAAGAGTCCATCAGCTTTGGTGAGATGGCGAGACATGGCTACGGCTTCGGCGTCGGTGACCCTGTGAGGGAGAAAGCGAGAACGAATAGTTGGAAGTAGAGAAAAGAGGGTGAGAGGAGGAAAGAGAGAAGAGGATGTGAGTTCGTGAAAGTGAAAGAACCAGAGAGAGAGAGAAAGAGGAAGACGGTTGCGGGAGTACGGACCTGTAAGCCTCATCGATCAGATGTTCTCCTAGCTCGAAATTGTGGGTGATACGGTTGATTCCAATCCCTTCTACGACGGTATCGACCTGGCAAACGAGGTACGAGCAGCGTCAGTTCCAGCGAGAAGAAACTCGCTCTTCGCTTGGAGAGAAAAGCTAATTCAAAGAAACTCACCTGATGCCTCCTCTTCTTCCCCTCACTCTCCTTCGAATCATACATCACCCCAAACTTGACCTTGTTGAACAGCCCACTCCCTTGAGGATCACTCATGATAACCTTCACTCCTCCCCTCCCGCTCACCCTCCGTCGTTCCTCCAACCCCGCTTGACTCCTCTCTACTCCCCTCCCTTCACCACCGCTCGCGCTCATCCCATTCAGTTCACCGTCCAGAACTTCATCCGTGGGGAGCAAGTTTCTCGGCGTAGACGCTCCAGAGGAACCAAGGGAGCATGAAGAGATCTCTTTGAGGAAGCGTCCAACTCCAGAAAGGGTCCCACCGGTCCCAGCTCCCGAGACGAAAGCGTCGAGGATCCCGTTGGTTTGGCGCCAGATTTCGGGACCGGTGGTGGAGTAGTGGGCGAGGTGATTGCTGGGGTTCTCGAACTGGTTGGCGAAGCTGATTGAGAGGCGAGAGTCGAAAGGACGCGTGTCAGTGCGGTAAAGTAAGCTGGGAAACGAAACGAAGTGGAAACAACGCGTGTTTTTAAGGCGGGTTGGTTGGATTGGAACTCACAATCCTCTGCTCCCCTTCCCATCCTTCCAACCCTCTCCAGTCTCATCCTTATCGCTCACAACCAGATCTTCCTCTCCTCTTCCATCCTGCCGCCGTCTCACTACTCCTCCTTCACCCTCGCCGTCGGTGTCGGCCTTGACATCGACGACTACAGCGACTCCCTCGGTGGTGACGATCTGGACGGACGCAGGGGTAGGGAAGGAGGTTTCGAGTTCTTCTTGAACGCCTGGAAGCGAGGTGATGACCGTTGGACCGAAGTTGAGAGCGAGGGTTCGGGCTAGGTTGACGAATTGGGTTTGATCTACTATGGAGGCTAGGTGGACGAAGAAGAAATAGAGTATGGGAGGTTAGAGAGGTTCTGGTGGGAGGCGAGGGAGAAGGAGGGAGGAGGAGAGGAAGAGAGACGCGTCCTAGACTCACCAGGTCGAACTCGGATCACTTCCGCCCCCAGAGCCTCGAGAACGTGCACCTTCTCGATGGCTACATCGTCAGGCATAACGATGGTAGCTTCGTAGCCTCTGAAAGGAAATCAAGGCAAAACACGACCTCTGTGAGCTTGAGCAGGAACGAAACACGACGAGGAAGAGGGAAGTTGACGAACTTGGCTCTCGCAATCGTCGCGATAGAGATTCCAGTCGAGCCAACCGTTCCTTCGAAGATCCGAGACTTGGTGTGAGGATGGAGAAGACCCTGCTCTTCGGCGTCGTTGATGACTGAACGAGGGAGGTTGGTCAGGAATGAAGGGTTGGAAGAGGAAGGGAGGGGAGAAGCCCGACGACGCACTTTGAAGAGCGACTCGATCTTTGGGAGAGCCTCCAGGGTTGAGGTACTGCAGAAAACCAGAGAAGTCTGGTTCAGCTACATAACGAGGCTTTGGGACGGAAGGGAAGCTGACTGACCTCTGCTTTGCCCTGGACGGCGAAGAAAGGAAGGAAGGGAGGAGATGAGCTCGCGAGCTCAACTTTTGGAAGGACGTCGGAAGGAGGGTCAACCTACAAGGATCTCCACGCCCAAAGCATCACTCAGAGAGTTGATCCGGACCAAAGGAGTGTTACCTAAGAGAGTGAAGACTGGTGAGTATCGACGATCTATAGATCCTGCGACAAGGAAAAGAAGGAGCTCACCAATGAGCCCAATGACTCCGACGACGGTATCGTCCGCTCTCAGCTCTACGGGCCTGGGAGGGACCTTCCTCCCAGCTTTTCTCCTCCTCCGATCAGCCAAGAAGAGAGCTAGCGATGTTGATGAGAGGGAGAGGGCGAATCCTATGCCTAGGCCGACGTAGAGCTGGCGAGAGATCCGGATCGGAGAGGAGGAGGAGGGGAACAGAAGCGATTGGAGGGAGGCAAGTACGGAGGACATTGGCCTCTTGGTGATGAGAGCGAAAGTCGAGGCTGCTGCTGCCTGCTGCTCTACTAGAGAGAGAGAGAGCGGAGAAAGGAGAAGTTTTTCTCTCTCTTGTCGATGCTGGTCGTTGGAGGAGACTGAAAAAAGAGAAGGGCCCAGAAAACGTCCTCCCTTCCTCGAAACAGATCAACCTCTCCATCCCTTCTCACCTCTCACCACCACCTACCCCATTTCTCTCGCCAACTATGCGACTCACACCCTTCCTCCTCCTCCCTCTCCTCTCCTCCCTGGCGTCCGCAGTCTCGCAAATCTCTCTCTCCTCCCCTCAGATCTACCTTCACCCTACTCCTCCTTCGAATCGACCTTCGACTTCTTCGCCTCCCACGCTCACCGAAGAGCAGGCTCAGGCCGTGATCGGACACCATCTGGGGGCGAGCAAGCATCACACTCTTCCTGGGCTGGGAGACTGGACGAGGCTGTTGGGAGTTGGACATGGAGTCATCGGAGGGAAGACGGGAGGAGGCGAGAAGGCGAAGGTGTTGGTCGTCCAGGGCGTTGGGTACGCGGAAGGTTAGTCCAGAGGTCGTTTTTGCTCGGTTCTGGGGGTGCAGTGAGGAGGAGAGTGGTGCATATAGTCGAGACGCAGCTGCCTCGATACTTGAAGAGGCCTTCGTGGGGGAGGGAAGAAGGAGAGAGCTCGCTTCGAAGGAAAGCGGCATCGAGAGAGAAGCGAGATGGGGACGCTTCGACCTCCTCCTGCCTCCTTTCTCGACGTCTTTTCGTCGATGGTCTTGCTCGGAGGGCCATGTGTGGTCTGCTAGAAACACTCAGGTCGCATATATCGCTTCTCAGACCTCAGCAGACCCAGCTACATCGACCTTCGAGCTCAGCTTCGGCGTTGAGCGTCTCTCTCCTTCCTTCCTCTTCCCTTCGTCCTTTCAACCTTCCTACCATACCTCTCGGCACCCTTCAAACCCCCGTATCTACCAGCGCGATACTGATTATCTGTCTCGCTGCTTGCTTCGTTCCCTTTCCGTCAGACTTCGCCCCCGAATTCACCCAACCCACCTTCATCCTCGACCCTCTCTCCTCCACCTCCGACTTCCTCTCCCCCTTCCTCCACAAAGCTTCCACCTTCCTCTCCCACGCTCTCAAGACCATCAAGCACGTTCAGCTCCCAAAGTTCTTGCTCGACATCTTCGATATGCTGCCCACGGGTGAGTTTGTCTCGTCGTCCAGCTTGTCTTCTTTGATCTTCGACGCTCGACGGTTCGAACTCGTTCTCTTCGATTTCTGACCTCTTACCTTCGTTCTTTGATTTCTGTTCTTGACTTTTGCAGAGGCTGCCCATGCTCTGAAGCAGGAACTCGAGACCCTCTCCTTCTGGGCGGACGGTCTCATCCCTTCCAAGGACGACGGAGAGACCTTTGAGGCTCTCGAGCTCAAGGGACTCGAGGGTGTCGAGGTCGGAGGAGAGGAGTACGAGGCTGCTGCTGGACTTGTTAAGGCTTCCATCGCTTCGGTGAGTCACTCATTCTCGTCTTTATACTATGTCGACGCGGATAGACGAAAGCGGAACGAGAGAGAGGAAGAAACTCAAGCTGATCGTCCCTCCATCCCTCTCCCTTCCCTTTCCCTTTCGACAGATGACCGCCTCCCAAACCCCCTTCATCCTCATCCTCCTCCCTCCCGCCTCTACCTCCAACACCGCCACCACCACCGCCTCAGAGCGACGAGCCCGAGCCCTCCTTAACCTCCACGACTCGCGAAAGAAGCACTCCAAAACCAACAAAACCCACTCCTCCACCTCCATCTCCTCCTCCGCCTCTCACGCCCCTACCTCCTCCGTTTCCGTCACCCCTTACCTCGGAACCGTCTTCTCTACTTCCCTCTGTCTCACCTCCCTCGAAGCCTGCAACAACTACACTTCCTCGTGCGGTGGGAAGGGACAGTGTGGAGAGACCAAGAGGGCTGGAAAGAGCTGTTGGACGTGTTCGTGTGGGACCACCAAGGTCGATGGGAAGGATGTGAGGTGGTCTGGAGTGGGCTGTGAGAAGAAGGATGTTAGCGAGTACGTTCTACTTCCTTCTTGAACCTGCGTCGAGGTTGAAGACTTCGTCTCGAATAGATTCGTCGCGTTTGGGTCCCAATCCGTTCGCTGACCTTCCTTCCCCCCTTTTTCCTCTTCTCCTCGCTCTCCTTCTCTTTTCTCTCGCTTCTAGAATCTTCATCCTCATCGTCCTCACCTCCCTCTTGATCGGAGCCGTCACCATCGGATCGATTGGACTCCTCGCGACCGTTGGATCCGAACCTCTCCCTTCGGTTCTCACCGCTGGAGGTGTGCCTGGGAAGAAGGATTAAACGCGAAGGTTGACGATCTCGTGGAGTTTAGAGGAAGAGAATAAAGTCTGTGGAAAGACGAATGGGGAGCCGGAGGCGAGTGGGAAGAGCGAGGGCGAACAGGAGGGAGAGGAAGAGCGAGAGAAGAGGGAGGTGTGGGTGAAGGAGTAGAGTGTAGGAGAGTGATAGTCTGTAGTAGTCGTAAAAAAGGCTGTAGCACGTTTGATGGATTGATTTCTTTTTTTGAATCTTGCTCGATCTGCTTTCTTTCGTGAGAGAGGATGAAAGGACACGAGGAGAAGACGCGTCGACGGTCGAACTTTCTCTTTCATGGTTGCGGAGAAAGCAGCTGCGAGGAGAAAAGGTTCGTCATCATTGAGCGAGGTAGAAAAAGAGAGATAAAGTCCAAGTGGTGTATGAAAGAGGGAAGGGTGGAAGTGGAAGCTATCAACGAGAAGGGAAGAGAGAAAGCGAAAACGAAAGAACCAGAGGGAGAGAGTGTATTCAGATTCGAGTGGAGCTGGAAGATACGCGAGCGAGAAAAAATAGCGCGTGGAATTGAAGAAGATATAGGATTGGATGAGAGAGAGATACGAACCTGTTACTCGCGACAGAATTACAGTCGCTGATGGCAGAGGATGTTCGACCGACGTCGCCAGACGCTCGAGGCTCCTGGAGGGTAGCGAGGCTACACGGACGTAAGAAAAGAAAAAATAATCAGATCAAAAGTCCTAGTAAGGTCATGCAGCGACTCGCAGCTCCTGAACTCTCGCCTCACTCAAAGGAGGAACCGAAGACGACGCGTTCTCCTCGACCTCGATACCGACGTCTCCTCGAGCGGCTCTGAACCAGAGACCCCGAAGATCCTCTAGAGTTGAGCGGATTCCAGTGTTGGATCTCCAAAGGTGGTCGAAGGTGGGAGTAGGGTATCCAGGCAGCTCGAGCTTCACGATCGTCATGATCAGGGCGAACGAAGAGAATCGCCAGTTCGTCCTGTGAGCAGCGAGCGGCTGTGGAGGAGAAAGAGATGAGAACGAGTCAAGAGAGTATAGAAGAATTAGAGTCGAGTCGACGGGCAGCGACTGAAGAGGCGAACCTGAGCGATGGAGAGGGGTCTCCTTGAGTTTGGTTGGAGAACGAAGGCGCGTCGTCTCGGTTCCAGATTTGGTAGCCGTACAGCTCAGCTGCATTGGGAACGTAGTGCTTGATCTTGACGAATCGAGGAGTCGACGAAGTGATGGCAGGGACTGGAACGGCTGCGGCGAGATCAACAGGAGTACTGAGTCCGAAAAGAAAGAAGGTTGAGCGACTGAGATGAACGAGGAGAAGAATAGAGAAATCACTCACGGCTGAGAAACCTTCTCCGAGTTCTCCCGATCTACCTTAGACTTCATCCCCTCTTTCTCCCAGAGGCTCTGATGTCGTGGCCCGTCGCGGCCTCCCCTTTCTCCTGCCAAACCGCGTCCAGGGCCGGAGTAGGCATGTCAGGGTAATTGCTCCGAACGGTAGCGATCACTTCTAGGATGGAAGAAACTGTGTAGGGTGCAGGAGGTACTTTATGAACCAAGGAGGAAAAGAGGGGAAATCAGAAGGGCACGACCCGAGGATCAGAAGAACAGAGATGAGCTGACCTTTGCGTCGTCCTTCAGAAGGGCGTTAGGGAGAGCTGAAAGCATGTACTTGTATGACTTTGAACCCGTTAGATCGAGTGACCAGATACGGTAAGCTTGGATATCGGCAAAGGATGGAGGCGACATGGCGGGAGGTGGTTGAAGGTGGGAGGGTGATTGTGGTGTTGGAACTTGAAGGAGGATCGAGTGGCGAACTGAATCGACCAGACTAGAAACGCGCAGTCCGCGAAGTGGAGCAGAGTGACGAAGTCGAACACTCAAAAAACGCTGAAAGGAGAAAAGCAGGGGTTGGACGCGTCGGTCGAACAGCCGGACTTCTTCCGCCCCTTTTTTCGAACGGAAACAAGATGGAAGTCGTGAAAGGTCATGAAGAGAAAAGAAAGGAAAAGAGTGAGGCCTATCGAGTGATCTGTACAAGCGAGCGGGAAAGGTATTGATCAGCGTTTGTCGGTCGATGTGACGAGCAGTGATGAAACGCGACTGACCGAAGTCTGTTGGCGAAAGCTTGGAGACCTGAAGAGACAAGAAAGATAGTTGAAGGGATGGGAAGTGAACGGGACTGGAAATCCAACGTCGAAGGCGAGGAAACAGCGAGGAGGAGGATGAAGCCGGGGCTCACGAGAGTTGAGTCGCGTCGAAGACCTCAATCGATGAAGAAGGGAGCGAAGCCTTGACCAGTAACGTTGGAGGATCTGGGTAATGAAAGAGGTCTCGCTAGTACCGAAGCTTCGCGAAGAGAGGAAGGAAGAGTAGGGAACGAAACGAACCTGTCGGAAGCGACGTCGGTCCAGTCAGCGACGGACGACTCTCCTTGTTTCTCGAGGGAGAGGGAGACCTTGGCGAGTTGCTCCTTCAACTCGAGGACATCGGAAGGAAGACTATTCGAAGAAAGGGTGGAATCAGTATTGGCTAGGGAGAGTGAAGAGGAAATGGGAAGACGAACGCGAGGTGTTGAGCTTGATCTCTTTGGACGACGACGGCGATGGACGCTTCGAGTCCTCGTAGAGTGGAGAGACTAGATCAGAGAAGAAAAACGAGGGATTTCAGTGAAAGAGAGTGACGAAGGTGGACGAGAGAGGGACTCACACGTCTTGAAGGCTCTCAGATCCAGGCGAGGAAGAGGTCGGAACAGGTTCGAGAGAAGGGAAGACCTCGAGCGTTTCCTCCCCAGTAGCAAGTCGGCGCCAGAGCTCGAGGAGATCCATTCTACCCGCTCAGATACCTCTTTCTTTCCTCCAGAGCTGATCGAAGGAAGGAGTGGGATGACCAGGGAACTGAAGTTTCGTCAACGCCATGATCATGGGGAAGCTCGCGTCGCTCCACTTGGTTCGATGAGGATCGAGGGACTGTTGGAGAGGGAAGGGTAGCTGAGCCGAGCTCAAGTAGTCGTCCTCCACTTACCCAAGCTATCTCCTCCGTGAGGATAGTGGGAAGAGCAGCCATCATGCGGCCGTAGGGGAGTTTGTGCAAGGTCCAGAAATGCTCGGCTCTGATATCACCGAAAGCGGGAGGACTCATGGAAGAGAAGGGAAGGGGAAGGGTGGGAAAGAAGAAGCGAAGGTAGGAAGCCTTCGAGATCGGGATAGAATGAGGGGAGAAAGGGCAAAGAGCACGAGTCAGAGGTACGAAAGAGCTCAATGAGTGAAAGCCAAAGAGACTCACGGGGGAAGTTTTCGACTAAAACCTTGAGTCTGAGCAGATGGGAGTTGGAAGGAGAAAGAGGTGCGAGCTCAACCTTCCTCTCCTCCCTCCACCACGTCGTCGTCATTCCCAACTATCTCGCCACTATGGTTCAGCTCTTCAACTCCCAGATCTCCTATCCTTCCACGAGCATCGTCGCCTACCACAACGGCTTGTACCAAACTCTCTCGTTCTCAAGTCCAGCATCCGTTCGTCCTGCGAGCTCACCTCCTCCTCCGAGTCCCCTCCTCCCTTCCTCCCTTCTGCAAGCTCTCTTTCGCTGACTTAGCCTTCTCTTCCGCCTTTACCTTCCTCCAGGCTCCTCTCAGCTCTCCCTGGACCTACCTCGGGACTGACATCTACGGCGTTCCGACTCCTCATGCCCAACTCCTCGGCGCTACCTCCCAAGCGACGGCGAGAATCTTTGACGAAGCAGAGGAGCTCTCCCTAGCAGCTGAGGACGCCTTCAACATCAGAGAAGACTCTCTAGAAGACTGGGAACACCTCTCTAGTCCCTCCTCTCGACCCGGCATCACCAACGCCCCAGAACCACCGCCCAAGGACTCCTCCTCCTCCTCCCCTTCCTACGCCCCTCCTCCTCCTCCTCACGACTGCTCTCTCGCCGAACGAGAAGCTCACCTCCAGTTTTCAGCTCATATCCTCAAAGCTGAGCTGGTGGGAGAGTTCGTGTTCAAGACCAACTCGAGAGGATGCTTCGCGTTCGACGGAGAGTCGGCGAGAGTTGGGTCGGAGGAGGAGATGATGGAGAAGCTGAGGGAGGCTTCTTTCCGAGATGTGTTGGGCGATGATAAGTTTGGAGGAGAGGATTCGGAGAAGAGAGCTGCTTGGTTGGATGGAGCGTTGGCCAGGAAGGAGTACTATTCACTGCCAGGAGCTGAGAGCCCAGATTGCGTGTGAGTCAGGTGTTTCTTTCCGTCGCGTCGCGTCGTTCTCATCCTTCCTTCCTCACTCCATCGACCAAGCTGAGCTGATCAGGATTTTATGTTCTGTAGATGGATTCTCGTAACACCCGGAGAAGACTTTCCCGAGAACGCTCTTCCCATCGGATGCGAGTCGACCTCGTCGCCGTCGTCCAAGCTTCTCTTCGCTGCTCGAGGCTACTCCGAGTTCTCAGTCCAGATCGGAAAGGTAAGCCCTATCCTTCCCTCCTCCTCCGACCTGTCTTTCCCATCGCTCATTTCGCTTCTCTCTCTCCATCCAGGCTGGAACCCACCTCGGCTCTCCTCGTCACTCCTTCACAACCTCCTCTCCTCCAGGTCGAGAAGCCTTCTTCTTCCAGAACACTTTTGAAGTCCTCTGTACCTCTCAAGCACCTTCGACTTCGACGCCAACAAAGTGGATAAACGTCCCTTCGCACATGATGGGAGACGAGGTTAGGGAATTGTTGAGAGGCGAGCGGCCGGTGGAAGGAGGAAGGGAGAGGAACGGGGCTTGGTTGGGAGTTGGTCGAGGGGTCTTGAAAGGGTGAGTGCGACTTCGTGCCTCGGAGGAGGGTCAGAGGAAGAGAGCTGACTTTGATGGTGGGGTTTCAACAGGGGAGAGCATCCAGGGAAGGTTCGCTACGGGTCCAACGTCATATCGATAGGATGGGGAGGAAAGGAGTGGAAAGGTTTGTTTTGTCCCTTCTTTCCATCTATCTGAGAGCCTAGAAAACTGAAGAGAGCTGACCTGCTTCTCTTATCCGTCGTTCCTCACAGTGAGCGGCTACCAGCTTCTTGTCTACGCCTGAGCGAGCAGTCCCTTCGCCTATCGACCTCGTCTCGACGCGTCTCGTTCTTCGATCTCCTTCTTCGCGTCACTTCCAAAGGATCCTATCACCCTCAGCTTCAAGTCTACGACCTTCACGATACATATTTTCTGCTTCTCACAAAAATGACGCTGCTCTTTTCGACCTCTTGCAGGCTTCCTCGCCCTCCGCGAAAGAACGAGAAAACGAAAGCGTTGCGTTCTTTCCAACGCGTCTTGGCTTCTTCTTTTCGAGACCAACCTCTACCTAGCTCAAACTATGCTCCCAACGAAGGCGACATCAATCCATCCAACCCTAGTAGAAAACAAACGACAGATCCAAAAGCTAGCTAGCGAAACTAAACCCAAACCCCAACCCTCTTGCTCTCCGGCTGTCCCAAGTAGCTCTTCTGAACGAGTGAAGCAGCGACCGTATTGATCACAAACTTCTCCGCCACCACTCCTTGTTCCACTCCCCAGAACGTAAGCTTGTGAGCTCCAGGACCGGTCACGAGCGTGTGGTTGGTTGAGGAGATTCGCACGGCTGCTGCCACGACTCCATTCCAGTCGGGAGGGTTCTGTTGGTCGAAAAGTTGAAGAGAAGGAAGATAAGCGAGCGTTCAAGGATGAGGAGAAAAGTGAAGGGGAAGGAAGGGAACGGACTGATCCAGCGTTTGCAGCAGTTGGGACGGGTTGGATCGTTTGAGGAGGGAGGTCGTCGATTTGGATCGCGTACTTGAGAGGTCGGCCGAGTTGGAAGTTGAGGGAGGTTCCTAGGTAAGCATTGACGGTGAGGTTTCCTCCGGATTGGTAGTTGAAAGTGTAGAAGTCGTACCTGGGAGAGAGAAGGGTATCAGCTCTGCTTCCGACTCTCCGAGACGAAGCAAGAACTGAGGACGCTCACTTGAGTTTGGGGCCAGCTCCGACGGAGAAGTTGCTACCGACTCGTGGGAAAAGAGAGACAGCATCTCCCGTCGAGGTTCGGGGAGAGTATCCTGGGATCAAACCCCAAGAGGTACCGTTGACGGTGGTGTTCCTCGACGAGTGAGCGGCCTCGATCGAAACTCCTCCGTCCGACTCGACGAATCCAGAGAAGTTTGCTGGGACGGAGAGGGATTGGACGGGGATGGTAAAAGAGAAAGACATGGGTGCGCGAGGGCTGATTCCGTTGGTGTTGGGATTGGCGGAGGTGGTGTTGATTTGCAGCTGAAGGGGGAAGAGATTAGGAAGAAAGATCAACAACGACGAGCTCGAAAAGAAGATTGAGCGGGAAGACTCACAGTTACGGTGTGGAGACCAGAAGGAACGAGAGACCAGTCGGTGACGGAAACCTCAACTCGCGTTTCCCAAGTCGAAGAGTCGGCGGAAAGAACTTGACCTGAAGTCTTCGAGAGCTTGACGAACGACTCGTTTGCTGCAGCGACCCACGTCCAGTCGATATCAGATCCTTGGGAGATGTCGAAGTAGCGGGAGGGCTCGGAGTAGGGAGTGAGAAGGGGAAGGACGGGAGGAGGACAGTTGTACCTTCGGATCAAAAGGAGAGAAAAGTAGTGGGAGTCAGCGACAGATTCGACGCGACGATCAGTTGAGCTCTCGAAACTCACCCCCAAGCACATTCTGGAACGATTCCAAATATTGAAGATGGTTAGTAAGAGAAGTATGGAAGCTATAATGCATAAAGAACTGACGGTTGAGCGCGTCTCCGGGCCAAACACCCAGCGATCCTTGAACAGAGACTCTCAAAGGCCCAGGAAGCGTCGATTCGGTCGATTGGACGTAGTTGATCGCTGGAAGGGTGTTGATCATGTTTTGCTGCCATCCCCATTGTCCGAGATGAGGCTGATCCATCATGCTGAAGAAAGAAGAGAAGAGCAGGTGGGCGAGAGCTTGAACGAGACGAGAAACAGTCGCGCGAAAGTAAGACGAACTGGTTCCACTTCCCACCGTTGACAGAGTGATATTCCTGAAGGTAGATACAGATGGAGCGATTAGCTTTACTTCAGAGGTCCAAAGGGAGAATCGAAAAGGGAGGAAACGTACTCGAGTGAGCTTCGCGTCCTCTCCGAACAAGGCAATCGCCTCCTCCGCCTTCGTGAGCGTGCTCATACGAGCTTGAACCGCTCGAAGGTTGTTGGCTCCGACGGCGACGTTGAGCATCACCACTGTAGAGACGGCTCGGACGGGATGAAGGACCGTTTGGAAGAAGGAGTCCGGAGTCTTCTCGTCGAGGGAGTTGTAGATGGCCCAAGCATCGGACGCGAGCTGTTCCCATTCAGCGACGACGATATCGGCCCTGGAAGAAGAGAGTGGTTGAGCTAGCCGCTTTAAGCGATCGAAACAGATGCCTCACTCACTCTCGAAAGGCTGAGAAGAGAGAGAAGAAGTCAGTTGGGCGTTGGAGGCCGACGAAGGAGAGGAGCTTAACTCACAAACGAGACTGTAGGTTGTGGGAGAGTTGAGCTCGGGCTTCTGACGCGAGACGTACTGCAGAGATTTATCAAACGTCAGCTGGGCTCGATCTCGAAGAAGATGAAGCCAACTCACCTTAATGTATCGAGAGAAAACGCTCGCGGTCTGCTCGGCGACCTTCTCGCCGTACTCTCGAGCAGCCCAGAGGAGAAGGTACTCGTCAAGATTGTCCTTGTTCCATCTGGTAGCGTCGTAGGCGAGGTTGAAGTAGAAGTCCATGGGCATCTGTAGAAGGAACGAAAGCGGGTCGGCGACGGGTCTCTCTTCCCTCTTCCCTTTTCTTCCTTAGCTGAACTCACCTCCATCGGTCGAAGATCTCCGACGTTGAGCATCCAGAACTGATCCGCTCCAAACTCTACAGAAGAACAAGGAGAACGGAAGGAGGTGAGCGACGCGTCCGCACGACTTCTACCATCCCCCGAAGACGACTCACCAAGAGCAAGAGAGAGCTGTTCGTAGACCTTGGCGATGTTGTTCGTGTTGACCCACTTGTAGTTTCTGGGATCCTGTAGAAGTGGAAATAGTGAAGAAAGGGCGTGAGTTCAAAGACATGGAGGAGGGGAGGATCGGAGGGAAAGACAAGGGAAGGGGAAAGTTTTTGAGGGATCCGTGTTACACGTACGCCGACATAATCATAGTGGAAGTACAGTCCTGCTGATCCAGATCTCTTGTTTTCTCTCGTCGTAGGAACACGTCGAACGTTCCCCCAGTTGTCGTCCGTCCAAAGGAGGATGATGTCGTCCGCGGCTTCGAGCTTGGTCTCTCCAGCGGGACTGTCCCAGTACCCCTGGACCTCCTTGTAGAGGCACCTGAAATCGGAGTAAGTGATTGGATTAGCCTCGAGGGAAGAGATGGGCAAAAGGAGGTGGTGGAAGAGGAAAGGAGTCGCGTCGAGACTCACCAGATCTGGGGGACTTCCGACGCGTTCTTCCCCGTAACGTTCGAGATGATATCTCGCTGATCGTTGATGATGTTCTGGATGATAGGGATGTTGGCTCCGGGAAGAGGTAGGCTGGAATGGTAGCGAGGGAGTTCGAAAAGTCAGGGGCGGCGGAGATGAGAGAAGGAAAGGACAAAGGGTTTTCTCTCCTACTCACTCGCCGTCTCCTCGCATTCCAACCGTAATCATAGTCTCGAAATCCTTTGCTCCTCGATTCCCTTGGTCCAGAAGTTCTGTGAAGGGTGAGGATCGGGGTTCAGCAGAACTTCTAAGGCTCGAAAAAGGGAACGAGGGACTCACGTTCAAAAAGGGTTTGTTGATGGTGTAGTTCCAGATCCCGTTACTGAGTGGAGTAGGAGAGGTTGAGGGTCAGCTCTGTATCATATCTTATAGATTTGCGAGGCTTACTCACCCGTAAGCTCCCCACTGTACGAGGGAAAAAGGGAAGAGCGGTCAGAGCAAGAAGAAGGCCTCGTTTCGCGCCGCGACGAACCTCAGGAGTATTTCTCGCCATTCTGCAGCAGCGCAGGGTGATCAGATCAATGTTCGAAGGGAGGAGATAGGTGGATGGAGGTGAATGCTCACGGTTCCTCTGGAGAAACGAAAGAAAGGGAGAAAAGGTCAGCGCGCCGACGCGTTGAAGTTTCGAAAAGGAAGAGAGAACCATGAAACTCACGATGACTCGTTGAGTAAATGACTCCATAATCATCAGCGAGGAACTGATTCAGAGGATCATCGACGGCGAACTTGGCAGCCCACTGGAGAAAAAGAGGAGTCTGGTCAGCGAGGAGAAAGTGAAGAGATTGAGGAAGATTCGCGGTCGACGGGAAATTCAAACGAACCATCGCCGGCCAGAAAATATTCGCTTTCAGTCTCAAGATCAACTCGTATACCTGCTCGTAAAACTGGGAAGCAGAGAGAGGGAAGAGAAGTCAGTTCGAGCCAAGCGCGCGAGAGTGAAGAAGACGCCAGAGTGAAGGAAGAAGAACGAAGGCTCACCTCATGCTGAAACGGAGCGGAGGCGTTGGTACCATATCTCTCGACGGCCCAGTTGGTAAGAGATGGCTGCTCATCGTTCAAGAAGAAACCTCTGTATTTGACCGAAGGAGGAGCGTGGACGTAGATGTCGTTCGTGATGGAAAGCGTTTCTTGATGAGGGATTCTGACATCCGACCACCAGGACCAGGGCGAGACTCCGATCTGCTCGCTGAGATCATAGATTCCGTAGATGGTTCCTCGTTTACTGCGAAGGAGGAAGAAGAAGAGAAGGTCAGCTCGACGCGAGGGAGGAATAAAAAAGGTCGAGCTCAACACTGGATCACTCACTCGCTTCCGACGATCACCAACGCCTTCTCGACGCCGATACTCGATCCATCGACGATCTGAATCTTGAAGCTTTCCCATCGGCCCTCAATATCGGACACGTTCATCGCTCCAGCTTGAACGAGGGCTGAGACGAAGGGCGAGCCGACGGATCCAACCACGACGACGAGGCTTCCGGTCGAATTGAAGGCGGCAGAGGGGAGGTCGTTGAGGACGTCTGGATTCTGAGAGGTGACGTTGCTGATATCCCCTGCGAATGTTTTGGCTGCTCGTTGGACTCCTGAGAAGTCGTCCTTCGAGACGAGGATCGAGGCGGCATGGTTTGAAGAGACGAGAGGGAAGGCGTCGACGTCCGTACAATTGAAGGAGACGATGCGTTTTTGACCGAGGGAGACGACGAGAGAGGGAGAGAGAAGTAGGAGAGATGGTAGCACTAGTAAAAATTGCCTGAAGGAGAGCATGGTGTTGTAGGGGAGGTTGAGAGATGGTGGTGGTTGCGAGCTGGAAAGAACGAGGGCGAAGAGTGAGCCGCGTTGTCCGTGATGGGTATAGACGGTCTTGTAGGGACCAACAAACAGAAAGAGAGAGTGACAGGTCAGCAGGGGAGAGACTCGGAGAGACGAGCTAGAGTGGAAAAGGAAAAGACGACGAGGACGGGAAGGGAGTGCGCCGGGGAAGGAAGGAGAATTAATGAGCTCGCGCTTCAGCCATTCCCTGAGCAACATTCCTTCGACTTGCTCAGCTTCTCGCACTATCTAGGCTGCAGGAACGACCGGAGGCAACAACAAAACAACGAGGAGATCAGGGATCAAAACTCACGAAGTGCTCGTCGGCGAAACCACGGCAACCAAGCCTTGAGAGACCGGCGCGTTTTCTTCCTTGCTTCCGCTACCAAGGCAGCTGAAATCCCAAACGAGGCTCTCGTTCATTGGAGGAAAGCGTTCAAAGTCATGTTAATCCTTCTCACGCATCGGTAACTGAAGAGAACGAAGAACGGAGTTCGAATCGTCAGCTCGAGTCGTCTCCTCTTCAGAACGAGAAGAAAGAAGAAACACGCACCACACCCATGACTAGCATCGGAGACCGTCTTCGTGTACTTGTAGAGAGCTCCCTGCTTCACCTTGAGGGGAGGCGCAACCCACTCCGCTCTTCTCCTCGCCAACTCCTCGTCCGAAACGTCCATGTTGAGCGTGTTCTTGACGGCGTCGATGGTGATGATGTCTCCGTCTCGAACGAGAGCGATGGGACCTCCAACCTGGGCCTCAGGAACGACGTGACCGATCTGGGGGAAGAGGCGAAGAAGAGAAGGGAGTCAGAAGCGAGGAGCCGAAGAGAAAGAGGACGCGTCGACTCACGACGAAACCATGAGATCTGCGAAGAGAAGAGAAGAAAACGACGTCAGCACTCATCGCGAGATGTAAAATAGAAAGGAAGGAAAGAGCTGCTCACCCTCCAGAGAATCGTCCATCGGTCAAGCAAGCAACATCGTAACCCAATCCAGCTCCCATGATCAGACTCGTAGGCTTCAACATCTCAGGCATTCCAGGTCCTCCCATAGGTCCGAGGTACCTCAAGATGACGACGACCTTCTCTCCCTTCTTGAACGATCCAGACTCGACGGCCTTGACGAAGTCGTCCTCGACGTCGAAGGCTCGGGCCTTTCCGACGAAGTGCAGTCCCTCCTTTCCAGTGATCTTAGCGACAGATCCTCCAGGAGCGAGGTTACCCTTGAGGATTCTGATAGAAAGAAAGAGATGAGTAGGTCAGTCGAAGAAGGAAGAAGAGAAAGCAGATCAGAGGAACGAACCGGATGTGACCAGAGCTCTTGATGGGGTTGCTGAGAGGTCGAATCACGTCCTGTCCAGCCCACTTGTGACCGTATTTGACGTCCCAGGCGGCGAGGTTCTCAGCGAGGGTTTTTCCGGTAACGGTCATGATGCTTCCGTCGATGAGTCCCTCCTTGTGAAGGTAGGAGAGGATGCCTGAAAGCGAGAGAGAGGTTCAGCTGAGTTTGACGCGTCGAGAGAGAGAAAGAAGACGGCTCCGCGACTCACTGGGGATTCCTCCGATTTTGTAGACGTCCTCCATGACGTACTTTCCACTGGGCTTCAGGTCGGCGAGGAAGGGAATTCGATCCGAAACAGACTGGATGTCCTCGAGCTCGAGCTTGATTCCGACGGAGTGAGCGATGGCGATCAAGTGAAGAACGGCATTGGTGGATCCTCCGAGGGCCATAGTAAGGACCTGTACAAAAGATGCATGTTTAGATTCAGCTCTCAGTGCTGAGAATCGCACTCCGAGAGGTCCAGAGACGAGAGTCGGGTCGAGAAGAGGGGAAAGGCGGGGATCGCTGAGAAGGAGGTCGACTCGTGCTCCTCGATTGCTCGGACTCGAGGACGACAGCGCAAAGGCTGTACAGAGAAGATGAGAAGAGAGAAAAAACTCACCAAAGCGTTCTCAAAGGCAGCTCGAGTCATGATGTCTCGAGGGAGGATGTTCTTCTCGAGGAGGTTCCTCATGACGGCTCCGATGGAATCACACTCGGCCTGCTTGTCGGGGTACTCGGCTGGGAAGGAAGAGGATCCAGGGAGGGTCATACCCATCGCCTCGGCAGCGGATGCCATCGTGTTGGCGGTGTACATCTGAACGAGCGACGCGTCGACGCGAAAGTGATCAACTAGAGGTCCTTCGCCGTTCGAACGAAGATAAAAATACGATTGGACTCACTCCTCCACAAGCTCCAGCTCCAGGGCAAGCGTTCCTGATGACAGAAGCCTAGGAAGCAAGGGAGGAGAGAGAGAGAGAGAAAAACGGAAGTCAGCTCGTGCGTTCAACATTCTCTGCTCTCCCGCGATGGACGCCGAAGAAAGCTTGACTCACCCTCTCCTTCTCAGCTTCAGGAGTCGATCCATCCTGCAGGTACTTCCCGTAGGCCTGGAAAGCGCTGACGATATCAAGAGGAGGACCGTCCTCTCCACACTTTCCAGGTCGGATGGTTCCTCCGTAGACCATCAGTCCAGGACGGTTGAGTCGACCGAGAGCCATCAGAACACCGGGCATGTTCTTATCGCATCCAGGGATGACGACCATTCCGTCAAGCCAGTGTCCTCCAGCAGCGGTTTCGACTTGGTCGGCGATGAGGTCTCGAGATTGGAGCTGGAGGGGAGGGAAGAGAGGGAAGAGAGAAAACCGAGATAGTGATGGGTTGGGAGAAGCAGAAAAGTCAGCAACGAGAGTAGAGGGAGTTGAGAGCTCTCCGTGCAGAGCAGCTGGCAGTTGATGGGGAACGAGAAGAGAGAAGGAGGGGGAAACGAACCGAGTACGACATTCCGAAGGTTCCCATCGAGATTCCGTCCGAGACTCCCACAGTTCCAAACTGATATCCAATGATGTCGGCGGCGAGGATGGATTTCTTGACCCTCTGTCCAAGAGCAAGAAGATGACGGTTGCATCTGAAGGAGACGAGAAGAAGCGACGAAAGAAGGAAGAGTGAGCTCGACGGGAAGGGAGATTTCGAAAGGGCTGAGCTCAAGGAGCCAACGGGAAGAAGGAGGTAGAACTCACGGGTTTCCCTCGTACCTGGAATCGAAATAAGAGTACAATGAGCAAGCTGAGATGGGTTTGAAGATTGATGCAAATCTAAGGAAGCTTACCAGACGGACGCAATCCCAACCATGGCCTTGTCGAAGTCGGATTCCTGATCAACTCCTTCAGTCGCGTAGAGCATAGCCTGTAAAGATTATAGAAAGCAAAAAGAGAGGTCAGCATCTGAAGCACCTTCTGCGGAGCTGGTCCGAAACGATTGGAGGCGGGAGGGAGATGGGCAGGAGCAGGAAGCCCAAAAGTCGAAGCTCGAGGAAGGAAAGGATGAGCTTCAAAACTCACTTGACTGGCTCCCTGCGATTTAGGTTTTGTGACATTTTGGGAATATCGGTTCATAACGACCTTCTCCCCCGGCGCAAGGGCCCTGAAAGCCAGCGAGGTCGAGAACGATCTGTTAAGGGAGCCTGAGGCTCGAGAAGAGAAGGAGGAGAGCATGGCGGTTGGAGTCGAAATCAATGACTCGAGATCGTCGGTCCAAATGCCCGAATCCTCATTCGACCAACCATAAAAACCCAATTTTTCATAGTAGCGAAAGGTGTTCGTTAGGCTGAGTTGGTATCTACAGCTGTTTCAGGTTAGAATCCCCAAAAATGAAGGCAGGAGGGCATCTCAAAATCGGGTCAGCCCATCGCCGACCTTCCGACTTCGATCTACGTTCCAACTCTCTCCTTCCCTCAACTCTCCCTTCTCAACACCCTGCAACTCTCAGACGTCTCTTCTACAGGCTACTCTACTACATGCCTTCCAAACTTGCTCTCCCCGTCATCGACATCGCGCCCTATCTTCCCTCGAACTCAAGTCCTCCAGATCTTGAAGGTGAGCTTCCTCCTTTCCTCCCCCTCCCATTCGTCCCTTCGTTTGCTGCCCAGACTGCAGCTCGAGGAGATGCAGAGCTTTCCAAAGAGAGGAATGAGTGATGCCTCGGCTGATGGACGGCAGCAAACTGCCAGGGCGTTTCTGATAGGAAGCGTAAATGTCAACAAGGAGCGAGCTCGACCGACCGCTGACCTTCCTCTTCCCTCTTTCCCTTTGTCCATCAGCCCGCAAGACAACCTCCGATGCTCTTCACATCGCCCTGAGAGACGTGGGATTCTTCTATCTGGATGTCTCCTCTTATCTCTCAGAAGAGGAGCGGACAGAAGTCTTGTCCATGGGTCGAGCGTTCTTCTCTGAATCAAAGGAAGATAAGGAGCTCGTCGCCATAGATGGTCCTTCTGGAGATGGTGCTCGAGGTGAGCGGTCCAAGCTTCTGCATATTCTGCTACGTACACTCATAGCTTCTCTTCAAGCGAGACGCTGATTTGGCTCCTTGTCTCTCCATCTCAGGGTATCAGAGGTCCGTCTGGATCTCTCGTTCTCTCTCCGGCGTTGACCGTCGAGTTCAACACGAGCTCATTTTTTCTGCTTTCTTCCTTCCTTCTTCCTCTTCTTCTCCTTCAGGTTGAACCAGAATGTCACTCGAAGCAAACCAGACCATCACGAGGGCCTCGACTTGTATGCTCCCTCTCCCTTCCCTCTGGAGGCAACCTCGATTCCGATACCTCCGCTCGCTGGAGAGAACCAATGGCCTCAGAAACCTGCGACCTTTAAAGCCACGATGGAGGATTGGATCACAAAGATGCACGTCTTAGGGATGGCTGTGATGGAAGCGTTAGTCTATCATCTCTGTTTCTTCAAAGCAGTCGCTCGCTCACCTGATTTCCCCTTCTCTTTCTTCAATCAGCCTTTCCGACGCGCTCAAACAGTCTCCCGAGGAATGGCTCAAGCTCAAATCTCTCATAGATCCCTCTTTCTGGGTGATGCGAGTGATAGGATACCCTCCTCTTCCTCCAGGCAGCGAAGGAATCAGCTGTGGAGCTCACAAAGGTGAGTTCTCGAGCCACGTTCTCTTCGGCCGACCGACGCGTCGAGCTGATCCTTTTCAATCTTCCTTCGTCTTCTTCCTTCCCACAGACTACGGCTGCTTGACCCTGCTATCAGCGGATCCTACACCTTCAGCTCTGCAAGTGTTGCTTCGTCCTACGCCTGTGCCCGGGAAGCCTGCAGCGGGAGAGGAGGAGGGAGATTGGATTGACGCTGATCCGAGAGAAGGGTGTCTCGTCGTGAACGTCGGTGAGAGTCTTTGTATCCTTCTGCTCTCGCTAAGAGAAAGATTAATAGCTGATACTTTCAATGTGAATCCTCTCTGGTCCAGGCGAGATGGTGGAGGAATGGACGAACGGGCTGTATCGCTCGACGCTTCACCGAGTGATTCATCGTTCTGAGAACTACAGGTCAGTCCTCTCCTCCCCTTTCTCCTTCCTTCTCGACTCAAGCTAAACAAGATATCTATATTATTTCTCCTCTTCGCAGAGTATCAATCCCTTTCTTCTTCGAGCCCTCCTTCGACTCGCTCGTCGAACCTCTCCCTGCTGCTCTTCGACTTCAAGCTCAAGGCGAGGGATCGCTTCCAGGGAGGAAGTACGAAGGTGTCATATATGGAGATTTCTTGATGAAGAAGGTTGGAGGGAACTTTGCTGTGGGTGGGAAGAAGGAGAAGTATTAAGCTCCACGACGAGGAGGAGAGGAGGAGGCGGGTAAGGGGGAGAAAAAAAAATCGGATCGTCTTGGTTGGAATTGATGACTCTTTTACGAAGCTTTGCTGGTCTATCCTAGCTAGAGAAGGATAACGAAAACTCTGGAAGGGGAGGGAAGAAGAGAAGGAAGGCAAGCACCAAACTCAGGAACAAGTCGCGCCAAACCCTCACCCTCTCTCTCCACTCCACCTTCCTCTCCTCCTCTTCCTTCTATGGTTACGCTCACTCTTTCATTCCGAGGCTTCACTCTTACTTCCCCCGAGTCTCTTCCGCCTTCGGAAGAGTCCAGCGATATCGAAGAAGAAGCTCCTCACCCTCGACAGCAAGCTCAACACGAGCTTCCTCCTCCTCCCTCCCTCTCCCTTGGTCCTCCAGCTTCTCTCTCAGCTACATCATCTTCCTCGATATCTCAACGACCTTGCTATCCCTTCGGCTTCGTTTTATCCCTGGACCCGAGTTCAAGAAGGGCTCAGCACCTCTACGAGGACCAGCTCGTTCGTCCACACTTCACTTCACTTCTCACTTCGTTTCGCTCCCGTTGACCTTCCTTCTCTCCCTCCCCGTCCTTCGTTTTCACTCCTTCTCCTTTTTCCTCGTTCTAGCAGACATCCACCTCTGGGGAGTCTCTCGTCTTCACCAAGGTCCTCTCCGAAGCTACCCACGTCATCGTCGGAACGTCGAGCTTCGGAGAAGCCGTCGCCTCGCAGGAAACAGCTCGACAACCGTCAGTGCCAGGTTTGGACGCTTCGGCTGGAGAAGGAGGTCGGCTCTTCTTCCTCGTCAACCTTCCCTGGATCGTGAAGAGCATCAAAAACAACGTCTGGGAGAACGAGGAGGAGTACTTGTTCGTTTCTGTGGGAGAGAGAGTAGTGGAGGATTTGGAGACGGCTCCCGAAGAGATGACTTCGTTCGTGTTCTCTTTCTTCAACTCCTCTCAAAGCCCTCCTATAATTTTCCACGATGCTGGAAGCTGATGATTCTTCTTATCTTTCATTTACACTTCTAACAGGGTAGAAGAAGAGTCCCTCGCTCGATTCCTCGCCGCTCTGGAAATCGGCGTCGAGCCATCGGGTCAAGACGAGGACGGAATGGACTCCTTTGATCGTTACTTGGTGGACAACGAGGTACGGCTGGCAGTCCATCTAATCTGCTCGATCGCTTGCCATACACGAGAAGGAGAGGACGCTGACCTGTCCTATCGCTTCAATTTCTCTTTTGGCGCGTCGAACAGTCGAACGAGCGATCCGCCAACGAGCTCAGGACGCACTATCATCTCAGGAGGGAGACCTTTTTCGATCACAGGATCTGGATTATGAGGAGGGAAGCTGCTGCGCTGGAGCCTTATCTGAGGACGGAGAGGAGGAGGATAAAGACGAGGTGAGTGTAAAAATCGAGACGACGCGATGAACGGAAGCACGAGGTTACATTTTATTCCCTCGTCCTTTTGGCTGCCAGGCTCGACACAGAGTTCGAGGTGAGCAAAGACGATGAGTTCGAGCAGGATCCCGAAGGTCGAACTAGTCGGGCGAGAGAGAAATTGGAGGTCGAGAGCCGGTGAGTAAAAAAAAGAAAACGTCTCCCTCAGCGTCGCCGTCGCTCACTCGATTCTTTCCTTTTCGGCAGTGCATCCTCCTACACTCTTAGTGAGGAACGGGATCTATCTCGCTGTATCCAACAGAGCTCGTCGGTCACCGAAGCTGCTCAACAGCTCTCTAAGATGGTTCGTTCTTCCCTCGCTGATCTCTGGCCTCTTCACTCGCTGACGATCTTCTTTCGCCCTTCAGCACCCTTCTCGAACTCTATCCTCCGCCATCAACTACTACAGCCGTCATCCAGCCAAGTTTGGAGATCCTGGGAGGAGGGTCGCCTTCTCTGCCGGGCAGGACCCTCGAACGGACCTGCGGACAGCGAGCGAGGATCAGCAGCTCATCGAGCTCATCGCTACTCGCTCGGAGGGACCCATCTCATCGGCGATACATACCTTCATCCAGAAGGTGCGAACTGGCTGGTCTTTTCAGCGACAAGGAAGACAGGATTGATAGTCTAAGGCCTTTCGCTGACAGCTCGATTCCTTTCTTTCGTCCCGTTTCTTCTCAGAACCCGAGGCGCGACGCAGCGATATTACGCCAGCTACAAAGCCCAATTCGAAGCAGCCATTCAACAGTTTCAGGACTCGAAGCCGTCGGCGTCGTCCCAAAATTCAAGCTCGAGGTCGAACTCAAAACCCAGCTCTTCCTTTACCACTTCGCTCTCCTTCGGAGGACCTCCTTCCCACTTCACTGCCACCAGCGCTTCCTCCCCTTCCAGCTCTCCTCCTACTATCGTCGCCTCTACCCAGAAACGGGTCCTCGTCCAGCCGTTAACATCCTCGTCGTCCAAGAAGAAGGTCCGATTCGAGGATCCCGTCGCGTCGAAACCGAGGTCCAATCCTTTCCAACGAGACGCTCCTATTCCCGCTCCCTTCTCCTTCCTACTACCATCTCACCAAAGTCCGAGCCAGAAACCAAATCCCCCCTTCCCTCACCTCGCCTCTCCCAAAGCATCGAGGCCATCGTCATCCTTCTCCAAATCTCGTCAACTCGAACCCGCGACGAACCGATCCTCCGTCGAGCCCTCCTCCCGCTCTTGCTCCTTTTGCTGGGAGGACGGAGCTCCTTTCTACTCGATCCTCGATCTTGCGGAGAGAAACTTCTGGGATATGAACGTCTTCGTTCGCATCCCTGGAGGGAGGGAGGCGTGCTCGTCTTGTGTGGACTGGTACGAGAGGAGTTTGAGGTTGTTGGCGGAGGGAGACGTGGAGGGGATGAGCGAGCTAGAGAGGATGGCTTGGGCGACTGAGAGGTTGATGAAGATTGGGATGGAGGAGAGGAAGAGATTCATTGGCGTGGAACAGGCTTAGATAGAAGGAGCTACGACAACCATGAAAGGACTACGACGGAACGACGACGGGAACGAAACCGAGGATAATATGTACTTCTTATACCTCCTCTTCTCCAGCTTTCTCTTCTTAAGCCTAGCAGTGTAGCACAGCACCCACTCCCTGCCCATTGCCTTCTCAACTTCAATTGAAGTGAATCGTTCTCCATTCTTCCTTTCCTTTCCTTTAACCCTCCGCCTCCTCTTGCTCTTGCTTCTCCCCAAAGTCCCAGAAGAGAAATGCTAGAGAGATATATCGTGTACAGATTCACAACACCGAAACAAAACAGAGGAAAAAGAGCGGGAGAGCGAGCGAGCGAGCTAAGAAAGCTGCTGATAGGATGCAAAGAGAAAGAACGAACGCGAGACGATGAAAGAAAGGCAAGCAAGTCCAGGCTTCGACCGAGAGGCGAAAGTCTAGAAAGTCCATTCGCCGTTGGTGTCGACGGCCCACTGTTCGATGCAGATCGGGTGAGAAGAGAGTCAGCTTGAGAGGAAAGAGAAGAGGAGAGGAAGGGAAGGGAGGCGAAGATGAGGGAGGAGAAAGGAGAACGAACCTGGAACTTCTCGATGAGGACTTTGCTGAGGAGTTTCTCGACTGGGACGTCGTTCTTCTTGGCTGTTGGCGGAAGGAAGGAAGGGAGAGAGGAGTCAGCGAGAAGTTTCGAAGGAAAGGCCGAAAGAGAGAGAAGAAGAGGAAGCCGACGAACCCCAAGCGACGGTAACTCGAGGATCGATGTAGTTGATCTTCGAACTGTGGAAGAGAACGCGAGAAAATCAAATTCAGAGGCGCGTCGACGAAAGGAGGAAAGGAAAAAAGAGACGAGACGACTCACGTTCCCAACGAAACCTCCGCTCCCTCCTGTCTGTCCACAGCGTTCATCTTGGCTTGACTGTGAAAAGAAGAAGACACGAAGGAAAGGTCAGAGGGCTCGAAAAGAGAAGAGAAGACGGAAAGAGACGCGACTCACACAATCTTCTCATCCAATTTCCCAATCGCTGTCTCGATCAACGCCACCGTCCCCAAGTTCCTCTTCGGCGTCGCCATCTTCTTCTTGGTCTCCTCCTTGATCTCGGCGTGCTCGTCCTTGATCATTTTGATGTTGTCGCTGAGAACGTCGGGTCCGTCGACTTCGTTCCCGTCGGCTTTCTTCTTCTCGTTTCCCTGCGTTGGAACGAAAGGAGGAACAAGTCAGCAGCTCGCTTTTCCTTCGGTCGAAGAGGAAGAGAGAGAGGGAATGAGGAAGGTTTCGTGTGTGCTCACCTTCTCGAACTTCTTCTTAGCCTTCTCGATATCCTTGAGCTTGTTCTCCTCCTCGTGCGAATCGATCCACTCGTCCGTCAGATCCTCCTCCAGCGTCTTCCACTTGTCCTTCTTCTTGAGCGACGCATCGATCGAGAGAGCTTGGTGGCGAAGCTTCATCCTCTGATACTTGAGGGCGAGGATCTGTCGAAAGCAGAGGCGAGTCGAGTCAGCGACGGTTTCTTCGAGCGAAAAGGGAAGACGCGATTCGAGAAGAAGGAAAGCGAGCTGACCTTATCCGAAAGCTTTTCCATCGACCCAGCATGACCCTTTCCGACGGCCCTTTGATGGTTACAGAGCACAGCGACGGCTCGGTTGGCTCGGTTGTAGGCGAGGAGCTTCTCGGTGACGGTTCCGTTCTCGGGAGTGAGTCGAGCGAGTTCCTGTTCCATCGTATGCGAGGCGTTGTAGGTACGGAAAACTTTGGCTGAGAGACCGGGCATGTAGGATCCGAGATGCTTGTTGATGATTCCAGTCTGTATGGAGAAAGATCGAGGGAAAGGGTCAGCGACTGAAAGCGGAAGTCGGGTCGAGACGCGACGAGAGAAAGAAAAGAGACGCGACTCACATCCAATCGATCGAACAGCAAATCCCCCTCCACCTTCGGATCCCTCTTGAACAGCTTGACGTTCTTGAACACCTGCTCGTCAACGACGATCTCGTTGACGTATCGAATCGAGTCCTTTCCGAGGAAGTCGAACCTGAGGGTGTTGGGCGGATCCTGGATGAGTCCGACGTGCTCGATCCTGAGCGAACAGCATCCAACGGTATCGGCTTCGTCCTCTCCCTTCTCGTTTCCAGCTCGAAGCGCAAGCTTGTCGATGAAGTACATGGCGGTGGCTCGTTGTCGGTCGGCGGTGACCTTGTCTCGAAGTCCGGCGGTGTAGTCTTGTCGGATTCGATCGATGAGACCCTGTGAGAGAGAAGAGAGGAGAAGCACGAACGCATCAGCTTGAGGTGAGGTGACCGAGTCGATGGGGAATGGGTGAGGGCGAGAGAGGAAGAGACCCGCGTCGACGAAAAGAAGAACGAACCTTGAGAGCTCGAGCCTTCTCGAACTTGGCCATATCACTCTGACCCTTGAGCGACGAGTTGGGAGCGAGGAAGACGTATTTGATGTTGTCGTTGACGTTCTCCTTCCAGGTAGCGAGCCAGGTGACGGTATTCTCGTGGACGACCTGAGTAAACGGAACGAAGGAGGAAGTCAGCTTCGATCTTCTCCTCGAGCTTTAAATCGCTGGAAGGGAAAGAGGACTCACATCTTTCCATTTCCCAGGAATGTTGGGAACAGGAACAGGTGCTTCGGCTCCGATGTTGATGGTGATGTCTTCGGGAGAGAGTCGAAGCTGTGGAAAAGGAAGGTAGTCTCGTCAGCTCGAAGTGTCCCGAAAGAGAGACGCGTCTCTGTCTCGTCTCGACGAAAAGAGAGTTAAGGATCGAGCGAAGACGAACCTTGAGTGTACCCTTCTTGGGATGTTCTCCTCGACCTCGGAACAGACCAGGAGGTTCGACTCGGAAGTTTCCAACCTTCTCCTTTCGACCGTCCAGCAAGCACGTCGTGTAACTCTTCTCGGACTCGTCCCTCAGTCGCTTGATCCTGCGCCAACGAAACCAGAACGGGAAAGTTAGCGACCGAAGAGTGAAGGCGAGAGAGGAGTGAAAAGGGAGGGGAAGAGCGAGGAAAGACTCACTCCTTCTTCTCCGCCGAAGACAAACTCTTCTTCTTCTCCTTCTCCTCCTCAAAGTAGGTCCACATCGGCTTGAAGTCGCACTTCTCCAGCGAGTCGATCGAGATTTTCTCCACCTACATCGTCCCAGAACGAAAAGAAAACGAGTCAGAACGAGCTCTTTCCCTCTCGCTTTTGAAAAGGCGAAAGGAGGGGACGTACGGGAGGATGCAAAAGCAACTGAAGCTGGAAGTCTCTGAAGAAGTTGGCTTTGAAGGTAGCGTCCTGAGCGTGATCGGTCTCGATCATGGCGGCGAAGAATCCAGCGACCTCCTCGGATCCAGGAGGGAGAGTGACGGGGACGCCTGAACGAACGGAAAAAAAAAGAAACGAGCAAACGCGTCAGTTTTCCCTTTCTCCCTCTCCCTTCCTCTCGCTTCTCGTTTCTTGAGAAGACGGATACACTTACCGTTGTACTTCATCCTCACATGCTTCGGCAGCGGCTCGTAAGGAGGAGGGAACAAGACTCCAGCATGAACGAGGGTCGTCCACTTGATGCTGCTGTCTTGATTCTCCAGCTCCCACCATTTGTACTGTCAAGTACGAGAGAGGAGGAAGTCAGCTTCGGTACGAGTGAAAGATGGAATACAGAGAGAGGAAGCGAGAACGCACGACTTCCTCCTCAGGTTCAGCGTCAGGACTGATTCGAAGACCAAACAACGGAAGCACGCAGAGTCAGTCTCGAGCTCGCACATGTCTCCTCTCATCGTCCCCACCTCCCTCCTTTCCCTACACCGCCCACTCCATCCCACCCAGAAGCAAGAACGTGATCCAAAAACTCACTCCTCCTCCTTCTTGACCTTCTTCTTCTTCTCCTTCTCCTCCGCCTTCTCCTTCTTCAACCTCTCCTTCTCCAGCTTAGCAGCCTCCTTCTTCGCAGCAACCTCCTTCTTATCTCCCGTCTCCTTATCCTTCTTGGGTTTCGAAGCAGAAGCTTTGATGGTGACCTTCGACTTAGAGGAGGAAGAGGACTTCTTCTTCGCGATGGGCTTGTCGTCCTCGGAGTCGGAGTCGGAGGGCGTGTCGGACTCGGATTCGGAGGGAGGATCGGAGGGTTCGGATTCGGATTTGCTGGTGATGCGCAGGAAACGAAAGCAGAGGGAGGTGTGAGTGAAGGAGCGACAAGACGGTGGGAGACGATGAGAGAGAGAAAGGGAAAGGTCAACTCACACGCTCTCCTTCTTCTTCCCCTTCCCCTTCTTCTCGCTCTCCACCTTCTTCTTCGTCGCCGACCCAGAAGCAGCAGCAGGAGAAGCAGTCGCACTCGTCGCAGCCTTAGGCTTCTTCTTGATCGAAGGAAGCTTGGGCAAATCCTCCTCCTTCTTGACCTTCTTCGACGAGGGCTTCTTGGTCTTCTTCTCGAGCGGCTTGTCGTCGTCTCCTTCGGAAGCCGAAGACTCCTCCTTGGCCGAAGTCGGCGCAGACTTCTTCCTCTTCTTGTCGTTGGTAGGCTTGGAAGTGGAAGCGGCTGGAGGAGCGGGAGAGGGAGCCTTGGAGGAAACGAGTTGAGAGAGAGGGACGTCTTCCTCCGAGAGATCTGAATCCTCCTCCTTCTTCTTCTCGTTATTCTTGCCTTCCCCGCTTTGGCTGGTGGTAGGGGTGGGCTCGGCTGGGAGGGAAGGGTCGACTTTGATGGCTACCGAGAGGACCTGAAACGAACCCAAAGAACGGAAGGTTCAGCAAAAACGACAGGGGTGTTGAGGAAAGGAAGGAAGGGAGGGGGGATGGTGAGCTCACTTGAGTTCCACCTTCCGCTACAGCAGGAGCAGCAGCAGCTTCTTTCTTGTCGTCGTCGTCGTCCGAGTCGTCTGATTCGATGGCTGTCTTCCTCTTCTTGATGGGAGGGGGAGCAGATTTCTTGGACTTCTTGGTCTAAAAGGAAACGCGAAGAGAGAGGTCAGTTTCGCGCGATGCTCCTTCCTTCCTCTCTTGCTTCGTCCACTTCTCTGCCACTCCCAGTCTTGACGCGTTTCGAGAGTGTATACGGAGAAGAAGAGGTAGAGCTTACGGGCTTCTTCTCCTCCTCGCTCTCTCCTCCAGCTCGCTTGGTCGAAGTCGAAGCTCCGTTGGTGGCCGTCTTAGCGAGAGGGACATCGTCGGCGGTGGAGACAATAGCTTTCGAGATGGGTTGGCCGTCAGGGTGGTGAGGAGTGTCCACCTTCATGGGCTCGACACCTACAGACTTGGAAGAAGAGGAGGAAGCCATTCCGGGCGCTCGAGGAAAGGGCGGGGATGGATGGGGATGGGGTGAATGAAAGTAGTTGGGAGACAGAAGGGAAGAAGTCGTGTCGCGAGAGTCACTTTCCTCTCTTTTTATTTTTTATTCGCTCGAGATACGATGAATAGAAGAAGGCTAAAGAATATTATTCGGCCATAGGTACATCCACACTCATCTCCTCCACCACAGGTTCAACCGGAGCAGCAACAACCTCCTCCTGAACAGGGACGACGACGGGAGGAGTTCCAGATCCATCAGGAGGAGGTCCCTCCAAGGAGGCTTCAGCGATCCTCCTTCCTTCTCCTACAGGATCCTCTCCATCCTCAGACGTGATCGCCATCTCTCCACTAGGGAGAACCGAAGCTTCCCCTGCTGCCGAGACCACCATTGCTGGCGAATCCACGACGATGTCCTCTGCGAGCGAAGGAGGAGGGAGAGCTGCCACTGCTGATGCTGGTTCCAACTCCTCGTCGACGACGATGGAATCCGCGACGGCCGATGAGCTTGAGGCTCCTTCCATAACGACGACGGTTGGTTCCTCTTCGACTGCGGGCGCCGATGGTGGAGGCGCGAGGGAAGAGGAGGAGGATGTAGGACCTTCGACGAGGGTAGAGGCGGATGCGGTCGCGGTTGCTTCTGGGGCGGGAGACGGTTCGACCTTGACGAGTTGAGGAGAGGGAGCGACGGTAGGTTTCGAAGGAAGGACGAGAGTAGGAGCTGCGTTATCCTCCAAGCCTTCTATCTCTTCGTCGTCGGAGTCTTCGTCGGAGAACTCCTGGGATTGCTTTGAGAGAGCCCATTTGAGGACCTGGAGGGAGGAAGGAGGAGGTCAGCGAACTCGTTCCTTCTCTCTTCCTCTCTCAAGATATAGAGCATCGAGTTTGACACACCTTGTACTTGGATCCAGCAGGCATACCAGCGGGAGTGACCCATTGTTGAGTCCAGGTTTCGGAAGGAGCGACGAGAGCTCGGGTGTCTGTTCGAGAACGAAGGGAAGGATGAGCTCGACGTTTCTCCTTCCCTACCTTTCCTATCCTTCCTTCTTCCTCTAGAGACTCACAGATGGAATGAGCATCGTGCGTGACGAATCGACCTCCTACTCGACGCAAGTGAGACATGGCTGAGAGGGAAAGTGAAGGAAGAGGGAAGAGAGAGGGTTGGATGGTTGAGGGGGTTGGGAGGAGACGAAAGTGGAAGTGGAGAGGGAGGAGATGGGCGAGGGAAAAGATACCGCTTTAAACTTTCAGTTGGGTCTGGGAATAATTTCTCGACGTTGAAGTTGCCCTTCTGGTCTGATTGGAATCTTCGCTGGGAGAAGGGGAAATACTGAGGAAGATTGATGGCTCGAGGGAGAAGTCAAAGAACGCCTGAGCTTGACGCGTTTGAACGAAAGAGAGCATGGAGGCAGTACTACTTGGGCGTCGGTACTTGAATGGAATAGGGATTGAAAGCTATACAACATGATTCGACAAAGAAAAAGAGGAAAAACGAAGCGAAGGAACCCAAATCGAAAACCCAAAAACTCAAATCGAACACCCGTCGCGTTCCTCCGTTCCTCTTCCTACGTTCTTCCCATCCCGAACCCAGAGCTCACAAGCAACAACATGCCCCCTTTACCTCCCAGTGACCATCTCCGGGAATTTGGCAGCTCTCAATCCTTCCCCTCTCCTCTCCAACTGCCTCGTCTCCCAAACTAACCTCTCGTCTCCCTCTCCCGTTTCGTACCCCATCGCCCGGATCCCCTTTTTCCAACCAAAGCATCCTTCACAGATCTCCAGATCCTTCTTGACGATCTTCTTCGTCGCGTCTTGAGGATCGAGCCAAGCGAAGGACGAGTCGTACCATGCGGTCGACTCGGTGGACGCGCAAATCCAGCACCAGTCATCGTCGGCCGAGCAGTTCGCGGGTTTGGTTCCGGTGAGAAGGAGTGGATTCGAGACGAGGTGAACTTGGGGAGGGATGAGTTTGGCGGAGGAGGAGGAGGAGGACGAGGAGGAGGAGAGTTGGTGGGAGGAGGAGAAGGGAGAGCGGGAGTGGAGGGATGAAGTTTGGAAGTCGACGTTGGGTGAGATGGAAGGAGTTGAGAGGTAGGAGGAGAGAGGAGATAATTGATGGTGAGAGTTGGAAGGTCCTGGGGAAGATCGGAGGGCGTCGAAGGTGGAGGAAGGGTTCCTTGGTCATTTGGAGGGTTGAGGATCCGACGACGACGAAGACGACGCGTTGAGAGAGGAAGAGGAGGAACCGACGTGAGATCTGACTGAGGGTCTTATCGAGGTAGTCATGGCAGTATCGATCTGAATCCCATCTTCGACGACTTCCGAGGGTCGTCGTGGCTGGTCGATCTCGTCCTCGTCGCTTGAAGAGTCGCGTCGAGTTCTCTTCTTTTGTTGTTTCCTGGACGACGATGACTCGGCCTTCTTGTAGGACGCGACAGCGAGGTCGAAGCGAGGCTTGTGATTCAGATATTTTATCCTCGCAGCGTTGGACGATCTGATCTTGCTCTGTGAGAGGGTTTGCGTGCGAAATAAAAACCGCGTGAGGATCAAAACGACGCGAAGCACGAGGCTGAAGAAGAGATAAGGACTCACTTCCGCTGCGAAAGTATCAAACACCTCCGTCAGAGATTCAACAGGTTCCCTTCTAGCCAGAAGTCGAGTAAGATGGGATTCCTCGTCCGCGGTCCAAAAAGAAGAAGGAGCGATGCCGCTTTGTTGTTTCTGAGAGTTCCACCTTGAGCCGAGGTGGCGACTGCAGAACCTCTTCGCTCCCTTGACCAATATTTCGGGGTACTTATGAAAGATGAGTGTGAGGTTTGAGAGTCAGATGGAGGTTCTGAAAGAAGATGAGGCGGGGATAGACTTCTAAAGAGAGAAAGGAAGAGTTCAACGAACCTTCGCATGAAACTATCTGCACGCCTCTGCCTTGGTATTGCTTGCCTCGAGGAGCTTCATGAGATCTTGGATCTCGTTGGGAGAGTAGGGAGGTCTAAGGTTGGAGAGTGGGAGACAGCGAGTTGGGTGAGCACGACGCGACGCCGCTGGCGAAATGAAAAGGAAACGAACGGAGAGAATGAAGCGCAACTCACTGGCGAGCCGAGTGTAACCTGACATATTCACTGAGAGTGTCGATGGATATAGAGAGAGGAGCAGAGAAGTGTTATAGCTCGAAGAGATATCAGAAGGGAGCTGTCGAACAAAAAAGCCTCAAGAAAGCCTAAAAAGACTCACACATCGTCATCTGAGAGGATGCCATCTTCCGAAGAGTTTCCCGAGAGCTTTTGGTGGCTAGATGATGTTTCCGAGCATCTGGAGTCAGCATCACGAAGACAGAGAGGGCGGCGGAAGAGCAAGAGGGAGCGGAGGACGACATGAAACTCACTTTCCCTCCTCCTCTTCTTCCTCCTCTTCTTCCGTCTCGAAGTCTACCGCGTACTCCTCCGCCGGCGTGGCTGCTCCCCCTTGAGCCGAATCGAGGAACCAGTCGAGCGAGACGACGAGCTGAGCAGGGAGAGGGTCGTGGAACTCGCGAGCGTCGATGGACATGTCGATGATGAGGTGCGTCGCCAAAGCGACGTCGTCGGTAGTGTTGTCTGCTAGATTGGCTGCTTTGAGGACGTTTTATAGGATTTAGATGCAGAGAAGGGGGGGAAGGGATGAGAACGGTGTAGAGATGGAGATTTAGAACGAGAGGGAAAAGAAGAAGCTTCTCTCACCTGATGCTCTTTTCGAATCCTCAGAGCCCTGGGAGAAGACTCGTCGAAGAACAGAAGAAAGTTTTTTCCCCATGCGTATCGTTGAGCGAGGAAGGAAGTCGAGGAAAAAGAAGAGGGATTGGAGGAGGCCATCGTCGAAGCGAAAGAGAGACAGAGGGAGACAGAGGGAGACCAAGGAAGGAGGTTGATGTGGTTGGAGCGGAGAAGACGAAAGGGAGCAGATGGACTGAAACGGCGAAGTTTGAATTGGAGTCCTTTCTGAAGGGGAAGGGGACAGCGGAGTTTTGCAGCTCACTCGACGCGTCGCGTTCACTTCGAAGAGCACAATTTTCGAGCTCTGATCATACGTGCAGAGGATGTGCCGGCTGGGTCGAGAGAGAGATTGATTTGGCTGTGTTGGGATCCGAGGCGGCGACGGGGTTGTTGGTGAGGGAAGGAGAGAGGAAAAGGGCTGAGGTCTTGAAGGCGACGTAACTTGCTTTGGTGTCTTTCTCTTTCGTTTTTGTTTTCACTACTGTTCCTTTCTCGCCTTGCACTGTACTAAAATAAGCTTGTCAAGATCCTTCAAACGAGTAGGCATATCTGAAAGAAGAGCTCGAGATGCTGAGAGCTGAAACACCGTCGACGCGTCCTGGACTCCTGCTCTGCTGCTTTTTCGAGAAGTTGCGCCAGTTGATCTCAAGGAAGAAAGACGTAATATCATCAAAGTAGGAAGGTATACAGACTGGATTCGTGAACATCGAAGTGAACGTAGACTGAAGCTGATCAAACGTAAGTCAATGCCGAAACTAAAGAACGACGCGACCTTCCTTCTTCTCCTCCTCCCGCTCCCCCTCCTCACTCCTTCTCCTCACTCATTCTCTTCACTCCTCCGCTCCGCACCCTCATCCATAGACCCTCCTCTTCCTCTCCTCCAACCCCTTTCGCATCACAACCTCCGTCACCCAAGCCAACCTCTCCAAGTCTCCCATCTCCGCAACTCCCCTCGCAAGCTTCATCCATCTGACGAATCTCTTCTCCCAAGTTGACTCGCACACCTCGCACGCCAACCTCTCCTTCACTCTCTCGACTTTTCCGTTGTTGTTGGGGGTTCGAGCGGCGAGAGGGAGTTCCTTGAAGGTGTCTGATTCCTCCGGACCGCAACCGCAGAAGAAGCAGCACAAGGAGGGAGAGTTGCAGGAGGAAGGTTTGGTTCCGAGGGCGAGGAAGGAGGGATGTTCGAGCTCCTCGTCGGAGGATGATTCGGCTTCAGGAGAGGGTTGATGTTGCTGACGGTGGGAGGAGGAGGAAATCGGAGCGACGCGACGAGTGAAGGAGGGGAGCGGAGGTCGAGGCTGATCGAGGGAGTAGCTGGAGGAAGACCCGACGGTCTGAGAAGAGGATCGAGGACCTGCGATACGCTGCTGTTGGTCGGTTGAGGTCGAGGACTTTGACGATGACGCGACGGTGTTGGGAGGAGGGTCCTGAGAATCGACCCTGCTCCTCTTCGAAGGGCCAGGCTGGTGATTTTGAGAGCGTTTCCTATCGAGGAGGATGTTCGACGATGAGATAAGCGAGCTCGAAGTCCGACGATCCATCTCCTCGTCGTCCGAGTCCTCGTCGATTCCTGAGTCGCTCCCGAGGAGGTCCTTGGATTCGGGGATCTGTCGCATCGGCTGTTTCCCTCGCTTCAGGATCGCTTCGATCTCCCGATCCATCCTGGTCTTGTTTCTGGAGAAGTGGGTCATGACGTTCCCAACTTTCTTTTGAGGGTACTGAAGATCGAAGGAGAAGTCGAGCGAACGGATCAGCGAGATGAGAGGAGCGACGAGATCAAAGAGAGAGCGGAACGAGAGACCTCACCTTCGAAAAGGCTTCGAATACCTCCTTCTTCCCTCCTGATCGTTGAACCAGCATCTGGACCAGAACCTTGTCCTCCTCGGCAGTCCACGGCGTCGACGTGTCCATCTTGTCGCCGACAGGATCCTCGTCCGACCCGTCCGAGGCTTCGGCTCGTCGACGTTGAGCGGCTTGTGTGCAAGAAGTTCGGTAGAGCTTGTGATGAGAGATGATGGCAGGAAAGGAGCGATGAGGGTACTGGACGGAGAAACGATGAAAAGCGCGAGGTCAGCTTCGTCGAGCGGAAGAAAAGAGTCGAAAGAAGCACTCACGATCTGGTTGAACGCCTTAGCGATTTGAACGAAAGTCGTGTCTTCGTCCGCGTCACCAATGAGAGCGACGAGTGTCTTCCTCTCCGAGGAGCTCCAGGCAGCAGCGGAGGCGGGAGCGGCAGAAGTGGGAACCGAACTGGGCTTCGAGCTGGAACAGAGTTGGAGGCGTTAGATCCAGCAGCCCCAAGGACGAGAGGAAAGACGACCAAGCTTACTGATGAGAAGTTCGACCATGGTCGGAATCAAGATCGAGGTTCGACGCGTCCGAATCTGACGAACGATCCTCCTCCTCCTCTGACGACGACGGGTCCAATCCTCCCTTCTGAGCAGCTAGAACGGTCCTCCTCCTACGAGCGAGACCTTCGTCACCAGCTCCAGGAGTGGTCCTATTCACACTGGACCCTACAAAACGCAAGCGATGCAGAGAAAGGGAAAGTCAGCTTCGATTTCGTCGCGACGCAAAAGGAGCTCGATGGGAAAAGTTCAAGAAGAAGGACGTACAAGCAGTCCTACATCCGCCACAAAACCTCTTGTCTCCCTTTCCGTTGATCTTGTACCAGTATGCCGCTTAATCGACGTGGCAGTTGGCGCAGAGTCCGGACTTGAGGACGAGCTTCTCGCTTCGCAGGGGAGGGAGGAGGTTTGGTCTGGAGACGGGTCGAGTTCGAGTAGGAAGAGCTCGAGATTCGCTGCGATCTCAACATACGAAGAAAATAAGAGTGAGCTTTAGGACGGGAAAACGAAAACAGAAAGGAAGGGTCGAGAAACTCACAAAGCGGAGGTGAGGTTCCTGTTCTCGACCTCGACTTCAACGACCTCGGGATGTTCGTACGCGATGGGTTGACCGTCGTTTGCTGCCTTGAACTCGGCGATCCTAGCATCGAAGAACTCCTCCTTCCTTTTGCGATGGTGTTCTCGGTAGGCGGAGGTGCTTCGAGAGGGATGCTGTCGAACCAACGACGGGAGAAGTGAGTGAAGACGGTCAGTGAAGGAGAGGATTCCAGTGCTCGGAGGAAGGCGACTCACACTCTTCTGATAGGGAGCCCAGATCGACCTCTCGTCCCGAGGATCCGAAGCGAGGTATCGAGCGAGCTCCTCCTCCTCCGAGCAGAGCCATCCCCTCTTGGAAGGATACCCAAGGACGTAGTCACTCCCCTTCAATCCCTCCTCCTCCGGTTCCTCCTCCTCCTCGACGCGTTCCGTCCCTCCTCCTCCCCCACCGCCGGCCAGAAGCCCCTGCTTCGGTCCCTTGCCGGGTAGGACTCTGTAGTCTGCTTCAGGTAGAGGACGATCTTTGAGAAAGCTACCCTGGAGCCAAAGAACGGACACGACTTTGTCTGGACAGGCGATCCGGAAGTAGTGATTGGCGGCGCAGGAAGGGTCGAGGACGATGTGAGAGGCTTCGACGGTGAGGTTGGTGGTGGGGAAGTGGCGGCCGTAGGCTTGGGAGGTGATCTATACACCAGGAAATGAAGGAAGGGAGGACGATGAGCAGGAGAAAGAAGGGAGAAGAAAGGGAGGAGCAGGCTCGACCCAGAGAGTGGATGGAGCTCGAGCGAAGAGGAGGGAGGATGGGTCGAGCTCACTTCGTAGGTCTCCTTCAGTCCTTGGACCTGAGGAGAGAGCGGATCCATCAAGATACGAACGTCGGGATCTTCGAAAGGCCACATGGAGGGAAGAACTCGAGAGACTGGAGCGAGAGGAAGGAGAAGGGAGGGAGGAAGGGGAGGAGCAGTTGTCAGATGGTGAGCTTCGCTCTCCTTCGGCAGCTGGAAGGTGGAGCTGGAGAGCCTGATCGATGGAGAGATGTGGATAGACGAGTAGATAGGCAGATGTCATGGTGAAGAGGGATTCTTGGGGAAGGATGGGAGGAGGAGATGGTGGTTCAAGGCGAGTTGAGCTTCTCTCTGAGGTCAGAGTCTGAAGAAGCGAGAGAAGGTCAGTTTGAAACGAACAGGGGTAAAAGTGAGAAAATTCTTGTCGCTCACAGTGCATAGTCGCGTGAAAGTTTTGATGGTGAATAGGAATCAAGGTTCGGTATTAACGATCAAGTAAAAAGGTGAGTTCGACAAGATCAGCTTGTGCGACGCGACTCCTCTTCCTCGCTTCTCTCTTCTGTAGAAAAGAAAGAGGGCCATCTATCGATCCCCGCTCCTTACTTCCCCTTCACGAACTGAATCCACTTCTTCGGCACTCCTCTCTCCACCAGCAACGAAGTCACGACCTTGTCGTGCGTTCCCTGAACCAGGACTTCCATCAGAGAGGTTTTCGAGGTCGTGTTAATGGGAGAGACGACGGTGGCTGAAGCACAGACGCGTTTGAGCTCTTCGGAGAAGGCTGGTTAAAGGAGAAGGGTCCTCTGTCAGTTTTGGTTGGAGCGACGGAGAAGGAGAGGAGCAGAGAAGAGATTGAGGGAGAAAAAAGAGGAGAGGAGAGGAACGAACTTTTAGGATCCACTCCGAACAGCTCGAGTCCTGTAACGAGGGTAACGAACTTGGACTGTCGTTTCTTAGCCGTGATATGGATGGGTGTCGGCGATCCTTTTCTGAGAAGATGAGAGAACGAACGAAAAGGCGGTCAGATCAGCTTCTCGCTCGACGCGTCGACGACGACAGAACTCGATTCGAACTCACTTCCTAACCTCCTTCTCTCCCTCCACCCGTATCGAGTAAAAGCTCTGCATCCCATTCCTCAACCTCTCCACCGCATCATCCCTCTTTACAAACTCAACCTTCTCTCCCTTCTTCAGGATGGCCGTCTTTAGAGCGTCGTCGAGAAGGATGAAGGATTTGTCGCGTGGGTGAGCGAGGTTGTGGGCTTGGAGGTAGGCGAGGAGGTGAGTTCGGATTTGGGAGGTGGTGTAGTAGGGTTCGGAGCTGGGGAGAGGGAGGTTTGGTCAGGGGTGGTGGAGAAGAGAAGGAGAGAGAAAGGAAGAAGAAGCGAAGACCGAAAACTCACTCGTCTGGACCCTGGAGATCAACCGCAGACCAGAAAGCTGTTGTGTTTCCATGAGGTTTCCAGAGCTCCACGACCTCAATCCTTCTACCCTTCCCCTTCAAGTCCCCTCCTCCATCTCCAGCTCCTCCAGGCCCAGACGAAGACGACCCAGCTCCTCCTCCTCCTCCTCCTCCAGCGGCGGCAGCTCTCTTCTTCTCCCTCGCTTCGGCCTCTCCCGTCGTTCCATGAGGCTTGAAATCCTTGAGAGCGACGTTCGAGGTGTCCACGGAGGCGATGAGATCTTGATCTCGGGTGGATTTGATTTTGATGAGACCTTCCTTCTCCATCTGTGGGTTGGATTGGAACGGAAAGAAAGGTGAGAACGCGTCTGGTCAGATCTCGGAGGCGAGATCCAAGGAAGACGAAGAAGATGGGTATGTTTACAGCCTTGAGCCACTTCCCAGCCTTCTTGAAGGACGACTTGGCAATAACAGCTTCGGCGGGAGCCCAGTGAGGTCGCAGGGAGAGGATCGTTTCGATGAAAGTCGATGAGGAGATAGGGAAGATTCCTGCTGGGACTTGAGCTGGCGGAGATGGGAAGGAGTTGATGTACTGAAGAAGAGCAAGACGGAGGATGACGTCGATGTCTGGAAGAAGAAAGATAGAAGACGAGTCAGGGAGGGGAGAGTCCGACGCGTCGTCGAACTCGAGAGAATGAATGAGGCGGAACGAACCTTTGGGAGAGAGCTCTGGGGAAGCAGACGTCGAGGTCGAAGCTACGGGAGACTCATCCTTCGAAAGGTCGATAACCTTGAGATTCTTGACGGCCGAAGAGAGATCTGGTTGAGGCTGGGGTGACTCTTCTTCGTCTGATTCCTCCTCCTCCGAGTCAGAGTCCGGAAGCGAGAAGGAGATCTTGACTGGAGTTTTTCCTGCTGTCCAGAGACTGATCAAAGCAGAAGAAAAGAGAGATCAGCATCACCTCTCTATATCTCTAGATGGCTCGAACGTAATAAGACGATCTACTGACTGATCGTTCCAACAATGAAGCAAACCAACGGCCTTCCCTCTCTTTCCTCTCACCTCCCTGAGCTCCCTCGCGTCGACCGTGAGCCTCCCAACTCCCAGAGGAGTGTCGCATCCGGTAGCGAGAATAGCGATGAGATCCCCCTCCTTCATGTCCAGATTCGAAGGAGGACCAGCGAGACCTGGAGCGAGGAGATCAGCTCCAGAGATCAAACGATGAATGACGTGAGGATGGGTCGAGATGGTTGGGAGGAGGGTTGGGTAGGCCGTCAGGGTGTAGATGGTTGGGATGAGGAGGAGAGTAGCGGAGGGGGTAGGTTTTCCGAGAGAGAACCATAGAGGGTTGGTGCCAGCCGAGTTGGGAGAGAAGTAGACCGTCTAGGCAAAGGGAGGAGGGAGAAAGGAGGAAAGAGAGGTGGTGGCGAAGGATGGGAAGGAAGGGTGAAAAGCTCAGCTTTTTCGGATCGAAAACTTGAAAGGGAGCTGGAGTAGACTCACTCCTGGCAGATCGAGATGAGTGGTGACTTTGGCGGTCAAGATTCCATCTGGTACGAGCACTTTTGCGAGCTCTGCATCGACGCCAAACTCCTGGACGACCTGCTGACACAGTTTGCGACGATCTGTACAGAACGAACGTAGGTGAGCTTAAATTTTTGACACCAGAAGTGGACGACAGAGACTTACCCGAAGATCTGACTGGGGAGAGAGTGTTGATATGAGGAGCTCTTTTGAACGACATGACGGTTTGAGGAAAGAAAAGGAAGGAGAGGAAGAGCTCGAGTTTTGGACGAGTCCCTTCCTTCCTTCCATCGACGTCGACGCATCCTCCTCCCTCCATCTACTTAAACTTCACGAAAAGCTCCTAGAGCTCCATCTCCTCATCTCCTCTCCTCTCTCTCACCCTCGCCTACTCCCCAACTTCCTACCTTCGTCTCTCCCCAAGATGTTCGTCGCCCGAGCCTCGACCGCGCTCCGATCCTCCCCTTCCTCCTCCTCCTCCTCTTGCCTCCTCCTCGCTCGAGCCACCTTCTCGACCACGCCATCCCTGGAGAGTAACCCCGGAAAGAACGGACCTTCGACGATGGGTATCTCGAAGAAGGCTAGGACCAAGTCGGCCTTCTTTGCAGCAGGAGGAGGAAAGGTCGCCTACAAAGAGAGAAAGAGGATGGTGTCCAGTCCTCATCTCGAAGGAGGTCATCTTCAAACTGTAAGCCCGACTCTATACATGCCTCCAGACCTGCCCACTCTCGAGGGACCTGGGGCCCTTTGGAGGTGCTCAGAACGGGAACGAAGCGAGAAGGAAGGCGACTCTCTCGACCTCACTTTTCCTTCCTCCTCCCTCCCTCCCTTCCCTTCCCTCGAGCTGACCTCCCTCTCCCTTTCCCTCTCTCGCTCTACCAGGCCTCTCTCGAATCCCTCATCTCCCTCTACCACGCCGCTCAAAACTTCGTCACTCGCGAGACCCTGGACGAAACCATCGACAAAGCCTTCGCTCCCATGGCCGACCAACCTCGAAACGAGCGTCCTCTGATGGCCTCGTTGCACGACCTTCACAGGGAGATGAACGACCCTGGAAGTCTCACGAGACAAGCCTCCGCTCCCTCCGCACCCCCTACCCCAGCATCCATCTCGAACCGAATCGCCGAGGACTCGCTCAAGACTCGAGACGGCTCCTCTCCTCCCGCTCACCTCGTCGAAGCCCGTCAAGCAGCTCTCGATCTTCTTCACTCGGACCCAAAATCCCCAGCTTCGGATCCTCGCTCCTCCTCCTCCACCATCGACCCTTCCATCCTCACCGGCATCTCCGCCCACCACACCTCCACCTCTCACCACGACCCAGCGCACGCGAAATGGCTCTCTCACGTCCAGGAGGATGCTTCGGCGGGAGTGAACGACTGGGTTGGAGCGTCCGAGGACAGCATGACTCCTAGGGAGAGGATGTTGGTTCAGGCGTTGTATGGAGTGGAGGAGAAGATGAGACCTGGGTTGGCGATGGTTAGTGGGGAGGTGAAGAAGTTGGAGGTGGAGAGGGAGAGGGCGAGGTTGGAGACGGAGAGGTTGGAGTTCGAGGAGTTGAGGAGGGAGATTAGGGAGGATAGGATCTGGAGGGAGGAGCAGGAGAGTAGGTTGGTGGAGAGGATTGAGTAAATTACACATTTCTATGGGAAAGTTAGAACCTAAGAGCGGGCCAGATGGTTCAGAAAGAAAGGGAAAAAACAGGGAAGGGGAGCGACGACGCGAAATCGGGTTGAGCTCGGAATGCGATGCGAGTTCGTCTCTCACCAACCAGCATCTCCTTTTCTCACACTTTCTTCTTTGCCATCAGAGAGAGTGAGCTCTCCTCTACGCCTACACCCTCTCTCCTCCCGAATCAAGCTCATCGTTCCCTCCATCTTCTCAGCTCGAGCCTTCCCTCCCTTCCCTCCCTTCCCTCCCTCCCTCACCATGTCCCGCTACCCTCCTCCTTCCTCCCTCCCTCAAGTCCAACGCTACCCCAACGGTCTTCCCTCCCAACCCTCCTCCAGCAGATCTCAACAACCGCAGCAAGCCCAACCACCTCCTCCTCGTTCAACGTCGTCCAACTCCCTCTCCATCCCTCCGGCACCCGACTCCTTCTCCCCTCATCGACCTACCCGCTCCATCCGCCGTCCCAACATCCCCTCGTCCGAAATATCAGAATCCCAATTCAACCTCCAACAAGATCGTCGCACTCCCTCCCCGGAAGAACGAGAACGAGAGCGAGTCCATGAACCGACGTGGGAAGAGGATCGATCTCTCCGTCGGGAAGCAGCAGAACATACCGGCAACGATCAACAGGATGGGTCGCAAGTGTACAAGAGCGCTAAACTGGGAGTTGTTTTGAGTAGTGCGTTGAACGATCAGAGGCGGAGGAAGGATGGGGAGGAGAAGAACAGGGTTAGGATGATGCAGCAGAAGAGAGGCGAGAACGAGGAGGAGGAGGAGTATGAAGGGTTCGAAGGTGAGTGAACTAGAGACGCGATTGATTTTCTGTCTGGGTTTGAGAGGAAAGAGAGAGCTGAGCTGACTGCGCTCTGTGCTTCGTAGACATCCTTCGGTTGGTGAAAAGAGATTGGGCGTTCGTGACGGATCCAGAGGTGAGCTCGTTCTTCCCAGCTCCTCGCTCGCCCTTCTTCCCTTGACCTCTTCTCTCTCATTCACTACAGTTCAACCCCATCCCCCTAGCCCTCATGCTCCTCACCCCAGTCCCCAATTCCCCCTTGACGCTCTCCTCCTTCCACGCCCTCTCCGTCTCCCTCCTCCGTTCCCTCCAATCCACCGTCCAAACCCACTCCTCCTCCTTCGCAGCCTCCATATCAACCCACAACTCCTTCTTCAACTCTCTCACCCAGGCTCAGGTGGAAGTCAGGGAGGCGAGAGCGACGTTGGCTGAGGCGAAGGAGGCGTTGAGTGGGGAGAGGAAGGCTGAGGTGGGTGCGCTTTGGGGGAGAGGAAGGATGGTAAAGGAGATGTTGGGATTGTTGGACGTTATGTGAGTTTGGAAGGACGGTCTGGGTGGTCTTGGAGCTTGTTTTGCTGATAAAGGTCGGGTGGTGTCTGGTTGTTGTCACAGTGAGCATCTGAAATCGGTTCCGGATCAACTCGAGACGTTGATGCAGGAGAAAAGACTGCTTCTCGCGTCGCTGATCCTGGTGAGATCGCTCAAGACGATTACCAAGCCCGAGATGATGGAGATTGGAGCTTTGGCGGATCTGAGAGCGTATCTACTTGGTCAGGAAGTGGTGAGTCCCGTCGGTTTTCTCTTCAAGTTTCCTTCGAGAGAGAAGTGTCGATTGACTTTGTTGTGCGGTTCCGTTCGTTGTGTGCAGGCGATGCGAGAGATCCTCATCGAAGAACTTCACAACCACCTCTACCTCAAAACCTACTACACCGACTCTCGCTGGCAACCCTACACTCGTGGTCAGACGTCGCGTGAGTTTCCGACGAACCTTCTCGACTGCTCCTTACCTTCCCTTCCGACGCGTCTTGATCTGATCTCTCTTCCCCTTCCCTCTCCTCCTCTTCTCTTCCAGTCCCAGACCTCGATCCCAACTCCAGCCCTTCAACAGCCACCACCCTCCCCATCACCACCTCTTCCTCCTCTCGCGATTTCCTCTCTCCTTCAGCAACCAACTCCTCCCTCCCTCCACCCTCTCCCATCTCACCCACCACGCCCACCACCCCCTCCTCTTCCTCCATCCCTTCTCCCTCCCAACCCTCCAACCTATCTTCCTACCTCCAAGACCTCGCCACCCGTCCTTCCCAAGACCCCATCCTCGACATTCCAGACGACTTCGACTCCCTCCCTCCCCTCCCCGTCCCTTCCCACAACAGAGGAGGATCCACCAACATCCCCGGCACATCCACAACGTCCTTCTCTTCCTTCACCGGACCCTCAGGGGCAGGAGGTGCTCCTAACGGAGGATCAAACGCCACGCCCGAAAGCGACTCCTTCGTCTACATTGAACATCTCCTCGAAGCTCTCGCGGCACTGGGTCGACTCGGATGGGGACTGGATCTCATCATCCAGCGTGAAGCAGGGGAGATTTTTGCTGTCGTGGAAGGAACGATTGGGGAGGTCGAGGAACGAAGCTCAGATAGGAGAAGACAAAGTTCGATGCTTTCTCTCAGCAGCAACAACAACAACGCTGCGAGACTGTTCCTTCCTCCTCCACCGAGCGCGACGGCTTCGACGGGAGCGTTCGAGCCTACGACGATGACTTCTGGTTACTCTGTCGGAGGAGGAGTGGGTGGGGGTGGATCGGTGTTAAGTTTGGGGGGAGCTGGAGGAGGGGAGGAGGGGGATGAGAAATCGGAGACGTTGCGAGATTTGTTTTGGACGACGTATTCGAAGTTGGATGCGGTGTTGCAGGGGTTGAGGGTCGTTTGGGAGGTGGCTAGTAGGATCGGAGGGGTGAGTGGATATTTTCTGTCATCGGAGCAAGGAAGAGAAGGTATCGAAATCTGAACTGACGCGACTGTCTCTCTCTCTCTTGCTCTTTTTTCCCTCGATTGCAGAGGAAGGATTTTAAGGATGCTTCGGGGACGGTGCCGAGGAGAGGAGAAGGAGCTGTGGCTGGGGATGTGATTGAGATTTGGAAACCCATTCAAACGGAGGTGAGTCTCTCGTTCCGACCCTTCCTCTTTTCGACGACGCGACGCTAACTTTTCTTTGCTCTCCTTTCGCCGGCTCAAGATCCGAAGTCTACTACGAGAGTATCTTACGAACGAGGATGCTGGATCTGTGTCGTCTCGTCATCCTATCACGTCCATCAACGAGGTTCTCAGGGATGGAAAGACGACGAGGGATCGGTCGAAGGTGAACTGCTCTCTATGCCTCTCTAGCCCCACTCGAGACTCTCACTGACCTCTCAATCTCCTCTTCTTGTGCAGCCCATCTTCCGCCTCATCGACTCCGACTCCAAAGTAACCTCCAAACTCCTCAAAAAACACGACGACGAACTCACCCGTTCCCTCCGTTCCTCCGTCCCCGGTCTCGTCAACCTCTCTTCCGACCCTTCCTCTTCCTCAGCCACTAATGCCACCTCCTCCTCCGACAACAACGAAGATCGCTCCTCCTCCTCCTCTACCCACCACCCGACCTCGCATCGACTGCTGGTCACGCCCGACGCGTTCAACGTCTCGGTTCTCTTCCAGCCGACGTTGAGTTTCCTCAAGAGAGCGGCAAGCATCATGCCTGTGGGGATTGAGGATGAGAGCTCGGGTTTGGATGAGTTTGTGGTGAAGGTTTATCTTCCTCAGTTGGAGGAGAAGGTTAGTGAGTTGGTGCAGTTGAGTTTGGGTGGTGAGTTTCCTTTCCTTTTCTTTCGTTCCATCTCCTTCCATCGCCGTATCTCCCCTGCCTTTATCGTGTTCGATACTATTATCTGAGCTGATCGCATCATCTTTTCGTTTCGGCGATCTCTCTAGCTTCGGGAGCGTTCCAAGAGGATGCGACTTGGAAGTCGTTCTCTACTCGTCCTGTCGTCAAGGTTCGTTCTCCTTTTCTCTCCTTCTCAACGCTCCCTTTCTTTTCTCGCTCGTCTCACCTCCTCTCTCATTCTTCTTCTCCCTATCTCGTTTTTTTTTCTCCCCTCACAGTCGAGCACTCAAGTCCTCACGGTCATCGAGAGTCTCTGCTCGATGCTCCGAACGACGCCTTTCCATCGAGAGAACTACTCTCGTTTGATCATCAGCGTCATCATCCAGTTCTATCAGCGATGCAGTGGAAGTTTCAGAGGTTCGTTCTCTTCCCCACCCTTCCTTTCGTTCGCGATCTCCCCCCATCCTCGTGGCTGATCTGGGATTCGATTTCCCAGACCTCATCGCTCGAGGCGATCAACTCCCCATCTCAGGACTTTGGGCTCAACGAGCAGAGATTGTCGCTTGCATGGAGGAGCTTCTTCGGACACCTGTGAGTTCTGACTCGCTCTCTCTTTCTTCATCTCCCCTTGAGAGAAACGATCTGCTGAGCCATCTTTCTTTTCTTTTCGTCATCGTCGTTTTCCAGGACGACCAGCCTGAGCATCTTCGAGAGATTGGACTTCAGCAGACTCGACTGGAGATGATCCTCAAGGCTGATAAGTTGATCAACGAGGAGGATCTGATTTCTTCAACGAGGAAGTTCGGTCAACTTGGGAATCTGTATCAGAGTTTGGTGAGTCGAGTCGAGTTGTTCCGTCTTTCTTTCGTCCATATCGCTCGAGCTGACTCTCATTGTTACTTCCGCAGGTCTGGTTCATGGAGAGACTCTCGACTCTTAAGAGTGTCACTCGTGAGGGATCTTCGACTCCAGTAGTTGATCCTGACGCGCCTGAGGTTCGTCGCTTTCTCTTCGTCCGCTTCTTCCTTCGCGTTCTCGTTCTCATCCAACTCCTCTCTTTCTTCTAATCATCCCTCAGGTCGACCCTATGGACAACGACAACGAGGCTACTGATGACTTGGGAGACGGCTCTCGTCTTCCTCTCACCAAAGCCATGTCTCAGTTCGTTCTCTCTTATTACTATTTCCTTCCTCTTGTTTCTCTCGCTCGAAGTCGACGCTTATTCCCCTTCGCGCTTCCACAGACGGCTCGACGCTCTTCTCGAGACCTACCGGCAACTCGCCGAGATGGTTCTTTTCACCATGAGGATCGAAGTTCGTTGTCGGGTCATGCACTTCATGGATCTGGCCATGAGACAGGTGAGTCTTCGCGTCGCTTTCGTCCTCATCTTTCTTTTCCCCTTCCACGACTCTTCTTCGAACATTAACACTGATCTTTTTTGAACCGACGTCGTTCTCGTAGGGAAACTATCGCCTGGAGCAAGAAGCTTTCGAGCCGGATCCTAACGTTATCGACATGATCGCGGATCTGGCGAGATTCGAGGAAGTCGCGTCGCAGACTCTGGGGCCGAAGGAAAGGACGTACGTTCTCTTCATCTTCCTTTCACATACCGCTTTATCCCCAAGCTTACCTCTGTCTCTTATTTCGTCGCGGTCTAGTTTCGTCCTCCGAGGTCTGGGAGCTCTCGCCGACGACCTTCTTGTCAGCTCGAGTCGCTACATCCGGTTCGCCAACGCTCACGGAGTGAGAAAGGTACATCTCTACCTACTATAGTGCTTCTCAGCTACCTCGAGCTTCAAATTCGATGAAACCTCGACTGATCTCACGTCTTCATCCCTTTCCTCCTCCTCAGATTCTTCGAAACGTCCTCGCCCTGCAACAAAGTGTCAAAACCCTCGTCGACGACCCTTCCGAAGCCGACTTCGAGCGAGGACGAACATTCTGGAACCTGTTTTTCGGTGGCCCGGACGAACTGCTCGCTACTCTCAAGATCGGAAAGCCTCAGTTCGCGTTCGAGGAGGTTCGTCGCGACGTCTCCCTTTCTTTCCCTTTCTCTTGACCTCATCTATGTCGTTGCCAGTTCAACTGACGCATTTTCGCCTGGTCACTCCTTCTTTGGATCTTGCAGTACAAAGCTCTTTTGGGTCTTCAGCTCGGAATCGACCAGGGAGCTGCTCCTGGAGCGGCAGGAGGAGAGAGGAAAGCCTTCAACTCGGCGATGATTGAGTTGATGGAGCTTTGTAGGGACGAGTAGAGAGAGAGAGAGAGAGAGAGAGAGAGATATCGAGTTCTCTTAGACGGTGCTATCTTTTGAGTTGATTTTCTAACGAGTCATGATGTTCACGACTAGTTGGCGAGTGGGAAAGAGATAGAAGGCGATCACGCGTCGACCTCCAGCTCATCTCTCCTCGCTTGAGAGCTGTTCGACTCAGATATCTTTGAAACTATTTTTTTGGCTCGATCTCAAGATCTCTTGGGCGTTCTTTTCTCCTTCACTTCAGCGCTCGAGCTTCACTGGGACCCATCGGGTTCTGGTTTTCGCCTCGGCCTCATCCGCCTTTCGGCGCTGCTTTCTTTTCGTCGCTCTATCCCTTACAAATGACTCTCTCTCTCCTTTCCCCCAACTACAACTCCCTCCTCCTCCATCCTACCACTAGTGCTCAATCCTTCAAAATGGCTCCTATCGCAACTGAGACTACCTTCCCTTCGGCAAAGGTCGAGCTCAAACAGCTCCAGAACGAGCTCAGTCCTTCACAAGCCCAGGCAAAGGTGGTGGATTACTCCAAGTTTTTGAGCGCAGAGGCTGCTTCTCGATACCCTAGTCCTCTCAAGGATATTGCTGTAAGGTGAGTGTCAGCTCTCAAGGTTCTTTTCTTTGGGAGGGAAGGGAGGGAGGAAGGGAAAGGAAGGAGAGGACGATGAAGTCGAGATCATCCCTTGCGAACCCCATTTCTGACTGTACATCCTCTTGAAACTTGGTCTAGATACCTCGCTATCCCAGGGATCATCTCCTTCGGCGGAGGAATGCCTCATCCGTTCGTTCTACCACATCTCTCTTCACTCTCCTTCCTCGATGGCATGCCGGCTCACGCCTTCCTTCCCCCTCCTTTGCCCTCCACCTTCCCCTTGGTATGTAGTTCGACCTTCCCCGTCAACTCCCTCACTCTGTCCTTCCCCTACCTCGAAAAAACCTTCACCATCGACGGATACACCCCTCCAGCTTCTCTTGCCCCCACTCCTCTCGCTTCCTACGGAACAGCCAAGGCTGCAGACACCCCCGAGCTCAACATCAACCTCTCGACTGCTCTCCAGTACGGTGGATCTGGAGGAGCTGCTCCTTTGGTCAAGTTCATGAAGGAGCACGTCAGGAGGCAGTTTGCTATTCCTTACGAGTGAGTAATATTACACGAGGATGGAGGGAGAGAGACGAGAGGGCTGAAAGGAGGGCTGACTGTTTCCTTTCCTTTCCTCTTCGCTTTTCACTTCTAAAAGGGATTGGGACATCGTGATGACAAACGGAAACACCGATGGAATGAGCAACATCCTTTCTGCTCTCTGCTCTCGAGGTTCCAACGTCCTCGTCGAGTCTTTCGGTTCGTTTGCATCTGCCTTCTTTCGCCCTCGAAGTCTCGAGCTGATCTCGTCCCATTTCACTTCACAGCCTACCCTGGAACCCTCGCTGGTATCTTCCCTCTCGGCATCAAACCTATTGCTGTCGAGATCGATTCGGAGGGTGTGAGTCCTTGCGTTTTCGTTCGAGATCGAGCACCGATCTCGCGTCGCTGACCTTCTTCTTTCTCTCTTTCACAGATGATCCCTTCCGTTATGGACGACATTCTCTCATCTTGGGACGCCAACAAGTCAGGTGAGAAGCCCTCGTTGGTCATCGTCGTTCCTACTGGACAGGTTCGTCGACTCTCCGCTCCCAAATCGAAAACGCGACGCGTCGAGACTGATCTCCTTTCTCTGCTTCCGTCGCTCGTAAATCCGCTCTCCCCGCTTTCTTGTTACAACAGAACCCAACTGGAACTACCATGTCGGAGCAGAGGAAGCGAGACTTCTACGCCGTTGCACAGAAGCACGACATCCTCATCCTCTCGGACGACCCTTACCGAGCTCTCCAACTTCACTACCCTGAGATCCAAGGAGCCACTGCTCCGGAGCGAATCACTGGATTCCTCTCCATCGATACCGATGGACGAGTCCTCGATATGTCTACTTTCTCTAAGGTGAGCTGGCTTGCGAGAAACGAGAAAAGACCAGGAGACGACTCTGACGCGATCTGCCTTCGACCTTCATTCTTCCCTTCTTTAGACCGTCGCTCCTGGATGCAGGTGCGGATGGATCACCGGACCTACTCCTCTCATCCAGAAGCTCATTCTGAGGAACGAGGTCACGATGCAGGCGGTTCGTCGCGTCTCTTCCGCCCTTCCCCTCCCTCCTCGCTCTCATTCTGACTCTATTCTCATCTCTCATTCTTTTCATCTCAAAGGTCTCTGGGTTCTCCGTCGCCGCAATCCTCACTTTCCTCGGTGGTCTCGGTGGACAGGAAGGCTACGAGACGTATCTTGCTTCGGTCGCTGCCAGCTACTCCGTCCGAGCAAACCTCATGAACGACGCCTTCAAGAAGCATCTCCCCTCCGACCTCTGCGACTGGGTCCTCCCTGCCGCCGGAATGTTCATCTACGTCAAGATCAAGGTCGCCAAACACCCTCTCATTGCTTCCAAAACTCCCGCGGAGGTCCTCGCGACCATCTTCGACAAAGTCATCGAACACGGCCTCGTCACGTCTCCCTCAACAGTCTTCAAAGCCGATACCACGGTCGCCGAGACGGTCGACGAGGTCGCGCTGAGGTGCAGTTTCTCTTACTTGGAGGTTGAGGAGATGGACGAGGGAGCTAGGAGGTTCGGGGCTGCTTTGAGGGAGTCGTTCGGCGTTTCCGCTTAAACTTTTGCGTTTCGTCTAGATTGATCTTTGGGTTTTATTTCGTTTTCTCCTGCGTTGTATACTCTGTTACGTCTTTGCTACTCCTTTATCAGTATGTTTCATCCTCTCTCTTCCTCCCTTTCGCCAGGCAGAATTCGACGCCGCGTCCCGCTCTTCGCCTTTTCTCTCGTCCATCTCCTTTCTCGTTCACTCGTTCCGTCTTGCCTTCGAGCTGAAATTGTATAAGAGAAAAAAAAAAAAATTGGAGCAGCAGAAAGAGGAGCCTAGAAGGGTGGAAGATGAGGATGCGTTGCGAAGCGAAGAGCGCGAGCGAGCGAGAGAAGGAAACAAAACAAGCTCTAGCCTACAAAAGAGAAAGAGAAGCGAGATACAGAGGAAGTCTAATCAACTCGGATCGAAGCGTACAGCTTCCTGATCGCAAAGTAACTGGCGATGAATCCGATCGCTCCGGTCATCAGGAAGTTGGCCATCGCGAGGAGGAGCCTGATTTGGAGAGGGAAGAACAGCGGTCAGCTCTCGCTTGATCCTCAAACGAAGCACGGGTACAAGAATGAAGAGGATGGACTCACAAGTATCCCATGTACAGTACCACACTGGCCATGCTATCCAGCGAGAGCCTGGAAGCGTAGTAGAAGGTTCCGTAGAGGAGAAGCCAGAGGGCAGAACCTCCTCCGGTCGTGAAGGAGCGCCAGTGCCAGCGGTACTCTTCAGCGCAGAGCATGAAGTCTGTGGATGGGGTGTGAGAGGTTACAGAGACGTGGAATGAAGAGAGGAGATGTCAGAGGTAGATTCAGCGACGCGAAAGAAACATCGAGCGGAAGCGCGTCGAGGGCAATGCTTACAAGTGAAGAGCACCGTGATCGTCGCAGTCGTGAGCACCACCACGCAGAAGGTGAGGAAGAGGAATCCGAAGGCGTAGTAGGCTTTGGATCCGAAGAGACTCGAGAGGACGACTGCGAACGAAACGGACACGAACAGAAGATCAGCGAAAGAAGACCAGAGGAACGAAGAGGGGCGTAGAGAAAGTCAAAGACGAGGAGAGATGTAGAGAGCAAGACCCACAGAAGAGTTCCACGAAAGCAGCAGCCCAAGGAAGAAGTCCAGCGAGCAGAGCCGATGGCTGTTTCGAGAGGACGGGGAGTCGAGAAAGTGAGTTTGGGAGAGGCGAGAGGAGGAAGGGAAAGCGAGCTCACCCATTTCTTGAGGTAGGTAGGAGGAGGAGGGATCTGTCTTGGGATTTGGTTCACTCGGGTGGGGTGTTCGAAACCCTGGAAGTCCGAATACGAAGAAGATAAAGTCAGCCCGACGCGTTTTCCTCTCTTTCTCTCTTCTCTCCCCTCCTCCTCTCTTCCCAACATGGAACTCACTCCGTGCCTCATCCCGAAGTACGTCCCCGCCACATTCAGCGGCACTGAAATCAAGAACCACAGCGCAACCACAGCAAGAATCGTTCCAATGGGTACCGCTCCTGACGAACCAGCTCCAACGAGGAAGAGGTCGAGGAGGAAGATGACGATGAAGATGATGGTTGGGAAAAGGGTAGCTGTCGCGAATCCGACGCGCTTGAAGTCCTTGCCGTCGAGGGAAGCGTAGGTGACGTTAGAGACGTAGCCGGCGACGCTGAAGGAACGAAAGAAACGCGAAAGAAGGGAAGGGAGATGTGAGCTTGACGCGAAGAGAAACGAAGATCGAAGTGAGAAGGAGCTCACAAGCCGAAAAGAGTCCACGAGATGAGCAGAACCGTAGCGAGAGAACCTCGGTTCGAAGGGGAAAGGAATCCAAAGAGGGCGAAGACTGTTCGCAAACGAGGTTTTAGGACGCGTCTTGGCCAGAGGGAGAATGAGGGAGAGGTTCTCGAAGAGAGACTCACCAAGTGTGACGCTGACCATGGCGCAAAGCTGAGCTCCAGTTCCCACCATCACCGAGAGAAGCATCGGATGAGGAGGAGGTCGGAAGACCTCTCCGTGAACGAGCTTCCATCCCCAGTCTTCTTGGACGTCCTCCTGCAAACACGAAAACGCGTGAGCTTGTCCGATTCTCGTTCTACCCATCCCCCTGCCAACAGGTACGTACACTCAGATCGATCGCGTTGTACCTCGAGATATCTCTAGAAACGGTTCGAAGCAAGATCATGGCGACCATCACACAGAGGAAGATGACGATGACGAGGGAGTTGACGAGGGAGAACCAGTGGATTCGAGGATCGAAGACGTGCAGGTAGTTGTCCCATCGGAGTCCCCAGGGGATGTCGGATTGCTGATGGCGAGCGAAGGAGGAAGAGATGAGCTCGCGAGATTCGACGCGACGAAGAACGCTTCCGTTTGAGGAAGCGATTTCGACGACTCACCATCCACCCAACACTGTACGTGTACATCAGCTTATTATCCTTCTTCTCGTCGAGGATCATGGGAGTCTTGACGTTGCAGTTGGGTTGTCCAGTCGTCCCAGAGGCGGTTCTGCGAACGAACCAAAGGAAAGGTGAGCTCCAAGCTCTCGCTGCAGCTCTCCTCTCCGCGCGCTCGCGTTGGACTCACGACCTAGGATAAACGAGAACACCGACGACTCGGTAGTGGGTTCCGTCTCGGGAGTGGTATCTGTCGAAGAGCGAAGGCGAAGAGAGGAAGATCAGCGGGGAGAAGGACGATCAGGAGAGAGGGCGAGTTGAGACTCACTGCAAGAAGATGTCGAAGTGGTTGTTGATAGCTGGAACCTCAGGATTAGTTTCGTCGTCTCCCCTGCAGCACTCCGACCGAACCGCACAGCAGACTCGTCAGTTTTCATCGAAGGCTCGCGAAGCAAGGAGGCGAGGAAAGATTGTGAGCTCGAACTCACAAATTAACCCCTCCGATATCATAGAACGTCTCCCCCGTCCTCTCATCCCTCTTCATCTCAGCAGCCGGTAACCGATCAGCCAAGAAGTTGTATCCGTAATCCTCCTTGATGAGGTTGTTGACGAAAACGGCATCGATCGCTGGGATGTCGGACGTGCAGAGCTTCTGGCAGGTTGAGCTGAGCGAAGGAAGGGAGCAGGTGGAGACGAGGAAGAGTGGGCAGGGAGGTTGAGTAGTGGGGAGAAGCAGGCGAGGGATGAGGGAGGTACGGGGGAGGGAGGGAGGGAGGAAGAGTTCAGCTCGAGCTCGTAGCCGTCTCTTCTCCTTCGGTCCTTCACAGGACTCACTTTTCAAGCATCCGAATCTACCAAAATGACATCTCAAGTCAGCGTGGCTTTACGCGTCAGGATAAAGAGGGTTCAGACTTACCTCGAACCCGGTCGAAAAGATCCTATCTCCAAACAAGATACTCCCCAAGCTCTCTGGCTGCTTTTTGGGTCCTCCTTCAGGTTGACAGAAGTGGAACTTGGGGTTGTAGTAGTCGTCTGAATCCCAACCAGAATATCATCAGCAGCTCAGCTATCCTCGTACCTTACGAGCTTGGAATGGGACGCGACTCACAGCTGATCATGGATTTCTGGAAAGCAAAAGGAAAGGAACGGAAAGGGAAGGAGATGAGCTCGCGAAGGGTGGATCGGATTCGGACTGCCACGAGGTGAGTGTTGCTTACCAGTTTTGAGTTGAGCATAGGAGCTAGGGTGTTTACGAAGAACTCTACTTTCTCTCCGGGTTTGTAGTCATGGGGGGCCTAAGAAAAACGCGAGCAAGAGGGAAGGGACGTGTGAGCTCGCGGTTGAGATGTCCCTTCGACCAGGCGAGAAGGGGATGCTTACAGTTCCTAGATAAAGGTAAGATGAGTCAGAGAATCAGCAAGGAGAGTGTTAGGTTTCGGGGACGGCAACGGAAGGGCACGCGAGCTCACCAGGAAGATAGAAGGCCTGAACGGAGGAGGAAGCGAGGAGGAGGGAGGCTGCTGCTGTAGCGAACGAGAAGGTGGGACCGCGCATCCTTGAAAGAAAAAAGCGAAGGTCTGCTATGAGACCTAGAGAAGGGGAGGGTTACGAGCGAGAGGCTTGAGCAAGCGGAGGGATGGACGAGAAGAAGGAAGGAGGGAGGGAGGGGCGATGTCAGAGTTGGGCGGAGCTCTGCGAGCGATTCAGGTTTCGCACGAGCGTTCACGAAACGAAGATTGTCAACAACGCCAAAGCTTTTTTTTTCTGCTCCTTGGGCAGGAAAGTATGAGCCGAAGGGGTATAGTCATAAGTCGTAAAAAAGGAAATAAGCAAGTGCAAAAGGAAGAGCAAAACGAAACGAAGTGTAGCAAAAGCGCGAAGCGAGATCGCGATTCCCTTTCTTCAGTACCCCCTCCTCAACCTCTCATTCTCCGCTTTCAACCTCTCGTTCTCCTCCCTCAACTCTTTCATCTCCCCAAAATGCTGCTTGAACAGCCCTTTCATCTCCCGCCTCGTTTCCCGTCTCGCCTTGAGCATATCGAGATGAAGATCCTTGATCTGGGCGGACATGGCGTAGATCAGAGGAGAGTCTTCGCCCACTCCTCCTCCTCCGGCGACGTGTTGGCGTGGAAGAAGAGGAGCGGGTGAGATGTAGGAGGTGTTGGTGGAGTTGGTGGTGTGCGAGGCGTTGAGGTTGGGCGGAGAGGGAGAGCGGGAGGTTGGGTTGGATCGTCCGTTGGTTGGGGAAGAAGGGTGATCTTCTCGACGGGAGGAGGAAGCTCGAGGAGGAGAACCTCGTCGCGAAGGAGGAGGGGAGGTAGTCGACCGACGAGGGGTTGAATCATCTGCTCCTGATCCCGCTCCTCCCTCTTCCTGAGCTTCATCTCCCCAAAGAACTCTCTTTGCCTTCGCCGCTCCTGCTCCTCCTGTGCGAGCAGCAGCGTGGGTATTGCTAATCTGAGTTGGACGGGGAAGGGGATGGGAAGAGGGAGTGGGTTCGACGTCGTTGTTGCTGAAGGATTTGAAGGAGGACGCGTGGGCGGAGGTTGAAGTTGAAGGAGTTGGGTTGTAAGTTGAGGATGAGTTGGAGGTGGAGGAGGGAGTGAATTGAGGGTGGCGAGATGGAGGATGAGAATCAGCGGAGACGGCTTTGGACATTCGGCGGGAACCAGCTGAGGGAAGGAAGGCGAGGAAAGGAACAGACGCGTCGGCGGTCAGTGCAAGGAACGAGGATGGAAGAGAAACGGCACAGCACTCACTGCTCTCGGTCCTTCCGTGAGCGGACGAAGTAGCTGTGGACTGGTTCACAGCACTAGACTCTCCGAGAGTCTTCTTCTTCGAAAGAGGCTTCGAGGGTTGAGCGGGCTGAGAGAGAAAGGACGAGACGAGATCAGGTCAGCTCTGCCCTCGTTCGACCCTCTTCCGAGACAGACGACTCACCTGAACAGACAAGCTGACGATAGGATCTCCACCCTCTCCGAAAGTGAAATCGCTTCCAAGAGACGCGTCCTGAGCGTCTCGCAGCAGCAGTCGACCTGCAAGAGGTCGTCAGCTTCCCGTTCTCTCTATAACTTGACGAAGAAAAAGAACGACTCACCAGTCTCAGTTCCAAGGATAACCGACGACCGTCCAGTCCAAGCCACACTGGTGAGAGGAACCTTGTGTCGAGTCTCCTTCTTCGAACCGGACTCGATGTTGGCGGTGAAGAGCTGAGAGGAGGACGACGGCTGTCAGCCCTTGTTAAAGCGAAGGATGACCGAGAGACGAGAGCTTACCTCTCCAGCATCAGTTACCAGAGCAGCGTGACTTCCAGAGGCATGGAAAGCGAGAGCGGTGACGTTCCCAATGCTCGACGAGGCCGCGAGAGGGATGGTCTTGAGGGGAGAGGAAGCCCTGAGGAGGTCGTAGACGAGAAGCTTCGACGGTGTGGAGCGCTGAACGACGAGGAGAGTGTTTCGTTTGGTTGGGTGGAGTTGAGCAAGGACGACTGGCTGGAGGATGAAGAAGGAGGAAGAGGAAAGAGAAGGGTCAGCACGCGGAAAGCTTCGGGGAAGAGTGGACGATTAAAGGGAAACGAACAGCCCGAGGAGAGAGCGCTATCGACTGATGAGTTCCATGTTGACGGTTGTGGACGACAACTTGTCCACTTTCGTGACCGGCTGCGATCAGCCAGCCTGAAAAGAAAGAAGGAGGAGAGAAAGGGAAAGGGAGAGAGTGAGCTCGGCGTGGTCCGGCTCGAGAGAGAAGAGGGAGCTTTCAAGACGTACCATCGGAGCTGAGCGAGATGTTGTTGATGAGAGATGGGTAGTGCTCGAGGGGAGGGAGTCGCTTGAAGCTTCGGCAATCGACGATGTGGATCTAGGGGAGGGAGGGAGAGGAGAGGAGGGAGGGAAGGGACGGCGGTGAGCTTCCGGCCTTCCTTCTCTCATTCCTTCTTCAACATACGTATGACTGACCTTAGATCCTTGGGAGTAGAGAGCCAGCAAGCCCTCATGCGAGTCCAGCAAAAGAGAGGTGATGGGCAAGTCGTCCTGGTTCGACCCGCAGAAGAGCAGAGGAGAAGTCAGCTTCGACTCGATCCTGTTCCTCCCTTCCCTTTCCTCCCTCCTCCCGTTCTCTCATCCCCTTCCCACCTTCCTGCCAACTCACCTTCAATCCCTTGACAACCTGAATCAGCTCCTTCGGTCTCCCCACCGCATCATCCCAAACATACACGCTCCCTTCCGAGGTAGCGACAGCGAAGGCACCTCGCTCTTTCGACCAGGCAGAGCAAACAACAGGCCCGTCTAAGGTTGGACAAGGGATGGGAGTAGGAAGTTGGAGGGGTTGGGAAGGATCTTGGTCGAAGAGAGAGAGTTTGGAGGGGGTGGAGATGGCTAGGAGAACCATGGCGAAGGATTGAGGGGAGGTGAGTGGCGGCGGGAGGGAGTTGGGTGAGAGAAGAGAGGGGAGGTCAAAACAAAAAAGTCAGTCTCGCTCAACTCGTTTTTTTATATTATTTCTTTGGGAATGATGAAGGACTTCGGGACCTGAACTTTCGGAAGCTGAACTAGATAATGCTTTGGCCAGGACGGTGCTTGAGAGCTTGCAAAAAATCTGTCTCGGGGGAGGAGAAGCAGACTTCGTTGACCTCGCCGTTTCATCGCGTCGCGAAAGATTGGGCGTGACCGACCCAGCTCTTCCAGTACGCAAAGAGACGTCGTTTTCGCTCTCTTCCTCTCCGTTCTTGAACTTCCTCCCTCTCCGAACGTGCCAGGCTGCTGCATCTTTGTCAACGCAGTAGAAATGTGTATCCTGTTCTCCATCAACCGCAGGCCAACCGTTCTCCTGAGAGATGACACGGCTCTCGAGCCTCGACTTCCCGTCTCTTCCTCGAAACCCAAAGATAGACAGATCCCGCTGCTTCAGCCTTCAACCATCACCATCACCAGCATCTCCCGACTTTCTACAACGAGAGACGGAAGAATGAGCTCTTTCCTTCAGCCCGATTCCGCCCTGGAAGAAGCTGTTTCGACTCCGACGGCAGCCTTCTACACTCCTCCCTCAACTCCCTTCCCTCCCTCTCCTTCCCTCGACAGCCACGACGACCCACACCTCCATCCCACTCCTTCTCCCCCCTACGTCTCCCTCCATCCCTCCCTCGAGCCTTCGGAGGACTCTACCATCCTCGTCGACCCTCCTTTGAACTCTCCTCGTCCGAACGAGCCGACAGAACGTTCCTCCTCCCCTCCTCGACCGAAATCATCTCTGGATCCTCATCGACGAGCTTCCCTCATCCGCAACCACTCCTCGCTCACTCTCGACCTCGACAAGCAGAAGGAATCCCCCTACGGCCCTCCTCCCACAGAAATCATCGTAGCAGCTTCGCCCGAGGAGCCCACGTACTCTCTCTCTTCCAGCAACCAGCACGAACGAGCGGCAACGTCGATGGACATGCTCAAACGGGATACGATCGTCCCTCCTGCAGGCAACGGAGAAGGACAGCATGAACAGGTTCACCTAGGGGAGGTCGCAAAGGGAGTCTCATCTCTATCTCTCTCAGAAGGAAGGGAAGGAGAAGGATCCGGACCTCCTCCGCTCGCACCACCTCCTCCTCCTCCTCCTCCTCCTCCCTCATCTTCCAACTCTCCTACCACCACCCTCCCTACCATCACGTCAACCTCCACGCATACGTCCTCCTCTACCTCCCATCATCTCACCTCCCCCGAATCGAAACGAACTCGAAACCCTCCGGCTCCTTCTCCCCTCTCTCGACAAGTCTCCAACACCTCCTCCCCGGACCCTTCCCCTGTGCCTACACCTGCTCCCATCGACATCCCTTCCGTCCCTCGTCCAAGCATCTCTCCTCGCCCTACCTCCCTCCCACCACCTTCCAAGACCACCTCATCAGCCGAGCGAACAGAGCCTCTCAAATCTCCCTGCTTCATTCACACCAACCTCAACGCTTCCTCCTCCCTCTCCGAATACCTCAACCGTCCGCTGCCTTCCACGGCCTCGCCAGCCTTGGCCGCTCACCAACACCCAGCCTACTCGTCCAATGGAAGGCCCAAGAAGCACTCCAAGGACAGCAGTCATCTTCGCGCGGAGAACAGGACCAAGAGTCAGCTCAAGCTCGAAGGATACGAGGAAGCGGAGGATGGAACGCTCGAGCCGGAGGATGAAGGGTTGAGGAGTGATGGAGAACGAGTGGAGGATGGAGGGGAGTCGAGTTTGACGAGGCAGCTTGCTCAGACTGCTGTAGGAGTGAGGGAGATGAGTAAGGCGCTTGGTGAGTCTCACGCGTCCATCCCAAGACGGAAGACGAGAGGGAAGGAGAAGAGTGAGCTGAAGCTGACGTGAGCTTCCCTTTCTTCCTGCAGGACGAACTCGAGTTCGACACAATATCCAGAACGTCTTGATCGTCACCAAGGCGAGGGACAACAGGTTGATCAAGTTGACGAAGCAGCTGGCTCTCTACTTGATGGCGAAGAAGAGAGGAGGATCGTCTGTCGGCGGGGAGACGAAACGTGGGTTGGTTGTGTAAGTTTTGAGCTTTTGTTCATCCTTAAACCTCTGCCGAGCTCAAGCTGACCTTTCTCTTCCGTTGTGTTGGATCTTACAGCTACGTCGACGCTCAACTTCGAACCTCTAAGCGATTCGACGCTGCCGGTTCGTGCTTCGATCTCTTCCCTCCTCGTCCCCGTCTTCCTTTCCTCCTCAACCTTCTCTTCCACCCAACTGACCTCTCCGCGCCTCTTGCATCTCTCTAGGGATCGAACGAGACTATCCCGAGTACTTCGTCCCCTTCCAACGTCGTCGATCGTCCTCCTCCGCCAGCCTCAACACCATGAGCGGATCCGAGAGCTCGAACGGATCCACCCAAGGTCACACAGCAGGAGAAGGTCAACTTCGATACTGGACAAGCGAGATGTGTTCCAACAAGCCGAACTTGTTCGATTTCGTCGTTACCGTTCGTTCTCTCCTCCTCTCTTCCCGTGGCCCTTCGACGCGTCTTTCCCTTCGCCTCGCTTCGTTCGCTGACCTACCCCTTTTCATCACCTCTTTCCCTTCCTCCCTCTTTCTTTTCTCCTCTCCCTCCCCTTTTTCTTTCGGCTCTCCCAGCTCGGCGGCGACGGAACCGTCCTCTTCACCTCCTGGCTCTTCCAACAAATCGTCCCTCCCGTCCTCCCCTTCGCTCTCGGTTCCCTCGGTTTCCTCACAAACTTCGACTTCGAAAACTACAAACGCGACATGGACACCGTCATCGACAAAGGAATGCGAGTCAACCTTCGAATGCGGTTCACCTGTACCGTTTACCGAGCCGTCGCGCCCGACAAGGCTCGAGCGAAGGGAGTCAAAGCCGTGAAATCGGTCGGAGGGGATATCTTGATGGGAGAGGTTGGGAAGGCTGGGTGGGAGGCGTTGGAGGGAGGGCTGATGAGTGCGGGGGGGTCGCAGCAGCAGCAGAGTTTCTTGGATGGGAGTGGGGGAGGAGGGGCGGCGCCGGAGCCGAAGACGAAGAAGGAGAGGGAGGTGATGTGCTTTACGACGAGACCGACCGAGTCGTTTGAGGTGTTGAATGATTTGGTGGTGGATCGAGGACCTAGTCCTTTTGTTAGTTTGTTGGAGTTGTTTGGTGAGTCTTCTCCTCTTTCGATCCTATTCTCCCTCGACCGCTCCTCCTCTCCTCGCTGACCGTCTTCCCTCCTCTGGTCCTTTTCCGCTTTCCCTTCAGGTGACGAGCACCACATGACCACCGTCCAAGCCGACGGACTCACCGTCTCCACTCCCACTGGATCCACAGCCTACTCCCTCTCTGCCGGCGGATCACTCGTGCACCCAGAAATCCCCGCCCTCCTCATCACTCCCATCTGCCCTCACACCCTCAGCTTCCGTCCTATGCTCCTCCCGGATACCATGTGTCTCAGGATCTGCGTGCCGTTCTCTTCGAGATCGACGGCTTGGGCCAGTTTCGATGGCAGAGGAAGGGTCGAGTTGAAACGTGAGTTTTCTTCGCTTCTTTCCTTCATTCTCTTCGTCGCCGGCTTTCTTCCTTTCGCTCGGAGGACCGCATGAGCTAACTCTTCGTCTTCTTCGCTGGTTTCCTGAACTTAGAGGGAGATCACATCAAGGTCGAGGCGAGTAAGTTCCCCTTCCCGACGGTTTGCGCGAACAATCAGTCCACCGTGAGTCCTTCTTTCCATCCCCCGCTTCTTTCTTTCTTCTTCCCATATCCTCAACTAACATATGCTGCTCTTGTCTTCGCCAGGACTGGTTCGGAGCCATCCAACGAACTCTTCGATGGAACGGTTCGTTCTGTTCTCTCTTCCCCTCCTGTGCTTCCCCCCCTCCCCGCTAACTCCTTTCCTCCCCTCCTCTTTCGCAGAACGAGAGAAGCAGAAGTCCTTCGTCGTCATCGAGGAGCCTCGAGATCCCAAGCCTCTTCGACCTCCCAAGACTCCCGTGAACGGAACCTCGTCGTCGGCTCGCATGAACGCTGGACCTTCGCCTGAACAGCTCGCAGTAGAAGAGCAGGAGTACGAGGAGGAGGAGGAAGAGGAAGAGAAGTTCGATATCGACGAGTGAGTATACCGCCCTCTTCTTTTCCACATAAACACTCCAATCGCCTGCTGATCTTTATCTCTCCTTCTTCTCCAGCTCATCAACCGCCCCCGGTTCTCCCCCCGAGGCCAGCACCTTCTCCTCGACCGTCACCTCTCCCCGTGCCGCCCACCCTCCTGGCCACAAATCTCGTCATCGCGACACCTCTCCCTTCTCAGGCCATCGCTCAGGAGTCCAATCCCCCGATCGATTCGCAGGAGAACATCCTCACCCTCCCGTCAACGCTCGACGCGTCTCCGAAGCTCTCTCTCATCTCGCCGGCGCTAAACGACCAGCTCCTCATCGAATCGTTCCTCCCGCTCTCCAACTCACCGAACATCACGCCGAGGGAGAAGAGGAACAGGACCAGGACCAGTCGTCCTCGTCGACGACATCGCTTCGAGTCAACGGATCCGCCACCAACGCTGGAGGAGCGTCGTCCTCATATGATTCGCCTACCACTCCAGAGACTGCTCGGTCGCATCTTGAGGCTAGGACTCCCAGAGCTCACGAGAAGACGATCCCAAGACATCAGATGGGTCTTCAGAAGCCTTCGTCGTCGTCGAGGTCGAGGGCGGCGGTCAGCGAGGCGAGGAGGCAGGCGAGCGAGGAGGCTCAGCAACATCGGCAGGCCGAGGAGGAACATGGCAACAGGGCTTTCGCTTGTGAGTTTATCACGTTTTACTTTATCTCCTTCGTGGACGAGCCGGGCTGGAAGAGAGGAACGAACTCAAAACTGACGCGTCTGCTCCTCCTCCTCCTCTCTTCTTCCCTTTCTTCTCAAAAGTCTTCGGTCAAGACGAGTCGGACAGTGGAGTCAGTGACTCGGATTAAAATCTTCTCTTCTCCTTCTTATAGAATTTCTAGGCTTCGCTTCAGATCGTTTTCTCCCTCTCACGAACATCTCTTTCGCACTCCCTCTCTTCTTCTCTCGCTCGTCTTCGCGTTGCTTCTCTGTATCTTCTTTCGTTGCCCATCTCTCACGCCTACCCTACATCCTTGCTACGTCTTTATTTGATATCTCGTTCTTGGCTTTCTTGATCTCTATCTCTTTGCTTTCGCGGACATATTCCATTGAACGAAAGGGAGAGCGAAAGAAGGAGGTTTCGCGTTTCACCCGCTGTTGAGAGAAGGGGAGATGGATTTCCACCGCAGATTTGCTCGCAGCATTCTAAAACTTCACGTTCGACCCTTTAGAATATTCTCCGTTCCTTCTATGTCTTCGGATTTTCTGAAGAGGTCAGGATCTGGTAACAGAACGTTATCACGTTATCCAAGCTCAGAACGGTGTTGAACTTTCAGGAGCTGCTCGAGGAGTAGAAATGAACCTACAGCACCCGTTAAAGGTCTGATATATAGCTTTACTTCAAGATATCTTGTTCGTGTGGATTTGGGAGTGCTCGAAGACGAACCGAAAATTCGAGGGAAGATAAATGAAGGACCGCACGAGCGCCGGCCCGCGTCCGCTTTCCTGTTCCTCCTCGCCTTCGCCCTCTATTTTCTCATTTCGTCCTCAGAAAAGCGAGACACGAAGCAGGCTCTGCTGACCTCCTCCTCCTCCTACTTAACCTTCGATCTTTCTCACCTTCTCCCATCACCCAACCTGCATTGAAATCGCGTCTTCTCGCCCCTCCTCCCTCGCTCCACTTCTATCAATCGATCTTCCCAGGTCCACCATTCAAACACTTCCCCCTCTACACATCTCTCCTCACGATGCCCCCACTCGAGCCGGTCAAGAGGATGCCAAAGCAGCCGCAACGAGCGCTATCTGCTCTCGTCAATCCCACTCGCTCTTCTGTCAAGAGACCTGTTAGTCGACCGAAGAAGTCCTTCGCCAACCAGGTGGATAAGAAGAGAGCGGCTAGCACAAGGAAGAAGGCAGCATTGAGACAGGACGAGAACGAGGAGTAGTAGGGGGAGAGGAGGAGTTGGACGAGGAGGAAGAGGAGGAGGGGGTTTGTTTACGGTTGGGCCAAAATCTACGGGATCGCATTGTTTTGAGTTTTAAGCAGTCTTTCATAGACTTGGATCTCCTTCGCGTGAATCTCGGACCTCGGACTCAAAGTACAGCGGGAAAAGAAAGAGTGGAGAGCTCGAGCTCGACCCACTCCTCGTCCCCAACGGCCTCAAGCGCGACGAGGCGAGATGCGGCTTTCGACAGTCTCTCAAGGATGACTCGAGGTTGAGGAGGGCATGTTATGGTCGTGATGTGAGATGAAAGAGAGGTGCTCAAGCAGGGAAAAGAGGCGAGCTGGAGATGAAGGATCGGGGTCGAAAGCTAAGAGGAAGAAGGGGAGATGAAGTGAGCTCCCTTTAAGAGACGCGTCGTACTCGCGAACACATCGACTGCACTACTCACGACGAGTAGATAGTTCCTCCTCGAGAATGAGGTAAGGATTTAGAAGCATTCTCGCTTCTCCTGGAAGGGTTAGGGCTGCTCGAATCGTCAAGACGTGTTGCGTCAGCATCTCGAGACGTCCAGTCGAAGACCTGCTTTTCAAAGCGAGATCACGGACGAAAAGCTTCAACTACTCACCTCTCACTATCTGTTTTGATCTCTCCCACATCTCGAAGTCCTCATATGTTCACCACAACTCTCCGACGATGGCCAAAGTCTCTTACAACCACACTGATAAGTTACCTCGATCCTCCCTTTTTTTCGCAGACGCTCAACCTGTGCCTCTGCCACCCCAGGAGACCCTACTAGGATCCAAAGGAACACGTCCGCGTAGAACCTCAAGACGATGAGACCGGCCAAGATGAAGATGAAGGAGGGAAGGAGAGGAACGTCGAGCGCTCTGGATGTGGCTTCGACGACTTTGAGGACGTAGCCGTAGCCGAGTCGAGTGGAGGTGTACAAGACCCAGGGCCCGAGAAGGAATCGAAGGTTGAAGTTTGTAGTCGAGAAGCAGGCTAGGAAGGAGAATAGGGATAAGAGGAAGTGAAGAAGGGGGCTCATGGTGGTTGGGTGGGGAGATGGAGAAAGGGTGGAGTTTTGGGGAAGGATGAGCTGGAAGAGTTAAAAAAATCTAAGGGATCACATTTTTCAGTATCAAGTAGTCTTTCATAGGCTATAATTTGGATCAGCTTCACGTGCATCTTGGGCCTCGGACTCAAAATAAAACTGGACAAGAAAGGATGAGCTCGACGTTCGACGCCTTCCTTCTCCCAACGGCTTCAAGCGCGACGATGCCTCGACTTCAGATCCTCGTCCACAAGTCCTACCATCCTTACCTTCAGTCGAACAAAGACAAGGTCGCCAAAGATGAGAAGGAGCAGAAGGAGCGAGACCAACGAGAGGAACTGAGGGTGCTTCAAGCGGTTCGTTCCCTCCTCCCTTCCTCCCTCCTCATCTTCTCCAGCTTCGCTCGTCCAGACTCTCCTCCTGACCCGCTCTACTCCTTTTCTCGTCATCTTTGCAGGACTCCGAAGCCCGTCTTTCCCTCCTCCGTCGCCGAGACGATCCCAATGCTGCTCCTCTGGACCTCCTCCTTCCACCAGCTCCGAGCTCGAGCTCAACTTCCTCCTCTTCCGATCCTTTCTACGCCTCGGAGGACGATAGGAGATCAAAACCCAAGAGGAAACCGAGGGAGAAGGATGATATGAAGGAACTCGAGAGGGTGCTAGAGGGAAAGAGTAAAGGGAAGGGGAAGGAGAGGGAGAGTAGGAGTGGGAGTGGGAGGGAAGGTGGTGGAGGAGGATCGCACGACGATGGGAAGTACAGAACGAAGGATGGGAAGCACTTGAACTTTTGGGCCGAGGAAGAATTAGTAGGAGTGAGTGCTCTCTTTCTTCTTGTCCGATTTCCTCCCTGGCTTTGGCTAGATGAGCTGATATCGATCCGTTTCGTTCATTCGCCTCAGCCTCCCAAACCCATCGCTCCTCCACCACCTCCCCTCTCTCAGGAGGAAACTCAAAAGCTGGAACCTCACACGATGTTCCTTTCTCGGACGGAGAGGGAGCTGAAGCCTTGGTATGTGGATAAGGACTTGAAGAGGTTTGACGAGAGAGGAGAGCCGAAGGACGAGAGGGAGAGGGAGAAGAGGGAGAAACAGAAGTGAGCAGACACACCTCTCAACCAGATTATTTTCGGATCTTCGAGAAGGCGCTCATAGTAGCTGGCACTGACGCCTCTCTCTCCGATTTTCTTCTTCGTCATAGACGCAGAGACCTCGCCTCCAAAGCTTCACGCGACCCTCTCACGCACATCACCTCCCTCCTCGCCTCCTCCTCTTCCTCTTCATCTTCCAAACCCAAATTCCCACCCTTGCCCTCCTCCCGATCCTCCTACTCCCATATGCCACCTCCCTCTTCAACAACCTCTCTTTCCACCTCCTCCGCTCCCCTCTCACCAACCTCCTCCCGTCTCGCTCGCGAAGCCTCCGAACGCGCCAGAGCTCAAGCTCTCATCGCTTCCGCCGCTTCAGCCTCAGCCCGTCGACACGCGCACGGCTCAGTCTCGTCGAGTTCCACACCGACCGTTTCCAGTGGATCGACGGTCGGAGGGAGGACGCCATCGGGGTACGAGGAGAGGAGGTTCTATCCGGAGGATGTGAGGAGAGCTCAGAAGGGGAGGGAGAGAGGAGACCCTGGGAGGAATGGGTTGGATGGAGTGAGATGGGATGATGAGCGGAGTAGTAGTGGGTATCATGGGGGGAGTAGCTCGAGTCGGAGGAGTAGTGGAAATGGGAGTGAGAGAGGGAGTGGGTACGGAGGGAGGTACAGGGAGGTTTGAACGGACGACGAGAGACAGGATGGAATCTTACATAACGAGCTTGCAACGAATGATGGATCACTTTCACGACTCTTTCTGGGACGCGATAACGATGGCAAGGAACGGCATAGATCGACAAGAAAGGAGTGAAAGTAGGAAGGGAAGCTTGAAGCTCAAGCTCGCGCTGGGACTCTGATTTCGACGCCAAAGAACAAGGAGAAACAAGGTCAGTAAACAAGCTTCTCAGACACCTCAAAAGATATACAACCGATGCCAGAAAGCAGAATAGGGGGGTAAAAGAATGAAGTTGCTCAGTGACCACCCCGAAGGGTAGCGTTCGAAGTTATCGTCGTCGTTCTATCCTTCCTTCCCTCCTCCTCTTCCCTTACTCTCCTTCGCACTGAAGCGAATAGAGAGCGGGGAAAAGGAAGAATATGGGTAGTGGGAAAATCAAACTATGCCTGACGTGCAAATGTCAAGGTTCATCATCGCAAAAGAGGGGAGGTTGGTGTTGTTGTTGTTGGGGGAGGAAGGAAGGGAGGTGAAGGAGGTGGTTGAGAGGCGGAGGAGGGAGGGAGGTGTGGGTGGGATGGGATGGGATGGGATGGGAGAAAGCTGGGAGGACATCGAGAGACGAGATCGAGTAAGAGGAGAGAAAGTGAGACTCACGAGTAGAGAGAAAAGAGGAGAAGATCGTGCGTGGCAGGGCGGGAAGACGAGAAAGGGAGGGAAGGAAGGAAGGGAGGAGCGAAAGCTCGAGGGCTGGGCTGAAACGTCGATTCTTTTCTCCTCTCCTCCTTCAAGGACACGAAAGGAAAACCGTGGAGACCTTGAAGCTCGGAGGCGGATAGAACTGCTGAGTGAGTCCTAGAGAAAGGGAGGAAGAAGGAGGGGGGGAGGCAGGGAGATCGGAGAAGGAAGAAGAAGAGATGCTCGAAATCTCAAACTTTGAGCTCGTTTTCGTTCGAGGCACACAGCCTTTCTTTCCCTTGCCGACGCATCCGAGTTCATCAGGTTCTTCGCTACTCCATCAGCGAGAGGCGGAAGACCTAACAGAATACGCTGACTCAAGACTTCAGTCCCTCGAAAAACTTCCAGAAGCAGGAAAGCAGTCCAGCACCACTCGCGTCGTCGTTGAACGAACGAACGCGTCCAAGCACTCCTCACTCAAAGAATCACTCCAACTCTGCGGAATCAATCAAACGTTGCTGGTCTTCGTTATCTATACTACTACGAGTCAAACTGCCTAGCTCGTCTCCCAACACGAACCCTCTCCTCCTTTACTGCTTATCAGGAACCCAAAGATCCATGAAGTCCTTGACTCCGAGAGCCTGGAAAGTCTTGAGATCCTTGGTGACTTCGAGGATCCTGGGTTTCACGAAAGAAGAAAGCCGAGACGAGGTCAGAGATTGTTCTGTTCGTTCGGTGGAGTCGACTCACTTATCTTGCCTAGCCTGCGAGAAGTGAGGTCCAATGTGTCTCTTGAACTTGGCGAGGAGGAGAGGGATACCTTCCTCTCTCTGCGAAATATAAACGACAGGAGACATTGGACGAGTCAGATCGACTTTTGCGAGCGAGGAGAATTAAAAAGAGAGAGCGAGACGCGTCCAAAAACTCACCCTTCGTCGATGTCCAACAGGGTACTCGACCTCAACCTCCTCCATGACCGTTCCATCCTTGAGAGTGATCTGAACGGCGTTTCCGATGGATCGCTTGTCGGGATCCAGGCTAAGTGAAGTCGCAGGGAAAGGAAGAAACCAGATCAGAGTCGAGTCGAACGAGAAAGGGCAAAGGGAGGGAGGGAGAGAAAGGACGAACTAATCGACTGAGAACTTCTTCTCCTCCTCGCAGTACATCTTCTCTCGGAGAGCGTCAATTCGAGGATCGGAAGCGACGTCGTCGGAGCTGGAGGAAGAGGGGTGGAAGGGTTAGGTTGAGGAGAGGAGAGAGAGGAAGAAGGAGGAGAGGAAGACGAACTAGTCTTCGCTGGTCAATCGACCGAAGATGAGAGGGACGGCGACCTGAGGGGAAGAAAGGGAGTTAGTTAAGGGAGATGAGGGAGATAAAGGAAGAGCTTAAACTTGCCATGTACTGGATCGTGTGACTGTTGGCCGAAAGAGAGAGGGACGTCAGGAAAGAGATTTCGCGGAAGGTGGGAGGGAGTCGTGCTCTGCTCACTCTCGATCAGCTAGAGAGATCAGAAGGAGAAAGAGATTCAGCGAAGAATCCAGTGAAACGAAGAGGAATCGAGGAGAAACTCACCGAAGTTAGCAAGAGGTCCGCTCTTGTCGATGATCCTGAAAGAGAAAAGGAACGAAACGAAATCGTCGCGTCGAATCAGTCGCGTCTTCCTTTTCTTCCCAACCACCTGAAGAAGCAAGCCACTCACCTGATGGCAGCCTCCTGAGTCCTGATTCTGATCTTGGCGATATCATCCGAAGTCTTCCCGATCTTCTTGAGAGCGTCGTGAAGGATGAGCGAAGCTTCGACGGCGGTCTACAGAAAACGAAACCGAACAAGGTCAGTTCGTCTCTCTCTCTCTCTCTCTCTATCTCTCTCCTCCCCCTCGAAAGCAAAATATATCAAAAGCATCCGTACGTACCTGAGCATGGAACTCGGCAGGGAACGAAATCTTGAACAAAATGTTCTCCATCACGTAGCTCGAGAACGGTCTCTGGAACTCAAACTCCTTCCCCTTGAACGTCACGTCCTTGAATCCCCAACCCTTGGCCGAAATAGCACCAGGAATGCTTCCCATTCCAAGCTCTCCCTTCTTGACCATGAGAGAGAGCCATACGGCTCGAGCGCAGGCGTCTCCTGCGGCCCAGGATTTTCGGGAAGAGGTGTTGGGAGCGTGACGGTAGGTTCGGAGAGATTGACCGTCGACGAAGACTTGGGAGAGGGTGGCGAGGGTTTGGTCGTGGGTGAGGCCTCTGTTGAGAGTAAGTGAAATGAGAAAGAAAGAAGAGGCCGAGTTAAAAGGGAGGAAGAGAGAGAGAAAAAGAAGAGGGAGAGGGGAAGAGGAGAGGAGAAGCGACGAACAAGAGCTTGCAGGAGACGGCGGTGGACGCGAGTTTGACGAGGATGACTGTGAAAACGAAACCAAGAAGGAAGTTCAGTACTTGTAGTACGTTCCACCGAAGAGAAAGCTCGAAGGAGGAGTAAAGTACGAACCGTGATCAAGTCCAACCCTGTTGAACGAGTTCATCATCGCGAACTGTCCTTGAATCTCGTGAGCCTGGATCATAGACTCGAGGATCTCCTTGACGGTGAACTCCTTGGCTCCGGAGTTGGTGAGGTAGGAAGCGATGGCGAGGATGCTAAGGGAGCAGCAGATCAAGAAGGAAGGAGGAAAGAGGATTGAGCTCGCGAGCTGGACGGACAGCGCGTCGAATAAGGAAAGTGACAAGGCGAAAGAGAACTCACGCTCCAGCAGAATCGGACGGATGTCCCCACTCGGCGGCGAGCCAGCAGTCGTTCTTGAAAAGGAAGAAAGGATCAAGAGGATGAAAGTCAGGGTCGAGAAGGGAAGAGAGATGGGCTGAGGAGGTCGTCGATCTCAGACGAGGTCTCCGTCGACTGAAGAGTGCAAGAGAGAAAGCAGCTCGAGTCGACTGTAGATACTCACGAAATCCAACCATCGAATCTACAAGGAAACGTTCAAAAAGAGATCAGCATCCGAGAGAAGGAACGAATCTCGAACGAGCTCGAACGAAACGACGGACTGACCTGCGTCCCGATGTTGAACGCTGCCTGAACAGGATCCAACTCAAACTTGGTCCCAGGAATCTTGACACCTGATCCCCCCCACCAACAGACAGAACTCTTGTCAGCAATCCTTTCTCACCAGAAAAAATCGGTCCTCTTCGTCCGTTTTCCTTTTCCCCCTTCGTCCGACCCCTCCCGACTCTCGCTCAAGCTCACACCTCCTCCCTTCCCATCTCCAAACTCACCATTCTTGCACTCCATCCCCTCCACCACGGGTCCCATAAGCCCCCTACAAGCCTCACTAACCCTCAACCCTTCCAGTCCGCACCCAATCGTATCGATGAGGCAGAGTCGTGCTGTCTCGTACGCGAGGGGAGGGAAGGAAGGTGGAGAGTGGACGTAACGTGCGATTTCTTGGATTTCTTTGTCGAAGGGAGGGCGGATGGTGGATTCTCCTTTGGCTGCGGTGGACATGGTTCGGTAGGAGAGAGAGAGGAGGGAGGTGGTGGGTTTGATGGGGAAGAGGGAGCGAGCTAGGGAGGGGGTGGGACGAAGCATGAGAAGAGGAGATGGTGGGTTGGAGGAAGATTGGCGAACGGCGAGGGAAGAGACCGAGGGACTGAGAGAGGAAGGGGGCATCAGCTGATCACAGAAGACCTACCTCGGGTTACTGACCGAGAGAATCTTCGGAGGTAGAAAAAAAAATCAAGTCGGATATTCTCGTAAGCTTTGAGCATCAAAGATAGGCTCCGGGAAGCAGAGAGAAAGTCTGCAAGCACGCCCGAAAAACAGACCTCCTCTCTCTTCTCCATCTCGTCGCGTCCGATCCTCTCTCTCCTCCAAAACGCGAGATAAGCCGATTGAAGAATAGCATATGTCGAAACGAAAAGATCCAAAGCAATAAAGAAAGCTAAGTTTCGCTCCTCGATGAGTGTGATTGTAGTAGAGTAGTACGTAGAAAGTCGTGAAGAGTCGAGAACGAGTCGAGTAAAAACCGAGATAGCCTAGCCTGTGTCTGCGTATGTATGCGAAAAAAGAGATGAAGGGGTAGAAGAAGAGAGTGAACAAAACGAAAGCATATGTAGGTGAGAAAGAACGGATCCGGGAGGAGAAAGAGAGAGAGAGCATGCGAAGCGTGGTTGATGGGTTTGGGTGCGAAGCGAAGCGGGAACAAGGGTAGCTAGCGAGGAGAAGAGGGTGGTGGTACAAAGAGTATCGAAAACCGAGAACCGAGAACGAAAACCGAGAAACTACGAGCGAGAGAGAGCGAGAGCGAGAAGAGAAACCTGTCCCTTCCTTTCCCTCCTCTCCTCTAATCCACCTCCATATCCTCCACCTCCTCCCTCCCGCCGCCTTCCCCACTCTCACTCTCCCCCGTCACTTCACTCCCACTAACTCCATCAAAGTCCCAATCCCTGTATCGATCGTACGTATAGCTGAACGCGTAATCCGTCGGCTGAACCACAAACTTGTCGAACTCGAATCCTCCCGTGAGGATGGACGTGAGGAATCCTACCGGCTCAGGAGCGAGAGCTTCCTTCCCCGAGTTGGACCTCTGAACGATGAGATGTCCGCAGATGTCGTCGGCGGTGGGACGTTCGGCTGGGTCTGCGCGCATGCAGTGGACGATGAGTTCGGAGAGAGGAGCGGAGAGAGGGGAGAGGTCGACGTCTCCAAAGTTGTTGGATCGGAGGGCGTGCCAGGGTTCGTGGTTGGCCGGGACGATGATGTTGGTTGCTGTTTCGAGGATGAGGAGACCGAGACTGAAAGGGAAGAAGGAAAAGAAGGAAGTCAGCGAAGGAAGGAAGAAAATAAAAGGGACACGTCGACTCACCTGAAGATATCCGCCGGTTTCCCAAAACTGCCCATCATCGTCTCGAGCGCCATATAATCCCTATCTCCCTCCCTCTCCCATCCCTTCTCCGTCGATCCAGGGATCGCATCTCCTCCCAACCCAGCGCCTCTCAGAATCGTCGCCGAATCCACTCGAGGACATCGCGTCGAGAGACCGAAGTCTCCGATCTTGAGGACTCCAGCGGTGGTGATGAAGATGTTGGCGGGTTTGAGATCGAGGTGAATGATATCGTGAGAGTGGATGTGGGCGACTCCCTGGAAAGCATAACCGAGAAAGGAAGAGGTCAGCGAGTGAAAGAAGGAGAGGAGAGGAAAGAAAGACAAAGGGAGAAAGACTCACCTCGCTGAGTTCGCGAATAATCTTCCAAACCCTCCCTTCATCCAACCTCTCCACGACCCTCCCGTACTCCTCCAGGAAGAAAGCCAAGTTCCCCAGCTCGCAAAGCTCCATCTGAATGAACAACTGATGACTCTGCTCCCACGCGTCCACGAAAGCGATCACGTTCGGGTGAGGTTTGGGCGTCGACAGAGCTCGAAGGATGTCGACTTCTTCGAGGTGACGGAGACTGAACGAATGAGAAGGAGAAAAGATCTAAGTCAGTGAAAGTTTGAGAGAGAGAGAGAGAGAGAGAACGAAAGAGAAAGAGAGCACGACTCACCGATCCTTGACTCCCTCAAACACTCCCTTGGTCCTCTTCACCGCATAAATCACTCCATCCTCGCGATCCCTAACCTTCCAAACCTCACTAAAGGCCCCCTTCCCCAACGCCTCCATCGGCGCAAACCTCGTATCGTAGATATCCTCGTCCTCGTTATTGCTCGCTCTCGGAAGAGGATGAGAGCTTCGGTGGTGAAGTCGACGGGACGGAGCGGGAGGCATGGGAGAGAAGTTGGGGAGGGAGAGACGAGATGCGAGGTGGGGTGGGGAGGAGGAAGGAGTGGTTTGGTTGGCGTATTGATTGGTGGTGTGGGTGGATTCGTAGGTGTGGGAGAGGGTTGAAGAGAGGGAGGAGTTGGCGGAGAGGGAGGGGAGTCGACGCGGCGCGTGGGTTGGGGAGGTTTGGGAGTTGGGGAGTTGACGAGCTAGAGAGGCGGAAGAAAGGCAGAAGCTAGTCAGCAGTCTGGTAGAGAGAGAGCGAGAAGAAGAAAGAAGAAGTCAAACTCACTTCTCGAAAGCCCATCGTTCCCTCTCCTCGTCGGAGTCATATCAACTCCACTCCCACTCTCACTCTCACTACCATCCCCTCCACCTCCCCAACCCATATTCCCAACTCCACTACTCGTCCTCCTAAGCATGTTCATCCTCCCAGGAGCCGTCTTCTCCACCCCGCTCGGTCCAGCACTCTCTCCTCCTCGTCCAAACCCAGGACTCGATCCCTGCATCATCTTCCCCTTCCTCAAAATCGTAGGCGACTCTGCTTCCGGAGGAGGCGACGACGATCCGGAGTGGTTCTCGGGTGAGGATTGGGTGACTCGGACTTGGAAGGAGTTGGCGGGTTTGAAGGTTGGGATGAGGGATCTCGAGGATGAGGAGAGGTGAGAGGGTTTGGAGGAGGAAGGTCGGTGGGACATGGAGAGAACGTTGTTGTTGGCCGACGACGACAAGGACGAAGAAGCGTGACTGGGTTGACGAGGAGTCGGAGCCGAAGGACCCGAAGGCGACGACGATCCAGCTCCAGGTCGAATCGAAGTGGAAAGAGGATGAGGTTGGTGGTGTTCGATTCCTCTTCCCGCTCCAACCATCTTCCCTCCTCCCGCCGCGAACGCACTCCTCTTCACCGGCGTATCAGGCATTACCTTCGCTCCAACCGTACTCTGCTGAATAGCCACCGCGTTCTTCAACGCCTCTGCCACATCCGCTCCGAGGAACTCGAACGCACTCGTCGACGCGACAGGTCCTCCTCCCATCCCTCCTCCTCCTCCAACAGCCGGCCAACCACTCTGATGATCTGGATCCTCACACCCAGGCGTAACAAGCTCGTCACCATCCATCCTCTGTCCCGAGAAGAGCGAGGAAGAGATGTTGAGATGAGGGAGGGAGAACTTGGACGAAGAAAGAGAAGGATGTTGTTGACCGTGAACGGGCGAGTCGATCATGGCGTTGTCGTGCTCGAGAGCGATCCCTGAATCCCTAGGCTTGAACTTTCGACCGAGAGCCGACTTGGTCGCGAACGCTGCTGCGAGAGGTTTGGCGTTCATGATGGCTTCGTGACCTTTGAAGGAAGCTGGAGCGGATCGATTGAGGGACGGGTCGGATTTCGAGTTGGCTTGGTTTGGAGGACGATGGGAGGTCGAGTGATTGACGGAGAGGTGGGAGAGGGAGGTGGATTGTTGAAGCGGAGGTTGGGAGGAAGTAGGGACGGCTGAGAGTCCTGATTTGTGACCGCTCGAGCGAGAGATGTGTTGAGAGGACGAGGTACCGACGTTGAACGGGCTCTCCTCGCTCGAGGGCGTTCGACGATGAAGAGGACCCTTCCCGCTGCTGTTCGACGAAGCTTGCGAGCTGTTGAGAAGGGAGCTTCTCCTCGACCGACTTGGAGGTCTGAACGAGGCCGACGAGGAAGGACCGTCCCTGAGGTTGAGGTTGTCGAGACTGACTGCCTTCTTGGAAGAGAGGAGGTGGGACGCGGAGGAGGAGGCTGAGCCGGGTTGATTGGAGGAGACGGAGAGGAACGTTGGAGGTGGAGGAGCGGTGTTGGGATGCATAGAGTCATAACGGAGGGTCCTGGGAGCAAAAGGAGATGCTGCTGAGGGAGAAGCGAGGAAGACAGAGGAGGTGGTCGTCTTCAACGGTCGGTGTTGATCGTTCGAGTTGAAGCTCAACGGAGCGAGGAAGTTGTTGTCCGAACGAGGTCTCGAGGGTCCAGCCGTCGAGGAGTTGAGATCCTGCTCCGTAAGTGCTCGTTGGTGTCCTCCAAAGGTAGGGAACGAGAGTGGTTTGAGTGTTGAAGAGGAAGTGAACTCATCCTCGCTCTCCACTTCAGCTGCTCCTCCTCCTCCGCTCATCCCAGCAAACAAGCCCAACCCTTCCCTCGATCGACTCCCTCCTTCGTCCATCCCTGCCGAGAACATATCCCCGTCGAAAGCCAGAGATTTGGAGTTTCTCATCCTGTCTCCGGCGATGTTGGAAGCGGGTCTCTTTCCCTTTCCGAGAGCTCGACCCAAGCTTCGCGAGTGGGAGAGCTGAGCTTTGAGTTTGATGGGCGAGTCCTCGTACGAGAAGTTGGGCGTCGTCGTCGTCGGTGCTGGGTTGGTGTGACGGAGGGAGGAGGAAGCTGTGATTGCTGAGGTGGATGGGAAGGAGAGGGAGGAGGAGTTGGAGGAAGTGTTGTTTGGGTTGAGAGGGAGGGAGGAAGGGAGGGCGAAGAGCATTTGTTTGGGAGAAGGAGACCATCCTTCCCCGGTGGGACTCTCCTCGACCTGATGGGATCCCTTGGTTCCTGGTGAGGATGCACTCATGAGAGAATCCATCCTCGGTGCTCGGGAGCGAGTGGCTGATCCTTGTTGAGAGGTCGAGCCGAGAGGTGAGTCCATCGTGGCATCCTCGTCGACGACTCCCCTCATCTCCGAGTCCTCCTCCCTGGCTAGCATGTATGCGCTTGAACTTGACATGGGTGGCGATCCTCCGTACCAGGTTGTTGCTCTTCGATGAGGGGAAGCTGAAGGAGGAGCGGGTCTTGTGGATTCGCCTCTTCTCGAGAAGGAAGCGTGCGTGGGCGTGTGTTGTTGGTGGTGGGAGGATTGCGAAGAAGGAGAGACGAAAGGGTCGAAGTGGGAAGTAGGGAGATGAGCCTTGGTGGGGGTGGACGCATACATCGTGCTCATATCCTCAGCCGGGAGGTCGCGCGCGCTGTTCTGGAGCTCGGAGGGAGGGAGGGAGGGAGGGGGGAGAGAGAGCGATCAAAGGGGAGGGACGGAGGGAGGAGGGAAGGGAAGGAGAAGGAACGGAGGGCTGGGTTCGTTTCGGTGGGTGGTTCGTTGATTGAAGAAGGGAAAAGGGGAGGAGGGGAGTACAGAGCGAAGGGAGGGCGGACGGAAGGAGGGGTTGGGCGAAGAGGTGGATGTTGAGGGGGGGAAAGAGGGTTCAGAGGGGAAGGGTTCGAGCCACAGACGCGATCTGCAGTGAACTTCCTTTCTTTTTTCCCGAGCGTCCACAGAAGGCAAAGTATCCAAACAAAGTCCTCTCACAAAGTCAGCAGATGCAAATTTTCATTCTTCTTGTCAGTCCCTCAGAGTTGAAGAGGAAGCTCGTTCAACATCGTCCAAAAACTGCGAGGGGAGGCGGGTTGGGTGAGATAGAAATCCTTCTCACTGGCCTTGAAAAGCACGCTCGATTCTATAGTCTGAATCAATGGGCGCCCGGGAGCGTCTACTTCTCGCTACGTGGAACCAACGTCGTTCGCTTGGAAACGTTTCAGAAGGTGAGAGAACAACAAAGATGGGAAGAGAGCCGACAAGGAAACAAAAGAAAAACAGTCGAGCTCAGTCGACGTGGAACGCGTCGAGCCTCCCCTCGTCGATCGCCCTCGCACGTCCTGTCTGTCTCTTAGAGCTTCAACAGCAACACCATCTCATACCTCGTTACAGGCTAAAGTCTGAAGTGCATACATACGCTGATAAACGAAAGGGATCGAAATGAAAACGCGTCGTCTGCCTTCCCAGCTCGCTCTCGATCCCGTTCACTTCTTCCCCTTCCCCTTCTTGGCTCCCACCGACCTCGGAACGAACGCGAGCGAGGCAGACGCGAGGGAAGAGGTGAGACTGTCCATCATGGGATCGTCTTGGACCTCGTTGTTCTTCGCGTCCTGGGGAAGATGAGGCGGAGTTTGTCGATTCGAGGGTGTGGGAGGAGGGCAGGACGCGTCGAGTTGGGAAGGAGGAGGAGTAGATGAGGAAGTCGAGGGGTTGTGAAGAAGAGGAGGAGAGAAGGGAAGTCGAGTGGTGTGAGCGGTGGGAGAGGAGGAGAGGGAGCGAGCTCGTTGAGCTTGGGCTTGAGGGGAGTTGGGATCGTAGTCAGGTCGAAGAAGCGACGCGGCTGGGCCTTGAGATCTGAGGAGAGGTCCGATCTAAGAGCATAAATAGATCAAGGTCAGTATCGAGCTGAAATAAGTATCAACTGAAGTATCGGCTCACTCCTTCTTTGACGACGGCGAAGAAGTAGGACGAAGGGAAACCATGCGCGTCGATCAGATGAAGCCTTCTTCCCTTGACGTTATGGAACTTCTTGGAGCAGGCTGAGGTGGGGAGGTAGCACTCGTACTGATTGGAAAATATGAGTAAATCAGCGATCAGCGAGGTGAATCTGGAGACATAGAGAGGCAAAGGAAGAAAGACGAACGATTCGTTCACCTCTCGCCTCCCTTTCCGCGAGAAGAGGGTTGTGGAGCTCATTCTGATGCTGAATTGGAGCGAAAACAACGGTTAGATCGATCTGCGTCTACACTCCGTTATTGTACGAGTGAAAAAGAGAGAGATCGAGCTTACCAGATCCATCAACCTCTGCTCAGGAAAGATGGCACCACATCGTCGAGCTCGACCTTTCCCCTTCTCTCCTCCTCTTCCTCCTCCTCCTTCTTCTGCTGCTCCTCCTCGGCCCTCGACCTCAGCGTCACACATGAGCGCGTGGATCTTCCCATAGTGAGCCTCAGCTTCTTGAGCCGTCGAGAAAGTGGCTGGATGAGAGGAGCATGTCGGAGGGAGGGAGCAGGTGAAGGAAGGGGAGGAGGAGGATGGGAGGCGAGTAAGTTTGGATGCTGGTGGAGAGGGCGAGCGACTTTGTATGCTTCTTGAAGCAGATGCTGAGGATGAGGAAGAGGACGATGCCGAGGAGATTGAACGAGGTCTCTTGGACGACATTTGAGTCCGTCGTGAGGGTTGGACGGATCCTAAAAGGCGAGGTTGGTTCGACGGAAGTTCGGATCGTAACGACCACCATTTCTTCAGCCATGTCAACTCCTCCAGCCGCTCAGCTCATGGCCGACCACGTTCTCACCCAGCTCGCTGCTCATAGGGAGAAGCATGCTCCAAGCGGATATATACCTCCTCTCTTTGTTGGAGTGCAAGGAAGCCAAGGATGTGGTAGAGCTCAACTTTCCTCCTCCTCCCTCCCCATCCCTTTCTCTCGCCTCAAGGCGGAGGCGAGCTCACCTCTTTCCCTCCTTCCTCCCCATCCATTTCTCCCTCGTCTTCCTCGTCCGTCCGCTTTGCCCATAGCTGATTCTTCTCCTTCTTTATATCTCCCTCTCTACTCTCTTCCCTCCCAGGCAAAACCTACCTCACCAACCACCTCACCTCCCTCCTTTCCTCGCCTCCCAACTCCCTCTCCCTCGCCGTCTTCTCAACCGACGACCTCTACCTCCCCCACGCCGCTCTCGCCACCGTCGCTTCTACCCACCCAGAGAACAAGATGCTGCAAGGACGAGGTCTCCCAGGAACCCACGACCTTCCTCTCGGTCGACAGATCCTCAACACCCTCCTCTCCAAAGGAGGTCGCTCAACTTCAGCTGCTCCCCTCACCCCCGAACAGCTCGACCCAACTCCAGGATCTCAGCCCGCTCCCTTGGTCTACCTCCCTTCGTTCTGGAAGGACCTGTTCGACGGAGAAGGAGATCGAGCGCCCGAATCGTCTTGGAACCCCGTTCACGGTCCCGTCGACGTTGTGATTCTCGAAGGGTGGTCGCTTGGATTCAAGCCTTTGGAGGAGAAGGCTTTGGTTAGGAAGTACGCTATCGCGAGAGCGGAGGCTTCGGTCAGGGGAGCTGGGGTGGATATGGACGATGGGGAGGAGGCGGAGGATGTGATGAAGGTGGATAAGGAGGCAGAAGGAGAGGACGAAGAGTACGCGCCTCCTGCGTTCTTGAAGCAGGAGCTGGAGTCGCTGGTGGAGGTGAACACGTTCTTGGGAGAGTATGTGGAGAGCTGGTATGGCTTCTTCGAGGTCTTCATTCAGGTGAGTCTCGAGTTGAAGGCCAGGCGAGAGAGATGGACGAGGGGTCGAAGATTCATCGATTTCTTATTGAACACCCTTCCTCTCTGCACCGCTTACGTTATCACCCTCATAGATCGTCCCACCAGCGCTCTCGTCTATCTACAGGTGGAGAACCCAGCAGGAGCACCACCGTTTGTTCTGCTTCTCTTCGCTTCTCGCGTCGTCGTCTTCTCCTCACTCACGCGTCGCTCTACCTCTCCTTTCCTTTTCCTTTGCATCCTCGCAGTTCAATCCACTACCGAAAGCCAGTGCATGACAGACGAGCAGGTTATCAACTTCGTCGACCGCTACATGCCCGCCTACGAGCTCTTCCTCGAGGGAGTCAGAAGTCCCGACGCGCGGTGGCACGGGAAGGGTTTGGCGATTCAGCTGGGAGAGGAGAGGGAGATCGTCGGAACGAGCAAGTTCTAGAGGTGATTAAGAGCGCATAGATAGAGTTGAATGTGTCTTTATGTCGTGGGTTTATCTTCTTTCTCGTCCGCTGGTGGGGCAAGAAAAAGCAAATGCGTTTTCGAAACCAGAGCTTCTTTCGCTAGTCAAAAGAAAGTATCGCGGTGCAAAAAAAGCGAGCATACCAAGATCGAAAGCTGATATCGTTAGGTACAGATCAAGAAACGCAAAAAGTTCGACTACGAGAGACGACAGCACGCTGAATCAATCCCGCCTCGTTTCCTCTCCTCCCCAGACCCTCATTGAGAGACCTGCTCGATCCTTCCATCTTCCCATCGAATCGTCACAGATCCATCCTGAGATTTCGACCCAGAACAAACCCAGAACTCGAGTCAGCGGAGCAGCCTCTCAACGAGTCGAAAGGAGATTGAGAAGCGCGAGGAGAAAGGAGGAAGGAAAGAGACGCACCTCGTTTCCGAAGTAAGCAGCCTTGGCCATTCCAACGAAGAGCCCAACCTCCATCACACCTGTGAGGAGCTTGATTTGGGGGAGGAGCTGCCGAACAAAGAGAACGAGGAAGAGGGTGAGTCGAAGGGAAGATGCGACGAGAAGGGATGAGATCGGAGGGAAAGGAAGAGATTCCGGGACGGACCTTCTCAACGTTGCTCATCTGAGACGGAGGGAAGACAGCATCGATCACGAATCCTCCGTTGTCGGTCACAACGGGACCTGCGAGCGGAGGAAGTACAAAGGAGGGAGAGGGTTGAGCAAGGCGACGCGAAGAGATGAGAGCGATGTGGAAAGCTATAGAGAGAGAGTTCGAGGAACGGTACTCACCAGCCTTCATCTTACCCATTCGAAGACCAGCCTGCGTAGCTCCGAGCTTCTTGATCGAGAGGAGGAGAGGAGAGTAGGCGAAAGGAGCGACTTCGATGGGAACTCCTTGCTTCCACTGGACCAACGGAAAGATCGAAGTTCAGTTTCGACTCAGGAAAACATTGAACCAAGATACAAAGGAAGATACGGACAGTAGTACCAAGGACCTTCGAGTTCTTTCGGAAATCGGCGACGATGATCCAACTGGATGAAGCGAACGACGAACGACGAACGGAAAAGAGAGTGAGTGGGAGTCCTCCGAGCTGAGGAGCAGAGAGACGTCTATACTCACGTCTCAGCAGCCTCCGCAAGAACCTTCTCCCTAAGCTGACAAGCTCCTCCTCCCTTGATGGAGTTCAACGCGTCGTCGACCCTGGAAAAGAAGGAAACCGAACGCGACCGTTAGCTCCTTGGCGAGCACTCCTCCTTCGCCGCGAGACCCTTCAGGTATATCTAAACAGGATGTTAGGATCTGCTCACTCATCAGCACCATCGATGGTCACGTCGATTCGAGGGAACTGATCAATATCTCCCAGCTGGAGGCCGGCCGAGAGAATGAGCTCTTTCGACTGGAAGCCTGCGACGAACGAGACGAAAAAACCCAGCCAATCCAAACCGAAGTTTCAGTCGTTCTACTAAAGAGTGCCCGCGTTCCGAATCGAGCCGGAGGGATGCCGATGAGGGGTAGGAGGGAGGGAGGAGAGACGAAACGGACCTGTGGGGAGGAAGACTCGTTCAGCGTTGGCTTCCTGTCCCTGAGCCTTGATAGCCTCGACGACGTAGATGACCGTCGAGCCGGATCCGATACCGATGATCTGAGTCCCAGAAGAAGGAAGGAAGAGAGTCAGCTGAGGAATTGAAGAATGGACGGGTGGGAGTGTTCGAGCTACGCCGTTGGCGAAGGGAAGGTCAAGGTCAGGCTGATGGGAGAGCTGGATCTCGACGGGAAGGACGAAAAGTTTCGCCCTTCCTCACTCTGTAAGATCCAGAGAACATTCCTGGCCTTCCTACCAGGTAGATGGAGCCATAAGCGGGAGGGAACGAACCTTGTGCTCCTTCTTGATGTGGTTGCTCACGGCAGCGTAGGCTGCTAGACGTTTGGCAGCTTCAATGGGAGCGAGGAGAGGAGTAGAAGAGGGGAGAGCGGGTTCGCTCGAGACGGGAGCCTGTGGAGATCAGGCGCAACTGGAAGTCAGCTGGAGTTAAGGTGCTTCAGAGACGGGAAGAGAAGGCGAAGCCGAGGGAGGGAAGGGAGGGAGGACGTCGAGCTCGTCGGACTGACTTTGGAGGTTGCTCCTGGAGCAGGGGAGACGACCGACGCACGGGTGGGAGTGGTGAGATCGGACGAGGAAGGCATAACGGACATGTCGAAAAGTGTGCTGGTGGTTGGAAAGAAAAGGGAAAGAAGGAACGGGAAAGCTCAATCCCGTTTCGGTTCGGAAAAGAGAGCGAGCTCAGCCTTTTTGGTTTCCTCGTTCTACCCATCATCTTGACCCTCAACAGACTCGACCAACCATGCTGACAAAAGTCAAGATCCAGGAGAGGTCTTCTACGCTCGCTTTGATGCTCGGCGTCGCAGACGAAGGAAATCCCATCCACTTCACCGCTCTCGCGACTTTGAAGGGGTACCCCTCTAAGAAAGTCGCGTTGGCCGTGAGTACTTTGTTCTAGAAGCCAAGCTCGTGAGGACCAAATGAAGGCTGACTGATGCTGTCTCTGTTTGCGTATGATCCGACAGCTCAACTGTCTCGAGGATGGAAGCACTCGGAAGGAAGATCGAGAGCTCGTCCTCGTTCGTTCAAATTCCTTCTCTCTCTCTTTCCTCTCGACACCCTGTCTTCGCCCCCCTCCGTTTGCTTAAACGGGATCTGATGTGCTTTCCTACCCCTCTTACAGAACCACTTCGCCGCTCACTATCTTCCGAATCTCCTCGAAGCCTTCAAACTCTGCAAAACTCAAATCGGCTTCCCCTGGACTCAACTTCTCGTCCTCCTCCTCCCTTCGCCTTATGTCCTCAAACACTTCAAAAAGGATAGATCGGAGCTCGAAGAACTTCTCGTCTTTGTAGCCGAGAGACTGGTGTTGGTAGACCAGCGAGAGCTGAAGACGTTTAGGCGAGTGGGAGTCGATATGGACGAAGGCAACGCCGGCTCCTTTTGCTTGATCGCTCGCAAGTTTTGCGACGTGAGTTCTCTTCTGGGACATAGATATAAAACTGACCTCATCCTACCATCTACTCTTCTCCAGACCGTCGGGGAGATTCAGGGAAATTTAGACGTTCGTTCTTCGCCCCGCTTCAAACCACTCGTCTCGCTTCCTTTCAGATCCTCGCTCTGACTGACCTTCGCTCTACTATTTCGGTTCTTTCATTCAGCGGAACGAAAAGGATCTTCTCTACCTCATCGGCATCTTCAACCACCTCGCTCTTCTCTTCGTTCGATTCTTCACGCCAGGGTTCCTCGCCAAACCAAGTCGCAAGGTCATCCCGGAACCTACCCTCACTCTCTCAAGACTAGCACGAGGATGAGCGTCCCTCGGCTCTCTTTGAATCTAGTGCTCAATGATCTAACCAATTTCACTTTCCAAATCCTCAGGCGTGGAAGCATTGGTGAGTGATCGCGTCGACTTCCCTTCCCTCCCCTCTACTTTCCTTCCTCTCGTGTTTCCTCCTCGCCTATACGCCGAGCTCACTCCTTCCCGTCATCGCATTCATTGGTCTGTCATCTAGGTGCGCTCACCACCACGGAGGTCGGTCTCTCTCTCTCTCTCCCTCCACGCTTTCGTCTCCTCAGCGCTTCTCTCTTCGAACCAACTCGTTCTTTTCTCTCTTTCTTCCCTCCTCCTCTCAGATTACATTACAGGAATGGGCTTCTACGCCAACGAAGAGCCCAAACCTCAGTCCAACGTTATCGCTGCTCGATGGGGTGATCACATGGGAGCCTTGTACGTTTTCCTTTCTTCTCTTCTCTCCACCTCGCTCCCCTCCTCGCCCTTCCCCGTCTCTCGCCCGCCCATCGCTCGATCTCTCTAGCGATCTAGATCACACTGTTTATCACTCCCTGCGTCCCCTCTTTCGATTCTCTGCAGCGATTCAACCTGCGTCTTCCTCGAATCCATCAGGAAAGGTGGTCGACTCGTCCCTCCTCCCATCTCTCTCGAAAACGGGACGAAGTTCCAGAGTCCGAACGAGAAGCAAATGAGGGATACGTGCGAAGTCGCGTTGCGAGGTGTGAGTGGGAGTGGGCCTTGTGCTAGATCGTCGTCGTTGCAGACGTGCGCGAAGGTGAGTTGGAATGACGAGAGAACAACAGAGGAGGCACACGCGTCAAGATCTGGACTCACCAATGATTTGATCTTTGACTTGTAGTGCAAATCCGTTGCATACTGTGGAAAGGTACGTCAATCTCATCAACTTCTGGCTTGGTAGTTCCAGATTGAGAGTCGAGGAGTCCGTTGCTGATCACGTGCGTCGTCTCCTCCCACAGACCATCAAGCGGCCGATTGGAATCGACACAAGCTCTCTTGCTTTAGGGATGTGGATCCATGAAGTCTTCAAACAATTTTTTGTCGCGAGGACCGTCGTCTGACCAATACTTCTGCTCGCTTAAAGACTTGGAAAACGATGGCAAACGAAGACGGAAGACAAGCGCGCGTTTCTACCTGAATCCCTCGCATTCCGCAACTACTATTGGCACCAGCTCTATCGCTTGCAAGTTCGACATCCAGGGAAGATTGGAAGTCGTACTCATCGTGAAAAGAGAAACCAAAGCAAGTTACGTCGCTTTCAAGACCTCAGCCCTCTTCCTCTCTCCTTTCTTCATCAACAACCACGTCGCCGCCTCGGATTCCAACACAGCCAAATCAAGCTCTCTCTCAACCCAGCCGGCACATCCTCTGCACGTATGATCGATACTTCCGCCTATCTGGTCCTTGAACGTCGTCTTCCATCGGTTCTCCTCCCACTTCCCGCAGAAGTAGCACCCAGCTCGACCCTCGGGGCATCCAGGTAACTTTTCTCCAACTCTGTAACCGGTACCCGAGGAGGAAGCGAGGGCGAGAGAGGAAGGAGAGGAAGCGTCGGCGTTGTTCGTGTGTGTGTTGAAGAGAGGATTCTGAGCGAGCTGGCGCAGGGCATTGGCTCTGATGTCGAGGGAGGAAGATCCTGTAGGTATGATATGAGGTTCGGATGCTTGTCAGTTGGTTGTTGATGACTTCGAAAAGAAGGAGAAGGAGGAAACTCAGTGACTCACGATGAGCTGCAGGCTGACCGTTCCTTTCTGCGACGATGGAGGAGCTTCGACGATCTCCGTTGACTGATGAGGTAGATGATCTGGTATAAGGACGAGAGCAATTTAGTTCAGCTCCAGTCTGAAGGGTCAAGGTAGCTCTCGAAAGGAAGAAAAGCTGGAAAGAGCAACGTACCCGTTTTCGTTCGCGACGACGCGTCCGTTTCCGTTCTCTGCGATCTTTGGCTTCTTGTTGGAATCCGAAGGGGACCTGAGAGGATCCCCACGTCAGTATGCAGCTTTTTGGATCGGCTTTCTACCTTGTCGCTCGGGCGAGAGGAAGTCGAAGAGAGGAACTCACCCAGCGTCGGCGTCTCCTGAGGGAGATCGTTTGGCGGCACCGTTGTTCTGTCGAGCTTCTGAGGAGGGAGTCCGAGAACTGAAATCGAAGAGGAGGACGAGGAAACTGTTCAGAATCTACCTTCTGAGACGGTACGAGCCATAAGAGGGTTTTCTTACCTCCTCGTTCCATCGTCCTCGGGCTGCATCTCTCGTTCAGCTCCAACAACTCCTCCTACAGCATCCCCTCGAGTGAGCCAGCCCTGCTCACTCCTCCCGACGACTCGACGAGCTTGTAGGCATCTTCCGACACTCTAGTCTGGTTATGGACACATTGAAAGAACCACTCGAAGTTGACGACCTTGAGAGTGGGCTTGAGATCGAGAAGGTAAGCTTGGAGGAGGAGGTTTCGTCGAAGGTGGAGAGCGTCCGAGTCGAGGACGGCGTGGGTGGCATCTTTGGCTGCTTTTACGAGGGTGAGGGATGGGTTGGAGTGCTGATAGGGTAAGGCGAATGGAGAGGTGCAAAAATACCTAAGAAATTTTGAAGATGTAAGGTCTAGCGTCGTATTCGATCTGGAGAGAGAAAGATGGACTCGTGAGCCGCTAGCTTGGTGGTCAAGATGTAGACGATGTATCAAGCTAACCTGGAGAGAGAAAGCTGTAGAAGTATAGAGAGAGAATATAAGTACACGACTGATGAAGAGAAGGAGAGTAGAAGATGAACGAACAAGGACTCGTGAGACGCTAGCTTGGTGGTCAAGATGTAGACGAGAGTAAGGAAGGAGGAGAGAGAAGCGAAAAGGTTAAGGGAATATAAGGCTGTGTGCAGAGAGAGCGAGCGAGAGTAAACGAGAGAAGCGAGCTAAACAACCTATTCTACTATAGAAAAGAAAGAAAGAGATACGCAAATCTTCACAGAAGTGAGCAGACGGAGAAGAGAGGAAGGGAGTGAAGAAGAGGAGGGAGGAGCGGAGGAGTTGAGCTTGAAGCTCACCTTGACCCAAGAAGCCACGATTTCGCTGACCTTGAAATCTTCGTCCAGGAAGAGAGCGATCCCGGCAGTCCGGGGTCTCGCTGGCTGCTTTCCGTTCGCGAGAGAAGAGAAGAGGCCATGGAGAAGAGGGAAGGGAGGGAGGAGGGAAGGAGGTCGAAGAAGAGATGGAAGTTGGAGGAGACAAGAGGAGAAGACGGAACGAAGTTTTGAAGCAATCTCCTTTCTGACTTTTGTAGAGACCCTTCGCGACGACTCAGCTCGTCCACTCAGAATGATTTCTCTCCTCCAGACAAACCTTCCTTCTCTTCTTCGACAACAGCTCGAAACCCGTGGTGTTCCATGAAGCGAGCGCGACGCGTTCATGAGCTGAAACTCCGCTCTCCCCCTCGCCTTCAGCGAAGACTCCAAGCCGACTCCTTTTCGATTTCAGGCTTTCACTCCAGCACTCCCTTTCCTCTCTCCCCTGCCTCCAACCACATCAACCTCCCTCTTTCCTCCTCTCTCTCTGCTTCTCTTTCGCTTCGACGATGGCCTCCTCCGATCCCTCTCTTCCTACTTCGACTTCCTTCCTCGCTCAACGATACGCATGGGGAAAAAACTATCTTCTGTTCTTCGACGAGTCTTCTCCCAAGGCTCTGAGGATTCGAAAAGAGCATCAGGTGAGAGAAGCTTCTTCTTTTCCCTCTCGTTCTAAATCTCCATCTCTACACCGTTCTCATCCCTTCCCACCCTTCTCTGCATCTAAATCCTATAGAACGTCCTCGAAGCAGCCAATCTAGCAGACAACACTACCGACGACGTCGCTTTGGCGACGCACCTCATCATCGACATGTCCATCGACGCTCGCGAGTTCCACGACCCTCTCCCTGCTCATCTCGTCGTCTCGCTCGACTGGTTCCTCGATTCGGCTCAAGGAGGAGCAGCCATGCCGGTGGAGGAGTACGCGGTAGACTTCGAGACGGAAGAAGAGGAGGAAGAAGAGGAGGAGGGAAAGTGAGTTTCATGTCGTCCTCCGCTCCCTCTTGCTCTTTCGCCGCCCTCTCTGTCTTCGTGATGCTGACTCCAGATGCTCGGAAACATCATCTAGCCACCAAAAGCTCTCGGGAAACTCTTCGGAAGATGGCATCCTCTCAGATGACGATGTGTGAGTCTTTTTAGGCTTTCTTGAGGCTTTCTTGTTCGACAGCTCCCTTCTGATATCTCTTCGAGCTATAACACTTCTCTGCTCCTCTCTCTATATCCATCGACACTCTCAGTGAATATGTCAGGTTACACTCGGCTCGCCAGTGAGTTGCGCTTCATTCTCTCCGTTCGTTTCCTTTTCATTTCGCCAGCGGCGTCGCGTCGTGCTCACCCAACTCGCTGTCTCCCACTCTCCAACCTTAGACCTCCCTACTCTCCCAACGAGATCCAAGATCTCATGAAGCTCCTCGAGGCAAGCAATACCAAGGCAGAGGCGTGCAGATAGTTTCATGCGAAGGTTCGTTGAACTCTTCCTTTCTCTCTTTAGAAGTCTATCCCCGCCTCATCTTCTTTCAGAACCTCCATCTGACTCTCAAACCTCACACTCATCTTTCATAAGTACCCCGAAATATTGGTCAAGGGAGCGAAGAGGTTCTGCAGTCGCCACCTCGGCTCAAGGTGGAACTCTCAGAAACAACAAAGCGGCATCGCTCCTTCTTCTTTTTGGACCGCGGACGAGGAATCCCATCTTACTCGACTTCTGGCTAGAAGGGAACCTGTTGAATCTCTGACGGAGGTGTTTGATACTTTCGCAGCGGAAGTGAGTCCTTATCTCTTCTTCAGCCTCGTGCTTCGCGTCGTTTTGATCCTCACGCGGTTTTTATTTCGCACGCAAACCCTCTCACAGAGCAAGATCAGATCGTCCAACGCTGCGAGGATAAAATATCTGAATCACAAGCCTCGCTTCGACCTCGCTGTCGCGTCCTACAAGAAGGCCGAGTCATCGTCGTCCAGGAAACAACAAAAGAAGAGAACTCCACGCGACTCTTCAAGCGACGAGGACGAGATCGACCAGCCACGACGACCCTCGTAAGTCGTCGAAGATGGGATTCAGATCGATACTGCCATGGCTACCTCGATGAGACCCTCAGTCAGATCTCACGTCGGTTCCTCCTCTTCCTCTCTCAACGTGTCGTCTTCGTCGTCGTCGGATCCTCAACCCTCCAAATGACCAAGGAACCCTTCCTCCACCTTCGACGCCCTCCGATCTTCCCCAGGACCTTCCAACTCTCACCATCAATTATCTCCTCTCTCCTCCTACCTCTCAACTCCTTCCATCTCACCCAACGTCGACTTCCAAACTTCATCCCTCCACTCCCGCTCTCCCTTCTCCTCCTCCCACCAACTCTCCTCCTCCTCGTCCTCCTCCTCCTCCTCCGCCAAACTCATCCCTCCCCAAGTTCACCTCGTCTCGAATCCACTCCTTCTCACCGGAACCAAACCCGCGAACTGCTCGGCCGACGATGACTGGTGCTGGATTTGCGCGTCCACCGAGTCGACCGCATGGTACGACTCGTCCTTCGCTTGGCTCGATCCTCAAGACGCGACGAAGAAGATCGTCAAGAAGGATCTGGAGATCTGTGAAGGATGCTTTGGTTGGAAAAAGGGGATCCGGGCGATGGGGTACGAAACGGGAGAGGGAGACGAGAGTTTGGTTTGGGAGACGAGGCAGTTGGAGAGGAGAGGGGAGGGATTGAGAGCTGCTAGGTTCCCGGGGATGATTGTTGGATGAGAGAATAGGAGATCAGCTGGTGGGCAGGTGCTGGGTAGCTTGAGATCGAGAAGGGAGTGGAAGGCGGGAGGAGGGGACGCGACGCGTTTTCGATTCGATTTTTGTATGATCGGTTGGGATCGGGTTACTTTTATCTCCTCTGAGGGTAGTCTGTAGTCGTTTAATTGGTTTATCTTTAACCTTCTAACCTCTTGCAGTAGCGATATGTCCATCTTCTTTCTCGTTCGAATACAAAGGAGACGCGTCTCAACTCTCAGTCGCCGTTCTCGACTCTCCTTGCCGCGGAAGTACTGAAACACGAGACAGAGAAGGCATGGTCCTGAACAAGCTGAAACCTAAAATATCTCAAGTACTACAAGAAGTCCGAAGCCGTCTTCCTCCCTCCATGACCTCCACCGCTCGTCGTCGGCGCGGCGACAGCCACCTTCTTCTCAACCCAAACATCCTCCTCTTCCACCTCCTTCTCCTTCTCCACCGGTTTAACCTTCTTCCGACTCTCTTCAACCTCCCCATCAGCCTTCTCCTCCCTCCTCCTCTTCCTCTCAGCCTCCCTCTTCCGACTCCTCTCCTCCTTCTCTGCTGCATCTTCCCTCTCCTCATCCTCCTCATCCCCCTCTTCGAACGAGATCAAAGCCTTCTTCGACTTCTTCGATTTCTTCGACTTGTCCTTGTCCTTCTTGGGTTTCGAGGAAGTCGAGGTCGAAGTGGAAAGGGAGGAGTCGTCCTCGTCGCGAGCGGATTTGGAGAGGAAGGTTGGTCGGAAGGAGGTTGGATCGAGGGAGGAGGAGAGAGCGGAAGGAGGTGGAGGGGGTGGTGGGAGATTGGAGGGAGGAGGAGGTCGAGGAGTTGAAGTGGTTGAAGAGGAAGGGAGAGGGAAAGTGGATGGTTTGATGGACGCGTCGAGCATGACGGAATCCTCCTCCTCCTCGTCCTCGTCCTCATCGGAAGACTCGTCGTCCGAAGCGAAGATAGCCTTGAAGATGTCCATAGAAGGTCGATCCGTTGGTGCTTCTCCTTCCTCCTCCTCTCCATCAACCGCCGTCGTCGCCGTCTCTACGACCTCCTCCTTCTCGCTCGAAGCCGCCGAAAGAGGAACGACGTGGACGAACTTCGACTGCCAGGCGTTCGGATCCACGACGGGTTTGAGACTCGAGCTGTTGGCTTGAGCGAACGCTCCCACGTCGTCGGCGCTGGTCGGTCCCTCAGGATGAGGATCCTGGACTCTGAACCTCTTGCAGAGGAGCTTGACGGGGAAGAAGTCTTTGACCGTCCTCGTCAAAGGACCGTACATCCCCATCCTAGCTGCCTGCTGCATCGGCGTCTCGTTCTCTGGAATCCTAGGCTTCAACCTTTCCAACCTCTCCTCCTCGGCTTCCCTCTCCTTCGCAGCTATCCTCTCGGCTCTCTCCTTGGGATCGAGGACGAACAGTCCAGCCTTGGTCGTTTGAGTGTCTCCTCCTGCTGCTGCCGTTGTAGCTGATGTGAACCGATTCGACATCGACGCGCTCATGGGTCGGAAGATCTGAGCTGCCGCTTGGAAGTCGGTGAGCTCGCGAAGGAGGGAGGATTGGGTTTGGCCGGGGAGGATAGTGCTGAGGATGGAGGTGGGATCGGTGTGGGTGGCTTGGGAGGTGAGGTAGGCTCGGTAGCGAGCTTGACGAGCTGGGTTGTCACCGAAGGGCATGAAGCCATGGAGAGCTCCGTTCGCGGTGGGAGCGTCGACGGTTGGGACGACGAAGGTTAGAGGAGGTGGTGGTGGAGGAGGAGCGTTGGAAGCTGAAGTAGAGGTGGAGGATGAAGATGATCTGGGAACTGTGAGGGATGCTATCCGCTCTCGATCCTTGGCTGACATGAAGTCGAAGATGGATTTGGCTGAGGCTTTGACGGGCGGTTCCGAGGACGCGATGACGACCGAAGGAGGTTCCATCTCGAGCTGTGGCCTTTTCTCACCCAGAAGAGCTCCTCGCTGGAGAGAACAAAAAAAAAAGGAAAAGAAGACTCATCAGCCGACTGGAATTCTTCTCGGAAAGGAGAGGGAAGAAAGAACTCACTTGATCAGACGACATCGCCTGCCTTCGTCTCCAAGCTTCATCTCCATCGATGATCTCCCTCCCTTTCCCCTTCAAGTCCGCCATCGTGATCGACGAAGTTAAATCCCACTTCTTTCCTCGGTTCCAGATCCTCGAAGGACGAGGCTCCCATCCTTGAGGGACCTCGGGAGGAGCGAACCATCGATCGACCTGGACGGGATCCGACGCGACGGTGAATCCTCGAACGACCGGTCGACCGTCGTGCCAGGTTGAAGTGGAAGCAGTCGCGTTGGTAGTGGTGGGCTAAGAAAGATAAGAGAGAAAGTATGATCAGCTCGAGCGATGGTGAAAATATGCAGACAGAGAACGGACGAACCTTGAGAGGAGCTCGTCGCGACGAAGAACCCATCTGAAGAACGTCCTCCTCGTCGTCCTGATGGAAAGCGAAACGACCTGGTCCCGAAGATATGCTGGCAGCCGTTGACGATGTTCCATACACGTCTGCATCGTCCTCGTCGGCGTCTTCGATCCCGTAGCCGAAGCCTGGAAGATCACAAGAAGAAGCAACAATCAGCTCCAGTTTCGTTCTCTTCGGGTCGAGGACGAAAGAAGGCTCACCAGTCGAGTTAACACCTCCAGATCCACCAGTCTCCCCTCCTTCAGAATCCTTCCCTCCCTGACCTCTCTCCAACCCAGCTCCTCGAACCCAACCCAATCCCTCGCTTCCGTCTTTGGGAGGGTAGACTCTTAACGGCGTATCCCTCGGAGCGAACAGATGCTTCTTCGCCTCGTCGTCGTCTCCCCCCTCAGCCTCATCCTCAGCGTCGTCTCCGTCGGTCTTCTTCTTCTTCTTCGGGACGACTCGGTCGTAAAGGGACGCCTTGGAGTCCTGAAGCTTGAGAGCTCGAGCGGTGATTCGAGGACCGATTCCTTGACCTGGTCGCCAACCGAGTTTGGTGAGGAGTTTGGAACCGATCCCAGAGGTGGAGGGAGTGACGAGATCGGAGAGGAAGTCGGGGAGATTACTGTATTCAGTCATGAAGAATACACGAAGAAGAAGAGGACAAGAGATGATGAGCTCAACGAAACGAGAGGCTGGAGGGAAGAACGACGGACGAACCTCTCCTCAGTTCCAGCTTTCCCCTTTCCCTTCCTTCCTTCAACCCCAAAGCCCTCCTTAGTCTCCAGCTTCTGTTCCTCCTTCATAGCTGCCAAATCCTCTTCGTCCATGAAATCCTCTGGTTTCTGAGCTGTCTGAGCTCGTTGAGTTCGAGAGGAGACGAAAGTGGAAGGAGTCCACCCTTCTTTCGAGCCGACAGAGTTGTAGTATCCAGCTGAGAATCCTCCAGTGAAAGCTCCATGAAGACGACGACGTCCTTGATCGTCTTTGACCTAGGGATAACGAAGATAAGGAGAGAGAGGAGTCAGCGATGTGGTCAAAGCGAGAAGGGAAGGAAGGAGTCGAGTTGAGTTGAGCTCCAGCTTCGAACGTACTCACCTCTTGTTTCCAAAGAGGGACGAATTCTCCATCGTCCTTCTTGGTGTTGGCGAGAGGTGGTAGCGGTGTTCCGATCTGAGGAAAGAAAGAAAGAGAGCAAGCAGGAGGAACGAGAAGGGAGGTTTGGTGAGCTTCGGAGATTGAAGGCGGAGAAGGAATGGAAGGACTGACCTGACAGAAGGATTCATTCATGTTTGACGAAGGCTGGACATCATCCAGCTTCCTCTTGAGACGACTGGTCATTCCGGTGAGGAAAGAAGGGAGAGAAGGGGAAAGGGACGGTGTCGTTGTCGTCGCTGAGGGCGAACTTCGAGCTCGTCGAGATCTCCTTCCTTCCTTTTCGAGGACGGCCACCCAATCTTTCGGGAGAAAACTTTCCCTTTTTTTTGCCTCCTCGAAGTCGATACGGTTTCCCACTCCTCGCTCTCCCCCTAAAGTAAGTATATCATTGAAGCTCGGCCACCGAATTTCTCCTTCTCTTTCTCTCGCAACCTTCCTGTGAAGCATCCTCCGACCTCCTCTCCTTCCCGACTCGTCTCGTCGTCCATTTCTCGGACGAGCAAGTTCAAAAGTAGATAGCCCCCCCCCCCAAAAAAAAGCTCTAATATGGCTTATGCAAGTCGGCGAGAAAGTGAAGAAAAGAAAGAAGAAATGATTGATGGGACATGGGAAGAGGAGAGAAAAGAGCAGACGCAGCTGGGACGCGTCTCTCAACAGACGAACGACGAAAGAGACAGACAAGGGGATGGATCTATGTGCGAAGCGAGAAGTAGATAGCGAAGGGGTCTATAGTGAAGATTAAAGAGAAGCAAGAAGAGGATAGAGGTGAGAAGAGAGAGAGAGGAAAGCGAGCGAGCGAGCAAAGGAAAGAAAAGCCAAAACGAGTCCCAGAAAGACGAACGAGAAACGACTCAGCCTCGCTAGCAGCTATCCATCCTCCAAACACAACTACGACCAAACATCCAACAACAACCTCGACCTCGTCTTCAAGTTCTTCACCTCCTCCACTCCTTCCACCTCTGCCTTCCCTCCCTTCGCCTCCGCCAACATGGCCGCCAACTTCCCTTCCACATCCTTACTCATATTCCTCCCATCCCCACAAACATAAACACTCCCCCTCTTCTCCAAAATCAACTTGGCCACCTCCTTCCTCTGCTCCCAAAGCAAATCCTGCACGTAGATCTTTGACCCGTCTGGTTTCCTAGGACCGGACCGAGACAGAGCGACGAAGATCTTGAATTTGCCTTTCAGTTCTGCTTCGTAGGCTGGCCATTCGGAGGAGTAGAGGAAGTCGGATTGGTCTCGGGATCCGTAGAAGAGGTACATGGGTGCCCAGTCGTCGAGAGCGTTGGGTCCGTTCTTTTCGATTGAGCGACGGGCGAGAGCGACTCGTTCTTGGACGAAACCTCGGAAGGGGGCGACTCCCTGTTGGGAGAGAAGGGGGAAGAAGGAAGAAGGAGAGAAGGGAAAGAGGAGGAGAGGTGGTCAGCGAGGGGTTTTTTCTCGAAGAAAAGGGGAGGGAGAGTCGTCGAGGAAGTGAGAAGAGAGTGGACGCGACGAAGAGAGGTTTCGACGCGACGAAGAGAAGTCTCCACGAAGGAAGAAAACGAGCACCGTACTCACAGTTCCAGGTCCGATCATAATCACAGGAATCTTGGGCGAAGTAGGCAGTCTGAACGTCGACCTCCTCACGTGAACGGGCACCTTGAACATCTTGTCGTTCCTATAAATCCCCCTCGGTCCCTCCAGCGCATACGTCGGCGCCGTCACATGTCCCGGCAAATCCTTCGCGACGTCCTCCTCCTCCGGAGCGACTTCTCCGTTCGAAGCCATCATGATGTTGAGGAGGTAGTTGGTTCCCAATCCGAACACCCATTTGGAAGGTCGAACCTTGGACGCAGGCTCCGACTGGTATCGAAGGACGACAGCTGTGACGTGGATGGAGGTAGGGTGGAGTTTCGGGGAGGAGGAGATGGAGTAGAAACGGGGTTGGAGACGAGGGATGTCGGAGATGATTCGATCAAAGGGGATGGTCCAGATGGTGGTGTTGGAAGGGGTGGGAGGGAGGGTGGTGTCGTTTCCAGCTGCGATTTGGAGAACCTCGGCGAGTCGAAGATGACCGTTGACGACCTCGTCGTGGTAGACTTCCTTGTCCGTTCCGAGTCGAGTGAGACGAGCCTTGATTTCCTCCGAGGGAGCGTACTGAGCGAGGAGGGAGAGAGTCTGACGAGACGCGACGGCCGAGATATCGAGGTAGTGACGGAAGACGGCGTCGTAGGTGGTAGGAGTAGGGAAGGGGACCTTGGCGAGAGTAGGATCGAGGGAAACGACGTTGAAGACGGTGTGTCGCTTGTCTCCCTCAGCGAGTCCGAGAACCGAAAGGATTCGTTCGACCTCGACGTCCGAGTTGCTGGGCCAGAGAGCGACGTGATCTCCATGCTGGTACGAGATTCCCGATCCGGTGATGTCGAACTCGAGATGAACGCAGTTCCTCTCTCCTGACGAGAAGAGTTCCCTGGTAGCGAGGACGGGGGAAGGGAAAGGGTTCTTCGCGTCGTGGATTCCCTTCGTTCCAAGAAGAGCTCGAGACGAGAGTTCTCCTCTGAAGACCTTCTCCGATGGGTAGGTGATGGTTTCGGTGACGACGAAGTCGGGCGACTCTCCTACTCCTCCTTCCTCGAGTCCGAGAGCGGTGGCGAGCTCGGGGAACATGATGTCCTTCCACTCGAGGTAATCCTCCTCCATCGACTTGTCGTCGTCTCCTTCTCCGACGACCGAGATCCTCTTGGCTCCGAGGGCGGTGAGACGAGCGTCGACCTTTCGACCGATGATGTTGTAGTGCTCGTAGCTGCAGCGAAGGAAAGAAGGGGAAGATGGAGAGGAAGGAAAGGAAAGACAAAAAAGGTCAGCTCGAGCTCATTCTCTTCTCTTTCCTTCTCCTCCTCCCTCCCAGCACCACCACAAACCCAAACCTCGTACTCACGTCCTATTCCCCAACCCAAAAACCACATACTTCAACCCCTCCAACCCCTCCCCATTCGAAAACTCGGGCGTCTCCTCCTCCAACAACTCCATAAACTGAACCGCGTTATCCGTCGGCTCTCCCTCTCCATACGTCGCCATCACAAACACAACGGCGCACTCCTCCGGGACCTGATCGAGTTTGTCGAAATCGTACTCCTCGATGTCGCATACGAGGGAAGAGACTCCGAACCTGGACTTGATCTCTTTGGCGATTCGAGTAGCGTACTCCTCTGCCGTTCCAGTTTGAGATCCGTAGAAGACGGCGAGTCGTTTTTTCTGCAGGAAAGGAAGAACCAAGGGGATTGTTAGTGAACGAGGCTCTCAGAGCGAGATGGCAAAGAAGAAGAAGAACGATTTTGAGAGGATCGAGCGAGGGGGGAAGAAATCGGGCTGGAAGAAGCAGGAAGGAAAGGAAAGTCGTTCGAGCTTCAGGAGGAGAGGAGACGAGAGTTTAAAAGAGCTCCTCCGTCCGTTCCGAAGGAAAAAAATCCCTCGATCTCAACATGATAGGGAAGAACTCCCTCCCTAGTATCCGTTCCCCTTTGAGACATTCTTCAAAAGAAAAGCGATCTCCCTCCAACCTCGCCACGTCACTTTTGGGACCTCTTTCCTCTCCTCCTCCCTCCTCTCCTCCCTTCAAACCTCCCTTGACCCTCCAACATCAGAACGAAAAGAAAACAAAAACTCACCCCATCCTTCATCTTAGCCACAAAATCCCTCGGATCCCCTTGATACTTTTTCGTTCCATTCGCGTTCAGTTTCGATCCTCCTCCTCCTCCTCCGTTCGCTGCTGCTCCTGCTAAAGTTGAGGTTGAGGTGGAGGGGACTTTAGGTCCTAGGATCTTATCCTTGTAGAGGTAGAGAACGGCTAAGAGACCTCCCATGGCTAAGATGGCCAGGTCCGAGGTGGAAACCATGGAAACAAACGAGGAGGGGAAAGGAAGGAAGGAGGGAAGGGAAGGGAGGGTGAGGGTTGAGGTCAACTGAATCTTCGAAAAAGGAGGAGCGCGTCGAAAGACAGAGGGCTGGAAAAATGGGTTTGGTTTCGATTTTCTTTGGAGTTCGTACATGGATAGTTTGTCTCTGTGATTTTTTTTTGGAGTCGTTGAGGATTTTCTTCTTCTTCGCGTCGAAAGAGAGCAGGCGAAACGAGCCAGGAATCGACGACCTCTGTCTCTCTCTCTCTCTCCTTTGCTCGCCTCCCTTGACCTCGTCTCGCCGTTCACGTCGCTGAAGGAGTACGTATGCATATACTCCATCGATACACAATGCGTTAAAGCAAACAAAGCCATTTTCCTACAAGCATCTTCAACCCCCCGTTCTTCGTCGACGGCGTGGCCGTTTCCTCCTTCTCGAGAGATCCAGACCTTCACGAAGGAGTCGATCTAATCGGTCTTGGCTTTCTTCTCAGCCTAAAAGAGTACGTAAAGTAAAGCACGAAAGTGTAAGGGAAAACGAGAGTCAGCTCAGCGATCGACTTCCCTCCCCATCGATCCGACGACTCTCGTCTTTGTTCGACGCGACCCTCTTCTCTTCTTTTCTCTCCTCCCGCCCTTCCCTTCCTCACCATCCGACCTCAACCCAGCCCAGCCCGATCTCCTCTCTCCAACCCCACAAAGTCACCAAAAGAAAGAAAGGATCCACTCACCGGCACAACAGCTCCAAACTTCTCTGCCCTCTTCCTCTTCTTCTCCTCCTCCACGGGATCCACCTCCTTCTTGGGAGCCGCCGCGACGCGCACGACGGAAGCAGCAGCAGCCGCGACCGTCGTGGGTTTGGTAGGGACGACGGCCTTGGTTGATTTGGGACCGGGAGGGAGGACGGCTGTGGCTTTTCGGGGGACGGTGGGTTCGGATTTCTCGACGTAGGGCTGCAGGGAGAGAGGGAAGAAGAGAGTTAGTTTTGGAGCTTGAAGAGGTGTGATTTGCCAAGAGCAAAGCGAGGTCGGTGGTAAGGTAAAGGTGAGGATGGTGGTGTGGAAGATAGATGTCGAAAAGAGACGTGACGAGAAAGAAGGAGAAGGAGGAAAGAAACCGAGCTCACCACTCCGAATCGGGCAGCTCGAGCCTTCTTCTTCTCAATATCAGCAGCCGAAGCAGCGGCCTTCTCCTCAGCCGTAAGGACCGGAGCAGCAGGCGCGGCGGGAGCAGGAGCAGCAGCCTCATCCGGTGTAGGAGCTGGAGGAGCTGGGATGGCAGCGGGAGGAGCGGAGGTGGAGGGCTGCATCGAGACGGGAGGGAAGGAGAGGAAGGGAACAAGAAACGGGTGAGCTCGAGAGACGAAAGCAAGTCAAGCCACGAAAGGAAAGTAAACTGGAGAGCTTAGACTCACCTCAACAACAGCAGGAGACTCCTCGAGCTTCTTGTCTACGGCGGCGAGAGACGGCGTCGCAGGTGCGATGGGAGCGGCGGGAGCTGGAGGAGGGGGAGGAGGAGCAGCTGCTGAGTCGGTTTCGTCGGCGTTCCAGTCGAAGTCTTGGGGAGGGGCGAGCTAGAGACGGAGATTGAAGAGGAGGAGTTAGCTGAATGTTGTTGGGAATTGGAGGAAGGGCGGATGGGAGGTGTTTGGCGGCAAGGAAGGGAAGGGAGGTCGAAGGTGGTGACCGACAAGGAGTCTCGTTAAGCTTCCATCCGGAGATGAGGAGCTCTTCGAGGTAGCCAGAGTGAAAGATGGTGTATTCTAGCATCTGAGGAGATGGGTCGACATAGATGAACTCAATCTCTAGGATGGAGGAGGGAAGGAGGGGATCGTCCAGCTCGCTTCTCCTCCTCCCTCCCTTCCTTCCCTCCCTGCATCCTCTCACCCTCTTCTACGCCGGCAAACAAAAGCTTAAGATCCGTTACTCACAAGAGGGTCGAAGTCATCTCCAGCAGTAGCGGCAGCGACCTCTGCAGGAGCTGCGGCGAGGATCCTAGCGATCAACTCCTCCTTCTTTCCGACGGTGGAAAGCGAGAGCTCTGTGAGCTTCTCCTTGAGCTCGCTCACTTTGAGAGATTTACTGAAGAGAGGACACAACGAAAGAAGAGAGTCGAGAGTCAGCTTCTGTACCTGAAAGAGAGGTGGTGGGGAAGCTACTTACAGTTGAGACTCAGAGAAGGACATGATGAGAAGGGAAGATGGTGGATGCGAGGAGAACTCGAGTTCGTCGCGTGGAGAGGTGGGTCTGGTTGCGAAGGGGCTGATGAGCGCCGCATACATCTCGATTTTCTGCCTCCAGAGAAGGGTTTGTTCGAAGTGAAAGGAGGAAGAAATGGGAAATGAGCTCAGCCTCGACCTGGTCGGTGAAAAATCGTGAAGGCACGGATACGTCGAGAAGAAGGACGAAGAGTCAGTCAAGTCGAAGAAACAACCTTGAGAAACGGCAAAATTGAGCTGGTCTGAAGCAGGAAAGGAGGGGTTGGAACCGTTGGCGAGCTCGGGGTGGTTCTGAGCTCAGGTTCTCACCGTCTTAGCAGTCGAGCAAGGGAGCGAATCAGAGAGCGCGACGGAAAGATCTACAACGACCTCAACAAAGCTTCTCGACATCGTTTTTGACCTGGTTTTCGCGAGAGTTCAGAAGGAGCAGGCTGGGGGAGGAAAAGAGCTTCTCACCACCATGTGGATCTGGCTGCGGTGCAGAAATCCACGATCTTTATCCGATTCGGTTTTATCAGCTCACCTTTCCTCTCCTCTCCTCCTCCTCCCGACTCCTTCCTTCTCTCCCAACTCCCTCCCCATCTTCCCTTCTTCTTCGTGGATCTCGAGGACTTTTTTCACTTATCGATCCTCCACCCCCCGAAGCCTCCCCTTGCTCTCCTCCCGCCTGTTCAGGCGTGCCAGCAAAGCTTCCATCGGGTTTTCCATCCCGAGAATCCTTCGCTTGAAAACTCCTACCCGAGCGAGTGCGAAAACTCTCTTTCCTCTCGCCCCTCCAACCACCATCACCTTCCAAACTACACATCCAGCTACCTACACCCCCTCTCTTCGCCAAGATCACTTCCTTTTACCAAAATCCTTCGACGATCATGTCGCACCAACTCCACTCTCCGTACTCCTTCTCGCCTCCTCCTCAAGATGCCTCCTCCCTCCTCAACCAGCAGATGGACCCTTCCTACTTCCCCCAGTCCATCCCCCAGTACTACCAGTCCCCTACAGACCCGACGGATTCATCCTCTTCGTCTAAGAACCTGCCGATGAACTACGGTCTTCAGTCGAACCAGGGAGGTCCCTTCGGAGGAGGAGCGTTCGACTCGACGGCGTCGTCCCCCTTGCCCTTCCCGATGTCTGGCTCGTCGAACGGGATGAACAACGGAGGATACAACATGTTGGGAGGAGATGGGATGCCTTTCGATGGGTCGGGTATGATGGGTATGGGGGGAGGAGGAGTGGGAGGAAACAGTGGAGCTTCAGCCTACCATCAGCTTCAACTTCAGCAGCTCCATCAGCAGCAACAACTTCGACTTCAACAGCACCAAATCCAGCAGCAGCAGCAGCAATACAACCAGTCTTCCTCTTCTCACCCTTCTCCTTCCATCAACGGCCTCCCTCACCACCACCTTCAACAACAGCATCTCTCAGGATCAAACTCTCCCATCGACTCGCCGTTCCAGTACCATAATCTCATCATCAACAAGCCTCCCTCCCCTCCCTTTCCTCCTTCCCTCTCCCGACCGTCTTCCAGCCACTCGCTGCCCCATCACCAACTCGCCCAACCTTCCTTCCTCTCCTCCACCAACAAAGGAAAAGCCCGAGCTGCTCCTCCCCTTCCTCCTCCCTCCGTCCATCGCACGACTCACAACCCAACCTCGTCCCACGCCTTCCACCACTCCCTCTCCCCTTCCTCCTCCACCAACAACAACAACCAAGCCAACAAGCCCTCCTCCACCTTCGATCCCTCTTCCGACGACGACGACGACGAAGGAGACGAGCAGGACCAGGAGGGTCGCCGAAGGATCGCGAAGGACCAGCCATCGCGTCGGGACTCGACGGCTCCTCCAGAGTTGAGAACGATCCCCATCGAGGAACAGGATCAGGAACCTCTCTACGTCAACGCGAAACAGTATGCCAGGATCTTGAAGAGGAGGCAGCAGAGGCATCGATTGGAGCAGCTGGGAAGAGTCGCGAGGGAGAGGAAGGTGAGTCTTCTCGTCTCTCTTCCATCTCTTCGTTGCATGCACGCGTCCGTTCGTTCTCGTACTGACTCTACACTTCTGTTTCCCTTTTTTGTTTTCCTCACCTTGCTTCCAGCCATACCTCCACGAATCTCGCCACGCTCACGCTCTTCGACGACCGAGAGGAAAGGGAGGACGATTCTTGGTTCGTCGTCCATCTTCTCATCGCTCGCCCATTCCTTCCAAACGCGCCTTTCTCTTCTCTCTCTTCACTCACTGACTCTTTTCATTCTCTCTTCCTCTCCATCACTCTTCCCTCGAACAGACAGCAGAAGAAATCGCCGCCCTTCCACCTCCCGATCCCGCTCTCCTCGCCCTCGCCACCGAATCCTCCGCTTCCACTTCCACTCCTTCCTCCTCCTCAGCACCAGCGCTACTCAAGCCCAAAGCTCCCACCGCCGCTGCTGCAAAGAGGAAATCCACCGTCGCTGCTTTCCCGCCTCGCAAGAACCCTGTCGGCGCTGGATCGAAGAAGGCAGGAGGAGCCGCGAAGAGGAGGAAGAAGAAGAACGCTTCGTCTGAGGAGGAGAGTAGTAGCGAGAGTAGTAGTGAGGAGGAGAGTGATGAGGAGTAGGGTTCGCTTTGCTTCTGGTTCGGTTCGAAGGAGAGAGAGGGAAGGAGGGTTGCGTCGAAACGAAACGAACAGGAGAACGCGACGATGAGTAAATAGTTCGATAATCCCTAGACACACTACTGTATTATTTGTAGCAACATACTTAACTAAAGAACGTCCTTTATGTACTCATTTTCCTGCTCTTGGTCTTCGAGTGTGCGGCCCTTGGGAAGGAGAGAAAGAGAGAGCAAGTCGTCGGTGAGAATGCGACTTGGTACTCTCCGTATCTCAATTTTGCTTCAACTACTAATCGAACGGAGGATGGTATCAAAGCTGGGATGCATCTTGTACCTTTTCTCCAAAATGCCCTGGTACTGCCCTCGCGATCGTTCGATGTCAATTTCTCAACGCTCTTGCTTTTTTTGGAGGATGTAGGCCTACGATTCGAACAGACGACATTTTTTTAAACATTGTGTGGGGTAAACTTGAGCATAATAGAAACTTACTGGCCGATTTGTGGGACCCAGAGTGAAGTTCTTTGGTGGAAACAACGCGACGGAAGTCGACGACGTCGCGACCGAAACCGATGCTTGGTCCTCCTTCCCCTTCACCTTTCTTCCCTGCTCCATGATTCCCTCTCTCTTCCTCGAGGATTGTCCCACTCGAATGCAACCTTTCATATCACCTCAGCTCGAAGCCAACGCGTCCGGGATCCATATCCCCGACGCGTCTCGTCAACGAAAACGAAACCGAGCGCGTTTCGTTACTGACATGTGCATTTCGTAGAGATGATAAGAGGCCAAGAGCGAGGATGATAAACTAAACGAGCGACGAGGGTATAGCAAGGAGAACGAAGCACGAAAGCAAAAGGAAGGTGGGCTAGAAAATCAAAACAATCGACGGAAAGAACGAACCGGACGCGCGTCAAATCGAGATAAGGATGAAACGAGGCTGAAACGGAAAGCACGAGCAGAGCACACCAGATAAACAGTCCCAAGCTCAGTTCTCCTGAGCTTCTATATATCCATACGAAAGAGAAGCGTTCCAAATCAAGCCTTCATGAGCGCCTGGGCATACCCTCGACTGCCACTCCCTCCTTCGTTGATGAGCTCGACCTCTTCCTCTTCCTCGCGTCCGGACACGACCGTCGTTCCGTCCCCACCCTCACCGATGAGCTCCCATTCATCTTCTTCCTCTCCAACTTGAGATTCAGACCGAGGAGGGGAGAAGGCGTTGGTTGGCGGGGAGGAGGTCGGGGGAGGGAAGTCGGAGAGAACGTGGGTTGTTGGGAGGGAGGGGAGAAGAACGTAGTCGAGCGCGAGGGCTGAGTTGTTGACTGCAAAGAGAACGAAAGGGCATTTGATGGAGAGTGAGCTTCGAGGGAGAAACATGGAGCGCTGGGAGGGAGAGAGAGATGGAGGAGGGTTGGGGAATGCGGGACGGAACCATCGAGGACGAAGAGGGAAGGACGAGGAGGAAGAGAGGGAGGAGGAAGCTCACCTCGCATCTTCCTTGCGCTGCCTACGAGCCCGCCCAGGTCCAGCTCCAATGCTCTCCTAGTAGTAGCCTCCCCATCCACCACCGTCTCTGGAACAGCTTCGCTCGTCGTCCAACCAGCCTTTTCATCTTCAGTGGCTTCCTTCACGACCCTTCGGAGGAGGTGAGCCGGCGCGATTCGAGTTCGCTTCTGAGTCGTGAAAGCTTGAGGCTTGGAGGATTTGATGGGTCGAGCGATAGGGTAGGGCATGTTGAAAGGAGGTGATTCGGAAGATGGGTGATGGAGGTGGTGGTGGGGGCGTTGTGGGAATTGAGGCGAAAGGAGAGGGAGGGTCAGGCCTCTTCGAAAGAAGCCTGCGGCGGTTCTCGGATGGGCACGTCGAACCACAACCGATAAGGAGCTGCTTTCGTGGTAGAAGATTGCTAGGTGAGGATAAAGACGTTATAATTGAGTAGAAGACCAAAGGGCGTAGGGGCGTATGCAAAAGAAAATGGAGAGATGCGAAAGAAGAGGCGAAGGACGAGATGGAAGAGAAACATGATTCTTAAGCCGAAGCCTTGAGGACCTCCCCGACGCTGGGAGCAAGCTCTCCAGTAAGGTTGAACATCTTATGAATGGGCTTTCCAGCTTTGATTCGGGCGGCGTTCAGGTAGTCGTCGAACATCTGGAAGGAAGGAGAGTAGTCAGCGAACAAGCTCTCGCTCCGATTCGTGTTCTATTCGTCCGAGACGCGTTGTTGAAAGAGGAGGGATAGACTCACCTCCATGGTGTCGAGAGGTCCTCCAGCAGACTCAGGGTGAAACTGGACTCCCCAAACCTGCTTTCCGGACTCAGGAGTCGAGATGATACCCTCGACGGAGGAGTCTGCGAGCGGGAAGGAAGGAGCAAAGAGAGGAGAGGTCAGCTTCGAGCTTTCGAGAAAACGAAAGCGGGAGAGGAACGAACCGTTGCAGTTGATGAACCAGGGAGCGTATCCCTCAGGGAACTCCTCGGAGAGAACGGTGGCGTACTGATGGTTTTGCGACTGGAGGAAGAGGAAGAGAAGCCGACGCGTCAGAATCGATTCTTGATCGCCTAGATCTTAGGGCAGACGTCGGAGGACTTACGGTGATGTAAACTCGTCCGGCCTTGGTGGTACCGGAGGTGGCGAGAGCGAGAACGGGCTGGTTGTGACCTCGGTCTGGAAGGAAGGAAGGGAAAGACAAGGTCAGCTTTCGCAATTCGCGTGAGAAGATGGCAAGAAGGGACGAGGCAAACTCACTTCCGAACTCCATTCGGAAAGTCTCACATCCGACGGCGAGAGAGATCTGCGGAGAAGAGTAGAAGGGAAGGTCAGCGTTCGAGTTCGAGGTTGAGGTCGCTCGACTTCTAGACGTTTCCGCTGATCTCTCTGCTTCGAGAAGCTTGATCGACTTGTCGAATACTCACGATTTGGCTTCCCATGCAGACTGGAGGTGAAAGGTGCGAAGAGAGTCAGCGAAGAGCTCATCTCCAAGTTGAACGCGAATCTCAGTGGAAAAGACTCACCTCCGAAGACGGGCTTGTCGGCAGTGTTGATGTACTTTCCGACCTCCTTAGCGACCTCCATGATAGACTTGGGATCACCGGGTCCGTTGGTGAGGAAGAGTCCGTCGAACTGAGACGAGAAACGAGAAGGGAAAGGTCAGAACGAGACGAAGGGAAGGAAAACTCGACGAGCTCTCGCGAGGGTTCAAGAAGATAGAAGACTCACCTTGTCCTGCACGGAGTTGATATCGTAGTTCCAGGGGAGAACAGTGAGCTTGGCTCCTCGCTTGACGAGCGACCTGAGGATGTTGGCCTTGGTTCCGAAGTCGAGGACTGCGATGTGGACGTCTCCCTCCGGGTTGAGAACGTAAGGCTCGGTGGTGGAGGCCTTCGCGATCAGGTTCTCCTTGCTAGGATCCCAGTAGTCTCCAACAGCAGGGCTTCCCTTCGCGACCTCCTCCACTCCGACAGCGATCCTTCCGAGAGTGGTTCCCTGATCCCTGAGGAGGGTGGTGACGGCTCGAGTGTCGATTCCGCTGATTCCAGGGACTCCGTGTCGGTCGCACCACTCGTGGAGAGACTCGATGGCGAGGTAGTGGGAGTGCTTGAGGGCGACGTCGGTGACGATGACTCCTGAGCACTGGATACCGGTGGACTCCATCTGGGGGATTCCAGGCATCGAAGGGAGAGGCTCGTTGGAGGGAACACCGTAGTTTCCGATGAGAGGAGAGGTGAAGACGAGGATTTGGCCGAGGTAGGAAGGATCGGTCATAGACTCGCAGTCTGTGAAAGTAAGAGGTGGAGGAGGAGAGAGGAAGAAGGAGACGAGGAAGGGAGGAGGGAGAAAGGAAAGAAAGTGAAAAAGGTCAGCTTCGAGATAAGGCCCTCCATCTCGTTCTCCTTCCTTCCTTTCCAGCCCCCTCCCTCGCTACAAAGCTCTCGTACTCACAAGAGGTGATACTAGTCGAGAAGACAGTCTCTCCCCAGACGCTGTTCTTGCTTCCGAAGCTGGTTCCAGTGAAGGACTGTCCGGACTTGAGGTGAAGGGTCGCAGGGATGGTTTGGGGAAGAGTCGCCGCGGCTGTCGCGAGGCATCGTCGCAAGGAGGAGGTGGGGACGATGGAAGACCTGGCCATTCGGAGGGTGGAAGGGTTGAAGAGGAAGGACGACATGATGGTAGTAGTGGTGATGGTGGTTTGAAGGTTAAAAAGGGGCGGGTAGATTGGGAAAGTGGTTCAAGGCCTGGGTTGGATTTGATCCGAGATGTACTGAAGGAAGGAAAGAGGGAAAAGAAAGAGAGGTGAGCTCTTAGTCTCTTTGAAGGGAGTATAGGGAGGAGCACTCACGTCTTCTGATATGTTCTCAGAGAAGGCTGCAAGCATGCAAAGGCGACTCGAGGCGCAAAAGGATGGAAGGGGAGGGGAGGGAAGGAGGAGGAAGGGGAGCTCGAAGCTGGTTCTTTTTGGATGGGGTCTGCTGGAGAGATAAGAAAAAAGAGTGAGCTCTAGTCCGAGAGAGAGGGCAGGGGTATAGGCCGGAGGGGGAGCTCGGACTCACGAAGAAGAAGGGGTTGGTGTAGAGAGACTGATCTGGTTAGGGAAAGGGCGAGGGGAAGCTGAAAAAAACGACCTGAAGGTGGCGATCGAGTCACTCAAACTCTCACCACGGCGAAAGGAAAAATTGCCCGCTTTCAGTTGATATTCTACTTCGACAGCCTACTCCTCATCATTCTGTAAGGTTGCTGCTTCAACTTTTCTCTCCTGAGGGTCGGAGAAGCTCACTGAAAGCACCGACGCGTCTTGACGACCGCCCAATTCGCTCGAGCAAAGTTCAGTTCCTCTTCGACTCATAATTCGACTACTGAGGGACGTGTTTTTCGGCGATAGACCATTTTTGATACAGCGAGCTTCAATTATGCCGGCTAATTTTATATTGTTTGTTGGGAGGATCGTCGTCGAAAGGCGAAGGAAAGAGCTCAGCTCAGTGGTCGTCCCCAACTCTCACCTTCTCCTTCTTTCCCTCCTCCTTCTTTCTTTCCGTTCGGACCCCACCTCTTCCCCACCCCTCCCTTTTCACCCCCGTCTTACTATCCAACTAGTGCATGTCCGCACCCACCCCCGTCACAGGCAACACTAAGCCCTCCCTCACTGGAGTTCGAATCAAACAGAGAAAAGGTAAGCAGCCTCCTTCCTTGCCCTCCTTTCCGTTGCAGCGGGAGATTTACCAGCGGAGGAAGTGAAAGCTGCAGGTAGCGCTTTGCCGTCGCCGCTCTATACATGAGAGTGGGAGGTCGAGGAGGTCGAGGAACGAGGGAACGAAGGGAGGGACGCCCCCAGCAAACCTCTTCGACTCGAGCTGACTCTCTCTCTCCTCTTGCCCTGACCTTGTTCTCTACCAGGTGTGGCGAAAGCTACCGCCAAGTTTGAGCCTGAAGGTAAGTCCTAGGTCTCCACTTTCTTCCAAGCCGTTCTCTGCCAGCGAGAAGCTGCTGTTCGGCTCTCCACAAAGCTCAAATCTCACACCTCCTCCTCCTCCTTCCCCTTCCCTCCTTGTCCCCTTATCTTCCTCCCCCTCTCTCCAGTTTTCCGAGACGCCCTTCTATCCCACCTCCTCCCCATCCCTCCTACCCAATATGATCTCATCGCCACCAAGCTCATCACCGCTGGGTCGACCCTAGAGTTCCTCAAGTACTCGGACGCCCTCTTCGAGATCATCTTCGTCGGAGGAATCTTGCAGCCTGGAGGATCCTACGTCGAGGACGGTAAGACCGAGAGGTCTCCCTTCGCCATCATCGGTGGAAAGGACGAGATCGAGGGAACTGCCGTTGCTGAGGGAGCCGCCCAGAAGGATATCCTTGCTGAGGTCACCCAGAAGGTCGAGGTCATGAAGAAGGTCATCCAGAGGTGAGCATTTCAGCCCTTTCCTTCTCTTCGGCTCTTGGGAGAGATCCTCTCAGAAGTGAACTGATCGTCTTCTCGTTCTCTTGCTCTTCAGGTACAAGTACCTCCAGAAGCCTCTCGAGCAGAATGTCCTTCCTGCTCTCCTCCAATAGTCAGTTCGAGCTCGAGCTCCTCCTTCTCCTCCTTCCCTTCCCCTCGTCAGAAGTCCCTTGCTGAACTCTCCTTCCCCCTTCCTTTTTATCCTTACTTCTACAGCATCATCAAGTGGACTCCTCTCCAGCGAGAGAAGGTCGCCGACGCCTCCGCCATGCTCATCGCTCAGGGATTCGCTACGGGAGAGTGCCTCCTCGCTCTCACCAAGGATCATCTCGTCAAGGACTGTTCGTACCCTTCTTCTTGCTTCCACTTCATGAATACCTCAGCCAGTCCGGCTCTCATCGCGCTCGCTCGTAATTCTGAGCCGAAAAAGCTGACCTCCTCCTCCTCTCACCCATCGTTCCTCTTCGTTCTCTCCAGCCGTCTCCCTCTCCTTCCTCACCCACTTCATCCGAGCCTACCTCACCTTCCAGAACATGGAGCATCTCTCTCGACTCCTCAAATCCTCCTTCAAGGATATTATCCTCGTCTTCCCTCAGTCCAAGCGAACTCGAGCTTCTCTCGACGCCCACTTCAAGGCTGAGGGTCTTCCTCAGGTCGCGGATTGGTACGGAAAGCGACAGACTGTTCTCGTCAAGGAGGAGTTGACCAGGTGGATGACCCAGGCTTGTGAGGATGACGAGTTTACTGAGGAGTGGGTCGAGAACGTGAGTCTCGCTCGTTTGAGTTCTCGTTGGGAAGAGAAACGGAAGAGGAACGTTCGACGCGCTGGAAGCTGACCTCGCCTCGTTTCCTTTATCCACGAACAGACCCTCGGCCACGTCGCTACCCAGCAGGTCGAGAACTCGCTTCCTACCAACGACGTCCTCTCCATCTCCTGGAACGCCCTCATGGCTTCTTTCGACTGGGCCGGTCGATCTGATCAGTTCGCGAAGATCAAGGTCCGTACCAGCTTTCTCTTCTTCCTCCTTCAACCCTTCCTTTCCACTCAAATCTCTACCTTCTAGCTCGAACGTGATCTAACTCTCTTCCTCCTTTTTTTTCAACCAACGCAGACCTTCTTCCCCGTCCTCGCTCCCTTCGCCAAGAAGCCTCTAGAGCAGGTCAACCTCCTTCAGATCGTTCAGGTCTACTGCTACGATGAGCAGAAGGCTATGAAGTCCTTCCCTTCCCTTGTTAGGGTACGTCTCACTTCTGCCTCCAAACCTCAGCTGGAAGGCGGTCTTGCGACCCTTCTTCGTTTCACTGAACTGACGCGAGTTTCTTCCTTCTTCGTTCGATCTTCTACTTCCTTCAGATTCTCTGGGAGGCCGATCTCGTTTCGGACAACGCCTTGATCTACTGGTTTGACAAGGGAGCGAAGCCTCAGGGGAAGGAGTACTTCATCAAGAGCGTGCAGGCACTTTACGACGTGAGTTCTTCTCCCTTCCCTCTCCCTTCCTCGTCTCCATAGCCAGCCAGCTCTCCTCCTGCCGTCAGGCGAGACGACGCATTCTGGTACTCGTGACGAGATCTACCTTGGAGACGTTGAGCGCTGCTGGACTCTCTTCGACGCGTCTCACGTTCGCTGACCTTTCTCTCTTCCTTTCCGTTTCCTTTCTTTTCAGCACGTCACGGAGGAGAGTGACGACGACGAGGACGAGTAGACTATCGAAACGAGGCAGGGAACGTGGGTAGGCTAGCTAATTTCGGGATGTAACAATTGTCGCAATGCAAAAACTTCTTCTGCTAGACTGGAAAAACCGAAGAGAGCGAAGAGACGAAGGGAGGGAGGGAGCTGCTTCGGCTCCCGTCGCAAGTGCAAGTGCAATTTAGCAAACTGTCTCGGGTGTAGTAAAAAAAGACGGAGGTCGTATGAAACTCGAGCGATTATCTGGTGGCGGTCCAAGCACTCTTCGACAAGAAAAAGAAGGAGAAGGGACGAGAGCGTCGAGCTCAACAACCTTCGAAAACTATCAGACGCTCCCTCCTCTTTACGTTGCAGATTTCCAACGTCCATCATCGGCTCTCGTTAGCTCGAAATGCAGCTCATATCTCCGAGGTCGGGATACCCTCAAACCCTCAGAGGAGGGATGGGCATGAGCTGAGCTACAGAAGGGGAAGGGAGGGGGGAGGAGTTGAGTCCCTTTCGGATGAGAGATTCAAACACCCCCCTCTCCTCCCTCTTTCTCTTCCTGTACTTTCCCCTCCCTCAACTCCCATCTCTCCCTCCTCCCTCACTTACGTTGTTTCTACAAGGATCGGGATCTCCCTTCCAAGGTTCGTTCCCTTCTACCTCTGCTCCTCCCCCTCTTCCCCGTCTCTTCCCCTCCTTCTGGCAGCTTCAGTTCGATGCTAACAGGACTCTCTCCTCCTCCTCCTCCTCCTCCCCCCCTTCTGCGTCGCTTTTTTTCTGTCGATTCTTCAGATGGATCCCAGCAACTACTCTCCCTCCTGGAACGGCTACGAGGACAGGTCTCCCAACGAGAACTCCTACGCTCCCTCGACGTTCCCGTCTCAGCACCGACCGAGTCTCCACCACTCGAGGTCGCTTCCGTTGGCTCGACTCTCGTCCACTCCCTCGCCTCTCTACCCTGACAGCGCGATGAGCTCGGAATGGACAGCTCAAGCAGAGCTCGGGACGATCTGGAGAGACGAGGAGACCCCCGGGAGATGGGCAGGAGAACACTACGACGGAGTTGGCTCGTCTTACGGAGGATACGACGACCATCGACTCGCTCCTCCTCTCTCTTCGACGGCTCAGGGGTCCAGGATGGATTTCCTCGCAGGTCGATCCTCGTCGTCCGGCTCCCACTACTCTGCTCAAAACTCTCCCTCACCCTCCGACGATTCTCCCTACATCTCCTGGCACGAGAGTCTCTCGAGAAGCTCGACTCCCCCCTCCGACACCTTCCCTACCTCTCCCTCCTCCTACCTCCAACCTCAACACATCCCTCCTCCTCCTCCAACCCTTCATCACCCTCTTTCCCAGTCCAACCTACACTACTTTCACGAATCTGACTCCCCAGCTTCCATCGCCGCTCCTGCTCGAACATCGCAACCCGAGCTTCGAAACGCGTCGATCTCGACGTCGTCCTCGAGCCTCCTCCCTCATCTGTCCCGGCAGTCCCACGCCGACGGTGCTCGACGAGGATCTCTTCCTCCCGGCAGCAGGTTCGCAGGAGGTCAGGTCGTATCCGAGTCGCACCATCCATCAGGAGGAGGAGGAGGAGGAGGAAGTTTATCGAGAGGAATCTACACCCTTCGACAGGCTCAGTCGTCGTCGGACGCGACCGTTCGTCGAGGATCTCTCCCCGACGGTCTTACCTCTACCCACATCGCTCTTCCTCCCTCCGCCGCTCATCCTTCACTCAGGACCTACCAGCATCCTTACGAGGTTCAAACCCACTTCGGCATGGACACCTTCGACGCTCAACCGGCTCAGTCGAGGTCGTTCGGAAATCGACGCATCCCTCTCCATCGATCCGTCTCGGACTCGTCCTCGCCTTCAAACAACGGTCCTATCCCTCTCGCCTCTTCATCTCCAACTAGTCAGTACCCAGGAGACAGGAGGAACCTCCCGTCGTCGCTGTCAGCACTCTCAGTCCACTCTCCAACCTCGATGAACCCGCACGGAGGAGGAGGACTTCAGCTTCAGCATTCTCCCTCCAACGAAGTCTCACCACCGAGGCCTTGCTTCCCCGTCGCCGAGGAGGAGGAGGTCCCCATGCAGACGGAAGGATTGGACGGAGAATGGAAGAAGGCGTCGCATCCTCTCCATCATCAAAACTCAAAGGAGAAATTCGCTCGTTCGGACGCGCCGTCAGTTCCAGGTCGTCACTCTCACTGGCCAGCTCCAATCTCTACCACCACCACCCTTCGAGATCGAGCTTTTTCAACAGCTTCGTCGTCTTCGTCGTCGGGAATCTCCACTCCCAACTACCATCTCTCCCCGGGCGTCGCTGCAGGCTCGACTCTTCACACCGTTCCCTCCGTCCTCTACTCCTTCTCTCCCTCGAACGAAGGAAAAGTCCCGTCGCCTCACTACACGGAGTACCAGCATCAGCAACGGTCTTCGATGGACGTCAACTCGGCCCCTCCTCAGCAAGACCCTTCGACGTTCAGGACTCGAGCGAAACGGTCAGCTTCCGCTCCAGGACCCTCTCTCCTCTCCATCAGGGAAACTTCGTCCTTCGCCTCCTCAAACAATGACCCCATGATCACGGACGCTCCCAAACCCATCGAGTCTTCGGCTGTTCGACACATTGCACCCGAGTTGGTTCTCGGTCGGGCTCAACGACCAGCGGAGGAAGACGACGACGGTCTCGAGAGCGAGAGCGAGAGCGAGGAAGAGGACGACGAGAAAGGAGATGAGACTTTCGTGGAGAAGGAGTCGGGATCGACGTCGACGGACCACGACGAGGAGATGATGGACGAGCGAGAGCTGTTGGCGAGCGGAAGTCGACGAGCTGGGTTGAGCGACGACTCGGAGGGAGAGGAGGAGATCGATCAAGATCAGGATCACGAGGAGCCCACGAGGACGGGAAGGGCGAGGAAGAGGAACAGAAGCTACCAGTACCAGTCGGCGAGTGTGGATGGGAACAGGTTCCCTGATAAGCTTTACAAGTAAGTCCATCTCGTCAAAAAAGGAACGCAGCGAAACCGACCGAAACTGACACGCGCTTTCTCGTTTTCGTTCGTCCAACAGGATGGCCAACGCGCCTTCTTCCCGCTCTCACGTCCAGTGGTCTGCCAAAGGAGACAGCGTGATCATTCCTGATCCGGAAGGGTTCGCCAGCGCTGTTCTTCATCGCTACTTCAAGCACGACAAGCTGACCAGTTTCCTTCGTCAACTCAACATGTCAGTTTCTCTCCTCTTCTTTTCTTTTCTTCTCGTCGCTGACGCTGGTTCCAACTCTCTCTTCCAGCTATGGCTTTACGAGAGTCCGCAACGCTTACCGAGATGGGGACGGAAGGGAGTTGAAGGAGGGGAAGAAGGTCAGTTTGATCGCTCGACATCTGCAGACGGGTCGTTCTTCTTCGCTTTCACGCTGACCCTCCCCTTTCCTTCCTTTTCTAGAGCCTCGATTTCTCCCACCCAAACTTCCTTCGAGGTCGTAAAGATCTGGTCGCCCTCGTCATTCGAAACTCTTCTTCCGTTGGCCGATCGAAGAGAAAGGAAACCGAAGCTCCTCCTCCTCCCGCCGTCGTCGACCCTCCTTCTCCCGTCGTCGTGGAACTCGAGTTCGAGGATGAGCACGAACCAGAGCCTGACCCCAAAGATCCAACTCCTCCTCCTCCACCGCCGCCACCTCCTGCTCCTCCTCCTCTCGAACCTCTCACATACGAGGAGCTCGAGTCGGCGCTCGTCGAGGCGAACGCGACCATCTCAGCTATCACTGGACATCTCAAAGCGACCGATAGGAGGAGGATCGACCTGGAGCAGATCACGATGAGGTTGAAGATGTTCGTTCTTAGGAGAGTCCACAGGGACGATCGTGAGTCTCATCATCTTCTTTCACTCTCTCCTCGCGTCCAACATCGAAGACCTGACGCGTCGTTTTTCTCTGCTCTAGTCTCTGAGATCGCCGACTTGTTCAACACTGGACCCACTTACAGCTACTCTCCCAACCGCTACCCTCCGACCTCGGCGCCTCACTCTCAATCCTCCTTCAACCTCTCCATCCCGTCTCACCAACCCCTCCCCTCGGCACCCACTCCCTCTCCCACCCTCTCTTCCTACTCCGGAGATCACCAAGTCTACGCCAACCACTCATCGTCGTCGTCGGCAATCGCCCTCCTCGCTCCTCCCTCCTCCATCAACGCAAGCGAAACCTCTCCCTCCTCCGCTTTCTTCGCCGCTCACGGCCACAACCCTCACCAACTCGACGGATCCTTCTCGCCCACCAAGCGACCCCGTCTCTCCCCAGGAGGCGGAGTAGGTCTCGTCCACGATCCCTTCTCCTCCACCGGCGAACCCTCTCTCCTCCTCTCACCCTCGGAAAAGACTCCAACCTCCCAGCACGCGTCGGGCCCTTCCTTCACCTCTTCGACACACTCCCGACCCGTCCTCCCAAGGAAGCCCTCTTCCAAAACCCTCCGAGTCGGAAATGTCGGAGGATCTTCCCTCGCTGTTAGGAGGAGGACCTCGGCTTCATCCTCAAAGACTCAGCAGCAGCAGCAGCGTCACTCCTCCGGACCCGTTCTCAACTTCGGAGGACTCGACGAGCAGCCTAGCCATGGAGTGAAGGTGGAGGTGGAGGAGATGGATGACGATCTGATGGGAGATGCGTTGAAGGGAGTTTATAAGTGAGGGTGTGGGGGAGGAAGACCTTCTTACTCTATGTACTCTTCCCTTTGTGCCTCAGACTTCAGTTCGTCTAATTGGTTCGTTTCGGTGTCGTAGGGTTTAGTTTCTCGGTGGTCGGTGGACAGTTGGAAGTAGGGTACTTTTGCTTGTTACTTTTTCTTACCTTCAGTATCTGTGGTCTCAGTGGGTTCGCTTCCGTCTTCTTCGTTCTGCAGTTTCAGGAAACCGCTAGTCTCTCTCTCGATCCTTTTGTTCCTCAGCTCGCGTTCGTCCTCACTCTCACCTTGTTCTATATACCTTCGTACTTCAAGATTGCTCTTGATTGAACCTACATTCCTTTCGCTCCTTCTTCTTCGCCAACTGAAGCTCTCTGCAAACTCAACTCTCGCGTCGGTCGAGTCTCTTTCCCACTCTCTCTCTCTTCGAACTGTAAGAAGCCAAAGATAAAATATTCACAGCCACGCACACTCACATCCACATCACTACTAAATCACTACTAAAAAAGTCACTCGCTCGAGCGTGTTTCTCCCCTCCCTCTCCCTCTCTTCTCCCGTTCTCTAAAAATCAACGACCTCGACGACTCCAAGCCTACGCTCATGGGAACCACTTGGGGAACATTCCAGAGTTGATCATTCCGTCACTCCTACAAAGATAAGAGGAAGGTAGGAGTCAGTAGAGGAGAGACAGGCGCGTGAGGAGAAGGAGAAGGAAGAAAAGGTCGAGGTCGAGCTCGCGAGACGAGACGAGACGAGACGAGGAAGGAAACGTAGTGGTGGTGATGTGGGAAGAAACAAGGCCGAACTTACTTCTTTCCCTCTTCGGACGAGACTCCAGTGATGGGGTTGATCTGGATAGGATAGCGATCGAAAGATGGGTCGGAGAGAGAAGGGGAGGTCAGCGAACAAAAGAAGGAGATGACGAGTCTCTCCCCTCCGAAGAGTTGGGTTTGGGTTGGGACTCACCTGTCGCTCCTTCATCCACTCGTTCTCCATAGCCTGGTACTCGTGTGTGGAGGTGATGGGAGGGGGAGCTCCTGAGAAGATAGAAAGAATTCGGAAAAGGGAAGGGGAAAGCAGGGTCAGCTCTCGTCTCGTCTTCCTCTCTCTCCTTCCTCGCTGTCCCTGAGCCCTTTCTCGAAAGCTCCCCGGCTCTGGTGGGCCCTCCCTGCCATACTCAGCTCCATCCTCCCTCAGACCCCAAGCCATCAAAAGACAGAGGCAACGAAGAGGGAGACTCACGGAAGTATCGCATGATGTTCCAGATAATACCCGCCCCGAAGAAGCAGCAGGCCATTTGGTAGAGGATTCGCCTCGAGGTCTGGGAGGTTTGCAAAGGTCGTCGAGCTCCGTAGGGTCCGAAAGCGATGAAGTAGGCTGTTTTGTCGGCGAGAACGAAAAGAGATCGGGGGATCGGAGGAAGGCGAGGGAGAGCGGGAGGTGAGGACCGGTGAGGAAGAAGGAGTGAGAAGATGGACGAGGGAGAGGAAGGGAAAGGACGAGGTTGTCAGCCCAATGGGATTCGACGCGATGCGAGCGAGGGTCATCGTAGAAACGGTGGTGGCATAGAAGAGGAGGATAAGGATAGTGGGCGAGAAGGGGGCGTTGTTGATCGTAGAGAGGAGATGGAAGGCGTGGGAAGGCATGGGCAAGCGAGGAAGGGTGAAGGGGAGGAGGAAGGGAGAGAGAGCGAGGAACAAAGAGGGAGAGAGAGTACGCACCAGCCTTCTTCTCATCGAGAGTCATGTTCTTCCAGTCCTGGAGAAGATAACGACCACATTGCCAACAACGAGAAAGAGAAGGAGAAAAAAGAGATACGAAGCGATCAGTTCCCTCTTCTTTTGAGCTCTCCCTCTCCCTTCCGACTTCCGTTTCCTCCCTTCCTCTGTCCTCAGCTCTTCATCCTACTCACAGACTTCTGCACCTCCTGCAAGATGTTGTTGATGACAATCTTCTCCTGAAGAGGCATCGTCTCGTAAGTCCTGTGAACGCTCTTGAGGACGTTGACGGTGTTGTCGGTCGTTCGGATCGTCGACAGCTGGCTCGACTTTGAAGCAGCAGCGAGCTCCGTAGAGGAGGAAGCAGGAGCAGCAGCGGCCGACATGGCTCGGAGGGAGAGGATAGGGGAGACCGAAACTCGGAGCTTGAGAGTGGAGCGGAGCATCCTGGTAGGATCGAAGGGGGGGGGGGAGAGGGAAGAGGGAGGGGAGGGAGGATGGGAGTTGGAGGAGAGGAGGAGAGGGAAAGGAAATTGCCTCGAGAGGCCTTTTTTTCGATTCTTTGAAGAAATCGAGCAATTTTGCTTAGCGTCGTTCGAGAATGTATTCAGGGAGGCCAGTTCAAGGTCTGCAAGAAAACGATCTAATTTTCTCGGAGTTTTCCAGCTGAAAAAGAGGCCAGTGAAACAGGATCAAGATGTCGCTCGGCTTCGAAGACCGCCGCGACCACGTCGCTGCTTCCCTGAACGCGTATCTCCTCGCCTCCCTCCTTCTCTTAGCCTATCCGAAGCTGACTAGACTAACTAAACTATCTATGCTGATGCAAAGGTATGTAGAGACAAGCTGGTGGAAGGACGAGGAAGCCTCCCTTCTCGTCCGACCTCCTCCGATCCAACCCGTTCACGAACCCTTCGATCTGCTGAGAGCTCGTCTGAGCTGCCAGAGAGCGCCAGCTGAGCTGAAACTCCTATCAGCGAGCCTTTACAGATCTCCTACGCCTCACCAAACTCCACCCGAACCTCCCATACTCCCCTCAACGCGTTGCAACAAACAGCCCTCCCTCCTCCTCCCTCCCTCAGCCACTCCCTCGCTTCCTCCAAGCTCACATCTCCTTCTACGATCAACCCTCTGCGGAGGAGATCTTGCCGCATGAGACCTGGGAGGAGAGGCGTCGAGGAGGTGATGCGAGGAGTGATCCAGGTTGAGGAGGAGGGAGGAAGGAAGAGGAGGTTGGCGATGGTGGTTTCTGTGAGGAGGGAGTTTGGAGAGGATGTGTAGAGGAGGGTGGATTGGGTTGAAGGGTAAGATGGAACTATGGTAAAGACGTCGAGAGAGAACAGAGGGAGTTAGCGAAAGGGAGAGAGAGCGACGAGACGGCGGCTGGGAAGAAACGAACGAGTGAGCGACGTGTGGTCGTCGTAGATCTTTCGATCCGAGGTTTTAAAGATAAGGAGAGGGACTTGAGATTCCGTGAAGATGAGTGGTGAAGGGGAGAGGGTGATTTGAGGAAGGGATGAGGAAGAGGAGGGTGGGGACGAAGGGAGATGGTCGATGAAAGGAGCTGCAGGGAGAGAGAAAGCGTCGAAGGAATGAGCTCAGAAGTTTCGCGCGAGGGCTCGAGAGTGATCTTCAGGCTTACCGAAGGTATCAGGGAGGATCCAGGCTTCAGCTTTGAAGGAGGGAGGGTAGGAGACGGCGACGGTGACCTTCAGCTGAGAGGAGGGAAGGAGAGAGAGGGAAAGTCAACGAGGTCAGCTCTCCCACTCTCCAGAACCTCCTCGAGCAAACTTGATCTCGTGTGAAACCGACTCAGAACTGACCCTCATCCCCTTCTCTATCCCCTTCTCCATGATTATCCGTTCCAGAGCCCTCCAAACCTGCAGGTTTCGATCGGTCTTGTCCTCCTTCCTCGTCGAGTCAAGCTCACCAAAACGCTCGACACCTTGCTTCAGTCGGTCAACGTGAAGGTCGAAGAGAGGGACGTCCGTCCTCTTGATGATCCAATCTCCAGAGGGGATGTATCTCAGCGTTGTGAAAAGGTCTGGAGAAAAGCTCATCGTCGTTGCTCTACAACCTCACCAAAGCAACGACTCGAACGAAGGGAGCTCACTGCCTTCGTCGACCTCGTCCCCAGTCTTCCCTCTTCTTCTGTCTTCCTCCCACAAACCACCACCATCCACTCTTTCCACCTCTTCATCTCGTCCGAATGACCTCCACCCTCGCCTCCGCCGCCGAAACCGCCCAGGGAGCTCTCAACTCCGTCCTTCCCTCGGCTATCAACACGGACGTCGCTGCTGATCCTCTCGATCCAGTCACTGGAGCGAGCTCGAGGGAGAAGATCAAGAGTCCTACCGAGGAGAAACTCGAAGGCTTCTTTGGAAATCGACCTGATAAGAAGGAGTTGCAGGATAAGGGCATCTTGAAGGGTGAGTCTGAGAGCTGGGAAAGTGGGAGGGAGGGAGGAGATGGAGAGATCAGGAGGTCGAGCAAGGTCGAGTACGTGCTCGAGAGGGACGTGGGTTCGCAAAGAGGGACTTCTCTCTATGATTTGGACTTTCGAGCAGGAGCTGATACGTGACCATTGTATCGGATGGCTTCCTCGTTCAGACGACAAAGTCTCCCCTGCGATCCAGGCTCAGAGGCAGGCTCTCAAGCGAGCTCAACTCGAGGTGAGCTTTCCCCTCTCCTCCTCTCCCTCCCATCTGTCTGTTTCTCCTTCTCCCACGACCATCTCTGATGCTTCTCCGACTTCTCGAACCCTTAGAATACCCTCGAAGCGAAGATCAAGGAGAGACCCAAGCCCGAGGAGCTCATCAAGGAAGGAATTCTCTCCGGTGAGTAAGGAGGAGTTGCGAGAGGTTCTTTTCCCTCCTCCCCTTTCCGTTTCCGAGCTCCAGAGCGTCTCTTCTGACTTGAATTCTTCTTCTGCGATTCCGTCGAAACAGAGGACGAGGATCCCACCTCTCCTATCTGAATCAACTTCCTTCTCGCTGCCTAGGAGCTTCGCTGCAATCTTACCCGTACTCGCCAGCTCGACACCCTTTCTTTGACTTTTACTCATTTTACGACCCTTTCCTCGCCATTTCGCTTCATTTTCTTTACGATCGCATCCAGATTCATGACTTGCTCGTCTCTCAAGATCTCGCTTCTCGGCCGGTTCTCTGGTGATCTACTTCCGGTACGACGCGACCCGAATTTAAGCCTGAGAGAGAACGACGGGATCAGACCGTCTCGCAAGAGCTCAGAAAGGCAGGCTAGGGATCCCAAGAGCTCGTAAATCCTAGATAAACAAAAAGACAATTGCTCGAGGGGAGGGGGGAGGCCAAGAGGGGGGCGGGGGGGGGGGCGGGAGAGGGGAAAGCGATGTCGTTCACGCCATCCTCCCAGCTCGCAGTCTCCAAGCCCAGATTCCAGAGACGACTGAGATGATGATCAAGGATTCAACCATGCTTCCACCTGTAAGGATAAGGAAAAGGAGTGCTCAGTGAGTGCTAAGAGGGGGGGGGGGGGAAGAGAGAGAGGGACGCGTACCGAAAACGAAAGCATGGAAGAACCAGGCAGAGCCCTCGTCGATAGTAATCTTGGAGAGAACGATAGCCCAAGGGAGGGAGTAGGACAGGTTGGCGAGGAGGCTCTGAGCGAGATACTTGCATTTCGGAAGAACAGAGAACGCATCAGTTTTTAATCTTGAAGGAAGAAGGGAGAGAAAGGAAAGAGGGACGCACCAGTGAGGTCGCGTAGCGATGAGGACCGTAGCGAGCTGAGTTGAGACAGCGTAGCAGATGTAGCACTGCGAGCACGGAACGAAGACGAGTTAATCATCAGCTGCTGCGACCAGAGCGGAGAGGAAAAAGGACGCGTCTCACCCAATCGATCGTTCTCCACATGTTTTGAGTAACGGCGGCGATTTCCTTGGATCCTGAGAGGTAGCAGGCAAACGGTTCGACGGCTGCGAAGGTCATGATCAGGCAGAGAGGCACCTCGAAGGAGACTCGAACGTACTTGACCGAAGTCACTCGAACCGGTCCAGGGACGAAACTACCGACGAAGTCGGGAGCGATGGCGATGAAGATCAGGGAAACGACCTTGAACGAAGATGAAAGGGTTGACCAGGGAGAGTCCTCGTGAAGGGAGTACATGGAGTAGTTCGTGATTGTGGACCTGGAGGTGGAGAGAAAGAGTCAGAGGGAGAAGAGAAGAGAAAGCCAGAACGAGACGACGTGACCATCGACGACGGGCCATGCAGCTCGAGGAAGACCTTCGTTGAAAGGTTCGATAGCAGTAGAGGCATCTGAAGAAGTATAGTAAACGAAAGTTAAGCTTCTGCTACGGCCAGCGACCCAAGAGAGAGAGGAATTCACAGGTGTAAGAATCCAAAGTTGCGACTGACGAGCCATCAATCGAAGCAATCCAGATCTTCCCCAAGGTACTGTAGAGGGCTATTCAATCAACACAGTAAGTACCGGAGTCAGAAAAAATCTCTCTTGGCAATGCCGGAGGGAAGAAGAGTGGAGCCGAGAGGAGAGGAGGAGGAGGCGGAGGAGAGGAGGGAGCTCACCAGGCAAGAAGAACGCGGCGAGCTTGAAGAGGAGAGCTCCCCAGTACCTACTTCTCAGCAAACCTACGGGATAGCAGATACTCAAGGAGAAGAAAGAGAGAATGGTCGTAGAAACTCACCTCTGTCGACTCCACCATGGCCTAGCGAGCTCAGGCTCCGAGGAGGGAGGAGTCTCGGCAGGTTCGTCCCTTGAAGAGACTTGACGGACTTGTTGTCGTCGTCGTCTTCGATGTGAGGACCCGGAGTAGGAGCTCGGGGGGAGTCGAGAGGTTAAGTTTCCATTTGAGAGTGGAAGGGAAGTGGAAGGAGGAGGTTTCGGAAGGAAGGTGGGAGTCGGGAGGGAGGAAGCGAACGGTCGGAGCAGCTCCTTTTTCCTCCTCACTTTGACTCGGAGCGTTTCTGGCTCCGTCCTTCCCACGGTTGGGCGAGGATAGTAACCTGGGACGAAAAAGAGCAGGATATATTCAGCATGGGGATGCGAGATAACAGTAGGAAAACGAAACTCACCAGAGATTAACCTTGCAACGCGTCGAACCAAATCCTCGGCCCTCCCTCGCCGTTCCATCTCGAGAAAAGCCAAAAAAGCGGACAAGGTCATTGCAATCGTAAAAAGAAAACACTTCTCAGCTCAAACACCCAACACCCTCAACACCTCTCTATGAAGCTTAGCCATCGTCTCCCTCACCAACTCCACTTCACAAACCAACCCTTCCTCCGCTCCCAACACCATCACCGGCGGCATCTCTCCCTTCCTCATCGGTCCTCTTCCTCGTCCCTTCGTCTCCGAAGCCATCTCGTTCGTCGCCCGGTCGATGATCTCCGAGAACGCCTTGATCTGTCGGAAACGAGGCCGTCGAGCTAGTTTCCCCTCGACGGCGGTATGGGAGGAGGAAGAGTCGAAGGCTTGAGAGGCGTCTTGGATGAGGTAGCGAGGGGATGAGGTGGAGAGGATGAGGTTGAAGGTGAGGCCGTATCTGCGAGAAAAGAAAAGAGGAGTTTTCAGGTACAGTCGGTTGGGGAAGAGGGAGAGAGAGAGAGGGAAAGGAAGAAACGCGACTCACCGAGTGGAACCTTTCTCGTAAACAAAGCAGAAGCACGAAACCGACTTCGGCCAGAGCTTGATGGTGAGATCTTGCTTTGGAGGAAGGGCGAGGACCGACTCGGCTTGCTGGAGGAGGGGAAGGGTAGTTCGAAGGAGCTGAGAGAAAGGGAAATAAACGAAGAAGCGAGATCAATCAGTTTCGTGCTCTTCTCTTCTCTTCTCTTCACTTCCCCTCACCGAGCAGAGCAGTCAGAAAAAAGAAAGTAGCGCAGACGTACCTGAATGAAATCCAACAAACTCCCAGCCTCATCCGACGCGTTGAGTCGATCCCTGAACAAGCTCGCCATCGCCGAATGAGGGTTGACTCTCCGCGATCCATCCTCTCCTTCGTGCTCGCTGGGTACGAGATCGAAGGTAACGTCGTAGGTTCCTGGTGAGCGACTCTCAAGTGGAGCGGAGTGCCATCCGATGGAGACGATGAGGCCCTGAACGAAAGAAGAACGAAGAGAGGGAGGGAGAAGTCAGCGGACGAAGGGCGAAGGGTTTGGACGCGACGACGAGAGGTTAGAGGAGAGGAGAGCGGAAACTCACAGGTGCGTAGACGAACGTTGCCGTTTGAAGGTCAAAGTAGGTCATCTTGAGATTAGGATCCTTCGATCGATTGACTGCAGCAGCAAGAAAGAGGGAGGGGGGAGGGAACCATCGATCAGCTCGAGTCGAGTCGAGTCGCGTTGGAATGATGAGGTCGCAGGGAAGACTCACTCTCACTCGCGATAACAGCCAACTTCCCAACCCTACTAAACTCCTCCGTCAACGCATCCACACATCCCTCGATGTTCTCGGTAACGAAGCTGACGACCGAAGTCGAGGTATCGATGAGAACGTTCCGACTCGGCGAGGCCACCATCTCGTGTTTCCGACCTGTGAGCGAGAGCGTAGGTTGTTGGCGGAGTTTGATACTCGTGACGACCTGGCAAGAACGGAGACGAGATGGGGTCGAGTCAGTTTGTGCTCGACGCGAACGACCAAAAAAGGACAGGTGAAAAAGAAAAGCAAACGCGAAGGAGAACTGAGAAACTCACCTGACACTTCTCCTCCCCCCACCAGTTCCTCACCCTCATCTGAATCTTCGGCAAAGCGACGTCAACAGCAGCAGGAACGCTCTTAAGCAGATCCCTCGCCTGGACCGAGATGATAGGAACGGAGGACTCCATGGGCGATGAGGAAGAGTTGAAAGCCGCTCGACCTTTCCCTTTCCGATCCGACGACGAGGAGGAGACGAGTTCGTAAGGGATGTGACGGGATTTGAGCTGTTGTTCGACTTTGTAGCTCGCGACTCGGGCACTAGAAAAAGGGATGAGAGGGAGCGGAGGTCGCGTCAGAAAGAGCGACGGGAGTGGATGTGGAGAAGAAGGAGAGGAGGAAGGTCGGCTCACAGAGAGTAGGAGTAAAGCTCTCGAAGGTCTTCGACGTCGACGTAGAATCTGAAAGACAAGCGAAGGAAAAAGAGAGAGTGAGCAAAGCTTCTCGCGAGATCGACAGATCAAAGAAAGCGGAAAGCAGACTCACCGATTCCTCTTCTTATTCGCCTCCCCCCCACTCCCCCTCCCAAACCCAAACCCAACCTCCTGATCCACAAATTTCCTCTTCCCCAACACCACTCCCGCCCCAGCCCTCGCCCTCCTCTCCACAACCTTAGCCGCCAACAACTTCTCGTCATCCAACCACCCAATCTCATCAATCATCAACCACCTCATTCCGTTCTCCTGGACCTGTCGAACCGAGATGAGCGCGAAACGGAAGGTCGCTTGGGTCATGACGGCGACGAAAAAGTGGGTAGGAGTGTCGGGGAGGGGGACGTAGAGGAAGAGGCGGGAGGAGGGACCGAATTTGGCGATTTCTGGAGAAAGAAGGGGAAAAGGAAAGAGAGAAGCGAAGGAGTCAGCGTTCGAGCGGTCGGTTTGGAAGGAAGGAAGAGAGGAGAAGGGATACGAACCTCCAGGCTTGAACATCAGTTTCCTGAGAGCAGTGAGTCCTAGGTAGTTGAACTTGAGATCAAGGTCGTCCGTCACAGTCTAGCCGAACGAACGAAACGAAAGATCAAAACGCGCGCGTTAGTTTCCTTCTCTTGTCCCCTCCTCCCCTCTTTTCTCCTCCCCCTCGGCGAAAAGAAAAGAAAATAAAAGGAAAACGAAGATAAATGGAACTCACAGTCAACTTCAACCTAATCAAAATATCATTCAACGTCGACGGATCCAAATTCACCGCCTTGGCCGCCTGAACCAGTCTCGTATCCTCGGACGGGATCACATCCCCCGCATCTCGAATACTGATCCTCCCTGACCTAGGATCCATCGAAACAGTGATGAACTCGTCCCCGTGGATCCGAACCAGGAGTTTGGAGGGTTCGTTGTCTGTAGGGCAGGCGTGCGACGAGGGGTCAGCGCGAAAACGAAAACGAAAACTAAGCGATAGAGTAAAAGAGACGGAGGGAGTAGTATGGAAAACGAACCCTTCTGTTCCAAAACGATATCCCTCCCCGCCAGATCGTAGAGCACCGTCATCGAAGGATGGGAAAGCGTCTTTCTGTAAAGTGCTCGAACGAGTCCGTTGGAATGTTTACGAACCATGTCGAGGAGGATGGATTCGAGGTCGAGGTTTGACGAGTCCTATCACAACAAAAACAAACCAAAGGCGAGAAAAGGAAGGAAGGAAGGAAGAGAGGGGGGTAAATCAGCAAAAGCCTTGGCAGAGGAGATTCGTCGAGAGATCGAAGGGAGGAAAGAGAGAGAGAGAGAGAAGAGAAGAGAAAAGAAAAGAAAACGTATCGACGCAAAAAAAACTCACCACCTTAAACTCCTCCCTAACGACCTTGGTCCCCTCACTCAAATCAACCCCATAACTCCACTTCCTATCCGCCTCCCAAACCACCCCCAACTCCATCTCCAAAACCCTATCGCTCACTCTCACTCCTCCCCCTCCTCCCCCTCCCGCTCCTCCTCCTTCTTCTGCTGCTGTAGCACTCGCGATGGCCTTGGACTTGACCTCCCCCTCGACCTCGTTCAAAATCCGATTCAACGTCGTCGAGTGAGAGTGGGAGTGGGAGTGGGAAGAGGAATCGACGAGAGAGACGGTGAAGGTTCCTCCGACGGAGATACCTAGTTGAGGTGGAGCGGAAGTGGAGGGAGCGTTGTTGGGTTGTTGGGAGGAAGAGGAACGGGGGAGGGGTCGTTGACGACTGAAGAGGAGGAACGAAAACGAAAACGCGCGCGTGTTTGTGTCAGTCAGTTTTCAACGCGACGGAGAGTCGGTCGGGCTTGTCGAAAGGACGGGGTTGGGAAGAGAAGAGAAGAGAGAGAGAGAGAGAGAGAGAAGACTCACGGCCAGTACGAAATCTTAAACGACTTCCTATCCTTTGCCATCTCAAGCGAAAAACACTCTGCCCAACCCAAACTCTTGATCCGTTGAGCTTGTCGGAACAGGATCTCAAGTTGGTAGCCTAGACTTAAGCTCTCTGTAGCAGCAGCAGCGCCGAGAAAAGAAAAGAAAAAACATATCCAAACGAAGGTGAGCCTCTCTGTTTTCTTCTTCTTCTTCTTCTTCTTCTTCGCGCGTTAAAAGAGATTGGAGAGTAGAGAGGGAGAGGGAAAACTCACGAAGGAAATTGTAAACCCTCACCAACGGCGCGTCCACCACCACCTCCTTCTTCTCCTCCTCGTCCTCCTTGACGTCCTGATAAGCCTGCTCTCCATCCCCTAGGGAGAACTTGAACTTTACGTCTCCTCCTCCTGTTCCGTCGAAGGGAGAAGCGACGACGTGAGAGGCGAGAGGGTCGAAAGGTCGATCTGGTAAGGCTGATCCTGCTCTTCCTCCTGCTCCTGCTGCTGTTGGTTCTGCTGGTGGTGGGGAAGGAGGAGGTGGTGGTGGTGGGACGAGAAGCGTCGAAGCGTAGTGGGCTATCTCGTCGAAGGTTGCTCGGGGGGGTGTTGTAGGGAATTCTGGGAAGGTCAAGAGGAAGGAAGGAAGCGAGGGAGGGAAACCGAAGACGAAACGATCAGCTCTCGTTCGCGTCCAAAGACTTCCCAATGGAGCAGAAGTGTAGAGAGTAGAGAAAGAACCCAAACTCACCCTTCCTCAGCTCCTCATCCGGCCCATCCTCATTCTCAGCCATGTTGAACGAGAAGGCCATCTCAACGAGGTACCAACTCCCTCCCAGTTTCCCCGACTGGATCTTGTCCAACTTGACCTCCTCGGAATCTTCCTCCTCCACCTTCTGAGCTCCCGTCAGAGAGAAAGAAGCCGTGAAGAGACCCGGGCAGGAAAAGTAGGCTCGTCCGTCGGCTGCAAACGAGACCCAGATAAACAAACAAAAAAGCAAACGAAACGAACGCGAGAGGGAACGAACGTCAGCTTCGTTCCTTCGTTCCTCCCTTCCCTCCCTCCTCCTTCGCCGCTCCCGAAAGCTCGAAAGGGGAAAGCACTCTCACCGATTCGATAATCCCTCATCTGAACAGGCACGACCTCCTTGACTTTGAGTCTGTAAGCGACGACGTTGTTGAGATCGAGGAGAGCTCGGAGGATGGATTGATCGGTGAGAGGTGCAGGAGGAAGGAAGTCGGTCTTTTGTTTTGTTGATCGTTGTTGTTGATGATGAGATGATGGATACGGAAGGTGTCAGTACACCTTACGAAGAAGATGAACAGTACCCCTTGCTTCTTCAGCAAACACCCGAAGGGGTGGGTGAGGAAGCGAGGGCTAAAAAGGATGTACCTGGAAGCGTTGAGGGAGTCGTTGGTACGTTCCTGTGGTGAGGACGTCCAGAGCTGTGAGGAGATCGGGGTTTCGAAGTCTACAGCCAGTCGGAAAGGAAAGCAAACACCTCAGCTCGAGAAGAAGAGAGAGAGGAAGAAGAGTAAAAGGGAAAGCTGACCTCGTCCCATCGAGACCGGTTCGGAGGTTGGTGAGCTGCTCGATAGCCTGATCGAACTGAGCGTTCTGGCTCATCAGGAAAGCGTTGATGTTCTGATCGAGCCCCAAGGTATAATCAGCATCTTCTCTACCCTCTTTTTAACCGAGGAAACTACCAACAGAAGCTCGAGAGACTGACCATGCACTTCGCGACGACCTCGCTCTCCTTACTCCACCTCACGAGCGCCAACAGCTTGACGACCTGCCTCCTGGCGTACAGCGAGAACTGGAAGATCTGCGCCGCCCTCGCCGACTCGTGTAGGGATGGTAGAGTCTCTCCTAGCTCTGCCAACCTCGAGTAGATGTCGTGAATGACTGCGTCTACGACGACGTTGAGAGGGACGAGGTCGTCTGAAGCGACGTCGGGGAGTTCTCGTTCCAAGACCTCTGAGCTGATCATTTCACCTTCTCCTATCGGAGGGGAAGGGTACGACTGCACGCTATTCGGCTGCGGATGCTGCTCCTGCTGCGGCTGCTTGGCTGGGGATGTCGAGGATGCAGATGCGTTTGGAGGAAGGAGGGGGGAGGTGTGGCGGGATTGGGTCTGGGAAGGTTGGAAGTTTGAAGGGATTGTGAGTGTGATCTTCTTTGTTGATGGTTGAGAGTGAGAGGGATGAGAGGGAGGAGTAGGGATAGAACTGGGAGCGACCATCGAAATCGAGCACGGGAAGGGGAAGAGGAAGGGAAAGGGAAGGAAGGAGCGATGGAAGGACCAGAGGGAGGGAGAGAGAGCTCAAACGCCTCGGGGTAGAGAGGGAAAGCGAGTCCGTATAGCCTGCGTCTTCTCCTGGGAGGTATATATGCCGAGAGAGAGAGCTGTTCCCTGCGAGCTGAGGGGGCGGGGGGGAGGAGAGAAGGGGAGGAAGAGGATGCTCGGGGTCGTCGTTTGAGGATTCATTCGGCGAGAGTCTCTTTCTCCCCTTCCCTCCAACCGTCAACATCTGCGAAGAAAAACTTCTTCGTACATCCTTCTCCCACCCTTCATCAAGACCTCCCCCTCCCTCTTAGTTGGAACATGAGCTCTACGGAAATCAAAGCTCTCGTCGCTTCTCTCCAGGAGGCGATCTCGTCGGAGAAGGAGGAGGTCAGAGAGAGCGTCTCCTTCCTTCCCATCCACGATCAAGAGAGCTGATAAGATCGTTTCTCGCTCTTCTGGTACTCTGTAGGATGCTGTTAAAGCTCTCCAAAGTCTCAAGGATCTTGTCAAGCCCACAGAGGAGGTTCTCAGGGTACGTTTCTTTCTTCCTCCTCCTCCCTCGACTCCTTCGCGGGACTATCTATCCGACTTCCTTCTCCCTCGAGCCTCTTCTATCTCGTCGTACCGACGCGTCTCAACCTCTGAAAGACAAAGTGCTGACCGTATCCATCTTTTCTTTTGTACTTCTGATAGGAAACTCGAGCTGGAGTCGCCGTAGGCAAGCTCAGAAACCACGCTTCCTCGTGAGCTCTCTCGTTTCCTTCCTTCCCCTCTCCCCTCTCGCCACCATCTTCACACGAGCCCCCCAAGCTGACCCTTTCAACACTCCCTTCTTAATCTCTCTCTTCTCTTCTCTCAGCGAAATCGGTACCCTCGCCAAATCGATCGTCAAGATCTGGAAAGACGCCGTCGAGGAGAACAAGAAGAGGAAGGCTTCCTCCTCCACCGACGACGCGGCTGCTCCCAAGCAGAAGAAGTCCAAGAGCAGTGAGAAGGGTAGTGCTGGTGAGTTTTTAAGGTCCCCACCCCCCCCCCCCCCCCCCGCGCTCCCGACTATCGCAGCGGAATCGGGACCGAGCTCGTCGAGTGCGAGTGCGGAATCTATCCTTTGGGGGGCGGGAAAGAGCTCACGTCTTTCCTTTCCTCCCTCCCTCCCTCCTCCTTTCCCTCTCGCCTCTCCCTCCTAACCACCACCCTACCCCCTCACCCAGCCCCCTCCTCAACCAACTCCCCCTCTTCCACCCCAGGCCCCTCAACCTCAACCTCCAAACCCACCTCAGTTTCCTCCTCCTCCTCCTCCCGTCCCATCTCCTCCCTTCCAACCAAATCCACCTCCACCTCCTCCTCCTCCTCCTCCAACTACCCCTCCATCATCACACCATACCCAACCAGTCCAAGGACCTTCAAGGGAGACGGAGCGCATAAACCTGGGTTGGGGGACGAGGTGAGGGATAAGTGTGTGATGCTGGTTTATGATGCTTTGGCGGGGGATAGTAACGTTTGTGAGTTTCTCTGATCGAGATCGAGATCGAACGAACGAAACGCGAGGGAAGAAGAGGGGTGGGAGGGCGTGTGTGTGTAGTGTAGAGGAAGAGGAAGAGCTGACTTCTTCGTTGGATCTGTGTGTGTGTGTGTGGCCCAGCCAAGGAAGTGTTGCTGGAGAAAGCCAAAGGAGTTGAGAAGGGTTTCTTTTCCACCAACGAGAACAAGACCGATAACGCTTATCGACAGAGTGAGTTTTATATTCCTTATCCTATCCTATCCTACTCCCATCCTCACCCCCCCATCCTACCCGTCTCCTTCGCTATCACTCCCGAGCTCGTTCGGTTCGTTCGTTTTTCCGAAACCTGACGCGTCCGTTCTCCCCGTTCTGTTCCAAACGCGCGATTTTATCAGAGATCCGAGGAATCACCATGAACCTCAAAGATAAAGCCAACCCTGGTCTTCGAGATGCTGTCGTGAGAGGGGAAGTTAAGGCGTTGGATCTGTCGACTATGTCCAAGGAGGTCAGTTCTTTCCTTCCTTCTCTTCCTTTCCCTTCCCTCCCTTCCTTCGTCTCCTTTTCTCTCGCTTTAGGTTCCTCTTCCTCCGAAGCTGACTCGTTTCTCGTTTTTCGCGTTTTTCGTTTCTCGTTTTCATTAGGACATGGCTTCCCAAACCCTTCAAGCCCTCAACAAGAAGCTGGAAACGGAGAACTTGTTCAACTCCAGAGGGGCTGAACAGATCGCTGTGCGTTTCTTCTTCTCCCTCTCCCTCTCCCTCTCTCTCTCTCTCTTCCCTTCCTCTCCAATCTCCCTCTTCTCCTTCTCGTTGGGATTCACAAAGCTGATTAGTTTTGGGTTTGGGGTCGGTTGGGTTGGTTTGTTTGCTTTGATTTGGCAGGCCGAGACGGATCAGTTCAAATGTGGAAAGTGTGGTCAGAGGAAAACGACTTACTACCAGATGCAGACGAGGAGTGCTGATGAGCCTATGACGGTGAGTGTTTTTCTGCTAAAGAAGGACGCCCCCCTCTCTCTCTCTCTCTCTCCTTTTCTTCCCTGACTGACAAGCTTTCCTTTGGTTTTTGTTTCTGCTTCTTTCCCACTCGCGCGCGCTCGCTTCGGATTCTGATAGACTTTCGTGACGTTCGTTCCGTTCCCCTCTCTCTCTTCCTCTCTTCCCTCCCTCCCTCCCTCATCTCGCTGAAACATACCACCTCTTCCTTTCCCCTTCGAAACCTCCAAAACAGATGTCTAAACTGCAACAACAGATGGAAGGTTAGTTCTTTTCCCCTTCCCTTTCTCCCTCGAACGAAACGAACGAACGAACGAAAAGGAAAGGAAAGGAAACTGACGCGTCGTTTGCGGTTTGCTTTTTTTTGTTGTTGGGACGAAACAGTTCTCGTAGAGAGAGAGAGAGAGAGAGAGAGAGAGAGAGAGAGAGAGAAGAGACCTGAAACGGTCTATGATACGTAGACGTTGCTTTTTCTGCTGCTGGGTTTTATGTCAACGAGATTATCTTTGGTCGTTTTTCTGAGAGAGGGTTCAGAGAGCGGGAGAGAGAGAAGGAGAGAGAAGGAGAGGAAAAGACACCTCCGGCCTTCCGAAAAGAAAGAAAGACTGCCGAGAAACACCCCCCAAAAAGAGAAGAATCGTAATACTCGTACATAGAACTAGACTGAAGCCAAAAGCCAAACCCAACCCGCAAGATCCCAAACGTCGAGGCTAATCCTCCCTCCCTCCTCCGAGATAGATAGATGACGACGACGACGACGCGTCTTCCTTACTTCGCCTCCTGATCAGCGGTGGTCTTGAGCTTCCAGGGTTCCGAGGCTGTCGTCAGAGGAAGGGAAGGCGAAGGAGAGTCAGATTCCGGTGCATGCATGCAGAAGAAGGAAGGAAGAGAGAGAGAGGGAGGGAGGGAGGGAGGAAGGGAGAAAGGAGGATGAAGGAAATCTCACCGAACTGAGCAGGGGGGACTCCGAGCTCGAGAAGTTTGTGGAAGACGGCGGCGAACCTGAGATGAGAAAGAAGGCAGCGAGCGAGGTGGGAAGGATGTCAGATGAGGAGGAGGAGGAAGAAAGGACGAGAGAGGAAGAAGGAGGGGGAAGAAGGAGAGAAGAGAAACTGACTCCTTGAAGAAGAGTTCCTCGTTCTCAGCGTACTCCTTGGCGACGGGGAGGAAGGTCTTGTCCTTGATGATAGCCATATCTGTAGGAAGCATCATCAAAGATTTGGTCTGGAAAAAAAAGAGGAAAACACGAGAGAGAGAGAGAGAGAGGGAGGAGGGTCAGCTTGAATGAGTCGAGTCTTTTTTGAGAGGGAGGAAAACGACGACGAACCTTTACGTCCTCGTACTGCTTAGGTCCAGCCCACTTCTTCCATCCCCACTTCTCGTTCAAGAGGAGCTTGTAGTACTCGTTGTTGAAAGAAGTAGGAGAGAATTGCCAGGGACCTGGGGAGAAGAGAGCAAACGAAGGTCGGTCAGATCGAGACGCTTTCCGTCATTTCGCTCGTAGAAAGGATCGCGAGAAATTACCTTCGAATCCAGATCGATCTGAGTGGCATCGCCCGAGAGCATGAGCTCCGCTGAGAGTGACCTGAAGGATTGAAAAGGAGGAAGGAAAGGAAACGGTCAGCGAGACGCGTCGAAATTAAGTTCGGAAAGAGAACGACGCGAAAATGATGAACACCTCGGACTCACAATCTCCCTATCATTGAAACCCATTCGGTGGAAGATCAATCGCAAGTGATCCTGAGCTTGACTAGCATCGGGAAGTCGACCGTCAGGAGTAACGTTGGTCTCGAATCCATCGATTCTTCCAGGTCGCCAAGGGATGTACGGCCCCCCTAACTCCTGAACAGAAGCGACTCCTCCGAGTGTCCAGAGATCACCGTACGAGATCCAAGGAAACTGCTTCTTGATCTTCTCCATGTGGTCTCGAGCGAAGTTGAGTCCGTTGTTGGCTCCGTGCTGAGAAAAGAAGAACGACTCTGTGAGCTTTCGAGGCCAGGAGGCGTTCGAGATAGAGCATGTCCAGCGTACCTTGGCCTCAGGGTCGAATCGCATGGTAGCGTAGTTGGATCCACCGGCTAGGAAAAGGAGAGGAAGAAAGGAGAGGTGAGCTCGATGCTGGACGTCGAGGAAAAGCGAGAGATCTCTTCAATCCTGAAGCAGCGATAGAAGAGATATACTCACTGTTGCTGTCCTTATCGTAGGTTCCAGACGAGTGCCTACAGAGAAAAGAAGAAGGGAAATCAAGATGGTGGGCTTTCAGCAAAAACCAAACAAGATGGGGGAGTCGCGTCCAAACTATGTGGTCCTCCCTCCCCTTCGCCCGATCCGATGCTGAACTCACCAGGCAAGTCTCACAAGGACGGGACCGTAACTTCCATCGTCGTAGTCGTCAGAGTCGAGAGACTCAGCGATGGCGTTGTAGACCTGATATCGTTTCGAAAGGGAAGGAAGAAAAGAGAGAGAGAGTCAGCTTCCTCTTCAATCCCCATTCAGCCTCGCGATCCATCTCCCTCCCTATCCTTTTCTCCTCCCTCTCGAGCTCCTTCTGTCGCTTTTGTAGCTCTCAAAGCCACTACAAGAGTCTAGATGCGAGCCTGGAGTGGAGAAAAAAAAAAACAAGCTCACCTTCTGGTAATCCTCAATTCCTCTCTTCAACCCAGCCTGAGCCTCGACGACAGCTCCTACCTTCTTCACGGCGTGGTCGACCTTCTTCCCTTGATCCTGGACGGTTCCATCACCAGCGAGGAAGAAGTAGTAGGCGGCACCTGAGAGCATACAGGGAAATGAGGCAAGAAAGGAAAGTTTTCGATTAGTAAGGCGAGCCAAGTCCGCGAAAGCCGGACGGGGAGATGGGAGGGCGAGAGGGGAGGGAGGAGGAGGAGGAGGAGGAGGAGGGAAGCTGGAACGAACCGAGAGCTGCAACGGCGACTCCTCCAATGAACCAGCTGGAAGAGATAGTAGAGATATATGAAGGTGTGAGTGAGGAGTACGATGCATGGATGGCTAAGAAAGAGGAACTGACGGTTGAGTAGAAGCGACCGATCCCGAAGGAGAAGCAGGAGGAACGACGGGAGGGTCTGTAGCGAGGGTCCTCTTGCTGAAGGCTGAAGGTCGAGCCCTGAGAGAAGCTTGGATGGGGGATCGAACGGGTGTTCGAGCACTGCGAAGGAGGCTGGTTCGGAAAGCTGACATCTTTGCGAGACGGGGATGGTTAGGAGGGAAGGAGCAAGAAGGCGACCATCTGGTTGAGAGCTCAGGCGATTGAGAGTTGGATTGCGGAGACCTCGACAGAGGCAAAGAGAGGGACCGGGATTGGTCAAGGGAAATCTCGCATGAAGAAAATTCTTCCCGTCTTGCTTTCCTCAGAGATGAAGGGGTGATCGGATGAGCGAATAGAGAGCATCGAAATCGTCCATAAACAAGCGTTGAAAAAGAATAAGAACCGAAAGAGAAAAAGAGGAAAGACGCGTCGTCCGTTGGTGTCGGAAAGGATCGCGTCGACTGCTGCTTCCCTTCCTCGCTCCCTTCGTCCGACTGCAGCAAGCGAAAGAGGCTAAGAACCCTATTTTCTTCCCTTCCCTTTAACCTTCTGTTCCTCGGGGATCGATCTGCGAGGAGGAGAACGAAACGCCGACGAAGGAGTCAGTTTGCGCGATGTCGAAACGAGATGAAAGAACGAGAGGACAGGAGATATGAGAGAAGACCGAAGACTCACCCTTTGTTCCCTACCGAAAGAACCATATGAGCCTGACCGACCTTGGCCTGCCTCTCGTTGAAGTTGGCGCTCATCGAGCTGTCTCCCATGGTGACCGACGAGGCCTTCATCTCCTGCTTGATCTTCGCGAGACGTTTGTCGGTCTTGCCCTTTCCAGATCCCTTTCCACTGAAATAAAGGGAGTATGAAGAGAAAGCGAAGGGATGAACGGTCAGTTTGTGTTTGAAAGGAGAGGTGGAGAGGATGAAGAAAAGGAGGGTCAACGTACTGGAACTTGTGAGAGAGAGCCTTCCAAGCCTCCTTCGGCGTAAGGTTCCTTCCAAACTCGTCGTGGTAGACGATCTGGATATCGGGCTTGTAGTTCTTGTACCTCTCGACGGCGTCGGCAGCTTCCCTCTGTTCTCGCATCCTGTTCTCGTACTCCCTCGTCGCCTGATCCTTGTTTCCTCCTCGGGCTTGGATCTTCTCGAGATGGAGTTTGGCAGTTCGTCGACGAGCATCGGCGAGCCACATGTCCTTCTCCTTCTGGACTCGCTCTCGTTCGATGGTTGCTGGGTCGGAGGAGGCGATGTTTCCGGTTGACTTGAGCATCGCGAGTGCTCCGGCGAGACCTCGTCCGAGGGAGACTTCTTGAGCGGTTCCGAGCTTGAAGAAAGGGGTGTAAAATAGAAGCGGGATCAGTCGAGAGTCCTGAGGCGAAGGAAGGGACGAAAGAAGGAAGAGAAGAGAAGGGAAGGGATCGACTCACCGCCAACTCCTCAGCCGCCTCAGCCTCCTGGAGATCCTTATCCGCCTTGATCCTCATCTCCTCGATGGACAATCCCAACCTCAATGCAGTCTCTCCAAGCAGATCGTCTCCCTCCTCCTCTTCCTGCTCGTCTCCTCCCTCCATATCCACGTCTCCGACGAGAGCGTTGAGATCGACATCCTCCTCCTCCGCCTTGACTGCCGACGACGACGAAGAGGAAGCCTCGGGAGCGGTGCTGATCTGGATGACCTTGACGACAGGAGCTTGAGGAATGGCGATGGACCGAACGAACTCGGAGGTGTCGTCGAACTGGATCGTACCATCCTCGGCGTGAACTTGAGCGGCGGAAGCAGAGGCGAGTTCGACGGCGAGACGAGTATCTTCCTCGGCTTTTTGTTCAGCGACTGGGATAGCCCAAGGGACCACGCGAATGGAAGAAGTCAGCGAAGTCTCGAAGGACGAAGAGGCTTGAGAGACTCACGTTGCCTGGCGATATCCTCAGGAGTTAGCTTGACGACCTTCTTGGACTTCTTCCTCCTGGCAGCAGCGAGCGCAGCTTGTAGCTCGTCGTCGTCGATGAAGTTCTCCGTTGGTGGTGGAGGAGGAGGAGCAGCAACGGCTGGAGAGTCGACCTGCATTGAGTCGCCAGGAAGAGTCGAGGTCGACGCGACAGGAGGCTCCGAGTCGTCCACTTCGGCGACTCGAGTAGAGCGCTTCTTCTTCTTCTGTAAGAGAAAAGTTAGTGATTCATCACGGAAGAGATGAAGTCAGTGAAATGGGATTCAGATCGCGGTAAGAAAGTGAGAGAGGGAAGAAAAGAGGTGAAAAGAGACGCGAACGAACCTTGGGCTTCTTAAATCCAGCTTCTCCTTCCTGAAGGTAGTCCGAAACCTCTCGAGCCTCTGCAAAATTGAAAAGAATATCGGTCAGCTCTGATCCAGGTATCGAAAAAGAGCACGAACAGGAAGAAAGACTCACTCTCGTAGCTCAACCCTCCCTCCAACAGCGTTCGATTTACGTTCCCCTCCATCTCCTCGTACCCTCCAAGCCCAGCCCGATCACTCTTCTTCTTCTTGGGAGCCACAGATCCTCCCAGTCGGAAACCCTGGGAGACACAAACACGAACCAGACACGAACGAAAAGTCAGCTTTGAGTCGATCATTCGCGCGGACTGAAACGTGACGAGAGAAGATATGTAGAAACGAGACTCACCAGCTCCTCTCCAGCACCACCCTCCAGATCGACATCGTACTTGCTGAGAACCTTCTTCTTCATCCCAAGCATGGAAGGATCGAACTCGTCGTCGTCGTAACCAGAGTACTCCTTGCGTTTCCTCTTGAGCTCGACGTTCTTCTCGTCGTCCTCATGTCCGGCGAGATCGACGTTCATGAGTTCATCCTCTGAAGATGGGCGGGCGCGAAGAGAGGCGAGGATGGGGTTGGTGGAAAGAGAGGGAGGAAGACGAGAGGGGGGCCGCGTCAGTGTTGAGTTCGAGGGAGGGAAGGAAGGGAGGTGAAGCAGAAAGGCAGATCGAACTGACCTTCTCCATCAAGAATCCGACTATCCTTCAGCGTCAAGATGTGCTCTCCTTCCTCAAAGTCATCCATATCGTGCGAGACCTTGATACCGGCGAGATCCTCTGTAGTTCGAAGCAAGAAAGGAAAGGGCAAAAGGTCAGCTCGTCCGGTCGAAGCTCACATCTCCTTACCTCCTTGCCTCCTTCCGCGTTCCTGCTTTCCTGCGACTTTCTCACAAATACAACCATCAGGGAATCTAGTACTTACTTTCAGTGTACTTGTCCTCAGCTCCGAGCCTATCCATCTCCTCCTCCTCCTCCCTCCTCTTGTCCTCGAGCTTCTTCCGTTCAGCCTTGAGCTTCGCCTGTTTCTTGAGGTTCTTGGCCCAAGAGGAAGTGTCTCCAGCGGACTCGTCTCCGAGGGTAGCTCCCGTCTGTTTGGCGTTGAGTTCTCGCTTGTTCTTGGCTCTGAAGATGGGAAGGAAGAGGAGAGCAAGTGAAGGGAGGGGGCGAGGTCAGTGGAGAGCAAGTGGAGGGAAGGAGAAGGGGTCGACGAGGGAGAGGGACGATGGAGCTCACTTTGCGATCTTCTCCTGGAGGATTCTGGTAGAGAAATCGAAGGGGAGTAATGTCAGTGTCGAGTCCGCGTGTATGGTGCTAGATAGAGCTGGATTGTGAGCTCGAAAGGGAAGGGATGTGCTCACTTTGTCTCCGCTGCCTTCCTGTCCTCCTCCATCCTCCTCTCCCAGTTGTCCTCGGCTTCCTTGTCCTTGTCAACCTCAGGCTCCTCACCTTCGGCTGTAGGAGCAGCTTCTCCAAGAGGTCGAAGACCGAGACTGACTCGGACTCGATTCGTCTCTTCGAGCGAGATTGAGGATTCCATCCTGAGAGAGAGAGAGGAAGAGCGGGGTGGTGGCGACCGGCGAGAGAACGAACGCTGAGGGCTCCTGCTTCAAGCGAGGTTTTTAGGAGGGAGGAGAACGAGACGAGGGCTACTCGAGAGTCGAGAAGAGAAGAGAAAGGGAGTGGATGGATTGGCCGAGTGGTGGGCGTTGAGCGAGACTCGTGAACGAAGGAGAGTCCAGAAGGTCAACGATTTCGAGCTCGCTTTGCCCTCCTCCTCCCAACCCATCATCTTCCTTTCTTACACTTTTTTGATTGCTCGGGTATCAAATCGGATAGAGAAGAAGGTGTTCCTCCATGCGCTGCATCGCTCGACCATGCTTTCGATCGCGAATCGTCGTCCAAGGGACGAGAAGGTGAGCTCAACTCGCGATTCTCCTTCCGATCCCTCCCTTTCTTCACTGACCTCTCCCGCTTGCTCTGATCCTATCACAGGCTTCACTGTTCGTCAAATGACCGCTCTGCACCTTTGCCCTCGTTTAAGATCCCGAAACCTGACCGCCAGGCATCATCGGGCGCAAATCGTGAGCTTGAAAGCAGCCCGATTCTTCCTTCCCCTCCGTCGAGCTCACCTTTCGTTCTCCTCCGTTCTCTCTCCAGCCTTCTTCGCCGAACGACCTCCACCTCCCATGGCCAATCCATATGCAGCATCTCTAATACCCTTCAAATCTGCCCCTCCTGCCTTTCGGCTCCCCAAACCGTCGCCTCCTCCTGCTCTAATCGCCTCAGCTTCTCCTCCTCGCCCTCCCCCTCCCTCCGCCGTCATTCCTTCGACTCCAGCTCCCTCCCCAGTCTTCAGACTCAAGCTTGCCTTTTCTGATCCCTCCACTCAACCTTTCGTACCTCCCAAGCCTACTACTCCCCCTCGCTTTTCCCTTCCTGCCGCGTCGATAGAGGAGAAAGGACGGCGCCTTCATCTCGTCCGACACAAGCTCGTCGAGGAAGGCTGGATTACGATACCGGAGAGTCCTCTGTTCGGGAAGACCTTCAAGCTGAAGGGAGCAGACTTCAGGTCCGGAGTGATGAGCCGGTTAGCTTCATACCTGAAACTTTGGGTACGTTCATTTCTCTCCGCACGTCGACCCATTTCCTTGCTCATCAGCTCCTCCCTTCCATCCACTGATCTTGGTTCTCCATGCTCTTCCATCTACAGCCCTCCTTTCCTTCCGATCTGATCTCCTCCCTCTCCCTCTCAACCTCCTCCGCCTCCCTCTCCATCACCCTCAACCCCTCCGTCGCACCCTCTTCCGCCAACACCCTTCTCCGCTTGATCGACCGAGCCATCGACCTCGAGGAGGAGGACAAAGCGGGGAAGTGGTACGCTACGGGAAATCAGCAGCGTGAGCTGAAGCAGCTAGGGTGGAAGAGAGTTTGGAGGGTCAAGGCGGACGGGTGGGTGAAGGAAGGAGGAGGAGAGAGGGAACGAGAGAGGGTTTTGGAACGGACGTTTGATTTCACGGGCAAAGAGGATGCTTGGAAACTGATGAGGAAGACGAGTGGGAGACTGCATAGAGTGCTGGTGGATGTTGGATGGAGGAGTAGGATGATGGGCATCGTGAGTGATCTCGTCCTTCTTTTCCGACCGACGCGTCGCGTCGTTCTTCTTCTTTCTCCTTCCTTGGACTTAACCCTCCCTCTCTTTCCCTCTTCGTGCTCGCTGCTTGTAGTCCGAAGAATCCAAGTTCGACCTCCTCATCTTCCCTCTCCCACCTATGGACCTCCCTCCCCTTCTCACCGTCCAGCTCTCTCCTCTCCAATCCTCCCCTCCCCTCTCTCCCCTCGCAGGAGCAACCAAACTTCACCCCTTTCCTCGTCTCCCCTACCACCTCCGTGTGGCCGCCCTATCAACCGAGAACATCGTCGCTGCTCAGAACCTCGGGACACCAGAAGAAACCGCAGCGAGCAGGTCGCGTCTTCAAAAGGAGATCGCGGATCGACTTGCTCGGGAGGATTCGCCTGTTGAGAGCACGCGGTGGGTGACGGATGACGAGCAGAGGGAGTTGAGGGAAGCTGGATGGAGGAGGGTGTGGAGGGAGAAGAAGGAGGTGAATGGAGAGGGAGAGGGAGAGAGGGAGAAGGAAACGGCTTTGCAGAGGACGTTTGGGTTTGAAGGGCAGGAGAATGAGTGGGATTTGGTCGAGAAGGCTAAGATCAGACTGGATAGTTTGTTTTGGGATCCTGATTTCCGGAGGAGCATGGGCATGGTGAGCTCTCATTCTTCTTCCTCGTTCACGCGTCTCTCGCGACTCGTCTGCTTCCGGCCTCACACTGACTATGCCGCCTCACTCTCCCTTCCTGAATTACAGTCCCACGAACCCAACTTCTCTCTCACCATCCTTCCCCTCCCCTCGCCCTCCTCCACTTCCTCTCCTCGCATAACCATCCAACTCACACCCCACCGCACCTCCCCCCTCTTTCCCTCCTCACTCCCCTCTCATCCTCCACCAAACTCCTTCACCGTCTCCCCGTTGCCCTCCTCTCAGCAGCCAAAATCATTCAACACGTCATCCAAAACACTCGCCTCGGAACTGCAGCTCAGTACTCGGAACGAAGGGAGAGAGAGTTTGGACTTCTCACAGACGAGGAGAACCCGGACTTCTGGACCGGAACGAGGGATAGCGCGGTGGAGGTGGTAGAGAAGTTGGTTGGAGAGCTGGGAGAGTTGGAAACGTATCGTCCAAGGGAGTTCAAGAAGGTCGCAGAATCAACTCCAACAGCAGCAGAGTCGGACACCTTCGAAGCCGACTTCCTCTCCTCCGCCTTCGCTTCTTCCTCTTCCTCTTCCTCCCCTCTTTCACCTCCTTCTTCGTCCTTCCCCTCCTCCTCTTCCCTCTGGTCCCCAATAACCCCTCGCCATCCCTCCTCCAACACACGAACCGACCTCTCTTCTCTCCTCCAACCTCGCTCTTCCTCTCCCTCCTCCTCCTCCTCCTTCAACAACTCCCCCTCTTCCTCTTCTCACCCCTTCGAACCCTCCACCGGTTCCAACAACCCTTTCCGATCCAACTGGATCCCTTCAACCCCTCCTCTTCCTTTCACCAGACCGAACCTTCCTCCGAGCGACGAGTTTGGGTTGGAGGACGAGGAGGATTTACTCGGGTTAGTGGGCGAGGAGTTGGATGGATTGGAGGGGGGAGGGAAGAAGGGAGGGGAGAAGATGGATGCTGAGAGGGAGATGAGGCAGTTGATGAATTTGGTGATGAAGGGCGGGAAGGGGATGAGATAAGCTGGGGGAAAGGGAGGAACTACAGCAGAGACGCGTCTCGAGGATGGTCGTCGTTCAAGAAGGAGGACGGACGGACGGGCGGACGATCGACTACGAGCTCGCTTTGGACGACTCTTCGTCTACTCTACGGCTGAAGCATACTTCGATACTGGATCGAAGCTAAGAGCTCGCCATCGTTGGTCGACGAGGGGCGGTTTCAACAACATCGAGTCGACGTTGCTCTCGCCGCTCTTTGGGTTCCTCCTCATCCCATCTTCGAGGAAACTCGGGACGCACTCCTCTGTATATGGTTGTCGAAGGATCCCTCCAGAGATCAATTCTCCTACTCGGTGAGCTCAAAGTCTTTGTTCGCTGCCCTTGTTTCGTCGTCGCGTCCTTTCTTCCCCTCTCTTCTCCTGAACTGACTTCTCGCTCTCTCTCTCTCTTTTTCGGTTTCCACTGTAAGACTTAACCGAACTGACGAACTGGACAGAGATGGACGGAGGGCAAGGAGGAGAGAGAGAGGGAAGAGCGAGAGATCAAAGACTAGACGTGTGCTCTTTCCCGCTGTTCTGCCTTGTCTATCTACTTCTTCGTTCTTGTTTTCTACCGTAACCATATCTTGGCAGCCAGCTCATAGATTCGAGAAAATTCTCCCTGGGTCTGTTCGCAGCACGTCCAATTCTGTGTTCGATGACGGTCCTCGCTCAACGAGACGATGTGGTGGCGTCGCGAGCTGAACCTGCTTCCGTCTCTCTCTCTGAGCTCAGCCTGTGCTCCTCCACTTCTCCAACCTCGAACTTCCTCGAGTAGAAAATTCTCCTCTTTCCTTGGCTCTTGGTTGCGTTGGAATTCTAGCAGAGAATCGGGCAATATTTCACGACCAAACAAGCTCAGCTCCGCTTCCTCGACTCCCCCCCCAGCATCGCCCACCTTCAGCTCGACTCCCCCTCTCGAACCCGTTCGTCCAACGTCCATCATCTCTCTTTCGCCGTTCTTTTTTGATCACCTCCCTCCAACCCCCTCCATCAACTAGGCACACGCTCTTCCACCATCGTTCTCATCAGCAGCAGCGTCGTCCTCAGCTTCGTCGTCGAGCCGCTCGAGCTCTCCTCTTCCCCTCCCTGAATCCTTCCTCCTCCCTCTCTCTCTCCTCCGCCTCTTCTCGTTCTCCTCCAACGAGCCATGACTTCAGAAACGACCGGAGGAGGGAGTAGTGGGAGAGGAGGAGGAGGAGGAGGATACGCTGGTGACAGCAGTGGAGGAGAAGAGACTGGCAAAGGGCTCAAGGAATGGTGGAACAAGTTCAAGGCAGGGAAAGGAGGAGGAGGAGCTCAGGCACCCACTCCTGCTACGGGGATCGCATCTAGCAGAGCGAGGGAGGTGCCATATCAGTCAACAAGTACAGGTGAGCATCCATCCTCTTCCTTCCTCTCTCGGAGATTTTTTTTCACTCGGCTCTCGGCTCTGGATGGATCGACGAGGAGGAAGTGACGGAGAGAGGAGGAGGCATCCTCCCCTCCTCGCTCGAGCTGACCTTTCTCTCCTTCCTTCCCCCCCTTCCTCTCTCTTCGTTCCCTCCTCAGCTCCTCCCACAGAAGGTCGCCCAGTCTTCTCCATGCCTCTCAGTGAAGCCATCACCTACGCGTCCATCACCATCTCAACACCAGGTCCAGACGGGACCTTCTACGTCTGGGGAGTCGTCCCAACAGTGGTCGCTCGATGGTTTGTTCAACCAACCCTTCTTCCCTCACCTCTCCTTCCCACCTACCTCTCCATTCTCCCCACCAGCCCTTCTCGAGCTCGCTAACTCGTTTCTGGATGGGTCGCTCGATACAGTGGTCGGTACCTGAAGGAGAACGCTACGGAGGTGGAAGGGACGTTCCGAGTGTCGGGGAGCTCAAAGAGAATGAAGGAGATCCAGGCTATCTTCGATCGTCCGCCAAAGGTGAGCTCTCTCTCTCTCTCTCTCTCTCCAACTCCATCTTCCTTCTCCTCCACCGAGAAGCTGACATAAGAGTGGTTGTTCGTTTGGTGGTGGTCGTCCCTGTAGTACGGGAAATACATCAACTGGGCGGAGGTGCCTCACACGAGTCACGACGTTGCGACTATCTTCCGTCGGTTCTTGACTCAGATGCCTGTGAGTTGGACGAGCTCTTCCTACCTACTCAAGGAGTCGGATCTGATATGAATGCTCGTCTGTGTTGCTCTTGGTTCACAGGATTCCGTCATACCCGACTCGGTGAGCTTTCGTTCCCTTCTGTCGACTGGCGGTCGTGTTCGTTCGAGCTCACCTCTCTCTCCCTTCCTCTCGCTCTCTCTTCGCAGTTCTATCACCAGGTTAGCCCACACTCACCGGCTTTCTGTCGATCTTACGTCAACTGACTTTCATCTTTTCTCATCTCATAACAGTTCCGAGATACCTACAGTGAGTCTTCCCTTCCTCGCTTCTCTCTCTCTCCTTCACGAAAGAAGACCGACGTCTCTTCTTCTTCTCAGACGACGACCCAGCAAAGGAGAAAGCCGTCGTCGAAGCCTACAGCAATCTCATCAAACGACTACCCGTACCCAACAAATACCTCCTCCTCTACGTCCTCGATCTCCTCAGCGTGTTCGAAAAGAAGAGCGACAAGAATCTCATGACCGCAACGAGTGAGCTTTCCTTCCTCCCGCTAGCGTCTTTCTCTCTCTTCTCTCTTCTCGCTAACACCGTTCTGATGTCTCGCCTTACAGACCTCGCCGTAATCTTCCAACCTGGAATCCTCTCTCACCCAGACCATCGAATGCTCCCTTCCGAACACCCTCTTTCCCAGAAGGTCCTCGAGTTCCTCGTCACCCACGTCGACGACTTCTCCCCTCTCCTCGAATCAAGACTCAAGGAGAACCCTTACCGTCGCTCCTCCAAGACTGCTACTCACTCGTCCTCCTCCTCGCCACGGCCGCCCCATCACATCACCTCTACCAACCCTCCCGCCTCGTCCTCCTCCTCCAGACGCCAACCAACCGCTTCCTCCTCGACTCAACAAACCGGAGGACGACCTTCGATTCCTCAACGCTCTACTCGTCTATCGGATACCATGGCCGCCTCGGATTCCGACGACGATTTCCCTGGAGGCGTCGTGATTCGAATGGGAGATCCAGCGAGGACTCAAGACCGTCTCCTCAATCGTTCGAAATCAACTTCGTCGTCGTCCACCAAACCGAGCAACAAACCGTCGTCAAGGAGCGTATCGGGAGGTCACGGAGGAACTCACAGTCCTGGGCATGGGAGTTTGAAGGTTGAGCTTGGTGGAGGGGGGAGTGGGGGGAAGGGAACTCCACCACTGACGACGACGAACGGAGGAGCGGGAGCGGGAGCGAGTGTGAAGAGGAGGAGTACGGCTCCTAGCAATCGGAGGTTGGACGGAGGGGAGAGTGGAAGGAGGAAGAAGATTGTTGAGGAGAAGAAGGGGTTGGGGTTGGGGAAGAAGGAGGTGGTGGCGGTGTGATTCTTTTTTTCTCTCTATCTCTCTCTCTCTCTCTCTCACTCTTTCCTCTTTCGTCCGTCGCGTCGCGTCGCTCCCCTTTCTTGGTCTCTCTCTCTCTCGGTCTAGCTTCTCTTCTTCGTCTTTTTAACGTCTTACGCCCATCTCGTTGCTCGTTCACATCTTGACTTTCTCTCTCCCTATTACTTCTCAACCTTCTTACTCTTCTTGGTCGTCCATAACGAACCGTACTCCTCACGCGTCTCTCCCCCTCGCTTCGCTCGCCTTTTCTCGTTTCTTTTCGTCTTTGCTTGGTTGATTAGGTTAAGCTACAAATTTAACGATTTCTATACGATATCCCCCTTTTCTTGGCTTGGAGCCGCTTCAGCTCTCGGGAGTCGGAGGGAAGGGGACGAGAAGGCAGGAGTACGAGGCAAGCATTTGCTGTTTCCTCCGTTCCCTCCCAGCTTCCATACGAATTTGAGGATATCGTAGATTCTCTCGCTTCTTGAACGGGTATCAGTACGCGAAGTCCGACGAGAAAAGACAGCAACCTGTCCCGTCATTCGATCTTCAGCGTAACCAGTCCCAAACGCGTCTCAATCTCAATCCTCCCTTCTCCCACCCGTCTTCCGCCCTTCTCCTTCTTCTTCCTCAACGACCCCACCACCTCCCAACCCCTCTTCGGCACACCATCTCCCCATTTCCCACCCTTCGCCTCCACAACCTGATCCTCCTCCGTATCAATCTCGACTTCCATCGACGTTCCCACTTCCGTCCGCAAATCGAAAACGCCTTCGAAGGATCCTTTAGGAAGATGAAGTTCGACGTCTCCTCCGTAAGATGATTCAACGGTTCCCGAATGGATGGTGATGTTCCTGGCGGTGGATCGGATGGAAGAGGTAGAGGGAGGAGAGGACGAAGGAGGGAAGGGGAGGACGGGGAGGTTGACTGATCCACGTTGTTGAGCGTTGAGGTTGAGAGAAGAGCTGATGAGGAGGGTTCCCCAGATTGAACCGATATCGGCGTTGATTGTGAGGTGGTTGGTTTGGAGAGACTGAGAAAGGAAGATTGAAGGAAGGTCAACGATCAAAAAAAGAAGATGCTACATATTGCGCGACGAAGTTAATCAAGACGCGTCGCGCTCGCATCAAGAGGACGAAGGTATGTATACGATGGGATATTAAACTCACATGAAATGAAATTGGTCCGAGCCCGCCAGTCACCATGACCTTCTCGAACGACGCGTTGTTGAGGTTGTCGAACCTGATTCCAAACGAGTTCTTCCCCTGATCCTGATAGACCTCCAACGCCTTCCCTCGGTAGCTTGGAGACGGAACTGTGATGACGATCTCCCAACTCAAGCCTTGCGAGTGCTGTTCCCATGGTTTTTTTATCTTCCGAAGGAGGACGGTTGGAAGTTCGTCGAGGTTGGATCCCGGGTTTGACCTTTGAAGCAGGAGCAGAGGGGATAAGCGGTTGAACTTGTCACTCGGTTGTTCTCTGAAGAACTCTCGAACTCTCGATCCTGGAGGAAATTGAGTGGCTGAGAGGGGGTGAAAGAAGAAATAGAGCGAAAACAGCGTCGCGTTTCCAAACTCACCTCAAGCAACACTCCTCGCTTTCCTCTCCCCTCCAATCCAGCATCCCCACCTCCAATTCTCCCCCTCAGCATCTCCGTCCCCCACTTATCATCCTCCCAATCAACCCGATCCCTCCAAGTCCCTCGAACATCCACCTTCACTCCCTCATCTCCCCCTCCCTCTTTCGCCGCTCGAACAAACACCTGTCCGTTCGTCCCTTCTCCAAAGACTCTCAGGAACGTGAGATCGGAGTCGAGGGGTAGATTGAAAGTCTGGGAGTTGGATTGGAAGAACCGAGGGTCGTCGGGTCGAGGAGGGTTGGGCATGTAAGGAGGGACGTATGGAGATGGAGGGAGGGAGAAGTTGAAGGGGGTGAGGAGGTGGATATTGCTGGGTTTCGAGGAAGGAGGGATGGGAAGGGGCAAAAGGAGCTAAAAGGATTGATTTGAAAGGAGTAGAGAGAGGTGTCAGAGGTCAGGACGAATGGCTGGAGGGGGGGGGGGGGGGGGGAGGAAGAAGGAAGGTGCGAGCTCAACAGGCGAGACTCGAGCTCACCTTCTCGATTTGGATCCCCTTCCGCTTGCATGCGTCGATGCAAACGTAGACAAGAAGGCCAACGACGGCAAGCCATACGATTACGTCCTTGGTCGAACACCGCCTCTTCGCTCCTTCGGGCGAGGGAGGAATGGTCGAAGGAAGGAGAGTTGAGGCTGAGTCGACGGCGACATCCGAGGCGAGAAGCGACGCCTTCTCGAGATCCAGGAGCGAAGAAGAGTCTTTCATCTGTTGGGATTGGTAGCAGCGGGTGGAATATCTCAGACTAGTCGAAGAGAGTTGGCCGAGGTGATGGTTGAGGAGGAGGAAGCGAGCGAGACAACTCCTGACTTCCAAGAGTGGCATTTCGCGCCGGTCCGTTGATCTGTCAACCTCTCGATAAATTGAATGCTCTGCTGAAGCCAAAACTGCAAGAGCCGAAATCGACAGCCGGAGCCGTCATGACAGGTCATGACTAGGAAGAATCTTTCGTCTGCAAGCGCGCGCGAAAAGACGCGTCGTAGCGATCTCTCCCACGCTCGTTCTCTCTCGACCTCCTCTCTCTCTCTCGCCGTCGGTCGTTTGGTGTGTATGTATCGTTCATAATCTATTACAAAGAAAGAAACCTCAAGAAGAAATAAAAAAAATCACCTCGTCCTCATCCCCCTACCGACGACGCAAGATCGCCCACTCTCCCTCGAGAGCTTAAGCCTTCGACCCGTAAACCGCCTCAGTAGCAACGCTCGACTGTCCCTTTCGGACGTTCGCGAGAGCCCACTGCTTGATTCGGATGGACTCGATGCCTGTGAGAAAGAGGGGATCAGAGGAAGCGTCAGTAAGGAAGGAAGGAGGACGAGGGATGGAAGGAAGGAGACGGAGAGATTGAGAGAGAAAGAACGCACTGATGAATCCAGAGGTGTCGACGGGCTCGAAACCACCCATCTCGTCCATGGAGGTGAACTTCTCGTCGTAGAGACCCTGTGATATAGAAAGAGGAAGGAAGGGACGGAGAGAGATCAGCGCTTCGGCGATCGTCGACGTTCGCGCGAGCTCGAACCAAAGGAAGGAAGAGAAGGGAGGGAGAGACGAACCTCGTCGGAGAATCGTCCCTCGACCGAGACGTTTCCCTTGTAGAGCTGAAGCCTGACGGTTCCGTTGACGGTCCTCTGGGAAGCAGGGATAGCAGCGGTGACGAACTCCCTCTCGGGAGAGAAGAAGTAACCGTTGTAAAGGATGTTGGAGAGAGCGGGGGTGATGAACTGATCCCTGAGAGCTCGAACGTTCCTGTCGAGGGTAAGACCCTCGAGATCCATGTGAGCGACTCGGAGGATGGTAGCTCCGGGGGACTCGTAGCATCCTCGCGACTTGACTCCGATGAACCTGTTCTCGACGATGTCGATTCGTCCGATTCCGTGCTCTCGAGCGAGAGCGTTAAGGCCGAGGAAGATCTCGACGGGATCGGTGATGGTCTTCTTGGAGGAGAGGATGTCGACCTTGGTGGGGATACCCTTGGTGAACTCGATGAGGATGTGCTCGGGAGTGTCGGGAGCGTCCTGAGGGTTGGCGGTGAGCTTCCACATGTCTCGAGGAGGGGTGGTGTTGGGATCCTCGAGGATACCGGCCTCGTAGGAGATGTGGAAGAGGTTCTCATCTGGTGGAAGAGAAGGAGAGTGAGGAAGGAGGAGTCAGAGGTCAGCTTTGAAGCGAAAGAGAGGGACGGAGGGAGGAGAGAGCAGAGCTCAAAGAACGAACCGGTAGACCAGGGCTTGGAAGCAGTCTGGACGACTGGGATACCCTTCTCAGCGGCGTAAGCGAGAAGAGCGGACCTTCCAGGGAATCGCTCGTAGAAAGCTAGAAGAAGAAAAGGGCGAGGGAAAGCGAAGTGAGCGACGGATCCTCCAGTCCGAAGAAGCGAGCTCGACGGGAAGACTCACCAGGAATCCTCCAAGGAGCGATGACCTTGATATCGGGCTTGAGACCGTAGAAGGCGAGCTCGAATCGGACCTGATCGTTTCCCTTTCCGGTGCATCCGTGGGAGACGAAGCTGAGGAGGAGAGTTGAAGGGAAGAAGGAGAAATCAGCTTCGCGACTTCTTCCTCCCCATCTCTTTCTTATCGGACTCGAACCTGAAGGACGAGGACTCACTCGCAGTTCTGGGACTCGGCAACCTCCATCATTCCTCGGGCGATAACGGGTCGAGCAAGCGAGGTACCGAGAAGGTAGACACCTGTTCGAGAGGGAAGTCGAGGAGGACGAAAAGAGAAAGGAAAAAGAGAAAGGGAGAAGCGGATCAGCTCGAGCTCGTTCGGTTCCTCCATCTGCTGGTAAAGAAGCAAGAACTGACCCTCGTAGATGGCGTTAACCTGAACGGCGGGGTAGATGAGCTCGGTGATGAACTCCTTTCGAAGATCCTGTAGAGAGAAAACGAAAGCGAGATGGGAAGGGAAAGGAAGGGTGGATTGGATTGGATTTTGATGAGCTTTCATCCTCCGAAAGACTCCTTCGGGCGCTGGTTTCTACTTACAGCAAGGATGTAGCTCTCAGCTCCACAGGCAACAGCCTTGTTTCGGGCAATGTCGAAGTCCTAAAATCCGAATCAAGAAGGGAAGGGTGAAGGAAGGTGAGCCAAAGGTCAAAAAGGAACGCTTCCATCAACGGAGAAGGAGAGAGCGAGAGAGAGAAACGAACCTCATCCTGTCCGACATCAGCCATGAAGCAGACAACAGTGTATCCCTCATCAATCAACCAAGCGAGAATGCAGGAGGTATCTGTTCAATCACCAGGAGAAAAGGAATGAGAACCGTCGAGTCAGTACTGAAAAAGCCGGGGATGTTGGTCTTCCTCTCTCCTCCTCCCCTTCGTTTGATTGATAAAAGGAAAGCTCACCAAGTCCTCCAGAGTAAGCGAGCAGGACTCGTCCCTTGGATCCAGGAGCGACAGACATTGTGATAAGAGGAGAGAAGAGTTGGGAGGGAAGGAAGGGGAGGGTAAGTTGTGGTTGAAAGACGAATCTCGAATCGAAGATTTGGAAGAGTTCAAGAGAGATAACAGTCGACTCGGCGATTCAAGGGCCTCCGACTGATTTTAGTAGCGTAGTCTTTTTTTGGGACGAAGGTCTGGGTTCTGAGTGAGCAAAGACGTTCATCAAAAAGAGTACTAGAGAACGAAAAGCCTACTAGAAGACCGAGCTGAGGACGTCGACGAGTTTGGCCGCGCTCTCTCCTCCGTCGTCCCCTCCCTTCCTCTTCGACCTCTTCTTAGAAGATCCCCCTTCCGCTCCACCACCAGCACCAGAAGAAGACTCGTCCCTTCCTCTCTGCTCGTACTTTCTCTTCCCCTTCTCGCCTCCAACCTGAACCTCGGCAGTTCCAGCTCCCCCAGCCGCTTCCTTCTTCTTCTCCCTCCTCTTGTCCAGTACTCGAGCGAGCTCGACGTTTCGGAGGTAGTCTGATTGTTCCGTCTTGGAGCGAGAAAGCTCTTGTCGGAGTCGAGAGGTGTGGGAGGCTCGTTCGTAGGCTGTGGAGAGGGCAACCGAAGATGGTTGAAAGGTGAGCTTGCGCGAAAGAAAGTCGAGCTAAACGAGAATGAGGACGGAGAACGAACCGACTTGCTCCCCGAGCATCTCCCACTTGAACCCAGGAAGGTATTTCATGGTCCAGATGTCATCTCTCCACCTGAGGGAAGACGAAGGAAAAGAGAGGGACGTGTCAGCGAAACGTCGAGGGAAGGGAAGGAGGAGGAGGAGACGTTGAGCTCGAGAAGCTTCCCCCTTTCCTTCGCTGCTTCTCCCCCCCAACGCGTCCAAGCGAGAAAGAAGCTCAGGAGTTCGATATGAGACTCACCTCTCTCCCTTAGCCCCTCCGATAGGCTGAGCATTCAGCATCTCAGCCGCCGACCTGGCGACCGACTTGTTGAGGAACTCGATCCATGCTTCGGTGTATCGAACGGAATGAGCTGCAGAGCAACACCAAGAGCTCAAGTCAGCTTCCAGCCCCCATCAAGCTTCACACTATCACCTTCTCAGGCACCAGACATCTGGAAAGGGGACTCACTCTTCGACTTTGACCCAGGAGCTCCTCCCGAAGGACCATCCTTCTGAGCGTAGACCTTCCCTGTCTCGCCCCACCTGCCCATCAGGTGCTTGATCTTCTGAGGAGTCATACCAGGAGGGATTCGAGATATGTAGACGATTCCGGGACTGATGGGCTTCTTCTTGGGTTTCGAGGAGGGTTTGGAAGAGGAAGAGGCAGAGGCGGAAGGAAGAAGGGAGGAGGAAGGGAGAGGTTTTGACGAGGTCGAGGCCTCGGGTTGAGGGGAGGTGGAAGCCATGGCTTTCAGGCAAGGAAGTGGAGTGGGAAGAGGAAACGGTAGAGGGGAGCAGGAAAGGGGGCCGGAGAGAGTTGGTACGGGCTTCGATGGGGGTTGGGAGGCTGAGGAGAGAGGGGAGGGAAGAAGGGAAAGGTGAGCTCGCCGAAATTCGAAGCGACGCCTTTCTGGTTTCTTTGACGACGCTTGCCCTCCCTCAGAAGATCTCCTTTCGTATCATCTTGGACGGCATGCACTCCGATGCTTTCAGTCGTGCATCTGGTTCGAGACTTCAGGTTTAAAAGCTCATCGTTCTTGTTGAAGAGCCTCCTCCTCACCCGCGTCGCCGCTTGGAGTTTCGACAGGCTCACCACCACTCCGAGCGGTCTGTTATCGCTCCGAAAGCTCGCAAGAGACGAATCGTGAGGCGAAACGACTGCGACGCTGGAGATTGCTGACAGAGCTTGACAGCGAGCGTCAGAATAGTGCGACGTTCTCCCCGCATCGTCTTGCCGTCGTTCACATCTCGCGCTCTCAACCACCAGAAAACTTTCACAGGACGAAGCACATGAAACGATGGAGCAGAAAGACATGCATCGAGAACGGAGAAACATAGCCACAGAAGATAGCAGGCGGCGAAGGGAAGAGGAGAAAGACCTGATGGGCTGAATCGAGGGCTGAACGTTTCAACTGGACCGATCTCGTCAACGGCGACCTCGTATCTGTAGGGCACGGGAACAAGAGAAGAATCAAGTCAGTGGCCAGATCTTAACCTCCAAAGCAAACGAGATAAGAAAGGTGTAGTTGGTCGAGAAGAAGGTCAGTTAAGGGACATTACTCCCGGGGTGTTATCTTCGAGGCCCGGAGGCCGTTCAGATTTAGCATGGAAATTGTGTCATCACTCCAAACTTCTCGTGGTGATGCGATGGGGGTTGAGGTTGTCGAGATTGGAAGGGGAGGTGGGAGGGAGGGAGCACGGGAAGAAGAAGGGAAGGAGCGGGAGGGAGGAGAGAACGACACTCACGAGTTGTTGAGAGAAAGAAGTTTTCCGAGGTTGAAGTTGAGAAAGAAGGAAGAAGGGCAGCTAAGGAGGGGGCGAGAGGATGAAGCAGAATGTCAAGGAGCGTTCTGCAGAAGGGGGAAGAGAGAAGAAGGAAGGAAGGGAAGGAAGGGAGAGGTCAGCTTTGAAAGTTTTGGATCGAGACGAGGACGGGAGGGAGAGGTCGAGCGGGACGGGAAGAGAACTCGTTCGAAGGGCGAGCTGAGAGGATGAAGAGACGATACTCACAGTGTACCAGCAGCGAAAGACGAGGAGAAGAAGAAGGGAAGGGGAGGAGATGGTTGGGTGCCTCAGGAAAAGAGGAGCAAGGGCTGAAAGGAATCGTCGAAAGGACGCACCCGCGGGCGAGCGTTACAAAAACCACGTCGCTCGTTCTCTCATATTTTATTTCTTTTGTTTCAGCGACCCCTGGATACAGAAGAAATCCGTCGTACGAGCCTAAGCGTCTTGGAGTGAAAGCCTGGCGTTTCCTCCCTCTGTTCGACGAGCGTGAGACGCGTCGCAACATCTGCATCCGATGCTTCCAGAGTCCCGAAGACCTCCGGCGCTTCTCCTTTGCTCGCCCCTTGCGTTTCCCCTTCACCCATGTGTCCCTTCCTGTTCTGTTTCTCGCCGTCAGAAAGACGCGAGAGGAGATGGAGATGGAGAGATGGGGGACTAAGGAGGGACGTGCTTGGGGGTTGTTGTTGTTGGGTGGTATTTAATTTAGATCATAGCTTAGCCTGAGTTCTGCTGCCTTCGAGCTTGGAGCTGTCCACCCTGCTTTTGAAGCGAGTAGGGGATTTTAGACGAAGGTTCAGGCGGAGAAGAGGACTCGGAGGAATCCCTGACTGAGTTTGAAGGGGGGGAGAGGAAACGCGGAACAAGGGAGTCCTCCTCCAAGCCGGGCGGGATCGTTGGGGAGCTACGAAAATCTGCTTAGCTCGGTCTGGCGAAGTCGAGAGGGGAGGTTCGAGAATTTTTCCCTCCAGCTTCGAGAGAGGTTTGTTTTGCGAGGTCGGCGAAGATGATCGTCTTCCTCCCTTCGCTTTTTTTTGGTCGAGACGGACGAGATGGTGAGATGGGATGTCGAGAACGAGCCTGGGGAGGTTTGGAATGAAGAAGCTTTCACGCTAAAAGGGAGAAAAGAGCACCCAAACTTGCCCAAACCTTAGTTGAGATCGCCTTCTCCTTCTCGCGCTCGACGTCCACCCTGCTCCCTCCTCCCCTCCTCCGCTTTCCTTCCCTGTCCCTCCCGTTCTTCTCCCTCTCCTCTCTTTCTACCCAGTCGGGCCTTTAGTCTTCTAGACGCTCTACAGGAACCGTACCAGGGACATCGCGGAGGATCCATACTCGTCTCGGCTCCTCGCTCGTTCTCCGTTCCACCGACACTCGTTTGTTACTCTTCCCTCCCGACGAGTCCTCCCTCTCCCTCTCGCTCCCTTTTCCTGATGGAAGGCCAACCTTCCTCGTCGTCGTACGACCCTCAAGCCTCAACCTCGTCTACTTGGGAAGAGAAGGCTCCTCCAGTCCGCCATCGGGTTAACAAAGTGAGTATAGAGAGAGAGAATGAGCTTGCGTCCTTCTCCCCTTCCCTCCCTTCCCTCACCTGTTCGTCGAACTGGAAGATCTGCCGAAGCGATCTATCCAGCACCGACGCTGATCCCTTCTCCCCGTTCGAATCCTTCTTCAGACTTCTACGGCCGCCTGCGGTCCCTGCAAGAGGTCCGTACAGGCTTCCTTTCTCGCAAGCAAAAAGCGAAAGTACGAGAGCGCGGAGGTCTCTAAGAGAGTTGGCTGACCTTTCCTTCCTCCTTCTTCCCATTCGGCTCCCGTTCCACTCTTCCAGAGCTCATCTCGCTTGCGACGATGGTCGACCCTGCAAGCGATGCTCTTCGCTCAACAAGGAGGATCAATGTGTAGATGTCCCTGTGAGCTTCCTTTCTCATAATTCCTGTTCCTTCCTTCGAAGCGCCGACGGAACGAACACCTTATGAGGAAGCCTCCTGTAGTCGATCGCGCCGAAAACTCCTACTTACCCCCTGAACCTTCCCATGCTTCTTTCCGTCAACAGCAAAAAAAAACGAGGCCGTCCGAAACTCTCAGCGACCACTGGAGGTCCATCCTCGGCTTCAAGCGGTCGACCTCGCCCCAAGCCTCCTTCCTCCCACTCGACCTCTCCCTCCTTCTCCTCCACCAACCCTCACAATCTCGGTCGTCCATCTCCTCACAGCTCTCAGCAGACCGACTATCAACGACCACCTCAAGCCCAACCTCAACTTCCCGGGAACCGCTCAGGATACAGCATCTTCCCTTCGGACTTCTCCCTCTCAGCTCCCTCACCTCCTCCTGAACCTCCATCGCAACAAAGGATCTTGACGATCTTCAGCACCATGGATTTCACCATGATTCGAAGCTCGGACTCCTCCTCTTCCATCCTAGGACGACCCTCGTCGACGCTCAGGCAGCACTGGCTCGGTTCCATCCTGTCAGGAGAGGACGTTCAAGCGCTCGAGCCAGATCGAGTCTGGTTGATGACAGCTCTTTCGCAAGGGATGAGGTTGTCGACGGAGCCAGAGGCTGTTGGGTGGATAGAGCAGTCGACGGAATCGATGCTGGAGTCGCCAGTAACTGGGACGTCGTTTCCTGCGAGAGACGTGTCGGTGAGGAGAGCAGACGGCAGCTGGGAGGACTTCAACTTGAGAATGCACGTCGGTCAGGGAGCTGGACTCGAACTGAGGTGAGCTTTCTTCTGCTTCTTTCATCGAATCTCAAGCTGACACTTTCCCTCTTCTCTTCTTCAGGGATCCCGCTACCTACTCGCGAGCCTACCTGGTCATCTCCCTCCTCGCCATCCGACCTATGTCGCCCTTCTCGGGAAGCTCCGGAAATCCCTCAGCAGCGACAGCGTCGCCTCCTCCCTCTCGTTCGCGTCGACCATCATCTCCAGGACGTCCTCCTCTTCCCAGTCCTCTCATTCCATCCCATCCATCCACGCCCTCCGATCTTTCTTACTCGGACAACCTCCCAACCCTCCCTCCAATCTCAGCCATCACCGCGTCCATCGGTCGCTTCTCTCCTCCTCGACTTCCCTCTTCACGGCCAGTCACAGCCTCCTCCTCCTCAGCTTCAGCCACTCAACTCTTCCGGCCTTTCGGCAACCAACCTCCTCCTCCTCCGCTGAACCAAGGTCCTCGACCCATCACGTCGGACGGTCTCGCGAGACCTTTCTCGTTGCATCGAAACCCAGGAGGAGGAATCACTCTCCCTTCTCCCTTCGTCCTTCCTTTCAATCCAAACGAACCGCCTCTCTCTCCTTACTTCCACCACCAACACTCCTCCTCCCACCCTTACGCTCGACCCTCAACAGGCCACTCCCAGCAGTCGAACGCGTCGACGTCGCAGAGGAAGGATTCAGGAACCCCGTACGGGCGAGGTCTTCAGTCCTACGCTGCGAGAGGCTCGCTCGCAGGAAGCAGCGTCTCAGGAGCCAGCTCGTTCGGAGGAGAGACCTGGAGGGAGGACGCGAGTCGAGGAAGTCGAGGAAGCGACTTCGGTTGGGGAGGATCTCGACCTGGAACCGGAACTTCAGCCTACGCGTCTGGATCTGGAGTCGTTGGACCTGCTCCCTCCAAGCCGTTCGGCGGTTTCCCTCTCGTCGAAGGTCGAGAAGGAGGAGGATCGGAGGAGGGTAGCGGTGGCGGAGGTAGCGCTGGGACTGGTGCTGTACCTGTAGCTGGAGGAGGAGGAGGAACCGGTCCCGATCTCCCTCCCATTTCTTCGTTGTTTTCTTACACTCCTCCTCCTCCTGGTCCTCCTGGTTCTGGTCCTCCTCCTCCTTCGATCTCGTAGCATTGCAGTACTAGAGCTTCCTCCTCCTCTCCCTTCCCGTCCCTCCCACTCCCTCAGTTTCTATCCTTCTCGTCATTCTTTCCCGTCTCCCTTTGCATTTTTCAGACTTAACTCTCAAAACCCACGACCATGTTCATCTCCCACACCTCTCATACCTCACGCATTTCTCGGACACACTTTCATTTTTGTTTTTCAGTCGACGTTGTTGCTCAAGCTTGCTTGCTTTCGCGTCTCTTTCTCTCTCTCTCTCTTTCTCGCGCAACTCCATCTGTACATCTCTCTCTCTCTCTCTCGTCGCGCTCTCACTTTGAAGCTAGCCTTTTCAGCAGTCTCTCTCCCTCGCTCTCTCTTTGAATACTTTTACTTTGTTTACGGTTGCCCCGCCCTCCAACGGTTTCGAAACGTACGATCGTTTATGCTCTCTCTATTTTGATACGAATGTGAAGATTCATCTCTCGTCCCTTTCTCCCCGAATGCAGTCAGTGAAGGCAAGTCGTCGCGTCGTGCCTCGAGCTCGCTCGATGAGGAGAAAAAGATGAGAGAGAGAAGAGATGTGGCATAGAGATTCGTTACTGAAAGTGGTAGAGTTATTGAGAGAAGAAGGGTAGAAAACCGAAACGACAGAGACCAAAGAGGAAAAGCAAAGAAAGCAAACGAGAGAAATCCAACTCAACCCAAAACACCTCACTTCGTCCTCCCCCCATCCTAATTCCACCCCTTAATCCCACACTCCCTCACCTTCAATCCTTTCTCGATCAACACACTCGTAACCCAAACCAACTTCTCCAACTCTTCCATCTCCGCCACTCCCTCCGCCAACTTTTTTCCCTTCACGCGTACGAACCTCTTCTCCCAACTCGACTGGCAGACATCGCACGCCAACCTCGCTCGCACTCGCTTCATCTCTCCCGTAGCAGGGTTCTTGGCAGCGAGAGGGATTTCGTTGAAGGTGTCGGATCCTTCTTCGTCCAGAAGAAGCACCAGGGAGAGAAAGGGGAGGAGGAGGGTTTGGATCCGAGTTCGAGGAAGGAGGGTGGTTCGAGGTCTTCTTCGGGGGATAGGTCGGCTTGGGAGGGTGGAGGAGAAGGAGGACGGGGAGGAGCGACGGGAGGGTGAAGAGGTGGAGCGTGGTGGAAGGAAGAGGGAAGAGGCTGGTGCTGAGAGGACGTTCCTGGATCGACGCGTCGCGTGAAGGAGGGAAGGGGAGGCCGAGATTGGTCGATGGAGTAGTTGGAAGTAGAGATAGAGGTTCGGGAGGAGGAGGAGGGATGAGAGGAGCGATGGTGATGATGATGCTGACTCGAGGACGCGACAGCGTTGTGAGGAATTTCGACCTTCGGTCGCTTCGACGAGCTATCTTGAGGTTCTTGAGCACGCTTCCTACGGACGCCGTACCTGTCCGACGACGGTCGCGAAGTTGAAGGTCCTGGATCCACGTTCTCGTCGTTCGAACCCTCGTCGTCTCCCATCGAGTCGTCCTCCTCCAGCTCCTCAGATTCGGAGAGCGGCGCGCCTGGTCTCGGCTTCTTGCCCTCCTTCCTCCGGATGGCGGCGATCTCTCGATCCATTCTTGCCCTTTGTTTACCGTAGCGTTTCCTAGCAGAGTGCATTGTTCGCCGAGGGTGCTGCAAGTCGTGAGAAAGCGGCGAAGAAAGTCAGGGATTGTTCGAGCTCCGGAGAAAAGAGAACGGACAAAGAAGAACTTACCCTCTGAGAAAAGACTCTACACGCTGAAACCCAAGGTCCTGTACAAGGAGGGAGCAGACTGACTAGATCGTCGTCTTCCTCCTTTCTCCAAGGATGAGTGAATCCGTTCCGTTTTCCGCGAGCAGCTGCCTTGGGAACGAGAGACGGTTTCGACGACGACGGAGGAGCTCGAGGCGAGGTCTACAAATAATACACAGAGACTGATCAGATGGGTCTCGCTCAGAAAGGGCCAGGTGGACTTCAGACTCACTGAGAAGACTGAGGCTGTTGAATCTTCGACGCGTCCGAGTCCGAATCCGACGATGAGTCCAGCTCCGAGAGATCTGAAGACAAGGGATGTTCTTCTACCTCGTCTCCGAGGACCTTCCTTCTTCGAGCAGTAAGAGCCTTATCTCCCGTTCCGACGGCCTTCCTGTTCGCCATGTACCCTGTTGAGCGACGAAGAAACGAAGAGAGAGGTCAGCACCGAGACGGAGGAATGGACGACGTCGAGAGCTGTAGCGAGAAGAAAAGTAGACGGACACGCCATGTAGCACCCCCCACAGAACTGCTTATCTCCTTTGCCATTGATGCGACTGAAGGAGACGGCTTGGCCTGCGTCGCAGTTGTGACACTTCCCGAGGACGAGAGCAGCTTTGGGCTTCAAGTTGGCCCAAGGAGCAAAGTTGGTGTAGGATGAGCTGGACTGAGATCTGCTCGGGTGATCCCTCGTTGCGCTGGAAGAGAAGATAGGTCGGTTCGCTGATCTCGTTTGAAAGTAGAAAGACGATCGTAGACTCACGCGAAAGGAGCCACCGCGTGCTCCTCCTCCTGCTGAGCAACCTCCGGATGCTCGTAGACGATAGGTTGACCGTTGGCAGCCTTCTTCAGCTCGGCGACCTTGGCATCGAAGTATTTTCTTCTCCTGATGTAGTAGTTGTTGTAGGCTGAGGTGCTTCGTGAGGGATGCTACGACCGTCGAACGGCGAAAGGAGAAGAGTGAGCTCGCTGTGAGTTTATTCAGAGATCTAAATACCAACTCACACTCCTCTGGTACTGCTGGAAGATATTCAACCCCTCGTCGTTCTTCTGAGGGTCTGAGGCGAGGAAAAGAGCGAACTCCTTACGAGTCAACTCCCTCTCGCGTGAGAAGCGGCGTACCCTGATGTCTGGTGGGCGAAGGCCTCGTCGTCCTCGTCCTCTTCCTCTTCCTCGGGTCCTTCCTCCTTCATCTCGACTGCCTCCTCGACAGGGAGAGAGGAATCTCCTTCCGGAAGACCGATCTCTTCGAAGAAGGAGTCCTTGAGCCAGCCCAACGAAACGACGTGTTGGGGAGGAGGGAGGGATCGGAAGAAGTGGTTCTCCTTGCAGCTCGAGTCGAGGACGATGTGGGAGGCTTGAAGGACGAGAGGAGTGGTGGGCAGGAAGGGAGGGAACGGATTGAGCTCGAGCTCAACATTCCCTCCTTCTCTTCTCTTTCCTTGAGTGCGACTCACCTCCAGGGTGTTCCTCAGGGCATCTGCCTTAGGAGAGAACGGATCCATGAAGAAGACGAGGCTGGGATCTGAGAAAGGCCATATCGAGGACGGCGTTGGAAGAGGGAGAGCGATCTTGGAAGGGGAGGAGGAGGCTGAAGCGAGAGGAGGAGGAAGGTCGACTTGATGAGGTTGCTCCTCTTGCTGCTCTGCGACAACGACGTTGGAGTTGGGAGAAGCCGACATACTGATGGATAGGTGTGGGGATGGATCGCTCAAAAGGAAGAGGAGGAGAGTCGCATCCAAAGGAAGGAGAGGAGGAGGTGGTGGGTGGGAGACAGACGGAGAAAAGAAAATCTTACCGTGAAGCGATTGTCTACGTATAATCGGACGACTGATGAAGATCAGCGGGAGACTGATAGTGGACGACGACGCGTCCTTTCGAACTTGTTCTTTCTCTGGAAGCAGCAAGAGCTGCTGGACCTCCCTCACTCTTGACGTCTACCTGTAGGAAAAGAATGCATCTCTAGATAGCAGCTACCTCCTCCCCTCCAGCTCCAGTGTTGTGCTGCTGCAGAGCGACCGAGCTCGCGACTTCTTCTTCTTCCTTCCCTCCACTTTTCGACGCGCATCTGCATCTCCTTTGTTCGGAGATCTCAGCCCTCTGTTCCGAGACTCCAGGAAGGGAGAGGAAGGAAGGTCACTTGGAGAAGGAAGCACGCTCAACCTTCCGGTAAGAGTCTCGCCGTCTTCATTTCGCGACCTCTTTCGCCCTCCCTTCCGGAGCGAATGAGACTTCCTCCAAACCACCATCCCACCCATCCCCATCCCATCACACCCATCTCTCAAGCCCAACATGTCGAACAAAGTCATCGTCGTAGGAGGAGGTCTTTCGTGCGTTCTCCCTTATCTGCATGAGCTGGAGAAGAAGAGGGAAGAGTAGAATCCACGCTGAACTCGGTGCTCTCCCGTTGGTTCCTTTCTCTACAGTGGTCTGAGTGCAGCTCACACTCTTCTTGAGCGAGGCTGCTCAGTTATCCTTCTCGATAAGCAAGGGTAAGTCTGGTCTTCTTTCTGGGTCGAAGGGCGCTGAGGAGATGGCCTCGAAGAAGAAGGAAGGGAAGGAGGCGGGGAGGGAGGGGAGGAAAGCGAGCGGGGAAGAGAAACTCGAAGAGCTGACTTTCTTCGCTGCCTGGGTTGTACAGATTTATGGGAGGTGAGTCTACACGATGCTAAGGTATGCTGCGAGAGTGCGTGAGAGCTGACTCGATTCGATTTGGGCTGTAGGGAACTCCACAAAGGCGACGAGGTCAGTTCGGCTCTCACCTTCCCTGGTCTTCCTTCTTCCCCGCGTCGAGCTTCGCTGTTTTCTGACCCTTCCGCTTCTCTCTGCTCTCTGGCTACTAGTGGAATCAACGGAGGTGAGTCTAGAGCCTCGATGGACCATCGACTTTTTGAGCGGGAAGTTCTACGGCTTTCGTTGATCCCTTCCCTTGTCTTCTTCCGTCGTTTGTCGAATAGCCGGAACTGCTGTTCGTCCTCCTCTTTCTCGCTGGCTAGTTTTCCTGTGCTCTGCTGACATCTTACCTCCCGTCTATAGGCCCAGAACGAGCTTGGAATGTGAGCCGATTCATAAGTCTCTCCGTCGATCTGAGAAAATTCAAAACTGAAGCTGACCGAGCGTTCCTTCCCTCTTCGTCCTCCCTCCTTTTCCTCCTCTTCAGCCCTGATTCCGCCAAAATCTGTTCGTCGCTCTTCCTAGCTCTGACCATTAAACTCGATTATACAGACTGACCGGATTCTTCAAATCTCTTCTGTCAAAATCAGTCTTCGACGACACCAAGGCGTCGGCCAAGGAGCTCGCTCGAGACGACCTCATCAAGGTTCTTACCGGACGAAGTGGAGAGGCTGTCAACTGGCTCGTTGAACGAGTGAGTACCTTGCCATACGTCCTCTCGATCTCGAAGGAAAACGAAGGACGAAGACGGTGAAACTGACATTCTACGGTCACTTTTCTTCTACTTCGCGTCCCGCCCTCCAGTTCGATCTCGATCTTTCCAAAGTCGCTCGTCTCGGTGGACACTCTCAGCCTAGGACCCACCGAGGAGGAGCTCAGTTCCCTGGAATGATGATCACCTACGCTCAGATGGGTAAGTCCACCTCTTCTTTTCGCTCATTCTCTGCTTTCTCACTGCTTTCTCGCATTCTCTTCCGAGCTGAACTCTTCCTTCCCTCTCTCCTCTTTTCTCTCTTTCCTTCAGAGAAACTCGAGGACCTCTCCGTCTCTATGCCCGAACGAGTCACCATCAAGAAGAAGGCACGAGTCACTCGACTTTTGTTCGAGGACGGAGTCGTCGTCGGAGTCGAGTACGAGAAGGACGGAAAGCTCGAGCAGGAGCGAGGCCCTGTGATTCTCGCTACTGGAGGATACGCCGCGGACTACTCGAAGGACTCGATCCTCAAGAAGTACAGGCCGGACGTCTACGATCTTCCTACTACCAACGGAGGTGAGCTCGAAACCGAATTACGTCTCTTTATTTTCGTGGAAGTGTCTGATGCCTTCTTATTCGTCCTTTTCACCACAGATCACTGCACTGGAGACGGATTGAAGATGTCCCTCGCCATCGGAGCTCAGGGAATCGATCTTGACAAGGTTCAAGGTGAGTTGATCGCACAACGGGACTCGTGTGAGAAAGGAAAGCCGAAGACGCATCTGACTTTCCCTTTCGCCTTTTTCTCTCTATCCTTCTTCGTTTTCATCTTCCAGTTCACCCAACTGGTCTCGTCGATCCTACCGATCCTGAGGCGAAGGTCAAGTTCTTGGCCGCCGAGGCTCTCCGAGGAGTCGGAGGACTCCTTCTCGACAACGAGGGACAGAGGTTCTGCGACGAGCTCGGACGAAGGGATTACGTGACTGGCGAGATGAACAAGAACGGGAAGTACCCTATCCGACTCGTTCTCAACGGAGAGGCTGCTAAGGAGATCGAATGGCACTGCAAGGTTAGTAGCGACGCGTCGACCAAGTTTCTTATCTCGCGTCTGGAACGCTCAGCTGAACCCTTCTTCTCTTCTTTCTCTCCCTCTTCTAGCACTACGTTGGTCGAGGGCTCATGAAGCGATTCGAGTCTGGACAAGCTTTCGCGAAGGACATGGGAATCGACCCCAAGGTTCTCCAGAAGACCTGTTCGTCTTTTTCCTTCCCACTTCCCATCTTCGTCCTTCGCTTTTCTGAACTAGCCTTTTTCTCTTCTTCCAACAGTCGACGACTACAACGCCATCGTCGACGGAAAGGCCAAGGATCCCTACGGAAAGAAGGTACGTTTTCGACGTTTCCCTCTTCTCTTCCATCTCCTTCTCGCTCACCTTCGCTTCGTTTTCTCTTTTCAGTTCTTCCCCGGAGGCAAGCTCAAGCTCGACGATGTCTTCCACGTCGCCAACATGACTCCTGTCTCTCATTTCTCGATGGGAGGTGTTGAGATCGACGAGTACTCCCGAGTTATCGACACTCACCACAAGTACATCGTGAGTTCCACCCTCTGACTCTTCGACGAGCTTTCTAGTTCGCTACTAACCTCCCATTGTTCTTCCGCATCAGCCTGGACTCTTCGCTTCTGGAGAGGTCGCTGGTGGAGTTCACGGAGCCAACCGACTCGGAGGATCTGCTCTTCTCGGTTCGTTTCCCTTTCTTCGCCTTTCAATCTTTCTCTTCGCCACTCGAAGCTGATATTTCCTTTTTATGTCTCTCCTGTAGGATGTGTCGTCTTCGGGCGAGTCGGTACGTTTTCGTTCTTCTCTCTCCCTGGACTTCCTCTTCTCTTCGTTTCGCTGACTCGACGCGTCTCGTTCTCTTTTCCTTCAGCCGCCGACTCCGCTGCCGCCTACCTCGTCCAGTCTCTCGCCTCCAACCGAGCCAACGATCGACTCGGAGCTGTCGCTGGACATCTCCTCCAGGCCAAGATCACCATCGCTCCTGGATCCAACGCCAACATCGAGTTCAGCTGGAGCGACGGAACTCCCAAGTCCAACGGAGGATCGCTCGTCATGGGAGGAAACGAGGCATCCAAGGCTCCCGAGCCTATCAAGAAGGAGGATGGAGACAAGACTGTCGCTGCGTGAGTCGCTCGATTTCGTCTAGTTCGCGAGCTGTCGAGACGAGAGAGCGAATCGCTGACCGGGTCTCCTCGTTCTGGTTCATCGCTCAGCATTGAGCCTGAGAAGAGGGATGAGCCTAAGAAAGCTACCGAGAAGGAGATAAAAACCTACACTGCCGAGGAGGTTGCCAAGCACAACAAGAAGGTGAGTACTTCGATCCTGTCGAGTTGGCTCCGCTCGACGCGACTCGATTCGAAAGCTCACCTGTCCTCTTTTCTTTCCTTTCTCAGGACGACCTCTGGGTCATTATTTCTGGAGAGGTCCTCGATGTTACCAACTTCGCTCCCGATCACGTGAGTCTTCGAAATCCCTTCGAGCTTGAGTTGGCTCCAGGAATGAACGCTGACTCGACGCGTCCCGCTCTCTTCCTTTCCTTTCAACCTTTCTTCTTACGTCTTCCCTACCTCCTTAGCCCGGAGGAGAGAAGGCCCTGCTCCTATATGGTGGGAGGGACGCCACCGAGGAGTTCCTTATGCTTCACGGTAAGTTATCTCGCCTTCTCTTTCGTCTGAAGAGAGTGTTGGCGCCCAGAACGCACGAACGCGCCTGATGCTCAAGCTGATCGCCAATTTCCTCTCCTTCCTTTCTTCTTATATGTCTGTAGACCCTAAAGTGATTCAAAGATACAGTCCAGAATCCGTGAGTTTTGGATAAGAGACTTGATAGGAGACTTGAGGAAGGAAGGAGGAGACGCGTTCAACCTCCGCCGAACAAGCTCTCCTTCCTCTCCTTCCTTTCATCCAACATCAACCAACAGCTGAGCTGACACTTTCTCATTTCCACTCCCTTCCCAGGTCATCGGAAAGCTCGCGGTCTAAGCCGGCTCGAAGGATCCCTCGCTCGTCCTCGTCGACCTTTCTCTAGCTTCGCATGGGTCTCTCCTTTCTCTCTTCTTCACCACCCACGTCCTTTATGATTTTTTCCTCTCCCTTTCCACTCTTTGTATACGTATCGTGATAGTCTATCGATGACCCTCGTTCTTTGTTTCTTCCCGCCCCTCTCTCGATCCAAACTCCTTGCCGTTCCTTCGAAACGCGTCGAATCGAGCACTGGTTCCTTCGCTCTCTCCTTTCCTCCTCCCAAAGCATCGAAACTCTCCCGGTATAAGGCTGTTCTCGTTGGAATCCGTCTGCCCGAGTACTCTTCGTTTTTCGACTCTCCCTGGGTCTTTCGCTTCGACCTTCCTTCGTCCTTCGTTTCCCTCTCGTCCCGCTTTTCGTTTGTATCTCCCTTTTCTCCTTGGTTTATCTTTCTGAATTATGAACTCTCTATGATGATAACATCTAGGTTGACTCTCCGCTTGCTAGCGGAACTCAAGCGACTGATAAAGAAAAGAAAAAAAGACCGCAACGGGAACGAAAAGGGCAAACGAGACGACGCTCAACTCCAAACCATCACTCCCTCTTTTCCTCTCTCTTGGCCGTCCGGGCTCCTCTACTCCCTCCCTCTCTCTGTCTCCCTACCTCGAGCATGTGGCGAGCGGCTCCTTCGTCCTCATCTCAACGACTCAACACGTCGAGGTCGGTTCAACCCTCCTCCGACGACGAAGCTCAACAGATCCCTCCTCCCTCGCTCCAACGAGGGCCACCTCTTCCCCCTACCCTCTCCTCCAAAGGAGGACATCAAAGCAGGGAAACATAGGGAGGCGAGGGCAGGAGCAGGAGGGTTGAGCTCGAGCTCGAAGTTGGACGCCGGTCGAGGGAAGGATTTTCAAGCCGAGTTTCAAGGGAGGATGGAAGAGACGATCAGCACTGGTTTGGAGGGGATGAGAGCGGCAGAGGAGGCGAGGAACCAGGCGGCGGTGGCGAAGAGAGGGAGGGATCTAGACAAGAAATACGGCGTCGACAGCAATCCTCGCGGGTCGGATCCTGAGGAACTCGCGAAGATCCATGCTCTCATGAACCCTCCCAAGAAGAAGAAGAAGGGCAGAGGTCTCTAGGAGGATCTTTCCTCGTCGGACCTTCTCTCCCGCTCGCTTTCTTGCTTTGTTCTTTCTCCTTTCGATCGTTTGGCTCGTTCATCATCGCATGACCTGCTTGTCTCTGTTTTCCTCGCACGCTTGATTATATCTTTTCTTCTCCTCTTTCGTCCCCTCTCGTTCTTTCTTGGTTTTGTCCGTCTTCGCGACTCTCGTCCTCTTCGCATCCTTTCTCTCCACTTCACCACCCACGTCTCTTACGTCCTTTTTCCCTCTCTCTTTCTACTCTTTGTACTCAGTACGTGATAGTCTATTGATGAGCCGCATTCTTTGTTTCTCCCCTTCCCTCCAATCTCGTGGGAAGCGAACCAAACTTCGAAGAGGCGTAAAAAAACGAGTCGCGTCGACGAGCTCTGCTTCGGTTCCTGATCTCCTCCTTCTTCTCTCTGCTCTCCTTCCTGTTCGCTTATATTTTTTCTGATCCCTTCCTGAACCTTCAGAGAGGGCAGATCTTCTATCTTGGAGAACAAAAGAACCGGGGTCTAATCGGCAGCAGGAAGGAAGAGGAAAAAAGGGGCCCGTCGACCCGGCTAGCTTTGAGTTTGCGAGGGCGCTTCCCTCCTCCTTCTCAACCAACAACTACTCCGTTCCCTCATCCGTCTTCCCTCCTCACTTCCTCCCCTAGATGTTCTCCTCTCGGTCCATCGTCCTGGCTCTGGCTCTTCTCTTCTCACCATTCACAGCGAGTGCGATCTTCGTCTCTGGTGAGCTTCTCAACCTTTCTCTTGCTCTCTCGTTTGGGAACGAACGCTGCTCGTATGGGTCTTCTTTCCCTTCCTTCCTTCGTCTGACCTTTTCATTTCGTTTCTTTTCGATAAAGACTCCCATCAGTTCCTCTCAGAGTACACTTACTGCTCGCATACTTCGCTGGGTGAGTTTAGTCTCTCAAGGAAAAAGGGACAGCAAAAGCGACCGGAGGGAGGATCGGACGAGGGCTGAACGAACTCGCCTCTCCTCTTTTCCTCTCTCTACAGGACCATGGGGAGGAGTAGCACCTTTCAACCTCACCATCTTAGCAGGATCAAACACAACCGAAAACGCTCCTTTGGTGAGTTCTTATCTTTTCCCTCTTCTGCTGTTGTCTGTTCAGCTGAAGAAGCAAAGAGAGCGAGAGCGAGCGAGCTGAAAACGTCCCTTTCCTCTCTCCGACGAAACCTCAGCTGGAAACGCTTCTCCTCGACTCGCAACAAACGAGTATATCGAACTGGGTGGTTGATGTACCAGCTGGGCAGGACGTGTGAGTTCCTGGGACCGATTTCTTCTTCTTTTTCGTGGAGCATGGAGCTGATTGAAGGTTGGGTTGGGCGGGGTTTTTCCGTCTCGTCTCAGCTCGTTCGTGTTGACAGATCGAACGGGGGCTCGTCTGGCAGCGACTTCCAAGATTCTGTTTGCGCATGAGAAGTGCGAGTGAGTTAACCCGTTCTCTCTTCTACATCGTACTACTATAGTCTCAGAGTAGAGTAGTGAGAAGAAGTTGACTGATGCTACGTCCGGTTCGCTCTCTGTTTTAGTACCCTTTTGTGAGCTCTCTCTTTTCCTCTCTTCCCACCCCTTCTTCCCTCAACCCAAAGCCGCCAAAAACCTCACTCATACTTCCCTCCCCTCTCCTCCTCTCTTCAGACTGAGAAACATCGCCTACAACAACGCGTCGGTGATCGTTTCGTCTGCTTCGCCGCTTCGTTCGACATCAGCAGGAGGAGGGATGGGAGCTCTCGCTGCTGCTGGTTCCATTCTAACTCTTTGGAGTTGGCTGCTTTGAAAGGGTCCTTTCCACCTTTCAGATATTGTGAGCCTCTTAATATTTCGTCGTTTTTGTTTCTCTCTGCACTGGTTTTGCTATAGATGTGGTCTCAGCGGAGGGGAGAGAAGAGGGAACGAGAGAGAGGAGATGGAGGGACGGGAGGGAGGTTGAGCTTCTCAGTCGGTCGTAGGAAAGAGATCGGACTTGCAAACTTGAGTTGTAAGTCTCGAGATATAGACCGAGAAGACCACCATGCTTGCATGGCGCGTTCAAGTATTAGGTCCGAGAGGAAAAGGTTTCGCGATCATCGAGTTCGTTCTTTCCTCGCGTCTCCCTCCAAGACGATCTCCTCTCTTTTTCGCCTCGAGATAACGATGATAGAAATAAAAATAAAAATAAAAATAAAATCACCATCAAGATCGTAGATCTATCTCTTCTAAATCATTTCCTCTCCTCACCTCAAAACAACTCCCTCACCTCCTCCACCAACTCCTTCACCTCCCTCTCCAACCTCCCCCCTCCTTCTCCCTCTCCCTCTTCTCCCAACTCTCCACCAACCTCTGCCTCCTCTCCCAAACCAGCGTCCTAAACGTCACATCCTTCTTCTCCAACTCCACCTCCAACTCATCCTTAATCTTCCTCGCCGTCCCAACCCCGTTGAACCCAAAGGAAGTGTAAAGCTGTACGGCTGCTGCTCCGGCTTCTACGAATTCGAGGACGTCGGATCCTGTGGAGATTCCTCCGCAGCCTATGATGGGGGTGGAGGGGGGGAGGAGGGATCGGAGGGAACGAAGGGTTGAGAGGGCGAGGGGTTTGAGGGGGGGGCCGGAGAGACCTCCGGCTTCGGAGGCGAGGGCTGGGTGGGAGAGAGGCGGAGGGAAGAAGGGAGGGAGGGGAAGAGGAAAGGAGGCAAGAGAGAGAGACGGGGAGAGAGAAAGAAGAAGAAGGGCGATGAGCTTCTCGTTTCCTCGACGGGTCGAAAGAGAGAGAGAAACGATCAACTCACGACTCTTCAAACTAGCCGGTCTCCCCACCGTCGTATTACTAACAATCACCCCATCCACTCCACTCTCCCTCACAGCCCTCGCAATCTCCCCAACCTGTTCCTCCCCCAAATCAGGCGCAACCTTCACCACAACCTTAGGTCTCCTCCCATCACTCCCAACCACCAACCCATCCCTCTCGCTCACCACCCTCCCCAACAACGTCCCCAATCTCCCCCCACCCTGCAAAGCCCTCAACCCAGGCGTATTAGGCGAGCTCACATTGATCACCAGAACATCCGCATAAGGTCCAAACGTTCGCACTCCGAGGATGTAATCCTCATCCGAATCCTCAGCAGAGAGCTTGTTCTTGCCCAGGTTGATGGCGAGGAGTTTGTGAGGGTTGAGGGAACGGTTTAGGTTTTGAGGAGGGAAAGGGTAGGAGGGGTCGTGGTTGGTTGGGAGGAGACTTTTGTTGTGTTTGTAGAAGGTTGTGAGGCGAGATTGGAGGTTTTGGAGGACAGAGGCGTGACCGTCGGAGTTGAAACCGTAGCGGTTGATGCAGGCTTGGTCTTCAAGGAGGCGGAAGAATCGGGGTTTGGGGTTTCCTTCCTGTGAGAGCATGTGAAGAACGAGCGACGAGTGGGAGGAAGCGAGGAGGGCGGGAGGGAGCGAGGGAGCGAGGGAGGGAGAGACGGAGAGGTTGAGCTTCGATGTTTCTCTAGACTGAAGCTGGCCTTGAGGTGATGAGATTGGAACGAACCTGAGGTTTAGGAGTGACACTTCCAATCTCGACGTATCCGAATCCGAGTCCGAACAGAGCTGAAGGGGAACGACGAACGAAGCAAGAAACCAGAAAAAGAGATGTGGTGAGCTCACATTTCCCTTCCTTCTTTTGCCAGAGGGGGAGAGAAAGAGAAGCTCACCATCTACAGCCTCAGCGTTCTTATCAAACCCAGCGGCCACTCCAAGAGGGTTCGAGATAAGTTGACCGAACATCTATCCAAAACAAAAACAACAACAACCCAGAAAAGGTTCAGCTTCGAAGTTTCAGCTCTGTTCTCTCTCGTCCCCTTCCTTCTTTCGACTCACCTCAACCTCCAAATTCTCCGTATCCCTCTTCTTATCCGTACTCCCAAACGGCCCCCCATACTTCATAAAGTTGATAGCCAACCTATGACTCATCTCCGCATCGAACAGCGTCCTTATCACCGGCATGATAACTTTAGGATGGATCGAAGAGGAAGCGTCGGTGAGCATGCCGTAGCCTATTCCTACGAGGAGGGTGAGGAGAACCGTGGGGAGCAGGAACGTGTTGGCGTCCGTTGGTGGGGGTGGTCCATCAGGGCTGGAGGAGGTTTCGGGAGGTGGTCGAGGAGGAGGGGAGGCGGCGGAGGGACGGTAGGGTTTTGATGGAGGAGGAGCAGGGGAGGAGGAGTGACGGAGGGAGAGGAGAGAAGGGGTGGTGGTGGATCGTCGGGTGGTGGGGGAGGAGAGGAGACGAAGGGATATTCGACGGGAGGAGGGAAGAAGGAGAGACATGGCTGTTGGTGGTGAGAGGAGAAAAGGTGCGAAAAAGCACGAGGGAAAGGAAAGGAAGGTCGAAATCTCGATTTCGGAGTTCGGACTTCTTTCCTCCCCTTCTCTCTCCTTCTCCCTCCCAACCACATTCACCCGCCAGAACTCTACCTCTACATACTTCCCTTTCTCTCTCTCTCTTCTCCTTATCTCTCCTCCTCCTCCACCCTTATCAGCGGAATCAAAAACTCAGACACACACCCCATGGCTTCGATTCCCTCTCGATCCTCCTTCCTCCTCACCCGATCCCTCCTCTCCCTCCCCAAACCCACCACCACCACTATCCCCCTCCGATCCCTCCACCTCACCCCCTCCCCCTCCTCTCTTCTTCCACCACTCCCAACAAACCACCCATGTTCCGACCCGGTCCTCCTTCCCTCCCTCCAGCCGAACAACGCGAGTTCGAAGCCCTCCAGAAGAAAGCTCAAACGGTCGATCTGGAGGAAACACCTATCAACGAAGCCGACTTGCATCGCGATTTGAGGAGGACTCCTAAGCCGGATTTTGAAGGGGAGACGAATCCTGTTACCGGGGAGGTAGGAGGACCGAAGAAGGATCCGTTGATTTGGGGAGGGGAGTGGACTTATGGGGGGAGGGCGACGGATTTCTAGTGGATCGATGAGGTTCGTTCTTTTGGTTGATGTGCAAGGGGGTTGGGAAAAATTGGATGGGGGGGGAGGGAGAGGGGAGGGAGGGGTGTTGGATGGGTGGGGGTAGAGGGTGTCGATTGGGGGGTGGGGAAGATTTGGTGAGCTTGGAGAGGGAGGAGGGAGGGAAAGGATCGGGAGGAAGTGCGTGAAAGCTCACCGATTTTCTTCTCCTTCCCTTTTCTTTCCTAATCTTTCCCCTCACAGAGATCGCTAGTGCTTTCTCCGATCCAGTAGTCGATGGATAGGAAGTAACTTCTACCATGCTACCATGCTCGTTTGCTTTGTTCGATCCTCTCCCTGCAGGCGAGCCTTCCATGAGCGTGCTGCTCGTCGGCCGACCTCTCTTCCTTCTCTCACAGAGTCTCCTCAACAAATCAGCCCCTGGGTTTCTTCCTTCCAGAGGCTCAGCTTCCCTCTCTGCCCCGCGGTCTCCGTCCAAGAAGAACCAAACAACAGTTTATCTATTCCAGCGCGTCGATGCAAACGCGAACTCTCTCTCTTTCTTCCCCTTCCTCCCTCTCTTCTCCTTCTTGCCCCTTCTTCCTCCTTTTTTTTTTTTTTGATTTCTCAAGGGTGGATCTTCCCTCCTTGCCGCCCTCCTTGAACGGAAAAGCCTCTTCACCAACGTCGTCCATCAGCTTGAAACTTCTGGTATGTTTTCTGGGTTTCTCCTATCTCTTGATCAACCGTTTCGTTCGCGCGACTCCGAAGAGAGATTCAAGCTCACCTTTCTCTCTCTCTCTCTCTCTCTCTGCTATCCTCCCAGCAGCTTCAAACACTCCGTCAACTCCCTTTCCTTCCCTTCCACACACTCAGCCAGCAATCCCATCAAAAGAAACTACCTCCCTCCTTATATCTCTCTCTAGTATCTCCTATTATCTCCCTCTCTCCCTACTCAAACAAAAACGCCATCCTCGCTTCCCCTCTCGCTCTCTCTCCCTCTCCCTACCCTCCAACCGCCACCCCGTTCTCAAACAAAATTCTCGTTCTCAAACTTCATGTCCGCTCAAATTTTCGCCAGACTCGAGTCTCACACCAGAATCGCTAGGAGGATCCCGTCCGGAGGAGGAGGAGGAGGGAAGGGAGGCGGGAACAACATGGAGGTGAGTGAGCTTCTTCCCTTCCCTCTCTCTCGCTTCTGGGTATACTGGAACGTATGTAAGTAGAGGAGCTCGTTTCTTCAGCTCTCACTGACCTTCACATCCTCCTCCTTTTGAACAGCAGCAGCAGCACCAGCAGTCAACCATCCCGACCTCGACCTTCTTCTCCACCTCCGCTCCTCTCCCCTCCCTCTCCCTCTCCCTCTCCTCTTCCTCTCCCGCTCTCACCCACCTCCTCCATAGAACACGAATCCCTTCCTTCTCCTCCTCCTCCTTCAACTTTGTTCTTCCTCCCCCCGTGCTTTCGTTCGACCCGTTCCAAGGGGAGGAGGAACAGCAGGAGGGAGAGCTTCATCAGGTGAGCTTCTCCGCACTCCTCCTCCTCCCCTCGGTCTCGCGTGTAAGTTCTGATTCTTGTTCTCGTCTCGTTCTCTTTTGGGCATACTAGGATGGGGAGGAGAGAGTATTAGTGAGAGCTGCTGTGGAGGAGGACGAGGACGGTACGAAGCATCCTCTAGGGGAGAAGAACGAAGAAGGGAAGCTTGCTGAGGAGGGGATGAAAAGGATTGCGGGATGGAGGGAGGCGACGATTAAGGCTAGTTTGAGGAGGGTTGATCCTTCTGCCGGGTCTGTTTCGAAGTTGGGGTTGAGGGGAGTTAAGGTGAGTTCAAGCTCTTCTATTCTAGTAGGCTGCAACGAGGGAAGGAAAGGAGCCGGATCCCTGACCGAGTGACGGTCCTGCGGTCGATTCCGGCTATGTACTTCTTCAATCAGCTCGGCCCTCGACGTCCTAGTTCCTTCCCTCGCGATCCTTGGTCAACCAACAACACTCCCGCTTCGTCCCCAAGACCGATTTACGATCGATTCAGTCCTGAATCAACTATCCTCGTCCCTCCAACCGTCGAGGAACCCTCCCCTGCCTCCGCCTCCTCCTCTTCGACAACTCGACGCGCCAGCACTCCCTCCATCGAATCCCCCTTCAACATCCCCCTTCCAGCTCCACCACCTCCTCCAGATTTCGCTTCTTCTTCTTCTTGCAACACCTCCCTCGGTTTAATCTCCATCGGATTGGGTCTCAACCTCGCTCACGCCAACAACGGAGAGACATCCTCACCCTCCTCCTCCTCCTCCGCTGGCAACTCCTCCTACGAAGACGACGGTTCAGAAATCGATACTCCCCTCTCCCTTAGACACACAGCCCTCCTACCTCCTATCACCGCTATCAACTTCACCCTCCCTCCTCCTCCTCCTATCAAGCTGTCCCTTCCTCTTCCTCCTCCTCCTCTTAGGGCGGTCGAAACCGGCGCCGGCGTCGCGTCCGGTTGGAGTTGGAGTTCTTCGAGCATCGATAGGGAGAATCCATTCGGGTTTCCTACCACTACCACCACCACCAGAGAGATAGGGAGGACGAGTGGGAAGGATGAGGAGGGGAGGACGTTGGTTGAGGGAGGTGGGGGGGATTTGATGGGGAGGAGGAGGAGGAGGAGTTGGGCTGAGGTTGCAGCGGGTGGGAAGAAGGAGAGGGAGAAGAGGTTTTGTGTGTTTGGGTTTGAGGAGTAGTACTGATACTACTACTATTAGGGTTACTGGTATTGCTTTTTTGCTTCTTGGATGCAGACCTGGTTTCTTCTCGTCTTCCCGCGTACATGCATCGCGATTTTTTTTTGATGCGTTTTTTGCTTTGCTTTGGCCACCTTCCCTCCTACCGCTTGCGCCTCGTTGGGATCATTCATGCTTTATGGACTTAAGGGAGGCTTTTCTGAGAGCGGGAAGATGTTGGTGGTGAGCTTGAGAGAAGAGAAGAGAAGAGAAGAGAAGGGAACGGCTGGACTGGAGGCTGGTCGCGCGACGAGTCGAAAAACGTCCTTTTTTTTTTTTTTTTTTTTTTTTTTCGAGCCATGCGAAATCTTCTCGAGGTCTGGGAAGCTGGTTCTCGTAGATCTACTTACCCAATCTACGAGATTTTAGAAAGGATTCAAGATAAAATCAGGGTCGTCTGCCGCCGCCGTTCGCCCTTCGGCTCCCTCTCGTCTCTCCCCCACCTCCAAACCCTCTTCTCTTTCTCCCTTCCCTCCCCCTCCCGCCTTTCTCTCCCCCTCCCCTCCCTGGCCCTCCTTCCCTAGAAAACGAGAAGGTCTCTCTCTCCTTCCTTCTCTTTCTGCAAAGGTCCTTTTGGACTTTCTTCCCCTCTCTCTCTCTCTCCCTTCCCTCCTTTCCTTCGACCTCCTCCCCTTCGCTTGATGCCCACTCGGCGAGCTTCATCTTCTTCCACCTCTCCCACTCGTACATGTACTTCCATCACCCTCAACAACAGCAACAGGCTGGTACTCCCTCTCCCTCGCTCACGAACCATAAGCTTCAGCAGCAGCAGCAACAGCAACAACAGCAGCAGCACGATGGATGGGGGAGACATCCTGGAGTGTTCGCTGGGCCATCCGGATCGGGAATGGCTCCTTACGGACAGTATCCTCCTCCGCAGGTGAGTAACAACTATACCATCATGTAGGCACAGGCCTCTTCTATGTACTCATCTCCTTTTTTGGTCTCGTTCTCTTCTCTTCTTCCCCTTGTATGGCATCGCCTCCTCGTGCTTCCTCCTTCTCCCTCCTCCTCCTTCCTTCCACCCCTTCGTTCCCTTCCTTCAAACAGCACCACCATCCCCATCATCCTCAACACCACCACCCGCAGCAATCCTTCTCATCGCAGCACCATCCCAGTCCGTCTCCGATGCACCAGCAGGTCGGAGGACTGCTCATTGGGAACCTCGGGAACAACTCTGGGAACGGATCCCATTCGAGTCCACCGATACAGCACGCAGGAGCAGAGGACACGGTTCATTGGCAGCAGCAGATCGTAAAGTACACAGTGAGTAGTCGGCGCTATAGAGAGGAGAGAGGGGAGAGAGAGGAAGGTGGAAGTGGAAGGAAGACGAGGGTAGCGGAGGGGCGAGCTTCGAGAAGGAATGGAAGGAAGGGAAGGGAGGGGAAGGAGAGACGAGGTGAAGAGATCTGAAGTCGAGATCTGCTTCAACAAGGCTCTGAGATCAGCTCTTGGGAGGAATCGTGGACGACCTCGAGATAACAGGTTGAAAAATCTGCTTCTCGAGGTCTCCCGCTCTCAGGTGGGAAGAGGTCGTGACGTTTCAGCTCGAACACGTCTTTGTTCCCCAGGTCTCGTCGCCTCAAAGCTGACCTTCCCTTCCTCCTTCCTCCCCTTCCTCTAGGCCTGTCGTCAAGCCTCTGCTCCTCACTACCGAGCACGCGCGGCCGCCATAGCAGGTCGAATGTCTAACAACAACAAATCCGCCATCTCCATCACCGATCCCAACCGTCCCTCCTCCACCAAACCCAACGGCTTCCACAAGAAGGACAACTCCATCTCCGGTCAGACGAGCGACAGCGACGACGGAACTCAACTCTCCCTTGGACGTCCAGGCTCAGCTCTCAGTCATCCCTCCGCTCTCGCCTCCCCAGTTGTCGTCAGCTCCGATGCTTCCAACCAGCAGCCTTGGAGCGGTCTCGACCTCGGAGGAATCCATCTCAAAACCCTCTCTCCTTCCCTCTTCGCCTTCTCCCACGTCACCTCCCTCTACATCAACCACAACTCCCTCACGACCCTCCCAGCAGCCATCTCCCTCCTCCGGAAACTCACAGTCCTCGACGCTACCGGAAATCAACTTCGTTCGATCCCTCCAGAGCTCGGAATGATCACCACCCTCAAGGAGCTCCTCCTCTTCGACAACCAGATCTCTGATCTTCCTCCCGAGCTCGGAACCCTCTACCAACTCGACGTCCTTGGAATCGCAGGAAACCCTCTCCCAGAGTCGCTCAGGCTCATCCTCGAGAAGGACGGAACCCAAGCCCTCATCGCCTACCTTCGAGACTCGTGCCCCGTCCCTCTTCCTCCTCCCGACCGAGAATGGGCCACCGTCGAAGCCGACAACGGACTCTCGCCAGAGACGGCACCAGAGTCGTTCACGATCTTGTGCTACAACATTCTCTGCGAGTGGTACGCTCCTGGAGCGACGTATCCTTACACGCCGGGGTGGGCGTTGGCTTGGGATTACAGGAAGGAGTTGATCTTGCAGGAGGTGATGGGGTGTGGTGCGGATTTCATCTGTCTTCAGGTACGTTTTTCTACTCTCTTTTTTCATCTTCTATACTGGCTCTCTGGATCGGTGGAAGGAAGGAAGGAGGAGGAAGCGAGGACGGAGCTAGTCGAGCTTAAATGGAGGGTCGTCGAAGCTGACCTCTCTCTCTCCTTCCCCTTCCTCCTCCTTCCTTCCCCTTCGGCACCTTCGAACCTCACAGGAAGTCGACGAGGAGCAGTACAACGACACCTTCCTCGCCAACCTCTCGAAGGAAGGATACGAGGGAGCTTTCTTCCCCAAGACTCGAGCTCGGACGATGGCGACCGAGGAGAAGAAGCACGTCGATGGATGTGCGACCTTTTGGAAAGCGTCGAAGTGAGTTTCGCGTCTCTCTCTCTCTCTCTCTCTCTCTCTCTCTCTCTATGGAGCTACCTTCTCCGCTATCTTCTCGAAGCTGACCTCCATCTCTGCTTTCTCGCAGGTACAACCTCGTCGAGAAGAGAGTCGTCGAGTTCAACCAGGTCGCTCTCCAACGTCCAGACATGCGGAAATCGGACGACATGTTCAACCGAGTCATGTCGAGGGACAACATCGCCGTCGTCTGTCTCTTCGAGAACGCTACCTCCGGAACTCGTCTCATCGTCGCCAACCTTCATCTCGAGTGGAACCCTTCCTTCCGAGACGTCAAGCTCGTCCAAATCGCCATGCTCATGGAGGAGGTCGAGAAGATCGCAGGTCACTTCGCAAAGTACCCTCCCGCTCTTCTTGGACCCGATCGGACACCTGGACCCTCGTATTCGGACGCTACCAAGGTCCCGCTCATCGTCTGTGGAGACTTCAACTCGATCCCAGAGTCAGGAGTCTACGAGTTCCTCTCGAGCGGTTCGGCGCCGAAGGATCACGAGGATTTCATGGATCATCTCTACGGATCCTACACCACCGATGGTCTTTCGCACAAGCTCAACCTCAAGTCGGCTTACGCGAGTATCGGAGAGCTCAACATGACCAACTTTGTTCCTATCTGTGAGTCTGGAATCCTTTCTTCGTTCGAACGAACTCTCGACTTTCTTTCACGCGAGCTCGTTCTGACTTTTCTTCGATTTCTCCCTTCTTCTTTCTTTACTCTCCTACAGTCAAGGGAGCGATCGACTACATCTGGTACACCCAGAACTCGCTGGCTGTCACGAGTTTGCTCGGAGACGTCGATCCTGCTTACCTCTCGAAGGTCGTCGGTTTCCCGAACGCTCATTTCCCTTCCGAGTGAGTCTCGTTCCTCCTCTCTTCCTTCCTTTCTCTCGACGCGTAGCTGACCTCCCCCCTCTCTCCTCTCCTTTGCGTTCTTCTAGTCACGTTCCCGTCTTCGCCGACTGTACGTCTCAAGCCTTCCGAGCTCGTCTCCTCTCCGTCGACGCGTTCGCTGACTTCCATTCCCTTCTCTCCTCTCTCCTTCAGTCAAACTCAAGGCTGCTCCTACCACCGCTCGAGCCGTCACCCACAGCAACGATCGTTTCTAAATCATCCCATCGTCTCAACAAACAACCAATCATAGCCATCCGCCCCCGACTCTTTCAACCCTCGCCACCTATCCATCCTCCCTCTCCAAGCGACTTCAACGAGGTCCAAGATCCGCACACTCTATCCTCCTCAACCCATCCCAACCTCGATATATCGATCTTCGCTTCGCTCCCACTCTTCGGAGGAGAGAGAAACCCGTCGTCTAGCCCACAACCAACACCCCCCTTTGTCTTTGTACGCATCCGAAAAAATCCCCCGTCTGTACTCGCTCTCTCTCTCTCTCTTAGCTGTTGGGCTCGCCGTTCTCTCTCTCTCTCTCGAAGTAGTAGTGTGCTGCGTTCAGCAGAAGTCTCGTTCTTTTTATCGTTTTTTCTCTTCCCCTTCTCGCGGTTCATATTGCTCTTTCTCCCACATCTCTCTCTTCATCCTTCTCTTTCTCGTCACCCACCTCTCTTCTCCTTTACCGTACCAACCACCGTCGCGTTCTTATCTTTTCTCTTCTCTTCTCTTCTCTTCTCCTCTCCTCTGCTCTCCTTCTTTTCTCCCTTGTTCATAGTTCCTCCTCATCCCTTTCCTTTTTCTCACCTCTTTCGTACTACATGTGCTCTTTTGTGGGGTTTCTCTTTTTTTTTCTTTCTCTCCTTCTTCTCTCGTATACACTTCACACCCCCCTCTCTCTCTCGCTCTTCTTTTCTTTTTTGGAACCACCTTTCTCGATCTTCTCTCGACGTACGCAATATGAACTAGTCTTTTCTTCCCTCTCACTCATACTCGGTCGTGGTCGTGCGGGCGAGGAAAGAAAGGAAAGGAGGAAGGAGGAAGGAAGAACCGCGTGCGAGAGCGAAGTTCGTTGGGTTCGGATTTCGGTTGAATAAAGCCTCGCTCTCGCGCTCTGTGAGATTAAACTAGCATCTTTCATTCATGCTCCCTCCAAAACGAAAGACTGGGAGCTGAAGCCCAGAGGTCTTCTTTGATCAACGTCTGGATCGAGGCGACGACGTCGACGCGTGGGAGGAAAAGGAAAGTAAAGTGAGCCAAAAGATCAGCTGGACTTGAAGGAGAGAAAGGTCGCGTAAATATCTACAGACCTGAATCGCAGTGCCTTGGTAGTGTTTCCTGAACGCGGCTGGCTCGTCGTCTGTAGAAAAACGAAGGACACAGAGTTGAGTCGCCTTTAATCAGTTGCGTTTCCCGTCTCGCGTCTACTAAGTTTTCGAGAGTTGGATTGTATCCCGTCTCCTCGAGCTTACAGTCGATAATGATACAGGCTCTGGATTAGAAAGTTAGGACAAGAGCAGAGAATGTTTCAGCGTGTGAAGAAGCGAAAGGGAAGGGTCGGGAAGAGGAAGAAGGTGACGAACAGGTCGAGATCCTCAGGCAGTCGGCCTCTGAGAATCCTGTACGAGTAGACTGCACATCGAGAAAAGCATGGTTCCATCTCAGCGTAGGCTTTAAAGTTCGGAGAGGAAGGAAGGAAGGGACTAGCCAGAGAACTCGTTCTTGTTCACAACAAAGCAAATTACCATGGGAATCAGCGTTCGCTCAAGTTTCGACGTCTTTTTTTTCCTTTCTGGTACACTACCTCACTCACCGCATCAGTCTCCTCCCTTACAGCTCTAAGCAGGCCAAACTAGGGAAGACGAGAGAGAGAGAGGTCAAAGGATCTCGAACGATGGAAAGAACACATGGATCAATCTTCGAGAGCTTACCACCTTCTCCTCGCATTCCTGCTTGATCTTTGCCTGAAAGAAACCCAAGCCATGCTCAATCAGAGATCATGAAGCCCCTACTGATCTCAATCTCTTCTTTCCACCTCCAGATACTCACCGTCAAGATCGTCACGAACGCTCCTCCCGCCTTCTCCAGTCCTGGAGGCAAACGGAAGAAAGTCTCAGGGTTGGCTCGAATCTCGGCCAGGACTCGTTCGGTTTCGATTGGGTTGATTGGGAGGGCTTCGAAGGTTGAGAACATGGGGTTTAGGTGCGCTTTTGCGTTCGATGGTGGTTGGGCTGAGGGGCGGGGATGGTGGTCTCCAGGGGGAAAGAAGGGAAGGTCGGGGAAGGAAGACACAGAGAGAACAATCGCGAATTCTCCGAGAAGCCCTGAGGTCAGCTGCATTAGGAGAGCTGACAAATTCTTTATGTAGTTCGATGCGAGAAGGGACCAGGAATCGATGAGTTTCATATAGATACACTGCGGAAGCGGAAGCAATCGAAGAGGGGTCAGTTTGAGGCAAAGGACGCGTCGAAAATCGAAGAGCGAGCTTGCTCGGAGACGAAAGGAAAAAAAAAAAACTCACCTTCAGCTCTTCTACTACACAAACTCAAACTTTTCCAGCACAGCTTTCTCCCACTCCTTCAATCCCTCCTCGACCTTTTTCTCCTCAACTTTGGGAGCCGCCTCAGCAACAACAACCTCGTCGTTCCCCATCATCTCCTCATCCTCTTCAACAGCAGCAACGACCTTCTTCACCTCCGCCTTCTTCCCTCCCTTCTTCCCCTTCTCCCTCGGTGGTTCCAGAGCCTTCCTAGCCTTCCACTCCTTCTCCTCCAGCTCGACAGCGTCTTTGAAAACGCTCCAGTCGACACAGTTCCCCTTCTCGAGCGAGAACTCTCCTTGACGAGTTCGAGTGAGAACGACGACGTGAGCTGCTGAGGAGAGGGCTTGTCCGATGTCGTGGACGATGGAGCGGACGTAGGTTCCTGAGGAGACGGTCATGCGGAGGGTGAAGACGGGAGGGAGGAGTCGTTGGGGAGCGGGAGCGGGAGTGGAAGCGGGAGGCGGGAGAGTTGAGGAGGAGGGTTCGGAGGCGGGCTCGGTTACTGCTGCTGCTGGAGTTTCCGTTGTTGTCGACGAAGGGACCTCCTCCACTGGAACTGATCCGGTCGATATCGAAGCCTCCGTACTCGGAACTGCATCTGCTGAGGCCTTCTCCTCTCCCTCCTTCAAAGGAACGACGACCTTCTCCGCGTCCTCCATCAACTTCCTGCTCTTCTCCAACACCTCCTTCTCCTCCGCACCCAGAACCTTCTCCGGCCACCTGAACCCATGACCCTCTCCACCCTCCTCCGTTCGAGCCTCCTGCCACGATTCAAGAACGAGTTCGTGGACGATTTGTTTACGAGCTTCGATGGGACGAGGGAGGGGAGTGTTGGAACGAGCGTATTCGTAGAGGGGTTTGCCGTCCATTTTGAGAGCTGAGTAGCTACAGGGTATTAAGGTGAACAAGAGTCGATATTAGCGAGGAGGACAACGCATCGATAGAAAGGAAGAGGGAAGAGCGAACGACGTACATGGGAGGCATCTGAAGGATCTCTCCTCTGAAACGATCCAAAACGTTTTCGACGTCCTCGCGAGTGAGATGTTCCCAGGGAGCTGTGTCGACGATGGCTCCTTCTGAGTCGTACGAGTCTGTTGAACACCCTAGAATCCCGACGGTTCGATATTCCTGCAGGAACGAAGCCAAGAAACGGAGTGGAGGGAGGGAGGGAGGAGGAGGGAGGTGAGCTCGAACGAAAACGAGCAGGACCTCTTGGCTCGCTGTCCGCCAAAGCTCACCTTCGAGCACAAGAGGAATCTGTTGAGTTCCTTGGTACCCTTTCCCAATCCGACGACTAGAAGCGAGAAAGGGGAAAGAAAGGGAATGGGTGAGCAGCTTCAAAGAAACAAGACCGTCCTTTCCCTTCTTTGAGCTCGAGCTCACCGAGTACCCCGTCCGCCAAAGGATCCAGAGTCCCTCCCTGACCGATCTTGGTGATTCCACCTCGAGCCTTAGGTCCTCCCTTGACAGCTTCCTGCTTGAAGAGGATAGACTTGCTCCCGAGACGTTTCAGTCCGTCGAGAATGGTCATCGAAGTCTGACCCGTGGGCTGGGAAGGAGGAGGAGGAGGGGAGGGGAGGGAAAGGGTCAGCTTCGGTCCTTCTGCTTGAGCTTTTTGGGACTGAGATGATGATGAACCGACCTTGTTGATTCCGATGAGACCATCTAGAGGGTACTTGTGAAGCGTATCTTTGGGCATGGCTACTTTGAAAGGAGAGAAGGGACGTCGAGCTGAAGGTCGAGCGGCTTTGAAGGACGAGGTAGGAGGAGGAGCCCAGTTGGAGTTGCCTCGAGGGAGGAAAGGTGGCTTGGGAGAAATGGCTGCTAAGATTCTAGTGGGACAGACAGCGAAAAGCGCTGCAAAAGGTGGAAGTTGGGAGGCGAGAGAGGCGAAGAAGGAAGGAGAGGTCAAGCTCGAAATTGATCTTCCCCATGGTCGGCCTCGCTTCCTTCCCTCTTTCGAAGAGCTCAGCTCTTCTTAGCTTCAAACAACGACGAAGGCGGATAGACCAGATCACCATTCACCTCCCGGTACCATCAGAACCACCATTTCTGCTCCCACACTCTCGAACGAGCTCGCTTTCGTCGGCCTCCCTTCCCTCCGGAGTCGACCGTCTCTCTTCCCGTTCAACTTCAAAGGAGGACGATGGAGGATCCTCAGCTCAACCAGGACGTAGTAATGGAGACTCTGGATGCCCAGTTCAAAGCAGAATCAGCTGATAGAGAACCGACCTCTCGAGGAAGGCAGATGAAGCGAGGCAGAGGACCTCGTCCCGCTGGGCGGACTGGACGGCATCCCGTCGAACGAGCTCCCATCCCAAGGGCGATGAAGGCTTCCAATCTTTTAGGTGAGGTCCAGAGCTCATGATATAAGTATCTCCGGAAGTCAAGCTGACAGTTCTCTCCATTTTCCTGGGTGGAAGGCCTTCAACCTCGCTTCGATGGTGTCATCAAACTTCAGCCCATGCCTTCCCTCTCTCCCTCTCTGTACTCGCAGGACCTTCCCCAGCCGTCTTACTCACATCAACATGGTCTCCTCTCTCCCGAAGAACCTACGCCCGGTCTGCATCAAGAAGAGGAATCGCTTCCATCGCTACCCGTCGTCAGCTTCGGTCCTCCTCCCTCGTCGTCCCCGATCGGAATCCCTCCCCTCCCTCCTTCACCTCAGCCTTCCCCTCCACTCCTGTTCAACAGCTCCATCCTCTCTTCCATTCACGATACCACTCTGGAACCCATCGACCCAATCCTCTTCGCCAAGAACCTTCGTCGTCTACAAAAATGGGTCGAACGTCGACGTCGGAAACGCAAGATTCTCCCGTTTCCTCGAAATCCTCTCGATCCACTGTACTCCTCCGCGCCACAACCTCAGATTGCGACGGAGCCGGAGAAGAAGAAGAGACCGTACAAGAAGAAGAAGCAACTCAAACCTCCTTCCGGATCTCAAGCCGTCGGCTCGTCGTGGAACGGTCTCCTCCAAGACGACGCGTCGTCGTCTTCCTACCCACCATCACCACCACCGCAGCCATTATACCTCGCCTCCTCTTCCTCACCCAACACACAATCCACCATGCAGAGACTCTCATCCAACCCCTTCGGTTTCAACACATCCTCGTCGTGGACTGGAGTCTTCCCTCCCGTTCAACAGCCTCCATCCCTCCTGCTCGCCACAGCTCCCTCGCATCAACTCAATCACCACATCCAAGGCACCCAACACTCTGGAAACTACCTCCCTCAACTCACATCCGCTGACAAAGGAAAGACTCGCGAGCTCGATCCACCTCCTTCGACCTCTCTTCCCGTTCCCGTCCCGGCTCCCACCAAGAAACGAAAACCTCGAGTCTACAAGGATGGAGCGCCTTCGACTCTCGGTCCAGGGAAGAAGCCGAGGGTCGGGAAATCATCGAACTTGCCCGCTTCGTTCGGGGTCAGGAGGGAGGAGGAGGGAGAGGGAGAGGACGGCGGTAAAGAAGGAAGTGGTGCTGGAGGTGTAGGAGGGAGAGGGAGTGGTGCAGAAGGGAAGCAAAGACCGAGACTGAGTGCTAAACCTCCGGTGTGGGCTTATTCGAGACAGGAGATGTGCGAGGTGAGTGCATTCCCTTCGAATGTCAGAATTTGGGACGCGACCTCGATACTGACGCGCCGTTTCCTTTCTTCTTTTCAAATCTGTACCAGACTCTTCCCTACTGGAAAGCGTTTCAGTCCGGAGTAAGCTCGACCCACTTCACCCCCGCGAACTAATTTCATTTGAACGAACGCGTCGAAACTGACTCTTCTTTCCTCTGCGTTTCCCCTCTGATTCAGCTCTACATGCTTGGGGGAACCGCATATGGCTACCTTCTCGACAGCTATCCTTCGGCTCGAGATACTTGGGCTCACGAAGGCCGAGTAGTCATCTCTCACGGGTGAGTCTTCGTTTCTTTCTCGCTGTTCACTCCTCCCCTTCTCCCCGCCCTTTCGCTATTCTCAATTAATTTCCCGTTACCTCGTCTCTACTGCAGCGGTGGGAAATGCATCGAATTCGACTCCCCTTCTCCCTCCGATCCTCTCATATCCATCAAGACCGTTCGTCTGCGTGAGGATCAGTCAGCTTCAGATTCTAGAGTTTCCGCCTTGCTCAACAGCTGGAGGAATCGAACGCCGATCGCGTTGGTCGCCGGGAACAACTATCAGGGAATGCCTTTCGATCTAGGGTGTGGTTATGTGGTGCTGGGTTGGTAAGTCACTTCGCGCACGGAGAGTCGACGATGGGGAGAAAAGAGAACGAGCTGACGAGATGTGTTCGATGTTCGTGCAGGTACTGGATCTCCCTAGTCTGGGTAAGATACATCTCCCTTCTTTCAATCTGAGCTTCGCTGACCCATCTAACTTTCGGGCTGTTCCTCTAGATCGAAGCTGAACCACCAGCGCCCAACTCAAAACTCGTACTTGGACGCGACTTCTTGTTCGTTGCATCTCTCTCTTGTTCTCCCTTCCTTCTTGATTCATCCCGCTCAGCGAACTTCTTTTTCTCTTTCCCTACAACTCCCAGCCACCGCTACAAGATCAGATTCGACTGGGTCTCGAGCCAGGGAGAGCCATGGTGGACCGTCGTCGACGGTTCCTTCCCGAACGGTTGGGACCCTCGAGAGGAGAGTCTCGCACTTCAGAAACGACGAGAAGGACTTCCAACGGGAGTGGTACCAAGGATGGATGCATTCGAGGAGGTTGTTCCGCCGACGCCGTCGAAGGAGGTCGAGGCTCAAGATCTTCTCGTCGCGTCGAGCTTGGCTACGAGATCACCCTCTCTCTCGCCGCCTCCCCCCATCGACGTCGACCTTCCCTCTTCTCCAACTACACCAGACATCGAGGAGATGGAGGAGGAAGATGAACACTTCGGTCGCTCGAAGCTCTCAGGACTCGCAGGATTTCTCTCAACCTCGTCCTGCTCGTCGGTTGGAAGTCAAGCGTCGGCCGGCTTCCTGGATCTCCTTTCTGCTTCGTCGCCTGCGTCTTCGGTCGAGGATGAGGATGTTTGCATGGAGGAGGATTCCCCCGATGAGGCAGGAGTCATCGACGAGTCTGTAGTGGTTGAGGACCCTGTGAAGAGGAGGAGGTTGCCCGGTGAAGGTGGCTCGAAAGAACTGTGAGCCCACTTCCTCTTTTCTTCGCTTGATATTTACGTTCAGAGGCTGATCTAATCATCGTTGACGCTCCAAGATCGTCGTTCCTACCTGATGGATGTCTCGTTCCTGTTGAAGAGCTCGACGAGTTCACTTCCACAAGGTGAGTCGTCTTCCTCGGTCTGGTTATCTTTCTCCCCAGCTGAATCTTCGTTCGTCTTTCCTTCCCAGGTCGCATCGGAACTGCAGCTCGTGCGATAGGGTATCTCCTGTGATCTACGAACAAGGGTGGATCTGCGTTCAGCTCGACTGTCCGAGATTTTTCAAGGTTTGCTGCCCTTCCTCTTCTCATCGTCGACGCGTCCTCTTCTAACCTCTGCTTCTTTGTCTCTTAGATGCTCAACCCCGTCGACGGAACTTTCTACATTCCACCTGATCTTCTAGTCTACACCCAGGAGTTCCTCGCGCCCGCTGCGACTCCAGCAAAGGTTCAGCGTCTTCCTTACGGAATCGTCCCTCCTCCTCCCGTCGATCTTTTCGATATCCACGACGGTGAGTGTATCTCCTCCACTGAATCTCGTACAGCTGATAAGATCCTGACCTCTTGCAATCTCGATAGGTCTGACGAGCTCGCGATCGTTCTGGAAAGGGATGGTTTGTCGACAGTGTGGGAAGGCGTCGAGTCGCGAGAGATGGGATTGCTGGATGTGCACTTCTTGTTCGGTGAGCCCAAGCTTCGTCTCTAGAAGTTCGGCGAAGTAGCTTAAGCTAATCTCTCGGTTTCTCAGGCCATCTACGCTCCCCTAAACGAGTTCTCTCGCCTCATCAAGCCTTCGGAGCTCTCTCAATCTCTCTCGCCTCCTCCTCTCCTCGGCGACGACTTCCTCGATCCCACTTCTGGTATAACACTTCTGGTCGGTCGTCAGATGGGACTGGATGGTGTTACCCAGGTCGCTGAGGTCCTCCGCTACGTTCTTCCCGATGGAGTGTTCGTTCATGTTCTTTCTCTCCTCGCTCCTTCCCACTACCGAACTGACCCTCTTTTCCTCGTTTTTTTGTCAGCGGGTCGATCTGGCATGTCAAACCGTACAACCTGGAACTGTTCGACAATGTATTTGTATCGTATCAAGAGATGGACGCGACGAGGGAGAAGGCGCTTGCCTCTGCTCTGTTCAGGAGGAACGCGATCAAGCAGGTTCGTCTCATCACCTTGCCTTCCTCGTCTCGTTCAGAAACTGACCTAATCCTATTGAATTGATGTGTATAGCATACCTCCGTCGGTCGCCTTCTTACTCAGCAGTTCACCTTCAACGCTGGAGCCGATTACAAGTTCGTCGTCGATCAAGGAGGAAGCCTTCCTTTCTCTGACTCTCCCTGGGCGGTGAGGGAAGCGCTTCGGCTGTGAGTTCTCTCCGTCAACTTTCCTCGCTTCGAACCTGACCGTCCCCTTCTCGTCCTTTCTAGCATCAAGGACACGGTCCATCGAGTCTGCGGGATTTCCGAGGAGTTCAACGAAGGTTGCTTGCTATACCTCTCTACTCCCTCTTGAAGACGGCAAAGCTGACCTTTTCCCTTTCTCTCGCTTCAGTTCTCTCGGTCGCGTACAAGGAGGATCAGAAGATGAACTGTGAGTTTCGTAGACGCTCTCCTCGTTCAAGACTCTCCTCACCTCCTCTGCCTCTTCTTTCTTAGGGCACGACGATGGAGAGACAGGTCTCGGTCCCGTCGTCTCGAGTTTGAGTCTGGGCTCGGATGGTGAGTTGTTCTTTTGATCTTCCCGTTCCCCTTCACCGCCTCTTCTCACTTCCCTTCCCTCTGCGTCTTCAGCTGAGATGAGCTTCAGACTGAAACCCGGCCGACGAGATCGCAACATCGCCTTCCACGTCCATTCCAACGAATCGTCCGCTGCAACGACAGACCTCTCGGAAAGCAACTCAACTCTCCTCATCGCGTCTCCTTCGACCCTCGCCGACGTCAAGCCCAAACGGTCGAAGGCTTCCCCTGTTCCTCAGAAGCCTGCTCTGACGCTTCGACTCATGCATGGAGAGTGAGTTCCTCCAGCTTCTCCTCGGCTTGCCGGAGGGACTCGAAGCTGACCTCGTTCCTTTCAGTTTCGTCGTAATGGAGGGAAGCGAGCTTCAGAGGAGTTGGGAGCATGCTGTTGCTCCTTCGGGTTTTAGGTTCGCTGCTACTGCTAGAAGGATTACGGAGGAACATGGGAAGTGAACGTTTTTATACATCGTTGTTTCGCTGATTCGACCGAGAGGAAGAAAAGAGCGAGAGCATGGAGAGACGACGCGACGTCAAAGAGGGACGAAAGCCAAGTGGGCGTGCCTCTCTTTCAGAGTAAAGCGATGAACATAATTCGTTTTTAAAAAAAGCCTAAGTCGTAAAGAAGGTAAGACGTAACTCACACGCAAAGCAAAGACAGAAAACCGAAGCCTCGAACCCGACACCAACTTCCGCCAGCTGCAGGTCTCTCACTCCTCCTCCGCCGTCCCACCATCGCTCTTCCTCACAAGGGAAGCCCTTTCCTTCTTCCCCGAGTACTCCAACTTTCGACTGATCCAGGCAAGCTTCTCCAATTTCCCCATCTTCCTCTCTTCTCCGTCTCCCCTGGCCATCCACTTCTTCGTTCGCTCGACGCAGAACGAACAAGCGAGCCTCCCCTTGACCCTCTTGAAGGTGCCAGGACGGGAGGGGTTTTCCTCGGCGAGCTCGAGGGTCTCGAAGTACGCAGACTCGTCCTCTTCCGTTCCACACCAGTAGCAGAAGGAAGAGAAGGGAGAGTCGAGGAACGAAGGATGGACGCCGAGTTGGAGGAAGGAGGGAGGTTCGAACTCGGGATCGTAGTTGGATTGGGAGTTGGAGTTGGGAAGAGGTGAGATTCGAGAGTGAGAGGCTGGGATAGAAGAAGGAGGACGAGGAAGGTGCTGCATGTGGGAGGGGAAGTAGTTCGATCCAGACGCGACGGGAGAGTCCGAGCGAGGAGAGACGTCCGCTCGAGCCTTCTTTGATCGATCGAGAGATCGCTTTGACGAGGAGCGAGCTGAGTTGATCGGAGCGGGAGCGGGAGGCTTTCCAGCGACGTGAGTCGACGAGGGGGAGGAGGAGTTCGCAGAACCCGCCGCGAAGCCACGACGGAAGTGCGTCTGTACGGCGGAGACAGTCCTGTTGGGATGCTGGAAGAGGCGAAAGGTGTGGCGAGAGAGGAAGTGAGATATCTGGGGCGGGCCAGCTCGAGTTTGGACGGGAGAAGGCGAAGCTGGTGAGACTTACGCTGGAAGAGAAGTCTCGGAAAACCTGCATCTTGTCGGTGTGAGGTTGAGCGAGGAGTCGACGAAGATCTCTATCTTCCGCCGTCGTCCAGGAGTTTGAGCGGGGGTTGGAAGGACCTGAGCAAAGGAGAGGATCGAGCTTGCTCTTTTTGGCCGTTCGCTTTTCGCAGTATTGAGTGACGCCAGAGACCGAACGATGAGGGTACTGTTTTTTAAGAGTGGCAAATTTCGCATCAGCCTAAATTCATCGAAGAGTAGCAGGGAAGATGCGAAAAGCGGCGACTTACCAGAACGTTGAATCTCTTAGCTGCGTCGGCGACTGAGATGGTTTCTCCTAGAAGTCGATCCAGGTCGAGCACCTCCTGTGGCGTCCAAACTCTAAAGGTTGGAATTGTCGGCAAAAATGAGCAGAGTCTCACTTGTGAACGAGCGACGAAGACGACGGGAAAGAGTGGCGACTCACTTCGATCCAAGCGGTTTTCGCACGGCTTCCGAAGCAGGACGCTGCCCTCCGTCAGACTCGAGGCTTTGGATCAAAGTTTGAAGAAAGGAGACGAGCGTAAGTCAACTCGAAGCTCCAAGCTCGAACGATGGCAGAACTCACCTTCTCTTCCCCTTCGACTCTCTCCTGGACTTCAAGTTCCCGAAGCCATCCCCACCTCTCAGCACATCCAGCCTCCCCAGATAGTCCCATTCTTTCCTTCGGTATTGGTGGCAGCATGCCTTTCCCGATCGTCGAGTGTCCTTTGGAAAGAAAAGGGAGGAGGCGACGGCCGTTCGCGCTTCAGTTTGTATGTAGAAGAGAAGTGCAAGGGAAGGATTCTTACTAACCTCCGTTGAAGCGAAGCGATCAAATGCATCCTGTCCGTTCTCGTCCTTGGCGAAGTAGTCGTCGATGGGAAGCAGAAAGCGAGTTAGGGCGTCCACCTCGGGTTGAAGCCATGGGCCCTGCCAGGACGCCGCCGGTGCGCGTCGAGGGGGTGTACCGGGTTGACTGCAGAGAGAGAGAACCCGAAGGGATAGGTCGAATGTTTGATGATGTCGTCGTCTCTGATTATCAGCAAGAGGTTCAGATGCTTACCTCTCATCCTCGACGTTCCCTTCCGCGGCCTTGAGAGCTCCGGCCTCGATCTCCCTCCCCTTCGTCGGTTTCTCCTCGTCTTTCTCCTCGGATCTCACGAACAAGAACGCTTCCTCATCCTTCCACTCCTCCGAACAGATGGACTCCTCCAACCATTGATCCGTAACGAGAAGCTGAGGACGAGTCGCCGTCGCAGGAGGAGACGGTCGCTGCTCGTTGTCTCTGAAAGACGAGGTTGGATCGATAACGACGTGGGTTGCTTCGGAGATGGTCGAGGTCAGGCGAGGAGGGTTCCCAGAAGGGAGTGTCTACCACGAAAGAGTGGGACGGAAGGTCAGTCGAGAGGTGGAGGGAGGGGAGGAGGAGGAGGAGGGGGAGGTCGAGCTCACCGAGAGGTTCTGGATGAGTTTGGGGATCGCAGAGGAAGAGACAGGGTCCAGAAAGAGTACGAAACCGTCGGGCCAGACGGGTGTAGAATCGAAGGAGGGTCCTGAAGGAGTAAAGGGCCTGGGATTGGTTCGAGGGAGAAGAGAAGTGAAGGCAGGAGGAGCGGAAGGAGGTGGAGCTGCCAGAGCTGGGTCGCTCGATTCGGGAGCCTCCTCGAGTTCGAGATTCGTGGGTTCGGAAGCAGACATGATGATGAAGGTCTTCGATAGATGAAGCGTTCACTGAGGTTCCGGCTCGAGGACAAGAGGGAGCATAGAAGAAGGAAGGGAGAAGAGAAGGAGAAGATGACGGTCGAGCGCGACCTCGAAATCGACCGGCACTCTCTCTCTGTCTTTCTTTCTTCTTTCTTTTTTCCAAGATCCCAGAGATGATCGAGAATATATTTCGATTGAAAAAGTAGAAGAGAAGGATACAAAGACAAACCAAAAGGTCAGGGACTCGATGCTATGGAAGACGAAAGAGAGAGAGAGGGAATGGGCATGAGGTCGTGAAAGTAGACAATCGAGGAAAGAAAGGGAGAGAGACGTGTCCATGTCGAGAAGAGAGAACTCCCAAAAAAGCAAGCGGGAGACTAAACTAGATGGACTGAGGACCAGCAGCGAGGACCTCGGGCGAGACGTCCGACTCGTACTTCTTGAACGCGACGTTGAACATTCCGGCGAGCTTCGAAACCTCCGCCTTGAGTCCGTCCTGAGAAGGCCAGGCGGTGGCAGGGTTGAGGATCTCGGAGGGGACTCCAGGGACGGCCTTGGGGATGGAGAGGTTGAAGCTGGAAAAGGCGAGGGGAGAGGGAAGGTCAGTGACGAGAAGAGGAGAGGGGAGAGGGTAAGGAAGGAAGGTGAACTCACACAGGGAAGTTCTCGTACTCAGCCTTGGCGAGGGTTCCGTTGTGGATAGCGTCGATGATGGCTCGAGTGTACTTGAGAGGGCATCGCTTTCCGGTTCCGTACTGAAGAGGAAGAAGAAGAAACGCGTTAGCTCGAAATCCAAAGCCACGAGGAGGGAAGAAAGACGCGACGAACCTTTCCAGAGCACCATCCAGTGTTGACGAGGTAGCAGTCGGCCTTGGTATCCCTCATCCTCTGAGCGAGCATCTTGGCGTATCGAGCAGGCTGATGGAGGGAAAGAGAGGAAGACATCAGCTTCGATTTGAGCGAAGACGCGAAGTCGAAAAATATGAAGACTCACGTGAAGAACGATGAAGGGCTGTCCGTAACAAGTCGAGAAAGTAGGCGAAGGCTCGAGGACACCGTCTTCAGTTCCAGGGGCTAAGAGGAAGAAACGGAAGAAGGGTCAGCGAGAGCTTCCGAGATCGAAGAAGAAGAGAGGAATGCGACTCACTCTTGGAGGTGTATCCGGCGATGAAGTGGTAGGAAGCCTGCTCGGGAGTGAGCTTAGAGACTGGAGGCAGAACACCGTAGGCATCACAGGTGAGGAAGACGAGGTCTGTGAGAGAAAAGGAACCGTCAGACGGAAGCTCGCGAGTAGAGGAGAGACGCGACGAAAAGGGAAAGCTCACTCGTGGGCTGGTTCTTGGAGAGTCCTCCGGGCTTGTGCTGAGAGGGAGGGAGGACGAGAGAAGAGTCGTCAGTATTCGAATCGAGGGGAAGAAAAAGAGAGGGGACGAAGAACTCACTCCCTCGATGTACTCGATAGGGTAGGCACACCTGGTGTTCTCAGTGATGCTGACGTCGTCGTAATCGGGCTTCCTGTTGGCAGGATCGTAGACGACGTTCTCGAGGATGGCTCCGAATCGGATGGCGTTGAAGATCTCAGGCTCCTTCTCCTTGGAGAGGTTGATGCACTTGGCGTAGCATCCTCCCTCGATGTTGAAGACTCCAGTGTCGGACCAGACGTGCTCGTCGTCTCCGATGAGGAGTCGCTTGGGATCGGTCGAGAGAGTGCTGAGAGAGGGGAGAAGAGCAGAGAAACAGGTAAGCTCGAGAAGACGAAGAGAAGAAGAAAGAGGGATAGAAGGCGAAGGTGACTCACGTCTTTCCAGTTCCAGAAAGTCCGAAGAACAACGTCACGTCTCCGTGCTCGACACCCTCGTTGGCACTGGAGTGAAGACTGAGCTGACCGAACTTGACGGGCTGGATGTAGTGCATGAGCGAGAAGATTCCCTTCTTCATCTCTCCAGCGTACTCGGTTCCGAGGATGACCATCTCCATTCGCTTGAAGTTGATCTCGACGGAGGTGGGCGAGGTCATTCCAGTGGTGAATCGGTTGGCGGGGAACTGTCCAGCGTTGTAGATGACGAAGTCGGGCTCTCCGAAGGACTCGAGCTCAGCTTCCGTGGGTCGGATGAGCATGTTGTTCTGAGGAGAGAGAGAGAAAGGAAAGAGAAGAGATCAGCTTTGGTCGGGAGGGCGAGGGAGGAGAGGAGAGGAAAGAAACGAACCATGAAGAGAGCGTGGTAGGCTCGCGAAGAGATGACTCGGACCTTGATTCGGTACTTGGGATCCCATCCGGCGAATCCATCGAAGACGTCTGCGAAGAGGGAAAGTCGGAAGAAGGAGGAGGGGAAAGGAATCAGAAAGAGGGTCGGGCGGAAGGCATGACGCGTCGAGGAGAAGGAAGAAAGCGGATTTTTTGACTCACAGACGTTATCTCGGGTGTTCAGGTAGTCGATAGCTCGCTCTCGGTTGATCTCGAAGGTGTGCTCGCTGGAGGAGACGGAAGAGAGACGGAAAAGAAGGAAAGGAAGGAGAAAGGGTGTGAGCTCGAGCGTTCCAGACTCCCCGACCCGACCCGGTCTTCTTCTTCCCTCTCAGAGCTTCCCTTCGAAAGAGATCCCGCGAGAAAGGACTAGGAATGATAGAAGAGAGGGACTCACTCCATCTTGATGTTAACAGGTCCCCACCAAACGTCGTCCTTGGAAGTCTCCTCGAAGACAATCCTCTTGTCTTTGGGCGAACGACCGGTCTTCTTTCCGGAGAAGTTGATGAGGGCCCCAGTATCAGAGATAACGGCTCCCTCGTTTCGGACGGCATCCTCGTAGAGAGTGGCGACAGGGGCATTACGCTTGAGGTCTGTAGTAGGAAAGCGATAGAGAGCAAGAAAGGGAAAGGAGGGAGGGAGGCTTGTGATCAGCGAAACGGGTCCGGCTAACTCGAGCTCAACAACGAGGCTGAAAGGGGGGGAGGAGGAGAAAGGAGAGGACTTACGAATCTTGTCCCTGGTAGATGCGAAGTAGGAGGAGAGGAGAAGAGGAGAAGGTAGGAGAGTCAGTAGGAGTTTTTCAAGAAGGTTTGGGACATGGAAAGGAAGAAGAGGAGTGCAGAGGAAGACTCGGTCGTCACACGACCTGAGATCTCCGAAGCTCTCCTCCTACACCTCTCCTCGCTCGATATCCTCCCTTGGAAGGCGATGGACAGGTACTCACATGTCGAAACCAGCCTGGGAAAGGGAGGTGAGCTCTTCACCGAGGAACTGAGGGCAAGAAGAACGAAAGGAAGTCAGCTCGACTGGCACGTGAGGCGAAACGAGAGAGAGGGAGGGAGGGAGGGGAGGGGAGAGACAGATGCTCACCTTGTAATCTGTAGACGCCATGGTTGAGGTTGAGGAGGGGGAGGTAGGTTGAGAAAGTGGAAGGGAGGAGGGGGAGAAGGATGTGGTTGGCAGGGAAGGAGGCAGGACAGGAAAGGGAACCTTTTGGAGCCTGATCTCTTCGGAGCTCCATTCTTGAGTCGAAGAAAGCCGACTCCGAGTAGAGGCGAGGAAATCTTCCCCCAGGTAAGTTGACTTACCCCGACCACCGCGGTGAGGGGTTCTGCTATCTAAGCCCACATATATCCGTTTCCACGAGCAAGATTTCTCTACTACAGCGTCGTCCAACACCGCTGCCCGAAAGAACGTTAAATGAGCTCGAGGGCTGAATCGCTTTCGCCTGATCCAGCCTCGTTCTCGCTCGCTCTTTCGCAGAAATGCATGTACAGCTTGATCCGAAGTTTATCCCGGATCAAGAGCACCATTTAACTGGACTGTGGGAGCTCTACGGGCAGCGTAGGAGTCAGATCTACGCGAAGGAAAGGTCGAAGTTGACGCGACCTCCGTTTCTCTCCGCCCGTCTGTTTCCCTCTCTTCGCGAGATCTTTCACCCGACTTCCGCCTGAAGATATGGACCAGAATCTCGTTGAAAGTGCGCGGAAAGCCTGCGACGAAGTTCGCAAGGAGAATGAGCTCGAAATAAATACAAAAAATCTGTAGGGGAGAGCGTTTTCGTGTAAAGGGACGAGGGACGCGACGCCAGATCTTGCACTTTCCGAAGGCAAACCACCCTCGGAAGAGTGGATTCGCGGCGAATAGAGACGGAGGTTCCGCCCTGCGAGTCCCGCAAATTCAGCGAGTGGTGTAAAAGAGCGAGTGGTGTAAGGAGCGAGTGGTGTAAGTTCTTTGAAAGAAGAGCGAGTGGAGTCAAAATGTCGGTCCTAACCGTACCGAAGACCGACTTGCCCTCTTTGCCAGCGGTCGCAAGGAGTAGGTAGAGCTGGGAGATATCCCTGGAGGGAGGAGAAAGTGAGGGAAAGCTCCTACTACACTAGATCATACTGCTTCAAAGAAGAAACAGTCCGAACAGTTTTCGAAGATGAAGTCGTCGTCGACTCCTCGGAGGGGAGTATTTTCTGTTGAGAGACGTTTCAAGAGAAAAAAATTGAGTTGGGGTTAAAATTGATCGGAAGGAGGAACAATCGAAAGAGTCCTGGAGAAGTAAACAAACCAAAGACGAGAGGAGGGACGCGACGCGCTTTTGCTCATCGAAAGCTTGAGCTCCGATATCCCAAGGCTCGAAATCCCCTCCCTTCGACTTCAAGGCTTGCATTGTTTTTCCTGTTCGCAGAAGAATGGGAGGAACAAGGACGAGAAGAGCAAGAAAGGCGAGCTCGAAGGAGGAGCTGGAGAAATTTGAGCTCTGAGGGTACCGTTTTTAGCAGAATAGGAATATCTGTCACAGAAAAGGATCCGATGGTTTTCAGAAAGGTATCGGGACTCGAGATCGAGCGATAAAATCTGAAAGCGAGGTAAGAAGATGGGGCACTCTCTGAAAACGAAAGCGGACGAAGGTGAGCTGAGCTCACCCTTTCTTCCTTCTCCGCTCTCTCCATCTTGCTCTCGAACACTTTCCCTTCCTTGTTCGAGCCTCTGGTCCCTTCTTCTCCCATCCTCCACGCTTCTCCTTCTGCTATTTCGAAACACCAAGACTTCTTCACCGCTTCATAAAAGCGACCTTCCCTGCCTCCTCCTCCGCTTCTCCTTCTCCTTCTCCGCTCCACCGTCCCTCCCTCGCTTCGACGATGGATCAACCTGCCTCCTCCCTCCAAGCTGGAACGAGCATGATTGAATGGATCGAAGCTCAGTCCGAGGATATTCCTCTTTTCTTCGATTCCTTCTCTCCCGAGGCCTTGTCTCTCATGTCAGAGCTCGAGGTGAGCCAGGGAGTCAATCTGAGCACTCCTCCTCTCTGTTTTCTCCCCTCTCTGACTTGCCTTCCCATCGACCTCTTTCATTTCTTCGCAGACAGACCTCTTGGATTTGGGGGCCGCTCTTCCTTTCACCTTAACCACCGTCAGAGCATCCCATATCGTCCTTGATTCGAACAGCAACCACCCTTGGACTCTCCACCTTCGACGAACGACGAGTCCGTCTCGACTCCTCCTCGTCGAGAACGGCTGTATCTTTCCCGAAACGCAACCTCAGATGAGTTCGAGGGAAACGGAATCTGATGCAAAAGTTTCTGGAGTCGCAACGGAGCAGGGAGAGTTGAAGGACGAGGAGATGAACTCGGATGGATCTGAGAGAGAGCAGCTCGGTTCTGGCGACGACTACGAGGAGGGAAAGGATTCGTGAGTTCGCTTTCGCACCTCCTCACACTCTTCCTACCCACCGGTCACGACTATCGAGCGGCTCATCTCAACTACTCCTCTGCTTTCAACACCGCAGGGAACCTGCGCCGTCGCGACAGAGAATCAACGCCTCCAGGGGAACCCCCTGGTCGAAAGCGGAGAAGCAGGGACTCGTTCAACTCCTCGTCGACAAGAACGAAACGCCCATGCGTAAGATCGCAGAAGCTTTCGTCCACTTCGTACGTCCAACGCCAATTTCCCAGCGAAGAGTGAAAAACGACGCGACCGAACCAACTGACGCGATTCCTTCCCGTTTTTCTTCTCACAGTCCCCGGAACGATCAGTCTCAGCTGCAGCACAGTAATACGTTCTTCATCGACAGTGGTACGACGGACAGATCAAGATCGCTAGGCGAGCTCTGAAGAAGAAGAGTCTTGCCGAAACCTCACCTTCGTCGTCGTCGACTTCCGCTCCTGTCGCGGCCGTCCCACCTCCCCAACGACCTCAAACCACCCCTTCCTCCACCACATCCCAGCCGAGCTCCTCCTCTACCATCCCCGCTCCTTCAACCCTCACTCCTTACGTCTCTCAGCAACGTCCCACTCCAACTTCCTTCTCCTCCTCCCCGCCCGCTCCCATCGACTGGTTCCTCGACTCCTCCTTCGCTGGAGTCTGCTTGAAGGAGACGGACTACCACGTCCATAAGACCTCCATCGATAAGGCAGCTTCAGAGACGGAGGCTTCGGAGGAGGATAAGGAAGAGAAGGAAGAGCAGGAGGAAGAGGAGAAGCCTGGTTGGGACCCAGAGGATAACGAGGAGTGAGTGTGTCTTCGTCGCTCGCCTCCTCTGCTGCAACGAGACTCTTTCTGACTTCTTGCCTTTCTCCTTCAGTTTCAATCCCTCTGGTGCTTCTAGCAAGTGAGCTTTCTCTCTCTTACCCTTTCTCAGCTCCCTCCTCAGGCTGCTCTCGTTCGCGTCTCGTCTGATCGATATCACCGGTCTTTCGCTCTCTCTCTTTCTTTCTACTCCTTCTCCTTCTCCTCCTCAGTGCTCGATACTCCGAAGTCGAGATCACAGACCTCAAAGCACTCGTCGAATCGTCAGCGTCGCGCGTCGAAGCGTTCACCAAGTTCGTCAAGAAGGCGAGTGGCCAGTCTTTCCTTGCTCGCGTCGTTGTCTTCTTCGGTCGCTGATGCTTTTGTCTCACAAACTGTGTTCTTCCACTTTCAGTACCCTACGAGAACCTTCACCGGCGTTGCCAGCTTCTACCACCACCACCGTTCCTCGACCTTCTCTTCTGCACCGGCAATCAGGAGGGCCAATCAACGGACGGCCGAAGAGAACGACTCGCTAGTGAAGCTGCTAGCCTCACGAAGCGCGAGCTTGGACAGCGTATGCCAGGTCTTATCGAAGCAGGTACGTTCAATTTCCCTTCTTCTCTCCCATCCCCTTCTCTCCCCTCTCTCGCGGTTGCCGCCGGCTCTTTGACGCGTCGACGCGTCGGTTTTCGTTCTGACTCTCTCTTCTCCCCTTCCTCGATCACAGCACCCCAACAGAACCGCCACCGCAGTAAAGAGTTACTACGATAGGGAGAAGGTTCCACTCGATCTGGCCGTCAAAGCTCTCAAAGCCGCAGAAGCGTCCTCCTCGACGAAACGAACTCAGTCGGATTCAGCTCCTCAGTCCTCCAAGCGAGCGAAGAGGTCCTCCGATACCACCGACGCTTCTTCCTCGGGCTCTTTTGTACCAACCACTCAGCAGCCTTCATCTTCCTCTTCCTCCAACTTCATCACCGCAACCGCTCATCAGTACCAACCTCTCGTTCCTTCCGCCGCTTCGACTTCCTCCACCCAATCCCCCTCCTCTTCTTCTTCCTCCAACCCCTTCTTTCCGCTTCATCCCCAACCTAAACCTCAACCCCAACCTCAACTCCTCCCTCACTCTCAAACTAACCTCCTCCACCTCGTCGGCACCAAACCACCCACCTCCCTCACCTGCAACGATGACGATCCCTGGTGCTGGTTCTGTTCCTCCACCACCTCCTCCACCTACTTCTCCTCCTCTTTCGCCTTCAAGGACCCTCACAACCCCGCCAGCCTCGTCCAGAAAGAGGTGGAGAGTGTTTCGAGTTCAGGAAGGGTTCGTTGTCGAAGACAGAAGGAGGAGACATGGCAGGGGGAGGAGAAGGGTGGGGAGATCGTGACGGGGAGGATGATGGAGAGAGGGGAGGGGATCAGGAGGAAGAGGTTTGCGTGAGAGTAGGGTGAGTGGTCGATGGGTGGGTGGGTGTGGGGGAGAGAGAGAGATGCGTCTTGTCGCGTCTCGTCGTTCGTTTTCTCTGATAGTCTAGGGCTTCTGCGCGTCTTTTCTTCTCTTTCCTGGTTGTATTCACGAGAAAGCTGTAATTTATCACGACCCATCGCTTCGATTTGTTCTAGTCCAGCAGTGCTCAACTGAGCTTCGAGAGCGAACCATCGCGGTTTTTCGACCTTCGCTCAACCACACCTCATGACTCTTCTCGCTTCTTTTCGAGGAAGTTTTCTCTTCTATTCCCATGGGACTTCCCAGGAAGCTATCCACGAGGCCGCAGTCAAGTTTACCTGTTCTCCCCAAAATCAAAACTCCGATTTCCTCCTTCTCGATGTTGAGTGACTTTTCGCGAAATCAAGCGCGGCCATCGACCTCCCTCCCAACCTTAAGTCAACGTCCTTCCTTCCTTCCTCCTTCCCTCCTTCCTCCTTCTTTTCTCCCTTGCCCATCCCTTCCTTCCTTCGTCCAACCAACCTCTTGGATGGTGCGCCCAACCCACTCGCACAATCTGTCCGCGTCCACGCTGGATATCTCCTCGCCCGACACGAATGCGAGCTCGTTCTGGGGAGGAGGCGACAACAACAGTCAAGTTTACTCTTCTACGACGACGCTCCCTCCAGGTTCAGCTCTTTCGTCGTCTTCTTCTTCGCCATGGAAGAAGATCAACATGGGAGGACACGTGAGCAGGAGGGTGGGGATGTTCAGCCCTACGTTGGAGGAGGATGAGAGTGGAGTCTTTGGCTCGCCGGTGAAGGACGCTCGAGAAGGAGGAGGAGGAGCAGGAGCTTCAGCTTCAGCTGTATCGAGTCCTGTCAGCTTCAAGGGGGGAGCAGGAGCGGTGAGGACGAAGGTTGCTGCGTTCGAAGGTGGCTCGGCGGACGGGAGCGAAGGAGGAAGGGTGTACGTTTTGGGAGGAGGAGGAGGAGGAGGAGGAGGAGGAGAAGGAGACCGATCCTCAGAAGATTCAGGTACTCGCTCCTCCTTAGCATCTACAACAGAAGCGACCCAACCTTTACGAGTACGACCAAGAAGAGCTCTCCCGACAGAACCATCACTTTCTTCAGCTCCTCCCGTCAGTCGATTCAACAACCCTCATTCTCCAGCGGGATCCCCTCCGACGACGCCAACTCGTCCAGCTCGATGTCCTCCTCTCGACTTTCCTCGCTCCTCCTACAACAACCAAACCACTCCCACCACTTCCCCAACCAAACTCGCTCAGCGATCTTCAACGACTCCTCGTCACCCCCACGGCCTTCCTTCAGCCCTCAGCTCCTCCCCCTCGAAACAACCAACCCTCGGCTCCCCGTCCACAACAACCAGAGCTCTCATCACTCGCTTCGAAACTCCCTTATCCACACCTCATCGACCCTCATCCTCTACTCAACATCAACAACAACAAACTACTCCTCGCACACCTTCCACTCCCTCCCGTCAACATCTCGACAAACCTCTCCCCTCCCCTGGCTTCTCAACGACGGCGACGAGTCCGAAAGGTCGTTCGCCCCTTCGAGACGGACTCAAGAAACTCGTAGGAAAATTCGGTGGAGGGAAACTGATGGGAGGGAGGAGAAGGAGGAAGAAGAGTAACGGAGGGTGGGAGAGTGGGACGGACGAAGAGGGGTTGGGAGGTGGAGAGAAGGAGTTCTTTGGCCAGGAGGCGGTGGTAGATAGGGATGGGAGAGGTGGAGGGAGGATGGGACTGATGGGTGCAAATGAGCAGATGAGGCAGGAGCAGGAAGATAGGCAGAGGCAGAGGGAGAGGGAGGAGAGGTCTTCGAGAGCTGTTGTGAGTCCGAGTCGCGAGCTTTGTGTTTATTTTCTTATTTTTGCCTCCAAGCGAAGCTGACCGGGATTTCATTTGGGCACCTATAGCCTCCTCCCGACGACAACACCTACACTCTCTCGCCCGTCGTCCAGTCTCAACAGCAACTCAACCCAGATCCAACCCAACCCTCCTCCTCCTCCTCCTCACGGATCATTCGAACCGGCCCTCTCTTCTTCTACTCCTCCTCATCCAATCCCGCTCACTGGCTCCGCACAACCGCCACCATCCTCCCTGGTTCTCTCGTTCTCGTCTCCTCCTCCCTCCGAGGAGAACCTCACTCTCGAAGCATCTCCCTTCAAGCGTGTCAGGTCGTTCGAAGCGTGCCCGAACGCGAGGCGAGGGAACGTTGGGTTTCTCCTCTTTGGGACGACGAGCAGCAAAGGAGAAGCAGAGATGTTGGAGAGGAAGAGGAGGACGACGACGACGAGGTGCATTACCTGGAGCTTGGGTTTGGAGGGCAGACGGAGGCGGTTGTCGTTGCGGTCTTGAGTGTTGGGGAGAGGTTGGGTTGGGTGAGCTCGATTTGGTGAGTTCGCAAGTCTTCTTTCACGCGTCTTCGAGAGGAAGAGAGAGGAAGAGAGAGAGAGAGAGAGAGAGAGAGAAAGAGAGAGAGCTGACCTTCTGATCCTTGCTATCGTTCTCAGGGATGCCATCCTCGGAGGATCGAATCCTCTCTCTCCTCTTCCTCCTTCAGAAACCAACAACCCAACCTTCGGCGTTCAACCCAACCTCTTCCCTCCCGAGATGTCTCCTCAGGACTCCCTCCTCGACACCCCTCCCGTCGATCCTCACGCTCTCACCATGGAAGGATCCTACGGTCTTCATCAACGAGGATCTCTCTACGTTACCAACTCAGACGAAGGTCACCAACAGGCCGACGCGCCTCAACCTCGTCGAGAATCCGTTCACGTTCGTCGTCCGTCCGACGACGGTCCACCTCGTCTCAGTCGTCCCAAGCTCGGAGGAAACGTCGAGGAGATTCGACGCAGCGTGGAGAGGATGTTTGGAGGACAGCTTTTCGATGGAGAAGCGACGGGAGTATTCCCTCGAGGTCGAATGGAGGAGTTGACTTCTCCCGAGCAACGACCTCTCAGTACCATGTCCGGGGCGACCGAGAAGAGCACCAGCACAGGACTCAGTCGAGCCGAACGAATGGAGGATCCCAGTCCTCTCAAACCTCTCGGAGAACTCGGTCTCGCGTCGCGTCTGCGAAACCAGAGCCATCACCAAGGAGGAGAAGGAAGCCAGTACTTCAACTCTCGACCCATCTCCATCCCCGCTGCTCGTCGTTCAGACTCGAACACCTCCCTCGGAGGTCCCATGGTCTCTCCCAACGACGGTCCTACTCCCTCCATGGTCCACAGCGAAACTCCAAGCTTCGATATTTCGGACCTCAACCCTTCCCGATCAGCTTCTCAGATCCAACGACGAACCACTCCAGCCAACAACAACTACGAGAAGGAAGCGTCGGTGATGACCGGATACACCTACCACCAACGTCGTCAACAAGAACGGTTCGAGATCCCTACGTCCTCCTCTGCCAACCACACCCCCGACGGTCAATTCGAGGATCTCGCGACGCCTCGCTCTTCCCTCTTCCACGTCGAACGAAACCCTTCCACCAACACCAACGATCCTTCAACCTCCTCAGTCATCAACCTCAACCCTTCCCAAGATCCAAGCTCCAGATCCTCTTCCTCCTCCACCACGAACCCAAACCCAACCACCTCCTCCGACCTCGTCCGCTCCGTTCCTCCTCCAGCAGCATCATCAGCATTAGCAGCCTCGGATTTAACCCCCGTCATCTCCATGCTCTCCTCCAACGAAGCCCACTCCATCACTCGAAACCAACTCTTCGATCTCAAACTCTCCTCCGTCCAGCAAGGCGTTGTTCAACTCCTCGAACGGTCTTCTCGGTCGACCGAAGAGGAGGAGCAGGAGGAACGAGCGAGGATGGAGCGTTTCGAGATGAGTTTACAAGGGATGGGGATCGATTTAAGAGAAGTGGTGGATGGGTTGAGATTGAAGACTCTTTCTCCGCCTCCCGTTCTCCCTGTTGGTCTTCCGGGACTGGGAGGCGAGGTGGGAGAGGGAGGGGAGGGAGAGAAGAAGGCTTTGTTGTTGGAGGAGGTGAACGGGAAACTGGATGGGATTTTGGAGATGTTTGAAAGGTTGGAGAAGGCGTCAGCTTCGGCGGCTCAGACTTCGACTTCGACGATGGCATCTTTGGGAGGAGCGGTGGTTGTTTCTGGTCAGACGAAGGAGGGAGAGGGAGGGATCGCGTCGAGGGTTGAGGAAGAGACGATGAGAGCTGGAGGAGGACCTCCTCCTGTAAAGCCTATAGAGGGACTCCCCGGTGGGAAGATGTTTGGTGTGAATCCGTTGGAGGGGTCGGTTGTCAGCGGGGAAGAGGTCTCAGAAGGGGAGGAGAGGGAGATGATGGATCAGGAGAAGTCCGTGAGTTTGCTGCATCTTTCTCTTTCTCTTTCTCTCTTTTTGTTTTCCACCGACTGTCAAAATGACGAAGCTGACGTCCAGCTTCTCTTACCCTGTTTCTGTCTTGGTGTGCCATCTCAGCCGATCGGAACTTCATCTGTGCTCTCAAACGGGACGGTCGCGTCGTCGACTTCGACTCGGAGTCAAGCAGCCAGTCCTCTTTCTCTTCCTGTCGCTGCTGAGGTTCATTCCAGTGTCTTCTTCTTCCTGCTCAGACTCGGAACTGACTTTTTCGTTACCCCTTTTTGTTCTTCTCAGCTCGTGGAAGTCCTCACTCTCGTCAAGGAGCAGCAATCCCAACGATCCGTTCAGACTCAACAAACTTCCGATATCGCTCGATGTTCGTCCCCTTTCTCCCTACTCTGTCTTCCCTTATCTCTATCTCTTACCTCTCTCTCCGCCCTGCCATTCCTTCCAGACCTCAACGAACTCAACTCCTGGATGGAACAGTTCGTGAAAAACGGCAACCAAGCTCTCGACGTCGTCTCCACCAAAGTCGACCACCTCACCGATCTCATCTCTCCTCCACCCCCAGCAACTCCTCAACTCGGTCAAGATCCCGTCCCGATGCAGCAGGGGATCGTTGGACTGCTCGGGGAGGTTCGGTCGCTTGCTTTGGAGCTCAGGGATCGAGCGGGAGCAGCGAACGGGGGAGAGGGAGGAGTTGGAGAAGCTGTTCAGCAGAGGTTGGAAGGAGTGTTGGCGGTTATGGAGCAGGATCGGCAGAGGTATCAGCAGCAGAATTCTAGTGAGTGTCGGAAGTTCGAACAGAGGAGGAGGGGAAATCGAGTTGACGCTGACGGACGTTTTTCGTTCTTTGTTTTCCCTTCTTTCCTCGAAACAGCCATCGATGGGATGATGGTGATGATCAATCAGCACAAGATGGAGAATGAGCAGCTTTTGAGAGCTGTTGCTGTCGGTGAGTTTGACCTTCGTCCGATTCGACGTCTTCGTTCGAGTTGCGGAACTGATCCTCGTCCTTTCTTTCTTCTGAAGATCTGAGCCGTGAGATCCAAGGGGAACGGCTTCGATTCGTGGACGCCATGTCTCAAGCCACTTCCGTCAACGTCAACTGTGAGTCCAGATCATCTCAAGTCTTTCTTCTCGTGTCGAACTCTGTCTCAATCGTCTCTCTTCTTCGTTCACAGTGCACGTCGAGGAGTTCAAGAAACTACTCTCCCAGGAAGTCGCTCGCTCCATGCACGATCTCGGTCGCATCAGAGAGGAGAAGAAACACCTCGAGCAGCAGATTGCCGAACTCTTCGCCACCAAAGTCAAGTTCAGCGATGGATCTCGACCCAACTCCCAGCAACCTCAACCGCGTCGACCTTCCCAACCCATGGCCTCTCCTCACCCTCCTCCTCAAGCTCCCCTACCTCCCGTACCCGGGGGAGGAAACTTGAATCCTCCTCGCTTTTAGACTCATCTTTCCTATTTCTTTCGTTGGCTCATCATTCGCTATCCTTCGGCGCGTTTCGCTGTTCGCTTTTTCGTTTTTTGTTCTTCTTCATTTTCATCGCATCTGCTCACTGCTGTCTCGTTCGTGTTTAGTCTCACTTATCTATCTGCCTATCTATCTATCTATCTTCCCGGATCTGCTCTACACTGCTCGCTCGCTCGCCCTATCTCTCCATCAGTTTTCTCTCTCAACCGCGACTCGTCGAAAAAAGTCCGCGTCCAGCGTCCAGCCTCGAAGCTTTTCAGCCCCTCTGCTTCGTCGCTTTAATTGCAACATTAAGCCATCTAGATCGTCCTATCCTTCTCCATGCTAGTCTAACGAAGAAAAGAGATTGAGCCGGATCCCAAGCGATATGGAGGGGTTCCTCGTCTTGTGCGACCTCCCGCTCCTCAACTCGACGCCCCATTCACCAATGCTCCCCCGGCAACCTTCTTCGGAGGATCTCCTCGACCGGCTCGTTCCAACTCGTCGTCGTGGAGCATCCAAGCGGGCTGATACATCGCTCCTGGGTGATAGTTCGCTGGTTTCGAGTTCGGTGCGGTTGAGGGTGGACGGGAGAGGAGAGCTGGGTTGGGGTGGGTGTTGAGGGAGGAGCCGAGGGAAGTATACCTGAACCAGTTTCGAAGATGATCAAAAACCAGAAGTCAGTTCGATGAGCTTGAGAGGAGATGCGAGCGCGTGAAGGAAGAAGAATGAGCTGAGACGAACCCTTCATCGTACAAAGAGCACCAAGGGATCTTGTACTCTCGCAGGTAGTCCCAGACATCAGAGTAAGTCCAGTTGAGAATAGGGTGGATTCTCATGAGGGAAGGCCAGGATGAATCGGTAGGCTGACTGTGGGCGAGCGTGGCTGAACAAAAGCGAGGCGAAGGAGAGGAAAAGGTCAGCAGGCAAGCTCGTGCTGCCAGTATTCGACTGCCACTACTCCTACAGGAACTTCCAGAGGTCTTCTAACGAGGTGGCGTTAGAATAAAGCTGGGAAGATGAACTCACCACCGTGAGGATCGTTCCTCCTCGTTCCAACAAGCATTCCCTTCACGCCCTTCCCTTTCCCCTTCCCTTCCTCTTCTCCCACTCCAACCTCCCCTGAGTCGTCCAGATACAGTCCCAAAGCGGCCTTCATTCCTCCTGCTATCCGCACGAGATCAAGTCCGTAGTCGTTTATCGACTGGTCGACGAAGTCCTCGACTTCCTGGAAGGGATGAGGAGCGGTGATGTAGAGGGCTTTGATGAGGGGGGAAGGAGTGGAGGAAGATGCTGGGGAGGTAGATGTTCGTTCTGAGAGGATAGATTTGAGGAGATGGAGGAGGAGAGTGCCTTCAGGAGGAAGAAAGAGAGGAAAGAGAAGGAGGAGGTCAACGGGGCTGGCCGAGGGAGAGATGGTGAGCTGGCTCTTTTGCCAGCTGATCCCAGAGTTTGAGGGATCTTCCATGTATAGAGAGATGGAGATACTTACAATCCTTTCCTCCGTTGAAACTGATCGCCAGATGGTCAATCCTACCGGTTCGAAAGAGAACGACCCAGAGGTCAGCTCCAGCTTCCACACCTACCTTCCTTCCTCCCTCTTCCCTTTCTATGAACTCACCCATACAGATCTATCGCCTCCTCTATCACCTTCCTGGCCTCCTTCACCTTGTGCTCCAGTGAGCTTCGCCGACTGGCCGATATGGGAGGAGTTTCCGATCCTTTGCGAACGAGTTTGAGCGTGGACGAGTTTGAGACGAGCTGAGGGAAGGGAGGGAAGAGAGTCGAGGCTGAGGAGGATCGGGAGATCTGGGCTGAGCTAGTAGCAGACATTCGAGTGAGCTGAGTTGGAGAGGGGGGAGGAAGACGACGAGCGAGCTGGGAGACGGTTTGGGTGGTGGAGCGTAGGCTCATCGACGTTGCGAGAGGAAACGAAGGAAAGGACGACTCGAATCTCTCTCGGGTACCCGCCGCCGAGTCGTCGCTTCAGCCTCCGTTCATGCAGAGATTCTCGATCTCAAGTTGCGGTTGTAGGGAGGAGGTAAATAATCTCAGGACCCTCGAGTGACTTTCAACTTCAGCGAGGTACCAGGGTCGAGAGAGCTCTCGCCTTTTGCCCAAGGTCCGGCGATCTCTCCCGCGACGACCTTCCTCAGAAGAAGAAGGGAAGAACCGGAACAAAGGCCAAATACGTCGCAAAACGATCCGAGCTCCTGCCTGAAGACGAGGGGAAGTGGAAAAAGGACGTCAACAAACTTGAGAAGCAAGATCGATGAAAAGACGCGTCGCGACTGGACAAGGGATACGAACCTTTTCCTTCGTTCTCTTACTCCAGTCCATACGTCGGAGCAAAGCAAACGTTCTTGTGGAACTTCCAATCGGGTTTTTGGTGAACTTGAGAGCAGTATCTGATCGACTTGCACTGAAAAGACGCGTCCAGAGAAGAAACAGAAAGAGAGTGAAAGATCAGTTCGCGTTCCGAGATCAAAAAATGAGAACGACCATCACACTCACTCTTGCACAAGTCATCATCTCTTCCCCCTCCTTCAACACCCTGAAATCTTTCACAACTACTCCCTCCTTGACCTCGCAACCAACCATGTCAGATATCTGGCAATTAAATCCCATCGTCCCTCCTCCCCTCCTCCTGGACCGTTCCCTCACATCCTCAGGAGTCACCGTCCCCGCTATCCATCCCACCATCACGTCCAGACCTGTGATGGCCGTTTGAAAGGTGGGAGAGCGAGCGTAGTAGCTGCTGGGCGAGTTGGAGATTCGATCTGACGCGTGATGAATGGCGGCGAGTTTGCGATGGAGGGATTTGGTTGTAGGGCGTTGGAAGAAGGATGAAGGGGATTCTTGTGGCAAGGGAGGACGTGGAAGAATATGATGCTGTAGGAGTCGAGGGATTTGCAGACTTGCTGGAAGATGGTTAGATCGGGCTGAAAAGAAAAACGAAGCGAAGGGAAGGAGGGAAGGATGTGAGCTCGAGATTTCAAGCTGTCTTTTTTATTTTTCTTTCTTCTGCTTCTTCCGTTTTGAGTGAGGTCGTCCTAATGGTACAAACTGAGTCGGAGCTGGGACCTCTCGGACTGCAGTAAATCCGAAACTTGATAGGCTTCAGTGATGTGAGAAACGAGACGATGCGTCTCAATTCTGTTCCCTTTCCCGAGCCGTGATACCCATTGAGCAAAGATCATGATCTCAACCCAAACCCACCACCACCACGTCCTCCACCTCCTCCGTTACCATATCCTCCACCACCTCTAGGATCCTGACGCGGAGGGGGTCTCGTGTTCCTCGAATCGTCGCGACTGAACCCTCCTCCTCTCCGATCCCCAGAGTTCCCTCCTCCCTGCTTCCACTCTCCTCCTCTCCTCTGGGACTGCTCCCTCGAACGAGGCGTCTCCCCGCCCTTCAGCCTCTCTGTATCAGGCCAAGGCGTCGATCCCAAATTCCTCTCCTCTGCCGCCGCTGACGAAAAGAAAGACGACGCGTCCTGATCTGCCCCTCCCTTCTCCTCCACCTCTACTTCTTCCAGACCCTCCAACCTCTTCAATTTCGCCAGCGCAGCCTTCCTACTATTTCCTTCGTCCTGGTCTCCCTCTTCCGAACCATGATCCACCTTCGCAGGCACGACATCGTCATCTTCCTTCTTCTCACTCCGGCTCAACCTTCGTTTGGTTAGAGCGTTCCTCGACGCTCCGTCCCATCCTCCAGCATCTGCCTCCCAGAGCCTGACTCGCCAGAGAGCTCGGAAGAGAGGGTAGGTGTCGACTCCGTGAGGGCCGAGAAGGGAGGAGTGGGAGAGGAGAGCGAAGGTTCGAACGCCTGTTGTGGAGGAGGAGGGGACGAGGAGTGGGATCGGGTCGGAGAGGTTTGGCGTTGAGGAGAGGTGAGAGAGGTAGATGAGACGCGATAAGATGTGGGATTGGGATCGGGAAGACGTAAAGAGGTGGGAGAGCGGGTAGTAGGGGATCGAGGGGGTTGCAAGTGGGGGGGACGGAGAGGAGAGGATGGTGTCGAGGTTCCCGGCTTCGTCTGAGGGTGGAGGTGGTGGTGGGGGAGTAGCGAGGTTCTTGAGGAGTGGGCAAGTGATGTGAGTGAGAGACTGTTGACTTTGAGATCGAGGTTTAGAGCCTTTGGGTTTCTTGGTCGATTTTGCGGGAGGTAGGACGCGAAGAAGAGCAAGAATGCTTTCCTTCCTGAAATCCTGGGCGTCCTCGTCCGGTGATGGGGCTGATGGCGAGAGTGAAGAGGATGGAGTGGGAGGTGTCGAATGGAAGAACTGTCCGACTTCCTCCTTCAGCGTTCCGATCTCCAAGACAGCAACAACCTTCCTCCCTTCGTCCCTCCAATCCTCATCCCTCATCGCGTCCCTCTCCTCCGCTCCGACCTCCCTCAACACCATCCTCCCTTCCAGTCCTTCGGAGAGCTGAACCCTCTCAGCCAAGATCTCCAACTCCTGCTGAACCCTCGTCAACAACTGCGTCCTGATCTGCTTTCCGAGAAGCGGTAGCGAACGAGGAGTGACGGCGGCGCCAGGACTCTGACTCGTCCGATGTTTCTCGAGGTCGTGCTCGGCTGGGATGTTGTCCTTGGGGTCGAGAGAGACGCCTAGAGGGATGACAGGTCGAAGAGGTTCCGACGAAGGGAGCTCAGCTTGGTTGAGACGTGTGTGTCTGGAGCCCGCGACTGAAGGAGAGGGAGAGACGAAGGAGCAGAGGTGAGCTTTGCGAACTCGCAGTGACGACTTTCGCACATATCAAGGTAGCGACGGGGTGGGCTCACGATCCAGAATCTTGAGGGACTCGTCTAGGAGAGCCACAGACGGTCCGCGTTGAGGTGGGAGACCTTTCTCTGGAGTCGGTCGAAGGGAGGAACTGTCGAACTCTGGGCTGAGGAGCTCGTCGGGGACGTAGACGAACGATTCGTGCTCGGAAGGCGAGGGTTTGTAAAGAGCTGAGCGGAGTTTTAGGACGAGAGCTTAGATTCGAAAGATGAAGTCGGCCAGGAGGTCAGCGTTGAAGTGGAAAGGAAGGAATCGAGAGCGAAAGGAAGGGAGGGAGGGAAGGAAGGAAGGAAAGGGTGTGAGCTCACCATCTGGAAGAAGAGATCCCGAGACCAGGCAGAGCGTCTTCTCCTCCTGCAGCATCCTCACTGAATTCGCCCAAAAGGACTGTGATCAGCTTCAGTGATCTTTTCGGGAGGGAAAACGCAAGCGAGCTCACCGTAGGGATCAGCCCACAACTCCCTCTTCCTCTCCTTCTCCAAGCTCACTCCCTCCTTCTTCGATTTCTCGTACCATCCTCCCTCCTCCTCCAACCCATCCTCGAAGCTCGTAACATTATGACGGCCTGTATCTCCACCTAGAGGTTCAAAGTCTGCTGACCATGGTATCGGTGGAGGAGTGGGAGTTGGTTGTCTTCTCTTCGATGGCCCGTTTGGATGAAGTTGAGCCCATGTCTTTCCTTCTGTTGGGAAGTGGGGACGATACGAGGCGAGCGCTTGCTTTTCCAGGAGGGAAAAAGAGCGGGTGGAGAGAGGGGAGAGGCGAGTGATGGACATGAGACCTCGAGGGCGATGCTGAGAGTTGGAAAGAAGAAGAGGGGAGGAGGAAGAGGAAGCGGTGAGCTCGCCGATTCAGATTTCGACGCCCAGGCGACGGTTGAGTGGGGTAGTAACCCATTTTCACGAAGGAGGGAATTTGGAGAATCGTAAAGTCATCAATATAGGCATATTCGTTCAGAAAAAAAAAGCATGAGCTTCAAATCACCTCGTCGCGTCCAGCCTCACTCCCCAGCCGCTCGACTTCTCCACCTGTCCCTCAAAGCCTATACGAAGCGTCCGAAGAGGAAGTCCTCCTCGTCACAACATCCGTGTACGGCACTGGTGCTTGAGGTCCTCTTCCTCCTCCCGACGAGTAAGCCATCGAAACGACCGTGTCCGTCTGGCTCGAGGGATCCGTTCGATCTCGATCTCGATTTGAGGATCCGGAAGTCGGACTTCGACCTGGCGAGACGGTTGTGCGACGAGAAGCAGTAGCGGTAGCGGTAGCGGTGGCGGTGGAAGTGGTGTTGGAAGAGGCGGAGGAGGAGGAGGAGGGAGTGAGGTTCATGGTGATGCTGCAGAGAGGAAAGGAAAGAAAGGGTCAGTTCGAGAAGGGAGAGGAGGAAGAGAAAGCAGATAGGATGGAGCGTACTGGTGAAGTTGCATCCGGAGAGAGTGAGTGATGGATCTAAGAGCTCCTATCTCCTCCATGAGACGAAGAGTCTGGAGAGAAGAAGAGAGAATGAACGTCAGAGAAGGTCGAACGAGACGCGACTTTGACGATCAAGACTCACCTCCGCTGTGAGCATCAGATCGCTCTTCCTCTCCAACGAGTCCATCGCTCTCACCACATCTGAGATCGTATCCACCAGAGCCAAGAAGTTCGTCTCGATAGGAGCCGCAGGAGGACGAGTCGGTCGCGTAGATGGCGAACCTTCCTCCGTAGTGGTTGAAAGCGACTGCTGATACTGCTGCGACCAGGGAGAACCGGTGGGAGAGGGAAGAAGAGCGTCCCTGAGCAACTGAGAACTGAAGGAGGTATGTTGCTGTCCTGGGACGGAAGTTGGAGGGGATGGAGCTGGAGTGAGAGGAGCGCGCATCCGTTGAGCTTGAGGCGGAGCTGCCGAGAGAATGGAGGGGAGAGGTCGGATGGATTGAGGATCGTCGGAGGGAGGGAGGGCTGGATCGAAGTTGAGGTAGTGGGAGGAGGGGAGGGAACGTCGACGGACGAAGGGAAGTCGAAGGGTTGTGGAGAAGGTGGGAGGTTGAGGTTGAGTTTGAGTTTGAGGCTGGAGGAAGAAGTCGACCGGTGGTGAAGGTGGAAAGAAAGCAGATGGGGAGACGGCGTAGGGTCCAAGAGAGGTGAGGAGAGATGTATGGAGAGAAGAAATTTCCTGAAGAGATCATCGAGATGAAGAGTCAGTGATGCGAAGTCGAAAGAGGGAAATCGAGACGCGTCGTCGACTCACCTGCCTCGCGTCCTCGAGCTGCTTCTTCGTTCCGTCCAGGTCCCTCCTCAGCGACACCACATCATCCTGCAGCTGCTCCACCTTGATATCCGCTTCTCTCCTCATTGCGCTCTCGGCCGAGACGCGTGCATCGTTGAGGACGAAAAACGACTTGATCGCTTCGAACGGACACGTCTCGAGGTGTTTTGAAAGAAGAGAGCGTTGATCCTTCCAGGGACATCCGTTGGAAGCTTGACTACACGGTGCAGGAGCTAAGAGACTGATGCAAAGAAGCGAAACGGAGTCGGTATGGCGACTTGAACAGGGAAGAGGAAGAGAGAGGAGAACGCTACGACTCACCATGCTGAGGCGTGTTCAACAACGGACGACCGAGGGATGGGACGAGAGCAGTGTCGACAAGAGGTAGGAGTCGAAGGACATATCAAAGCGTGCGGCTGAAACGAGAAAGCGGCAAGTCAGCTCCAGGCACGTCGAAAAAACGGAGAGCGAAAACGAAACACTCACCTCTGCCTCCATCACCTTCATCCTCTCCTCACAAAGCTCACACTCCATCATCCGATGCTCGCACGACTCCAGATGATCCTCCATATCCTTCTTCAGTAGCTTCACTCCACACCTGCAACAAAAAACCCCATTCCCAAGATCAGCTTCAGGGCGAAGGAACCGGACGACTCGAGAAGTAAACAGGACAGAGGAGAGGTCGGTTCGACTCACCCGCAAGCAACGAGCAAGAACCCGCAGACGCTCTTCTTGTGACTGCTGGAATCCTGTCTCTGGACCAGCTCGGAGCAAGAGCATCGAACCAGAAGCTCGTTGACCATCTGCAAGCAAAAAGGAAGACGACCCAAACCAAACCGTCAGCCTTCCGACCTTTCCTCCCTGGAGAGAGCGAAGAGACTCACGTTTCGGATGATGACCGGAGCCTCGGCAAGATCCGTTGCTGAAAGATCCCTTCGATCGACTGGACAGGTAGGCGAGTGGGTGAGAGCTGTTTCGATGCAGGTTAAACAGAAGACGTGGGAGCAGGGCGTTTGGACTGAACAGAGGAGGGGAGGGAGAAGTGTGAGCTTGAGTCGCTCGCTCCTCTTCTTCCTCTAGTTCCTGGGCTCGAAAGAAGGTCGTGCTCACCTGGATTGATGAATGGAGAGTGACATAGGCAGCAGATCTATATGAAGAAAACCATCACGAGAGATCAGCTCTTCTGAGGCGAGATCTCGCGGGAGGGGAAGGTGGGAGGAGGAACGAGGGCAGGGAGGGGAGGAGTCACGGAGCTCACCAAGTTCTGGTTGATGCCTTCAAGCTGATGGTAGTCGTACACCGTCGAGGACATCGTTTCCCACTCCAAAAGAGACTAAAGGGAGATTTTCTCGAAGGTTTGAAGGAGAGGGGAGAATGTGGTTAGAGGGAAGGGAGGGAAGGAAGGGAAAGAGAGGGGAGACGGAGGACGAATGGACCCGACCTTCATCAATTTAGGGCTGAGTTCCAAAGGAAGGTCAAGGCTCAATCCGGGTTTAGAGCAAGTTTTCAGGCAGAGGGAGTGAGATGGATAGAAGACTCGAAGTCTCGCCTTAGGATCTTTTCGGTCCGAGGTCTGGGAGAGAAACGAGTCGAGGGAAGTCCGCGTTTCGACTGGTCGAAGACCGCGTCGCTCTTTGCGCGACATCTCCTTCTTCTTCCCCTCAGATACGACCGTTCGCGAGAAAACTCTCCACTCGGCAGGTCCCTCCTCCACCCGTTCAATCCCAGGCAAGGCCTCCCTACGAAAAGCAGCATCCTTCCCTCTCCCTGCCCTCCAAACCCCTCCTCTCCTCTTCCTCTTCCCTTCGCTTCCTGAAGCCAAGTCCAAAGAATCCAGAAACATTCATTCCCCACCCCCTCTCCCACGTGAAATCTACACATTTTTTAAGCCCGACCTAACCCAGCCTAACCCTCAAACTCCACTCAGTGCTTGACGGCACCCTCGAGAACCGTCAGGACGTCGACCTCGATCTGAGCCTCAGCCTTGACCTCAGCGGACGAGGAGGGAGAGTTGAGGAGACCCTTAGCGGTCTCGAGGGAAGCCTTGATGGCCTGTTTGGGTAAGAAGGGTCGATGTTGAAGTTGGGAGAGGAGAGGAGGAGGAGAGGTTGAGGTTGAAGGAGGAGGTGAGGTTGGATGGAGGTTGAAGAAGGACGGAGAGCACGGAAGGATAGAAGAGGAAGATGGGCAAGTCAGAGAGGTGTCAAGAACCGGCCTTGAGGGAGAGAGGAAAGGTCGGAAGGGTTGCGAGGAGGAGGAGGGAGCTCAAGGGCGGGGAAGGAGGAGGAGAGGAGGAAAGAGAGGGACGAACGGAAGAGTCGAAGTCGGCGATGTCGTAAGCCTCAACGGCGTTGATGGTGATAGCGTTGTTGGGGTGCATGGTAGCGAAACCAGAGGAGACTGGTAGAACGGGGAGAGGAGGAGATGGGAGATGGAGGAGAGGAGAGGGAGAGGAAGGGAAGGAGGAGATGATTGGGTTAGCTCGCGAGTTTAAGAAGAGCTCGCCTCCGAGATGGTGGCCGTTTCGTAGATGTGGGAACCACCAGCACCATCCTGATCATGCCTGATGAATGAGAGAGAAGGCCTGGTGACAGAGCTTCCTCGTCCATCTCGCAGGAAAGAGTTGGAGAAGGAGGTCAAGGTCGACGTCGGCCGTCTCCTTCCTCCTTCCCCTTCTCCCTCTCTTTTGAGCTCCCTCTCCTTCCCCTTGACTTCCAAGCATACGAGCTTAGCGTGATAGGAGAAAGGAGTACTCACTGAACCACTTCTTTGAAGGTCCAGTTCCCTCGAAGACCTCGACGAGTCCAGGCTTGAGGGACTCAATGGTCGGGACGTGCCCAGCGAGAACTCCCATCATTCCAGACTCAGCGGGGAGTCCGACCTGGGTGACCACCTCGGACGCGAAGAGAGTCTAGAAGATACAACGACGACATATGCGGTAAAGATCAGCGTGTGCGGGAGAAGAGACCCGAGGGGAGGAGGTAGGGAAAGAGAGGAGGAGAGAGGGGAGCTCGACGAACCTGGTGAGGGAGGACGAGGGAAAGCTTGAGCTGGTTGGCGGTAGGAGCAGCAGCCTCGGCGGCGTAAGATCGCCTGAGGACAGGGACGGCAGCTCGGGCAAGAGGTCGGAGGGAGGAGAACATGCTGAGAGGGAGAAGGGGATTGAACGGGTGGTGAGGGTTGGAAGGTAAGCAAGGAAGGAGGGAAGGAGGGGAGGAGAGAGATCTCTTTCGGAGAGGTCAGGGAAAAACGATCCGAAGTCGACGAGTTGACCTCAGACATCCATCTTCGCATTTTTTTCGTTCGACTTCCACAGCAGGAAACTTCATCGTATCGAGGAAGGAAACGAGGATGGAAGCGAATGTGACCTGCCAGAGCTGTAGACAGGTCCGTCTTTCCTACTCAGGCTCTCTTCGGCTTTGGCGAGCTCGCTGACGATTCCCTCCCTCCTTCCTCTCCTACTCCAGCCTCTCCAGCTCGACCCTTCTCTGCTAGGGATTCAACAATCTCAGTACATGCTCATATCATGTAGGTGGATCCCAAGGCTGCTCTATCCGATCGAGCTCCCAGCTAAGCTCACTCCCTTCTCAATCTCTCGCTCGCTCAGCTTCCCTCCCAAACCCACCACCCCCGTCTCCTCTCTCTCGCCTCGACCGAATCTCTCAACTCCACGCTCCCTCCTCCTCCAAACAAGCCTACCTCTCAGCAACATCCTCCTCATCTCCCTCTTCCCGCCTCTCCCTCTCCTCCAACAAACCCTCCCGCCTAACCCCAGCAGAATCCTTCGTTCTCCTCCCTCCCTCCTCCAACCTCCCCACCACCCCAACCAGTCCCTCCTCAGGCTCAGAAACCCCCACCCCTTCAGCAACAGCCAACAAAGAAGAGAAACCCACCAAGCAAACTCTGATCACGTCGCTGTTGGAGTTGGTTTCGTCGAGAACAGAGACGGATCATCCTTTGTGTTCGGAGTGCGCGAGATTGCTTCAGGAGGTGTTGAAGGAGAGGTTGGAGGATGTAAAGAAGGAGAGAGATGGGTATATTGCATTTGAGAGAAAGTATAAGGGGATGGAGGGAGGTGGGAGGAAGGGGAAGGAGGAGGTGGAAGCGTTGAGGAAGAGGTTGGAGGAGGTGAGTTAGACGCGTCGTTCGATGTTTCGTCGTTGTTGTTCTCCTCTCCTCTCCTTCTCTCTTACTCACCTCTTGCCTCCTCGTGACCCGTCCTTCTTTCCTCTCTCCTTCTACCAGCTCAAATCCCACCACTCCACCTCCCTCGCCACCCTTCTCCAATCCGAATCCACCCTCTCAGCTCTCAAAACCCAACTCTCCACTCTCGAAACTCAATCCTCCCTCCTAGCAAATCAAGAACTCCTCTTCCTCACGCAGCACAACACCTTAGCGCTCAAACACGACGAGGTAGTCTCGCTCAAGAACTCGGAACGGACGCAGTACGCTTTGGAGTTGAGGGAGTTGGAGAGGTTGGAAGGAGTGAACGTCTGGAGCGAGGTGTTTTGTATCGGGGTTGGCGGGCATGGGAGTGGTGGGGGTGGTGGTAGGATGGGGAATATCGGGGGTTGAGGTTGGGGAAGGGAGGTGGTGGGGGAGAGCTGGAGGGGGTGGTGGGATGGTAAGTCTCGAGTTTTGAGGAGAGGGACGCGTCTCGCTTGTTCATCCGCCGACTCTGACTCCTCTTTTCGATTCCTCGGTTCGGGGTTTCAGGTCGACTGGCCCGAAATCAACGCCGCTTGGGGTCTGACGATCTTTTGTCTGCAGAGTATAGCGAGGAGAGTAGAGTTTACCTTCGAGACGTGAGTCGTTCCCTCCCTCCCTTTTTCTCTTTTTCTTTCTCGTTCCTCTTCGTTCTCTCTCTCTCTCTCTCTCGCTAACTTGCGAATGAGAAAACATTCGCTGACTTGCGAATGAGAAAATATTCCCTCTCTTTACTACGTAGCTATCGTCTCGTCCCTTTAGGATCCTTCTCCCGCATCGAGGATGTCGACGGAAAGAACTCTTACGAGCTGTGAGTTCGCGATCTTCCCTCTCTCTCTTTCTCTCCCCTTCACCCGAACCCAACTCACCTCCATCTTCATCTTTCCCTCCCCTTTCCTTCTCTTCTTTCTCCCCTCCTTGCTTTTGCAGCTACGGATCCTCCGACCTCGTCTCGCGCTTCCTCCAAAACCGACGGTTCGAAACAGCCATGGTCGCCTTCCTGGAATGTCTGCGTCAACTGGTCGAGTTTGCCCGAGCCGAGGAGTTGAAGAAGGGGACGTTGGTGGGGGAAAAGAGGGCTGCCGGGTTGGGGAAATATAGGTGAGTGAGAGAGCAGCTCAGCAGTCCAGCACTTCCTTTTTCTTTCTTCCTCTCTCTCTCTCCCGCGCGTCGTCGATGCTCGTCTTCGACTTCTTTTTCCTTACTCGATCGACCCCAAAAGCTGACTATCTCCCCGTCCTCCCCCTTTTCTGTTGACGGTCGTGCTAGAATCACCAAAGACAAAATCGGAGAACCCAACCGAGAAGTCTCCATCAAAGTCGGTTACGCTCCTTCTTCCTCCTCCTCCGCCACTTCCTCCCTCTCTTTTTCCACCACCGTTTCTTCGAGTGGTGGAGAAGAGGGTTGGACGAGAGCATGTAGGTATATGTTGCAGACGTTGCATTTGTTGGTGGAGTGGAGTTCGAGGAGGGAGAGTGCGTGAGAGCGTGGGAGGAGATGGCGAGGAGGAGGGGGAGGAAGTAGGCGCGCCGATTGGAGAGGTTGGGGGGGGGGGGGGGCAAGAGAGAGGAAGGAGTTTTTTTTACGAACCGAATGAAAACATGATTTTGCTTACGACTTCAGACGAGATGGGTGAAGTGAAAGCAGGGGAGAGAGAGAGAGAGAGAGAAAGAAAGACGCGGAGAGATGGCTCGTTCGAATCAGTCTGAACTTGGATCCTTCCTTCTCATCTTTCGTGTCTCTATCTTTCTAGAGCGTTCTCACCCTTCCTCAACATACTTAATCGGAAAAAGAGTCGAAATTTTCTGAACAGAATCTCGATCTGTCTGTCTCGCAAAAGAAAAAAGAAACGCCTCCTTCTTGAACTTGCTTGAACCCCCTTCCTCCTCCATCGTTCCCTTCTGTCTCTCTCCCTCCGTCCATCCATCCGCCATCGTCGACCTTCTCTCCCAATACCCCCCCCCCCCCCTCCCTCCTTAGATCTCTCTAATCGCTTCTCTTCTCTTCTCTGCTCCTTCCCTCCCTGTCTCGCACGCTCGCCACCAAAAGAGAGTCATGGCCTCCTCCTCCTCTCCCTCTGCTGCTGCTCCGACAACAACAGCTCTCCCTTCTCCTCCTTCTCTCTCTCCCTCTCCGTCCTCGTCCCCTCCTCCTGCCACGACCACGACTTCGGCCGTGGTCGGTCAACCTATCGCTACTCCCTCCCCTCTAACAGCCACAACCATCGCCTCTCCTCCTGCTCCTCCTGCTCCTTCCTCCTCCGAGCGCGTTCTCAGCGTTCTCGATCAGCAACCTCCTCCCAACGACGTTTCCACCACCACCGCCTCCTCCTCCACAACCATTAAACCCTCCACCATCACCAACACCAACACCATCTCTTCTCCTCCCAAATCAACTTCTACGACCCCCGCTGCTGCTGCGACCACGACCAGTAAAGGAGGACCCTCGTCGAGGAAGAAGCGCAAGTGGTTCCCTTCCCTTCTCTCCTTCCTCGGATGTTTCCCCAAAGACGATACAAAATACGATCATACAACCTCGGACAAGGTCGTCGACAACAGCAACAACAACAACAAGCCTGTAGTAGGAAACGGAACGACCGATACCTCGAGGGCGGATGGAGGGGGAGGAGCCAGCAAGGAGAAGACCGCTGGAGCTGGAGCTGGAGGAGAGAAGGAGAAGAACAAGAAGGATTTGGGAGTGGATACGAAGAGAGACGGTGTCGTCGTTGGTGGTGGTGGTGGGCCTCCTGCTACGCCTACCAAGGGAGGAGGAGGAGAAGAAGAGGAGGAAGGAGGGGAGGTTGTTCTGGCGGCTCCTCAGACGCCTCAGACGGGTTCGTTGGATGAGGTGAGTTGCGCGTGATTCCTCCTGTTCCTCCCTTCGCTCGCTCGTTTTCGCGTCTTGAGTCTGGATGTATGCGAAGCTGAAGAAAAGAGCTTCAAAAACTGACCTTCCTTTCTTTTCCTTTCCTTCCTTCCTTCCCTTCCCTTCCTCCCTCGCGCGCCCCTCTCTCTCCCTCTCTCCTTCCCCTTCGTTTCAACTCTCCCTCCTTCAGACCGCCGGACTCACCTCCTCCTCCGTCGTCCCCCCAGGCTCAGGCTCTCTCACTCCCCTCACGCCCACCGCCCCAGCTCCAGCTCCTCCTCACTCCGAAACAGACGATTCCTTCGCTGCTACCGACTCCGAAGCAGGAGGGGACGGTCAACATCAGCGGTACGAGGGAGAGGATGGAGGGAGTAGTAGTCAGAGGAGTGAGGAGGAGGAGATGGAGGAGGAGGAAGAAGAGGAAGAGGAAGAAGAGGAGATTAGTTTGTTGGGTGGGGTGGGGTATCCGGTTGGAGCTGTGAGTACTGGACCCAAAGAGAGGAGGGAGGGGAGTGAAGGGATCGAGCTGAGATGGCGATGGCGAGGAAGGAGGGAAGGGAGAGCTGATTTGTTTTCTTCTTCTTCTTCTTGTTGTTGGGTGGTTGGGTAGGATGGCATCGCACGACCTCTGCTTCCTCCGATGAGTGAGGCGCACAAAGGGAGGAAGTGTTTGGTGTTGGATCTGGATGAGACGTTGTTGCATTCGAGCTTCAAGGTATACTTTCATTCCTTCTCTCTTCCCCTCTTCCTCTTCGTTCGACCCAGCACCTCTCTCGTAGACTAGTTACTCACCTTCGCTCTCTTCATTTCTTTCGTTTCCCAGCTCATCCCTCAAGCAGACTACATCGTTCCCGTCGAGATTGAATCCCAAACGCACAACGTCTACGTGATCAAACGACCAGGAGTGGACAACTTCCTCAAGAGGATGGGAGAGATTTACGAGGTTGTCGTCTTTACGGCTTCGCTTTCCAAAGTAAGTCTCTCCTTCAATTCACCCATCCATCCCCTCCCGACAAAAAACGAAACGCGTTCGATTCGAGCCTCACGCGTTTCTTTCCTTGTTCTCGTTGTTTCGTTTCCATCAGTACGCCGACCCAGTATTGGACATGCTCGACATCCACCGAGTCGTTTCGCATCGATTGTTCAGAGAGTCGTGCTACAACCACAAGGGGAACTACATCAAAGGTGAGTCGCATCTCTTCTCCTCTCCACTTCTCCTTCCCTTGACCTCTTCGTTCGCTGACTCGTTCGTCCATTCGTTCCGTTCCCACAGATCTGTCTCAACTCGGTCGACCTGTAGACGAGACGATCATCATCGACAACTCACCTGTCTGCTACTCGTTCCATCCGAGCAACGCTGTTCCGATTTCGACTTGGTTCAACGATCCTGTGAGTCCGAGGTTGGAACGAGAACAGAAAGAGAGCCGAAGCTGATGCGACGTTCTTTCTGCAGCACGACTCTGAACTCTCGGACCTGCTGGGTTTCCTTGCGGATTTGGCGACGGTTGAGGACGTGAGGGGAGTGTTGGATGGAGGTCTTTGATTTCGTCGAGGTGAGCTCGATGACTCTCGTCTTCTTCTTCTTCTCTCCCCTCCCTCTGCTTAACTTAAACTTCCTTCCCATCCCACCCTTTCCACCAGCCCTTCTACGTCTCGTCGAAAACCAACACTGATCGCTAGCGATCGGCCTTCGTCGAGCGGCGTCCGTCCCTTCTCCTTTCCTCCGACGGACGCTTCCTTTCCCTTTCCTCTTTCCCTTTCTCTCTCTCACCTCTCACCAGCCTTCGTCCTCCTCATCAACCCACCCCCTTCAACTCAGCGATCAAGCACCCACCCACCCATCAACCAACCATCGAACGCAACGCTTCAGATCAGCTCTCAACCCCAAACCCAACCCAACCAACCCAATCCAGCTTTCAAAAAAACAAACCCAGCCAAACCAAACCCACCTTCCTTTCGCCTTTGACTCTCTTCCCTCGCTCGCTCGTTTACTACACAACACACACCAATACCCCCCTCGCTTCGCTTCGCTTTCCCCCCCCCCCTCTTTATTGCTCGCTCGCTCGCTCGTGCTCTCTCTCTCTCTCTCTCAACCCCCTCCCCCTTTAGTTCTCGTCTGTCTCCCTTGTTCCTGTTCCTTTCCTTTCTTCCCTGCATATTTCTCTCTTCCTTCCCAGCCCGCTCCCACACACCAAAACCCCGTCTACAGTAGTTTCCTTTCCTTTTCTTTCCTTTCCTTTCTCCTCGTTTTTTTCGTTCTTTTCGTCCCATGTCCCCTTCCTTTCGTTTCTGCTCTTGTTTTCTGTTTCTCTTTCTCTTTCTCTCTCGACGTACGCGTTTCTTGCCTTGCTCTTTTTTGGTCCTTTTTTGGTTCTTTCTTTCTTCCTTTCTTCTTCTTTGCTGGTGCTACTATACATTACTTACTTACTTCCTAGTTTTCTTTTCGGAGATGGAGATGGGAGATGGAGAGATGTGTTTTTTTCGACCCTCGCTTCGCTTCGAGTTGGGTTCTTTTACTTACTTACTTACTGCGGGAGTAGAGTAGAGTGGGATGCGATGGGGTGCGACCAGGTAGAGCTAGCTGATACTGAAGTCTAGACGATCGGGAAAGAAGGAATGAAAGCACTACTTAGGAAAGGAAAGAGGGAAGCAGAAAAGAGTCTTCCGGCGCGCTTTACGTACTTTCTCTTTTCTTCTCATTTAGTAGACCCCTCCAGATCTTTTTAGCTACTTCCTCATCCCCCCCCCCCAAAAAAAAACCTAACACACTCTCTATAGCCAAAAAAAATATCTCGTCTGCGCTCACACGTGCGACCCTTCCCTTCCCTCGTTCGAGGACCCCCCTCCCGTCCCGTTCCTTCCTCCCCGCCCAACGGCCATCAACAAAGCTCAATCAAACAACTCAGCTCCACTCCCCTTCCCTTCTTCTCCTTCGCTCGCATGGTCCTCCGTCTCCCCTCCAGCCTCCCTTCCCACCTCCTCCACCTTCTCCTCCTCGCTTCCCTATCCCTCTCCGTCGTTTCGGGTGCACCTACTTCAGGAGGAGGAGGAGGAGGGAGCGAGCTTGAGGTTGAGACGGAATGGGGAGGAGGAGGAGGAGAAGGAGGGATAAGATTGGGGGTGTTAGGGAAGCATGAACTTCCGAAACATGATCCTCATATCAAGTTTGGGGATGAGTTGTTTTTCTTTTTTATAGCAGCGGTGGTGAGTTCCTTCCAAAAACCTGCCTCGAGGAGGGGAGGGAACGAGCTCTCTCTCTCTCTCTCTCTCTCCCTCCCTCTGTCCTCTGAACGAAGCTCACATACCCTCCCTTCCCTTCCCTTCCGTTCCGCGATGCGATGCGATGAGCACCCACCCAGATCCTCCTCGTCTGCCTAGGTGGAGTTTTCGCCGGTCTAACTTTAGGTCTTCTCTCCCTCGATGAAGTTCATCTTCACGTTCTGGCTGAAGCGGGGAAGAACGAGGAGGAGAAGAAGCAGGCTAGGACGGTGTTGGGTTTGTTTGCTGGGGGGGGGAGACATACGTTGTTGGTGGTTTTGCTGCTTGGTGAGTTTGGGCTTTCAAGAAGAAAGGAGACGATGGAGAACATTTTTTTCGGGGAGGGAGGAGGGACGGGGAGGTGAGACGAGACGAGTCGAGTCGAGGGCTGAAACGAACGGGTTTGGTCTTGCTCTTCTATAGCCAACACGTTGGTGAATACGAGTTTGCCGGTGTTTCTGGATACGGTGGTGAGTGTAGATCTCGATAGTACAGTGGATTTCGAATACTGATACCCTCGCTCGCTCGCACTCCCAAGGTCGGAGGAGGGGTTCTCGCAATCTTGTGTTCGACGGCTTTGATCGTACGTTGTTCTTTCTCTTTCTCTCTCTTCCTCCTCTAGATCTCGCCACACGAACTGACTGATGCATATCTTTCCTTTTTTTTAAAAAAAAAAAACTCTACTCTTTATTTATTCCCCCAGGTCATCTTCGGAGGTACGTCTTTTTTTGGCTCGTCTCGTCTCGCGAGCTTCGCTTCGAAAGGAAGAGAGCATCCGTTCACCTTCCTCCCTCCCTCTCTCACCTCTCCACCTCCTTCGTTTTCGTCCGTATGCACGAATACAGAGATCATCCCTCAAGCGGTTTGCTCAAGATGGGGTCTTCCAATCGGAGCAGCAGCTACTCCTTTCGTTCGAGTCCTAATGGCTTGTTTCTACCCAATTGCGAAACCTATCGCTATGGTGAGTTTCTTTCCTTTCTCCCTCGAATCGAAACTCGACGCGTGCGTGCGCTATTAGCTGATCTCTTTGTTTTGATACGATGCAACAGCTCCTCGACAAAACCGTCGGTCATTCGGAAACGTCTACTTACTCCAAACCTCAACTCAAGAGGTTCATGTCCCTTGGATTCGAGCAGGAGGGATCTCAGGCGGAGGTCAAGATCATTGAGAGCGTGCTGGAGTTGGGAGAGAAGAGTGTGAGCGTGATTATGGTGAGTTCGATGAAGCTTGTTCTCTCTCTCTCTCTCTCTCTCTCTCTCTCCTTTTGTTTTCGCTTTGCCTCTTCTTTCTTCAAAAAAAAATAAAAAATGATTGCTGATTCTAGAGCGGATTGCGTTTGTGTGTAGACTCCTCTGGAAGACGTTTACACTCTGGCAGCGGATGAGCTCATGGACGGGACGCTCGTGGAACAGATTTTGTTCAACGGTTACTCGAGGATCCCGATTCACGAGCCTGGATCCCCAAAGTCTTTCATGTGAGTACTCTACACTCTTCTCCACCTTAGCCTTGATCTGACCTCTTGACTTTTTTTTTCCTCCCTCAGCGGTATCCTTCTCGTCAAACGACTGCTCGCGTACGACCCAGACGACCGACGATCAGCTGGAAGCTTTGTGATTGCTTCTTTACCTGAATGCGAACCTACTCTCTCTTGTCTCGAGGTAAGTATAGATCTCCATCCATCTCCCGCCGAGATCTCCAACCCAGTACCTCGTCTTGCTGACTTTCGTTCTTCGTTGATCCTCGCTGTTTCTTCTTCTTCGCAAAGGCGTTGAACTAGTGAGCTCGCCTTCTCTTCTCGAGCGCGCTCCAGATCCCAGAGCTGAACAGCTTTCTCTTCCTTCCCCTTTCTCAGCTTCCAATCAGGTCGATCTCACATGCTGCTTGTTTCGAGAAACCCAGGAGAACCTGGAGGAGGTGTGGGAGTCGTGACGTTGGAAGATGTTGTGGAAGAGAGTGCGTTCTTTCTTTCTTTCTTTCTTTCTTTTCTTTTCCCTCCCTTGCTTCGCTCTCAACTACTCTCTCTTATTTCCTCAAGCTGACATCTCTTCTCTTCTTTCCTCTTATGTACTTACCCAGTGATCGGAGCCGAGTAAGCATCCATCCATCCATCCATCCATCCATCCATCCATCCATCTCCCCATCTCCCCATCCATCCCTCTCCTCTCCTCTCCAACATTCAAGACTAGACTTAACACGCGAACTGACTGAACCTTTCCTTTTCCCGTCGCGTTCTCCAGAATCGTCGATGAAACAGATCTCTACGTCGACGTTCATTCCAGGATCCGGGTCGTACGTCCTCTTGCCTCTGCTTCCGGTACGCAGCAGCACACTCGAGGTCTTTCGAAGGTCGTGGAAGGTTTGGCGAAGGTCAACATGAGGGTATGTCCTCCCTTCCTTTGCTTTGCTTTCCTTCCTTTCCTTTTCTCCCTTTTCGACGCGTTTCCCTAACCTCCCTCTCTCTCTTTCCCTCTTTCTCCCCTCCTCTCCAGCCCCACTCCACCCACCGAGTCCACATTCCTCCTTCTCCAACCGTCGAATCCCTCGCAGAGATAGGGTTAGATCTCGACCTCGGAGCCATCGACTTGAAAGGATCGAAACGGAGGTCGCTTTCCCTTGGACGGGACTCCTCGTCGAGAGCAGCTGCTGGTCGTGGCGCTGCTGGAGCTGGAGGAGGGACGGCGACGACGCCGGGGAGGGTTGGGAGGTTGGTGGAGCTTGGAGGGGAGTCGCCGAAGGTTGATCGAGGTGGAGGAGGGCATTTTTCTGATGAGGAGGAGGGAAGGGGGGATGGGAAGGGAGAGTGAAGCAGGTCGAGGGAGGGAGGGAGGCAAGTGTTTTTCGGGTTTCTGTAGGCCTTCTTTTCTTACGACTCTTTTTTAGATAGTTTTTCATGGTCTAATTTCTATAATGAACACAGGAGATGTATTTTGAAGTTTCTAAGTAGGAGGAAGAGCCAAAAAGCGATGGAGGCGAGGACCAGCTCGAGAAATGAAAAGGGAATAATAGTCTAGGACGTTCTACAGCAGAGGAGAAACAACAAAGAGAAGACATCGTAAAAGTGCACTATATATTATGCTTAAAAAAGTATTCGATAACAGGACTAAAGTAGAGAGAGCGGAGGAGAGAGAGAAAGAAAGGATCAGCTCCCGTTTCCGACCCAGAGCTTCGCTCATTCAGAAAAGAGAACGAACTTCAGTACAATTAACCAAAGCTTTTCTTCCATCGTAGGCGTATGATGCGTAGGTCTTCCCATCAACATGAACTTCCCATGATCAACCACATCCCTCCCCGCCTCAGGAATCTCCAGCACCAGCACGCTCTCCTCCTCCTTCGTCCAGCGTCCGAAAGAGGTGGGGAACGTCTAATCCGCCGACGCGTCGCGATCGGACATCTCCTCCTCGTTCGAGTCCTCCGGTTGGCTAGTAGCGACGGTTGGGAGGAGTGATCTGCGGATGAAGCGTGCTTTTGAGTGAGATGGGGTGAAGGAGGAGGGAGGAGGAGCTGGTGGCGGGGGAAGAGTGGCGATGTTCGGAGGCGAGGAAGAGCAGGCGGGGGAGTCTTTGTTGTCGACGGAGATTTGGAGGAGGAGGAACTGCTGTTTGGTGAGATGGATTTCAAGGAAGAAAGGGAAAAAGGAAGGAAGAGTGAGTTTTTTTTTTTTTTGGGGGGGGGGGCGATCAGCTCCGCTGCCATTGTTGTTCTCTTTTGCTTTATGGTAAGGGAACTTGGGGGAGAACAACGAGATCGAGGGAGAGGTAAAAAACGAACCTTAGGTGGTTGATGATGAGAACTGGTCAAACTAGTCGTAGGAGCGGAAGAATCCCATTCCCCCTCAATTGCTGAGACGAAGGGGAACAAGACGAGGATGAGGAAGACGAGGAAGGAGAGGAGAGCGAGATTTCTACGTGGAAAGGAGGAGGAGGAGGGTTCATGGGAGGGAGGAGAGGAGTAGTAGGTTTGCGGGGGGGAGGTAGTAATCTTCTCTTGTGGGTAGGATTGGCCTTGATAAGGTGGTGGAGGAGGCGAGGAGGAGGAGGAGGAGGAGGAGGGAATCGAGGTGCGTTGGAGAACAAAAGACTCGAAGTCCAGAGCGACGGGGGAGGGAGAGGTCATCCGATGCGAATCCGAGTCGGGGAAGATGTAGTAGAAAGTAGAGGTAGAAGCTGGAATGGTGGTTTGGTGGAAAGGCGGGAAGGAGAAGGCTAGAAACGGAAATAGGTGAGGGGAAGGAAGGTCTCGTCGGCTCGCTGGAATTCCTGAGACGCGCGTGAATTCGATCAAGCGATCGAGCGAGTCTTGGAGGCCTTCCGGATGAAGAACCTTCCTTGCATTTATCTCCTTCAGGCGTGCCTCTGCTTTGTCTCATGGGACCGCCTCGTAGAGAACGACTGCGTAGTATCGAAGGAAGCCTGACTTTTGGTGAAGGAAGCGAACAAGGGAAGGAGAAAAAGGAAACGGAACGCGTCGCCGCTTTTCCCTCTCGTCGATGTCCTTTTACTTTCCCTTCCGACCTATTTAACGAAGGGGCTCTTTCGCGTCAGCTTTGACACACGTCCCGACGAGTTCCCATCCTCCGTGATTCTTACCGACATGCAGCAGCAAAGTGTCTTTCCTCTTGTTTGATCGAGGGTCGGCTTGTTTCGAGCGATCGGCGTCGTCGGATGGTCTCCTTCTCGACTGTGCCTGGATAATTGTCGGAGGAGATGACGTCCGTTTACACAGTGAGACTGGAAGGACTGGGTAATAGGAAGGACGGGGAGACGACGCGTCGTTGGGTGGGAAGAGGAGGAAAGACTGAACTCTCCAGTGTGCACGAGATGGCTGCATTAAAGTGGGAGAACTAGACTGTCGAAGAATCGGAAACTTGCAGCGTACGTAAGAGATAATCTCAGGAAAGAAAGCTCGAAACCAAAACCTCGTCGCGTCGCCACACTCTTCCCTCCTCCCTCCTCTCCTCACCTCCCTCGGCCATGCACTCTCTTCTTCCTAGCCTCCAACCCCTTTTGTAAAACCACCTCCGTAACCCAAGCCAACCTCTCCAACTCTCCCATCTCGGCGACTCCGCTCGCGAGTTTCAAGCCTCTCACAAATCTTCTCTCCCACGTCGACTCGCACACATCACACGCCAATCTCTCCTTCATCCTCTCGACCTCTCCGTTCTTGTTCGGATTTCGAGCAGCGAGAGAGAGATCCTTGAAGAGGTCCTCGGGGTCGTCGCTACTGAAGCCACAGAACTAACAGCAAGGCGAGGAGGGAGAGGAAGAGGTGGGTCGAGCTCCGGTTCGAGTTCGTCTTCGGAGTCGGAGGTGGATTGGGCTTGAGAAGAAGGAGGAACGGGAGAATGAGAGTGAGTGAAAGGGTTTGGGAGTCGAGAAGCGTGGGAGGAGGAAGAGGTGTAGGCTTGAGGTTGGTGGTAAGCGGAGGAGGAGGAGGATCCTGAATCGACGCGTCGAGTGGAAGATAGGAGGGAAGATTGAGGTTGCTGGAGCGAGAAGCTCGGTACGCAGGCGGTAGGTTGGGAGGAAGACGAGTGGGGAGAGAGATACTGCTGATGGTTCGAGGACGGCGACCTGGACGAGGACGCGACGGCGTTTCGAGGAGAGTCGACCTTCGTTCTCTTCGACGATCCCTGCTGAGACTCCTGGGGACGTTTCCTATCGATGAGGAAGCTAGAAGTCGAGGTAGGTGAGCGTGAGGGCTCAGATGCTCTGTTCTGGTCGTCGTCGTCCGAAGCCGAGTCGTCCTTCATGGAGTCGTCCTCCAAACTCCTCCGATTCCGAAACGACGGCTGCTTTGGACTGCTGCCTTTCCTGCCTGTGAATCGCTTCAATCTCTCCGACGATCCTCTTGCTGTTGTGTTGATAGTAAGCGTTGATCGAAGAGGCAGAGCGACGAGGGTACTGGTGAAGAAAGGAAGGAGAGAAAGAGATCAGATCGCGTTTCGACTAAAACGACGAGCTAAAAAAAAAAAAAAGTCCTCGACATGAGCACGACAGAAGAGATAGCAAGGCTCACCTTATCCTCGAAAGCATCAAAAACTTCCCTCTTGTTTCCCTTTCGATGAGCGAGCATCACGACAAGGTCCCTCTCCTCGTCCTCGGCCCACTTGACGGAGGACGTCCTTCCCGAGACTGGAACGAGCGAATCGACAGACGCGTTGGATCTTCCGCTGTTGATGGCTTTCACGGCTCTTTCGTATGCTTTTCGATGACGTTGGTAGTGAGTGCTGATTGCGGTGTGGGAGTATCGAGGATGCTGCAGGGAAAAAAAAGCAGCGTCGAGTCAATCTCGTGGCTGGGTTCACCCGAAAAGCGAGAGTACGAACTGGAGAGGGGACTCACGGTCTTCCTGAACTTCCCCATAACCTCCTTGAACATCGCTCCAGGAGACTTTGCGAGGAGAAGGAGGAAATTCTTCCTGTCCTCTGGGTTCCAAGCCGGAGTCGATGATTTGGAGACCGAAGACGAGCTTCCCTTCGATCTGCGGAGGAAGAGGAGGAGGGAGAGGAGATTTTGTCAGCGAAGTGCAAACTCGAGAACCGAAGTGATGATGCTTGGGCTTACCGATGGTAGGGTTGCAAGCTGGGTCCGTCACAGTCCTCCGAAGACGCGTCGGATTGCTCTTCCTCGTCCTGCGACGACTCGTCCGATCCTCCATCCCGATAAGAGCTTCGGTTCCCTCGGTTCTGATGAGAACGAGTCTTCCTGGGAAAAAAAAAAAAAATGATCAGATTTTGCGTTCGAAGGGGGAGTGGGAAAAAAAGGAGAGAGATATAGAGAGAGACAGCGACTCACACGAACGGAACGAACTCCTCCTCCTCCTCCTCCTCGACCTGCTCGACTCTGGGATGCTCGGAGACGATGGGAGATCCGTTGGCAGCTCGTCTCAGCTCAGCGATCATGGCATCCAAGGCTTGTTTGCGCTTTTTGTAGTGGGTTCCGTAGGCTCTGACGGTTCGCGAGGGATGCTGAAAGAGTCGAGGAAGGAAGTGGGAAGAAAGAGAGAGCGAATTTAGCTCTGAACTGGGTTGAGAGGCAGCATAGAACCACCAGAAAAATGACGACTTACATCTTTCTGGTACTGCTCCCAGACTGAAGCTCCATTGGCGTCCGGTTGAGGGTCGGAGGCGATGAAGTGAGCAAGGGCGCGCTCTTCGCTCTTGAGCCATCCGCCTCGAGAAGCGTACTCTGGATTGACGTAGTCGGAAGGAAGGTGTTGTTCGCTGAAGGGAGGAGGAAACGTAGAGAGTCAGCTCCAAAAACATAACGAGAAACGAGAGAAGATAGAGAGGAAGTGAGCACTCACGACGTCGACTCCTCCTCTACATCGTCCACCGATGGAAGCCTGTACTCCTCCTCAGCTCTCGGAGAAGCCTTGATAAAACTCTCCCTCAGCCACATCATCGAAACGCATTTCTGCGGGAACCCGTGTCGGAAGAAGACGTTGGCGTCGCTGTAAGACGGGTCGAGGACGATGTGAGAGGCCTCGACGGCAAGGAGAGTGGATGGGAAGGTGTGGCCAAAGGCGAGGGAGGTTATCTGCAGAAAGAAGTGAGGAGAGTTGTCAGAGAAGGAAGAAACAAGAGATGAGAGGGAGGAGGAGATGGGAGGGAGGAGGGAGGGGAGGAAAGCGTCGAGCTCACCTCGAGAGTCTTCTTCAACTCTTGCGCTTCGGGGGAGAAGGGATCGAGGAAGAGGAGGACGGAGGGATCGTTGAAGGGCCAGGGATTGAAGAAGGAGGCTGTAGCTGAAGCTGAGGAGGAGGTGGGGACTGAACAAGCAGGAGGGGGAGGAGGAGCAGGGAGGGAAGGTGGAGCGTCGAGAGGAAGGTGGGGTTGTTGCTCTCCGTCTCCTAGAGCAGGCTTTGAGTCGGAGGGAGAAGACATGGCAAGGGAGGTCTCAAGAAGAGAGCGAGAAAGCTGCTTTGGGTGGGATCTGAGAAGGAGGAGATGGTGAGGGAAGAGAGAAGCCAAAGACCTGTGGAGAGGGAGTTGGAGGAGAGGAGAGGAGTCAGTTTCAAAAGACGGAAAGAGGAAGAGAAAAGAAGAAAAAAAAAAAAAAAAAACTACAACCGAAGACTGAGATCTTAGTGGGTCTCTTCGCAACTGAACACATCAGTTCCACACCTCAAATGAAGCCCCCCAAAAAGGCGACGCGACGACTCCGTCCTGCTCTCTCTCTCTTTCCCTCCTCCTCTCACCACTGATCTCCAGCGCGTATACCAAGCCTCATCTCAAACCCAAAAAAAAAAAAAAAAAACACTGAACTACCTCTCCATCTCTCCCCTCCTCTCGCATCACTCACTCCTCCTGCTTCACTCCAACCCTCTTCCAAAACAGATCCTCCCTCACACTCACCAGCTCCCTCCACGCCTTCTCTTCCCAACTGATCGCCCTCACCTTCCTAGGAGGCAAAGCCGGCTTTCCCCCTCCAACCTCCTTTCCCTTCTCGATCTTCTCTTCCACTCCCTCTCCACCGACAGCCTTCTCCTTCTCCTTCTCGTCGCTCTTCTTCTCTTCAACGACGACGACCTCCTTCTCCTCGCCACCACCAACCAAAGGACTAGCAGGCGCGATGACCACGGGAGGGACGACCGTAGCACCGACGACGTCGCTGATGGAGGAAACGGAGTTCCTGTTGGAGTTGGGAGCGGTGGGGGCGGCTCGACGAGCGAGGGCTCGTTTGGGGAGGGGAGGAGGAGGAGCGGATCCTGGAGTTGAAGGAGCAGAGATTGCGTCGAGGGAAGTCCCCAGGGTGGGTGTGGCGGGAGTGGGCTCGGTGGGGATGGGAGTGGGAGCATCGGTGCTTTGTTCGTCTCCGTTGGCGACGGAAGTCGAGGACGCGTCTTCGCTGGAGGGAGTGGGTTCGACCGCGACGACCTCCTCTGAGGTATCTGAGGTCTCGACGACGACAACGGGAACGGCTGCCACCGGTATCTCCTCGACCTCGGTGGTGGTAGACTCCTCTCCGATGGGTTCCTCGTGAACGAGAGGGAGGGGAGCTGCTTCTCCGACGGGAGTGCTGAAACCTTCGGACGACGAGGACTTGGCAGTCGCCGGGTCGACGAAGTGGGGAGTTGACTCGGTCGTAGGCTTCTCAGTCTCGATGGTAGGCTCCTCGGCGGGTGCTGGAAGCTCGGCTGAGGTGGTGGGAGGAGGAGTCGCGTCGGACGAAGTGGGAGGAGGGGAGGAAAGCGAAGGCGCGTCCGAAGGAAGAGGGCTTGATTCCGAGGCTACGACGACGGCGGATTCCGTCGAGAGAGCAGCATCCTCGATGGGAGAAGCAGGTTCGGTTTCCGACGAGGCGCTGGGAGCAGAGAGAACGACCTTCTCCTCCTCCTCCTCCTCCTCCTCCTTCTCGGACACGACGACCGGCTTCACCTCCTCCGCCTTTGACGCCGATACGATCCTGCCTTCTGACGGAGGAGGAGGCACGTTCCTTCTCGGAGGAAGTCTCGGAGCCTCCTTCGCCACAGGTCTCTGCTGTTCCTTGGGTAAGCTCTCCGCAACAGGACTCGTTGGAAGACTCGAAGACCCTCCCGCTGGTGCTCCTCCTCCGATGCCCAAATTCCACCCGCTCCCCGCTCCAGTCCCGCTCTTGAACCCCAAGCCTCCCAACCCTCCAAGACTAGCAGCCCAGCCCTTACTGCTCTTCCTAGGCGGCAAAGAAGGTCTCGCTCCTTCGTTCGACAACCCAAGTCCATCGCCTGGTCGATGATCGAATCCTTGGTCCGGCGTTCCGTCTTCATAACTCCAGATAGGAACGATGATCCCCATCTTGATGAACCTCCAGAGCTCGCAGGTTGCTCGGAGACGTTCGAGAGACCAGCCTGACTCGATGGGATAGAGGTGGGGAGGGCTGGAGGAGGGAGCGGCGGAGGGAGGAGGAGCGATCCGGAAGATGTAGATGGGAGGGTGGGAGGAGGAGATGGTGATCGTGGAAGAGAGGGAGTTGTTGGGTGTGGACGAAGGTGAAGAGGAAGGGGCGGTGGCAGGAGGGAGCGAGGAGGAAGCGAGGGTAGGGGAAGCAGGTCTTGATCCTCGACTGAAGAAGCGAGACGCGCCGGAGGAGAGGGTTTGTCGAATCGGCGGCGCGGGAGGAGGAGGAGGTGGAGGAGGAAGAGCTCCAGTGGAGTGAGCGTGGGAGAGGTAGGGTGAGGAAGGGAAGGAGGAGGTCGAAGGAGAGGAGTGGGAGATGATGAGGTGGTTGGCCGACGCAGGGACGATCTGCTTTCCCGAGAGGGAGCAAATGATCTCTCCCTCTGGTTTCTGAAGGAAGACCTTGTGGGCTTGAACGGGTTCGATCATGAGCATTCCGTCGATGATGGCGTGGGAGATGGACTTCTTGGAGAAGAAGGTGACTCCAGGAGCGAAGTCCAGTCGAAGAGCTGGATCGTGATCCTCCGCGATGAGTCGAGCGATGAACGGGTGGGACGTGAGGGAGACGAGCGTCGGAGGAGGGATTTGAGATGCCGAGTGAGCAAGAGGTCGCAAGGACCGGAGATGTTGGACGAAAAGGAGGAACTCGGTGTAGGGGACGTGGTTGGTGAGGAGAGCGCGAGGGTGGCCAGAGGAATTGTCGAGTTGACGAGGTTTGGAGGGAGGAGAGAAGGGTTGAACTTGGGAGATGGTTTGCATCGCGACCTGGAGCTCTCGAACGACCGATTCGGCGACTTGAAGGTTCTCCTCCGTGCTCGCGAGACGAGTCTCGGCTCGTGACCTAGCGAGACGTTCGGTGGCGACCATGGAGTTGGCTTGTTGGAAGAGGGAAGCGGCGAGATCGTCGACCTCGTTCTCGACCGTTCGACGTCCTTCCTCGGCGACACCTCGCTTGCCCTGCTCCTCGACGAGGGTAGCTGCCAGTCGTTGGAGCTCGTTCTTGACGTTAGCTCGCTCGACGAGGAGTCCAGTGCTGTGGAGAAGAGATCAAGGGATGTGATGAGCTCACGTTCGAAGGAAGGAGGAGATCGAAGCTGAACTCACTCCAGCGCGTGCAGATGCTCGCTCCTCTCGTACTTCAGGATATCGATCTCGCTCCTCTGCTCCGTCGCCTGCTGCTTGATATGGTCGATATCGTCCTCCAGATCGGCGACTCTCGAAAAGGACATGACGAGCCTGGAACGAACGAAAAGGGAAAGGGAAGGACGGGTGAGCTCAAATTGAGCTGCGCCATCTCCTCGCTCTAGCAGCAAAGGAAGACTCACTTGGAGTTGAGCATATCCCTCTGATCCGTCACGGCCTCGAGCTGCTTCTTGAGAGTTTCGATCATCTCGTACGTAGGGGTGTCTGGAGGATGAAGGGAGGTTGAGGTTGTTGCCTCTGCTTCGAGAGCCGGATTCGATCCGGAAGGAGAGGTCGTGAGGATATCGGGAGGAGGAGCTCTCTTGCGAGAGAGGAAAGGGTTGATGAGGACTTCTTCAGCAATCTATGAACGTAGAGAGCGAGGTCTGAGTGAGCTGGAGTCCAAAAGAGGGAAGCTTGAGACGAAATAGGAAGGAAGGTTGGACGCACAGGTGGAGCGGATTGACCGTCGACGGCTTCTCCTTCCTCCTCGACTGTTGGAGGGAGCAAGGCAGCATGACCGGTACTGATCTGAGAGCGAGCGCGAGAGGGGATATAGATAGTCAGTATATGCTCGGATACGTGTGCTTCTGCAACGAGCTCGTATGAGCTCTGTCGTCCCATCTCCCTCTCCTTCTCGCCAGCTCGACCCCATCCCTTCCCCTCCCTCCCTCCCTCTCTCTCGTTCGCCATCCATCCTCTAGACTTACCTGGTTCATCTTCTCCTCGAGATCTGATCCTTCGATATCCAAACTCTGCCTAGGAAGAGTGGTCTCCTCCTCTACTGGTTCGTCCTCCTCCTTCTGCTCCTCAACCTTCTCTCCCGTCTCAGGTTGAGCTTCTGCTTCTCCGGCCTCCGTCGTCGCAGTGGGAGTGGGAGGAAGCTCGACAGCCGTTGCGGTGGGAGTAGGAAGATCTTCTTCCGAGGTGATAGGTGGGGTTGTAGAGAGGGGGGGCTGATCTTCAGCCATCGAGGCTAGGATAAAAAGGGAAGGAAGGGAGAGAGAAGGTTTCGAGATGGTGGGTGTTTGGTGGGAACAGGGAGAGGGAAGCTCGACGAGAGAGTTCGCCGTCAACCAGTTCAATCCGTTTTCAGAAAAATTCAGATTCGGAGACATCACGTCAACGGTAACCTTATCGGTCTTACAGTAGGAAAGACCCGAACTCAGACATCGCCCAATCATGCCAGCATCTCCTCACAAACATCTCGTCGAGTTCACGTTCCCTCCCTGATCTCCCTTCATCTTCTCTCCCTATCAGACCGAACTCGCTGCCTTGGGGAAAGCTCTACCTTCCAACCAATCTCGGCGTCGAAGCTACCCCTCTCATCCTAGATCCAGACTGCACTCAGAGCTCCTGGGTTCGTCAATCGGCGCGACCGGATCAGCACGTCGAGGGCGTCTCGCGATTCAGCAACGCTGGAATCGGAGCAGCCAGAGGCTGGAAGAAGAAGAAATTCATATTGGGACTACTATGAGATTCGAACTAGGTGTCTTCGACATCCAAGCAGAAGCTGAGCTTCGGAGGGAGGGCGAGGAAGTCGGCTTTGTAGAAGTTCTGAAAGGAGCGACGCGTCCGTCAAGTCAGTTTCCTTGAGTGAGAAAATAGACATAGGTGGTCACCTTGAGCGCTTGTCCCTTGTAGTGTCGAATGAAGGCGGCTGGGGTATCATCTTCGAAGACGAGGAGAAAAGGACGATGAAGCGATGAGCGACGAGGAGGACCGAAGCTCCAAAAACCTTCCAGTCTTTCTTCCTGCCTCCAAATATGACGTAAAGACCTGAGGCTCGAGTTATAGACTCACACTCTATTACAATACAGAACCTAAGAAGCGAGAAGAAAAGTTCAGAAAGAGGTCAGCTCGACAGAAGAATGAAAAAAGACGACGAAGAGTTCAACGTGTGTCAACTCACGAATCAGAATCTTCGGCCGCCAACCCCCTCATGGCTCGATGACTATAGATCTCTAGCTCCACCTTTTCGTCCGTCGAATCAACCAAGATCAGCTTCGCGGTTCCGACGAAAGAGACAAAACGTCGACGCAACCGGATTCTTGAACCCAGGCCTCAACTTCTCTTCCTCAATCCTTTTTCATTTGACTCAAGCTCACCTGATCTGCTTCCGTATGCACAGCTTTTATTATCCTGAGCTGTAAAATGAGCCGCAGTCGAAGCAGGTCGGTCGAAGCTCGTAGGACAGCGGGGGAGGGAAGGAAGGCTCGAGCTCACCATTTCGCAGCCCAGCCCTCTCTTCGCTTGAAGCTGCTCTCTCCGACCAAATGCACTTAAATCAGCTCGCACGATTCAGAGGATCAATCCTAGACTTTGAGACGCACAAACACCATGCAAACGAACTCGCGGTTCCTCTTCTCGATAGACCTGGGCAGCTTGAAGTACTCGAAAGGGCACTCTTTGATCCTGTCGAGGATTTCGTCGGTGTTGGCGATCTCCTCCGGCGATAGAAAGGCGAGGCAGGGAAAGAGGAATTGAGGGGTCATGATTGATGAGTGGTGGACGTTGGAAGTGGATCGTAGGGAGCTGGCGAGAAGGAGAGAAGGAAAAGTGGAGGGAGAATCGGAAGACGTCAGCTGAGTAGTGGGGTTGAGAATCGAGACGTTGCTATGGAGAAGGAGGAGAAAGGCAAAACTTGGGCCGAACGAGGACGAAGATTTTGTAACTCCTTCTAATCAAACGGGATAAAGGATCACCACGATATCGATCTTTGTGAACCGCTGGGCCGTTCCGTCAAAGTAGATGAGACGCGTCGCGACCCGTCCTCTTTCCTCCTTTCCACGTCGACCTGGTTTGAGGAACTCATTACTATCGTACTCCTTCAGCTACTCGGAGCTCTGCCTCCTTGCCTGCTCTCGCTCAAGAGCTCGAATCCTCTCCCCTGTCAAAAGCGAAGGGAAGCAGTCGACGCGATGTCAGCTCAGCCCTCCCCTTTTTTGTCCCTTCCTTCATCCTGATCTCCATCTCCTTCTTCCTGACTCGGTACTCACCTGCTTCTCCACCAGCCAAAATCCAAACGAGGGTTCCAAATTGTCTCGCCGACTCAGGGTCCGCTTCGATGATCTCTCCGTTGAAATCTGCGATGGAAGCCTTCACGTTCACTGCCTCTTGAAGCAAACTGAGAAGGCGCGCCATCTTCTGGGAGGTGTGCTCTGAGGAGGAGGAATCTTCGGAGGGAAAAAGGTGGAAGAGGGAGGAGATGGTAGGCGTCATGGTCGAATGGTCTAGCGAGAGGGGAGCGAACTCCTCGGCGACCGTGATGGAAGGAGAGAGGGGAGCGAAGTCTTCATCGGTGGGCATCTTGAAGGGAGGAGGAGAGGGAAGAGAGGTGTGGGTAAGAGTCTGGTTGGGTTTTTGGGGATGGTGGTCGTTGGGAGGGAAGGGAGCGATGAGGTCGGCCTTTTAGCTTTGGCAAGAAAAAAGGAAGGAGGGAGAAGTTGTCCAAGTCAGCTGCATCGGTGCAGGCCGGCGACGATTCCAAAAGTTTCTTTTGGCAGATCTGGCGAAGGAGGATTGGGACTGGTACCTGTAGTTGTGAGTTCAGAGAGGAGGCGTCGTCCTCTCAATATGTAGTCGAGTGGAGAAGACGCGTCGAACTCGACGTCGAGCTACTCCAACGACGCGCTCACCCCCTGCTCCCAAAGCGCTGACGTGCCTCAAGGTGACCTCAGCAATCGTCTCGCACCAACTAGAAGGCATGCCATCCTATCAGAGCGATCCTGCTGTCCTCGAGCGCGAAGAATACGTTCCGAACAAGTCCATCGATCTGCATCCTTTCCCTCGATAACCAAACCCGTCCCTAGAGTACCCTTACACGTCGTCGTCAAAGTCTCCGTGTTTTCGGCTGCAAGGAGAAAGATAAGAGTGAAGACTCGAATCAGTGAGGTGCTCTCGAGGCGAAGGAGGGAATGAGAGGAGGGAAGGAAGCGGGAGAGGAAGAGGAGCTCACAACTCGATAATCCGCAGAATGAAGTTGGTAAGGATGGCGATGAAGATGGCGACCGAGATGAGAACTGGGAAGACGATCTCGTCTGAATCAAGAAGGAAAAGAAAAGATGAGGTGAGGCTTGCGAGCGAGCATCGTAGCAACGAAAGGTGAGTGAACGAACCGAAGTGCTCTCCACTCCTCTTCGAGATCAGAGTGATCCTCTTCTGGAAGACCAAGTACCCGTACGCCATGACACCAAAAGCGCTGCAAGAATTGGAATCGAAGATCAGCTCAGGCAGGAGGATTTGGATGGGAAAAGGTCGACATGACGTCGCGCGAGCGAGAGAGGGAGAGAGAGGACGCTCACATTCCTCCGTAGGCACCAGCGAGACCCTTGGTGATCTGATCCCCCTCCTTCCCAGCAGAGTAGAGAGTAGCAGACAGACTTCCAAGGAGAATGGATATCGAGAGGTAAGCGAGCCAAGCTGGAGAAGAGGTCGGACGAGGAGGAGGAGGGAGGGGAAGGGAAGGTCAGCTTCGTCGAGCTCGGAGTTCGGGAAGGAAGGACAAAGTTGAAGTGGGACCGACTCCTCTCGTTGGCGAACCAGACCTTAGCCTCAACGTTGATGGTAGTGGCGACCTTCTTGGGCACTCGTACGAGCGACGGTTGAGCTGGATCGGTGGAGGAGTAGCTGGGAAAGTCGGAAAGGAGAGGTTGCTGCTCTCCCTCTCGGAGGCTGCAGGGAAGACGAAAGGAAGAGAGGAGATAAATGATGAGTTGTGTGTTTTGGTGCTCCTTCAGCTTTGAGAAGCCCAAGATACAAGAAGCAGGGAAGGAAGGGAAGGGAAGGACGAGCTCACTTCGTATCCGGAATCCTATCCTGCCTCTGAGCCCTCGCTCGAGCTGATTTTGAGGCGACTCCTCGACCGGGAAGATGCTTGAGGACGGCTCCTGAGAAAGGCGTAGAGAAAAAGCTGGCCCAGTTGGAGGATGAAGAAGAGGTGGATGCCATAACGGAGAAAGAGAGCTGAAAGACGGGAAGGGAAAGAGGGAAGGAAGGAGGGAGATCAGCTCGGCCCCTTCTTCCTGGTCTGTTCTTGCTGCTAGAACTCCGGCTATGCTCTTCTACTCCCACATAGCTGCTTCGTAGGGAAGAGTGCTCACCTTGGGCTGCAAGTCTGACGAGGTAGATGGACGAAGGTGAAAAGTCGAGGACGCTGTTGAAGGCCAACCTATCTCCCCTTCCTCACGAACGTGTCCTCGATTTGGCGGATCAAGCTGGAGACTCCGACTCGCGTCGCGAAAAGGCGGAGATAGGAAGATCTTCGTCCCTGGAAGTCTTCACAGAACATGGATAGATAAAAGTTAAGCCGAGCCAATCTAGTTGTAAAAAAAATCGAAGACTAACAGCGAAGGAAGAGAAGAAGCAGCATCGACAGCGACGAAAACAACCTCAGCGTCCCTCCTCCTCCTTCTCCCCAGCCCAACACCACCGGCCTTCCACCAGAAGCGGCAACATATCCCTGATATCCTCCCGCGCTCGGTACCGACATCGTTCGAGGAGTTGAGAGGTTCCCAGAGCAGGAGACGTGGCAGAGAGAAGCGAGTTCGCGATGCGTCCCTAACGACGGAGGAGGACAAGTCAAGGGTCCTGCTAGGGTGAAGTCGCATAGCTTGAGGCTCGAGGGACCTGCTCCTGGAGGTAATGAGCCTGTTAGAGCGTTATGGGAGAGGGAAAGGATCTTGAGGCCGGCGAGCTGGTTGATAGAGGGAGGGACGGGACCTGGAGAGAGAAAAGACGGAGACGTCAGACGCGTTTCGTGCTTCTCTATTCGACGAAAAAGACTGACCAGTGAGAGAGTTGGAGGAGAAATCGAGGGTGGTGAGGCTTGAGAAGCTTGAGAGGTTTGGGAGTTGACCAGTCCTGCGAGATAAGGAGAAACGGATCAGCTCGAGACGAACGAAGGGCGAAAGCAACAGCCGCGAGGGACTTACATCCCGTTCCCTGACATGTTCCAAACCAGCAATCCTGACGCCCCACTCATATCCTGACTCAGAAACCCCTTCAGAAGATTCCCAGCCAGCTTCAACCTCTTCAACGCGACTCCTCCCGACGCGAACTGCACGCTCGTTATTTGGTTCCTTTCCAAGTCGACGTTTTGGAGTTTGGGTGATTGGGAGAAGGAGAGCGATCCGGAAAAGGAGTTTCGAGCGAGGGAGATGGTGATGAGTTTCGGTGGAAAGGAGGTTGAAGCGGACGAGGTGAATTGGTTGGAGGAGAGGAGGAGAGAGGTCAGGTTTTGAGGGAAGTAGGAGGGGAGGGACCCGGTGAGGGCGTTGGAGGAGAGGTTCCTGGGAGAGGTGAGAGAAACAGAAGAGTTTCAGCGCAGAGAAAAGAGGAAGAGAGGCGAAAAGGAATGGACGAACAGGTTCCTCAGCTTCTGCAGCTCCCAAAAATCAGAGACGACGCGACCCTCCAACCCGTTCGATCCCAGATTCACTCCAGTCACCCTCCCACCAGGATCGCACCGGACTCCAAACCAAGTGCAGCAGGTATGAGGAATAGAAAGGAGCCTCCGATCGTGCTGATTGCTCTTGTTCTTCTTCGTCGACGACGACGAGGACGATTTCGGAGGGAGCCATCCGGTGTTGGTGAGCCAGCCTGTTCCTCCTGAGGACTGGTAGAGCGACGAGAGGCGATCACAGTCGGTGGGAGAGGATTCGTCGTCGTCCAGGGCTGAAAGTCTGTCCGATTTGGATGACGATGAGGCAGGATAGGATCCGTGAGGGTTCTTCTTGGTCGACGGCGGGTAGTCGTCCTCCTCCTCGGGATCGGTCGAGCTGCTGTGGTATCCTCCTTTCCAGGACGAGCTCCCTCCGCCTCCCTCGTACCCATCTTCTTCGTCTCCTTGACCTTCCGACTCGTCCTCGTCGTTGTAACCAGTCGAGTACTTCCCCTTCCCCTTCGACGAACCCGAACCTGCTCCGCCTCGATTTCCGCTCGATTTCCCTCCCCTCGAAGTTCCACTCTTCTTCCCCGAGTCTCCATACTCGCCCTCCCCGTCGTCTCCGTTCCAAGAGTTCTGCTTCCCACTCTTTCCTCCTCCATATCCTCCTCCGTCGTAGTTGCCGTTCTTCCCTCTTCCTCCTCGACTTCCTCCAGCACTCCCACTCCCACTCCATCCCCCACCACCTCCATCGTCGCCCTCGTCATCCTTCCTTCTGCTCTCAAGACCTTCAAGCCACCTTTCGGACCCTCGCAAGCCTGAGGGTTCTCCATCGTCGCGTCCCACGCCGGAGAGAGAAAGATGGTGAAGTCGGCTGTTGGGAAGGAGGAGGAGTATTGGGCGACGGCGAGACGCGGGAAGACGGCGAGTAGAGGGAACAGCATCGAGGGGGTCTAAGATGAAGAGGAAGTGGTCAAAGGGGAGACGTAGGTGGGAGGCGGGATTGAAGACGAGGTGGAACCGATTTCATTCTTGGCCGACGATGATGAAGGACCAAGGGTAGGCTGGCTGGTCGAAGGGAAGGTTGGGAGGGCTATACAGTTGATTATCGATCAACGATGCGACAAGCGGAAGAGCTCGGTTAGATTCGAAAGCGAGGGAGATGAAAGAGAGAAAGGATAAAGGAGATGCGAGACAGTTGGATCGCACGCGAGAAGACGTTGAACTCACATCTCAGCTTCTTGCGTTCTTCTGCAGCCTGCAAACTTGTCGCTAGAGAGAAATCCTTCTCGGTGAGTCCCCACTGTTGAACAAGGCTCTGGTCGATGCCGTCGGAGGCGATTGGGCTGAGGGTTTGATGTGTGATGAGTTTGATGAGCGTCTCGCCGAGCTCAGTTTCGACGACGTGAGCGTGGTGCTGGGGAACACAAAGGGAACATAGAAAGTGAGCTTTCTATCCACCAGAGCCCGTGTCAAGGTCTGGTACGAACGTTGTGGAGCTGAAAAATCGCGTTGAAAGTCGCGAGCAGATCGAGTTGCTCAGCCCATCCTCCTCCCTTCACCAATTTGCTGAGATAGACGACCTCTTGCATTCCATCGGCCCCTCCGAGACCTCGCTCGAGCCTCCATCCAACTTTGACCAAAGGGGCGAAGGTCGATTCGAGCTGATGCTCTTCGATTCGGACCGACGTAGGTGGAACGAGGTGCGGAGGGAAGTATGAGGGTTGTAGATTCAGAGGTGGTGCTGGAGGAGGACGACGACCTGGGGGAAAGGAAAGAGACCAAGCGGATCGGTTAGATCAGGACTTTGGTCTCAATCAAGCATGCAGGGTTGCTGAAGGGAGGGAACGAAGGAGACGAGGGAAGGGAGGGAAGGAAGGAAACGTCGAGCTCACCACTTGAAGTCGCTTTTGAGAACTGAGGAGCCGGCCTCGCTCCTTCCCCTGAACTCTGGGTTTTGGCAGCTGAACCAGAGCTGTACAATCTCCGATCGAAGACGGTATGTCGCACGGTAGGTCTCGAGGCGAAGAAGAGAGAGAGGAAGGGAGGAGGTCCAAGTCGTCGAGGGAGGGAAGATGACCCGCCCGTTGTACAGCAAGCCAGGGCAGTGTTTGATCGAAGATCCACGAGAAAAGTTGTAGCTGTACGCATGATGTCCTCCCAGAGGAGATGGGCTGTCTTTTGAGCGGTGGAGAAGCTTGGGAGGGAGTGAACGTTGAACTTTCGTGATGAGCTTCTTCCCAAGCTTGGGCTCTTCGTTTGTCCTTCCTGCCGACGGTTCGAGAGCGTTTCTGGAGCTCGATCTTGCCAGGCGGAAGTTTTCATGGATGATTCCGTTCTTATCCTATTCCATCTTGATTTCTAAACGAATTACTCAAGCTCATCGTCGTCGAAGATCGCGACCTTAGCGAAGCCGTCCTGTTCGATAACACCTCGATACATCCCGCTTCCGTTGAGAGACAAGGAGACTGAGATTGCGAAACCAGAGAGATAGAGATTCAGTAACGACCCCACTCTAGAGAAATGCAACAATGAAGGAACCAACCTTCTCCTTTCTCGTTGATCGCAATCACCCCCCCGACAGCATCCACTTCCTTCAGCTCGTCCGTCACCTTCCTGCAAGCCTTGGCGAGAGAGTAGCCTTTCAGCTTGGTGTAAGATGCGAGAGATGCTCCAGTGTTGAGGCGGATGAAGTACTGAAACAAGCAAACGTGAACAGATCAGGGGAAGAAGAACCGAAAAGGACGCGCTCGATTCGAACTCACATCTCCATCTCCCGTCCCCGAAACTCCCATCGCCTTCTTCGTAGGTCGCCCGACGAGCTTAGAATAGAAGCGCCTGAGGGAGCTTTTTTCCTCCCATTCTCCTGCCCAGTAACCTGAGCCGAATTGAGGGGTGTCTCCGATTCGACCTGGAAGCTTGTTTGTTCGTCCTCCGGTTGAGGTAGCGGCGGCTGAGTAGGATACGAATATGCGTGAGGAGCGGGAGATGAGTTGTAAGACTTTACTATAGCTGGGAAGGACAACATTGTCGAGAACTCACCGATACACCCTCTAGAATCCAACGCGACCGCTCCTACCGTTCCTTTGGCTCCCTCTCGCTGACCCGACTCTCCAGGCTCTTCTCCAGGGATCCTCCCGTCTGGCAGGGGCTCTTCAGGAAGTCCCAAGCCTCGTCGGTGCTCTCTCCACCTCGCTTCAGTCCAGAAGTAAGACGGGTCGACCATCTTCTGTCCGAGCTCGACTCCGAGCTTTTCAGCAACAGCACCACCGTGGAGGACGTGAGGTGTCGTCGAAGGGGAGAGGTAGAGCGCTCGAGCCAGGAGGATGGGGTTCCGAGTGTGGGTGAGGAGAGTGAGAGCTGCTGAGACGCGAGATTGGGGGATGTGAGGATGGGTTGACGGGGGATGGGAGAGGGCGATCGAGCTGGCACAAAGAGGGGATGAACGAAGCTTAGCATCATCACTGGAAGAGTTTCGTAGCAGAGGTGGAGAACTCACCACTCGAGCTCGTTCTCTCCCTCGGTGTTGAAAACGGCTCCGTGTCCTGAGTTAAAGAGCGGGCAGTCTTTTGAAACGAAGGAGACGTCGGACGGTCAGCGCCGTCGAGCTTTGGCTCTATGTCCTTGCTTTAAAGCGAAAATACATGACTCGACTCACTCTCCATGAACTCTACGGCAGCTACCACAGCATCCAGAGCCTCACCATCGTTGTCGAGAACCTTGTGTCCAGCCTGAAGAGCTCCTCGAAGTGCCTCTCGATAGAGCTCGAGCTGAGCGGGCGTGTACTATCGACGACCGAAGGCGAGTCTCATCAGCATCCCGGATCCTGCAATGAGCTCGAGTAAGGAATTAGGACTCACTTTAGCCCGATCAAGAGTCCCAGCTCCTCCGTGGATGACCAGGACGGGTTTGGCGGTCTTGGACGAGCGACGAAGGAAGGATGAGCTCGGCTTCTTCTTTGCTTTGGATCGAGAGATGGAGGGAGACGTCGAGGGGTGGTGGGAGTGAGATGTCTTCTCGGAGACGTCGTCCTCGAGAGGAAGGAAGGGGTTGGACATGCCGGGTGAAAAGGGAGAGAGAGAACTGAGAACAGCGAGATGGGCGTCGAAGGAAGGCAGCAAGCAACGAGGGTTCGATGAGCTTGTTTGCAAGGCCGCTCTTCTCCGAGACTCGCAGTGAAACAGGATGAGAACAACAATAAGGCATGGAAGGCAAGATGATATACAAAGGGGCTTAAGCTCGTCTAAAAGGTCCAACGCAAACCAGACTGAAGCGAGATCAAGGCTCCGAAGAGAGGATGCTGCTCAACGTCCGTTCAAACTCCTCTCCCTCCAGCTCTATCCGACGATCCAGTTTCGACAACGCAGCCCTCCTCTCTTCGATGGGAGATCTAGCTAGTAAGGACCAGTTCGGCGAGGGTATCGAGGGGTTGGGATGCGAGAAATCCAGTGGCTGAGAGGAAGAAAGGAGAAAGACGCGTCAAGCCGATGAGCGCGGAGTAGATCCGCAGAGACGACGTTTCAGATACCCAAACTCACCTGAGGAGCCACCAAATCTGCTTCGATAGCCTGGGAGTGTTCTAGGATGTAAGGACCGAACTTGATGGAGCTGCAGCCTTCGATGATCGGTGTCGAGGAATCCGACGACGTGTAGAGAAAGATCTCCGTTCCGTGAGAGCTGTGCATACGGAACTACAGAGAGAGAGAGAAAGGTCGTATTAGGCCCGTTTTCTTGACTCACAGCGAGATTCAACCGGAGGAAGGACAGGGAAAAGGGATGAATCTCACCTGCCATCCTCCGACGACGATCAAACAGCCATCACATCCGCTCAGCATCACGCTACCTCTCACCAGGGGAGCCAGAACCAAGCACTCCTTCAGATCCTTCGCGTGTAGAGCCGTTAAACTTGTTTCCGACTCGACGGATGAGGGACGAAGATCGACGATGCATCTGGTGAGGCTCTCGAGGTCTAATCCGAAGCCGGAGGAGGTGGACGAGGATGGTAGAGGTGGGAGGTTGACGACTTGATTGGACAGATGAGAGATGGAAATGTCGTTGGGAGATGTCGTCGGTGGTGGAGGAGGTTGAGCGACGGCAGCGACGGGAGGGGGAGGAGGAGGTGTTGATGGAGAGGGAGTTGCTCGAGGAGATGCCTTCTTGAAAGAGAACCGAGACTTGGGAGCGGAAGCAGCTTTGCGAACCTCAAATATGACTTCCAGATCTTTGATTTCCTGAAGAGAGAAAGAAGAATAAGCTCAGCCCTTGTCGTGGACGGTCGGTCCAGGGGGAGGGAAGGAGAGGGTCAAGCTCACACTCTCGAGCTTCCGTTGATCGTACCGAGGAAGAAAGTCTGAAGCTTCAACGAGACCTCTCTTGAGTTTAGCGATCTCCAACGAGATGTCTACTGGCGACCATTCCTCCTGCTTGGAATCCAGGCGGGCGGAAAGAGCTGCAAGAGAGAGAGAGGGGAAGGGGAAGGTCAGCTTGACTCCTTCCCCTCTGATCCGACGACACGCTGAGGCAGAGAGCTCACCAGATGCTGAAACTTGAAAAGATGCTAGATACGATGCTGAGCGCTCCTGAGAAGTCATGGTAGGAGTTTGAAGATAATTTTCCGACAGGGGCTAGGTGGAGGTTGGAGGAAGGACGAGGCTCTTGATTTTCTTTCGAGCTCTTTCCTTCCCTCCCTCTTTCCCCCCACCCACGACCTTCTTCCACCACCCAACTCTCCAGCTATGGTCAATTCCGCCACCTCATTCTCCATCAAGGGCCTCGGGCTCAAACTCGATACGGCCGAGCACATCCAACCTCATCTGGACGCTCTCAAAGCCCTCGGAGAGGGAGTCGAGGAGATTCACCTCGGAGGAAACACCTTGGGAGTCGAAGCTTGCAAGGCTTTGGCTGAGGTCCTTCCTACGCTCAAAAGCCTCAAGGTACGTAGATATCCTTCAGGAGACTTCATCGACGAGCTTTTCTGGGTCGAAAGGCGGTCGCGGCGAGTTCGAAAGACAGACAGCTCACCTTACTCACCTCACCTCTCCTTCCTTCCCTCCCTCCTCTTCCACCTCTTTCTTTCCTTCCTCAGGTCGCCGACTTCGCAGACATCTTCACCGGTCGACTCATCTCCGAGATCCCTGACGCCCTGACCGCGCTCTGCAACTCTCTCGCCAACACCACCTCGCTGGAAACCATCGACCTCTCGGACAACGCCTTTGGAGGTCGATGCGCCGAACCCATCGTCCCCTTCCTCACCACCAACCTCTCCTTCTCCCACTTCATCCTCAACAACAACGGTCTCGGTCCAACAGGAGGAAACATCATCGCCGAAGCTCTCCTCCAATCCGCTCTCGCCTCCAAAGCTAAAGGCCAACCCTCCAGCCTCCGAACCATCGTCTGCGGTCGAAACAGACTCGAGAACGGAACGTCCGACCTCCTCGCCAAAGCCTTCGCCGAACACGGACTCCTCACCGTCGTCCGACTTCCTCAGAACGGTATCCGAATGGAAGGAATCGCCGCTCTCGCTGCTGGACTCGCTCTCAACCCCAACCTCCACACCCTCGACCTCCAGGACAACACCTTCACTCTTCCTGGATCCCTCGCCGTCTCGAGAGCTCTCCCCGTTTGGACATCGCTCAAGGAACTCAACATCTCCGACTGTTTCCTTACCAGGAAGGGAGGAATCACCCTCGCTACGGCGCTCGAGAACGGATCGAATCCTCGCCTGGAGGTCCTCAAAATTCAGTACGGAGAGATGGACAAGCGGACGTTCGAGATCCTCGCGAAGGCGATCAAGCTTCATCTCCCCAAGCTCAAGATGCTCGAGTTGAATGGAAACCTGGTGGATGCGGAAGATGTGTCCGTGGAGAATATCAGGGCTGCTTTGGAGGGACATGGAAACGAGGACGCTTTGGACGACCGTGAGTTATCCTTTGCTCTCGATTCTGTGCTCAGTCGCGTTGTCTCGCTCGCGTGCGTTCGCTTCTCACATCTCGACACAGAACTGACCTCATTATTCATTCGTTATTCGTTTACCTTTCTATCAGTGGACGACATGGAGGAGGACGAGGGAGAGGAAGAGGAAGAGGAGGAGGAGGAGGAAGGATCCGACGCTGAGGACGCGACGCCGTCGACCAAGGAGGAGGAGGTCACCGAGCCTACGCCGTCGTCGGAGAAGGCTGCTACTCCCACGGAGAAGGTTCCCGAGGAGAAATCTATCCTGGAATTCTCGGTGGACGACATGGCGGACGCGCTGTCGAAGATGAGCGTGGTGAAGGATTCGGCTTAGATGGAGAGGAACCGGAAGGGAAGCATGGTAGCTAGGCTAGTTCTCTTTTTAGACTTCAAGATACGTATTGGCTTAACGCCGTAAATGGTGTGAGGAAAGCGAACGAACGGTGGGGAGTGAAAAATAAGAGGAGAGGAGGAGCGTGTCGCGAGGCGAGCCACATCTCCGCTGATTCCCGAGCTCGTTGGAAGGGAGGAAGTTTTTGATGATCACATCATCTGAAAGAGAGGATGGACCTTTAGTAAACGATATCCCGTTCTTGTTGACCTGGTGTTTTTGCCTCGTATATTTTTTAAATCTCGAAAGGGAGAAGCAGGGAGAGTCGACATCTCGCTCTCCTCCTCTCAACGTCCTCCTTCCCTTCCTTTCGCCATGTTCTCCGCCGTTCGATCCGCCGCTCCCACTCTCCGACGGGCCTACGCCGCCGCTCCTAAGGTTCACGTACGTACTTCTTTCTCTTCCGAAGAGCTCGAGACGAGGATACAAAAGATGAGTCAAAAGCAGAGAGCTCACCTTTCCCTTCCTCTTTCTCCTCCTGCTCCTCGTTCCTCCGCTCCCTCTGTCCCTCCGACCCCCCTCGCCTACCCTCCCTGGATCACTTTCACTTCTGCAGGCTCCTCTCGCTCTCCAGACCCTCCACGGAAAGTACGCTACCGCTGCCTTCACCGCCGCTCTCACCAAGTCTCCCGCCGCCCTCGCCCAGGTCGAGAGCGACCTTACCGCCCTCAGCAAGTTGATCGAGAGCAATGACAAGTCTGCTGCTTTCCTTGGTGAGTGACTTCTTCCTACCTTCTCTCCTCTCGTGCATGGTAGAGATGAAAGGGATGCTGTAGGTGGTGAGCTTGAGCTGATCTCTTTCTCGACGTCGGTCCGCCTTCCCTTCCTCTCTCCTTCCTTCCTCTCAGACAACCCCACCCTTGGATCCTCCGAGAGAGATGCTGCCATCAAGGCTCTTTCTTCCAAAATCCCCAAGATGAACGAGGTTCGTACACCCACTCTTCTAGCATATCAGCCCTTCGTCTCCTCTCGAAGCTGACCTTCAAACCCATCTCTCTTCTGTCTCTCGCTCCTCCTTCGTCCTCTCTCTCCTTCCCCTCCTTCCTCCCACCATCACCTCCTCCCTACCACCTCCCACCTTTCCCTCTCTGCCTTGGTTCACGCTCCAATAGACCACCGTCGGTCTCCTCGAGGTCCTTTCCGCCAACGGTCGATTGACCACGACCTCGGAGGTGATCAAGGACTTCATTGCCCTGTCGAAGGCTCAAAAGGGAGAGGTCGAGATCATCGTTACGTCGGCCGAGCCTCTCGACAAGAGCACTCAGGATCGATTGGAGAGGGCTCTCAAGGGAAGCGAGACCGCGAAGGGAAAGACCGTCAAGGTCGTTAACAAGGTTAGTTCCTCCTTCTGTTCTGCTTTGCGAGGAAGGACAAGGGAGTTCGCGACCTCGAGCCGACGCAAGATGCGAGCGACGAATCAGGTCCCCGAGCTCGTTGAGATCCTTTTCATCAATATTGCCGACAACGAGACTGACAGTCGACCTTTATTGCTGTTCCTTCACCTCCTAGATCAACTCGGAACTGCTTGCTGGTATCGTTGTTGATTTCGGAGACAAGACCATCGATCTTTCCGCTGCTTCCAAGGTCAACAAGCTCAACAGTCTCCTCACTCGTTCGTACCCTCTCTCCCCAACCCTGCCAGAACGTCGCATTTCGACTTAGCTGACCTCTTCATCGTTGTTGTCACGCGTAGAATCCGTTTAAATGGGACGTGCGAGAGATGGTTTCGTTCGTGGGGGGCTCGAGTCGGTTTCGAGGGGTTTCTTTTGGAGACGGAGGTGGGAGGGGTTAACGAGATTCAATTTTTCTTGTGACCGCTGTATATATCTGTTGAGCATTCAGTCCAGCTCGTCTTACCTGGCTGAGTGAAAGAAAAAGGAAAACAAGAAAAACGGTCGTTCCTTCGCGCACTGCGATTTTTTCGAGAATCCAGCGGACCCTCTCTTTCCCTTCTAACCTCTTCTTTCCCTTCTTCCTCCCTCCCCTTCCCTCTCCCTTCCCCCCCTTGGACGACCCTTCCCCTCGTCCCCCCATCTACACCCACCGACGACCATGTCCTTCTTCGCCTCTGGCCCCCGCTCAGACGACTCCGACTCGTCCGACAACGAGTCTGTCTCTTCTGCTGGTTCTCAATCAGGAGGAGCTGCTTCAAAGCTCAAAGCCGCGTCCAAATCCACCCCTGCCGCCAAATCTTCCGGAGGAGGAGGAGGAGGCATGTTCGCTACCGGAGACACCTCTTCCGATGAGGATTCTTCCGAGGAGGAGTCGAGTGATGAGAGTAGTGAGGAGGAGGAGGAGATGTCGGATGGGGAGGGAGGAGAGAAGAAGCCTACCAAGACCAAGGCCAGTGCGTTCTTGAGGGGAGCTGGAGGAGATAGCGATAGCAGTGACGAGGATGAGGAGGATAAGACGGCTATCAAGTCTGCTAAGGATAAGAGGTTAGTCCCTTTCCTGTATAGTTGAGGAGGAGAGAAGGGGAGAGCTCAAAGGATTCCTTTGTTCGACGAGAGCTCACCTTTTTTTTGGTTCTCCTTCCCCTTCCCTCCCTCCTTCGTTCGTTCATTCTTTTGTAGAGAGGACGAGCTTGATGCTTCCCTCAAGACGATGGACAACGCTGGAAAGACTGGAGAGAGGAAGAACTGGGTTGTCATTGCTACAGGTTCGTTTCTTCTCCCTTCCCTCTCCTTCCTTCCCTTCCTTGTTCTCTTCGCGTCTCTCTCGCGACCACCCAATCCTCATTTGCTCATGTCTTCTCTCTCTTCTTCGCTCGCTGCTATACAGAGTTCGACAAGATCCTTCGACTCCTCCAGAAGACGAACCTCACTGCTCTCCCTGGAACCACCGTCTTCATGCCTCCTCAATTCCTCGCTGCCTTGACCGCTCTTCCCGCCGATGTCGACAGCGCTCTCAAGCTCGAGAAGACGGCGTCCAAGAAGTCCTCCCAGGCCAACGCGAAGGCTCTCAACTCGATGAAGCAGAAGGTCAAGAAGACCATCAAGGAGAACGAGGAGAACATCAAGGCTTACGAGAAGGTCAGCTCCTCCTCACTTTTCACCTCGACCTTTCCTTGCGCGTCTTGCTCACTTGAACTTCTCCTTGCCCGCCTATTTTGTTCGCTGCCCGCAGGACTCCGAGGCCTACACCACCGCCTACCTCTTCTCCACCCGAGGAGCCGAGGACGTCGCTCCCAAGAAGGTCAAGAAGTCCAAGAAGGCTCGAGAGGAGGAGGACGAGGAAGCCGCCGACGAGGACTTCATGACCGTCGGAAAGGGTGGCAAGGCTCTCGATCTCTCCAAGGAGGGTATCTTCAAGACCCTCAAGTCTATCCAGGAGGCTCGAGGAAAGAAGGTACGTTCCAAATCCTGTCTTTCTCTGGAGCTCGAGCTCGCGTTTTCCCTTCCTTCCCCTCAAGAGCTCGCGCGACCACTTTCCCTTCCCGATCGCTGACCTTCTCTTCCCTCCCTTCTCCTTCTTCCTCCTTTTTGCTTGCTCTTTCGTGCTTCCGTAGAACACCGACCGACGAGAACAGATCTCGATCCTCACCGCTCTCCTCAAAGCCGCCGCGACCTCTTACCAAAAGCTTCGAGTCCTCCTCACCCTCCTCTCCACTCGATTCGACTTCAACCCTTCTTCGCACACCCATATGCCTCTCGAGGACTGGGCCAGCGCTCAGGTTGAGATCACTCAGATGCTCGATCTCCTCGAGGCCGAGAAGGGATCGTACCTCATCGTCGAGGACGTGGGAACCGAGGAGATTGACGATATGGTCGAGAGGGTGCCGAAGGAGAACGGAGAGGGAGATGTCGTGAAGGTTAGGGGAAGTTTGATTGGGTTGGTTGAGAGGTTGGATGAGGAGGTGAGTCTTCTTCGTCTCTTCTTTCTATTGCGGAAGTGGGAGTTGGGAGTCGCGAGCTGAGCTGACTGTCGTTCCCTCCTTCGCGTCCGTTTCTTCTCTTTCCCAGTTCACCAAGTCGCTCCAATGGATCGATGCCCACGGAATGGAGTACGTCGAGCGTCTGAAGGACGAGTCGGTCCTCTACACCGTCCTCGGACAGACCCAGCAGTGGTTCGAGAAGAACAAGGAGGACGAGAAGGTCGCTCGAATCGTTCTTCGTCGTCTGGAGCACATCTACTCGAAGGTTCGTTCCTATCCTCTCTGTACGCGTTCCCATTCCGCCTGACTGACTTCCCTTCTCGCTTTTTCGTCCTACAGCCTGATCCCGTCATCCTCTACCTCGAGCAAACCACCTCCATCACCTCCTCCATCACTCCCGCCGGAGCCTCCCCTACCGCTCTCGTTCACTCCCTCTGCGTCTACCTCTACCGATCCTCCGACTCCCTCATCCGAACCCGAGCCATGCTCTCCCACATCTACCACCACGCTCTCCACGGTCGATACTACGACGCTCGAGACATGCTCCTCATGTCGCACCTCCAAGGAGCGATCCAGCACACCGACGAGGGAACCCAAATCCTCTACAACCGAACCATCGTCCAGCTCGGTCTCGCCGCCTTCCGAATGGGACTCATCGCCGAATGCCGAACCATCCTCCTCGACATGTTCACCACCCAACGTCCCAAAGAACTCCTCGCGCAAGGCTTTCCTCCTCAAAAGTTCTCCCAGATCACCCCCGAGCAGGAACGAGCCGACAAGCTCAGGACCCTCCCCTTCCACATGCACATCAACCTCGAGATGGCCGAGGCCGCATTCCTCGTGTCGTGCATGCTTTGCGAGATCCCTATGCTGGCCAAGGGAGGAGAGGACGAGAGCGGAAGGTGGATCCCTAGCAAGCCTTTCAAGAAGCTGCTGGATCAGGCCGACAGGCAGACGTTCATGGGAGCTCCTGAGACCACGAGAAACTGTATCGAGCAGGCGAGCAAGGCGCTGCAGAACGCGGATTGGGAGGGTTGCAGGGATTTGATCCAGCAGATCAAGATCTGGGCGTTGATGCCTGACGCGAAGGCTGTTAAGGAGATGCTCGCCAGGTTCGTTTTCCTTTTCTCCCTCTCTTTCCTTCGCTTGAGATCTTCTTTCTTCATCTCGAGCTCATCTGACCCTCCTTCCTTTCTCTCCCTTTCCGTCTTTTCACGTTTAACAGGAAGATCCAGGAAGAGGGACTCCGAACCTACCTCATCACCTTCGCCCCCTTCTACACCACCGTCTCTCTCTCCCTCCTCTCCTCGACCTTCTCCCTCCCCGTCCGAACCGTCACCTCCATCGTCTCCAAAATGATTCACAACTCGGTCCTCCCCGCTTCGCTCGATCAGATCGATCACGTCGTCGTCTTCTACAGGGTCGAACTCACCAAGGTTCAGCAACTCGCTCAGGGACTCGCCGAGAAGGCGAAGGTGTTGAACGATTCGAACACGAAGGCTTTGGAGGCTGTGATTGGAGGAGAGAGGGGTGAGGCTAGGGGTGAGAGGGGTGAGGGTGGAGAGGGTGGAAGGGGAAGGGGTGAGAGGAGGGGAGGAGGACGAGGTGAGTTTCTCTTTTTCTCGCCGAGTCTCTCGCGTCGAAATCTTCTCTCGACAACGTCTTCTCCTCGTTCCGAATTATCACGAAACTGACTTCATTCCCGTCTCGCTTTTTCTTTGCCGTTCTCGCAGGTGGACGTGGACGAGGTGGAGGACGAGGTCGAGGTGCTTTCAACTCGACGCTTGGAAGTCAGCGACGCGTTAGCACGGCCGCTTGATCTATCTCTTCTTTCGTTTAGTCGCTGTTTCTTCACTACCAGTTCGCTTTTATCTTTACTAGGTTTGCTCCGTATACATTGTTCTCAGAATCTCAATCTTTTCTCGGGGTTTGATCAAGCGAGAGGGAAGGAAGAAGCGAGAGGGAAGGAAGAGGTCGAAGTGCATCGGTCGACGGAGAAGAGTGAAGAGAGAACGACAAGCTCGACCGCTGTGTAGGAGCAGGTTGCATCAGGTCGTGACTAGAGCTCTCGGTTGTGGAGAAAGCGAAGGAAGCGAGTCAAAAGGTAGGAAGGAAAAAAGGGCTGGACTCAGATTGCGGCGCGTCTCTCCTGTGGTCGAAGTTCTTCGGCTTCCTGAAAATCGGATGCCACATTTCAGCATACACATGCTTCTTTGAGGACTTGCTTGCTCAAGACTCGAGCGTGATTCTACGCAGAGTCAAAACGGTGGACCAAATAAAAAAGATAAAACGCTCGTCCAAGATGACTCGGGAAGAAGGGAAGAGCGAGTGAACTCCAACTGCATTCCGCTCTCCTCCACGATGGCTTCAACTTCAACGCTCCCAAGCAATATCCGGAATGCCGAGGGTCTCTACATGAACGAACACAAGCCTTTGGAAGGAGCACCGTGAGTCCACTCCAGCTTTCGAGGGAAAGACAGCGAGAAAAGGGAAGGAGAGGGAGACAAAGATCTCAAGCTCAACGCTGATCCCTTCCGTCGTTCTTCTGCGCTTTGATATCTCAGTCTCCCCAGGAAGGGAGAGAGGAACACTCTTATCACCTCTGCTTTGCCCTGTAAGTCTGCGGAGTTCGAGAGCTAGGCGAGGTCACCTCCTTCACCTCCTTCGAGGGCTGAGCTCAATCTCTCCTCCTTCTCGCTGCTCTCGCTCGTCACAGACGTCAACAACGTCCCTCATCTCGGAAACATCATCGGATCTACTCTCTCAGCTGGTAAGTATAACCCAATGACCTTCCAGCTGTCTGAAAGCGAAGGAGCCCGTCCTCGAGAGCAACCAAACCTGACTTCCTTTCCTTCTTCTCTCCTCTTCAGACGTCTACGCTCGATACTCGAGATCTCGAAACTTCCCTACCCTTTACATCTGTGGAACCGACGAGTACGGAACCGCTACTGAGACCAAGGTCAGCCCTCTTTCCCTTGGGGTTTCACTGCAGCGTTGAATGAAACGAGAGGTCGGCCGACAAGAGAGCTCAACTCTTTCCTTCCTTCCCCTTCTTCTCGCTGAACAGGCTCTCGACGAAGGCGTCACCCCGAGACAGCTTTGCGACAAGTTTTCGGCTCTCCACGCTGAGATCTACAAGTGCGTCTCGGAATCTAGTTGCCAGTTCCAAGTCTCTGGAGGAGCAGAAGAGAGAAGAAGAAGCTCACCTCTTTTTCCCCTTCCTCTTCCCTCGTTCACAGATGGTTCAACATCTCCTTCGACTACTTTGGACGAACCTCGACCGACAAGCAGACCGAGTGAGACTTCTCCCCGTGCTCCTGTTGGTACGAAGGCGTCTTCCTGACCTTGCTTTCGTCTCCATTCAAACAGGATCGTTCAGGAGATCTATCTCAACGTTCGAAAGAACGGTCTCCTCCTTCAGAAGAGCGAGAACATGACTTACTGCGAGGGATGCCAACGGTGAGATCTTCTTTTCACTCTAGGTAGCTATCTCGACGTCGCTGATAATTTCGCTTCGCCCTGCAGGTTCTTGGCTGATCGATTCGTCGAGGGAACTTGCCCGGATTGCAAGTACGACGTTCGTCTCCTCTCTCTCTCTCTCCGTCTCTCTCTCTCGTTTCGCCCTCGCCGCTCCTCGCTGACACTCTCTCGTTCTCTTCCGCTTCTAGGACGCCCGAGGAGATCAGTGCGACAACTGCACTAGAACCTTCTCTTCCCCAGTCGAACTCCTCTCTCCTCGATGCAAACGCGACAAGACTCACAAGCTCGTCGTTCGACCCTCCTCCCATATGTACCTCCGGCTCGATGTCATCCAACCCAAACTCGAGGCTTGGATCCAGGCTACCAGGAAGAAGGGAGAGTGGGACGGAAACGTGGTCATCAACTCGAAGGGAGAGATCGTCGAGCCCAGGATGAAGGGAGGGTTGAGGCCCAGTCCGATCACGAGGGATTTGACTTGGGGAGTACCGGTGGCGAAGACGGGAGATGGCGAGGAGGATGCTGCTATGGAGGGAAAGGTTATGTGTGAGTTCAGGGATCGAGCGCCGAATTTGGAAGGCGGGCGAAGAGAAAGAAAGAGCGCGAGAGAGCTGATCGTCGGTTCGGATTCTCTGTTCTCTTTGCTGTTCAGACGTCTGGTTCGATGCGCCCATAGGATACATCTCGCTTACCGCGAACTACACCGACGACTGGGAGAAGTGGTGGAAGGCTCCGGATGACGTTGAGCTTTACCAGTTCATGTGAGTCGAGATCGTCTCCTGTTTCCCTTTTCGCCGTTTCTTTTCCTCGTCGAGCTGACCTCCGTATGATTTTCACGTCTACAGGGGAAAAGACAGTGAGTACCAAACCTCCGGCATGACCCTTCTTGAAGCCCTAAAGTCAAACTGATCGAAACCCTCGCTTCACCGCGCTCTTCCTTCTCCTTCAGACGTTTACTTCCACACCGTCGCCTTCCCCGCGACCCTCATCGCCGACGGAGGAAGCTGGACTACTCTTCACAGGATCTCGAGTACAGGTGAGCTATCATCTTCTCGACCTCTCCGAACGTCGCTCAAGAACTGACGCGTCTCGTTTCCTTTCCTCTCAGATTACCTCAACTACGAGTCGGGCAAGTTCTCCAAGTCTCGAAACGTCGGAGTCTTCGGAAACAACGCTCGAGATACCAACATCCCTCCTGACGTCTGGCGATACTACCTCATCTCGAACCGACCTGAGACGAGCGATTCCGTCTTCGCCTGGAAGGACTTCGTCGCGAAGAACAACTCGGAGCTTCTGAACAACCTTGGAAACTTCATCAACCGAGTGGGTAGCTTTCCTGAAATGCTCGTGTATCTCTCATAGTCAAATTACTGATCCTCTCAACTTCCTCCGCTCTTCTCAGGTCGTCAAGTTCGTTCACGCCAAGTTCGATTCCGTCGTCCCTGGATCCTCTGCCATCGTCGGCGGTGTTCTCGCTCCCACCTCCGCTCCCAACGCCATCGACGAGGTTTTTATCACCGACATCAACACCCATCTCGCCGCCTACATCAAAGCTCTCGACGGAACTCAACTTCGAGCCGGGCTTCACGAGGTCATGTCCATCTCCGCTCGAGGAAACCAGTACCTCCAGGACAACCGACTCGACAACGCTCTCCTCGCCAACGACCCCGAACGATGCGCTCAGGTCGTCCTCCTCGCCGTCAACCTCATCTACATCCTCGGTCCTCTCGTTCACCCCTTCATGCCCGATTCCGCCGACGCCATCGCTCGACAGACCAACGCGCCGTTGCGAGCTCTTCCTGAGGAGTTCAGCATCGATATCCTTCCTGGGCATGGACTGGGCAAGGCCGAGTACCTCTTCCAGAGGATCGACGAGAAGAAGGAGGACGAGTGGAGGAGGAAGTACGGAGGAGAGTCGACTTCGGTGGATGCTCCCGCTCCGTTGAGCAAGAACCAGCTCGCGAAGAGGGCGAAGGCTGCTGCCGCTGCGGCTGCTGCTTCCCTTCCCAGGACCCCTGAGGTAAGTCTCGCCTCTCTCATCCCGCATTTCCTCTCTTTCGCCTTCCCCTTTATCATTTTTCGCGAGCGAGAGCTTCGTCGAGTCTCTTCGCGTCTTTCAACTCTGACCTCTCTCTCTCTGTTTTTCTTCTTCCCTTCCTCCTTCTCCCAGGTCCTCGAGTTCGAAGCCAAGATCAAGGATCAGGGAGACAAGGTCTCGGCTCTCAAGAAGGAGAAGGTCACCGGAGCTCCCTTGGAGGAAGCCGTCGGCGAGTTGAAGGCACTGAAAGCAGGACTGGAACAGCTCGCGTTGGACTTGAAGCTGCAGGGTCTTACAGTTTAGAAACTAGGGATAGATTTTTTCTTGGATTTTACCTTTCTATCGCGTGAGAGCCCAGTGAGCTTCTCTTCGGCATCTGGAGATGGAGTCGAGCAAGTACTCGTCGACGCGTCGTCTTCGAAGCAGCTCGCCTCCCTTTCCTAGCGAAACAGATTTGAAGGGTTAAGGATAAGTGGTGGGGAAAAAGACAGGAAGAGAGAAAGGCATTCAAAGAAGCGTCCTCCCTCCAACTCCAGTCGATGAGGCTCAAGCCAGGAAGAGGTCGCGTCGCGTCGAGTCGTGAGTTGAAACGTTACTTTCAATCGAGCATCGACCGCTAGAACTATCGATTGCAAAATCAGACTCGAGGTTCGCAACCGCATCTCCATCATTTCCCAAGCGCATTCAGACTAAGAAACTCTCCCTCCCTCTTCCATCTCCCTCTCAAACTCCAACCTCCCCTCCCTTCTTCTTCCTCGCGACGATCACAAGCAAAGGCTTCTCCTCCCCACACTCTCCTGTTTCCAAATCCTTCGGCATCGGAATCGTTCCTTCGGAGCAATGTTGGGTTCGACGAATCCAGCGGCGAGAAGTTGAGCGGTGAGTTCAGCGATCTGGAACCCGACGTGGTTGTGCTGTTCCACTGGACGAGAGACGGCGGATTCCTTGAAGAGCGGGGCGAGGGGTTCTTGGTGAGGATGGTGAGAGTGGTTGTGGTGGGAGTGGAAGTGAGAGTGCTGAGGGTTGAAAGGGAGAAGTCGCGTGAGGGGAGAGGGAAAGGGAAAAAGAAGGGGAAAGGAGTACAAGAAGGAGAAAAAAGCTTCAGGTCAGCTGTAGATAATGTGTCGAAACGCTCCCAAAAGAAAGTTCGAGAACCGAATACGCACCTCGCCCTCTTCCCTTGCCAAATCCGTAAACACCGCCAACCCGCCCTCCTTCAACATTCCCTCCACCCCCTTCAAAAACCGTTCCAACCCCTCCACATGATGCAACATCATCGTCCCAAACACCAAATCAAACTTCCTTCTCCCCTCTGCCCTGCTCTTGATCTCTCTCTCCGGCTCCTCGACAGTTGGGGAGAAGAAGGGCGGGAGAGCGAAATCGTCGTAGGCGTTGGGACCGACGGTGAAGAGGGAGTAGGTTATGGCGGAGGAACGTGGGAGGGAATTGAGGTTGAGGGAGAGTTGTTTGAGCATGGAGGGGGAGGGGTCGGTGATGTGGATGGTTGAGAAGGAGGGGAGGAGGTGAGGGAGGATGTTGCCCGTGCCTGTCGACGCAGAAGAAAGAAGAAAGAACAAGCGGAAAGCGAAGACTCCGTTAGCTTGACGAAAACGAGACGGGCAAGAGCGAGGTGATGTAGAGATAAAGACCTCAAGAAGAAGTCAAAATACGAGAAAGGACGCGCGAGACTCACCTCCCCCGACCTCAAGCACATCCCAACCCTTCATCGTTTTCTCCTCGATCCCAGCGTCCTTGACCGCTTGGAGCACAGCCTTAGCTGAGATTCTAGCTCCTGCTATCGTGACGGGCAGAATGGGGTATCGAGAAGCCATCTTCTCCCAGAAGGCTTCCTCGGCGACGGGGTCGGCGGAATGAGTGTGGGAGTGGGAGTGAGGCATTTTTCTGGATGCGATTTTGGAGGAGGGGGTTGATAAGAAGGAGAGGGGAGGGGTAAGCTGTGTGAGAGATGAGATGAGTAGGAAGAGGGGAAGGGGAGAGCGAGAAAGGTGACGAAAGAGCGATACTCGGGTGGTCTGAAAAGAGGGAAGGAGAACGCGAAAGGGTTGCAGGTCAGCAGCGTCGAATTCCTTGAGTCGAGATCTTTGGAGAGGGAGAAGATGAAAAGAAAACGAAACTCGCTGTTCAGGTGGTGGTTGGAGGGAGAGAAGGAGAAAGGTCCCCTTGGACGAAATCAGCGTAACCGTATCGGACTGCGCGGGACCGCGTTTCTGGATAAACCCTACGACCTCGTGTCTAGATTGGGACCTAAAAGAGGAAGGCCGATTCGAACGACCGAGAAGAACAGACCATGATACGAGCGACGAAAGAAAGAACGAAGAAAGGGATTCGTTCGACGCGTCGTCGGTGCGTCGCTCTCTCTCGTCCAGTCACTCTTGAGCCTATTTTTATCGCCAGTCGCACAACTTCTGAGCGCTTGTAAGTCTCTACTCTCTCCCGAGAGTTCCCAGGTGAAAATATTTCCTTCGGCTAAAGCTCCAAATGACGACCGCTTCGTCCTTCCGAAAAACGAGCTCACCTCCTCCTCCCTCCTTCCCATCTTCCCTTTTCCCTGCCCACCCACCATCATCCCCCCAAAGAACTTCACTCCCGCCTTCTCCTACACCCATGCCTCTCCCTCACCTCCTCCTCCAACCTCCGATCTTTCCTCTCCCCTTCCTAGCTCCCCTTTTCCCTCCCTTCGGACCTCTCGCCTGGTCGATCCGCCTCACTCGTCTCGTCTACACGCTCTTCTTCTCCTACCCCTTGATCCTCTTCTCCTCCTTGCTCGCCTCTCTCACAGGATGGTCCTTCCTCCCGACTTTCCCCGGTCGAGATCGATCGACCAACACCGTCGTTCCGCTGATAGCAAGTCTGATCTGGAGTGGGACTTGGGGATTTCTCAGCCCACCCGCTCTGGTAGATGAGTTCGTGGAGGGAGAAAAGGGGACGAGGTTGAGTGTGAAGTTACTTGGGAAGGGGATTGTGAAGGTGAAGGGCGTCGTGGTGGAGAAGGCTGCGGAGAAGTGGTGCAGGGGAGTCGTGAGGGACGGGTTCGGAGGGAAGGTCAAGGGGAGAGGAGTTAGAGGGAGTTGGCTTTGGAAGGAGAAGGAGGGAGAAAACAGAAGGGAGGGAGATGAAGATGCTCAGAAGGGAGAGAGGGTTGTTGTTTACGTCGTGGGAGGTGAGTGAAGATTTTCATCCAGGAGATCGGAGAGCGAGGGAAAAGGGAACGAAAGGAAACGAGTCGAGCTCACCATCTCCTCCCTTCCTCCCTTCCTCCCTCTCTTCCTCCCCACCAGGCGGCTACGTCTCTGGCGACCCTCTCCTCGGTCCCTTCCTCTTCAACCTACTTCGCTCCTCTCCCTCCCTAAGCCGCTTCTTCGCCGTCTCCTACCGACTCGCTCAACACCCTTCGACCTCCTTCCCCGCTGCTCTGCAGGACATGCTCGCGACGTGGATCTACTTGACGAAGGAGAAAGGCTTCAGGCCGGAGGATGTGACGCTCGTAGGGGATTCGGCGGGAGCGGGAGCGATTTGGAGTTTGGTTTGTTATCTGGGGGTGTTGAGTGAGGAGAAGGGCTTGGAGGGAGAGAGAGGGTTGGGCTTGCCTGGGAAGGTTGCTTTGTTTTCGGTGAGTTTGACACAGTCTCTCTTCTCAGGCCACTTTTTACCATCTCACTGCATATTTACGCAGTAGAGAGCCATATCGAAGCCTCTCCTCAAAAGCTGACCCGACGCGTCGTCTTTTCTCAAGCCCTGGTCGGACCTCACTCTCTCCCACCCCACCTACCTCTCCAACCGCTCCTTCGACATCCTCAACCGAGCACAATGCGTCACAGCAGCCTCCTTCTACCTCCGAAACCTCGACTCCCCAGGTCCCTCACCTCCCTCCTCCGCTCGAAAATCAACCCTCGACATCACTCACGCGTCTCAACTCCTCGAACGAGAGTCCTTCGATAGACTGGGAGCAGCGCATCCGATGTTTTCGCCTTCGGCGCTGGCCCATCATCAGCATGTCCATGTTCAGGCCAAAAGGGTTGAAGAAGGGGAGGGAGAGGGAGAGGAGGAGTTGGTGGACGCGTCAACGACCGTCTTGGAGGAAAGTGCTTGCATTTCGCATGATCCTCATTCTCCCCATATCTTAACAACCTCCTCATCTTCGCCGCCTTCAACTTCGACGTCTTCGCCCTCCGAGTACCACTCCCTCGTTTCCTCCGCCAAATCCTCTTCCTCCGACGTCTACCTCTCTCCCTCCTTCTCTCCCTCTTCCTCCTCCGGATCCTCCACTCTCTCTCCCAAATACTCTCCAACCCACCCTCCTCTCAAACCCACCCTCACACCCACTCCTTCCTCGCCCACCCAACAAACCTCCCATCTCCTCTCCCTCCTCCTTCCCCCGCTCCTCAAATCCCAAACCCGCTTCCTCATCCACTCAGGCTCAGCAGAACTTTTCGCCTCTGAAATCGCTCTCCTCGTCGCCTCCCTTCGAGCAGAAAACATCCCCGTCTGGAACGTCGTCGAGGAAGGGCTGTGTCACGGTGGAGCTCAGTCGTTCCCTATGGCGACGACTGCTACGAAAGGGAAGAATGGATGGAGTGGGAAAGCGGCGAGGAGGGCTGGGAGAGCGTTCGGAGCTTGGTTGGAAGGGGGTGGGGGGAGAGAGGGTGGAGGGGAAGGATGGGTTTGGGGGGATTGAAGGGAGAGGTTTATTCTTGTAGACGTCGATTTGGACAGAACGAAAGATGGTCTGTCAGACTAGTATATAATAACTCTTTCTCTTAATTTGTTTGAGAAGAAAATGGACGGAAAAGAAGAAGAGAAAAGCGATCTCAAATCGATGAAAAACGGGATACGCGAACGTATGTAACGAAGGGAGGAGAGTAGGATGAGAGAGAGAGAGTGAAGAACACAAAGGAAAAGGAGGTATTGGTACAGGAAGAAAAAAGAAGCATGGCGAAAAAGAAGAGGGTACGAAAGAGCGAAAAGAAGAAGCGAGCAAGCGAGCGAGTCGAGCGAGAAGTTCTCCATTTACTGGACTGTGAGAGGGAGAAAGCGCCGGGAACGAAGTCAGTAGGGTTAAAGAGGATGGGCTCAAAAGGTAGAAAGGGATTGAACGAACGAAGATGATCTCGCCAATGCTTCTGGGAGTTGTGGCTGAATGAACGAAACGCGAAGACGGGAAAAACGAAGGTCAGCTCGCGCTCGAAAAACCCAAGAAGTAAGAAACGGTCCTACGCACATAAACCCAGTCTTCATCTTGAAATGCTCCCTCTGCTGCATAGCCCTATACGGGTTCTTAGTCGCGTTCCTCGCCTCTCCCTTGTTCCTAGCCTTGATAACCTCTCCACCCTCTCCGTTGTTTCCGAACCCTCCTCGTCTCGAGATAAGACCCTGATCGGTCTTGTCGGTGATGTTCCTTCGAGGCCCAGGCTCAGGAGCCTCCCTAGGCTGCGAAGGTCGCTGGTTGTAGTATCGCTGCAGGGATCGGTGACCGATTCGACGACCGGAGGGAAGGACGAGCTCGAGAGCTTGAGGATCGTAGCGGATTTGGTCCGAGTCCGAGAGGGAGGAGGAAGAGGAGTAGGAAGATTCGCCGTCCGAGCCGGATCCGTCGTCGGAGCCTTCAGCGTCGGAACCTTCCTGCATGATGACCTCGGGTTCCTCTCCGTCGTCGTTGGAAGCATTCTCGGCGTCCATGTCCTCGTCCTCCCATTCCTCGTCGATGGGAGCGATGGTCTTGACGGCTCTTCGTCGACGGTGACGACGTTTGGCCGAGTCGGGGTAGGAGGATCGGAAGTCGTAGTACTCGGAGAGTTCCATTCGAGCGGACTCGGTGTCGTAGGCGAGCTGGAGGGAGGAGGACGGGAAGAGAAAAGACGCGTCGAGAGAGCCGAGTCAGTTTCGAGCTCAGCCCTTTTTCGCCACCACCGGCTCCCGAATTTGACAAGAATAAAAAAAAATAGATGGTACGAACCTTGCAGTGACTCTTGTCGATCATGTGCTTCCTCACAGCATCCATGCTCTTGTACTCCTTTCCCTTCCCGTTGCAGTAGAGACAGACGTTTCCGATCGCGACCTTCTCACTCAGGTAGAGGATGAGGCCAGGGACGTCGATGAGGTACTCCTGATCCGGAACGAAGAATCCATGAGCGAGAGCCATGTGCTCGAGCGTATCCTCCTGCGACTCTCCAGCGTGCGAGCAGAAGAGACACGACGTCGGCGTGAGCCTCGTTCGAGCGAAAGCGATTTTGGCGTCGATCGACTGGGTGATCTCCTCCTCGGTAGCGTCGGCATCGATGGCGAGTGTAGGAGGAGCGACGGCTCCAGGGACGGGTTGGTTAGGAGCGTAGGAGTCGAAGGAGGTGACGATGGAGGTGGTGGTGGGCTGAACGAAGGGAGCGGGAGTTGCAGTGGAGGAGGAGTTGGAAGGACCGGCTCCGGGGGTGGAAGTGGAAGCAGTAGGGGGAGGAGCAGGTCGGGGAGTGGTAGGATCGTAAGAAGCAACCTCGTCCTTCTCAACTTCCGAGGCGAGGAGACCTCCTCGAAGGAGTCGAGTGGCTTCCTTGAGTTCGACGTCTCGGTGCTTCTTGGACTCGACGTGGGTTCGGTAGGCTCCCTGGGAGGCGAAGGATTTGCTATGGGATGAAACCAAAGATGAAGAGAACGATGAAATGATAGAAAGAGTCGAGTCAGCGACGGAAGCGGGAGGCGAGAAGCAAAAGCATGGAGAAGGGGGGGAGGAGGGAGGAGGTCAACTCACGCGCAAAGGTTGCAGGTCTCTCCGTGCTTCGTAGCAGTGACAGCGTTCTCGTTTCTTCGCTCGATGACCTTCCTGTTGAAGAGGGCGGCAGTGACGGGAGGAAGAGTAGCGACTCGTCTCTGGAGGAAGGAGAAAAAGGAAAAGAAAAGAAGGAGGAGGAGTCAGACTTCTCGAGTCGATATCTCGCCTCCCAGACCACCTAGCGACTCCGTTCTTTCACTCACCTTCATGTTATACCTATGCCAATCTGAGGAATGGTGCTCTCTTTGCTCAACGGGCGTGTGGAAGGCTACAGCGCAATTTAAACAGGTAAAAATCGAGCCCTGCTCGAGGTCGGCCGCTGAGACGACGGTGGGTCCGTTGGAGTTGAGGTTGATGGCAGCGGGCACTGGGCCGTCCATGTCGATGGTCGCCATGTTGAGGAAGGGCAGAAGGGGGGTGAGAGGGGAGGGGGAGGGGGTGGGAGGGGGGGTGGGTGGGAGTTGGGAGGGAAGGAGTGAGCTCGAAAGGATCCTTCACTTTGGTTTGGTCAGCGACGAATTTTGAGAGAGCAAAGGGGACTCCGGATCCCTTGCTTTCCTCAACCCGTCATCTTCCCTTTTTTCTCACTTTCGCATCATGGCTCAACAGTTCGAGGCTTCACCATCCAGGATCGAGGGAAACACCCATGTCTTGATCGTTACGACGGGGAGTGTAGCGTCCATCAAACTGCCTCTCATCGTCGAGGAGCTCGCAAAGGTCAGCCCTCCTTCTTTCCTTCTTTGTTTCTTGGTCAGAAAGCTCATTCATCTGTTTTTTGATCCTACAGAGCCCTAGGATATCGATTCAGGTTGTCGCTACCGAAGCTTCCCTGACTTTCTACGACGCTGAGGAGGTCGCCCGGGTATCAGAAGGAAAGACCAAGGTCTGGAGAGATAAAGATGAATGGAAGGTCAGCTCGCCGTCCTCCCTTCCCTCCTTCGCTGCTTCACTTCCTGCCGCTAACGTCTCTCGATCGTACTGCTCAATCTGCCTTTCCAGAGCTGGAAGAAAGTTGGAGACCCAATCCTTCACATCGAGGTTCGTGCAAGCTCGTTTTCCTTTCTGTTCCTCCCTCCTTCTCATCGAGCATACATCTCACTCATTCCTTTCTTCGACCCCTTTTCCACCATCTCCAACTTCACGATTCTTCCAGCTTCGACGATGGGCCGATGTAGTTCTCGTCGCTCCCTGTTCAGCAAACACTCTAGCCAAGATCGCGGGAGGAGTCTGCGACAACGTCGCGACCTCCGTCCTTCGAGCTCTCTCTCCTTCGACGCCGACCTACCTCTTCCCAGCCATGAACACGTTCATGTGGGAGCACCCCCTCACCCGCAAGCAGATCAACATCGTCGAGCAGGAGATTGGATACAAGGTCGTCGGACCTGTGGGAAAAGCGTTGGCCTGTGGAGATGTTGGTGAGTTGGGGCCGCGTTTCGCTTGATATCGCTCGTCGAGTCGTAGACGCAGATAAGCAGCAAGCTGATTGATTCACTTCTCTTCACTCCAACAGGTATGGGAGCTATGACCGAGTGGAAGTGAGTGCCATGAAGCGGGCCAGGAGCAGCAGAACGTGTCGAGTTCATGCTGACCATCTCCTCTCGCCTTCTCTTCTGTATCTCTCCTTCCTCGCCTCTATCAGAGATATCGTTCAGCTCTTCCTCACCAATCACGCTCCCTTCAATTCCCTCCCAACCACATCCGTGACTACCTCAACGCCCTCAGCCTCAACCAGCACCCTCCGAGCACCTCTCCCTCCTCCCTCTCCCTCCATCATCTCCCGAATCATCCCCTTCGATCGCCCTCAAGCACCCCCACCTTCTCTCCCTTCTCCAGAGGAACTCCTCACTCAATCCCGCCACCCTCTTCACCTCCCTCTTAACCTCATCGAGAAACTCCAGGCCGAACGCGTTCTTCCTTCGACCCTCGTCCATAACCCAGGCAAACCCGACGCGAGTGGAAACGAGCGAAGGAAGTTTTTCTTTGTCCCCGATAGACTCGATGAGGCTCAGCTGAAGAGGTTGGGAGAGACGCTGGCGACGAAGGAGGGTTGGGGAGGAGAGGAGGAAAGTGAGGAAGGAGGGTTCGTTGAGAAGGAGTTGAAGTGGCAGGAGGGAGAAGGAGCGAGGTGGTTGAGGGAGAAGTTTACGGTTCAGTTTGGATCTCTATCTATGTGAGCCTCTTATTATCTGAATCTTCAACGACCAACATCGAACGGAGAGAATAGATCCCTTCACGTCGAGCGAGTCCCGCGACATCCTCTCAAAAGCATACATCCTCTCCAAAGCATGATCGTCCAAGTCTATAACTGGTAACTTCAGCTAGAAATTAGCGGCCGGCGTAGGATCTCCCGCCACCGGGCCCAGGGGTCACGAGCCGAAGATCCTCTACTTCGAAAAGGAATGCAGGCGAGTGGGCGACGCGACGAACTGTTCGAAGCAGATTGTTTCTTTCTCAGTTCTGCTTCAACCTACGCTGTAGCCTTCCACACGCCCGTTGAGCAAAGAGAGCACCATTCCTCAGATTGACATAGGTATAACATGAAGGTGAGTGAAAAAAACGGAGTCGCTAGGTGGTCTGGGAGGCGAGATATCGACTCGAGAGGTCTGACTCCTTCTCCTCCTTCTTTTCTTTTCTTTTATCACCTTCTTCCAGAGACGAGTCGCTACTCTTCCTCCTCCTCTCTTTTTTTCCCTTCTCCCTTCCCAAATTCTGGGAAGGGAAGAGATGATTTCTTCCCAGCTCACGAACTCGTTTCGCGGCGGTTCCTCTGATCTAAAAGAATGTGCTGCCATCTCGTCGAGAACTGACCAAGAAAAGGGAAGAAAGGACGGATCGAGTACGACTACGAGAGAGGGAGATATTAAAGAGGAAGACGTAGCAGTGGTAGGGAAAGAGAAAGAAGAAAAACGAAGGGACGAGTCGTAAAGAAGAAGAGAGGTGGTCGTAATAATCGAATCGGCGAAGTAACTTAAGGAAGGCGAACAAAAGGGATATTGGGTATGGGAGAGGGAAGTGCGATATACGAGTGCAAGAGATGTGTTTTGGAGATGTGGAGAAGCAAGAGAGGGAGAGGAAAGAAGCGACGAAAGAACCCAAGATAGAGAGAGAGAGAGGAAGAAAGCTAGAGAAGACCACAATCTCGAAGGTTGACCTGGATGATGATGTCGTTGATAGCCGAAAGGACGAACTTGATCTGGTTGGTGTCGACGGCGGAGGTGTAGTGGCAGTAGACGCTGAAGAGGGGAGAAGGGAGGAGACGCGTCGAGATCGAGTCAGCTTCCGGGTTTCGAACGAAGTCGACTGGAGGGCTTGAGATGATCTATCAAGATGAGAAAGGAAACTCAACACTCACGACTTCTCAGGACTTTGGTTCAACGAGACGAACTGATCCAGGATGAACGCGCATGCTGAGTCGTAGCTGTTGTCTCCGGTGTACGAGTCGAACCAGTCCGACAGAGGGCTGAGAGGAAGCTTCTCGGCGAAGAGATCGATCTTGTTGAGGAAGAGGATCTGTGAGATTTGATAGGAAAGATGAGATCAGCGACGAATCGGCAGCTAGGAAAGGGGCGAGAGAAAACGAGACAAAGGGAAAGAAGACTCACGATCGACGTTCGAACGAACCACCTCGAGTTGCAGATCGAGTCGAAGAGGGTGAGTGCCTCTTGCATTCGGTTCTGGAAGAAGGAGACGAGAGGGAAGCACGAGTCAGCGAGCGGAAGCAGGGAGAGCGAGGAAAGAAAGGAAGAGGAACGTACGACAGACTCATCCTCGTACAATCGCATATCGTACTCGGAGATAGCGACGAGGAAGACGATGGCGGTGACGTTCTCGAAGCAGTGGATCCTGATTTCAAAGAAGAAGAAGATGGATCATTGTCAGCGAACGTCGAGAGAAGGAAAGTTGAAAAGACAAAACAGAACGCGACCTCGGAAACTCACCACTTCTTCCTCTCGGACCTCTGTCCTCCGACATCGAACAACTTGTAGACCAACTCTCCGATCCTGAACGTCGTCTCGGTGATACCCGTCGACTTGACTCTGGACCTGAGAATGTCCTGATCGCTGGGAAGGTAGTCCTCCCGACCGATCGTGCTGATATTTGCGAAATAGTAGTTACTCGAGTCGTTGAGCTGGATCTCTCTCTTCCTGGCGAAGACCTCCTGGACTCCTCGATCCTTCCAGAGGTACTGGATGGCTTGGGTGAGACGGGGAGGGAGGGTGTCGGCTTCGATCTGGTTGGGAGCGGACATGATGACTTCGAGATGCTGCTGGTTGGAAGGGTTGCCGAGAGAGATGCCCATGGTTCCGAGACCTTCGAGGAGGACTCTGCATACGAAGAGAAAACGGAAGAAGGGGAGAAGGGAAGAGTGAGCAACGCTCTTCAACGAGAGCCGCGAGGAAAGCATAGATCGAGCGGAAAAGTTGACGAACCGCATGGAGGTGACCGTATTACTGAAAATAATCTCCTTGTACGACTCTCGCTCCTCATCGTTGTAAGATCTGTGTGCAGATCGACGGGGAGCAACGCGAACAAAGAAGAAGAGAAGAGGATGCATTAGCCCCTTGATTTGGAGAACAACTGAGAGAAACCGAAATCATAACAGAGAGGGGCGGAAAACTTACCCTTGATGGATGAGCTTCATCTGCTTGAGAACTGTCGACTTCCCAGACTCTCCAGCTCCGAGAAGAAGCATCTACGTGGTTGGAAAGGAAGGACGCGGACCAAACAAGGGGTTGGTGTTGAACCGAAGAGGTCGGAGGGAGTGAAGAGGGAAGGATGGGAGGAGGTCAGCGAGGGGGGTCTGAACTGGGGCAAAGAGAGGTCTTGAAGAGAAGGGGATACGAGAGGAAGGGGACGGGAAAGTAGGTCCTCGAAGAGGGAAGGATGGGGAGTAGGGAGGGAGGAGGAGAGGGAGTGCCAAACTGACCTTGATCTCATTCCTCAAGTTCTGCCTATCCCTCTTGAGCTGAGACTCGATCTCTTCGTTCCCTGTTCAATGGGAAAGAAGGTAAACGAGAAGGATGAGCGATCTCGTCGCCTAAAATTTGAAGAGGAGGAGGAGGGAGGAGAGAGAGAGAGAGCAAGGGAAGGGAGGGTCGTGCTGCCCTGACCTGACCGATCCCTTTCTCGAACACCCTTGCTCTGTCTCGGCTTCAGACCTTCTCTAGTGGGAGCATATACTCACTCTGCTTAGCTGCTGAATCCTCTACTGAAGCGCCGCAACCCATTTTTGGTCTGAGGTTTGAATGGCGGGGGAGAGAAGGTGGCGAAGGGAGGGGAGGGAGGGAAAGTTGGAGCTGAAGGTGATGGGCCGAGAGTCGAGGGCTCTTGGGAAGGATGGGTGGTGAAACGAGGGTGTAGAAGGTGGGATGGGTCGAAGAGGGATGTAGTAGAGAAGAGAAGTAGAAGGGTGAAAGTCGAAAGTTTTGGGAAGAGAGAAGGTGGTGGTTTGCAGGGAGGAAGGAGAACGGCCCTCCCCCTTCCCTCCACCAGTTTGGGAGGAGGAGGAATCGAGCCTCGTTTCATCCGACTCTCCCTTTGTCTCCCACTTTTCACCGAAGCGTATTTCCCCATCCATCCTCTTCACCTATCTCCTTCCATCCCTCGCATATACAACAATGAAACGTCAAGATGAAGGGACACGCGGGAAAAATGAACAGGAGTCTTCCACGAGCTGAAGAAGGAGAGAGGCCGAAGAGGGTCGAGGAACCAGGGGTAAACGAAGGAGAAGGAGAGGTTTTTCGCTTCCCTCTGCCCTAATTGAAGTCCAAGACTCTATCCTCTCTCTCTAGCCTTAGTTCCAGCAGGATATGCATCTGCTGACCTCCTTCAGAATTTAGAACGAAAGGAAACAAGCGCGATCTTCGCTGATCCCTGATCTGCCTTCGCGTCGCTCAGCCGCTTTGAGCTTCTTCTTCCCCTTCACCACTCCTCCTTCTCCTCCCCTACTCCACGATTCTTCCCGATCCTTCCTATATCTCATCTCGGCATTCTTTTCAGCCCATGGGGTAGCACATTTTCATAGTGGAGCAGAGATAACATTTTGAACGAGGGCGAGGCCGACGCGCGTGAGAGAAAAGTTGTAGTGAGAAGGGAGGCAAGAGCTGGAGGGTTTCAGATGGCTTGATTTGTGTTGAAGTACAATCTGAAGTCGAAGAGGAAGCGAGAGAGCACGTGCATAGGGATTGGAAAGAAGGGAGGAGGGGAGAGAGGACGCATTTGCCGTCGAGCAAGAGTTTGGAGTTTTCAGGCGAAGGCAAGAGAGGAAGGAGCGCCGCGCTTCTCGTTCTGCTCAAGCGCAAGAGGTCGGATATAGTAATCGCGGTTCACAAGGAGAATGATGTTGAATTGCACGAACAGATTGTCTATAGGAGAACTGGTCAAACGTGAAAGAGCCGAAACGCGTCACGTAAACTCGATCCTCCCCCCCTTCCTTCCCCGATAGCGTCCCTCTATAACCGGCTCAGCAACTCCAAGAACTCAGGAACTAGGATCTGGGAATAAAACTTTGAGCTGAGCTGACCTGCGAGTCCCCAACCAGATAAAATCAGCTCTGCTCGAATCGAATTTCCTCTGCTCCCTCGCCCCACAACGAACTTACCAGACTCACCAACAACTCCCCTCCATCCAAAGTAACACTACTACCGGAAACGTACGCTCCCGCTCTCGAGCAGAGAAACAACATCACTCCAGCGAGATCTTCAGGAGTTCCAAATCGACCTGAAGGGTTCAGGGCCAAAGCCTTTTGAGCCCAAGCTTGAGTCAAGATTACGTCTGCTGGAGCGGTGAGGTCGGAGGGGAAGATGGTGAGGAGGAGGGAGTTGACTCGGATCTTGAAGGGCATGAAGCGGGCTGCGAGAATTCGGGAGAGGTGGAGAGCTGAAAGATGGGGAGGAGAGAAGATGATGCCGCGTTAATTAGTAAGTGAGAGGGACGGGATGGACAGGAGTGGGATACCACGAAAGCGAAGGAGACGCTCACGGAGCCAGAACTTTCGCAGCCGACGAGGCGTTGACGATGATGAGAGGAGAGTTTGTCGATTTAGCGAGGAGAGGGAGGAACCGAACAGAGAGGAAGTAGACGGATCCAACGTTGATCGCTGTCGAGGTGGTGAAGTCGTCGACTGCAGGTGAAGAAGGAAGAGAGCGGCAAGAGTCGTTGAGAAACGGAGAAGAACTTCCTCGACCCGTCCTTCGCAGAACGCACACTCAGCCGCCATGAGTCCTTAGACGACGCTGTCGAGATCATGAGGATCCTTGGAGTGGGCTGGTCCTGAAGCGATGCCGGCGTTCTGTTGGGAGGGAAAGGGGACGATCAGGATAGAAGACGAGAGGTGTGCTCAAACGAAGAGCTCGCGTTAATTGATCAGCACGTCGATAAATGTTTCCTTTTCTGAGACCTCCTTGAAGATCTTTTCGACGCCCTCCTTCGAAGAGATGTCCCCATGGACTCTATTGGTCGGGCCCGAGGAAGTGTTTGGTGGTGATGGGAGAAATGGCGGACCGAGGAGGGCGAAGAGCTATATCGTTCCAGTTCTTCTTGGCGAAGGGGGTAAGAGTGATGATCGAGTTCCAAGCGGCAAGGTAGTCTTTTCAGCGAGATGGAAGAAGAGAGGTCATAGTTCCCATCGTCCCTGGCCAACCTCCCGAGAACGCACCTGGTTGGAAGAAGATACCGGTCCACTGAAAAGAGGAAGAAAGCTCTCGTTGGAACGAGAAAGGGTCGTAGTTCCATTGATGAGCGGGGTGGAGGAGGAGGTACTTTTGAAGGCGACCACGAATTGCGACGACGAAAGGTTTGGAGGATTCTGGGATGGTGCGGAGGCGATAGATCCATTCCGCTCCAGGACCAGCGAGTCGATTCTTGAGGGAGATGAGGCCGAATCCTCCATGGACCTGAGGAGTGCATAGGCGATGCTCGTTGACCGAAACCGATGATGAGTTTCTCCAGATTGCGTCGAGGGACGCGCGATGTAGTTGATCGAGGATGGGACCGGGACATGGGAGAAATCGATCGAGGTATACGATCATGGAGTAGCAGTAGATGTTGATGAATGCTGCATCTGGAAGCCAGAGGGAGGTCCTTGAGCTTCTTCACCCTCCTAGCTGTTAAGAGTGCCTAAGAGCTCTGACACGTAAGGCGAGATAGTACAATGGATAGTACTTCTCCAAGTATAGGAAGAAGACCTGGGTTCGATTCCCAGTCTTGCCTTTTGGCGTCTCAATACTAGCGATTCCGTAGACCTTTGCTCATTTCGACACCAACGAGATGGCCATATCCCTCCCGAGGCCTGCTGAAGCTCCCGAGATGACGATGACCTTGTTGGAGACGTTGGAAAGCGACGAAGTGGAGAATTGAGGGTAGGCAGTGGGCATGGTGGCCTCTTGGTCACAGAACGTGGAAGGAAAGGAGGATGGGGAGATGGTCGTGGTTCAGACGAAAATGATTTCAGCCCACGCGAGTTTCTCCCTTTTTTTGCGTGATCGTTGTCAAGGGAAGTATCAGTTTCTTTGAAAACGTCAGCTTCATCTCGAGCGAAAGACGACTCTACGAGATGGTGGTGAGGGGAAGGGACCTAAATCTGAAGGGAAAGAAAAAGATAAGGACTCGGTGCTTGCCCCTCCCTCTCCTCCCTCCATCTCCTTCAGCACCACCAAAAAGGAATCGTTGGAAAACACCTAACCGCCCATCCAAGGAAACCTATTCTCTGCTCTTATCTTCCCCTCGGCCGGCATTCACTAGCTCTCAACAAACTCCTTTCTTGAACGGCGTCTCATAGCTCTTCTCTCCTCCCTCGAATCCATCCCTCCAACACCTCCCATCCTCTCTCCCCTCCCCTCCTCTTCCCTTCTCTCACACATGGCCACTCCCAACGCTCCCAAGACCCAAGCAGACCTCGTCGAGCTGCTGAAGGACGACAACAAGGTCAAGCTCGCTGGAGTTGATGGTCAGTTCTACAGGGAGAGAGGAGATCGGACCGAGAAGAGACGTCGTCGAGCTCACCCCTTCCCTTATCGCTGCTCTCCGTTTCCCGTTCTTACAGCTGATGGAGTCCTCAGAGGAAAGTACATGAGCAAGAACAAGTTTCTGAGTGCTGCGAAGGGAGGGTTCGGATTCGTGAGTGCTTAATTTTGCTGCAAGAGGGGTACAGAGGAGAAGGAGGGAAGGGAGGGAGAGAGAGCAGGTCGACTCGTCATGGGCAGAGAAAGTTGCTCATACGACTCTCTCGTCCCAAGAATCGAGCACGTTTTCTCTCCAGGGTCATAGGGGATAGAGAAGGATATCAGCGCCACCATGTCGAGCTTGAAGAGTGCAGTTGGAGGGAGTTGTTGAGCTCGACAGTCGAAGGGGACTCGAGCGAGGAGGGAGAGGTATAACGAGATTGCGATTCAGCCGCTCTCTCTTTCCTATAGACGTCCCTCAGTCTCCGTGAGAGGCTGGCAGAGGTCTATGGTACCTCGCTCGTCGACTGGACGTCTGAGGATACGTCGCCGAAGTTCACCCGTTCCGTTCTGCTCCTCTCCTTTGCGAGCTCAAGCGCTGACATTTTACTCCTCCTCCCTTCTCTTCCTTCCTGTCTCCAGTGCAGTGTCATCTTCGGATGGGATATGCACGACGTAACCTACTCGAAAGAGCTCCTCATATCCAACAAAGCCAACGGATACCATGATCTTCTCGCCCTTATCGACCTTTCAACCTAGTTCGTTCCTCTCCTCCATTCCTCCCATCCCATCCCCAACCTACGTCCTCTTTCCCGTCTCAACTTCAAGCTGACCTGACTCATCTTTCTTCACTTCCAGCCGTCGTCTCCCCTACGAAAACAACCTCCCTCTCTTCCTGGTCACCTTCTTCGACCCCGACACGAAGGAATCCATCTCCGCTTGCCCTCGAGGACTTCTCTCCCGAACTGCCGAGAAAGCTCGAGAGCTAGGAGGATGGGAATGTATGGCTGGGGCCGAGTACGAGTACTTCCAGTTCAAGGAGACTCCAAAATCGCTGGAGGAGAAGAAGTGGGTGGGCTTGGAGGCTCTCACGCCTGGAAGTGAGTTCGACGCGTCGTCTCCCTTTTGCCGAAGTTCGATAATCAAAGCTGATTCCCTCTTCGCCTTTTCTCGCAGTGCACGGATACTCGATGCTTCGACCTTCGCTCAACAACGCCTACTTCCTCGATCTTTACGACAAGGCTGAGGACTTTGGGATCGAGATCGAGGCTCACCACACGGAGACGGGACCGGGAGTCTTCGAGACAGCTCTCGCCTACACCAACGTCCTCCGAGTCGCCGATAATGCTATTCTCTTCAAGCTGCTCGCTAAAACAGTCGGTATGCAGTACGGCATCATGCCTTCCTTCATGGCGAAGCCTTATGGAGATGTTTGTCCTCTTCTTTCCGATTATTTCTCGTTCCTCTCCGTCGCTTTTCACTGATCTCGTTTGTTCTTTTCGTCAGATGCCTGGCTGCTCTGGGTAAGTCCTTTCCTGTCTCCCTTCACCTGCTCTAGAAGAAGGTTTGATCTGATCTCTTCTTCTCGTTCTGGGGCGAAACAGACACATCCATCTCTCCCTTCGAACTCCCGAGGGAAAGAACGCTTTCGCTTGGACTGGAGACGCCGAGGGACGGCCCAGCGCTCTCTACAAGGATACTAAGCACATCTCTCAACTCGCTGAGTGGTTTTTGGCCGGTCTTCTCGATGGACTGCAGGATGGTCCGTTCGACTTTCCTTTCTGCCCTCTCGCGTCGCGCTGTCGAGCTCGACTCCGCTGAATGAGGAAGCTGACTCTCCTCTTTTCTCTCTTTGCTCCTCACAGTTATGCCCATGCTCTGCCCTACTATCAACTCATACAAGAGACTCGTCGGAGGCGAGGTACTTTCCTCCCTCTCCCTTTCTTCTCCTCGCGACCGCAACGAAGCTGACCGTCGCATCTCTTCTCCTCCCTCCTCCTATCACTCTTCTCAAACATCTTACCTATCCTCTCCTCCTCTCTCTTTTCTCTACCCTCCGTCCATCCCTCCAGGCCTTCTGGGCTCCCAACCTTTGCTCGTACGGATACGATTCGAGAGCTGCGTCGATTAGGATTATCGCTCCTCCGAGCGTTGCACCTGAGGCAACCAGATGTAAGCCGATTGTTCCCCTCTCAGATCTTCCGTCTCTTGTTCTTCGAGCAGAGCTGATCAGACGCCTCTCCCTCTTCTCCTTGTTCAGTCGAGGTTCGAGTCCCTGGAGCCGATGTGAGTTTCCATCTCCTTCTCTACTTCCCCGCTTTCCCTGACTCGCAGCTGACGCTCTTTGCCCCCTTCAAACTTCAGATGAACCCTTACTTCTCCCTCGGAGCGATGTTTGCCCTCGGACTTCGAGGAATCGAGAAGAAACTCGCTCTTCCTTTCCCTCCCGTCGGTCATCCGGACGTCACTCCTTCGACCCTCCCTAAACTCGCTACCTCCCTCGAGGCTGCTACGGCTACGTTCTCGGCGAGGAAGAGTGTTGCTAGGGAGTGCTTTGGGGACGAGGTGAGTTCAGACCTTGCTGGCGTCGTCCTCTTTCTTTCGAACAGAACAGTTCGCTGACCCCTTCTCTCGGCTTGATTCGCTCGTTGCAGTTCGTAACCCACTTTGCTGGAACTCGGGAGGAAGAAGTTGCCAAGTTCAAGCAGGCGGTGACGAGCTGGGAGGTGGAGAGGTATCTCGAGTTGGCTTGAGCGAGGAGAAGAGGGAGACGGAGGAGTGTTTCGTTTGGTTTCGTTTCATTTCGCGTAGACTTGGGATTGGTTACAAGGTCTTAGGTTGTATTCCATATCACGCCGTTGTGGCTAAGCTGAATCAGGACGTGAGAGAGAGGAATGAAGGGGAGGGAAAACTCACGACGCGTCGGTCGGTCTCTCCCGCGCGTCGACGTCGACGCTTCTCTCGACCGCTCATCCAAAAGAAATGGCTCAACCCCCAGGATGCGTACGCAAGAACATCCCGCTCTTCATCCCAGCCTACAGTTCCGCTAGACCGCTTTCCCTCTCTCGCTCACGGCCGCCTCCCTCGAACTGAAGGGGGAGATAAGGATTCCTTCGGGTCCATCCTCACCGGACAGAGGCTTTTTGCTCCCCTCGCCAAAGAAACGTGGAACTAGTTTACGCGCGAAAGTACTCTCGTCAGGGCCTCTCACCAGACCTGGAAGCTTTTCCCTGAGATCGAAAGAAACGACCACGCGACCTTATCGCTCGACGGGCGAGAATCTGCCTCCGCTCTTCCTCCTCCAGCGCTCTTTCTCTGCTACAGATGATTCACGCCCGGGAAGGTGAGGTTCTCCGGCTTCTTCTCGGTGCGTCACGAGATAAGAAAGAGGAAGGGCTCGCCCCGCGTCCGTAGATAGACAGGCGGACGATGAGCAGCGGTTCTTTTGAACATTCCTCAGATCGATCAAATCGGTTCGACCCCATCCCTCCCCTCAACGTCGACCCTTCCTTCCCCTTCTCCATCACAATCTCTACCTATCCATCTCAGTCATGGACGACGACAAGAGCAACTCTATCAGCGACAATGAGAAGAGAGGAGGAGAGGTGACTATGACGAAGGACGGTTCGTCGAGCTTTCTCTCCCTTCAGCTTCGTCGAGCTCGTTATCTCTCGCTGACTTGCCGCCCATTTCGTACATCTAGAGGAGAAGTTGGCTGCTTTGGGATACAACCAAGAGCTGCATAGAGGTTGGGGACTTATTGTGAGTCTTCATGTAGAGTTGAGAGTTTTGGGAAGGGAGTTAAGTCGGCGCTTCCTTGCTCGGGAGAGAGTTGGGTTTCGAGGCCGACCCCTCTTTGTTGACTTCTGTTAATACTTTCTTTTCAGAACAACTTTGGTATCAGCTTTAGCATCATATCGGTCATCACTGGTATATCGACCTTGTTCGAGTTCGGTCTGACAACTGGAGGGGTAAGCAAAGAAAGAAACTCAACCTCTCGTTCGTTCTCAAGCTCAGACTGACCTCCTCCTCCTCCATCTCTCCCTTTCCTTCCTCTTCCTCTTCCTTCTCCCTTCCGCCCCTCCAAAGCCCGCCGTCATGGTCGTCGGATGGATTGTCGTCTCGTTCTTTACGATGTTCGTTGCCCTCGGAATGGCTGAGTGAGTACATGCACACTTCGCGAATCGCGTCGCAGTTTCCCTCTCTTCCCCTCGCTCTGACCGCTCCTTCTTCCTTCCACTATAGAATCACGAGTGCGATTCCATGCGCTGGAGGACCTTACTACTGGGCTGCGATTCTGGCTCCCAAGAAAAGCTCTGCTTTCTGGAGTTGGATGACAGGATGGTTCAACTTCCTCGGACAAGTCGCTGTGACTTGTGGGATTTCCTTCGGTCTCGCTGGACTTATTTCAGTCACGGCTTCGATCGATGGGACCTACGTCCCAACTGCTGGTTCGTTCAGTGTTTCTCTCCTTCTACTAAAGCTCTCAAACACTTCCTCGCTCAAGTTCGTCGACTCTCAAGCTCACACTCGCGCGTCCTTGCTTTCTTCAGGGAAAACCATCGCGATCTACCTCGGGCTCATCCTCTCCCACGGTCTCATCAACACGTTTGGAGTCAAATATCTTCCCTACTTGAACAACGTCTCGATCGCACTCCACTCCCTGGGTATCTTCTCCTTCGCCGTCGCGATCGTAGCCAAAGCTCCTACCCATCAGTCCGCCAAATTCGTTTTCACCACCTTCTTCGACGGGACCGGAGTGGCAGTGGGAGACCTCGATCCGGTCGGCTGGGCTCAGCGCGCCAGTCCTGCCTACGTCGCCATCGTTGGTATCCTCATGGCCCAGTACACGATCACAGGTATGTTTGCAGGACAAAGGCGGGAATGAGGGAGAGAGGAAGAAAACACGGCCATCTGATTCGTCCCTTTTTTACTGCAGGTTTCGACGCCTCGGCTCACATGTCTGAGGAAACCATCAACGCGGAGACTGCCGCTCCTTTGGGAGTGCTTATGAGCGTTGGAGTTTCTTCTATCTTCGGGTGAGTCTCGATTCCACGACCTTGCCCTGAAGCGACGCGACCTGACCTCCGCGTTTTTATCCCTTCCCAGCTTCTTCCTCCTCCTCTGCCTCCTCTTCTCCATCCAAGACTTCGACTCCACGGTCAGCAGTGATATTGGACAGCCCGTCGTCCAAATCCTCATCGACATCTTCGGTAAATCAGGCGCGAAAGCGATGAGTGAGTCGATTATGCTTTCCCACTTCGCGTCGTCGTCCCTCGATCCTGGAGCTGACCATCTTTCCTCGTTCTCTTCTTCAGTGGCTCTCTTGATCGTCACTGTCTGGCACTGCGGACTCTTCTCTCTTACTTCCAACTCTCGAAGTGAGTTTTGGGCTCTCGTTGATCAACTTGGCCCCCTTCGTTACAGCCTTCCCAAGCTTAATACTGACGCGTATGCTCTTTCACAGTGATGTACGCCTTTGCTCGAGATGGAGGTGAGTCTTTTTCCGTCTCTTTGTTGTCGTACGGAACGGTGAAGGGGGGAGGAGGGTGGGAAAAGAAGACTCGTCGTTGCAAGATTGACACGTCTCCTCCTCGTTCTTTTCGCCTTCTCTCCCCACAGGCATCTCTCCCTGGTTCGCCGAAGTTTCAACTCGGTACGAAGTCCCTGTCAGGACCATCTGGCTCGCCGTCTTCCTCGCCTTCCTCCTCGCTCTCCCCTCCCTCGGGTCGTCGGTCGCCTTCGCCGCTGCTACCTCCATCGCCACCATCGGTCTGTACATCTCCTACATCATCCCTATCGCTCTCGCTGTCGTTTACCACGACCAGTTCGAACGAGGACCTTTCAACCTCGGTCGCTACTCTAGGTGAGTTTATGTGACGCGTCTCTCTCTTCGTTCACCTTCCGAGGACTGACGATCCCCACTTTTTTTCTTCTTCGTAAGACTTGTTGGAACCATCGCCTCTGCATGGGTTTTGTTCATCTCCATCGTCTTCTGTCTTCCTGCGATCAACCCCGTCGACACTCAAGTGAGTTCTTTCGACCACCGCTTTCTCCTCCCTTCCTCCCTTCCTCTCGCTGACGATCTACCCTTATCCCTTCTTCAGACTCTCAACTACACTCCCGTCGCCGTAGGAATCATCCTCGCCGGAGCTCTCATCTCCTGGTTCGCCTTCGCTCGAAAGACCTTCTCGGGACCTCTTCAAACTATCGCTCTCGAGACCCCAGAGGTTCTCCGTCGCCAGGGAATCGAGGCGGATAAGCTCAGATTTGAGAAGGCTGGAGCTGGAACTGCCGTCAAGGTTCAGAGAGTCGCTTCTAACGACGAGTAGTGTTTATTTTTCGGTCGTCGCGTGTTTGCTTTCTTCTCGTTTCGACGAGCTTCGTTGTATTTGGGCCTCTTTATCTCTCTCTTTCTCAGATAGCTTAGCCTAGCGTTTGCTTCTTGGTATCAGGTGCACATCTTGTAATGGGTTTTTACTTCATCGAGAAGGAGAGCAGAGAGGTAACGTCTGAGTTCGAGAAAGGAAAACGCGTCCTCGGAAGGACGAGAAGAATGAATATGGAGCTAGAACCAAAAGATACGAAGAGATACAATGACAATAATAAACGATCCAGAAAGATCTACAAGCTACCTGCGCCGCAAGAACAGGATGAGGCGATGGTCGTCAGTTTTGAAAGAATACTGGATGTCTCCTTTTCCCGACGCAGGCCTGCCGAAGGACTCACAGATGTGCTGAGTTGGAAGAAGATGATCAGATCCAAGAGAGCTTGTAGCAAAAAAGCTTGTGGGCTTTCCAGTCGAGGCGCTGATGTTCTGAGCAGGAGATGCGAGGGGAAGAGAGAGAGTGTCGAAGAGATCAGCGAACGGGTCAAGGCAGAAAAGAGGGGTAAGATAGAGTGAAATCGGGCGTACCTCTAGAGCAATATCGTACAGAGAAGCACTGGCCAAGTCGGATATGCGAGCAAAGAAAGAGAGAGGAAAGTCAGCTACCGGTCGCTCGACGCGTCTCTCCCTCTCTTTCGAACCACCTCTCTCTGACTCACCTTCCCACACCCCAACATATCCTCCCTCTTCACCCCCTCCTCACACGCCATCGTCTCATACGTCGTAGCCTCACACCTCGCCCACCTCCTTTCCCTCCTGGGTTCCTCCATCAAGTTCGTCAATTCTGGAAACTTGCTGAACTCTTCCGCTCTCGTGATCAACGCAGCAGCCGTAAGCAAGGCGTCCAACGCTGCAACCACACTGTCGAAGGAGTATACGCCTATCTCTACCCACTTTCCGGGGTTCTTGGACGCGTAGGAGGTGCGAATGGTTTGGATATGGCGGATGAGGTGAGCGGGTGGGCGGAGGGGAAGTTGGATGGTGGTGGTGGTGGGTTTGGAGATTTGCGGGAGGTCAGAGTCGGAGAGAAGCTCGGAGGAGAGGCTGAGGAGGTTGTTGCTTCGGGACCATTACTGGGAGGGGACGTTGCGGAGCTGATGGAAGGAGAGAAAGAGGGAAAACGACAAGGGAGGGTGAGAATCGGAGCCTGAACAAGGAGCCTGAACAACCTCGTTCAGCAAGAAGAGTTTGAAGACTTACCATCCCACTGTAAGGACTCCCAGAAATCTCCTCGGTCTTCGGAAGCTCCCTCAACGCGCTCCCCTATCGCTGCTTCGAGGAACATCTGAGCGAGAGGATGCGTTCGTGCAAAGCTCGAGAGGGACGGACTTCGATTGATCCTTCCTAGCATGAGGTCGAAGCCGAGGACGTCCATGTCCCAAGACGGGAGCTTGCAGCGGTACTGAAGTGCTTGAGCGATGTTGGGGAGGTAGAGAGCTGCTAGTTCTGCCTGAACGATGCGACGCAAAGGGGAAGGGGAGAGGAGGAAGGAAGGAAGGTGAATTCGATGGTTGATCTCGTTTGTTTGGGTGGGCAGTGAGAAGAAGAGGATGGATCGCACGAAGAGGGGAATATCCTTTTCTCTTGGCCAATCGCCTAACGTGTTCATCTGAGAGACAAAGGTCAAGGAGGAGGCTGATCAGCGTCGGAGATCAAGGGAGGAAAAGGAGGAAGGCGAAAGGAAGGAGGCTTCGACGAACCATGAGCGTGACAGGTAAAGACCCGGAGGGATGAAAAGCTTGCTTCCATTTCCGAGTCATCTTGGACTCCGAAGACTTCGGCGAGTTTGAGAGTCGTGATGGATGTGTAGTCGTCCATTTTGAGCGAGGTGGCCGTTGGGAGGAGAGAAGGGCTGATTCGAAGTCGCGTTCGTTTCTCGACCTCTCCTCTTTCCTTACGACTTCAAAGAAAGTAAAAGTAAAAGTTTTAAAGATGTAAGAGTGTTGAGGGTCAGAAGGATAACCATCATTACTTTGAAAATAATATTTACTTGGGGAAAGACGGAGGCAAACGCGTGTTTTGATGAGCTCGCGTTTGCTCCTTCAACCATCACGACGACTCTCCTTCCTTCGATCGGTGCGACCCCCTTCCCCTCTCTCTTCTCGCGACACCTACGGATGCACACTCCTCCTCCTTCTCCACCCGGTGAACTTGTGGAGGACTCGGAACCAGAACGAGAGCAGCAGAGACTGGCTTTCAAGGCTCAAAAGAGGGAGGAGAGGAAAGAGAAGAAGCTCAAGCTTCAGCAGCAGCAACAGGAAGGAGAAGGATCGGCCTCAAGATCGAGTGGGACAGGAGAAGGATTCTCCGCAGCAGGGTCCAGTAGAGGTGGTGGAGAAGCAGCATCAGGGGGCGAGGAGAGGAAAGGGACGGGGAGCGAAGGAGGAAGAGCTCGAGCTGGATCCTCCCCTTTCTCCTCGCTCTCTCCTACGACTACAATCACAACCAGACCCATCGACTTCTCCTCCTACGCCTACCCCAATGCAAGACTCAAAGGTTCCACCTCGTCCAACTCCTTCACCTCCACTACCGCAACCACAGCAGCTCCCCTCCCTCCGCCACCGACGACCTCCTCCTACTTCCCTCCTCGCCCTTCCACCTCTTCCACCTCCCTCGCCGCTCGAAGATCCAAATCAAAGTCCATCGATCCCTCCGACGCTCCTCCTCCAGAGTGTTCCTTGACCGATGTAGAGATGAGGAGACTGAAGAAGTGCGTTTTGTGCGGAGAGGACTGGTCTCAACCCGGGAAGAAGAGTCGAACGAAATGGGTGAGATCGCTTCTTTCTCTCCTTTCCATCCTTTTCGCTCACACCGGTTCCGTTTTCGACCCCGTGTAGGCCCACCTCATCAACTGCACTCTCGCTCCCTCCCACTCTACCCTCCTCGATCTCATTCGAGAGTACCTCGACATCGTCAAAGCGGGAGGAAAGGAGCCTCGTTCCTTGCTCGAGAAGAAGATGTTCGACAGAGTGAACGAGGAGGAAGAAGATCAAGCTGGTCAGCTTTGGGATGCGGTTCCAAACGAGGGAGACGAGGACGTGGTGCTGGTGGTGGACGCGGCGACGTTGGGGAAGGGAAAGGGCAAAGGGAAGGCTCGAGGATCTCGTTCCGTCTCCACCACCTCCCAGGCTTCCTCCTCCTCCTCTCGCGTCGTCATCGCGTCCAACCCTCCTCCCGAAGACGTACCTACCAACTCCCGTTCCCCGTCACCCTTCCGATCCCCTTCGCCGACACCCACAGACGCTCACTCAACCTCGCCACCCGATCTCAGCATCCCGGCCAACAACCACTTCTCCAACTTCGCCTACGCCGGAGCTCGTTCGCTCTCCTCTTCGACCTCCAACGGAGGAATCAAGCCTCGATCCAACTCAACCGCACCCACCGTCAAGATTGTGGTTCCAGAATGTACGGTCCGAGATATCCAGATGAGGAAGATCAAGAAGTGCCTCTTCTGCCAGGAGGACTGGTCGACGGGGAGGAAGGCGGTCAAGGTCAAATGGGTTCGTTTGTCTTCTTTTCTCTCTCTCGCGACTCTCTTTGTCTCCTTGCTCTTCGCCCTAACGAACATACCTTTCTCCTCAACTCACAGGCTCACCTCTACACCTGCTCTCTCCTCGAAACCCCTCCACTCTCCCTCGCTCTTCTCACCCATCAAGTCACCACCCATCTCGCCGCTCCCGAGCCCAAAACCCTCCTCGAATCCCTCACGATGAAGAAACCCAAACCCAAGCGAGGAAAGGGAGCGTCGGCGATCCCTTCCTTGGTTCTTCCGGCCGGACATGAGCTCTCGAGGGAGAGCGTGATGAGGAACGTCGAGAGCTTGATCGGAGACGACGAGACGCGTCGAGGGGCAGCCGACGACGACGACGACGATGAAGAGATGGAGGAGAGAAGACCACCTTCGACTCAGTCGTTCGGAACTTCAGGGCTGGCTGCTAAGTTCGGAGCTAGGAAGGGTGTTGGTCAGGGGAAGAGATCACTTTGGGCTGTTGGAGAGGAGGATGGATCGTCGAACGAGGCTGGACCTTCGAGACCGGGAGGTCATTCGTCCGAGGAGGACGACGAGAGTGAATCGGGTTCGTCCACGGACAATGAGACAGAGGAGGACGAGCAAGAGCCTACGAAGGATTCGGAACGACCTAGGACTTCGCTTTGGGGTCTGGCGATGGACACGACGGCGAGTCAACTCGAGAGAGCCGGAGACGCGAACATCGTAAGTCTTCCTTGTCCTTCTTATCTTGCTCCCGTACGTTGTATAGATTTTACGATCGGATGTCTAACGCTAATTCTAGCTTTCCCCTCCTCCTCGTCCTCCTCTTCCTCCCAAATCAAAACCTTCTTCCCTCGTTCCAACCCAAACCATCATCTCCATCTCCTCCTCGTCGTCCTCCTCCGCGGATTCTTCACCTCTTCCAACTCCTCTCATTCTTCCTCCCTCGTCAACGACCGACCTACTCCCTCTTGACAGCTCAAACGAAAACTCCCCGTCGCCAACGAGGCCTCAAAGTCCTTTCTCGGCGAGGTCAGATCCCAGACGGTCGTCGATGGCGAACGAGGAGGGAAGTCGACGTTTCGATTCGGAGGAGGAGGAGGAGAGAGGAGGGGGCTCTTCGAACTCGCAGCAGCGGGAGGAGAGGGAGGAGATGATGAGTGAACAGGGGGGAGGGTGGGAGGAGGAAGAGGAAGAGGAGATTGTGGAAGGTGGGGAGGAGGAGGAGAAGGCCACGACGAACAGCTCGAGGAGCCAGCAGCAACGAGACATTAGCATCATCAGCATCGACGATAACGACGAGGACGACCTTCCGATACCACAACAGCATCAGCATCAGCAACGCACACCTTCCAAAACCACACTACACGATCGCGACGACCTTTTCTCCCCTTCCTCCAACCCTTCTCGTTCGTTCCAATCCAGCACCAGCAACAACCATCTCAGCATCGACGATCGATCTCATCGAATCACCACAACAAACGCAAAGCAATCCTCACAGGCTTCATCTTCCATCCCCGAACAGGACTTCTGGTCCAACTCCCCTCCCCGACACGCTTCTTCCTCGACTTCCTACTTCCTTCCTCCTCCTCAATCGACCTCAACCCCAGCACGCTCTTCCAACATCGGCTCCTCCTCTCATCAAGAGATCATCGACCTCTCGGACGACGACGATGACTGGGGTCAAGAAGGAGTCCTTCGATGGGACGGAGGCGACGCGAACGATCTTCCTCCTCGAGACGAGTCCTCGGACGACGACGTTGAGCTTCTCGAACACGTCTCATCTTCTCAGTTTCCTCCTCCCACGTCTTCCGCCATCAGTACGGCTCCGAACGATGAGCAGGACGAGGAAGGAGACGTCGACGAATCGTGGGACCAAAGCGACGATCGCTGGGGAGAGGAGGGAGTGCTCGTCTGGGATGATGAGGCGGGAGATGTGGTAAACGACGACGAGCAGGAGGGAAGAGCCGTCGGAGGAGTTGCCGAGGAGGACTTCTACGAGGATTTGGAGGATGAAGAGGAGGTCGACGAAGCCGAACCAGCGACTAAGAAGAGGACTCCCTCGAAACCCAAACCCAAATCAACGACCAACAACAGCAGCAAGCCAAAGAAGAAAAAGGCCCCTCCTCCTATGCCAGACTACGAAAAGATGACTATCCCTCAGCTTCAGGTCCGTTCGACCTACTCCTCTTCCCTCCGACCTTCACTTCAAGCAAGCTGACCTTTCTTTGCTTTCCCTTCGCGTCTGCCTCAGAAAATCATGAGGTCCTACGGGACTCGAGTGTCCTCCAATAAAGTCCAACTCATCCGCGTCCTCAAAGAGTACTGGTGGCTCGTCAACCCTCTCCCGACGTCCTCAGCATCCTCCTCCTCTTCGCATGAAGATCAAGTGGAATCCGATCCAGCTCCGTCTCCCTCCCCAGCTCGACCTCGACCCAGGGCTCCTCCTCCTCCTCGTCCTCGCCATCAACTCGTCGACTCGGATTCGGAGGACGATCAACCTCTGAGGATGACAACGAAGGCGAAGGGGAAGGGAAACGCTCGACTCGTTTCGAGCGACGACGAGGAAGAAGAAGAGGAGGAGGAGTTCGATTCGGATGCGCCGCTTGCGACGCCGAAGAAGAAGACGAAGAAGTCGACCTACAAGGACGAGGGAGAGGGAGGAGTTTCGGTGCCGATGGAGGAGCTGCCGGAGCTGTTTAGGTCGATGATCGTCGCCAACGAGGATCTTTGGTTGAGGGTTTTGAGATACGAGGTGAGTCTTCTCTCCCTCTCTTGACCTCTCCTCGTTCCAGCTCGCCGTTCGTGAGATCTGACGCTGTTCTATTCTTCGCTTGCTTTTGGAGTTTATCATAGCCCGTCGACTTCATGGAACTGGTCACCCTTGTGAACGAGCAGAGAGTCAAAACGAAAGGATGGCAGATGGCCCTGAAGAAGTGGCTGGACGGACAGGCGAGTTTTCGACGTCCACCTCTCTGCTCAAGTCCGCTTCGTCTCGAGAAGCTGACCATCTTCTCTTTTTCTTCTCATTCGATCTGAAGTGCATCACCTACTGGACGGAGGAGCAGACTGGATCTCGTCGTCGCCATTGATTCGTCGCGTCCCTACTCCTCTCGCCTCTTCCCTTCTCCTCTTTCTCTCTTTCTTGACTTGGGAGATGTGGACATACTCGACTCGTGTTTTGTCTCTCTATATATTTCGAGCTCTCGAAGAACCATTTTTCTTCTTTAAAAAAGATCGACTGGAAGCGAGGGCAGAAAGAAGAGACGAGTTTGAAGATCGCCTCCATGCACCACCGTCTCATTTCCTCTCCCATCCATGGGAAGCCTTCTCTTCGAGTTCGAATCTCAGTAAACCTTTCGTCTCAACCATGTACACCTCCCAAACAAACTCAATGAATCCTAGGAACTCAGTCGAAGCCATCTTAGCCTTCGCTTCGACCTCGAACGAAGCTCAACACCTTCCTCCTTCCCTTCCCTTCCCATCCCCCTCTCGTCCCACCCAGAACGCTCCTCCTTACCTCCAACTCCAACCTCCTCGACCTCAATGGCCTGCACGCTTCATTCTCTTCTTCGATCCAACCTCAGAGCAGGCTGCACGACTGGGAGCCCGAGGGAAAACGAGGTTGGTTCGGTGACGCGTCCTCCTCGACACTTCTCGCTTCCGGGCTGAAGCTGATATGATCTCCTGTCTTTGATTTCAGCGACTACTCAACCTCTCCCGACGATTCCTCAGACTCATCGGATCCCGACTTCGAGGAAGACGACTACGACTCGGGCCCGAGGTCGAAGAGCGGGACGTCAGTAGACTCTTTTTTGCTTCACTTCATTGTTCTTCTCCTTTGTCCGCGATCTGACTGATCCCCCTCCTTACTTCCAGGCAACTCCGGTACCCTTCTCAGGAGAACAACGACCTTCGACGCTTCCTTCGAGAGTCCCGAACCATCTCGGAAGCCGCAGAGAAGATGTCGAAGGCTGTTTGTCCAGTCTCCTCTCCCCTCCTCGTTCCTTTCTTCGAGTCGAGCTTCCTCTGACTCGATTCTGTCTTCTTTCACCCCCCTCAGCACCCTCATCGAACAGCTTCTTCCGTCCGATCTTACGTCTCAAAGAACAAAAAGTACTTCGCGAACGACCTCCCTGAAGGACGATCTCGAGGAGGAGAGGTAACCAAGACGGTCAGGAGAGGAAAAAAGAGTCTGCGCGTAGAGGAGGACGACAAGCCTGGGTCTGCGCCATCTGCGGTACCTTCCGGAAGTGTTTCGAGAGTTGATCGTGGAGCGGAGAGTCAGGTCGCGTCTTCGTGAGTTCGTCGCTTTCCTTCACCTTCGGTCACGCCTCCTTTCTTCTCGAATCTCTAACTTCTACTCCCTCCGGTCTTACGTAGCTACCTCCCATCTGCTTCAATCTCCCAAGCCTATTCGAACAGCTTCCCTCCCAACAACGGCTTCCAACCCTTCGTCGTCCCGTCATCGAACCCTCCCACCAACGCCAACCTGTCGGACAGTTTCTACCCTTCCTCCTCCTCCTCGTGGCCTCGAATCGCGGATCCTTTTCCTCGTCCGCTCCCTTCTTCTCCCGTCGCGACGAACGGCAGCTCTCAGCTTTCGGAGCCGAGACCTTCCCGTCCCTCTGATTCTTCGACGAGACCTCGGGACGAGGAACGTTCACAGCCGTCGGAAGACGAGATCCAAAAGAAGAAGCCCAGACTGGAGATGCAGACGCAGAGGACCGAGTCGTTGCCTCCTCCTCCTCTCGACTCGAACTCAAACCCGTTCTCCGTCGCGTCGTCGATCTCGAACCCTCCCGTCTCCTTCCCTCAACCATCTCCTTCAATTTCCTTCCCTTCCCAACAGCATCACTCGACAAAACCATCCATTATCCCTTTCCTACAGTCCCACCTTCTCATCTCCCACGTTCCGACCAGACCCTCAATCCGTCGCAGCTCGGAACCTCGAACCCTCCTCTCGAACCTCCCTCCTTCCTCCTCCTCGGAACCGCTCTCTCCTCTGCATCCTCCCGCTCCTTTTGCTATTTCTGCGGAAACGACCAGGGACCTTCCTACTCTACCTTCCATCTCGCTGCTCCAACCTCACCAGGAGGCGAGCTAGCGGAAATCGATGGGACGCTGGTCTGCGCGTCGTGCATTAGTTGGCTGGAGAGGAGCGTACAAGGAGGAGGAGAGTTCGTGCAGGGTGTGAGTGAGATGGGGGGATTGGAGAAGCTGAGTTGGATGAGGGAGAGATTGGGGCTGAGGGGGGTGAGCGAGAGGAGTAGGAGGGTCGCTGGAGGAGGAGGGAGCTGATCGGTCTCGCTGTACTGTACCTTTCTTTCTGCTTGGGCTCCTTCCTTTGGGCTTGATTTACCTTACGAACATAATGCGTGCCTTCTTTCCTTGACATCTTCTCAACTGGAACGCGAGAAAGAACGACGGAGCGACGAGACGCTTTCGATCAGTCTTTGGCACGCTTCCTTTCCTCGAGCTGCGCTCGCAGATGGAGAGAAGGGCGTATCGAAGGAGGATCGAGAGATCGCTCCAGCCAAGAGGAACACAATCAGGGAAGGTCTTGCACCGACATGCTTTGTTGATTTCCTGTAACGAAGGGCAAAAAGAAGGAATGAAGGTTGACGCGACGTCGATCACCCTCGAACTCATCAAGCTCGAGTCGAGATCCGAGATTCGGTAGTTCTCCTTCTTTTCAAGAGCCTCGTTCGTACACAAAGGAGAAGTCTAGGGGGGAAAGAACAGATGAAACAGCTCACTGGACGCGTTTGATCCCTTGAAAGACGCGACGTCTTTCCTTTCCCACTCGCGGGAATCTGTATCAGCTCGTACCTTACATCAGATCCAGCTAGTGGTAGTTTCTCAGAGCCCAACCGATCGTATTTCTCAAGAGCAATCCCTCCCCAGGCGCACACCATCTCAATCGCTCGACTTCCTTCAACGCTTGTGAGTTCCAATCCTTTGCGTCTTCCTCCGAGTAACCCGTAGCGAGGAAGTAGTAGGGCGAGCAGATCTTCTTTCCGGAGTGGTAGAAGATCTCGCCTACTCGATCGAACTCAGGATCTGTAGAGGAACAAACAGAAAAGAAAAAGAAGAGTCAGAACGCGCACGAAACGTGCCGCGAAGATCTCAACCTACTAGCACATCCAAAGCTTGAGATGAGAAAGACTGACCAACTCCTCGACTTCCCATCTGAGTGTAGAGAGCCTTGGAGTCGAGAGAGTCGAAGGAATCGTGGGATCGAAGAGCGGAGGAGAAGAAAGCTGAGTCGTCAGGGATGGCAGAGAGAGAACCGATGGGTTGATCCTCTTGGGCTTGGATGGCGATCTCTAGGAAAAGGCAAGAAGGGTAAGATGACCATTGTCTCAGTTGCCGCTTAATTCTAAGCTTCGAGGGGAAGAAGAAGAGAGCGACTCACGAGCTAATCTAAGCTTGTCGAGAGCGACGAAGTTCTTGCCCATGGGATCTCCGTTTTCGGGGAAGATACTGCTCTGAAAGAGGGAGTAAGGTTAGCTCAAACTTTCCCTGTAGAGAAGAGAATCTAAAGTCTCGACTCACTTTCAAGGCTTCGCAGAACATGTAAACTCCACCCGGCTTGAGGCATCGAGCGATCTCGTTCAGAAGGTTTTCGTAGGTGAAAGTTTGGGTAAAGAAGAAGCCGAGGAAAGCGTGGTTGATGAACTGCAACAAAGTCAAGGCGATTCAGCTTGAAAAGGAGAGGCGAGTCGGAAAGAGAGGAAGCTGAACGTCCGCGTCGAACTCACGTCGAAGAACGAGTCGGGGCTGAGAAGGAATGCAGCAGTCAGCCTCCGCTTTGGGACTTGGATCAGGATGGTAGCTTCAGTTGCTCACTAGGGCAGCTCGACCGAAACATCAAAGACTGGGAAGGAGAAGAGGAAAAGAAAGGTGAGCTCGAACTGAAATTCGACCAGACGCGACGCGATAATTGATCGAGCGCTTTAAACGACTGAGTTCACGTACTCCCGCTCGGTTGAGACGTTGGAAGGTACAGAGCTAGAAAAAGAGGTGAGTGTGCATCTGATCAGTCACGATACGCTGGCTTCTGAGACGAGGAAAAAGAGACGAACTCAGATGTGAGCGGCTGAGTATCAACTCCTATGCATTCTGCGAGCGGAAATCTCTGCGCCATCGCGATGAGCCAGATTCCTGAGATTCGCATACAGATCAGCTCAATAGTCCAAGGATCTTCTACCACTCCAAAGGTGCTCACCGCTCATTCCCTGCCCGACGTCGAGCACTCTTGATCCAGGTTTCGACAGGAGGTCTTCGATCCTCGACGCGACTTCCTTGGGGTACAAGCCGAACCTCGAGATCTTCCTGTCACCTGCGTATTCTTCGACAGCTTGTTGAGTCTCGTCCGAAGGGAATCTGAGTAGAGCGCAAAGATAAGGAGAGAAGGAGGTTCGAGAGTCTCATTTCAGAGGTGTTTGGTTTTGGATCTCCTCTTTTCCTCCCTCCCTCCCTTTCAGGCCCACTCTACATATACGGACAGGAGGAATTCTCCTCACCGATAAGCCTCATTAGCAGCTTGAACCTTTCTACCTGACGTCAGAAGAGTAGAAGAGGAGGAGGAGGGAGGCGGGGGTCAGCAGAAGGAAGAAGAAAATGCAGACTACATGTAAGCGAAGCGAGGCGAGATGAGCTCGAGCTCACCATGCTCTTCTTTGAACCAAGTTGCTGCCAGAGAATCCGTGAAGGTCATCGTCGAGGATGCTCCCATCGAAGAGGAATCATCCGAAGGAATGGAGATGAACTCGTTCATGTCGAAGTCCTCGTTGTCGTTGTCGTTGGAAGAAGGAGAAGTCAGATGACCGTTGAAGGGAGAAAGGCAGTGGGGGGAGTAGGCGAGGGGGAAAGAAAGAGGTGGGTCGCCTGCTACTTCGTCGTCAAGGCTGTACTGGTAGAGCATAAAAACTGTGCATCAAGCGAGATAAAGTTGTGGGATCAGCGATTTCTCCTCGTTGAACCCTTCACGAGCTGCAGATCTGAAATAAAGCTGAGAAGCTCGAGAAGCTCGATGAATACGATGGGAAAGGCGAACACAGCAGAGATTTCTAGCACCGAGAGAAGAGACAAAGGAGATAAGAAAAATAAGATGAGAAACCTATGCTGCGTCCAAGTACTACTACACCACATCCATCTGCGTCGGCTCCTCCTCCTCACTCTCCTCCTCCTCACCCTTCCCTTCCTCCTCCTTCTTCTTCCCCTTCACCCCTCCAGCACCACCACCACCAGAAGCCGTCCTCTTCCTCTCCTCCTCCACAACCTTCTCCTCCTCCTCCTTCTCCTCCCTCTCCTCCTTCTTCGCCTCCCTCTCCAAAATCTCCTCCTCCTCCTCCTCCTTCACTTCCTCCATCACCACATCCGACCCCCCGGACGCGACGACGACGTTCGCCGTCTTCTTGTCGAGTTTGTTCCTGAGAGTGGTAAGAAGCGAAGCCTTCATCTTCCCTTCCGTTTCCTGATCTTCTTCCTCGGGAGCTCCGGTTCGACCAGCGACGGCGTCGTCGAGACGAAGTTTCGAGAGAGCGAGATCGTTGATGTCTTCGTCGACGGTTCCTTTGCTGAGGAGGGTGATGATCTAGATCGAGCGAGCGAGCGAGCAAGGAAGTGGCAAGGAAGTGAGAGGAAGAGGTCAGCTCGAGAGGAAGCGAGTAGATGACGAAGAAGTAGAAAGAAAGAGAGAAAAGGAGCGAACCTCGACCTCCTTCGTCTGACCAAGTCGATGAGCTCGATCGGCAGCTTGCTTCTCGTTGTGAGGGTTGAATCCGATATCGTAGCTGCAGGGACGAAAAAAAAAGAAGAAGCGAATCAGCTCGATCCTGCGTTCCACCAGGAAAAGTGAGAAGCGAACTCACACTACCACAACCGAAGCAGCAGTCAAGTTGATCCCCATCCCTCCTGCGAGCGTCGAAAGAAGGAAGACCTTGATCTCGGAATCGTTGGTGAACTCGTCAACGAGAGACTGCCGTTCGTCGACCTTGGTCATTCCAGTCAGGATGACCCACTTGACTCCGAGGTGGTCGAGGATGGTTTTGAGGATGTCGAGGATTTGGGTGAACTGGGGGGGAGGGGAGGGGAGGGGTGAGAGGAGAGGAGACGGAGGTGAGTTTCGAGACGAGACGCGTCGTTTCAAGAAGGGAGTTCGCAAAGAGAGGAACGAGAGGGATGGACTTACCATCGAGAAAAGTAGCAGGCGCTTCCCACTGGAGATACAGTCGTCGAGGATCTTGCGAAGAGCGTCGACCTTCCCACAGTCGAGGAAGGCGGAGGGAGGGAGAACGTGTTTCCGAGTCGACTGAGGAACCGGAGGAGGTGAAGAAGAAGATCAGCGAGACAGACTCTCTCCGCTTCCTAGTCGTTCGATCGATATTAGATGTGCTACCTACCTTGAAGCTTTTACACAGAGCATGAAGTTCCGAGTCGCTCATGATCTGCGAACGAAGAAAAACAAGAAGGAACGAACGAAAGTCAGCGTCGCGTCTCGAACGAAAGTGTTAAAAAACGAAACCGCCGTCCAAAACTCACCTCCATATCCTCAATAATCAAATTATAATCCCCCGTCATATGCTCCGGTTCCTTCATAATATCCTTCGCCAGCACCCTCAGCAACGCATCGTTGTAATGCGTCCTGAACAACAACGGATGACTCGCCGCCTTCCTCAGATTCATCAACACGTTCGACCCGGAATCCCCTACCTTCTTCGCCACCTGAGGTCCGTTGTCGATTTCCAAATCGTCTCGACCTCGTTTCTTGGATTTGTCCTTCTTCTTGTTCTTGTCGGACTCGAGAGCGAGCGAACGGAGGGTTTTGGCGGACCAGGCTTCTTGGTCGGAGTAGATTTGGGCTTGGGAGGGAGTGAGAGGGCACCATTCGGTTCGGACGGTTTTCTTGGGGAGTTCTTTGAGGACCTAAGAGGGAGGAGGAGAGAAGTAGAGGAGGAGGGTTAGAAGAGAGAAGAGAGAGAGGAGAGAAGAGGACGAACTTGATCTTTCCGACGCCGAAGAACGAAGGGTTTCATCATCTTCTGAGCTCGAGAGACTCGTTGTTTCGAGAGAAGATTGGCGTGGGAGCTGGTGGAGACCTTGAAGATAGCTCGAAGGGCGTCCTCGGCGTCCTCGAAGTAGTCGGGAAGGATGAAGTTGAGCACCGACTGTCGAACAACGAAACGAAACGAAACGAAGGACGGGAAGTCAGCTGTTGAGCTCGACGAGAACGAAAGGCGATGTACTAGAACTTACGACGAGCTCCTATGCGAGTGGAACAGAAAAGAACAAGAACCTGATCAGCTTCGAGAGGTTGAGGGGTGGAAGGATGAGGGAGGAGGTCGCTCGAACGAACCTGAAGGTTGTTCTGCAACGGCGTTCCCGTCAACAGCAGTCGGAACTTGACGTCCAAAGCCATCAACGACTTGTATCTCGCCGACTGGTAGTTCTTGAGCTGATGTCCTTCGTCGAACACGGCCGTCTACGAAAAAAGAAAAGCAAACCACAAGAACGAGAGGTCAGATCATCATCGACGCGTCTCGATTCTTTCCAAGGAAGTAAAGTGAAGCGAGAGAGAGAGAGAGAGAGAGAGAGAGAGAGAGAGAGAGAGAGAGAAAGAAGGTCGACTCACCTGGAACCCCATCTTCCTGAAGAACTTCTTATCATCCTTGTTCGTCCCCGAAGCGATCGTGTACGTCGTCAGCACGACCTCGACGTTCTCGTCTCGAACGAGTTGGTATCCGAGTTCTGCTCGATCCGCTTGGGTTCCGTAGTAGGTTTGGACCTCGATGTCGGGGCAGAAGCGTTGGAATTCTCGAGCCCAGTTCTCGAGAGTGGAGGAGCTGATGTAAATCCAGAAGGTCAGCTTTCGAGTTTTTGAAGAAAAGAGCGAAGGAGGGGAGGGAGGAGGGGACGAACGGAACGATGATGAGATGAGGACCGTTGACTCCCTTCTCGCTGAGATGAGCGAGGAAGGAGATGACTTGGATGGTTTTACCGAGACCTATCGAAAGGAAACGAAAGAAGGAGAGAGAGAGCGACACTTTCGGTCAGCTTTCGCGAAAGGAGAACTCGACGCGACGACCGAGCGAGCGAATCGAAGAGAGAATCCCAAAAACTCACCCATCTCGTCAGCGAGGATACACGACAGACCCTTCGAGTAGAGCAGGTTCAACCAGTTCAATCCCAGCAGCTGTATCCGTCCCAGCCGAAACGAACGAGAGTCAACTTCCGACAGAACTCGAACTCGAACTCGAACTCGACGCGTCGAAGAAAAGGCTCGAAACTACAGCACTCACCTGATAATCCTTCAACACCACTCCCTCAGCCAACAACTCCGGCTGTTTCTTGATATACCCCTTGAGAGCCTTCTTCCTCTCCGGGTCCACCTCCTTCTCCAACAACCCTTCCACATCCTTCAAATCCACCGCCACAAGATCCACCGCCGTCTCATCCACCTTCTCCTCCCCTCCCCTCCCCTTTTCCTCTCCCACCACCACCACCTTCTCCCCCTCCCCACCCACCTCCCCACTTTCCTCCTTCCCCTTCCCTCCCTTCCTAGCATCAGCAGCCCCAACAAACACACTCATCGCTCTCTCCAACTCCTCCCCTACCTCCTCACACCCTTTCAGCACCGCATCAACTTTATGATACCCCTGCATGATCTCGATGTAATCGTCAAAGATCTTCTGAGAGATGCCTCGTTTCTTGGTGAATTTGGAACGAAGATCGTCGACGGAGTCGAAAGGTCGGGCGGAGAGGACGGTGGTTGCTTGGAGGGAGGAACAGGCTGGATGATGAGATGAGGAATGAAATGAACGAAGGACGCGGAAAAAAAAGGAAGAGGAGAAAGGAGGGTGTGTATGTGTGAGTGAATGGGTTTGGGGCTTGGAGAGAGAGAGAGGGAGGGAGGGAAGGGAGAGGGAGAGGAACGCACTGGTGATATCGAGAAGAGCTTGATGTTCACAAGTATTGAACCAATCCTACAAAAAAACGAACACGAAACCAAACCCCAAAATCAGCTTTTCATCTCTCTCTCTCTCTCTCTTCCCCTCTTCTCTTCTTTTCTCGTAAACTCACCAAAGCCTCCCTCTCCTCCTTCTCCTCATCCCTCTCCCACTTCATCCTCCCCCTCTTCCCCCCCCTCCCCCACCACTCCCATACTCCCCCCACTCCCCTCCCCCTCACTCCCCTCTCCTTCCTCTTCCTCCTCCTCCTCCTCACTCCCAGACTCCTTCCTCTCCTTCTTCGTCTTCTCCTTCTCCTTCTTGTGCTGCCGTCTCTCGGACTTGGGCGTCCCCTCCCCACCCCCGCCACCTAAACTCTTCCTGTTCGCATAGATAGCAGAATGTTCTCCTCCTCCCTTCCTCCTCTGACTCTGACTCTGACTGAACGGCGGTGTTGCGCCCAGAGGAGATTCAGTCTGAGGACGGTTGCTGTTGTTGTTGCTCTTCGCGGGAACGATGAACGGTTTCGACGACGTTGAGGAGGTTGAGGTTGTTGTTGATCGCGAAGTAGTTCCCATCTTCTCCTGTTCCATCCGACGAAGGATCCGCTCGGATTTGATGGCGTCGAAGGAGTTTTCTTGGAGGACTTTGGTTACTCTTGGGAGGGAGAGTCCGCCGAACTTGTTTGCGAAACGGGTGATGGAGGCGGAGTTGTCTGAGATTTTTTTGGAGGAGGAGGAGGTTGATGTTGATGAGTGGGAGTGGAAGTGGGAGATCAGTTCGACGTCGCTGTTGGAAGGGGAGTTGGAGATGCCTGGAGGAGGTGGGCGGGAGGAGGAGGAGGAGGAGGAGGTGGTGGTGGGTTTGGAGGGTGGTTTGAGAGGTTTATCGTCGTCGTCGTCGTCGAAGAGGGAGTTGGTTTCCGATGCCGAGTCCGAGTCGAGATCTATAGGAACTACTGCGCCTGAAGTGCTATCGATTCCGAGACGAGTGACGGAGAGACCTGCTGAGGAGGAGGAGGTTCGACTGAGGTTGGCTCCTCCTCCTCCTCCTGAGAAGGAAGCTGGTGAGGCTGATCTCGAGTTGATGTCTGGCCGTTTCCGTGGTGGGGGTTGGTCTTCCCCTGTTGCTACGGAGGAGGAGCGAGAGGAGTCGTTCGGTGGTAAAGGAGGTCTATAGGCCGTGAAGGAGGAGGAGGAGGAGGAAGCGACGGGGGGAGGAGGAGGTGCTTTCATTCCGAAGCGAGGGATAGGATCTCCGTCCTCGTCCTCGGTGGCTGCTGCTGCTGCTCGGAAAAACTTGGACGTGGTCGAAGTTGAAGAAGAGGAGTGGGGAGTGGAGGTGGATGTATGCGGTCGGGATGTATGCGCTACGGGAGAAGAGCTGCTTGGGACGAGGATCTTTGGGATCGGACGCGAGGAGGAGGAGGAGGAGGAGGAGGAGGGTTTCGAGTGGGAGAGCAGGGTGGAGGTAGATTTAGAAGGAGCGTTGGTCGAGGGCTTGGGAGCAGCCTTGTTGGCTCGAGCAGCTTTCAGCTTGGCGAGAGCTTCGGCCTGAGAAAGAGAGAGAGAGAAAGGAGAAGGAAGGGAAGGAAGGGAAGGAGGTCAGCTCGGATTCAAGGGAGAGCACGCGAGGAAAGAAGCTGATCACACAGAGACTTGGAGGAAGGAAGCAACTCACTCGGTCAGACATCTCGAATGAGACTCAGTAGGATCTATAGGAGTCGAAGGATGGGGAGTAGGTTGAAATCCGGCAAGATTTATCGATTCCGAGTGGGTGGAGGTTGAGGTTGACTTCTCCTCCTTCTTTCGAGCTCTCTCCTCCCCTCATTTTTGAGAGTGAGGCCTTCCCTTGCCCGTCATCTCTCAACCCTCAGCAACTCTTTTTCTCATCTCTCACCTCTTCCCGCCTCTTCCCCACCACCATGAGACTCATTACCCAGTGAGTCGGAATACTATATCTTGTTCTCTTCTCGGTCCATCCCAATCGAAGCTGAACTCGACGCTCCTCCTCTCAGCAACATCCTGGCCTGTCACGTCAAGTCGTGCAACGCCAACAACTTCCCTCTCCTTCTCTCCAACGTCGAGATCGAAATCAGAGAAGCAGAGTACAACGAGGATTTCCTCAAAGGTTTCTGGCCAAAGATCGAGTGGTCAGCTCTCGTAGATACAGCAAAGACCGTAAGTTGACGAGCTTGCCCTGCCCTCCCTTCCTCCCTTCTCCCCTTCCCTTCCTTCCATTTCCTTATCTAATCTCGGCTCTCTCTTCCTGCTTCCCGACTCGCAACAGCTCGGCGACACTTCCCTACCAGAATCCGCTCCGGATCCTTCCGTTTCTCCTCCCGAAGCTGTCCTCAAAGCTCTTCACCACGTTCTCATGGAGGTGAGCTTCGCTTCAAACTTCCCCTCCCCTTCCCCTCCCTCTCTCCTTCCCGAGCTCACTCTTCTTCTCTTTTGATATTACAGATCCACATCGAGGAAGGAGCCATGATCTGTCCCAACTGCAACCACACCTACCCGATATCAAACGGAATCCCTAATATGGTTCGTCCCTCTTCTCTCTCTCTCTCTTTCGGTCGAAGCGAAAGAGAGAAGCTCACCTCTTTCCTCCCCTGGGTCGATTCGATCCAGCTCCTCGCCGAGCACGAAATCACTGCTTAGACGATCTTTCGAGGAGGAGGAAGTTGTAGGATTAGGGTCGTTCTTTTTTGCTCGCTTTTCTCGGTTGATTCCTTCTTCCCTCCTCCTCGTCCGAGCGTGAGAGGGGAGGGACTCAATCTGTATCAACGCTTTTCCTAACTCTCGCTTGATCTGGTCGGGAAAGAGGGGGGGGAAAACAGCTAAATATATCTTACACTCTCTCTCTCTCTCTCACACACTCCAGCAGCTCTCTTTCCTATACTTCTTTTCTCATCCTTCCTACAGCTCTCCAAAACTCAACTGCAACTCATCCCATCCCAACTCCTCGACGCGTCTCTCTCTCCCTCCCTCCCTCTCTACCTCCCTCTCCTTCTTCTCTTCTCGTCTACAACTAGCTACGACCTCTTCACTTTTCCAACAACCAACACCATCGTCTCCTTCCACCCACTCCAAACTTCAAACTTCCTCCTCAACCACTCCCTCTCTTCTTCACTCTTCACCAACACTTCTAAATCTCCAACTCCTTCAACCCCTCCTCCCGCATTCCCACCCGCACCACCCTCCATCCTCCTCCAAACCTCCAAAATCCTCTCCCTCCTCCTCCCTTCCTCCTCTCCCTCTCCCTCCTTCTCACCTCCCTCCCTCCCAGTGTCACTCAAATCAATCCTCAACCCGACCTCCCTCCAAAGACCCAACCTCCACATCCCCCTAGGGAACAAAATCGAATGATGATCTGAAACGATGCACGAGATCATGGACGTGTGGGAGAGTCGATCCCAGGAGGAGAGTTGGGTTTCGACGCGTTCGTGGAGTTGGAGGAGGTGCAGGGGATGCGTCCGTGGGTGGGGGGGAGGGGGGCCGTTGGGGGAGGGGGAGGGGTTGGGTTGGAGGAGGAGGACGCGATGGTTGGTTGTTGGGAGAACGAAGTTGGACTGCTTGTACTCGTACTCGTTCCGTACGAAGGAGGAGTTTTAGGAAGATCTATCATCACCTCCTTCCCCTTCCCCTTCCCCTTCCCCTTCCCCTTCCCCTCCCTCCTCGTCTCAACCCTCATCTCAACCGCCTCAACAACGATCCTCTCCGGATTCACAAACGGCAAGATGGGCGATCCCACATGCGGATTTCTGGCTTGGTGAGGGGTTGGACAAGTGAGAGTGATGGAGTCGAGGCGAAGGGAGAGATAATCGGGTGAGCGACTTAGGGAGAGACCCCATAGCTGAGAGGGGGGAGAGGGAAGTGGTGGAGATGGTTCGGATGAGGGAGAGGGAGAGGTAGGGTTCGAGCCGGCGGGAGGAGGTGTAGCGATCCTGTGTTCAATGAAGGTGAAGGTTTGGAGGGAGAGTTCGATCAGTCTTCGTTCGTTTGGGTTTGATCGGAGAAAGAGAGGATACACTGTAGAGGGGCGGAGAGAGGAGAGGAGAGGAGAGGAGAGAGAAACCTCACCCGTCTCGAAAGAAGCGCTCGAATCTGACCTTCCGTTTCAAGCTCCACATCTCTATAAAGCAACTTTGCGTTATGAGCAAGCAAGTCGAACGAGCATCTTGAAGCTGCTGCTAGAGTCGAAGGTGAAGCGAACCGCATGACATGAAGAACGAGTTCAGAGGGTGGTGAAGGGATCTTCCGAAACTACGAAAAAGGCCTGTTTGAAGAGTGACGATGAAACGATGTAACGAAGCGAAAAAAGAGTTGATGCGGAAGTCGTGTTTGACCAGATCACCTCTTCCTCCTCTTCCTCCTCCTCCTCCTCCTCCTCCGCTTCCCTCTCCTGCTCTGGCGGGATGTAGGCGTTGTATTCCTCCTTCGTCGTCGTGTTACGAGGCGGATCGGAGAAGGTTGGGGAGGTTGGGGAGCAGCAGAGGAGGAGGAAGGAGAGCATTCGTGGTGGTTAGGAGAAAAAATAAAAGAACGGAGGCCGGAGGGACGAAGAGCGAGGGGTCGTCTCGGTCGCGTCCACGGGGGAACTCCTGTCTGCCATGTTCCTGAGCGCCTCTTTCCACGTTTGAACTTTCGTGCCGCGTGACTTGGGGTCATGGCATGACAGGAAGAAGCATGGGAGGGAGTGAGAGTTGACTGGACGCGTCGAGGGAGGTTTGAACGCGTCGGGGAGCGTCGACTCGGAGAGAGAGGAGCAGAGTAAGAGAGAAGGGAAGGCTGCAAAATTTGTCGGGTTTATGATAAATATCCAAGATCTTTGATTTCTTTCTCCGGTCCTAGAGAAAACACTCCTCAGCCCGAACGACGCGTCGAGGTTCCAGCCGGCCCTGTCTTTCTTGATCTCTCCTCAGGTTTTCAACTCTTAGGAGATGATCTACAACTCCTAGAGGAAGATTGAGGTTCTTCCTAGGTAATGGACGAAACGTAGCACATAGCAACGAGGTGGCTTGGGTCGTCATGGTTAAAAGGGGAGAAGCCCAGAGGGAGGTTCCTTCTTCCCTCCAAACCACCAGCATCGCTCTCCTCCCTTGACGAAGATGAAGCTCCTTCTCCCTCTCTTCTCTCGCCTCTCCAGCTCTTCTCGATCTTCCTTGCATCTCCCCTCAAAACGAGCTCTCAGCGCTTCCAGTCCCTCCTCAGGTTCATCGACAACGGCCTTCCTCTCTCCTCCCGATCTTCCTCCTGGCCTCGTCCTCACTCATGCGAAGACGTCTCTTGCGGCTACCCAGAGAGCAGAGCTGGCATTTTTTTGGTTTTCAGAAGGGTTCTGTCCGTCCGAGATCGCGATTGCGTTGAGGTGAGTTCTTTCTTACACGGGAAACGAAAGAGGCAAGGGAGAAGGGAGGGAGCGGAAGTGATGAGCTCGACCCTTCCTTCTCTCTCGCTTCCCTCCTTTCCTCCTACATCCATTGAGATGTATCTTCACTCCTAGGTCATCGATAAGGCTCATAATAATCTTCCTTTCTCTCACAGACCCGAGAAACCCTACAGTATCTGGACCGTGAGGTGAGCTCTTGCGGACGGCTCAGCCCGACTCCTTCTCTTCGCTTCTTTATCTTCTTCTTCTCCAGGGCCTACCTTGTCAGGCACGCTCGAGACTCGATCCTCTTCCGAGCTACCCTCCAGTTCGATCAAGCTATCGCAGCAACCTCGAGGCTTCGAGGCAAGGTTCAGCTTAACCGCCTTCGACTCTTCGACGAGGGACGATACGCCCTTCTCTCCGTGTGCGAGCATTTGTTCCTCGCTGGAGTGAGGCTCAAGAATATAGCGAAGAAGATCAGGTGAGATGGAAGGATCTTCTCTGTGATCATGTACGAGATGTATGCAGCTGACTGAAGCGTCATCATTCTCGTCAGGGTTCGACTCGACACACTCAGGCGCGTCGAACTCGTCTTCTTCTCCCCCCTCCAGCATGTACAACGCTAAACTTAGTCTCCTACATCTTTACAGAGTCTTCATCTTCACTCTCGCTCTCCTCGATCCCAGCGTGAAGTCGCTCGTCGAAAGCCAACTCCATCGACTCTTCCAAGCCGACAAGAAGGGTCGCTTCCTCCACTGCTCGACGTTCGAGGAGGGATGTGAGGTGATGAAACAGCTTCAGGATCGTGAGTTGCATATATTCTGGGTATGAGAGCCCATCTTCTGATGATCTGACATCCATATCGATTCAAACAGGACTTCGAGTGAGTGCAGGCGCGTTTGTTTCTTTCTTTTCTTATCATCCTCTCCCTTCGAGTCCTGACTGCGCTAGCCTCTTCGCGAACACCTGTAGGTGATGGCTGTCTTTACCGACGAGAGCGTCAGGAACTATGAGCTTGGAATCAGGATCGGTGGGAGGATGAAAAGTACGTCTCACTCTTCGCTCGCGTCCCTGTCGCTCGATGCGCAAATCGACTGACCTCCTATTATTCGTCGTTTACATAGGTATCCGAACTCAAAAGGATCTTGGATGGGAGCAAGAAAACTCGTCCGACGAGTCTCTAGATTAGATGAGGGAAGGGAACGGGGGCGACGCGTCGCTTCGACTTGCATGAGAACAAACGAGGGAGGATACCCTTCGAAATTATGACTATCTCACGACTTTTAGACCCAATTATCTTCCCTTCCCAGCGAGAAAAAGTAACGGCACAAACTGGGCAGCTCGGGAAAAGGAAGCGGGTGATCGATGTCGCGTCGACCTTCATTCCTTCTTTTTGCCCTTCGTATACGAACAGGAAATCAACAACGCATGTGGCCGCAAGACCTTCTCTGGATTGTGTCCCTCTTGGCTGAAACCTCTCCTGTGGAAAAGAATCGACGCGGTCAAGCGATCTCTCGACCCTCCTTCGCTCCCTCCTCCCTCCTTGATCAGTGTCGTGAGCTCGCTCAAGTCCCTCTTCCTTTCTGTTTTCGAACCCGTCCAGGTCTTGCTCCTTCGCCTTCGACCACGAACAAGGAATTTCCGGAACCATATCCATCCATACCCAACTCAACCTCCGTAAGTCCCATAGAGAGCATGGAAGGAGTGGAATGGAGAAAGAGGAAGGGAAAGAGGAAGCTCACCTTTCTGCCTCCCTTTGTTCCCTCCCTTCCCTCCCGCTTCCCTCTTCCCTCCCACCCTTCTCTCGCCCTCGATCCAGCTCAACCATGTCCTCCAACAAGCAAAGTGAGCTGCTCTTCTATCCCATCTCCCTCTCTTTACCAACAGATTTCTCAGAGATCTCACACTCGCTCGTACCTCCTTCCTTTCATCCTCCTCCCTCGCTCCCTTTCGAATCAACCTTTCCCTTGGGTAGCCATGGCGGATCTCAAACTGAAGAGACTCACAGATCACCGTGATCGACTGAAGGAGGACCTCTACAGACCCATGATGAAGGTTTCGGAGTCTTCAGACTTGTGAGTTTGGAAAGTAATGGAGAGGGAGGGAGAGTACGAGCTGACCTCGATGATGGTTTGGTTTTGCTTTTGCCTTTGCTTTTCGGACGACAGGTTGATCCAGTACTGCAAGACTACGATGGATCCCTTGGTCCCTAGCGTTTGGGGTCCGGTGCCGAAGAACGAAGATCGATTCGGTGAGTTCTCTCGCTTCGAACAGATGAGAACGGAGGAGGAGGAGGAGGAGCGAGGGAAGGTTGGGAGAGATCGTCTTCCTTGCCGCCGGCTGTCCTCTTCTATCTATTCTTTTCGACGAGAAGATGCAAGAGCTCATCAGTATCTTCATGTTGCCTTGATTGGTTTCTTCAGCTCCACAACCAGCTCCAGGAGGAGGATGCTGCATCGTCGCCTGAGGAGAGCTCGAACGAACGCTCGAGCTCAACACGTCTGTCTCGTCGCTCGGTTCGCCTCTGGGCCAAGTCGATTCCTCGTCCTCTTCGCACGCTACCCACGTCTCTGTTCTTTCTCCCCTTCCATCGTCTTTCCAGTTATTCTTTCTCTCCCTGCCTCCGTAGCTTTCCTCCTTTCTCAAACCGCCATCAACTAGTTCGCATCCGAGTCACGTCGCCCTTTCAACTCAACCCAATCTTACTCCGCTCACTCGCATACCTGGCCCACTTCTTCCTCTGCTTTATAATTCCGATTCGTACCCCACGAACACTCTAACGATATCTATGCCTCTCTCCCGTTCTTCCCAATCGACTCTCCTCTTCTCAATGAGACGAGAGTCGGCTCTCCCTTCGATTCAACTCACGCAATCACCCCCTCCTTCCTCAGCACCCATTCTACTCCCTCCTCTACGTCCGTGACAATCCTCGTCGGCGTGTGGGCAGGTGGAACTCCAGACGAAGGTCGGTAGACACCAGTCGAGACGAGGAGGGAAGAGAGCCCGTTGATGTTTGCGCCTTGGATGTCTGGAAGGAAGGAGGGATGAAAAAAAGAAGAAATGAGCTCGAGGTAAGTCATGAGATGTTCTCTCAATGAAACTGACCTGAAGCAGGGTTGTCTGTTGATCGAGGAACGGAGGGAAAAGGAGAGACGCGTCAGTAACTTGTCAACCTCCTCGCCTCGACCCGTCCTTCGCTCGAGTCCAAGACGCCAACCCGGATTTGGAGAGAGCAAAAAAATGGATAGCTCACCTCCGACCATCCAAACGTTCTTGTACCCACTCTCTCCTCCAGCAGCTCCAGCCTTCGCATCAACAACTGGTCCCAGACCCAGTTCCTTCCTGTGCGAATCGAGCATGATTTTCACGAAGTCGTATGTCGTCTTATGAGGCTTCCCGAGCTGAGTAGAGACAATATCTTGACCGGTGGCTTGCTTGTGGATCGTGAGGAGAGAGGACTTGAAAGCTGCGACGGAGCAAAGAGAACGACGACGCGTCGAAGGTCAAGTCAGCTTTCAGAGACGAACAATTGAACTGACGTCAAGGAGAGCCGAGTAAGAAATGAAAGAAATATTTTAGACTCACCTCCGGCCCCGTACCTCGCCAGCGAGTAATCACTTCCCCACAGGAGATCAGGATTGCAGAAGTAAAGCTCGACCTCCTGCTCTCCCTTTAATCTCGTCGTCCCGAGTACTCCTCCCTCACTCGCAATCAACTCGGACATGATACTAGCCTCGAGTCCCCAGTCTCTGGAGTCGTGCAACACGACGATGGCCTTGAATGCTACGTTGGAGAAGGGCCTCGCGTCGGGGGAGGTGGGAGAAGGAGGAAGGACGGTGAAGGGGATGTCGGAGGGGACGAGGGTTCGGAAAGGCCAGATGGAAGGGAGAGAGCGGAGGATGTCGAGAGGTGTGTAGGGTTGAGTAAGGCCGTATCTGATTAAAGCGTTCGAATGGCGAGAAGAGAGGTTAGAGGCGAGAGGAGGAGGGGGACGCGAGGGGAGGGAGGGGTGAGATGGAGAGAGAGAGCTCACGAGAGAGCGACCTTCCTGCAGTGATCGTCCTTGCCTCCGATGACCAAAACTGGAGAATCGGCAAACTTGGAAACGAGGAGATGACGGAGGGGAGTGTGGGATTGAACCAGTTGGGTTGGGAGGATCTACAGCCGCATTCGGAGGAGACGGACGAGGAAGGAGGGAAAAAAGAGAGGTGAGCTCGGAGTTGAGCGGAATCTGGCTTCTCTCGCTTCAGGAGATGTATGAAAGGGATTGCTTACGTTCACCTCGAGCTCCTCCGACAGGGCCTTGCATCTATCCAACTCTGGCATGCCACCTCCGTTGGTGCAGAGAAGATAAGGGATCTTGTTGGCGTCGAGGAGAGCGAGAGCTCGTTTGGCTCCTTCAAAGACGATCTCTCCTTTTTTGAGCACGCCGTCCTGTTGAAGAGAGGTATGGCCAGTAAGCACCTCGTTTAAGAACTCCAAGAGGGTGCTAGGTCGACTCACGATATCGAAAACGAAGGATACATCCCCTCGAGAAGAAGCACGAGAAGGAGGACGAGGTTGAGAGGTGAGAGCTCTCGACGACGAGAAGATGGTCGATCGAAGGACGTGTTTCGAGGTTGCCGAATGACCTAGACGAGGTATAGATCTACAGGAAGGCGTGAGGAGAAGAGAGAAGGACATTTTTTTTCTCCTGATGCTGGTCGTTGGACGTTGGAGGAGAGCTGACAACTGCCTTCACTTTCGCGAAACGTCTCGAGCCTCCCCTCCGTCGAGCTCCCAACCCCCACAACCTTCCCAAACCCCCCTTATCCTTCTCTACAGCTCCTTCGCCCACCATACTCAACCACTTCAAGAACGCTTTCTCGGGTCCCAACAACCCTTTCTCTTCCTCTTCTACGTCCAGCGGCGGTCCTTCCAACATGACCTCCTCCTCCTCCTCGAATCCTTCAGCTCCCGTCCCTCGAGGTCCTATCACGCTTACGATCAAATGGGGAAAGGAGAAGTGAGTCTAGTTTACGTCGATCTCATCTTATCTCTTCTGATTCCGAACTCGAGCCAAGCGGGAAGACCTTCTCCCCTTCTCCTCCTCCTTCTCCTTCTCTCGCTCGAGCTGACCTTTCTTCTCCCTCCCCTCTTCTCCCTCCCTCTATCTCTTATTTCCCCTCCTTCTCCATCTACAGACTCTTCGTCCCCCTCTCTCTCCCTCCGTACTCGACCACCCTCCTCGCTCTCCGTGAACAACTCTCCCAGCTCACCTCGCTTCCTCCTCAATCGTTCAAGCTCGTTTTCGCCGGCGGGGTCATGACGGACGATAAGCTGCTGCTCTCTCAGTACGGAATCAAGGACGGATCCACCCTCGCCATCATCGGCAAACCAGGAGCCAAGGAGCAGATCATGAACGTCGAGAGGGAACTCGGAGCGGCGAGGCAGGCCGGAGGGGAGTCCACCAAGAAGAAGTCGGCGGGAGAACAGCTGCAGACTCAGCCCAAGTTGGTGGAGAGCATTCGAGCGAAGGTGAAAGGCACGAGGGATGCTTTGGGAGGTCAGGTGGAGGAGTTTGAGGAAGCTGTGAGTTTTGGGCTTTCTCATTTGTCTTGGTCTCGGACGAAGAGGTGTACATGAGTTCGCGCTCAAGCTCACACCTCTCCTTCCTTCCCTCTCTCCCTGTCCCCTCTTCCTCCCTTTCTGTACCCACTCCCTTATCTGCCATCCCTCATCATCAGTCCGCGAACGGACCTGTACCAACTCCCTCCACTGCAGCCTACGCGACCCTCCAAAAGCAACATGCAACTCTCGGAGAACAGCTCCTTCAACTTCTGCTTTGGCTCGACGGAGTGCAGTGCCCTGCGACGTGGGAGGAGGCTAGGAGGGAACGGAAAGAAGGTGTTAGGGACGTCCAGGTGAGTCTTCTCCTCTCTTCTCGTGCTCATCTCTTCAGTGTGCTGCTTCTCGCTCTCACCCGTGGGTTCCGACGCGACGAGGCGAGGCGAACGTGGTCGGGACGAGCTTGAGTTTCGGATCGCGAAGAGCTGACCTTCTACATCTCTCTTCCTCTCCCTCTCTTGCCTATCCCTATTCCTTCCTTTTTACAATCGCATCTTCGCAGGGCTGGCTGGATCGAGTCGACAAAGCCTGGAAGGGAGCTAAAGATCGTGCGGCTCACTCGTCGTAGATCTTCGGAGACCAGCGATGCGAGAAGGGTTCTCGCTTAGACGTCGATCTTGGTTGGATCTAGATGCGCGTTGGCAGACTCTAGATACTGGGGCTCGAAGGCGAGGTTCGGCAAGCGTGAGAGGGAAAGGAAGGACTGAGGAATGAAGGAGAGCGAAACGGAGAGGACGCCGGGGTAAATCTGTTACTGAAAAAAGAGAGCAATGTTGAAGGGGAGTGAAAAAGTCCCTGATATTCATGTCGCCAAGAATAAGGAGAGAAGATCGGAAGACACAGAAAACAGGAGTGAGTGTCGGCTCCGCTGGAGCAAAAATAAAGAGAACAACCAGGGTCGAACTAGTGACCTAATGCGTTGCAAGCATTTGCTCTACCACTGAGCTATGTCCTCTTCTTGAAAACAAGTTCACTTTTGTAAGCCTCTAGCTGCAGCCTCAATGCACGCCCCGGTTCGGAGTCCCAATCGGAAGGAACGTCGACGCGAACGAGGTTTGCAACGAGAAGGTGAAGAAGGTCGGTAAGCGTCTATCCTCCATCCCTTTCCATGACCTCCCTCTGGCTTCCAGATGCAGCATCATCAACATCTACTGCTACTCCATGATCGTATACCTCGATCGATTTCTCCCATGTCCCGGTCCCATCCTCGATCAACTACATCGCGCGTCCCTCGACGCAATCTGGAGAAACTCATCATCAGTTTCGGTCAACGATCATCGCCTATGCACTCCTCAGGTCCATGGAGGATTCGGCCTCATCTCCCTCAAGAATCGACTCAGCTCCCCCTTCTTCTCTTCCTTCGATCCGACAACGTCGTTCACTCGAACAAGCCCTCCGCAATCAGCTCCACGCCGCCAGGACTCCCTTTCTTTCTCGTTCTCGCCGTCAACGATCTCAGGAGCGGAATCAAAAGTGGCCGAGGTCAGGATTTAGGTGCAGGGAACTCGGGATTAGGGGACTATGCTGGTGAGTCTACTCTTTTCGTTCCTTCTGTCGTGCGTTCGCTCGAGGGTGGGAGGGGGAAGAGCTGAGCTCGTTTTCAGCTCGGAGCACTCTCTCGGGAGAGAAGGGGCTGTAGTGGAGAGTTGGGGGAGAGGCCGGGGAGTGGTGGACGGAGGAGGGATGGTTGGGAGCAAGGGCAGGAACGTGTTGGGTAGCTTTCTTTTCGTTTTTGGAGGAGGGGGGAAACCATGGGATGGAATTCTCAAAGCTGGAGCGAGCGAGAACAAATCCTCGCTCGCGTATAGTTGGGAGCATACTAGGAGACGAGCTGATACCAGAACGAAGGAGGAGGAGCGTGTTGCTGGGGAGGAACGCGTCGTTGTGGGTGCGTCCAATCCCGTTTCACGCTGCTCCTTCTTTGGAAACGAAGGTTCGGCAGATTTTCAGCTACTGGAACGGACGTTCTAGCTGATTTCAACTAGTTCGCCTCCGTCTCAGTAGCTTCGAGGCTCTTCCCTCTCTATACTCGACGCTCACGACCTTCAACTCCCGTTTACTACATCACCCCCTGGCAGATTTTCATTTTTCTTCATGCTTACAGTATCTCCTCGCTGATAGCTTTCGAGCAGTATACTTGCCATCTCTCTGCGACGCGTTTGAAATTTCTCGAAAAACGTGAGTTTTCTAGTTCAATTTCCTCGGTCCGCTGGACGGCACTGACGCTGAAACTTCTATCCTTTTGTCTCCGAGTATAGATCTACCCGCTCGAGAAATCCGATTCCCAATATTCGCAGTTTGGAGGAAATGACCTTTTTCAGCCTAGCGAGGAAGAGTGAATCGCGTCCTTTCTCTTTCCTTCCTCATGTCCTCGTCCTCCCCCGAAACTAATAATACCTTCTGATTCTAGGTGATCCTCTCACAAAACGCTTCCCCTCCTCTCTTATCTCTTTCCTTTTCTCTTCGCTTGACAATCCTCCTCCTCCTTTCTCATACCCACCTCCTCAACTCTCTCCAAACGAAGCGGGAGCTGAGAAGCTCTGAAGGATTGCTGGTATTTCTGAAATATCTCGTTATTCGTGATCAAATTAGTGGTAGATACATATCGGGATCAAGCGCAGCTCACAGCCAGTTCCTCCCTCGCGTCCTTAATCGCCTAATCGCCGAATTAAGACTTCCCTTCCCACTCAACTCCCAACACTCGACGCTCGTTAGCCTCAGCCTTCAAAGTAGCAAGATTCAAGGCCTCCTGTTGCCTCTGCTCCTGAAGACGTTGGATGAGTATCTGTCGTTCGGTCGATTTTTTGTTGACCTGCGCGAAGAATCAAGCCGGTCAGTTTGAGAAGCTGAGGGGGGTGGTGGTAATCTCCAGAAGCATTTCAGCCCACGGAAGGCTTCATTACCGGGGAGAGAAGAGAAAGAAGGGGAGGGGACGAATTAGTTGCGTCTCGTGTTGTCTCTGGAACAAAGGGAAGACTCACTCCAGTTGATCTCTGGGATGAAAAGGAAGAGAGGGAGAGAAAGGGAGATTCAGATCAATCTGCTAAAGGAGCCTGAAAAATTGATGCTCACGGAAGAGGAAGAACCGTTAATTCTCTGGAAAGAAGGAAAAGGACCAAAAGTTAGCTCGACGCGACGCAACTCAGGTCCACCTGAAAGCAAGAAGAGTTACCGACTCACCAATCTCCTCGGGGGTCCAACGTCTCCACCACCACCGCCACCGAATCCTCTACCCCTTACTACACCCCCACCACCTCTTCCAGCCCCACCACCTCCTCCACCTCCATGGCCGATCTGAAGAGGAACGAAGGGAGCTCCCAGTCCCCTCCCTCCTCCTCCTCCTCCTCCTCCACCACCGAATACTCCTCCGTTGTTGTTGTTGTTAAGAAGATCGTTGAGGAGAGCGGGGTCTTGGTCGTACCATCCTCCGTAGTCCTCGAGGGTATTGGATACTTCGTTTCCGTTTCGAGAGACGTACCACTCCTGTGGAGAGAAACGAGAAACTTGATCGGATCCGTGTGGAATAGCTCCGTCCGCGTACTCGAGCGAGGAAGAGGTCGAACGGACGAACGAAGAAGTGGAAGGAATAGTAGACTCACCGAGGTCTCCGAAACAATAAGGTAAGCTCTTCCATTCCTGATTTCTCTCGGCTCCATCGACCACCCTTGAACAAGACGTTCTGAGCGAGAAAAGAAGGAGGAGGAAGAAGAAAGAGGTTCGCGCGACGTCTTTTCAGTTTCGGTCCTCCTCCCCCTTAGTCCAGAAGAACGAGAAGGTACTCACATCACCGATCTCGACCTTCCTCAGCTCCTTGAAGAGGTCCGTCCTGTAGGAGACGAGAGCGATGCTGTCCTGGAAGAAGGAAGGAAGGTCAGCCTGACATCGCTCGATTTCTTTCGATTCGGCCTCACCTTGTTGTATCCTCCATCGCGGATACAAACCTCGAAAAACTCTCCGGTCTGGGTTGGGTACCCTTCGACAGAGTTTTGAAACGGCATGTGAACCTTGTGTGAGGAAATCGTTCCGGCGATGCTGGCGCTGAGAAGAGAGAGGAAAGAAGAGGCGACGAAGAGCGACGGAGAGGGCGGAGAGTGAAGTCAGCTCAGCTCGATTCCGTTCGTTTTTCTCCGAGGTCAAAACCGAGAAGAACCAAAAAACTCACATTCCAGGGAGACCATACGTGTGAAGGTCGGAGATGCTGATTCTGTTGGGGAAGTAGTTCTCCATTTGAAGGAAACGAAGAAGGAGAAAAACGAAAGGAAAGAGAAGATGACCGTTGGGGTTTGAACAGGAAAAGGGAATGAGTTTGGAGCGGAGAGCAAGACATATGACTGACTCCCGTACGAAAGATATAGATGAGCACTTTCGTTTTGATAGACGGAAGGAACGTACTCAGAGAGCTAAAAGAAAGTGGAAAGGCTTTCGTCTCGACGCGTCCAACACCGACGAAGACGTACTTCCCTTCCTGCTTTGAAGCACGACTCGACTTATATGTAGAGAGTCAAGAAGGAGCAGTACACGCTGGTCCCGAGCCCAGGCTCGAGCCCAGGCTCCCCCTTTTATGGGGTGGGGGGGAGGAGAGAGAGCCCTGGGAGAGGTGTCGACGCTCTTCTCGGAGGAAAATTCTCCTTTTCGGTCAGGGCTAGAAAGACGAGGTGAAGAATAATCGTGAATTCACTCTTCTTGAAATCTATGGAAGGCTCTTTTCTTTGTATCTTGATGACGTCTCACAACTTTCACGCGACGCTCACTTCGAAGGTCGGACCTTTCCTCCCTCCTTTTCTTCTTCAACTCCATCTTCCTCGATTCCGGAAGAATGCCGACCATCTTCGGATTTTCAGATCTTCCCCCTCCTACCCCTCGACGTTCGAAGAAGAGGAATGGGGATAAGCAGAAAAAGACAGGGAGGAAGGGAGGAAAGGCAAAGTACACTCGCGGCTTCACTCCTCCGATCTCAAAGGAACGTCGACAGAAGTCTGACGAGGCTACAAGAGGAGCGGCATCGATGATCGCTCGAGTCGGCTCTCCCAGCGATATCTCCTACGCTGGAAACCAACCCCTCCTCGCTCCGACCTCCAATCGTTTCCTGGACTCGTTCTCCCTTCCTCCCACTTCTTCCTCCACCATCCTCCATGGGTTCCTCTCTTTCCTCGTTCCTCCCGGAAAATACGACACTTCTATCGATACCTCGAATGATGGTCGCTCGTGGGTGGACTTCTGTGGCAGGTATTGGGAAGAAGTTGAGATTCGACTGGAGGTGAGCCGGACGGAGCCTTCTTTTGTCTTTTCGTTCGGTTTCCAGTCAGCTCCTGACCGATGGCTTCCTCGCTCCAGAGTCAATCCAATCTCCACATCCTTCGACCGTCCACGTACCAGAGTCTTGGTTCGCTTCAGTCATTGGAAGGGAAGGCTCAAAGTGTGCTTGTTGATTTGGTGAGGGAGGGGAAGGTTCGAGCTTGGACGCGACCTGATGAGGTGAGCTTTGACTTCTTTGCTGTCTCAGGTCCGACATCGACGCACTCTTGCGACACGAGAAGAACTGATATCGTTAGAAACAACTGGTCTACAGGAAGTTGGGCTGGTGGTTGAAGCTGCGGTCGCAACACCCGCTTCGGAGAGGTTGAGGTGGAGACGTCGACTTGCGGAGGAAGAAGTCTTCCTCGAAGGTCTCCCTTTCGGAGAACCAGACCTTTCGTTCTTTGGGGAGGAGGTTGTCTTTTGTCATGCTTTCGGTCTCTCAAACTACTAATGAAGGTATTCTCGGTTTTCAACTTCCCGGCCTCTTCCTTTTTATAGTTTATACCCTTTTTGATTCGCTGTGACTGCTGGAGCCTTCGCAACGTGTCTCATCGTTCGTCTTCCCTTCTCCTACCTACTATCTCCTGCTCCTGTTTCTCTGGATGCGCGTTGTACTGAGGACCATATTTAGTATAAAGAGTAGGCTAGTTTTAAGCTTCTTGCACTTCTCTTCTCAGCTTCCCTTCTCGTCTCCCTTTCTCAGATCTTGGACTTTCAGTCATCCCATCAAGAAGAGAAAAGCTAAAAGCCCATACATTCGATAGAGAGCTCGAACTACAAATCATCTTCAACTTCTCCCTCCCTTGAAGCCAGGGAAAAGAAGAGGTGGTCAGCGAAGAAAAAGAAATGGAGAGGAGGAAATGCACGCGCTGAACTCACGGTCCACATCCTTGAGGCCACCCCCGTTTCCATCTGAATTCCCCGAGAGAAGACGCCGGTTGGGATGACAGAAGGAGCTTGGACGCCATCAGCGAGCAACGGGATCCTGATCGAACACGACTGAACGAAGGGGAAGTTGAAGGGGACCTCGTCATCAGGTAGCTCAGCCTGGATAGAAAGCATAAAGATAAGAGAGAAGCATCAGTTCAGGTTTAGCTGGCTGGAAGTGTGTAGATTAGAACGTACCAGAGAACTGCAGAGGGAACGTCCTCGTAAGAAGGAACGTCCGGGAGGAAGGTGGAGAAGGTCGGTTTGGCGGGAAGACCGTGGTGAGGTAGCTGAGGAATTGAAGAAGGAGACGGAGTAGAGTTGCCAGTGATAGGTGAGGGAGGGAGTAGTCGGTACACCGACGCCGTTGACTGTGAGGAACAGGGAGGGTGATGAGACGCGTCAGTCGGTGAGAGAGAGAGTAGAGCTGCCGAAGAGATTTGTTTAAAGATGTAAGGTCTAGCGTCGTATTCGATCTGGAGAGAGAAAGAAGGACTCGTGAGACGCTAGCTTGGTGGTCAAGATGTAGACTATCTACCTTCTTGACACCCTCTCCTCCGAACGACAACGATATGATTCGACCGAGAAGAGTATTGGCTTTGGAGAGCTTGGAATTCTTAGGGTTCTGGGCTCGTCTGATTAAATCTCTGAGGGCGGAGGAGATCGTTGACGAGGACGAGGGGAGAGGTTGAACGATGGTAGGAGAAGGAGCGTTCGGTGGATGGGCTTTGCTGAGGTGGATGTTGAGCGCGCGCTGGCTCGACCTAGCTTTATGACGGCAGTGACGACGGGGACATGGGAAAGCATCCTTAGAGCGCATCTCGTATAGAGAAAAGGAGGGAGGGAAGCATGCAAGGAGGGAAGGGAGGGCTGCTGGACGTTGGCGGCGGAGGAGGAAACGAAGGAGGAGATCGAAGGCCTTCCTGGGGTTGCTAAGGCAGAGCCTTTTTTTTTTCTTTTTTTTCCATCTTGCCTACCCTTAATAAGAACATCGATCGAGCTTACAAGGACTTATAAGGCTCCCTAGGAAAGAAAATTAGGCCAAATAAGCTCCTCCGAGCCTATCCTGAAGTATCCAAGGGAATCCTCGAGAGGCAGGAACTGGACCCATCGTCAAGGACGACCGCTGTGGAAGCGAGGCCTTTTCTTTTGGAAGAAAAAGTTAGTGAGGAAGAATATGTGCATGCGAGTCGTCAAGAGAGAGTGAAAGCAAAAACAAAGAGATCAAGCGAGCTAAAAACCAACGAAAAGCAACCCTCGACGCGTCTGGACCATCCTCTCATCCTCCCCTCCCTCCTGGCAACGCGATATCTCACCCAAGAAACCCAGATCACACTCAAGCAACCTAGCTCAGACTCCTCCAGTAGTACCTCCGTTGTTGTTGGTGTGGTCTGGGGCAGAGAAGAACGCGAAGGGAGAGACGAGTCCAGGTCAGCGACGCGTCGAGTTGAAAGAGCGATTAAACGACGGGAAACGCAAGAGCAAGAGCGATAAGAGCTCGAGAGTAAGAAGAGAGGAGAGTGGACTAAGAGCTCACTTGAGAAGAAGTAGGGAGCAAATTTGGGATCCTCGAAGCGCGATTGAGCCCAGGTGGAGCTGACCGCACAAGTCGTTGCTCTTGCTCGGAACGAGACGTTTGGGAGGAACCTGTGGGTGAGGAGGACAGTGAAGGGGAGGATATCCGGGACGTATTCGGAGAGGAAGGTGTCGTGAGGATCGACGATGTCTTCGTTGGGGATGATTTGAACGAAGACGGGAGCGACTGGGATCCGAGAACCATCGGTCCTGTTTTGAACGAGCGAGGTGTAGAGGGGAGATTCTAACCCAGCGGCAGGAGGGATGCGAAGGTAAAGAGTCTTGTTGATTCCAACTCCGCCGGGGAGATGGCAGTCCCAACGATCATCCTCGCTCCGTGTCCATCGGCCGTCATGCGTCGAAGGGTGACCTCGGAGGATTACCTTTTGAAGCGAGCAGGAAAAAGAAGGTCAGTTTGGCTTGTTGTTGGAAGGACTGGAAGGAGAGGAAGAAGGTAGGACGGACCTCGAAGGTTCCGAGTAGGAGCTGCTGATAACTGTCGAAGAGAGAGTACATAGGAACGGTTCGGGAAGCTTCTGCCCCGTCGTAGTCGATGACGGAGATGATGGAGGCGCGGGCGGTCCTGCGGGAGAGGTGATAAGGGAATTAGTAAGAGAAGGTAAGGAGGAGGGAAAAGAGAGAGAGAGAGAGAAGAGAAAAACTCACCAAGCTTGTCCGATCCGAACTTCATTCCAAAGCCACGTCGGCGCGCAAGCTCCCATCCTCCAATCCAGCTCGTATTGTCCGACTCCTTGACTGGTGAGACGATACTTCCAAGCCTCGCCAACCAACTGCTCTCTTCTAGCCTCCTGTAGCCTCTTCCCACTGAGAGACTTCTTCTCCTTGGAGGAGGAAGGAGCCTTTGAACTCCTCCAATCGGCGTATGTGCCCTCCTTTCCAACGACGTTGATGATGGCGACGGCGAGAGCTGGAGGGAAGGTAGGGGAGGAGAGGAGGGTGGAGAGGATAGTTTTGTCTTTGAGGTCCCTGACCTTTTGGAGGTAGAACTTGGCGTCGACGAACGGATGAGCTCGGAGGGAACCTGCCGCGGTGTTCGATCCTCCCAGGAAGTAGGAAGAGCGGGTTGCTAGAGCGGTAACAGCTTCGAGGAGGGAGCGAGTTTGAGCGGGGATGATGTCTTTCTGACGTTCGGTTGAGACGACGTAGGTAACGGTGAGCGAGTAATCGTTGTGAGTAAATTGTGGGAGGCGTGATCCGTTCTCGTCGAAGAAAGGAGATGTCTCGGAAAGGAGGGCTTTGATGGCGGTGCAGGAGATGGTGGGTAGGGTTGAGCCAGCCGAGGTACCTAAGATGGAAGCAAAGGGTCTGGCAAGGTTGTGGTCGCTCTCTGAGAAGAAAAGAGGCAAGGAGAGGCAGGGCTCAGCGAGGAGGATCGAGAGAGCGAGGAGGAAGCGAGGAGCTGAAGAGCGAGGACTCACGTCCGACATAGAGAGCAGCAGTGAAAAATTCTCCACCCTGGGCCACCTGAGATGACGTTGCATCCTCCTGAATTTCCAGAACCATATATCCTGCTTTCCCAGCGGCCCTCAACTCCCTCAAGTTCTCGTCCCCGACCTTGGCTCTCAACCTCTCCTGAAACGCTCTCATTTTCTGCTCTTTGAAAGGGCGAAAGAACTTGGTTTTGACGTTGAGGTTGACGAGGTAGATGAATCCGCCGATGAGTGTTGTGTCCGGTGAGGTTTTGATGCTGTGCTCCAAAAGGGTTTGGAGAGGAGGGAGGTGGTTTCTTAGACGGTTTCCGAGGTTGGGGAAGGTCGAGTCGAGGAGTGGTAGTAGATGCTGCTGAACGTCGTCCAGGTTTCCGTCGTGGATGGTGTATTCGAGGAGGGAGTCGATCCGAGAGCTGATGAGGCTTGAGATCTGAAAGATTTCGTGTTCGTTGACGAGGGTTGGAGGGGAGTTCTGAGGAGAGGAAGGGACGAAGAAAGGGAAGGAGGACGGTGAGGCCGAGTCCGTGGGCAGAGAAAGGAGAAGCACTCACTCCTGCTACGGTTTTTGAGGAACGAACTTCGAGGCCATCGATGAGGATGTATCCGTCTGAGCCGACACAGCTGTTGAAGAACTCTTGCACTCGTCCAACACGGCAGTTGGTGAGGGCTGAAAAGGAAGAAGGGAGGAGGTGATCAGGTCATTTCCTCCCCTTCTCTTGAACCCAGTGGGACTCACTGGGAGCCTCAGCGTCCTCGTGCTCCTCCTCCTCCTCTTCTTCTTCTTCTTCTACTTCTTCCTCTTGAAGAAGGAGTAAGAGTCTGGACGTGAGGGCGAGGAGCCTTTCGGCACTCTCGATCTGGAGCTGAAAGTTGGAGGAAGACATGGTGGTTGCAGTGAAGGAGCGAACGTCATGGAATTTCGGTCAGCTTTGATAGTTTATTTAAATGGGTAGGAGTAGTAGAAGGAATGGAGTCTGGCGGACCGAAAATCTGATAGGCAGGAATGATGCGAAGGTGCTGAGAAAGGCTTGAGCTCGTGTAGGAGAGGAAAGGAGGAGAGTGTAAGGGGAGGAGAAGAGCAGAGAATCGGTAATATAAGTCTGTGTTGTGAAACCGTCCTCAAGAAGAGGACATAGCTCAGTGGTAGAGCAAATGCTTGCAACGCATTAGGTCACTAGTTCGACCCTGGTTGTTCTCTTTATTTTTGTGTGCTGCGAAAGCACGCTCACTTTTGGCCCAGAACTCATCGAAAGCGGGCCTGGAACGGTTTGGGCCTCGTTTCGTCGACGTTCTTCCCTTCTTCCTTTCCTTTCCTTCCCACCAACCAACTTTTTCTGCCCTCATTCAAGAGTCACTCGTTCAACCCTGACCGATTCACTCTCGCAGGTCTCGGATCGCGTCGGGGAGAGGGAAAGTAAGGTTGCAAGAGGGCAGGGGAGGAAAGTACGGGGATCGTTGTCCTCCTCTTCTCTCTCCCTCTCACCACCTCCCTCCTTTTCCACGCGTCAAACTCACACAGTCTCTTTCTTACTACCATCGTATCCGCCCGAGCGAAAGACCGGGCTCACTCGACGAAGGAGGTAAGCGAGGGAGGCAAGGGAAACAGAAGAGAAAAAACGGACGGGGGATCCCCGATCTGACTTTCGCGGGGAGAGGGAAGTCGTGAGCCTACTGTAGACTCGAGCAGTAGGGTATAGAAATGGTGAAGGTCGGGAGAGATTACTAGAGTAGAGCGAACCACCGAAGTTGATCTGAGCAATCCTTATCTTCTCCTCCCCTCCTCGACTTTTCAACCGCAACAACAAACCCCGCTTCGAGCTCACCTTTTGATTCCTCCCTTCCCTCTCCAAAACCACGACGACCATCTCCCCTTTTCAGAGGTTCGCCTCCGTCTCTTCTGCCAACGAATCCTTTGTATCGACCCTCCAATCAGCTTCTCCTTCCTACCAATGAGGAAAGGAAAGGGAACGAAAGCCTCCCTTGCGCATACAGCTCGCTCGCTCGAAGGCCTCCTCTGGAGATCAGTGGACAGACGAGGAATAGAAGTGTGATATCCTACTTGGGACTCTGATCCGGACGGAAGCTTGATAAAGATGCAGAGAAATTTCCAGTCGAGGCGAGAGTCGAAGTCGATTAAGAGGCAAAGCTCACATCGCTTTCCTCCCTCTCTCTTTTCTCCACAGATCCCCTTTCCTTCAGGTTTGTCTTAGTCTACATTTCAGCCCATCACGCACGACAAACCTCGAAGTTGAATACTCGATCTCTCCACGACTCGAACGCTTCTTCCCTTGAGAGTCGAAGCTGATGAGGTCGAGTCGTCTCCTTTCACAAGCAAGACTTGATAGAATGAGTAGGACTCCCTGTTTATAGAGTGGCGGGAGTGAGCTTCGAAATTGGTATGCTCTGGGTATCTCAGTCTAGCACGTCCGTCAAAGTCACGTCGACAAAACTCAACCAACCCCATCCTTTCTCCTCACGCTTCCTCTTCCTCGACCAAACCAGCTCATCTACTCTCAAAATATCTGAAACAAAGACAGCTGGGGTAAGCCGAGCTAGAGTTCCTTCTCGTGTCGGAAAAAAGAAGAGTAAACCGCGACGCGTCGTTCCTCTCCTGAGCACGTCTGCCCTGTTTTGTCGACTTTTCGAGTTTCTTTCTTCCAGTCCGTTTCGCACCGCGACGTGCCAGATCTACTTCTGCGCAGAAAGAGTCTGAAGGGTTTCGAACCCTTGATTAAAAAAGTAAATGCAGCGAGGAGGCCTTCTCTGCTCGCGAAGGAGGCGACGCGAGCTCATATCTTTTCCTCAAATCATCCATCAACGAACGAGGCGTCTGTCTCCAGTGCATGGCTCCTACCCCTTCCTCCAAGGGCAAGAAAAAGGTTAGCATCACCATCTTCTCACTCCTGATTTCGACACTGAGGGACGGGAAGCTGACTGACTCGTCTCGGATTCCTTCCCTTCCCCCACTCCTCCCTTTCGACGCGTTCCTCCTTCAACCTCCTCCCTCCCCCTCCCGCCCTTCCTTCTTCCCCTTCAGTCATCTCCCCCTTCGTCCTCCAACCAGTCCTCCATCACATCCTTCTTCTCCCGTAGACCGAATCTACCCTCATCCTCTCCTTCCTCGTCCAGGACGGTCATGCAGGATCGCCTCCCTTCCTCCTCCTCGTCTTCCTCCGTCAAGCCGCTTCCAGCAGGACTCTCCCCTTCTGCTCGTCCTTCGAAGCTGGGAAAAACGACACCAGCAGCATCCTCCTCATCTTCCGCCTCTTCCATCTCCTCGACCTCCTCGACAGCACGCGCTCTTGAGCTTCCTCCGATAGCTCACTCGACCTCCGCTTCCTCCACTTCCTCCTCGACCCGCAAGATGGCTCCCTCCCCTCTCAAACAGCAACACTCCCTCCCAAACCACCTCTTGTCAGCGGAGGATGCGAACGAGTCGTTGGAGGATGGATCGGACTCTCGAAGTCGAAGGGGAGCAGGAGGGGGAGAGAAGAGGAAAGGAGCTGGAGGAGGAGGAGGAGGAGCCTTCTCTCAGAGGTCGGCGGACGAAGGCAGTGGATCTGGAGACAGTCGAGCGAGCGCTAGGAGGGACAAAGGGAAGCATCGAGAGTCACCTAGGAAACAGCAGCAACAGCAGAACCTCTCATCCTTCTCCAAGAAAGCTCGACCTTCCTCTCCTTCCCCTGCCAAATCCAAGGCCGGCTCCACCTCCGCCTTCCTCTCCCTCCCTTCCTCCTCCTCCACCTCCACCAAAGTCAGCTCCATCCCAGCTCATTTCCCATCACCAAAGCGTCGATCCCAAACTCCAGCTTCTCCAGGAGGAGAACGAGGTCGTATCGACTTCAACGCTGCCTCTCCCTCGACCAGGATTCGCGAGGTCATCCACTACTCTCCTCACCTCCCAGCCTCGAAAGCAGCTCTCATGGATTCCGACGAAGACATGGAGGATCCAGAACCAGCATCAGAAGTTCAGTCAAAGGTCGTCCCCGTCGGAGTCGCGGTTCATCCTCCCTCCTCACCAGTCAAGCAAGTCGAGCTCAAGTCGACCTCTCCAGCTCACCTCGCGAGAGAAGTCACTCCTACGCTCTTGACCAAAATCTTCGGTAGACTCGACAGTCCTCTTACTCCTCTCCCAGTCAGGTTCGCCGATGCAAGCGTGAGCGACGACGTGGTGGTCGTGGATGGCGAGGAGGACGACTCGGACGAGATCATCAGCAGTAGCGAGAAGGGAGAAGGAGACGCGGAGCCTCTGCGACCTGTGAGTACCTTCTTCCCAACGTCAACAAGCCTATTCGAGTGCATATAGTCTACCCAGGAGCTCGATCTGACGGATATTCGTCCCTTCTCGTCTCCCTACAGCACGCTGAGGTCGTCCTCGAGGTCGTCGACGGACCAGCTCCCATGGACGAGGACGAGTCGCTCGAGGAAGTCTCCGGAATCCTCGCCGCTCCTACCTTCGACGAGTCCTTTGATCAAGCTTCCCCCGACCGAGCCAACCCCCGAGCCGCAGGAGTCCCTTCCACTCCAGCTCGAGACAGCCTCGGAGACATCACTATGGCTTCCTCCTCCTCTCGAACCCTCTTCTCCTCTCCCGTTCGACCCAACATCGCGTCCATCTCCTCCGTACTCGCCAAAGCCTCACCTCGAACTCAGACTATCGCCGAACGAATCCGAAGGGAGGCCGAGGAGGCGGTTCAGAAGGAGGGGAAGAAGCTCCCGCTCGATTCAGACAGCGACTTCGACACCGATAGCGACGCTGCAGCAGTGGTAGACGAGCTGAGTGACGATAGTGACGAGTTTGAGAGATTGGAGAGGGAGAGTGGAGTGGGAGTGGGTCAAGGGAAGGGGAAGGGTGTGTTGATGGAAAGGAACGGAACAACTCGGTGAGCTCACGCGTCTTCCTCCCTCCTCGGTCTCTCTTTTCCTTCTCCAATCGCTGACTCGTTGGCGTTCCTTCCCTTCAGAGAATCAATTCCACCCATCAAGTCCATTCTTCGATCTAAAACTACCACCACCGCCGCCTCCGTCCTCGCTACGCCCTCCCAATCCACCTCTGCTCGTGCCTCGCGATCAACGACCATCGGTTCCGTCCCTCGCTTCAAGGCTCCCACCCCAGTCTCGACCGCTCCCGGAAGCGCCTCTGCTCGAGCCGACGCGAATCGATTCAAGGCTCTCATCAAAAGTACTCAGGATCGACAAGCCAACCTCGACAAGCTCGAGTACTTCAAGCGAACGAAGATGGACCTGTCGTCAGACGAGGACGAGGACGCCGACGACGAGGAGGAAGGCGCGACTCGAAGGAAGGGAAAATCTGGAGCCTACCCTACTCCTTCGACGGATCGACACAGCTCAGTTTCATCGGACGACAGTTCTACTTCGTCGGAATCGGATGAGAGCGTCGAGGAGGAGACGACCGAGCTGCTGGGAGAGGATGCGGCGGAACAGATCAAGGAGTTGCTGGGGAACGATAAGTCTGAGAGGAGGGCCGAGAAGAGGGAGAGGAGAGAGAAGAGGGCGAGAGATGTGGGTGGATGGACGGGATGCTGGGCTTGGGGAAATGGGAAGATCAAGGATTCGGATGTGAAGTTTGTCGAAGAGGAGGTGAGTCGATTCGATTCCTTTCCTTTTGTTTCGTTTCGTTCTTCACTCTTCCTTCTTGGTCACTTTTCGTCTTCTCTTTCGTTTTTCTTTCCAATCAGTGGAACTATATCCGGCTCGAAGGTCAATCCGAGGACGCGTCGTTCATGCTGTTGATGCAGGCCGTCGCTCTTCGAGGTACGTTTTCTCGACCTCGATTTCTTCCGATCTTGGGTCGAATCTGACCTTCTTTTCGTCGTGTGAACAGACGAACGCGCTTTCGTTACCTACCTCATGTGTGGAGTTCTCACTCGATGCCTCCGTTCGATCCAGGACAAGGAGCAGCTTCTCATCTCTCTCATCGAGACCGGTTCGTTCTTCCCTCTAGACTCTCTTCCTGCCCTTCTACCCTTCCGTCACTCGACTGACTCCTTTTCCCTTCCATTTCCTCGATGCAGCCACCCTCACTCCCAACCACAACCTCTCTCGACTCACTCTCGCTCCAGCCCTCGAGCTCCTCGCCGAATCGACCTCCGAACGTCCGGTCATCAGCTCGAAGACGCTCGTTCGACTTCTCACCTCGGCCTTCAAGTCCATCGGGATCAAGGCTGAGCTACTCGCTGGTCTCTCGACGACGAGTAAGGCTCGAGTCGAAGTCCAGGGAGATCCCGTCGCTGCTGTCGCTCAGGGAGCCGTCTTCCCGATGAGCGATACGAGCAGGGATCGAGCGATCAGCTGCTTGACTCAGATCATCGAGGCTGCTACTAGGTGAGTCTCCTTCCTTCTTTCTTTTCTGTCGGCGTGTAACAGTCGCGAAAGAAGCGAGATCGATGACCCTTTCTCTCGCGTCACGTCCAACAGATCTCAAATCCTCTCGACTTCGGCCATCCAGCTCTTCATCCCTCTCCTCGCCGTCATCTCGCTCAGCAAATCTGCTAGCATCAACATGAAGAACCACATCTCCGCTGCTCTCGCCGTCATGGTCGATTCGGCTCGAACCATCGAAGAGGTTCGTTCCTTCTCCTCTTGTTTTCTCTTGCTCGACGCGAATCGATCTCGCTGACGGACCCTTCCTGCCTTTGATCCTAACAGGAGATGATCATCTGTCACCAACTCAACGAGCTCACCACCCCGTTCAAACTCACGTTCAAGCACGCTCTCCTCAACGTTCTTCCTCGAGCGGGAAGGAAAGCCTCGCGTCTCATCGTCGGTCTCGGACTCATCTTTCTTGGTCAAACGTCTCTCGATGAGGTCAGTTCTCACGTCTTCCTCGTCTTATATTCTTACCACTCCATCTCTCAGCATACTCACATCGTTCCCCTACACCTCTCTTTTCCCTCACAGCACACCTACCTCACCTCCCCCTCCCTGGCCTTCCTCGTCTCCCTCCTCTCCCAACGATCCCTTCCTCGATCCAACTTCTACATCGACAGCCAAACCGACTACGATCAGCTCATTGCGTCCGTCAAGATCCTTACGCTCGTGCTGACGGATCTGCATCGAGTCTATCTGTTCGAGAGGAGGAGGATCGATCTGCTTCAGGAGGAGGTTAGGTTGAGGACGGAAGAGCTGCAGATGGAGGAAGGAGGAGGAGAGGTGGAGATGAAGGATGTGAGTGGAACTGGGACTGGAAGTGGTGTTGCGAGTAGAACAGGGAGTGTGGCTCCTAGTAGCGTTGGCGGAGGTGGAGGGGTTGGAAGAGCGTTGACGAGGACCGAGGTCGACGCGATACCCATCATGAGTCCTCTCGAGGAAGCCATCGTGGATTGTGATAAGAAGATCCGTGAGTTCCAATTGCACCCTTTTCTTCTTTCTCGCGTACTCATGAGCTGACCTCCCTCTTTCTCGTTCCTTTCATTCCTCGTTCGTTGTTCTCTCAGTCGACGCCCGAGCATCCGACCTCGGACGAACAGCAGCCAAAGCCTTCTTGCTCAACCTCAGGATGTCCGTGTCATACAGGACGGTAAAGTACAAGGCTTTGTACCTTAGAGATCGAGAATGGGCGATGAGGATCTTGGAGGAGTGAGTGAAGGGAGACGCGTCGTCGGGGGTTGTCTTTTCGTTTCGTTTTCGTTTTCGCTCTCTCTTTTTTTCTCGGCGTTTGGGGTTTACCTCTTTCTTCTTAACGACTCCTACTTTACCATACTATTCGAACTTTTTCTTCAGCTCCATCTCTGCTACTGTAGAAAAAAAAAACAAGTCGGTCATCGTCGCGGGGGGTGGGGTGAGCTCGACCCCTCCTTCCCTTCCTCTTCCTTCCTTCCTCTCTTTCTGTTCACTCCCAACTCTCACGCCGTTTGCGATGGATCTCTGGACTTCGCTCTTCTTTGAAGGTGACGGGAATGACAAACCTAGTGAGTATCCGATCAACAAAGCCTCGCAAAGAGAAGCAGAGGGAGAGAGAGATGATGAGCTGATGGGTTCGACGCTTCCTTGCTTCTCCTCAATCGAATCAAAACAGAACCTGTCCCTGGATTGCCTACTTCTCGTGAGTCCCTCCTCCCAACTACAGCTCTGGACTCGCATACCTATTCACTCCATCTTCTGCTTTTCCAGGCCAATTCTCTGGCCCTTGGTTCAGCGTTCAACTCGAGCTATCGGTCGCTCTCGGACTGTCCTCCTTCCTCCTCTTCTGTTTCCTCAGGACGAGATACACCTTACTTTATGCGCCGAGAACCAAGCTGAAAGGCAAGCAACTACCTCGCTTCTGTTTATGTGAAGCTGGGATGGGTTGGAAGGGTAGAAGAGGAAGGAGCGAAGGAAGGAAGAGACGACTCACCGAGCTGACCCTCGTTTCCTTCTTTCGCTAGGCTTCTCCCCCTCTGAAGCTCACGCCTACGACTCGAGCCATCGCTTCTTCGGATGGATAATGCCGACACTTAGGACTTCAGAGTTCACAGTTCTTCAGGTTGTAGGATTGGATGCTGCCGTCGTACGTCTCGTCTCTCCCATCTTGCACTCGACGGAGAAGAGCGTTTCCACGAGTGAGCTCGAGCGAGAGAAGGGCTGGAGCTGATCCCTTTTCTTCGTTTTTCTTGCCTTACCAGTTGCTCAACTTCTTCAAAATGTCCTTCTTCTTCTTCTCCACCTGCTCCATAGCGGCTGCTGTGGTTCTGGTTCCTTTCAACCTCAGTGTGAGCTCACCCTCCCTCCCTCCCTCTTCCCCTGTCCCCTCCCTGACCTGACCCTCTCCCCTCTCTTCATCTTTCCGTTGCCCTGGATCGTGGTATAGGTCTACGGCTCCGTTGACTCTCACCCCGACGAGGACGACAACTCCACCCTCACCACCTCTACTTCCCCTTCCTGGACGTTCAACACCCAGGCCAAACTCCCAAAGGTCCTCCTCCCAAATCGAAACGCGACTCTCCCCTCCGACAACGTTCTCCTCGGTCTTCTTGATACAGCCAACGCTTCCCTCACCCTTCAGTTGCTGTTTACGTACCTCTTCTCCCTCCTGGCGCTCTACTTCGCGTACGGGAACTTTAAGAGGTTCATCAGGAACAGGCAGTTGTTCAGTTTGGAGTTGGTTCATTCGATTAGTGGGAGGACCGTGATGTGTAGTAATCTGCCGAGACATCTCGTGAGTACCTCATTCGCATTCCTCTGTCTTTCTCTTCTCTAGTTCTCCTTCCTTCCGTCTTTCTCGAAGGCAGACGCGTCGAACTGACCTTCTCTCTCCTCTTCCCTCCCCTTCTTTCCTTCATCTTCATCTTCATCTTCACCTCTCCTTCGCCTTCGTCCCACTTACTAGCGAGGAGATCGAGCCCTAGCCTCCTACTTCGAAGCTCTCTCCTGGCCCGTTGAATCCGTCTCAGTCGTTCGATCCATCGCTTCCCTCTCCCCTTTACTCGCCAAACGAACCGACGCGCTTCTCAACCTCGAAGCAGCCTGGGTCAAGTTCGTAGGGAACCCTTCATCCATCCCCGAATATATTCCTCCTACTCCTCCGATCTCGTCACACAACAACCATACCGGTCTTCCTACCTCTTCCTCTCTTCCTCCCAACTCAACGACGAGCTCAGTGGCGACGGCGACCTCACCAGCTCAGGAGCTCGGGAACGGGAAGAAGGAGAAGTTGGAGATTGAAGGGAGGAAACGACCTCAGATTAGGGAGGGAGGGAATGGATGGTGTGTTTGGAGGAAATGGGTGGATGAGATCGAGTGGTGGGAGAGTGTGTTTGAGAGGTGTGATGAAGCTGTGAGGAGGAAGAGGAGAGCGGGGAGGTTCGAGGCGACGGGAGCTGCCTTTGTGACTTTCGAGTCGATGGCACACGCGGTGAGTCCGGACAACCTTTGGACTCGGGTCGGTGGGAGGAGGGAGTAAGGGAGAGACGGGAGGAGGAGAGAAAGCTGGGAGAGACGGACGCGTCGAGCTGATTTCGTCTTGTCTGTTTTTGGTTCCCTGGTTCGCAGCAAATTGCTACGCAAGTCACCCACTCACCTACACCTGATCAGATCGTTACCGTACAGGCTCCGGAACCGAGGGATAGTGAGTCTCAGCTCTTCGTTCAATCGAGAATCGCGTCGATCTCGTTCCAACTTTGCTGACGTTCTTTCCTTTGCTCTTGTCGTCGTTGCAGTCGTCTGGCCTAACGTCGGCAAATCTGAATCGAACCGATGGATACGAGACATCCTCATCACCTCGGCTACTGGTGTTCTGCTTATCTTCTGGCTGAGTGAGTTCGACGAAACCCAACCCTCCTTCCCTTCAATCTTTCCTTTCCTTTCCTTCCATCTCCCCTCCTACCTCCACCTTATTCCTTTCGCTCACACATTATTATCTTCTTGCCCTTGTCTGCAGCTCCCGTCGTCCTCCTCGCCACCCTACTCTCCTACGAGGAACTCAAACGCATCGCTCCCTGGCTCGCCAAGCTCATCGACATGTCCCCTCATCTGCAAGCCTTCGTCCAGAATACGCTTCCCTCGACGGCGATCATTGCGGTGAATGCGGTGTTGCCGTTCTTGTTGGAAGGTGAGTTGCGTAGCCTGGAGAACGAAGGAGGGAGAGGATGGTGGAAGAGGAAGAAGAGGAGAGAGACAAAGAGAGAAACTGACGCGTCGTCCTCTTCCTGGATTTACATCAGGTTTGAGCTACGGACAAGGGTTCCAAGCTAGGAGTTGGATTGAGTACTCTCTGTTGAAGAAGTGAGCGATGCAGGACACCTCTTCCTTCGTCTTTCTTCGAAAACTGATCTTCTTCCTTCGCTGGCGATCAGATACTTCCTCTTCCTCCTCATCTCGGTCATCTTCGTCTGGAACGCTACTTCCTCGTACTGGGATCTCCTCAGAGATTACTCCGATAGCCCCTTGAAGGTTCGTATCCTTTCCCTCTCTCTCTCCCTTTCTGAGATTCCCTTCTTCATCCGACTCGAAGCTAACTTCTCTCCCTCCCTCGCGTTTGTTTCGAAACGCGGAAACATAGATTCCCGAGAAGATCGCCATGTCTCTCCGAGCGGGAAACGCGAAGCACTTCTTCCTGTCGTACACGATGCTGCAGGCTATAGGAAGTGAGTCGTTTGTGCTTCTGATCTCTCTTCGCCGTGGAGACGCGACTGATACTCGTTTCGTTTCGTCTCGCGCACTGCGCCCTTTGCCAGTGATGCCGTTCCAGCTTCTGAACCTTGGAACCGTAGCCTCTCTGGCTTTCTCAAGGATGTTCTACACCAGGACTCCTAGAGGTACGCCTGAGCTGCGAGCAAGACGAGGGTAGGAAAGAGGGAGAGCTGATTGCGTTTGGGCTCTTGCTTTTCGTCGAGCAGATTTCGCTGAGCTAAACGCTCCTCCGATGTTGAACTGTGAGAGCTCAGTTCTTCTTCTCAAATTATCTTACTCTCGCTGACTCCTCTCCCTCATCTCTGCGGGGTCTTCGACAGACGGAACCGGTGAGCAACGCACGAAGAGCAGTCGCGTCTCCCCTCGCTCACTTTATCTCGTCCTTTCAACAGTCTACCCTCAAGCGATTCTCATTTTCTGTATCACCATCATCTACTCGGTCATCTCGCCGCTCATTCTGGTCTTCGGAGCTCTTTACTTTGGTATCGGATGTGAGTCGATTTCTCACGACGAGAAACGGAACCCTTCAAGCTGATGACCTCTCCTCTCCTCTCTTTTTCCTCTCCAGACCTCGTCTACAAGCAAAAGCTGCTCTTCATCTACTACAAGCCCTACGAATCAGCAGGTCAAGCCTGGCCCATCACCTTCTCTCGTTTGCTGCTCGGAGTTGTCATGTCAGTTTGAAACCTCTCTCTTCTTCCTCTTCTCCTCCCTCCCGACTGACGAAATACCTTTCTCCTCGATCTTCTTAGCTTCCAACTCTTCATGGTCGGACTTTTCACCCTTGACGGCGCCTGGAAGACCTCTGCAGCCACCCTCCCTCTCGTCGGGATCACCGTATTCTGGTCTTGGAATGTCTTCAACACGTTCGAGCCGCTCTGCGATAACGTCAGTTTGACTTTGATCGCGGATGTGCAGAGGGGAGAGGGAGCGGAAAGTGTGATGAGAGCTGCTGGAGAGCCGGAGGGAGATTCGGGAGTGACGAGATCGCAGACGTGAGTTCTTTCGTTTCGGTTCGAGGTTTCTGAAGAGAGAAGCTTTACACTGACAATCCTGATCTTCTTCTTTCTAGGAACTTGAATCGTCGACGATATGCCGTGAATCAGGAGGATCTCTACCTTGCTCCTGCTGATGAAAGGACGGATTATGTGAGTCGTCGCGTGTTCGTTTTGTCGACCAGACGCGCCGAACCTGATTCCCTTCCCTTCTTATTGGTCTCTCTTTCAGTCTCAACCGCCGATGGGAGGATACTATCCTGGAGTTCTCAACACTGGTCGTCGTCGGTTCGTGCCAATCCTATCGACGCAGGACCGACCTCTTTCGCTGACTCCTCTCTCTCCCTCTCCTCTTTGTATTCCTCTTCCACAGATACGCTCACCCAGCCCTCGCAGGAGTCTTGCCAACCCCCTGGCTCCCTCTCCGATCCTCCGAATCCCTCCTCGCTCAAACCACCACTCCCAACGCCAACGTCGCCGCCAAGAACAAGAAAGAAGTCTCCGTCGCTCTCTCCCTTCGTCGAAAAGTCTCTCGACTCCGCAGAAAAGTGACCGGAAGTCCAGCAGCCCTCTCTCGACCCGATCTCGTCCAGGAACCAACAAACGGCAGCGGAGAGCGACTCGGTGCGAGTGGCAGCGGTGGTGGTTTCTTCGACTCGGGAGGAGTCGACAATCCCTGGGAGGATGCTTCTTCGCCTGGAGGAGTTGGAGCGAGAGGAGGAGGAAGACCCGATCGAGCGAAGCTTCACAAGAGGCTGAGCTTTGATCCTGCTACGGGTGTGATCATGCTCGGCGATGATCAGTCTTCCGAGGAGGATCCGGAGGAGGAGGATGTGCCGTTGGAGGGAGGGGAGGAGGCTCATTTCCCTGACGAGGCGACGCCTTTGATCGCTGAAAGGAGATTCACTGTGAGTTGTTCGATCCTTTGAATCATCTACTATCAAGAGCGCTCGCTCACTCACTCGCTTTCGTCCTCTCTCATCGCTCCAGCCTTACTTCCCTCATCCCGAACGAAGAAGAACTCTCTCTCTCTCGACCGCTCCTCCTCCTGGTCCTCCGCCTCCCGCGAGCTCCTAGGCCGGCAGATACATGGCGGAGGCGAGAGCGATGCAGCAGATATCTACGTAGTCTCTTAATTTGATAGGCAATCTTATGCTTCCACAGTCCACTGAAATCTCGCCTCGAGCTGATCAGACTCTGTCGAGATTGACAGATCGACGCGACGACCTCCTGAGGCTGATAATAAGAAGTCCATCGTACCGGATGGCAACAAAGCGAAGTAGATGAGAGGGTAATATAGGGTTTTAGAAGGAGGGTGCAGAGCTGATGGGTATTTAACGGTCCAAGAAGAGATGAAAGGAAGAGAAAACGATTCTCTAAAAAGCAAAGACGAGTCCTCCAACGGCTGCTCCGACCACCAAAGCTCCAGCCCAAGATCCACCAGCCCCTCCAACGCGAGCAAAGGCTCCTCCAGTCGATCCGACGGCGGCAGCGGTTCCAGTAGCGGAGACGCTGGCTGATCCTTTGGTCTTCGAAGCTGAAGAAGATCCGGTCTGCGACGAAACGGGGACGGTGGAAACGGATTGGACGTCGGCGTTGCTGCTGAAAACCTGCATGTATGAGATCTCAAAGTAGGCGTTGGCGTACTGGGAGAAGAAACGAATAAAGAGGCGTTGAGCGCTTACGAAAGAGAGAAGGAAGGAAGAAGGGAGGAAGAGAGGAGGACGTACGTTTGCCGAGTCCAAGACGTAGGTAGTGTAACATGAGTCCTTTGGCCAGACTGGCAGAGCGCATCCAGTCTCGGCGAGACTAGCGTTGGTACCAGCCCAGACTCCGCAAAGAGTACTTCGAAAGAAAGGAGGATTCGAATCAGTCGCGTCGTCCGCACAAAGTGAGACTCAAAGAGGAAGAACTCACATGTCAAGCACCGCCCTCTGCTTAGAGATATAGTCTGAGATCGGAGAGCATCCAGAAGAAGGCCAAAAGGCAACGGGAGTACCGAGGCTGGAAGTGTCGATGGAAGAAGCCGTCTTGGAGATGGTGGAGGGGACTGGAAAGGATAATTCAAGCTTAGATGAGGCAATTTTGATTTTCAGTAGGCCTGGGAGATGAGAATACGTACTAGAGGATCGGCTGTAGAACCAGATCGAGACTCCCTGTGAATCGAACGGTCATCAGCTTTCGTCTGACGAGGTTTCTTCAACCCCTTAATTTGTCGAGTTTGACGAACGACGAAGAGAACTCACCGTAGTTGCGAGCTCAGTCACCCAAACTCCTCCTCCAGCATTATTGAATGCGGTTCCGTAAGAGAGGTTGTCCGTTTGAACGACGGTGCATCCGGATCTACAACAAAAGGAAGGGGAGGGAAGCAAAGGTCAGCTCGCGTCTTGTCTCTTTCTTCCCTTGTTCCAGCATCCTCAGACGCACCCGATCGTGTTGTTGCAGTTGGTCTGTCCGATAGTACCACCAGACATCATGGTGGCATCGTTTTGAGGAGTGCAGCTGGATGATTGGAACCAAAGGAGAGGAGGTCAGGACGCGACCGAGGGATTAAATCGAGCGAGAAGGCCGTCGAAGCTCAGCTCGAAGGATAATGACGAACCCAGCGATAGTATGGAGAGCCATTTGGTTGGTTTGAGCCAAGTTGATGTTCTCGAGGATGTCGATCTCACTGGAAGAGGAAAAGGAGAGGTCAGCGGAGGGAGACGCGACGCTTTCAAGAAAACCGCGACGCGGACGAGAAATGTGAGCAGATCTCCCTAAAGAAAGCAAACTTACCCCCCCACAGGCCATGTGTCTGCCTTCAACCACCACGCGGGCCAGACACTTTGTAGTTTTCAACCAGCAGAGAAGGGAAATAACGCTGTCAGCCTCGCGCGTCTCGTTCACGGGTGTTCATCTACCTCGCTGTGTTCGCTGGAGAACAGAGACAAACCTGCAACCATAGGGGAGATGAATAGCGTCGAAGACCCAAACTGTCCCGACGTCGTAGGTGGTGTCCAAATCGAGCCGAACAGAGTTTCGCTGGGAAGAGGAGGAGAGCGAGGTGGTTAGCAGCCGCTTTCCTTCTAAAACTTCTTGCTGGACGACTTGGAAGACTTTATGTTCTCTCTATATCGTCGAGATGCGACTCACCTTGTTGTTGTAGATGACCTCATCTGTCGAAACCTGGAGAAAGAAAGAAGAAAAAGAGACGACGTCGGTCGGCGTGAGCTCGCGCTTTCGCATTTCTCCCTTCGATTTTGGCTCACCTTGATGATAGCATTTCCAGCATCGTTCACGTAGGCGAGAGAAGGGTTGCTGGACGAGTTGACATACTGAACGTCTCCGGAGGTCTAGGTTTGGAAGAAGGACAAAGCACGAGGGGCGTTTCAGATCGAGTCGGTGACAACAGGGTGAGAGGAAGAGAAAAGTGAGCTCTGAGAAGAGCTCACAGTGTTATCGCTGAAGGAAATGACGAGCACAGAGAGGTTAGCATCAGCTCCAGATGATCCTAAACGAAGCGACAGCGTGATGGGGTCGAAGGGGAGGGAAGAAGGAAGTCGAGCTCTCGCGGGCGGACTCTTCCTCTCCTTCCTGCCCAAGAGGCCAGTGCACTCACGGAGCGTTAGCAAAGGTCCATCCGTTGAAAAACGCTGCAGAGAGAAGAGGAGAAATATCAGCGATCTTAGTACTGGAGGAAGAGGGGCTGGGCAGGGAGGCCAAAGAGAAAGCGAAGTAAAGACGGAAGAACTCACTGGCTCCTTTGTGCTCCTCCACAAGCTTGTAGGTTGCGGCTGACACGGGAGCGATCCAACTGGTCGACGAAACAAGAGCGAGAGCTGCTACTCTGAGAAGAGTGGGAGACATAGCGAACAGAAACGAAAAAGGAGGGGCTTGTCGTGGTTAGACAAGAAGGAAAAGGAAGGTCGGTCGAACCGTTCATCACCTCGGAGTTCAGGCCCTCTCATTCCCTCCTCACACTGTCTTGCCACATTTTACTCAGTCGAGCAGATTTTCATGCCTTTCGAGAGCTGTAGCATCTATCATACAAATATAACAAATATTCAATTTTGGTGACGGACCCGCAGGAGACCCCTGCCAGCGAAATCGAGGTCGAGCTCACCTCGTTTCTCTTCCTTCCTTCCTTCCTTCCATCCCTCACCCTCTCCTCTCCTTCTCTTTCCGCCATGAAGTTCTCCGTTGTCGCTCTTCTCGCTCTCACCCTTCCCCTTCTCGCCCTCGCCCACGGAGATCACGGAGATCACGCTCACGACGAGCCTGAGGCACCTGCTGAGAAGATCACCAAGCTTCAGATCGGTTCGTCTTCCTCCTCCTCCAGCCTTTCCTTCCTTTTCGTTGACTCTCTCGACCACTGCTGATCTCGCACACGCTCCGTTCTTACGCTCCTCATCTGCAGGCGTCAAGTTCAAGCCCGAGGTCTGCCCCATCAAGAGTAGGAAGGGAGACAAGGTCCGTCTTCTTCCTCCATCTCTCGTCCAAGCTCGGGCTCTTCTCTCTTGACTCTCGTTCTCGATGCTGACCTTTCCATGCTTTCCCTTGGACTCTATTTGCGTCGTAAATCTTCTCAGCTCTCGATGCACTACACCGGAACCCTCTACAGTGACGGCAAGAAATTCGATTCATCTTTGGATCGAAACTCGCCGTGAGTGCCTGAACGCAAGCGAAGAACTCAAGCAGCGAGTCTGTCTCGTCCCAGCTAAAGATCTTCGCTTTGCTTTTCTCTTCAGCTTCGACTTCACTCTTGGTGCCGGACAGGTTATCAAAGGATGGGACCAGGGACTGCTAGACATGTGTGAGGGAGAGAAGAGGAAGTTGACGATTCCTTCCGATCTGGGTTGTGAGTTCGCGACGAGAAAGCGCTGAACCAGGCTTGACATGGATCGTCTGATGCCACTCTGACCTTTCTGTTACTGCTGGTATAACTTTCCAGACGGTGCTCGAGGAGCTGGAGCTACTATTCCTCCTCATGCGACCCTCGTCTTCGAGGCAAGTCGCAGCTCCTCTCCTTCCCTCCCACCTCCTCGAACAAACGATCGCCGTTCCTCCTTTCCCCCTCCGGAAGAGCTGATCATATCCTATCGGTTTCCCTCTCATGCTTTATCTCAGGTCGAGCTCCTCAAGATCAAGAACAGGAAGGTCGAGCTTTGAGGAGAACGACGGAATCTGGACTTTCTTTGGTTTCATCTCGTTTCGCTGGATAGATCGATGGACGTTACTTCGACTGTCGAATTCGCTTTGGATCATTCAGAGTTGACTGAGTGGGCCAATCTGGAATTGAGATACGGCGGAGGGTGCAGCGAAAGAGTGAAGAGACGAGACGCGTCGATCCTTGCTTTCCGTCCTTTCGGCTGAAAGAAGCATCGACCTGGAATCTCAATCAATCTCAGGCACTCCCATCCTTGGCTCCTCTCCCTACCTCGGCTCCTCCAGCAATCACACTTGTCCCCGACAGAGCTCCCTTCGCGATGTTTCCCGTGTTGACGAGAGTTTCTCCTGCCTTCGACGAGAGTTCAGCAGCCTCGTCTCCTTGAGTCTCGACGAGGGTATCCTGAACGGCTGACGTAGTGGTGTTGTAGATGGTGGAGGATCTGTAGCCGGGAGCGAGCGATCAGAGTCGATGTGGGAAACGAGTGGTGGAAACGGAAGAAGAAAGAGGAGAGGACGCGACCCACCCTTCAGCAATTCCTGATCCGACCGAAGAAGCAGCCTCACCGGCAGTGGAGAAAGCACCCTCGACGTCCTTCCTAAGCTCAGACTTCTCTGCCTCCGTCTCCCGAACCGAATGAAAAGGGAAACCGTAAATCTCAGAATCGCGATGCGTCGACGAAGGAAAGTGAAGGGAATAGCACGCTCACAGCTGAAGGTTCCGTCGAGTGCAACCCAACGGCATCTCCGAAAGCAGATCCTGATTTGTACGCGTAATCGAGAACGGCGTCCGATGCAGCAGCGACATAGGAAGCTGCTGTAGCCGATCCTGAAGCAGCGGAGGACAGGAACGAGTGGGTCCGCGAGGAGAAGTGGGTTGGGACCTCGGTAGAAGAGAGAGCGTGGGAGGCTTGGTACCTGTTTTCAGCGCAAAACGAAGGTCCATGAGGTTCAGCTGTGAAGCTCAGAACGAGGAAGAGATCGAGGAAGGGAAGGAAAACGCACTGTTTGGCGGTCTGTTCGATCCCTTCCTTCACCGTCTCAGCTCTATCCTTGATTCCTACTTCGAGATCCGAAGCAGCACTCTTCACATCTTCAGATGAGAAACCTCCACCGCCGAGAAAGCCCTTCTCCACCAGGACCTCCTCAAACTTCGCTGCATCTCCGCTCTGAACAGCGTCTACGGAAAGCTCGAACTTGATCCAACCTGGAGGGAGACTTTCTCCTCCTGAGGCCGATGAAGGTTCGAGGATCGGCCTGAGGAAGTAGCCGTGTGGGTTTCCCTGTTGAGTTCCAAAGATGACTCCAGAGACGAGCGGGAAGGCAAGGGTTCCAAGCGAGAGGGTAAGGGAGGAGGAAGGTGAGGAGGACTCGAGGATGGAGAGGGAAGATGGACTGGTGGTGAGAGGAAGCGTAGAGTTCCCGAGGAGGTGGAAGGCCGTGACGTTGTGAATGGTAATGAGACTGATGGGAGTGGAGGACATGGTGCGCTGAGGTCGTTGTGGATGGAAGGAGGGAGGGAGGAGGGAGGGAAAGGAAGGAGGAAGGAGGGAGGAGAGACGAGCCATGACGTCGAGGGCTGACAGGATTCGCTTTCTTGACGACCAGAAAAGTGAAGAAAGGTTTCCAGAACCGAGCACAATAATGGGATACAGTAGTACGTACTTTATACAGAAAAGTCTAATCTAACAACGCCGTGCGGGGGTCCTTCCCGTTCCTCGCACGCAAATGTACCACTCCCGCCGCTCTGGCGACGCGAAACGAAACGAGAACGAAGGTCAGCTCTGCAAGAAGCATCGAGAGACGGCCGAGATGTAGAAGTATGAAATAAAGACTCACACTGAAGATAAAGCGTGACCGTAGACGTAGGAAGAGTGAGATAGCAAACTCTGCTCGAGAATCCCCATCACGTCGCCGAAAACCAGCTCCCAAGCAGCGAACTCCCTGAAGAATGAAGATGCAAGAGGAGAAGGTCAGAAGACGCGTTGCGGGAAGTACCTAAAAATATAGAGCTGACCGTCGATCCTCGGACGTAAGAAGGTCGTCGATGAAAACAGCTCCCTCCTCGCGCATGTGAGCGATGAAGGTAGCGTTCCGTTCGTCGGTGGCGATGTAGAAGCTGGAGAGACGAAGTACGAAAAAAAAAGTGATGAGTGGAGAGAAGAGGGAAGAGTAAGGAGTCGAGCGAAGGCGGAGGAAATAGAAGGACGAGCGGAAGGACGAACGGATCATCCTGCAGAGGAGGATCCAGCTTAGCGATTTCGTCCGAGATCGTTGCTCCTGGATTCGGATAAGCTTGGAAGTAGCCAGACTCCTTGATTCCGACGAGGACACTGTGTCGAGGAAGGAAGACGGTCAGCTTCCGTTCGTCCTCGGAAAAGGAAAGGAAAGAAGGACGTCTCGAACTCACTCTCGTCCCTTCTCCAACGTCGACTTGATCCTCTGGAAATGAAGTTCACCATCGGCGTTCATCGCCCATCCGAACCTCACAAAGTCCCCTCTTCTCATGTGAGCGGCGAGCCACAGTCTCCCCCCGACTCGCTCGCGCATCCTCCCTGCCAGCTTCGAAGCGAGGGTGAGGAGCTTGGGCGGAGGGCTGATCTCGTATACCTGCATCTTGGCATAGGCGGCTCGAGCAAGAGGAGAAGTGAAGCGGAGAGCTCCCTGGAGGGAGAAGGAAAGAAACAAAGACGCGCTGAGAGTGAGTTCCAACGCGTCGACGACGAAAGGACAGAACGAAGAGAACGAACGGGTTTCCGATACTGATGGGTTTCTCCTTCGAGATGTAGGATCTGTGAAGGAGAAAAGAAGAGTGAGTGTGGGTTGCATGGACCGAGGGGTTCGACAGCAGATGGAAGGGAAGAGAACTCACGAGCTCGTCGCGTCGATGGAAGTCGTCCCAGACACCAGCCATATTCTCTCCAAGAGAGACCTGCTTGAGAGGCGAGTCTGTAGTGTGGATCACCTCCATGCCGAGCCTGTATCGAAGAAAAGACAGGATTAGCTCTCGTCTCGTCTCCAAGCTCCTCCAGAGGCGACGCGCAAACCATGAAAAAAAGCAGCTCACACTCCTCTCCACGTCCATAGCGGATACACGCCCACCTCTACCAGCTTCTTCTCCAGCTCTATATCCCCTCCCTTCCAACCAAGCTTGCTCTTCAACTCCTCCCAATCCTCCACCATCTTCTCTCCTCCGTCCATCAGCCTCAGCACTTCCTTTCCAAGCCCTCTCGACCTTGTCTCCTCCAGATTCAGCGACGCGAACGAGGCAGGCATTCGATCCACTCGAGTGACGGTCTGGTCGTAGTCCTCATTGGGGATCTTGAAGTAGGTCGCGCGCGGTGGGAGGTGTGTGTCGAGAGGAGGGAAGGATCCGCGTGGTGGCTCGAGGGAGGGTTTTAGAGAATGAAGGGCGAGGAACTCGGAGGTTGTGAGAAGAGATCGAGTGAGTCGAATGGAGGAGAGGTCGATCATGAGCTGCGAAGTTGAAAAAAACAGGGTGAGGGGAAGAAGAAGGGATCGTCGCGTCAGTGTGAGCTAGCCGAAGGCGAAACGTTTGAGGGAGACTGACCTCGATAGGAATCATCCAAGCCCACTGCTTCTCTCGAGGAAGGTAGTCCCACTCTCCAGATTCGAACGTCATCCCTCGATGAACCTGTTTCGCGAAAGCTGAGGGCGGGAGCGGAAGCGTCAGTATCAGCTCGAGGGAAAGAGAGAACGAAAGAGCGAGCTCACCTCGACATGTTTCTGGCTCAAAGTCGCACGAACGAGCGTAGACGTAAGTCGGGACGACGAGAGTCCTGTTGAGGATCTCAGCATGGAGGAGAGAAGCTTCCACGATGTAACGCTACTCGAAGGGGAGGAGAGGAGTAAACATGTGAGCTCCAAAGACGAAAGGAAGGAGGAAAGCTCGCGAGCTCGAGCTAAGGGAAGGAAGGAAGACGAACGATGTTGTTCCAGCCCAGATGTCTGTTTTTTCAGCGATGGATTAATGTTAGTGTACGTCTCTATAACCTGCTGAGGGCTTTACAACCCTGGGGAAAGCAAGGGGAAGCTCACAAAGGCCAATCTCTCACGTAGAACCCCTTCGTCCTGGAAACCATCTCCTCCAACACATCCGTCCTATTCCTTCCCTTCTCCACTTCCCGCTCCAAGCTCCACCCAGCAGCTACAGTATCCACCACACTCTCCCCCTCGGATGTTTCCACGGAATCCTTCTCGATCTCCCTGACCTTATCCATCCAGATCGAATCGCACCTCTCCCTCTCCTCCCTTCCCTTCCAGTCTTCCCACCGCTCTCCTCCCACTCCTCCTGTTTCGTCTGGCGATCCTCCTCCTCCTCCTCCAAAAGGACCCCAGGTATCGAGCGACATCGTAGCCGCTGAGGTCAGGAGGACGAGCCCAAGAGAGATGGCCAGAAGACCAGGAAGGAGCATGGTGAGCTTCCGTGGGAGGTGAAGTCGTCCGATAAGAGCAGGGGTAGTAGGGGAAGAAGGACCATGGTAGGAGAGGTTGCGGTAGTGACCTGCAGGCATTTGGCAGAGGGGAGAGAGGGTAGGTGAGGGTTCGCTAGGCCCGAGAGGAAAGAAGAGAAGCGGGGAGGGGAAGAGCTCGTCGTCGTTGGTGGGAAGGGAGGAAGAGTGAAACTTGGAGCTCCCGAAGGTGACGAACCGGCGTCAAAATTCTCACATTGGGTGACGGGAGGTGAGCAATCGATCGAGTCTCTTCTCTGAGGAATCCAGTGTTCCATCCTTATCTCTTTCGTTGAGTTTAGATCAGAACAGGCCAAGGAAGCTAAATTCTCCGAAGAGAACAGAAGCAATGCGACGCGGGCAAGAACGGGCGAGATCAGTCGAAAAAATCGAGCCTAGTCTTGGCGACCGAGATGGACGGGCATAGATCTTAGAAATGATCTTTGAAGAAGGACAGCTGAGGAGCCTCGGACCAATAATCTACGTAGATGAGGTTCTGAAAGAAAGAACGCGTTGCGTTTCGAAAAGTCAGCGAGGAAGGAGAGGAGAGGAGAGGAGAGATCAAGGAGACTCACTTGAACGGCATCTCCTTGGAAGTGTTTTCTGAAGGCTGCAGGCTCGTCGTCTGCGGAGAAGAATGAAGATAGGGTGGTGAAAGTCGCGTCGCGTCGAGTTGAGCTTTGACCCTTCTTCCCTCTCCATTCGTCCTTGGGTTCCAATCAAGGAGGTAGACTTACAGTCAACGATGACGTAGAACTTATCTCTCTCGTCCTCGGATCGTCCTCTCAGGACTCGATGGGCGTAGACGGCGAATTCGTTCTGGAAGAGAAATGTCAGCTTGAACCACGTCTTGAACCCTTCTCCGACCTCGACAATCCTTCTCAAAGAGATAAATCACCATGTCGGTCTCATCGTGAACTAGCTTCATGAACTCCAGCTGCTCTCACGATAAAAAAACGCCGAAGAGAAACCGACGAGTTAGCGACCTTCTCCCTATTTTCGTTCCACTTTTCACGTCTCTCTCTTTCATCCCAGAGTGGTGATGGCTCACCACCTTCTCCTCAAACTCTTTCTTCACTCTCAACTGCTCCTCCGGAAGCCAAAATCCAACCCAACTCGTCAGCCACAGTTCTTCCTTCTCTCTTCCCCCGACCTGATCCTTCCTCATTCCTCCTTTTCCTTTTTCCTCCCCTCACTTTCCTCCCCTCTCTTACTCACCGTCATCACCGTAACGAACTCCCCTTCCTCCCTCTCCAACCTCTCAGGAAGTTTGAAGAAATTCGAAGGAGCGGCTTGAATGCTCTTGATCTTGAGTTCCGCGTCGACAGGATCGGTTTCGAAGAGCTGTTTCTCTCCTTTGACCTGCGTGGACATCGTGGGATGAAGTTATCGGTCGGAGGACTCGTGGATTGAGCGATGAAGGTGGTGGTGGTGGTGGTGATGGTTGAAGGTCAGTCAGAGGGAAGCGAGGAGCGGTTGGACTCAGGCTGACGCGTCAATTGAGAGACGCAGGAGGAAGAGAAGAGAAAAGCACAGATATATTATGCGAGAGCCAGAAGGACAAAAACGTGGAGTCGTGAAAAAAATATAAGCAACGAAACCCTAAAACCCAGAAAGAAGATGCGAGAGAGAGAGACAAATGAGAGAGAGAGAGGAAGACAAATGAGAGAGAGAGAGGAAGCCAGGAGAGAAAACGGCGACGCGACAGAGAATACGAGGCGGATGCGAGGGAGGGAGTGCGTAAGGGGAGGTATGATGTAAGCTATAGCTCGTAGTAGAAGCTGAGGAGTGGGGGGCATCGGAGGAGGTCGGCTTCGTAGAAGGCCTGAGGCGAGGGAGGGAGGAGGAAGAGGTCGCGTGGTGGAGAAAGAAGAGGGGGAAAAGACTGTCAGCGAGAGCTTCGAGAGATACCTAGTTGAGACTCAGAGCATGGTAGGACTAACCCTGATAGCGTCGCCTCGATAGTGAACGTAGAAAGCGGCTGGATCATCATCTGAGGGCACGAAAGCGAGAGTTAAGGTCAGCGCGCGGATGTGATTCGAGCAGCAAGACCGAGAAGTCCAAGAGAGAAATGTAACTCACATTCGATGATGACGCAGAACCTGAGAAGATACGAGATCGCGGCAGAAAAGAGCGAGGAAGCGATTAGGTTGCGGGTTTGGTTTGTGGACGAGACGCGGAATCACGGACTGAAGGCGAGAGAGGAAGGGACGCACTTGTCTAAATCCGCCTCGTCGAGGTATCCTCTCAGGATTCTGTGAGAGTAGACCGTGAGCTCCTTCTGTAGAGAGGAAAAAGTGGAGGGAAGAGGGATCAGCAGAGTAAGAGTCGTCCTCCTCCGTTTGGGTTGAGCTCACCTCGTCTGTTTCCAAGTGGACGTGGTTCATTTTTGACAGCTGTGTGTGATCCAGCAGAGCAGCGAGTCAGCATGGATAGTTCGTAGCAGTATACTACTGAGTGCGACGAACCAGATCCAGTTCTCTCCCTTCTCGAGCGACCATCTGAACGGGAAAGGAAAGAGGAGGGAAGGAAAGGAAAGGTCAGCTTGAGCTCGTGTGGGCCTTGTTCCTCCTCTGCTTCTCCCTTCTTGATTTCCCCAATCCTTCCACTTGGGACTTACGACGACTACGCAGGTGAAGGCTTGTCCTCTGTCTATGATCGTATGCGGTATCTGAGCCTCGAACCAGCCGTGGACGTCCTGTCTGATCTCCAACAAGTTTGCCTCGTCCTCCTTGATCTTTCCGAATGCGATTGCCGTGAGGTCGAGGTCACTCTTGACCATAGAGCGAGGAGATGGATTGGAGGTGGCGCTGAGAAAAGAGAGAGGAGAGGGTGCCTTAAGAAGACGAGCTCTCATGGGAGTTGGAGGTCAAACCTGAACTTGAGCAGGAAGGCCGAGGCTAGGGGGTGCGCCGAGGCCTCTCCAGCTCTTTCTTTGTGTTTCTCTCGCTTGTTTCTCTCTCTTCCTCCCGAAACCACATTTGCCAACCAAATCTTCGTTCTCTTCTCGGTCATCGGAGGGATGTGTGTAGGATATCTTCCCACTCCGCTCAACACTCTACTCCCCTCACCCGAGATCCTCTCTCATCGTGAGTCGTAGGAGTCGGACAAGGGCGAAGAGAGAAGACGTCGAGCTCACCTTCCTTCCTTCCCTCCCTTCTCTCGTCAGTCCACGATGCTCACGCTCACCCAACGACATCTACACCTCAAGAGAACATCCTGGAAGAGCTAGAGAAGGTGGGGCTGGGTTCGATCTCTGCGATGAGCACGAACTACGAGGATCAGGAGCTCGTCAAGCATCTCACAAACGAGTCCAAGGGGAGGGTCGTCCCTTGCTTCGGTGAGCTCAAGCTTCTTTTTCTTCTTCTTCTTGTCCATTTCTACAACTGAAGCTCGCTACCTTCCTAGGTCACCACCCTTGGTACACCTATCAAATCACCCTCCTCTCCTCGCCGCTCCCCTCCAAAGAATCCCACTACTCCCACCTCTTCTTCCCTCCCTCTGACTCGACTCCTCCAAACCCACAAGATCACCAACTCCTGCTCACCCTTCTACCCTTTCTCCCCGAGCCCCTCCCTCTCGCCTCTCTCCTCCAAACCCTCAAAAAAAACCTTCTCTCCCACCCCACCTCGCTTCTCGGAGAAGTAGGCCTCGACCGACGAGCTCGAGTCCCCTTTCCTACCTCCTACGTCGACTCTCTCCCTTCCTCCGAGCAAACAGATCATCGCAAGTTCACCAACTTCACCACCCCGATCGACCATCAAGTCGCGATTCTCACGGCGCAGATGGAGGTCTTGGAGGAGGTGATCGTGGAGAGCAACGAGCTGAGTTCGGACGATGAGGGAGCTGCTGAGGGAGTCGTGTTGAATGGCAAGAGCAGGAGAGTGTCGATGCACGCTGTCGGTTGTGCTGGAATCTTGGGAGGGCTGCTAGATAAGTGGGAGAAGGAGATCTGGGATGGGAAGAGAAGGTGGAGGAGGGAGGTCAAGGTCTGCGTGCATAGTTGCGGTCTGTCGGGGGAAGCCTGGAACCAGATCGAGAGGGTGAGTTTGGTTTGGACGCGTCTTTCTCTCTTTCATTCCTGGCTTCTCTTCCGATCTTCCTATACTGAGATTATCTCTTCCTCTTACCCAGAAACATCCCTCCAACCTCTACCTCTCCTGCTCTCCCGTCGTCCTGCACGAACCCTCCCCTTCCAACTCTCCCAATCCTCGTCACGTCCTTCATTCCAACGATTCCTTCCTCCCCACTCTCCCACCCCTCTTCACCACTTCGTGCTCGCCCGACAAGATCCTCGTCGAATCTGACATGCCCGATCTGCGGATGTGCGAGGAAGGGATCTGGAAGGTTGTGGGAGCATTGGCGAGAGGGAGAGGATGGGAGGTTGAAGAGAGATGGCCGACGAGGGAGGAGATGGAGCGGGGAGGGGAGGAGAGAGAGAAGGGTGTGGTGGAGAGGTTGGAGGAGAACTGGGTTAGATGGATGGGGGATGATCCATGAGTGAGGTACCTTTGTAGAAGCAGACTGCGACGGGTGGACAGCGAGGAACGACGCGTCGGAGAGGGCGAGTACCGCTCGGTTTTCTTCTACCAGAACATCAAGGACGAGCAGCCGCAGACTACTAGTTGCATTCATCTAATCATACGCTTCCTAGCTGCAACAAGTTTTCGAAGATGCGTCGTCGTCAGGGAGGCTGGAAATGAAAGGAGAAGGAGCTGAGGGAACGGTCGAGCTCAAGTTGACCTCAACGCCCATCACTCCCACTTCTCTTCCGTCTTCGTCCCTCCCCCGAGCAGTCTTTCCTTCCAGCTCGAACCTCAGTAGAAACATCCACATCCACTCTGGACCATGTCCACTGCAGGCAAGGAAGAGTTGATGAACGTGGAAGAGGACCCTTCCCACATCGGAGCTCAACCTTCAGCTCCTCCTCCCTCTCTTTCTCCGTCGTCCATCGCTTCTTCCAGCAAGCCCTCAGCTTCCAACATCCACGATGAGCTATCTACCAAACTCCTCTTCGATCCTTCGTGTGAGAGGGCTGTCAGGTTGTCGTCAGAGCTCATGGTAAGTACGTCCTTTTTGCCACATCTTCCACCCTCAGGCTCGCTCCCTCCCTCCCCCCCTCTTCCTTCGTTCCCTTCTAACTCCCCTTCTCCTCCTCTTCCTCTTCCTTCAAACAGGCTCAAACCCTGGATGCCCCTGATCTCTTTACCAACCAACTCTCCGAAGCCACCCACATCCTCGTCGAGCAGCCGTCCCCTCTCGGAGATCAACTCGTTCGAGCTCGAGCTCTCCGGCATGACCCCGTCGCCAGCTCCTCCTCCTTCCCCAACGTCCTGACTCTGCAGTGGATCGAGGACAGTCTGAGATTGGCGTACTGGCAGTCGGAGGAGCAATATCTCTACGTCCTCGAAGATGCCAAGGAGGAAGAGCAGAGTGTGTTCGTCAAGGGGGGAGGGAGAGGAGCAGATGTTGAGCTTGAACTCCAGGTCGATCACCACGAGCCAGCGCGAATGAATGAGGAGACGAGCTTCAAGTCCGAGTCGAATGGAATGAACGTAGAGGATAGAGCCTTTTTCGGAGAGGAATCTAGGACTGAGTACGGAGGAGGAGAGGGAGAGACGGCGGGGTTGAAGGACGACTGCAGGTGAGTGGCCCGTTTTCGTTATATCTTCCTTGCTTCATCTCTTCAACGAGGCATGAAGCTGACTTATTACTCTTCGTATAAATCTTACCTCGTGTAGCGTCCCTTCCAAGTTCACTGGTGGATCTGAAGACGGTGGTGTCGAGGGATCGGTCGCTCTCGCTCTCGACGCGTCGACGAAGAATCTTTCCCACTCTCGATGGACGTCCGAAGAAGAGCAGAAGCTCGTTCGACATCTTTCTCAGTCAAATGGCAAGATGAAGACTCAGTTCCGATCGTTCCACGAGAAGGTGGGTAGTCTCCCCTTCTAAAACTTGAGTTTTTCGTCACGTCTTCCGCTGATCACTAGTTCGCTCTTTCTTTTGTCCTACCTCCTCGTCTTCGTTATCACACTCAAGCACCCCTCTCGATCCGTCCCTGGAACCGCCAAACATCACCGCACGTATCGAATCCGAATCGACGCAGCAGTGAAAGCTTTGCAGGTCGATCCCACTTCCTCTTCCTCGACGACGTCGTCGTCTTCCTCCAGCGGACAAGCCATCGTCGACTCGCCCGCTTCCTCGAACACCTCCACCTCGAATCCTCGAATCAGCCTCACCTTCAAACTACCCTCCCTTCCTTACTCGAAGCCGTCGTCCTCCAAAAAGAAGCTCAAAGCCAAATCGAGTCCCATCGTCGTCGTGTCCCAGTCGAGCTACGGTTCCCCCGACGGTTCCTTCCAAAACCAACAACAAGGATCTCCTTCTTCTTCCCTCTTCAGCCCCATCCCATACCCTTCTCCTTCTCCAACAGTCTTCGGATCCTCCTCCTCAAGCATCTTCGGCCAGCCTGGCGGCAAGCCTACTTCCCTACAGTACTAGTCCCTCCGAAGTCCTCTCTTCCGTCGCGTCAACCTCAACCTCAACCTCGACCCTCCCCTCCCTTCCTTCAACTCCCTCTTACCCATCCTCCTTCCTCAACATCGGCATCCCTCCTCCCACCTGCTCTCCCCCACAACAATTCTGCTACTTCGGCGGCGAAACCAATTCCCCTTCCTTCTTCTCTCTCCGAATCGCCTGCATCTCCACCCATGAACCCACCGAGATCGTACAGGGCCAACAGCTCGGTTGCGCGCATTGCTCCGAGTGGTTCCAGTACTGGATGAACGGAGGAGGGTGGGAGGAGATGGAAGAGGGAGAGGGAGGAACGAGAGAGGATCCCGATCAGTGGGCGGGGATGGGAGAGTTGGAGAGGATCAAGTGGGCGACGGAGAAGTTGGTGAGGAAGGGGGCGAAGGATAGGATGAGTTTGGCTTGGAGGCAGGGTTGAAGGATCAGGTTCGAGTTCGTATATAGCAGCTTTTTTATTTTTATTTTCATCCCTTTCGTTTCGTTTCCCAGCGTTCTTTCACGATTTACGAAGCGTTTTCTTCTTGCTTTCTTTTTCTCCTTCCTTCCTCTCAAAAGCACGATTTCGTCTCCGATCCCTTTTTTTTTTGTCTCTCTTCTCCGATATATCACGAGCATCTCCACGTTCTCCCTATGCTCGTCCTCATCTCAAAACGAAACGGACGCGTCGCTCTCCCTCTTTCCCTTCTCTCTCTGCCCCTCTTTCCACCCAACACCACCCAGAAAACTTCACAGAAAAGAAAGAAAAAGAAAATATGCATAAGACTGGCCTCAACTCCCACTCAAACCAAGACAGCCGGAAAGAAGCAAAAAAACGAACTAACGAACGAAACACGAAAGACTCGAAACAAAGCAAAGCAAAGCAGAAAAATCTCTTATCCCCCTCCCCCTCACTCCCTCACTTCTTCCCCCCCTTCCCACCACCACTCTTCTTCCCCCCACCCGTCGACCCCCCCGTCGTTTTCCACCCATTCGACGAAAGGACCTTCTTCCCCCCTCCTCCCCCTCCTCCTCCTGTTGCCGTCTCACCCTTAGCAAGAAGAGTCCCACTGGCAGCAGCAGCAGGTTCGCTCGCTCTTCGTGCATGATGATGAGTTCCTCCGCCGATGGATGATCCGCCTGAGGCTCCGCCTCGAGAGATGGCGACGGCGACGGGTGGGGAGGTTGAGGCTTGAGCGGGAGTTGGGTTTGGGGTTGGGTTCGAGGAGAGAGGGATGAGGATCTTTTCTCCCTTTCGAGATTTGGAACTGGAAGAGGAGGGTTGGTCGACGATGAGAGGAGCCTGAGAGTTGGAGGATCCTGAAGAGGTGTTGCTAGTTCGAGCTGCTCGATCCCTGTACGAAACGGGAGCTGAAGGCGTGTTGTTGTTCTTGTTCGACGACGACGCGCCGGACGACGAAGAGGAGGTTCCTACTACTACTTCCTGTTGTTCTCCTTCTTCGATTCCAAGCCGTTCGAGTTCCGCCGAGGACGTAACGGTCGGAAGAGCTGAAGCTGCTGCTGAGGAGGAGACTGTTCGTCGAGTGGCCGTGGGAGGTTGAGATTGAGATTGAGATTGAGGAGGGAGAAATTTTGCTGGAATTCGAGGTTGAACGATGTTCCTTCCTTGGACGGCGCTGCTGCTGCTGCTGGATCCTGGGGACGACGACGACGCGTCCTTCTCCTTCTCCTCTGCTACGATCGAGCGACGACGAGGAGTCCTGAGATCGTGTTCGTGTTCGTGTTCGGTGGAGGAGTCGGTTGTAGATCGTCCTCCGAGATCTAGTCGAAGCGTTCCTCCGACTTCGAGGATGGGAGAGGGAGAGTCGAAGCTGCTGGTGGTGGTGGAGGAGGACATGGACATTCCTCTCCTCTTCTCCGACGCTGAGACGGACGTTCCCGAGGTCGATCCCATCGATGCTTGTCGTTCGTGAGCCATCCGATCCCGATCCATCGAAGGTTGACCTCCTCCTCCCGTTAAAAAACTCGATCTCGGACTCGTCCCAACTCCTCCTGCTCCTCCTCCTCCTCCAGCACCCCACTCCCTCATCTCCCTCGCAGGACTTCCCGTCACACCACCCCCACCCCCACCTCCCTCAAAGTTCCAAGCCGGGAACCCCTTCGCCGCCTCCGCCCAAGCATCCTTCCACTTCACAGCGAACGAAACGAACTCGAGGTCGACGACTCCCTTGAGACCAGCCGCAGCAACGATGGTTCCTCCTCCCGAGCTGGATCTTCTTCCTCGTCCGATGGTGGAAGAAGAAGAACCGCCGGTGGAATCCGAGAGGAGGGAGGAGGAGGAGGAAGGTCCTAGTTGTTCGGTAGGGTCCCGAGAAGCAAGCCAGAGTCCTACTCCTCCTCGACCGACCCAACCGAGTTCGACGAGACGAGGGACGCGACGGATGAATTTACGGACGTCACGGAGGAGAGGGATGGTTGGATCGATGGACTTGGCGACTGAAGAATCCAAAAAAAAAAAAAAAGTTCGAAAAACGAGAAACGCGTGCAAACAGTCAGCTCTCTCTCTCTTCTTCCCTTTCCCGTCAATTCGTCTCCCCCTCCTTCCAAAAACACTCACGAAGCACAGGATGAATCTCCTCCCCCACCCCCGAACTCTCCTTCAGATCCGAAAGCGACACCGGAGGCGAAGGATTTCCCGTCGTAAAGTTGCTCGGAACCGGCTCCATCATCGATCCGCGAAGGGAGGATTTGGAGATCGTTGGCGACGACGAGGGAGTGTGAGGTGGGATCATCATGGACGAGCTGGTGTTGGTTGGAGCTGCGCTGGGGAGAGGTAGGTGTTGGGTTTGGATGATGACGTGGAGGGTGTGGAGGCGGGTGAGAGAGGAGAAGGGGGTGGTGAGGAGGAGCTTGGGTTTCGACGCGACGAGGGAGAGAGGAGGAACGAAGAAGTTAGTTTCGGGGTTTGGAACCGCGCATAGAAGAAGAGAGAGAGAGAGAGAGAGAGAGAGAGAGAGAGAGAGAGAGAGAGAGAGAGAGAGAGAGAGAGAGAGAGAGAGAGATTCCTTCCTCAACTCACCAACTTCGAAAACGGCGCATCCAACTCAAACTTGAACTTCTCGAGATTCACCAACGTCTTCGCGATCTGGGAAACCTGATCCGAGCTCACTTCCCACCAATCCACCTCCAGCACTCTCAAACCAATCCCATCCTCGAGCAGAGCGTCGAAGAGTGCCTCGGGGATAGGTTTGACGGCACAGACGTTGTCGGGGGGAGGAGGTTCGTGTCCGAGAGGAGGAGCAGGGAAGAGGGAGAAGGGAGGAGTCGAGCGGGTGATGGAGAGGGTTTGGAGGTTGCGGAGTTGGATGGAGGGGATGGAGAGGAGGTGGTCGAGGGACCAGCTGGAAGAGATAGATAGGGAAGGAGAGAAGGCGATGAGATTCTCGGAGAAGGGAGGAAGGTGAAGGGAAAGAGAGGAAAGGAGAGAGTGACTGACGAGTGATGAGGTCCAACGTCCGAGATCTCGACGCGAAGATGCTTGAACGTTTCGGGGAAATCGATCTTGGTCCAGATGGACTTGGAGAACCGACCTATTCGTTCGAAAAAGAACCGTGGAATGAGATTAGCTGGAGCTTCGATGAACGAGAGAAAGAGAGAAAAGGGAAGAGAAAGAGACGCGCCTTGAACTTCCGAGAGCGTCAAACTCTCCAAATCCTGACATCCTTCGAACAACTTCAACCTGAACGAAGAAGAAGAGGTTCATACTCAGTTCCCGAGTCGAGGGAGAGAGAAAGATGCGCAGGAGAGCAGCAGCAAAGTAGTTGAGTCCACTCACAACCCCCCATCTCCCATCTTCGTTCCCCCACTCCTAATCCAAACCTCCCTCACCCCCCTCCCACACTCACTCAACCCCTCACACATCAAATCATCCAACGCCGCCGTCTCCACCGAAACCTTATCGAGAGGACTGTGTCCTGGGAGGTTGACGATATGGGAAGCTAGGTTCTTTGCTCCCATGGGTGAGAGACGGGAGAGTTCGAGGGTTCGGAGGGTTGAGGGGAGGGGGTGAGGGAGGTGGAAGCGCGGGATGGAGGTTGGGGAGTATTGGGTTAGGAGGGAGGAGGGGTGGAGGGGAGGTGGGAGGAGGGAGAGGTGCGTGAGGAGGGGGAGGGAGAGGAGTTGCTGGAGAGAGGGAGGGATTGAAGTGGAGTGAGCTTCGGTTTCTTTCTTCTTCCTTCTCTCTCTCTGCAAAAAGATCCCTCTGTGAACTCACCAAACTAACCCCCTCCCCCCAAACTCCGAGCCCTCTCCACTCGAACCTCTCCACGGTACTCGCGCAAAATTCGAGCAAAGGAAGGAGGATCTCTTGCTCTCCTTGATGAACGGGGATGGACGAGAGCGGAAGAGATGATGATGAGGCGGCGGTGAGAGCGTGAGGGTTCGCAGGTGGGTAGACGGATATTTCTCGGACTGAGGAGGCGTAGCGGGTGGGGTGGCTGCGCGTGCGTGTAGTAGTAGTAGTAGTAGTAGTAGTAGGAAGAGCATGGGATGGGATGGATGGGAAGAGAGGGAGGGAGAGTTAAGGTGCGGGGTCCGGGGAGAGAGAGAGGATGGGGGGATGAGATTGTGGCGAAAGAAAGTCAGCTCGCATACACACACTCTCTCTCAGGGACAGAAAGAAGAAGAGAAGAGATAGAAAAATCTTCCTCCTCACCTAAGAACGACCCACACTTTCCTCCTCTCCTTCCACTCCCCCTTCGTCTCCCCCTCTGCCCTCTCGACCTTCCCTCCTGGGACCAAGGCAGGCAGTACGATGCGCAGTCTACGGTAGAGAACTCGAGAGGTTGCTTCGTGGAGGATGGAGCCGAGTTGGCTTAGGAAGGGGAGAGTGAGAGAAGGGTCGACCAAGAGGAGGGAGGAGACGATCCCTGGAGGAGCGAGAAGATGAGCTCGACGTTGGGTGGAGTGGAGAGGAAGACGGAAGAAGCCGAGGAGAGGGGGGATTTATACTCACCTTCCAGAGCAGGAAGAGGAAGGGACTCTAGGGGGATCAGACCGGGTTTGGATGGGATCATTCGTTCAAGAAGGAGAAGATGGAGGATTAGGAGGAGGAGGAGGAAGGGAACCGGATCTCGCACCCACTTTCTTCTCCCTCCCTCTTTCAACTGAGGCTGCGCAGATTTTCTGCGCACACATATTTTCTTTCTTTCTTTCCCGGCAAGTTCACCAACTGAAGAAGGTTTTCGTTTCAAGGGTAAGCAGATTCACGACTCGAAATCTAAGGAAAGCAGCAGCACGACGACGACTCTTGTGAAGCACGAGCGAGAAACGAAGGAAGGACGCGTCTTCCCCTCTCTTCTCCCTCCAACCTCCAACCTCCAGCCTCCAGATCTAGATCTACCCTTCCCAAACCCACCCTACCCTACATTACAACAACCCCAATTCCCAAAGATAACCGAACAAACAAGCAAGTATCTCTAACAATCAAACCCCCAAATCTTCCCCTTCTCCCTTCTTACCTCCTCTCCCTCTCCCTGGGCCTCCCAGCATGATGAATCCTCCCTCCTACCACTCAAACTCAAAATCCTCTCCTCATCCTGACCCACCCAAAGGACTTTCTCCTTTCCCCTCGCGTACTCGTCCCCCCCCGCGGGAGGAAGAAGTTCGACGTAGCCGACGACGCGACCGCGTGTTGAAGCTGAAGATGGGTTAGGGTGGGAGTGGGGAGTTGGGGAGGGTGGTGGGGAGGGAAGAAGGGTATCAGAGGGAGAGGAAGAGGGTGAGAGAGGGTTGGTGGTGGGTGGTGGGAAGGGGGAGGAGGAGGAGGAGGAGGATGAAGGAGAGTTGGGAGGGAAGAGGGAAGGGAGGTTCCAGATGAGGATTCGACCTAGGGAATCTGCTGTTATACAACGATCTGTGAACGAACGAAGAAAAGGAAACCAGAACGAGGAGGTGTTCAGTGAAGGTAAGAAAAAGAGCGTTCGAAGACGACCCCAGGGAAAGGAAACGAAAAAAAAAGAAGAAGAAGAAAAAGAAAACGACGCGTCGTTCGTTTCGTTCGAATGGAAAAAAAAAACTCACCTCCCCAAACACTCACTCCCCTCACCTCAGCCCAATGAGCCCCGCCCATCCTTCGTCCAAGTTTCAACTTCCCATCTCCTCTCCCCCTCCCCACCAACCCTCCTCGTTCCTCCTCCTCCTCCTCCTCCTCAGGAATCTCAAAACAAAGCACCGAATTATCCGCCCCTCCCACACAAACGTACTTCTCACTCAACCCTATCCCCATCACTGCCCGCCCTCCCAAGATCGCCGGTGTCGATTCCTTGTCCTCCTCCTCCGACTCCGACTGAGCTGAGAACGGTGAAAGTGCCGAAAGAACTCGAGTGGATTCCATCCTCCACCCAACACCACCTGCCGAAGAAGGTGAAGGTGGTTCTTCTTGGACGAGAACGATCTCTTGAAGTGCGACGGACCAGGAGGAAGGGTAGACGGGGAGGGAGTAGGCTAGGGTTGCTTTGAGTTTGAAGTTGAGGTTCTTGTTCGTGGATGATGTTGTTGGGGTAGGTGAGGAGAGGAGGAGAGCGGCGGGGAACCAGGAAGTGTGGGATTTGAGGGTTCGGAAAGGTCGAAGAAGGGATCTGGAGGACGCGTTTGAAGAAGAAGAAGAAGAAGGGAGGTTGTAGAAGGAGAGGAGGAAGTTGTCCGTGCAGGTTACGAGGAGGGAGGAGTGGAGGGAGGAGATGAGGGGGAGGTGGAGGGGGGCGGCGGTTGGGGAGGGGTGGAAGTTGGTTTCGAGGATGGTGAGAGGGGAGGAGGTTGAGGAGGTTGACGCGTCCGAGAGGGTGAGGAGGAAGATGGAGAAGGCTCCGGAGGTGTAGGAGACATAGAGTCGCAGAGAAGAGGATAATGTTGGCTCTTCGGAGGAGGAGAAGGAATTGAAAGTTGACTGCCATCCTGCTCCATCGACGGCGAGATCTTGAATGGCGACTCGACCTCTCAGCCAGCCGTTCGATCTTTCCTCCGCTAGTCCTTCGCTCTGGAAGGTCAGAACTTCCGAGCCTACTTCCCGACCTTCGAAAGATGGGTGGATCTTCGCGAGGAAGAGCTTGATGGGTGGGAGTGTTGAGGTTGGGCGTCGTGAGGCTGAGACGATGAGAGGGTTGGAGAGGGCGAGGAGGGTTTGAGGTCGAGGAGGAGGGAGTTCAATTAGAGGGAAGGAGGAGGGAGGTGGAGAGGGGATGGGATATGTTGAAGGTGGAGATGAAGGAGTCGCTGATAAGGGGAGGAGTGGGTATAGCAAAGAGCGACCGGACGACCAGTTCGTGGAGATCTGTTCGAGGGAAGAAGAGAGGAGGGAGGAGGAGGAGGAGGAGGAGGAGGAAGGGATGAGCTCATGAGCTTCCTTCGACTCGCACAGAGGCCTCAGCCCACACAGACAATTGAGCTGAGATCGATTCTACTCACTCGAAAGAGGTACTTCCAATCCACCCCAGGCTGCGGGTCTATCGACCTGCCATGCTGCCTCGCTCTAGAAGGAAAAGGAGCAATGGCCCTTCCTCCTCCCCCTCCTCCCACGGATGAGCCCGATCTCCAAGCGACTCGCTTCCCTAGACCTTCAGCTTCTCTAGGATGAGAGTCTGCATACGAACAGGATGCCAAATAAGATCAGCTGCTGTGCCATCTTATGATCTGGAAAAGAGAGAGCAACCTCACCGATGAAAAGGCGTCTCCAGAGGTGAGGATCGTTCGCGAGTCGCAAGAAATGACGGTCCACTCTCTCCACCGAAGATAGATCGAAGGGCGAAAGATAGATGAGGATCGAGAGGAAGAGCTCGTCCGATAGAGAGTTTGCGTTGAGGGTCAAGGGTTGCGTTCGAGGAGGATGAGAAGCGGACGTCGTGCGAAGACGTTTGGAGGTTGCAGAAGTGGAGGGCGAGGAAGGGGAGAGGGATCGCTTGTGGCTTGTGGGCATCGCTGAAGGGTGAGAGTGAGTGATAGAGTGCAGGTGATTGAAGTGAGGTGCAGGGGAGGAGATGAGCTCCGAAGAGGAAGGAGGGTCGAAGCGGTTGAGGGGAAGGAAGGGAGAAGAGAGCTCTGAGCTCAGAGCAGTTCAACCCGATCTCGATCTGGAATCGGCTTTCAAGCCCTCAAAAAAAAAAATCTTCGTTCAGATTTCAAGATTATAACCCTTTTCAAAAGCCTTCGTGGGTGTCCAAACTCCCCAGCAAGCTCAAAATCGGCGCTGCAAGGACGGGTCGAGATTGTACTCGCTCGAGGTCCGTTCTTCTGGACGCGTCTCATTTCCGACTTCCTCTGTCTTGGAACGATGCCTGAACCCCATGCGTAAGATCAAAGAGTGCTCCTGGCGAGGAGGGTCTGAGCTTATGGGGCTTGAGAAGCTGCAAAACAAGCGGACCGGACGAAAGAGGATCGCGACGCGTTCTTTCCTTTCCCCTCCGTTCAAACTCCATCGTCCCACTCCCAGCGTCCCGCCTGCTTCCTAGAGTCTCACCCCGATTTTGAAGCCTCACCCATAGACGCAAAATCAGCGTCTCCCTCTCTTCTCTGACTGTTCAAGGCTCTCGACTCGCGTTCTGCCAACTCGAATCCGAAACGCACTCTCCATCCATCCTCACCTCTCTACATACAACCAAACCTCTCTCCTATCTTCCCAAGCATATACAACTAACCTCCAACAGGATTCCCAAGCGACTAGTACCTCTGATCTCCAGCTCCCTTGACAACACCCCGTCGCGCGAGCCAAGTCCCGAACTTTCCTCCGTGAAGTCCTTCGCCCTCGAAGGGATGTCCCATGTTGTCCCATTTGTGTCGCCATCCCTGAAGAAGAATGGAAGAGATAGAAGGATGATGAGGTTGGTTTCGTTGGAGAAGAAAGAGGAACGGGGAAGAGGGAGGCGATGATGATGTGATGGGAGGGATGGGTTGGAGAAGAGAGAGAAGGAGAGCAGTACTCACGAGCTTGACGGCGTAGGTTTCTCTTACTCCATTGAGGCAGAACAGCCAGAAGGCTAGAGAACAGAGAAGAGGGAAGGAGCGAGAAAGAGAAGAGTAGCAACGAGGAAGGATGAGCTTGAGCTAGACGTCTCTCCATTCTCTCCTTCCCCCAATCACGCTCAGATCATCATAAGAAGGAACTCACCGATCTCCATCTAGCAAACCGACGTCCAAGCAACCATCAGAACGAGAGGTCAGTACAAGAGAGATCTTATCACTCCAGCTTTCGTGAAGGAGTCCCCCCTTCGCCTTCCTCCGCCGGGGTAACCCTCTTCCCTTCCTTCCTGATGGACTCACGACAGCAGCGAATCGAAGGTTGAACTTATCGGGCATAGGGAAGATCGGTCTAGAGGCTGCATGTTTGACAGAGAAAGTGAGAATGAGTGATCAGCGAGAGAGCGGGTGGATGGATGGAAAGGAAAGAAGGAGGGAGGGACCAGATGGGGAAGGAGGAGAAGGAACGTACAGGTACAGACTCGGAAGGGGATAGGGTGGTGGTGGCCGTGAGCGGCGGCGTGATGATCTCCTGCCATGGCTGGGGAAGGAGCGAAGATTCAGCAAGAGATGGGAAGGAGAAGGGACGGAGGAGGAGGAGCACAAACTTGTGAGCTTGAGGCAGGGTGGGGGTTCGAGGGAGACGAGGAGGAGGGCGGGGAAGGCGGATGTTTAGTGGGAGATTTTATCTTCGATGCACTCAGCGAGTAGGATCGAATGGTCGATACATGAGCTGGGAGGTGCAGCTCTGATGTTCGCGAAAAAAAAAGAACGAAGAAAAGGCTGCGATTCTCAGCCTCAACGACGCGGCCCCACTCCGTTCACGAACCTCAGCTTCTCACTCCATCTCCTCTCCGCCCAGCTTCTTCACGAACCGAGATGGTATATCAAATACTGGTATCTAAGCACTTCCGTTTACACTCTTGTACACTCGAAGTCGAACCCTGAACGAAATTGAAACCGTAGAAGTCAGCTCTCGTTCAGTCTCGTCTCCCATCTCCCTTCCTCCCGCTGCCGATCCAGACCTTCCTTCTTCGTCCAACTACCAAAGAGACTGCTAGAAGAAGACTCACCGATCTCTCATCACCTCAATCGCACTATCCTTCAACTCCTCGGCTCCCTCGACAGCCTCTTCCTCCTCCTCTTCATCCTCGTCGTCGTCTTCTCCCTCTCCACCCTTCTTTCCTCCGAACCCTTGATGACGAGCAGGAGCCCAGGTAGCGAGATCCCATCGGACCCAGCCTGATCCGTCTCGGATCTGTGAGAAGGGAAGGAACAGAGCAGAGTCAGCAGGATTCGACGCGTCTCCCCTCTCGTCCCATCGACAAAGCTATCCTCCCTGAAGGGAAAGGATCTCCAACGATTGACCAAAAGTGACGAAAGCGAGCACTCACCACAGGTTTCTTCCCAGTACCCAAAACAACCAACCACTCGGCCCTCCCACTCAACTCCCACAACAACCCAAACAGCTCTGAATCCATCTTCTTCTTCTCCTCCACCTTCACAGCTCCATAACTCCTCACTCCATCGTTCCTCAACTCGAACGCTCCAACCAAGTGCAGCCCGAAGGAGCAGACGACGAAATCGAATTTGGGGAAAGGGTTGAGAGGTTCGGAGGGGGTGAAGGATTTGGGGAAGGGGAGTTTACCGAGGGAGACTTGGAGGAAGGAGAGCGGGAGGGGTGGGGGGAGATGGTTGGGGAGTCGGTGGGTGAAGAGGGGGAGGGTAGCCTGATATAATAGAGAGGAGAGTAAGACGAAGGATCAGGTGAGTGGGGTGAAGAACGGGTGAGGAGGGAGACGAATGAGACGAACCTCGTCGGTCAAGATGGGCAGGATCTCCAGCTTTTTGAACCCTTCAGGCAGGTTGGGAGGAGTAACCAAAGAAGAGTACTGTCCTCCTACGAGCTGAACCGTCGTAGCAGCGGGCTCGACGACAGCAGCGTGAGTCGAAGAAGTCGACGCGACAGGAGCAGTAGGAGCGGGAGCAGCGACGGGAGCTCTTCGTCGGTTGGGAGGGATGAAAGCGGGTCGATGAGCAGGGAGGGCGTTCTGCTTCATGTTGGTTTGGAGGATGGGGTGGAGGGGAGTCGCGACTTGAGGAGGGGGAGGAGGGGAAGCTGCTGCTGGGAGAGCGTCGCCGAGAGTCGCGAGGGAGGAGAGAGGGGAGGAGGTAGAGGCGGTAGAGGCGGTAGAGGAGATGGTTTGGTAACGACCGAGGTGGTGCCATTGGAGGAGGGATTCGGTGATTTCACCGCTGGAGAAGCGAAGGAAGGGAGAGTCAGTTTGAGACGAGAGGGAAGGGAGGGAGGATGGACGGAGAGGCAAAGGGAGAGAGAGCTCACGTTCCACACCCAAGATCGATAACGGCCAAGGAAGTCGACTTCTCCTTATCCTCGAATTCGGATGCTTCGTATCGGGTCTTTCCCTCGGCTTCGTACCATCTGTTGAGCCAGACCCAGAAGCTGAAGAACGAGCGAAGCAGGCAAAGGAGCGGAGGAGAATCGAAATTTAGGATGAGCTCGTTCTACCGACCTGGTTGAAGAAAGATAACGAGACTCACGCCTTCTTAACCCCGGGGTAGTGAGGGTTCTTTGTCGCCGAAATTTGATCACCTACGGGCTGACACGAAGGAAGGGGTGGGAGGAAGAGAGGAGAGCAGGAAGGAGAGGTTCAGGTTGAGCTCGAACGAACGGAATTCCTCCTCCTCTCGCCGACTCACCCTCGCCCCAACCGAGTAGTTCCATTCTTTATGTTTCGGCACCGGCGCAGAGCCGATGGTAGGGGTGTCTCCTGCGATGGCCATGTTGTCTCTTCTTTTACGACTGGATCGTGGCTTGAGAGAGAAGGCGAAAGGAGAGAGGAAGAAGAGTAGGTCGAAAGCCACACTGCGCAGGGAGTCGAAACTCTTCTCCCACTTACAACCCACACCTTCACCTTCAACCCAACCCTCACCCTCCCCCTCCCTTCCGAAATCTAATATGGTTAGTACCGTTATGATCAGAAGATACAGGAGCTTTTGCTGACGTCGTTCTTTCGTTTTAATTGTTGCTCTCTACAGCCTCAGGTGAGTTTGAAAGAGAAGCTCGGAGAGGAGGGAGGGAAGGAGACCTCGAAGCTGAACGAGTCTTGTTTTGCTTCTACCACCAGAACGAGTACATTGAGGAGTCCATCAAGCGGTGAGCATCATCTCTACTCTGTACAGGTTCGATTCACCGAAGCTGATTTTGTCTCTTCTTCTTTGTTGCTTCCAGACATGGTCGCCAAATGGATGTGAGTTGACCTTTGCGTTGCGCGAGCTCATTTCTCAAACCCAGAGCTCACCTCTCCTCCTACTTCTTCTTCTCGATCTTCTTAGCACGAGGAGCGAACGTGAGTATACCTGCCATCCCTTCCCCACCCTTCAAACAGGAGCTCGACGATCCTCTGCCTTCGAGGAGCTCGACCTCCCCCCACCTCTCCTCCTCCTCAGCCCTCCTTCCTCCCCTCTCCTCGAACTCACCATTCCCCTCTTCCTCCTCCTTCTGATCTTTCTAGTCGTAAACGAGCTGCTCGAGAAGTCCACAAGTCCTCCGCTCGAACTCAACAGCTCTTCGGTCTGAAAGCCAAGCTTCACCACGCTAAGCGACACTCGGAGAAGGTTCAGCTCAAGAAGACCCTCAAGGCTCACGACGAGAGGAACGTCAAGCAGAAGGACGATGGGGCGGTGCCAGAGGGAGCTCTGCCTACGTACTTGCTGGATAGGGAGGGTCAGAAGGTGAATCGTCGCGTCTCAAATGAGTTTGGGGAGCTGGGAGGGGAGGTTTGGCGGCTGGGTGGGCTGGAACCAGGCAGGCGAACGTGGTAGCTCGAGTTGAGCTGGTAGAAGCATGGGAGCTCGATCTGGAGTTGCTGGGAGAGTTCTATTCTCTGCCAAAGCCAGGTTCTCACATGTCAGAGCTCTTGGAGACGTATATCTCTCCAAACTCAACCCACTGACACTTCCCTCTCTCTTCCTCTCCCTCCTACCTCTCCAGGACGCCAAATCTCTCTCCTCAGCCGTCAAGGAGCGACGAAAGGATCGAGCTGCCAAGTACTCGGTTCCCCTGCCCAAGGTTCGAGGAATCGCCGAGGACGAGATGTTCAAGGTCCTCAAGTCCGGAAAGTCCAAGTCCAAGTCGTGGAAGCGAATGGTCTCGAAGGCGACGTTCGTTGGGGAGGGTTTCACCAGGAAGCCTGTGAAGATGGAGAGGTTCGTCAGGCCTATGGCGCTGAGGTACAAGAAGGCCAACGTTACGCATCGTGAGTAGCCGTCGACTGTCTCGAGGAGAGAAGTGAGAGCGAGGGAGAAGGAAGGAGAGTCGAGAGCTCACCGCTTCTCGTTTGTTTCGTTTCGTTCCGCTCTTCGTGCTTAACAGCCGATCTCAAAGCCACCTTCCAACTCCCCATCCTGTCCGTCAAGAAGAACCCTCAGTCGCCGATGTACACTGTGAGTCGATGCCCTTTATTCGAACCTCACTTCCAAGCTCGCCCGCGCGCGTCTCTCCCTCCTCGCTCACACTCACCTCGCTCTCCTCCCTCCCTTCTCCTCCCTATTTTCCTTCCTCCCCACAGCAACTCGGTGTCATGACCAAGGGAACTATCATCGAAGTCAACGTCTCGGAACTCGGTCTCGTCACAGCAGGAGGAAAAGTCGTTTGTGCGTCCCAACCTTCCTTCCTTCCCCTTTCCTCCCTCTCTCTCCCTCCTCCCTCCTCCTTCGACCTCCCAACCCTTCTCTCTCACTACCATACATCCCACTGACACTCTACACCTCCGTTTTACTCGTTTGGCGTAAACAGGGGGAAAATACGCCCAAATTACGAACAACCCTGAGCTTGACGGTTGCATCAACTCTGTTCTGCGTACGTTGGACGTTTCCTTTCTTAAATCTGTCCTTCTGGCTCCTATACTGAACTTTTCTCTCTTTCTCTTGAATACATGGTCGTTGGGTGGAAACAGTGGTGTAAAGAGACAGGGCTCGTCGTCGCTGGTTTGGTTCACGTCTCTCTTCTTCTTCTCTCCTCTTTGCTTTCTTCCGCCTCGCATTTTTCACGTCTTTCTTTCGTTCTTAGTTCTATGATTGTCTGGTCGGCTCTCGAGAGGGTCGGCTTATTATATGGTTTGCTCACTGATGTTGGAGAGGAAGTCGAAGAGTCGACGCGATCAAACTCCGCTCATTTTAGAGCCTCAGTTCTTTCTTTCGCAGGGCTCGCTTCCAGCTCGTTGTAGCTGGGTAGAAGTGTCTCGTGGGAGTAGCATTGCACTGGTCATGAAAAATCAAGGGTACGAAGAGGGGGAAAGAGCGAGCTGCTTTGACCCAAACGCGTCGAGTCGACCGAAACGAACGCTCAAGCCTTCGCTTCCAACGACTTTCGCTCCCTTCCCATCACCTCCTTGACGTAGGCACTGTCCTAAATCGTCGAGAAGGAGCAGAGTCAGCGTTCTGGCTCCTTGTTGGTTTGACGCGTCGCGAGCTGCAAAGATGAAACGAAACAAAGGGAGAGGATACTCACCACCCACTCGTCGACGCTCGTGATCTTCTTGGCCTCATTGAACCTGACCGTGATGTTGTACTCGCCCTTGTAGTCTTCGCCTGAAGCGGTCTTCCCATCTCCTTTGAGCTGTGCATCGAAAAGATGACAGCGACGTCGCGTCAGATCTCACGATCGTCTCACCTCTCTTTTCATCCCTCTCCATCCTCTACGTATCCCCTACAACTTCTAAAAGAAGACCAGCCGAGCGAGGCGCACTCACTTGGAAAACAACCACCCTCTCCTGCTCAGCAACGAGCACGCGGACGGGGTTTTCGACATCGATTCCGAGGTTGGGGAGCAAATGTTGCAGCTTCGTCAAATGAGCGACGAAGTTCTCGGCGGTGAGCCCATCAGTAGGGTGACCGAGAGAGGAAGGGAAGAGACGATGTCTGAAAGTCTCGGAATCGACGAGGGGAGTGAAAGCGGAGAAGTCGTAAGTCGACGCGCTTTTGACGCAGAGGACGGCGAGGGAGAGGAGGGTGGAATCGGTTTGAGAGGACATGGTTTGTGGGTTGTAGGTGATTTAGTGGTGGTTGAGAAGGCTGGGTTCGGGGGTGGTGGTGGTTGAGGGAGAGGGAGAAGAAAGACAGAGGGAAGAGAGAAAGACGACGGAACAGGCAACGAAAGTACCGCTAAAGCTATGGCCGTTGATAAGCGATGCAAGCTCTGGATCACCTGATATACCAGGGTTGACCAGGGGCGTGCAGGTTGCCCAGGCGGTAGTAGGGTTGAGCAGGAGAGGAGCGAGGGGTTGTTACTTGGCCGGTTCAAAACGAGGCCCGAGCGAAGGTGGATCTGCTCTCGCTCTCTCGAGGGTTGTGATCTTAGAACAGGCCGTTCATCGAATCTTACAGGATGTTTTCGACTTCTTCTCTCCCTTGCAAGATCTTGGAAAGCTCGAGTTTACCCCAAAGCCCGTCGGTTCGCTTTGCTTTCCCTCTTTGAGCTACTCTCTTGCTTCCCGCTGGACCTTCAAAACCTCCAAATTCTCGTTGGAGGGTCGTATAAGTTCAACCTGGAGATGCTGAAAAAAATACCAGCTTCTACCGACACTCTGGAGTGATATCGAGAGGGTTCGACTTTTCTAAGGACTCCCGCCGACCGTCGACGCGTCCGGCTCAAGTTCAAGATCTCTCAAAGGCAGCATGAAGCCGAAAGGACAGGCAACTCTGAAACGACTATAATGTGAGATGACGTGCGATGTAGTCGAAAGAAATCTCGAGGATGCGAGAGAAGAAGGCACCGAAGAAAAACAAACGCGTTTCCTTTTGATACTACCTCTCTCTTCCCATCTGTGGCGGTCCGCTTCTTCGATCCGCAAAAAGAGAGAGCTATTAGGTTCAGTGCTTCAACGACATCAAGAAGAGGGACAGCTGGGATGAGGGAAACTAGCGAAAGAGGAGGCCTGCCAGGGCTAGACCGAGAAAAGGGAAATGTAACGGTAACGCGCTCCTCCTGGGCACTTGAAGTTGAACCACACCTCCTCTTTGCCCGTATGAATCAAGAGGAGTTCCTTGCCTGGAAGAGCATCAGAGCCGCCAACGAGGGGAACAACCGGAGAATTAGGAAAGCCAACGCCGCGTGACTCTCTCCAACAACAAGGTAACTCCATCGAGTCCTTCCCGTGTGTTAGAGCTCACTCTTTTTCCCCCCTCTCAGTGGAATCGCTCTCCTCCCGCCTCACTTCTTCCTCCCACCAAATCGACCTTCTCAAAGCTCAACTTTCAGCCCTCCAGCTTCGAAACGACGAGCTCCTCGCCGCCGCCTCTCGCTTCCCTCCCGATACGGAAATTGTCGAGAGCTGGGCTGAGGATGCTCCTCCTCGATCCCAATCCTCGCCCCTCCCTTTCTCAAAAACCGCTTAGTGTTTCTTTTCTCCCATGCGTATATATACGAAGAAAAGAAACAGAAGCAGATGTGCGAGGTGGAGGTGGAGATGGAGGTGGACACAAAAGGAAAGGAAGTGGGAAAAAAAGCGTAGATTGATCGTGATACTCGTACAAAACAAAGAAGGGAAAGAAAGCATTAGACTACACGAAAACAGAAAACAGGAAACGAAAAACATACAACAAATCTCCTTCTCTCTCCTCTCTCCTCCCCAACCCAAGCAATTCCCTCGCTCGCCTCAAACAGAATCTTCCAACCCTTCCCGACTTTCCCTCCCTCGCGTTCTCAGCTCCTCATCTCCATCCCCATCCCAACTGCCCCCCCAACTCCCGCTCCCGCTCCCGCTGCGGTTCCGGCTCCAGGATGAAGAGTTCTCACCCAACCTCCGCTAGAGCTAGGTAAGCATCCTCCCCTCATGGCTGTTTCGACGTCGCAGCAGACTTCTTCGTTCCCGAGGACGGAGGTTTGAGCGAGGAGGAGGAGAGGGTGGGAGAGGAGGTGGTGTTGTTGGTGTTGTTGCTGTTGGTTGTTGTTGTGGTGTTGCTGTTGTTGTTGTTGTTGTTGTTGTTGTTGTTGTTGGGGAGGTTGGAGGTGATGAGTTTGAGGTTGGCTGGGTTGTTGGGCTTGGAATTGCTGCTGCTGTTGCTGTTGTTGCTGATGAGGTTGGAGGCTGATTTGTTGAGACAGAAGGGATTGTTTAGGAGGGCAGCATCCTCCTTTGGACGACGACGACGTAGGCGAAGTGGACGGGTTGGATAAGGAAGGGGATGGGATAATGAGAGGGGAAGGGAAGCTCGAAGTAACGATCATGGGCGTCGCCTGGCCGTTGTTGTTGTTGTTGTTCTTGCTGGTATTACCGGCGGAGGGAGGGTAGGAGCAGCTGAAAAAAAGGACGAGGGAGGAGAGGGAGGAGATCGAGGAAAGAACGAGGAGAAAGAGAGGGAAAGAGTGTGAAAAAAACAAACAGTCGTCAGTTCATCGGGCTAAATGCACTCGAAATTAATTCGCCAAGGGTCGATGGATGCCCATCCCAAGAAGCCGAGGAAACGGAGGGGAGGAAAGGAGGGAAGAGGGAGGAAGGAGAGAGAGAGAGAGCGAGGAAGCGGGGACTCGTTCTTGGACGCGGCGACTCGTTTTTGGAAGGGAAAGGACTCACTCGAACATGCCTGCACAGCAATTTGGATCATCTATGAGTCCTAGTTGATGATCGTGAGAGTGTTGGGAAGACGCGGAGGATCCTTGGGTGGAGATGCTTCCTCCTCCTTTGCGTTCTGAAGACGAGGGAGCGAACGAGGGAGGAGGAGGATTCGAGTTTGTCATGAACGAGGGCGAGGAGGAGCCGCCGAAGTGTTGGTGTTGTTGAGGTTGAGAGAAATAGTTTGAAGGAGAGGGATCGAGGTGGTATAGTTGCTGCGGTTGGTGGTGATGGTTGAGATGAGGGCTGAAGGAGGCGGAGGAGGAGGAGGAGGGGTGAGAGTAGGCTGGGAGGGCAGGCGAAGGAAGGGAAAGTGAAGGGCTCTGGGGGAGGGAAGCTGGAGTCGAGGAGGAGGAAGGTCGTCGCTCGGGTCGTGCTGGTCTCGCTGATGCTTCTCGCTGAGGGTAGGCTTGGTTGACGATGTTGAGAGATTGAAGGAGAGCAGCTCGGAGTTCAGAAGCCTGAGAGAAGAAGAGGAAGAAAAGAGTCAGCTGGAAGGAAGGGAGAGAGAGGAAGGGAAGAGAGAGGATCACTCACTCCACTCGAGCTCATGCCTGTGGCTCCTCCTTCGATTCTGGCTTGAAGGAGTTCAGCCTCGAGATCCTCCACTCTCTGCTCGAGAGACTTGACCTTGTCCTCGAGACCAGATATATACTGAGCCTTCCTCGCTCGGTAGTCTCGCTGTTAACGGAAGGGAAGGAAGAGAGAAGGAAAGTGAGCTTCTGTTTTCTAACTCTCCGACGTTCGAATCTGTCTTGAACTGCCAGAGAAACTGACCTGGTTCGCCAATTGACGAGTAGGAGGAAGCTGGATCATCAAATCAAAGTGGACATCAAGTCAGAGAGAGCGGAAAGAAGCCAAATACCAACTCAGAGCACGCGGGAAGAGAACAAGCGAAAAAACCAACTTACAGAGAGGTTCGGAGCACGTCCTCGAGCCATTTCTTTGCAAGAAGGGAAGAAGGAAGGAGAGGTGGATGGGTGGGTGGGTGGTGGTGGATGGAGGGAGAGAGAAGAGAAGGGAAGGGAAGGGGGGAAGGGAGGACGAGGGGAGGAGGGGTTCAGATGTGAGTTGAAGCTTTCCGAGGCAGGGTGAGGGTCGGCGTATAGGAAAAAGAGTGAGTGACCCAAAGTTCAGTTCAAATCCCAATCCTCTCCTTCCAAACCGGACCTCTCTCTCGATTGCCTCCTGACTCTCGTTTCGGTGCCAACCTTCACGGCCTCTTCGGGCGAAAAAAAAGCCAGCCAAGCCTTCATTCCCGAAGAAAAAAACTCAAACACCCGAAGCAGCCACCTCTCATGCCATCCTTCCTCCCTCCTCTCCCGCTCTTCACCACCGTTCCTAGCTCGGCTCCCCCGAAACGACCCAACTCCCATCGAGCTCTTCACCTCCAGAACGTGCTCGCCCTCCTTCAACTCTCCCTCCTTCGATCCGACTTCCCTCGCGCACGAAGAGCATGGAGGATCCTTGCTACTTGTCGGGAGATTGGATGGGAAGGGACTTATAGATTCGAAGGGGCTTTAACTAGAGGGATTGAAGAAGAGGGAGAGGAGAGGGAGGAATGGCTCGAAGGTCTAAGGAGGGGAGGAGGAAGAGAGGTGAGCTTTCCTTCCTTCCCTTCCCTTCCCTTCCCTTCCCTCCTGGTTCCTTTAGTTTTTACTTCCGTCTCCCAAGCCGTGCCTTTACCTCCTTCTCGATTCCTCCTCAATCCTCGGTAAGATTCTGAACTGATCCGACTCTCTCTCTCTCTCTCTCTCTCTCTCCCTCACAACCTTCTCCGTCCACAGGTCATCCCCCTCCTCCAAACCTACATCTACCACCTCCTTTCCCTCTCCCCACCTCGACCAACCAAAGCTCTCGACATCCTAGAAATCTACATCACCAGCATCCCTTACGCAGCAAGTCCAGCTCTTCATGGTCTAGCAGCTGTCTGTGCGCTCGGGAAAGGGATCGAATCGGAAGGAGGAGGTGAGCTTTGAAGTTTCCGCCCTTCTCCCTTCCCTTCCCTGCTTTGGTTCGAGCTCACCACGTTCCCTCCCCTTCCCCCTTCAGCTTCCTACGACTACGCCACAGCCAAGACCTACATCCAATCGGCTCTTGACCTTCTCCCGGAACAAGACTCCTCTTCCTCCTCTTCCTCCTCCGACGAAGACTCCCAACCCAGAACCAAGTCCAAATCCACAACCAAACCCACCTCGACGCGATCGTTCTACCTCTCCCTCCTCAAACTCACCGAGGCTGTCGCTCGTTGGGGATCAGGAGCAGGAGATCAGAACGGTGGTGGTGGTGGTGGTGAGAGGTCGGATGGTAGCGAGGATGAGGAGGAGAAGGGAGTGGAAGAGGAAGAAGAGAATGGGATGAGGAGGAAGAAGAGTCGGATTTCTAGGAGAAATAGTTTGGAGGGAGAGGGGGAGGGAGGGGGAGAGGGTGGGGAGAGGATGGTTGTTGGAGAGGAGGGGGTGGAAGAGGAGTGGGTGGAGGAGAAGAGGGATGAGAGGCATGTGAGTTTGAGGGAGGGGGAGGAGGGAGAGGGGATGATGGATCTTTCGTAGAGGATTCAGAGGAGGATGAGTTCGTTCAGCACCACCACCCACCACCACCACCGATCCCTCCGTAGGATCTTCTCTCGCTCGACCAAAACGACTCAAACCCGTCGTACGCTAGGAGGAGGAAGCTCTCGTTGAAACACATGGACGCGTCGCGACGCGACTTCCTTTCACAGAGGAGACGCTATATAGCTCGCAACCTTTTTAGGCTTCTATGTAGGTGGGTAGATTTAAAGCTCATAAATAAATACAGTCCGTAACCTCGATCAAAATCTGCTCAACCTTTTTGTTTCTCCTTCTCGAAAAAAAAGGAAGCCCAAACCTCCAACCCTCGACACCTCTCTCACCTTCCCTCTTCCTTCTCCCTGTCTTTCTCGCTGAGAACCCAACACATCACTCCAGCCTCACTCTTCGCCCGCTGATACTCTTCCACCTTCCTTCCTCTCATCTCCCCGTCCTCCCTTCCGGATTAAGATGAGGAAGAAAAGGCACGGGAACGGGAACGACGGCCAGGAACGACCTCTCCCCCTCTCTCTCTCTCCTTGCCAACCAAACCTTTCTTCCCCCCAGAAGGAAAAGGAAGGGATGGGAACTTCAAACCACCACCTTCCTTTTTACGCTTAGAAGAGTGAGTTTCTCCTTTCTGTTTCGTTTGAAGCAGAGGAGACGAGGGAGAAGGACGGAGAGAAGGAAACAACCTCGAGCTCACCCAAACTAACGCTCTTCCTCCCTCCCTCCCTCCTCCCTCCAGCTCTTCTAGCCCTCTTCGTCTCTCTCTCTCTCTTCACTTTCTCACATAAACTCGCTCTTCTCCCTCACTTACCCTCTTCCCTCTCCTACAAACCAAACCAAACCAACCCAAGCCTCCTCCTCCTCCCCCACCTCCCTCCTCCGCCTCCCCTTCGCACCCGACCGAACCTCCGCCCCTCCCTCCCACTCCTCCTTCTTATCGTCCACAGGAACAGCCAGCATCGTCTTGATCTGTGTCGGAGCGGGAGCGTTGGTGCTTTCGATTTTGGTTGCGTTGGGTGCGAAGGGGTTGGTGAGGAGGAGGAGGAGGAGGAGGAGGGAGGAGTTGATGAAGGAGGAGAGGGATAGTTTTAGAGGGGGGGAGGAGTGGATAAATGTGAGTAGGGTGGTGCGAGAGAGGAGAGAGAGAAGAGAAGAAGAGGAGAGAAGAGAGGATGCTGGGTGCAGGTGGGCGAGAGAAGAGAGCATAAAAGCTGATGCTGCTCGGTTGGTTTTTGTGTGTGCTGCAGATTGAGGATGAGGAGAGTCGAAGAGCTAAGAGAGGAAGGAGTTTGAGGAGACGAGAGGAGGAGGAGAAGGAGAAGGAGGAAGAGAGGGAGAAAAGGTCTTCGTCGTCGTCGTCCTCGTCGATGGTGAGCTCGACTTGCCTTCTTCTCTCGTCTCCCTCCTCTCCTTCTCACTCCCTTCACCTCTTTACCTCTCCTTCCAGATCCTTCCCCCTTCCTCCAACTCCCCTCAGCAGCAACAACAACATCCCACTCTCCACTCCACCACCACCTTCCTCCCCATCTCTCCCACCTACCTCCCCACCCGTTCCTGACCCCTCCAAGACATCCCCTCCGACGCAGCCTCCTTCAGCACCACGTTCCCAAACAACCCCCGCAGCAGCCTACAAGAAGCGACCCATATCGTTCTCGAAGGAGCCAGCGAGGTCAACGAGGAGCTCAGAGAACGAGCTCAACCTCATCAGCATCTCGTCTCGACGGAGTGGATCGTGAGGTCGTCGTTCAGCAGGAAACCACTTGACGAGAAGGAATTTGGGCTTGGGAGATGCTCGGGAGATGCTCCTGAGGAGGATCGCGAGATGTCAGAGGAGCAGGACGAGGAGGACCAGTCGATGGACGAGGAAGAAGGGGAGGAGGGAGGAGGAGCGGAGTTGAGGTGAGCTCGAGACCTTCCTCATCTTCCGTTCCATCACTATTCTTCTCGGTTTCGGTGAGAGCTTCATTCTTCCTACTAGCAACTCTACCAGTACCATCACGTCCAACTTCGGAGCCAACAGCGTTCTCTGGACAGATCAAGAGCATGAAGAGCTCGCTCAACACCTCGCCAACCGAACCTATCCTTACACTCGAGTCGACTTCACTACTTTCGCTGCTCAGGTCTGTCCTTTTGTCTGCTCCGCAGATTTAAGGAATACTGGCGAAGCTGTGTATCCTCGTCTCTTCTTCGCCTGCAGCAACATCGAACGTTCGAAGCCTACTGGAGGAGATATCGAGGTCGACGCGAGTTCTTCGATAGGAGAATCGCCGCCATCCAGGGGGTAGCTTATGTAGAGAGAAAGCCTGAGAAGAAGATGTGAGTAAGTCTCGCTCCCAGGGGTAGATGAAGGTCTAGATCTCATCTCTTGTTTTCTTCTCACTTCACTCAGATCCGTCGCTGGAAATCAAGCTGGCGGCTCCTACGACTTTGATTCGAGCGAGGACGAGATCAGATCTTTCAAGGCAAGCGGAGATGAGTCTTACGATGCTATGGACGACGAGTTCGTACCTTCTTACGCTCGAAAAGAACGAAGAATACGGAGAGGGACTGAACCCTTTTCCTCTTTGGTTTGCGTTATCACAGCCCTTCCCACCCCCTCAGATACACCTCAAGGGAGAGCAACGATCTCGTACGAATGCTCGCTCAAAATCCTACCTCCCATAGTCAGGCCTTCAGACAGTTTTGCATCCTCGTGAGTTTGGTTTCCCTCTCCGTCGCGTCGCCCTTTTCCTTCGTCCTGCTGAGCCCCCTCGTCCCGTCGTTTCTCCTTCGCCTTCTCCCTTTCTTAGCACCCAAACCGCAGGGTCATTTCCGTTTCTGCTCACTACTACTACAACCGATCAGCCATCGACGCCGCTGTCGAGCAGCATCAGGAGCACGACGACGGGAACGATCAGGAACTACTGTAGACGAGCCGAGACCGGCTCCCGGTTCCCTACGACGACGACGAGAACGCGCAGCGACAAGCAGCGGTGGAGCCTGGACTAAGGAGGAAGAGGACCTCCTCGTCAGATTCCTTGCAGATGGAGTGGGAACGAAAGCTGAAGTTTTCAGAGCGATGGCCGAGCAGGTTCGTTCGACTTCGCTCACGTCTTCTTCTTCCCCGCGTCGCAGCTTTCACTGACTCTTTGTGCCCTTCCCGCCCGCTTAGCACCCCAGTCGATCCTTCAACGCTGTCAGCAGCTGCTACCAAGCACACCGAGCTCGTTTCGACACAGCCGTCGAGAAGTTCAAGCGAAGGGAGGCGAAGAGGCGGCCCAGCTTCGAGATCGAGACGACGACGACGTCGAGGACATGGAAGATCGACCTCGAACCATCGGCGACGACCCTTCTCTTCCTTCTCCTCGACGAGCGAACACCTTCAGGCCCACCAGGGATACTGTCAGACGAGCTTCTCCAGCAGTCGAAGCCGGACCATCGTCGAAGAAGATCAGAGTCGCGTCAAACCCTTCTCCCCGTCCAACATTTACCACTTGCCACGGCTTCTCCTCTCACCACCAACCTCACGCCTTCTCTTATCCCTCTTACTCCCATTCCCATCCCATCCCAGAACCCTCAGCTCCCTCCCCTTCCCCTTCCTCCTCCTCTTCCTCCGAACACGAATCTCTTCCTCTCGAACCTCCCTCCTTCCTTCGCCTTGGAGCCAAACCTTCCGCCTGCTCCCCTTATTGGCCATGTTGCTACTTCTGCGGCTCCTACGGTGATCGGATTCGACTCGAGCTTCTCCAGCTGGTAAGGAGGGACGAGAAGAACGAGGGCCAAAAGATCGAGGCGAGACAGGGATGCGACGCTTGCGCGAGAGTTTATCAGAGGAGGTTGAACTCGAGAGATGTTGAGGGGATGGGAGAGATGGAGAAGATTGGTTACGCTTCGGAGTGTGTGATCAGAGACGGGTTGGAGATTAGGAGGGAGGCGGTGGAGGGTTGAGGTCGGAGATAGCCGACGCGTTTCTTTTCGTTTTGTAGTTTCCTTTCACGACCTTTGATGACTTTCCTGTAATCATCCTCTGCTCGTTCGGATTGATCGTAAATTCGTACTCATCGTCTCGTCCTATCCCTCCAGTCTACGAGTACCCTTCCAAAGCGAAACTCAAAACCTCCCACGTCTCCCTCAGGTCTCCCATCTCCATCGTTCTCTTCAACCTCCCATCTTCCGCCACCCCTCCTCCACTGGAAGCTTGAGAAGAAGGGGGAGGAGCAGTAGTTTTGGCGAGAGTGTCGATTCCGAGCTGGAGGAACCGAACGAGGGAGGTGAGTTCGGTGGCCATTCTGCGGACGACGCGAAAAGAGAGAAAGAACAAGAGGGTTCAGCGTTCGTTCGGTCTCGAGACGAGAGAAGGACGTCGAAAGAAAAGTGACTCACCTCTCCACTCTCCCCAAAAAGGGCTCCTCAACAAACGAAATCGACCCCATCGTCGTCTGTTGATTCATCGTCCAGCTCCTACTCCCCGTCCCCGTTCCATCGCTCTCCCCTCCTTCACTCCCACCTCCTCCCTCCCCTTCCAGGTCATCGAGATCCGAGTCTTCCTCTTCATTCCCTGCACGCTTCCTCGCCCTCCAAGAGCGTTTCCGGCGAGAGGAGGCGGATCGATTGGGAGCTGGCCGAGGAGGGAGGATGGAACGACGAGAGAGATCGGCCATGGAGACGGAAGCGTCGGTGGTGAAGGCTTTGAAGACGTCAGAGAAGAGGATGCAGAGGTCGAGGATTGTAATGACTGTTTTGAAGAGGGGGGCGGTCTTTGGAAAAAAGGAAGAGGGTGTGTCAAGGAAAGGAGAGGGAGAAGAGGGGAAGGAGGGAGCTGGGGACGCGACGAACTCGTTCGTTGAGGAGGCAGAGGTCTTGGAGGCGAGAGATGCTGAGGAAACAAAGAAGGAGGGATACAGTTAGAGAAGGAAAAGAGAGAAGGGGAAGAGAGTAAAGAGAAGATAAGCGAAGTTCGACTCACTGATGCTCGTGCAGAGGAATCATATCATCCAACGAAGCCGTCGTCTCCAGTTTCTCTCTGAACTTCATCGACTGAACATGCAGGACGTTGGTCATGACAAAGTCCCACAAGACGCTGAATATGATACAACCCCACGAACGCAAACCGAAAGGTCAGCTCACGACCGACGGATCTCGTCCCTTCCTTCTCGTCGCGTCTCGACTCGACAACCAGGAAACAATCGCAAAAAGAGGAACTCCGTCGACTCACGAAACAACCCATCCCAACCTCTTCCTCAACCCATAGAAAGCCTTAGTTTCCATCCCGTCCTTCACCCCTTGCCACTCATCCCGTTTGATCAACGAAATCCGACTCATGAGGTTCCGAGCTCGTCGAAGTTGAAGGAGGAAGACGAAGATGTTGGATCGGATGATCATGGTTGCAGGGGTGAAGAGGAATTGGAGAGGGGAGGGGACCTGCGAATAAGCGATTAGGTGAGGGAAAAGGCAAAGGAAGGAGAGAGAGAAAAAAGGGTGAGGTTTCGAACTTCGCGCGCGAGAGAAAAAAAAAGAGAAGAAGGAAGGAAGGAAGGAAAGAAAGAGAACTAAAACACGAGAAAAACTCACCTGATACGAGACCGAAAGACTCTCCAAAACCTTCACACTCCTCGAACTGGAAGCCTTCGAGTTCCTCCCATTCAACTTTGTCCAAAACCTCACCAGACTAGGATCGATCCAACCGCCGGCGGACGGTTCTCCCCCTTCTCCCTCCTCCACAGCTTCAGCGAAAGCAGAGTTGAGAACGTAGTAGTCTCCCCATGGTTTCCCGGAGTCCATCTGCACACAAAATAAGCAAACCAACCGAACAAGACGAGACGAGGAGGGGGTGTGGGAGTGGTCAGGAACTGAAACGAAAGAGACGTGTCGCGTCGTTTTGCGTTTCGTTTTGTTTCAAGACGACTCACCTTCTCCCAAATCCCTTCACACCAATCCCCAATACACTCTCCCTTCCTCATCAAGTACAACCCTTCAATCGCCTCCAAATGCTCCATCAACCCGCACTCCTCGATCAGCACGCGATGGAGTTTGTACTGTAGAAGCAGGAGCAACGGGGAGAGATGATCCGAGAGGAGGAGGGAGATATCAGGGGAGGGAACAAAATCCGGTGGTTGAAAGTGGGAGGATGGGAGCGTGAAGATGGATGGGAGGGAGGGTTGACGTGGAGGAGGGGAGGGAGGTGGGGAGGGTGGGTGAGGAGGGGAGAAGAGGTGAAGGCTTGTTGTTGTTGTTGGCGAAAAGGAAGAGGTGGTGGTGGCGAAAAAAGGTTTAGGGAACCCATCCTTGATGTTGACGACTTCACTGAAGGATTTCCAAGTCGACTTTTCTCTCCTCCTCCTCTTCGTCGTCCCCCGAGCCGCCTCCCTTTCATCCTCCTCATCCTCAACCTCGTCCTCGTCCCCTCCAAAATTAGCCTTCAACCCCAAAGCTCTCAACAGTCCTACCGCCTTCCCAGCAGCTAAAATCTCCTCCCCTAACCCCCCAAAACACTCCGGTACCAAAACCTCCCCCGCTCCCTCCCCATCTTCGCCAGCATCTCGTCTTCTCAACCTGTACCCCTTCCTCCAGAAATCCTCCGCCCCAACACCAACACCACCAGCCTCCTCCTCCTCCTCCTTCGAGCATCGAACGATAAAAAACTCCTCCTCCTCCTCCCTCCTCCTCAGTTCCTCCCCGTAAGCCTTCTTCTCATCCTGATCCATCCTCATCCCTTCTTTCAACCATCTCCCCACCCCAGCCCACATGGGCTCCATCGTTCTCACGAAAATTCTCTCCACGTCCGAGGCGATTTGGAGTTCTCCGATGGCTCGGTGGGAGGTGATGCAGCGGTGGAGGAGGTTTAGGATTTGGATGGCGAGGAGGGAGGGGTGGGAGGAGAGGGGCGGAGAGGGAAGAGTGTTGACGAGGGAGGAGAGGAGAGTGAAGGTTGGGAGGTGAGGGGTGAGGAGAGTGGTGAAGGAGAGGAGGGTGATCATCACTACTGCTGGACGACGCGTCGTCGTCGAGGAAGAAGAAGAAGAAGACGAGGTGGTTAAGGAGGTTAGGATTTCTTGTTCTTGGTGAGCGAGCCAGCGATCGAATTCCCAGATGAATTCTTGGACTCCGTCGGCGAAGGCTTCGAGGATTGGGGAGGACCAGCGAGGGAGGGAGGAGGGTCGAGTGAAGGTGAAGAAGGGGGAGGTGCCGGAGGGGGAGAGGGTTGATTGAGTGAAGGTTCGGAGGTGGAGGAGGGTTGTGGAGATGGCGGCAAAGTGGGTGAGGAGGGAGTGGGTTGAGGAGGGGGAGAGGTGGAGGAGATTGATGTTGGGTTGGATCTGAAATGAAGAACGATGAAATTCAACGGCGCGTCGCACGAGACGAGAGAGAGGAGAGGAAACGAGCTTGGGGAAAACTCACGACACAACGATCATCTTCAAACTCGAAGATCACTCCTGGTCTCCCACTGAGTGCTAGAAGAACTTCTCGAACGGCGTCGGTTTCGAGGATGTATCTCTGAAAACGCAGAGCACATCAGGGAAAAGTCAGCTTGCCGAAACGAGAAACAAAAGAGAACAAAAGCTCGAAGGAGCTCACCCTTCGATCCGGCAGCGTCACCCTAGCATCATCGTTTGCCTGCACATCAATGAACCTAGGTATCGAAGGAAGTCTAAGCATCTCCTGCCATCCCTGCGAGCTCGAGTAGTCGATCTCGTCCTCGTCGAGAAAGAAACGCGGATCCGACCACGGTCGAGGAGGAGGATCCCGAACGACTGCTGGAGGTTGGAGGAGGGTTAGGCGAGATGTTGTTGAGGAGGAAGATGGTCGACGTTTCGATGTTTTTGAGGTGTGTTGTTCTCTAGCAGAAATCGAAGACGACGACTCGCTCCGGTGGTCGTCCTCGTCCGTCGAGAACTCGCTTCCCCAGTCGGGCTCGACCCAGTCTTCTGCTTCTTCGTCCGACTCGGGGAGAGGATCTTGAGCGAAAATCTCGTCCCAGAGTTCTCGATCTGTTTGGGGTTGGATGGTGGATTGACGAAGGAGATTGGAAGCTACGAGGTGGGTGTTTGCGTCTGGACGGTTTGAGAGGGCCATCTGCATCCGCACGAAGGACGGAAGAGGTGAGCTCGAGGCCGAGACAAGAAGGAACGAGAGACGAAATGGACGTACGAGGAAAGCGAGATGAGCAGGAAGGTTTTCCATCTGCGCATGAGATCGAACGGAAAGGCGTCAACAAGGCAGGAGAAGGAAGAGCGAGAAGGCATCCGAGCTCACCTTGATCTCCGCCTCCCTGTCATACTTCGGGTTCTTCGACTCTCGAATCTTCATCCCCACCAGTTTATCCATCTCTATCTCCAAAGCCTCAGCCAGTTCATCTGCCAGCGACAAGATCCGATGCTTCTGGATCAGACTGGCGAAAACGACGAAGGGAGGAAGGGGGAAAAGGTCAGCTCGAGCCCAACGTCCATCCATCTATCTTCCTTCGCCGTTCTCCACAGCTAAGCAGAGCGTACCTTTTGAACTCGGTCTCTACATCCTCCCACTCATTCCTGAGACCTCCTCCTTGGTTGAGCGATCGGACGGTCTTGTTGACGAGAGCTTTGATCTGATCGGGGGAGAGGGAAGGAGGAAGGAGGGAGAGAGACGACAGGAGAGAACGGACTTTGGTCGAGAGAGAGGTAGAGGAGGAAGAAGATGAGGCCATCCGGGAGAGACGAGAGAGAGCTGTGGAGGATGATCTAGATAGACGGCTGAGGAGAGTCGCCTCAGAGGACGAGGAGGGAGTTGGAGAGGAGGAAGGAGAAGAACGAGCTCGAAGGAGACGCGTCCCTGTTTTGATTTTCGCTTTGTTTCCTGCATCACAAAAAAAAAAAACTGGGAAGCACAATTCTCAGCCCGCTTGGTTTCTGTACCGGGATTTCACCGTCTTCTATATCTCTTGCTGCGGAGACCTAAGCAAGCCGAATCGGCCCTCTCCTCGAAGCTCACCTTCTTCCCTTCCCTTTGTTCAACACCCACGCCGGTTGCCCCCCATCCATGGTCTCCTCCTCCTCCAACGGCACCGGATCAGCAGCAGCAGGTCCTTCCTCTTCTTCCTCTTATCGCTGGCCAGGTCCCTCCTCCTCCATCTCGGTCTTTCTCGATACTCTCTCCCCTGAAGCTTCGCACTTCGCCTTCGCTCTCAAGGTGAGCTTCCCTCTCTCTCTCTCTCTCCTCCGCAACTCTCCTTTATCTTATCGCTCTGGATCCGAAGCTGATACACGCTCGTTTTTTCTTCTTCCTTTATACACCGACGTCCATGCTGGTTTACATAGTTCTCCAACCCCGACCTCTCCCTCGTCCCGACCCCCAGCCGAGCAACCCACGTCGTTCTCTCGTCCGCCTTCCCTTCCATCAACCTCCCCCTTCGAGATCATCTCCTTGCTCAAGGCATCAAGGTCGTCACGCTTCAATGGTTGATGGACTCTGTTCAGAACGGGCGGACGATGAAGGTCGAGGAGTATCCTCTCAGGGACGAGGGAGGCAGAGGAGGAGGAGGAGGAGGAGGAGGCCAGATCGGAGACAAGGGGAAGGGGAAGGGTCCGTTGGTGAGGGAGAGGTGAGTTCAGAAACGTTTTGGAGAGGTGGTAGAGGGAGAGTGCTGTGAGAGTACTGATCTCGTTTGAAATTGGTCGTGATCAGGTCTGCTTCGGTTGAGCTGGAGGAGGAGGAAGAGGAGGACCAAGACGACGAGGTTATCCTCGTTCAGCCTTCGAAACGAGCTAGGACGGTGGAAGAGGAGGAGGAGATGTGAGATCCTCTTCCCCTCTTAGAGTACTCTTCTGGCACTCGTGCTCTCCTGGAAACTAATCATCGCTTGTTTGGGTCTCTGCAGTGACGACGCGGTGCATTATACGAGGAAGAGGAGAACGAGGCCTTCCTTCGTTCCAGCTCGAGCTGCTGAGTCTTCGTCGACGTCGAGACAGAAGTCAGTCCAGCGTCTGAATGCTCTTCACGTCTCGTTTTTGAGATGTTGGGAATCGAGCATACTGATGCCTCTTGACTAATTTTTCACCCTTCGACAGTTCCAAGTCCTACACCCTCGAGGAAAGGGTCGACTTCTGCGACTTAATGGCTCACTGGTCCTGGTTGAGCATGACGGAGAAGCTCAAGATGTTCTGCGAGGGGGTGAGTTCTATCAGACCTTCCGCTCTTTGAGACTCAGGAAGTCTGGAAGGGGAGATTACATCGCGCGAGGAGGAAGGAAGAGAGAAAAGGAATCCGAGCTGATCCGTCCTCTTCTTTCTCTCCGCTTTTCTCTCACACATACAGCACTCCACTCGCACTCCCCATGCAGTCTCAACCTGGTACTACGCCAATCGCCAACTCCTCGATTCCGAAGTCCTAGAACTTATGAAGACTCTTCCAGAGGAAGCTCTTCGCCCTCCCGCCTCTTCCTCTTCCTCCAAATCCTCGAGCTCGACGTCGAAACTACTCAAAATAAAACTCCTGAACGGAATTGCCCCTCCCTGGTCGACCCAGGAGGACAAAACGCTTTGTCGAATGCTGGCGGAGAGGGGAGATCGATCGAAGCAGTCGGTTTACGATGAGTTCAGTCGCGTGAGTCTCCCTTGTTGGCGAGATGAGATAAGTCGCGAACGTCCGGACGGGTTAAACTTATTCCTTCCTTTTGTTTTGCGTGTGTGGTATACGCAGATATCGGGAAGATCTTCCGCTGCTACGTCTCAGCGATCGTACAGTCGTCGAGAGTACTACGAGAAACTCATCAAACGTGAGTTTGGGAGTGTCGTCGTGGTTCCAACTTCCAAAACGAAGTCGAAGCTGATCTTCTTCCTCGATCCTTTTTTCTTGTCGCTCAGGGTCCACTCCCAAACCACCTTCTTCTCGCTCAAAAGCCACCGCCGAATCTCTCAGAAACCTCCACGAACCCATCGCTGGTCCCTCTCGTTCCTCCACCCTCTCCGACGCTCTCAACAGACTTCACGAACCACCCCAAGGCTCCTCCAACCCCAATCCTAGACCACCACCACCCTCTTCCGACTCCCTCGCCTCAGCTCTCGCCATGCTCCACGAACCCAATCCCAATCCTCCACCACCTCCACACCCTCCCAGACGAGCAGCACCCTCCTCTTCTTTCAACTCTAACTCCCTCGCCGACGCGATGCGAAGACTTCACGACCCCATCGTCCCTCCTCCTCCTCCTCCACCACCTCCCAGATCAGCTTCTCCCTTCGGAGGTTCTTCTACGGAGCTCGACATCAAACCGACCGTCTCCTCTTCTTCGTTCTCCTCCTCTAGAGAAGAAGACATCGACATCAAACCCAGAATCCCTTTTCACTCGAATTCTAACGCCTACTACTCCTCCAATTCTCCCAACCCTTTCGCTCGTCAGTCCACCGTTGAGGCGGAGGGATCAGTTTCACCTTCTCACCATCAACACCACGACCCCCACCACCACCGCAGCTACACGAACGCTGTCGCTTCAGGCTCAGGCTCGGGATCAGGATCCAACTCCTTTCGTCCTCCAAACCCCAATCAAAACTCAACCTCCTCCCCCCCTCTCAATCCCCTCCAACTCGGAGCCCCTCCACCCTCCCACCTCCCATTCTCCAAATTCTGCTACTTCTGCGCCGAAACCCAATCCAGAGGAGGGTTCGAATGGATCGATATCGAGGAGGATGACTCTCCGGACAAATCGACTTCGACGCGAAGGAAGGAACGAGCGTGTCGGGTGTGTGCGACGTGGATGAGGGAGACGATGAGTGGGTTAGGAGGAGGGGAGGGTTGGGTGGGTGATGAAGGGGAGGGGGAGGAGGGGGAGGAGATGAGTTTGAAGGAGGGGACGAGGTTGGTGGAGGAGAGGGGGAGGGAGTTGAGGTGGGAGAGGTTTGGGCGGGGTGGTGGGGGAGAGGTGGTTTGAGGAGGGAGACTTACGTGGCGTGTGTGGTGGTAGTGGGTTGTGCGGGGGAAGGTAAGCTTCCTTTCTCTCTCTCTTTTTGCCTTGAATGGACGCGACGCGTCGAATGAGACGAAACGACCTCCATCTAGACTCGAACCAGACTCCAGCGAGATAATTTTCATCACTGATCCTCTTCGCCTGCTTCTTCCACCGCAGATCTACCCTTCTCTTCGTCGTTTGTACTCTGGCGGAATCGCGATGCTTTGTTTTCGGAAGCGAAGCTGGCGAAGAGCGGCTTAGTTTCAGGTCAAAGCAGTAAACGAAATGGGATGAACGAAGTTTTGCTCTCGAAGCTCGATTCCTCCACGAGGGAAGATCCTTCTTTATTACGGAAGATCGAGCGAAAGCAGGTATAGTAAAGCAGACATCAGAAGATTAAACCCAAGAAAACAAAGATCGTAGAAAGAAAAGCATAAGTAGACCGACCACCCATCAACTTCGAAACCACCTCTCCTCCAAACCAAACGGAGCCAAAAAGCAAACCCGACGGGACGACGCGACTAAAGTATCACAGAAGGACTCCCCTTCCCTTCTTCTTCCCCTTCCCAACCGACGAACTCGCCCCAGCTCCTCCACCACTCGTACTGCTCCCTCCTCCTCCTCCTTGGTCCTCCCTAGAAGTGAAACGAAAAAAAGAACAAGGGACAAAGAAGAGAAATTCAGTGAGAGGTTGAGATGACGAAGGAGAAGACGAAGCTGAGGGGTGATTTCGAGGGAGAGAGATAGGGAAGACTCACGGCTCGTCAACAGGAGGTTGAAGACCACTTCGGATGCACTCTTGGCCGGCTTCGGATTTGACTGTGGTGATAAAGGAGGAAGTGAAGGAGGAGGGAGAAGAAACGACGCGACGCGTCAGTTTCGTTTCGTTTCGTTTCGTTTCGTTCATCTCCTTCCTCGCCTTCGTTCGGACTTACGATGTCGAGCCAGAGCGTCCAGCCTAGCAAACTTCCTTTGACAACCCAAGCAGGTATGAGGTCGGTAGCCGACTGAGGAGAGAGGTAAAGAGAGCAAGGTCAGCTTCGTGGAACAGCGACCAGAAGGAAAGTAACATCGAAGAGAAGGAAAGTCGAAACGTACCGTGGAGAGCCATGTGTCGTTTGCAGTCGTGTTGACGAGCGAAAGATTTGCCACAGGTTTCGCATTTGAAGGGTCTGATCAGGAAAAACGAAAGACGAGAAGAGTCAGTCGAGGGAAAGGGAAAGGGGACTGAGCGAAAGGAACCGAAGAGAAGAACAAAGCGAAACGAACCTCTCGTCGGTGTGGGATCGGAGGTGACCTTTGAGATTGAACGACCTGATAGAAAGAGAAAACAGAAAAGGGAAGAAGAAGATCAGCTCAGCCTTCCTCTTTCTCCTCAAACGCGTCCTCGTTCGTCGGATCGCAGACTCACCTCGTAAACGTCGACCCACAACCCGGTATCGGACAAACGAACTGAGCAGCGACCTTTCTCCTCCCCTGACTGGCTGCCGCCGTCTTCTTCGTCGTCACGCTGTGCTTGCTCACCACACTCATGTTGCTCGTTACACTCCCACCTCCGTCGCTTCCTCCCGCTCCTCCTCCTTGAGATCCAACCTCGTCCGGATCGAGAGCGAGGATGTCTGGTGTTGGCGAGCGAGATCGAGATCGAGAGGAGGGTGAGAACTCGGGGGAAGAGGCTGACCAGGAAGGAGAGGGAGCTTGGAGATGTTGCTGGCTGTGGTTGCTTCGAGAAGGGGAGTGGGGAGACGGTACTCCGAGGGTTCCGTCGGATCGAGTTATCGAACGAAGGAAGTCGGGTTGTGAGGCTGTGACTTCTGCTGATTTTGCCTGGAGAAATGAAATGGAAAAGAGAGAAAAAAAGGAGAGGTAAGCGACTCGAGGCATCTCAGGAAGGGAGAACGTGACGCGAAGGCAGGAGGAGGGAGAGCTGAGACGCGACGAACCTTTCGATGACCTTTCCTCCTCCCTCCAGCATCACTCAAGCTCCTCCTCACTCCAACTCCACTCCCACCAATCCCACCATCGTCTCCCTCCTCTCCACCTCCTCCTCGTCCCCAAGGATTCAACAATCCTCTCCCGTACTCAGGCGTCCCAGGTCCAAACGCTCTCTGTCCAAAGCTCGCTTGTCTCGGATGCCCAACCTCTCCTCCTCCTCCTCCTCCTCCACCATCACCAACTCCAAATCCACCAGTTCCACTTCCTTCTCCTCCGACCATCCCATCGTCTCCCGTCGGCTGTCTCACAGGAGCCATGAAGAACGGGAAGCTGAACGTCGAAGGACTCGGTAAGCTTCCTTGATGCGATCCTGAACCGTCGTCCGACAAGCTCGCTGGGTCGGCTGAGAAGGTGAAAGTCGTGTTCGGGGAGGAGAGAGGAGGGAAGAAGGAGGAGTTGGGATCGTGTCGACTTCCTGGGAGGAGGGAGGGATCCATGGTGGGAGCTTGAGGAACGGGAGGTCCGAAATCGTAAGGGATGAGGGAAGCTTCCGATCGCGAACGTTGACGGACTGGAGGAGCTTTCAGTTGGCGAGGAAGGTTCGAAGTGGAGGGTTGAGAAGGTTGGTACTGATACGAAGGGTTGGAGAACTGGTGTTGCGACGGCTGCTGCTGCTGATGATGCTGAGGTTGATTGAAGGTGTAGGGTTGATAGGAGGAGGGAGGCTGCTGGTGTTGTTGAAGATGAGGGAACTGATGTTGCTGAAGCTGTTCCTGTTGCTGCGTCGACGCGTACGGCTGCTGCTGCTGCTGAGCGACTCCTCCCTGCCACTGATTCATCTGAGCGAGACGAGCCATCCAAGCCTGAGGCGTGCTCGGTGCTGCTCCTCCTCCCGTCGCCTGCTGCTGTTGGAACTGAGCCATCTGCTGGTTCGCGAGCTGCTGCTGAGCCATCTGCATCGACATCATCGCGACGAACTGAGCCTGCGACGTCGTGAACTGTTGTGCCGGGTGGGAGGGATCCTGCGACGACGACGAGGGAGCTTGCTGCTGCTGCTGATGGATAGGGAAACCGTTGGACGGAGAAGGGTATCCGAACGACGCGTGGGGAGACGCTGTGGCGAGCGAGTGAAGAGGAGGTTGAGGGTGAGAGGAAGGTGACTGATGAGGGAGTGGATGAGCCGTCGACTGCTGCTGTTGTTGCTCCTGGTGCCTCCTGTTCAGCTCTGCGAGATGTTCCGAGAAGATCTGACCTGCGAGCTGACCACTCGTTGGTGTAGAAGGGACGATGTTAATCTGGGGACCTCCGGCTCCTCCTCCTTCGGTCGCCAAACGCATGACTCCGACCATCCTAGGATCCACTGGAGGGAAGAGGCTCGAAGCTGACGACGGCTTCAGCTCGGTTTGAGGACTGACGATGCTGGCTTCGGTGGGATCTGGGGGGATGATGAGGGAAGGAGGCGATTTGCTGCTTCCTCCATGAGCGGGAGGCGATGGAGAGGCTGGGTTCGAAGCTGGGGAGTAGGCGATGTTGAACGAGGGAGGAGATGGGTTGATGTGGTGAGGGAAGGGAGAGTTGTGATGCGACCCAGCATAGGACGGGGAGGAAGAAGCATGGGAGTTGACCGTAGGAGGGTTGTAAGGGGATGAAGGATGGTCGTAGAGTTGTTGTTGAGGATCGGGAGAAGGAGGGAGGTTGAAGGAAGGTGGGATAGGACTTCCTCCTGCTGAAGCGATGAGAGCTAGATCCTCGAACGTCAATCCTCTCATAGCTTCGTCCATAGCTGCTGGAGAGGACTGGCTGAAGTCGAAGTTCCCACCATCGACGGAACCTTCAGCGGGATCTCCTCCTCCTCCTCCTCCTCCTCCTCCTTCATACGAGCTTGGACCGCCTCCTCGAGAGCTCCCTGCGACGGAGGAAGCTCGGCTTCGACTCGAGTGATGGTCGTTCCCGTCGAAGGAGTGGGCTGGGGAGTGGGAGTGGGCGGATCGATGGAGGAGGGATGGATTCGCCCATGGATCAGGAGCTGGCGAGGGAGGGTTGGTGGTGATGAAGTTGAACTGAGGAAGAGGTTGGGAGCTAAAGTCGAAGGTGTTGGACGAGGAGGAGGTGGGTTGGGAGGGTTGTTGCTGGGGGACCATCCAGGCCTGCTGCTGCTGCTGATCCTGCTGTTGATTGGAAGTCGACGAGGATGGGGGGTAGGAGGAGAAGTCGTGTTGAGGTTGATTGAACGAGAAGGACGACGAAGAGGAGCTCGACGCTTGTCCTCCTCCTCCTCCTCCATAGTTTCCGTTCGCTCCTCCTCCGAGGAGACTCGAGTCGGTATAGGCTTCTCCCTCGAACGAGTGTCCGTAGGAGTTGGTCGAGGAGGAGTAATCTCCCTGATTCAGCTGGATTCCGTTTCCTTCTTCTCCTCCTACTCCTGCTCCACTTCCGGAAAGATCGAAGGAGAAGTCGTTGTACGAATCCTCCCCTTCCCATCCTCCTCCATTCTGAGCCGACTGCTGCTGCTGCTGCTGCGGAAGATACGGCGAAGATGTCGAAAATTGCTGCTGCTGGAAGGAGGTCGGAGCCGGAGCGTGGATGGAAGGATGGGAGGACGAGGACGAGGAGCGGTTTCGGTGGTGGTTTGGCAGAGGAGATGGATCCGAAGGAGGTTGAGGGGACGAAGCAAGATGAGCAGACATGGAGGACAGGATGGCATTGAAGTCCTCCTCGGGGGTCCGAGCAGCGAACGCCATGAGAGAGAGAAGGGGGGAGGAGAACCGAGAGGCGAGAGTCGGGAGGAAGAAGGAAGGAAGGAGGGGAGGAGTTGGAGGTGAACCTGAAGGCGGCGGCGAAATTGATCGATCGAAGAGATAACGAGCTAGTTCTTGGCTTTCGAGGAAAGTTTTCGCAGCCACGAGCTTCTATTTCCTTCCAAGAATAGTTTCTCACCAACATTCCCCTCCAAAAAAAGAAGCGAAGAAAACGAGGCAGATCGAGACACGCGACGGCCTCCCCTCTCCCTTCTTTCATTTTGCCAGCCCCGAAGTGGAGACCAGAGCACATCCTAGATAAAACCAACGAGAGATCTAAGGTACGACCACCCCTCAAAGCGTCTCCATCACAGCTCTCCACCCATGCAACTCCTTCGCCCTCCTCCTCCCCTCCTCCTCGAACTCCTCCAGGACTCCCTCCTCCTCTTTCCAGCCCTCAGTTAACCACTTGCCAGCAGTATTTCGACCTCCAGCAATCAACTTCTCGGATCGAGCCCAGTTGGCCGCCTTTCCGTAGCCGTTGAACGAGAGGACGATGGAGGGAGGGATAGTTCGACGTCCGATTTTCCAGACCTGAGAGACCGCGAAGAAGAGAGAAGAAGATGGGTCAAAAGAAAGAAAGAGAGAGACGATTTGGATTGGAGTGATCGATCTTGGACTCACGTAGCTGGTGACAGAGATGCAGTGAACAGTCTTGCCGTCGGCTCGAGGGAGAACTCCAGATGGGTTCGTCGGCGTCCTGGCTCCGTTCGGTGTGTTGGCTCCGGAGATGGAAGGGTATGCAGGAGTTCCGGTAGGAGACCCTCGAGTCTTCTTTGCCTTCTTGGGAGTTGTGAGGAAGGTTGCCGTGAAGTACATCCACTGAAAGGACGCGAGACCGAAAGCAAAGCGAGAGGAACGACGCATCAGTAAGAGTCGATGATAGAGCAGGTCAGTTGCGGTGCGAGATAGAAAGGAGAACCTAGCTGACCTTCTCGTTGAAACCGGTGACCTTCATCTCGATCTCGTAATGAGTGAAGGCTGAAGACGACGAGAAGGGACGCGACGCGGGAAAGAGAAGGAAGAGAAGAAAACCGGACGCTAATCAGCTTACGAAGAGCTGGATTGAGAAAACAGGACACCACTAACGCTTGATCTCGTGGAGGAACAGGTAGTGAGTTTCTGAAATACAGAGAGAGAGCAATGGGATTCAGTACCTGGCCGGACGCGTCCTCGTCCCTCCTTGAGTGTTTCAACCGTTCGAGCGATTTGAAGAGTGCAATTCGAGCTTACCTCCAACTCCAATCCATCCGCCCACCAAGAAATGAGCAGAGAACAACTCCATAGAGATCTGATGGCAGAGATAGAGAAAAGAGTGAGCTCGCTCGTCTGGGAATGAGCTGCTCATCTCTATCCCTTCTTTCTCCCCACGATACCTCGACGTATGGACGTACCTTCATCCTCAGAGAATCCAGTACTTTGGCGTACATCGAATTGGACAAGTGACCTGTCGTTAGCAAAAGGAGAAAAGGTCAGCTCGCGAAGCTCTCGCGGACACCCAGCGAAGCTTCGCCCCTCATCGTCGCACAGAGCTCAACGCTCGACCTCTTTATTATCTCTCCTTCTCCAACTTACCGTAGTAACTGGTTGAGAGAGAATGCAGATCAGTGGAGGAGGAAGAACGCAAGGTCAGCGAGCGAGAAGACAAAACGATGACGAGTGGCTGGTAGAGCAGCAGGAGGAGGGCTTCGATATATTGAACAAGGGACCTATCACTCACTCGATCGCATCAAGCCCAGAGTAAGCGGTCTTGGTAGATACCAACTCGTAGGGAGTAGCTCCGATGACTTTCTTCGTTCGAAGGTGTTTGACGGGACCGTAGATACGAGCCTTGAGTCCTTCAGGGATGGCTTCCATCCAAACTGAAGATATAAGTGGGAGGAGAACGCGTCGGATCAGCTCAGATAAGGCGAGGACAAAGGGGAGGAGTCAGAACGAAGGAGAGGAGAGAAAGGGAAGGGCAGGAAGGAGAACGCCGAGCTGAGTTCCTTTCTGAGAAACGAAAGCATACAGTTCGTCTAGAAGGTCAGGATATTCACCTCCATAGGTCCAGACGAAAGGCCATGATCTGAACATAAGCAGAAGGAAGCGTCAGCTGAGTGGAAGAAGGAGTGCTGGCCGGAGAAAAGAGAAGGGAGCTCGGAGGGAAAAAAGGGAAGGAAGGGCGAGCTCACCTCCAGTTGAGAAGGAAGACGAAGAGAACGACGGCCTTGATCCACACGGGAACGAAAGGGAGAAGGCTGCCTTTAGTCCAGAGAAAGTCTAGCATGTTGAGTAGAGGTTGTAAAAAAAGGAGGGAAGTGGTTGGAGGCGAAACAAACGAGCTCTTCTTTTTCGAAGCTGACCACGACTCTTCCCTCCTTGCTCCTCCTCTTCATTCCTCTTCCTCTCCCAGACTTACGGCGACTAGTCACTTCGGATTCCCCAATTTTCCCCAACGAGGTGGAATCCCTGGCCCTTGGCTGCCCGAGCTCAAAGTTTACACCAACAAAAGAAGGCGGCAGCAGATAAGCGGGAGCTGCCTCGGGCATCGGAGAAGGATGCATCGCGTAGCGGAACCTTCGCTTCCAGCTTGTATAGAAGCAGAGATGCAGTATCGGAGATCAGAGACGGAAGAAATCTCGGGAATGATGAAGGGCGAGCGGCAGTGAGAAGGCGCTGGTGTTGAAACGTTGATCTTCTCTTTTCCTGGCTCCGCGACGCGTCGAGTTTATATTCCAGAACGCTGACCTCCATCGCCTACCTGTACAGTTCGATTAATCAACGCTGAAGGAAGACATGTAGAGAGAGCATTTGAATGTCGAAGAGAGAGATGAGGAAGCGAGTAAGTAATCAAAGTGCAGTATCTGTGCGATCCGAGACGACGAACGACGCGTTCGCTTCTTCGAAGCGGATAGTCAAGGCTGGCGAGCTTTTCTTGTCGGAGGGAGAGTTCTCTGAGAGTATATACTCTCTTGGAGGTGAAATGAAACCCATGCTATGCGAAAAAAATGGAGCGAACAATGCAAACCGACGAGAGAAGACGTGGAAGTCAACTCTGGGTCAGCCCTCGTCTCCCGAGCTATCCGTATCCACGAGGTCTCCATCGACAGCTGTGGACGACATCGAAGAGAAGATGCGATTCAGCTACGAGTTCGAGCGAGACTGAGACAAGAGGGGCTCGAACTCACCGAGATAATCGTACCCGCCCTGGTCGTCTTCTTCGTACCCGTTCGACAGCTTCGACTGCAACCTCGGAGGTGTTGCTCCTCCGTAGGAATGCTGAGGTGGAGGTGGTGGTGGTGGAGGGACTATGGGCGGGAGAGGAAGAGGTGGAGGAGGCGCCGTGGAAGTGAGGAAGACGGCTGAAAGAGAAGTCGAGGCGGGAAGAGTTAAGGTCGTGCAGAGAGTTCTGGGGGAAGGAAAGGAGAGTGAAGACGAACGGGTAGAGTCGATGAGAGAAGCGCTGCTGGTCTTCTGTCGTTTTGAGAGAGCAGAAGCTTTTGTCGGAGTCGCGTTCTGATCCGTCGAGGAGAGGAAAGGAAAGAAGAGAGAGTCAGCGTGGGCCGAGAGTAGAAACTGCGTCAAGGATGAGGATACGTTGACTCACTCGTTTCACATTTACGTTGAGAACTTTGACTGAAAAGAGTCATTAGAAGGGAGAAGACTCAGCACTGAAGAAGTTCGACGACGACGAGGAGGAGAGGAGAGGGAAAGAACGACGCGTACCCTTGCTCTTGCCATTCACACTCTCGACATCCGACAAATTTCCAGCTTCGCTCCCAAGTCTGATAATTCAATTGAACGAAGGGCGATTATTAGTGACTTGATCAAAGAAAGGAGAGAGGAGGAAGGAACTCACTTCAATCTCGTGGTCGCTCGTCCCGTCGTCCTTCGTCCAGCAAGGCCCAGGCACTTTGAGAGATGAGGCGCGTAACGGGTAGAGGCGATCTAAACCATCGAGAGACATTCCAGACGAGAGATCAGTGATACGATTTGATTCTCGAAGGAACTGAGGCGACGGAGGAAGGAGAAGGAAGAAGAGAACGAACGGGTTTCGAACAATTCAGACAGTCGAAGTAAACGTTGCCTGACGTAGAATCGACCGTAGGTTGGTTGAAATCCTTCTCTAGTGCTGAGAGAGGCTTCTTGGAAACGACAGAAGACGGAGGCATCGGGGTGGTGGAGCGGGAGGAGGAAGGGGAAGCGTTGGCCTGGAGGGTTTGAGAGTTCGCGGCTGAAATGGAGAGGTTGGAAGGAGGAGGGCAGTGGGCTGGGAGGAAACAAAATTTGAGTCAGTTTAGAGCTTTATCGGTTAGATGATAGATAAGACTGACATCCTGAAGCTTTGCATCTGCGGTAAAGGAAGAAGGAAGAGGCGAATCAGTGGTGAAAGTGGGAGGGAAGGGAAGGGCTGACGACGGAAATGAGCTCGACAGGTCTGCAGCAGCCCGTTGAGGGAGGCCAGGGAAGGGGAGAGGTATTTCGACCACCCTACAGCCTCGAGGGGCTTATCAGATACCTAGAAAAGGTTCCATCAACTCGAGAACTGCAGAGGATATCGTGTAGGCTCGAGAGAGAAGTTGATCGTCCCTTCCACCGAGCTCACCCTCCTTCCTCCCTTGCTTCCCTCCTCCCCTCCCTCGGTCTCGATCCCCTGCATCCCAGATTCCCCTTCAAAACGAGACGGGCTACTTACAGGGTGCCACAGACTGTGCAGAGTAATCGGCCTCGTTTGATCTCGCTATGAGCCTCGAGAGCGATGTCTAACCCGATTTCTGTGAGAAGGGCATCCAGCTGTCCGGGAAGGCGGAAAGGAGAGCAGTCCTGCGAGTCAGCCTGTGCGTTTCCAGCCTCACTCTTCGGCTCTCGCATACGGACCATAGCTGATATTGGATCTGAAGGAGGAGGCATGGCGTCCAAAGTCTACCGAAGGGAGAAGGGTCGATGGTGAGAGGAGGAAGGCGAAGTTGACCTTCAATCGAACTCTTCCCTCCCTTCGAGGTGCCAGGAGGTGCCCCTCTTGGTTGATTTTCTTCTTCCGTCTGGATCAGAAGATTTTCGCTCGATCGATGGAAAAGCCTTCATAGAAGGGCATGTACGAATAGGGTGGATTTATTAAGTACATATTAGTCTAGTTGAAACAACAGTTTTGTGAAGAGATTGAACCGGAACGCGTCGTCTCCTCTTTCTCTCTCCCTCCTGCTCCTTCTCGTCTCCTACAGCTGAGCCTCGACCAGCTCAACGTAGCGTTCATTCTTCGCGATCAACTCGTCGTGAGTTCCCGACTCCTTGACCCGACCTTCGTCCAGCACGAAAATGCGATCTGCTCCTCGGATGGTCGAGAGTCGATGAGCGACCGTGATGGTCGTTCGTCCTGCTGATGCTCGGTCGAGAGCTTGTTGAACCAGAGCTTCACTCTCGTTATCCAATGCGCTGTTTGAGAAAAAAAAAGGAGAGATAAAGGAAGTCAGCTTGAGAAGACGAACGCCGACGCGGGCAACGGCGTCGAGGAAGAGCAGCGGGACGTACGATGTAGCCTCGTCGAGCTGAGATGCAAAAGAGGAAAAGAAGGTAAGGCTACGAATAAAACGGAGGAGGCGAAGTATAAAAGGAAGCGGTTGAAAGGATACGAACCAGCAGGATCTTCGCGTTCCGAAGAAGAGCTCGAGCGATACAGAGTCGCTGTAGAAACGAAGAGAGGTCAGTCGCGGTCGTAGACGATGGAGAAGAGTGTTAGTATGCTCACTTGACGCTGACCACCTGACAGAGAAGCTCCCTTCAGTCCAACCTGAGACTCGAATCCGTTCTCGAGAGTCAAAACGAAGTCGAGGATTCGAGCTTGGTCGCACGCCTCTCGCAGCTCCTCTTCGGTGACCTCCCTCTGGAGCCCGAGAGTGAGGTTGAAAGCGACCTAAACGAGAAAATAGTCGGGTGAGGTCAGCATCCGTCAGGGAAAAGGGAGAAAAGAAAGGGACGAACGGTTCCCTCGTAAAGAACAGCATCCTGAGAGACGAGAGCGATTCGACCGTAGTGATCCGAGATCTCGGCAGCTCGGATGTCCTCTCCATCAACGGTGATGGTACCTCGTGAACTCTCGTAGAACCTAGCGAGAAGGCCGAGAATGGAGCTCTTCCCTCCCCCGGAAGGGCCTGAAAGAGAGAGGAAACGAGACGCGTCAGATTCCCTCTTCTCTTCTCTCGTTCCTGAGATCGAAAGCTCACCACAGAAAGCGACTTTCTCTCCAGCTCGGATATGGAGGTCCAGCGAGTGAATGGCAGGTCGTTCTGGTCGACTGGGGTAGACGAGTTGAACCGAGGAGAAGATGATCTCGGCTCCTCCGTGGATATCCTTCTTCTCGAGCGCAGAGGGCGATCCAGCTCGAGCGACCAGTTTTGCGACGAGGGGCTGTCGTTCGAGCCACTTGGAGAAAGCGCCGAAGGAGTGGACCTGAGAGGCGAGGGAAGAGGAAGAAAGATCAGTGATGAAACGCGATTCAGCGTCAACGAGGAAAACGATGTCTGGACTCACAGCCCGACTGATGTCTCCAATAAACGAGAAGGCCTTTCCGATCGAGAAAGAACCGATACAGGCCGACTCAAAGACGGCGAAGAGGGCTGATTTTTAGGGAGGATCAAGGAAGTCAGCTTTGAGGAAAGGATTAGAAGTGGAGGAGGAAACGACGCGCCTGTGATTGAAATGTTTCCCCGGCTGTACTTCTCTCCTCCGTACCACAAAACCAAGACGCATACGACGATGATGGAGCACTGTCCAAGGCCAAAGCAGATAGATCCGAGTGCTAGGGAGGTTCGATGAGCTTTGACGTCGGGCTGTTGGATCCGGTCGAACTCCTCGATGATGTGCTTCTCTCTCCCAAAAGCGGCGACGGTCTAGAAAGAGAAACAGGTGAAGATTCGGTAAGAAACGAGACGCCAGCTTCGAAAATGAGAGGGCAGACTCACTCGGATCGCATCGATCGACTCAGCAGCACTCGTCGTCGCTCTGAGCATGGGCTTCTCACACTCTCCTTCGTATCGACCGAAGTAGACGATCCCCAGGAAGCCGATTGGGATGAGCAGGACGAGAGGAGCGAATCCTACGAGGGCGAGATCCCAGCTGAGGATGAATCCGACGATCATGGAGCCGATGAGACTGGAAAGGGCGGAGAAGATCAGGACGGAAACGAGGAGGTGAAAGAGGGAAAGGAGGTCCTCACTTGACGATAGCGACCAGCAGTCGCCCCGAGACGAGTCCTGTAGCTCCAGCGACTTGAGAAGTATGCTGTCCAATACTTGCAGTAAGACCACCTGGTCCGTTGTCTTCATCATCGAAGTAGCCAACCTCCTGGAGGAGAGGAAGGAGGCGACATTCACGTCAGATTCGTTTCAAAGAAAGATTCAAGGTTCGAGACCTTACCTGTCGAAGGACGGCCTCGGTGGCAGTCTTTCTCATCCTTCGAGTCAGCCGTTGGGCTCCCTGAGAGGAAGGAAAGGGGGCAAAGTTCAAGATCAGTTCAAGCGAGAGGAGAGAGAGCGAAGTAGAGAGCCAGGTTTTGAGCAAGGGAGGGAGAGAGGGAGAGAGAGATCCGGACTCACGTTCTCTAGAAGCCATCCTTCAGTAAGACAGAGTACGAGGATCGAAAGAGCGATAATGAAGAAGTACAAAGCAAATCTGGCGGTTTGGGACGCGACGAGAGTGGGAATTCCACCACTGAGGGCGTGAACGACGAGTCCGGTCATCCAACCTGTGATAGAGCCAGACGAAGAGGAGAGGGAGTAAGCTCGAGAACGAAGATAGAGACGAAGGAAGGGAAACGGTAAAGGTCAAACCTGTGATGGGGAAGCACGTTCCGCTTTGAGACCAAAGAGGGAAAGGGAAAGTGTGAGTCGGAGGGAGCGTAGGAAGGAGGGATAGGGAGAAGATCTACTCACATGAAAATCGAACAGAGCATTCCAGAGAGAACAAACTTCTTCTGCTCCGCGACGTATTTGAGGAATCGATCGAGCTGTCCTCTCTTGGTCGTCGAGCTGTCAGCCTCAGCCTTGTCGACGGAAGCTTGAGCCTCTTCCGCTTGCTGAAGTCCGAAGGAGTATCCATGTCGCGCCGTTGGACGAGACGACGCTCGAGCGAGATCGTTGGTGAGGGAGCGGGAGAGAGTGGACGGAGGCATGTGGTGAGGGATTGAGGTCGAGACGAAGTCGTGAGAGAGATCCGTCGGAGGAGTGTAGTCGGCGATAGAGGAGGACTTTCGAGTCTCATCGTCGGGGATGGCGGAATCGTCTCCTGGGATGACTCCGTGATGGCGTTGGAGCATCGTCCAGTAAGCAGATTTGAGAGCGACGAGTTCGTCGTGCGATCCCTCCTCAATTTTCTTTCCTCCTCCCATGACGACGATCTTGCTGTTGAGAAGAAAAAGAAGAAGAAGAGAAGCGACAAGTTCAGCTCGAGATGACTCAAAGCACCAGATGGGAAAACGATACGAACTCGGCGTCTCGAACGGTAGAAAGACGATGAGCGATGAGCACCACCGTCATTCCTCTCTCCTTCTGCTCAGCAGCGATAGCCTTCTGGAGTCGACCTTCGGTTTGAGAGTCTAGAGCGCTCGTTCCCTCGTCCATGAGAAGGATCCTCGGTCGTCTCACCAGAGCACGGGCGACGGCGACTGACGCGAATGAACGAGAATGATCAGTTTCTTAATCTCCTCTCTCCGACGCGACAAAGTTTGAACACAAACCCACTCCTCTGCTTCTGTCCTCCACTGAGCACACCCGTCTTCCCACCGGAAACGAAGGTATGGACTCCCTTCGGCAACCTCTGGACGAAAGTCCAAGCCTGAGCCTGCTCGAGAGCGAACCGACATAGCGACTCGACGTCGGCGAGGTTGGATCGATCCAGCCTGAGTTCGTTGGGTGTTCCAGTGAGTCCGACGGAGACGTTCTCGAGAATTGTTCCGGCGAGGAGTTGAGGGTCTTGGGAGACGATGGCGATTTGGGAACGAAGAAAGGTGATTTGGAGGGAGGCGATGGGATGCCCAGAGATGAAGATGTTGTTGGTGAGGGAGGAAGGGTTGGGTAGGTCATATTGTCGGAGAAGGAGGGCTGTAATGGTGGACTTTCCCGATCCAGAGGCTGCGAGGAGACGAAAAGAGGTTTCAGGTCAGCGAAGGGTCGAGGAGAACGCCGGCAGAGTAGGAAGCTCTCACCTCCTACGAGAGCGACGACCTTTCCCTTGGGAATCGTAAGCGACACGTCGTCCAGACTCTTCTGATTCAGCCTTGAAGGGAACGCGAACGAGACGTTTCGAAGTTCGATTTCGAGTCCTTGTCCATCGTCGTCCTTCTTCTCCGCCGACGCGAACGTGGTGAGACCGGCGGGGTTTCGATGGTCGATCCGGGAGGCTCGGTCGATCTCCGTTCTGATTCGATCTTGAGCTTGGAGGCAGTCGTGAAAACCGGTGATGTGAGGGCTGATGAAGAAGATAAAAGGCGGGTTCAGCTCAACGATATCTCGACGACGGAGGGAAGCCGTGAAACTCACAGGATATTGACGATGGCTGGAGATAGGGATGTGTTGTTAATTAGCTTCAGGTTCGAGGATCAAGGGAAAGATGAAGTACGAGAGGAATTCGAAGAGCCTTCTCGAAAGACTCACAGAACATGGCGTTGAAGATCGAGAAGAACGCTGTGACCAGCTTTCCGACGTTGAGACCGTGGAAAGCGACTTGTCTCCCTCCATACCAGAAGGCTAACGCGTAGGAGATGAAGATTCCTGCGGCACGACGAAGAAGGGAAGAAAGGAAGAAGGAAATAGTCAGTTTCGACTCCTTTCGAAGGTGACCAAACGCGACCTGTCGAGAGGATCGACTCACCGTGGTAAGATCCAGCGTAAGTGATTCCCTTCGCGAGAGCGATGAATCGACCGTCGAATTGGATCTGAGAGGCAAGGGCGAGGAAGGGAGAAGAACGCGTTCGTCAGAATTGAGAGACGAACTGAAGAAGCGAAGAGGAGAGAGCTCACTTTCTCGAGATGGTTATCGTAGATTTTGACGAGGGAATCGGCAGCCTGAAATACCTTGACGATCCTGATGGAGGAGATGACTTGTTCGAGGAAGCTGGCGGCTTCTCCCTCCGTTCGTGCCATTCGCTTTGAAGCCTTGGAGGAGAGAGCGCCGGAGCCGACGAAGCTGAGAACCAGGGCAGAAGAAAGGTTTAGGCCTAGTCTGGATGAGGAGGAGAGGGAGGAGGGGATACTTACACCAAGACTGAGAAAGGAAGGATGCAGAAGAGAACTCCGGCGACGCGAGGAGCTGAGTAGAAGGAGACGGTGACTTTGAGAAAGAAAAGAGGACGAGAGTCGTGTCAATGAACAGAGCTTCGGAAAAGAGATATAGAAAGGTGTACTCACTTCCGCAAACGATACCAGCACAAGACCACAAAATGAATCCGAGTCTCTCCCCGATTCCCGACTGAACCAGTCCGATATCCCTCGACAGCCTCGAGGCGACCTCTCCCGGTCCGATCGTCTCGAAGTAGGTTTGATCTTGAGCAAGAACCGCAGAGAGGTAGGCTCGTCTCATCCTTGCGACGACGCGAGAGGAGGCGAGGGACACTGAAGAAAAGGGAAAGAAGAGGAAACGCGACGAGTGCATGCCCGACCGTCAGTGACGATAAATCTTCATGAAGGAGGAATAATTCCAATACCGGACTCACTGCAGAAGAAGAACCCTCCAGAGAACATCCAGAAGCCAAAAGTGACTCCAACCATGATGTAGGCCGAGGAGAGAGAGACGGTCGAGACCATGTCGGAGGTGGGAGGAGAGCCGTCGAGTTGAGGAGTAACGAGACCGCTTGTCCAGCGTCCGTAGACCAGATCGAGGGCCGAGAAAGGGAGGGCACCTTTTGTAGTAGTGATCCGAACGAGAGGAGGTGGGGAAATAGTGGTGAAGAGGAAGGAGGGAGGGAGCAGAGGAAGGGAAGAACAGGGAATTGGTGAGCTTGATTCGACGAACTTGGCCGTCCCTCTCTTCACCCGGCCTCGTAGGGACTACGAGCTTCGGACGGGTGACGATGGACTCACAAAGTAGAGCACATGTTGTCCCTATTATGTAGAGAACGATGTCGCCTGGGCTGGCGTAGCTGAGGAAGCTGTTGAGACGAAAGGGAAGGGAAGGATGGGAGGGAAGGAGTGAGTCGGAGTCAAGGTCAGCTTTGAGCTCTCTTTCTTCGGTTCCTGCGTCTTCCCCTCCTCCCTGCCAAGATTCATCAACTTCGCAGAGGTATGAAACAGTTTGAAAAGAAGTGAACGTACTATAGAAACCCAGGATAAGGCTTGAAGTTTTTCAACTGAGGAACGTCGACCTTTGGAATCGAAGCTCCACGCGGGCGCTCATGTCCGCCGAGGGCTGAAGACGATTCGCTACCGCTGCTGTTGCTCCTCTTCAACTCTCTTGGTGCTATTGTAGAGTCGGGAGAACTGGACATCCTTTGATGGTTTTGGGAAGGAGGGTGGTGGTTGGTGGGGGAACTTCGAGCATCGAATCGAAAGAGTGGACGTCGAAAATGGGCTGTCGTTTCGTTGACGTCTCGCCTTGGTTGACGGGCATGGTCGCCCAGAAGCCCTTGAAAAAGAAAATGGGTGAGAAAATGGAGCTCCTTAGAAAGAACCATAAAAAAGAAGCAAAAATTAACCGTTTGGAGGTTTCGGATCCGAATGACTTACCTACAATTATTCCCCTGAATCCTCGGAGCCGCGGAGCATCGCGCTCTCCTCGACCCTTGCAGCTACTATCAGCCCAGCGTCTTTTTTTGGGGGTGTACTTGCGTATACTAACGCTCGAAAATCGTAAGACTCACCTTACTGGGCGAAAACAAGATCGAAGCGCATCGGAGACGTTTCGCGAGCGACGCAAGGTCGAGGAGAAGAAGATCATGAAAGGTCGTCAATAGCATCGTTTCTATGGGTATTAAGAAGAGAAGAAGGGCATCGAACGCATCTGGTTATCTACAGCCGTCCGGAATTGTCTGTAAAGAAAAACGAGACGAAGGTCAATGGGTTCGTCTCTCTCTCTCTCTCTCCCTTTCTCCTCCCACACCTGCCCTGCACATTCCCTTTAGCCCTTCATCGCCCGGTCTCAATATCACGATCGCACTCACTCGCTATCCAGTCCCTCCTTCTCTCCCTCCGGTTTCCCACTCCCTTTCTCCGGGTTCCCAACGACCCAAAGTCCATACGCTCCGTTCGGTCCCCACATCGTTCTCAGGGCTGAACGCACGATCTTGGAGTCGAGTCCAGGGGAGGTGAGGAGGATGAATTTGAGACCTGTGGGTGCTTCGCAGAGATGGAGGGCGTAGGAGGGGGTGTTGTAGACGTGGAACAGGGATTGAGGGCTGAGGAGAGGAGAGGAGGGAGGAGGAGAGAGAGGAGAAAAGAGGTCAGTTTGGAGTTGACGAGGGTTTTCCCAAAGCGATGAAGGGTGAGAAAGGCATGAAGCTGAAGTGATCAGAGGATGCAACGAGCTCGACAGGAAGAAGAAGAGAGATGGAAGTCGAGCTCATCACCTCCTTCCTTCCTTCGCGTGAGCTCAACAAATCTCCTCCTGTCCTGGCTCCCCACTTTCCTCGATCCAATCGAGATGCAGGACACCCAAAGCACTTACCTCCCCGTCAGCTTCTTAACCATATTCCTCAAACTCAACACCACTCCATAAACCAACTTGGCCTCCTCGTCGAACGGCAGCCCTCCCCCTCCCGCTGTCCTCCCTCCGTTCCCCTCCAACGAGTCATGCACGACGTTCCCTCCGGAAGGGTTCAGTCCTCTTTGCCTCCCTTGTATCGGAGGAAGAGGCGTAGCGGTGACGAGAGGGGATACGGCTGGGAGGATGTTCCCTGGTTTGGCTCGGGTGGGAGGGGTCGAGCGATGCCAGTCTTGGTAGTAGACGATTTCGCAGTGCCTGAGAAGGAGAAGAGAGTTATGTTCGATCAGGAGTGAAGGAGGAGGAGGAGAACGAACCTGTCGAAGATGTAGAGCGAGAAGATCATGGCTTTTGGAGGGAGATGGTGATCGTTGCAGGCGACTTCACGAGGAGGAAGCTGAAATCAGAGGGAAGGAAGCGAGCGAGCTCGGGTTCCTCTTCAGCCCCTAACGACCAGCATCCCAGCAAAGCTGTCTTCTTTTTCTTCTCCCCTTCTTCTTCACCTCATCCCTGCTGTACGATGCAGCGCAAACAACTGGACCTGTCTCGCTTTGGAGGAGGCTCCTCGGACGAGGATGAATCGAGACCCCCACCCGTCCGCCTTCTCTCTCTTGTACTCGTTCTCCCTCCTTCTATAGAGAGCTCACCCAAGTCCTCTCCTCTCCTGTAACCATGTTTCTCTCTCTGCCTTGTACCCTTACCCCCCGTCGTCGCCGCCATCTCCCACTTGATCGTCTCAACCTCGACCTCGACTTGGTGGAACAGAAACAAGCACCTCTCGGAGCAGAGAAGAAGCAAACGTTCGCATACGGGATCAACAAGCTATCGAAACGAGACAAGGATCAAGCTGAGGCCAAGAGGAAGAAGGAGGAGGAGGAGAGGTACGTCGCAGCTCACTCTCTCCCACAAGGAAAGAAGAGCTCATCGCCGCTTCCCCTCCCTTCGATCTTCACAGGCAAGCTGCCATAGTCTTCGCTGAATTCTCAGCAGAGTTCGAAGCTGAACATGGAGAGGGTTCTTCCTCGGGTCCCAAGAGGGGTGGATTCGTGTTGGCTTCTGGTGAGTGGGCTCCCTTGCGAGTGGAAGAAGGAGGAGAGGAGGAACGGAAGAGCTCAACCTCCCCTGCCTTCTCCTTCACTCCTCCTTGGTCATTTACAGGTTCTGGCTCGAAGGGAGGAGCTCCAACACCTTACGAACCTCCTAGAGCTCCTTCGGCTTTCAACCGTGCTGTCAAAGTGAGTCCTCGCCTGTCGACCGACGGGAGCCCTGCTCGAGCTTGACAATCGACTCCTTCCTTCTTCAGCCTCGCTCTCCCTCTCCTCCTCCGTCGTCTGCTCCCAAGGGAAAGGGCAAGAGAGTCATGGATTCCTTCTTGGAGGATCTGAAACGGTTCGTTCATCTCGCTCCCAACCGTTCGAGTGAGCTTCTAAGCTGACCTGCTTCCTCCCTCCACGAAAACAGAGATCAAGCAGCTCGAGACGAGAGGTTCAAGAAGTCTGGGATGTCAGCTTCTTCCGCTGCTGTTCATGCCGGTGAGTCGCGTCTTCCTAGCTCGATCCTCGTTGAAGCTTTTCGCTGACTGAAGTGTTGTGTCTATCAGCTTGGGAGAACCCGAAGGATCGAGGATCTCACGACATGGGCGACGCCATGGTGAGCTCTCTCTTCCTCTTTCTTTCTTGCCCATTCGCAAGTATTTGCAGTTCCGACACTGATATTGCTTTCGACGACTGAAGACTTCTAATCTTTACGTCGGAAACCTCCCGCCAAACGTCTCAGAACAACCTCTCGGTCTCCTCTTCGCGAAATGTGGACCTGTCGGATCGGTTCGTCTTCCCGTCTCTTCCTTCTCTTCTCCACGAGCTGACGAAATCGTCCTTTCTCCTTCAATTGCTCACCTCTTACAGGTCAAGATCATGTACCCTCGGCTGGACGAACCACGACCCAACGCCGACACCTCTCAACTAGGAGCTCGTCGCGTCGGAATCCGAGCTGGACTTTCTGGTTTCGTCGCCTACATGAAACGAGCCGATGCGGAGAGGGCGATCAAGGATTTCGATGGGTTGGATTGGGGAGGAAGTGTGCTGAAGGTTGGGTGGAGTAAAGCAGTGCCGTTGCCTCAGAAGGCGATCTACGGTGAGTTCGCTCGTTTCCTCTTGTTTCCGCCGCCTCGACTCGTCGAGAAAACTTCCTCTTCACCTCGCCGTTTTTGCTAAACTTTCCTTTCGTTCTCACAGATATCACCTCCTCCTCCTCCTCCTCCTCCCGCCGCTCTCGCTCTCGCTCCAGATCCTACTCTCCGCCTCCCTCCAACAAACGATCCCGTCGCTCCCCGTCTCCCAACGACCGCTTCTCTCGCCAACGATCCTACTCTCGCTCCCGCTCCCGTTCGCGATCTCATTCCCGCTCCCCACCAAGAAAGAAGGGTCCTAATCTCCAGCCGGAGGTGGAGAAGTTCATCCGAACCGTCGCTGGGAAGGTCAAGGATCTTGGACCTGAGTTTGAGAATCATCTGAGGGAGAAGGAGAAGGAGAATCCAAAGTTTGGGTTTTTGAAGGATGAGATAGTGAGTGCCAGCCTCCTCTCCTGGGTTCATGTGATTTTGGTGGGCGTTAGGACGGGAGAGGGATTTGGGAGGATGAGCGAGAGACGAGACGACGCGACGGAGCTGACTTTGCGATGCTCTCCTTTTGGCTTGGTGCCCCCAACAGCTCCCCGAGTTTCACTTCTTCAGAAGTCTCATCGATCCAAGCTATCGACCTCCTCCACCTGCTCCTCTTCCTTTCATCGATGAGGTTCGTTCTCTTTCTCTCTCTCTCTCGCTCGACCCGTCCAACTTCTTCCCTCTTTCGCAACTGACCTCGAGCTTTCTCTCTGTCATTTCACTTTTCGGCAGGGCTACAACTCCGTCTACTCTACTGATTCGGAGGAAGAGAGCGAACGGGAACGTCTCAAGAAAGGAACACTCGGGAAACTCGCTCGTCGACGGTTCACGAGTTGTCTGAGAGGGTTGAAGGGAGAGAGAGGAGATATCGCGAGGTGCATGACGTTTGCGCTGGAGCATGCGGATGCTGCCGATGAGGTGAGTTGTCTCGAACCTCTGCTGTAGAACTCGAGAATGACGCAGAAGCTGAACTCTTTTCCTCCGCTTCGTCGACAGATCGCCGACATGATCCTCCAATCCCTCGTCATCTTCGAGACTCCCGTCCCTCTCAAGGTTGCGCGGCTGCATTTGGTCTCGGATATCCTCTCCAACTCAGCTTCACCTTTCCCTAACGCTGTTCGTGCCCTCCTCTTTTCTCTCATCCAAGCTCTCTCTTCTCTCGCGTCTCGCTGAATCCTGCCTTCCTACCCTCCCTCCTTTATCCTTGCTTGTTCCCGCAGTGGAAATACCGAGGAGCCTTCGAAGCTCGCCTTCCAGCAGTCTTCGACCACCTCGGAACCCTCTACTCATCCTTCAAAGCTCAAGCAGGAAGACTCTCAGCAGAGCAGTTCAAGACGCACATCACCACCGTTCTGGACGTGTTGGAGATCTGGTTCGTGTTATCTCTTCTTCCTATCCACATCTTTGTAGTATTCTCTCTCTCCTTTCTTCACGCTGAATTTATTTTCTTCTCTTTCACTTCCTCGCAGGATCGTCTTCACCCCCTCCTTCACCGACGACCTCCGCTCCCGCCTCAACGGAACCTTCGTCTCCTCCTCTAGCACCAACGCCAACGATTCAGCACCCCAGCAGCTTACACCGGAGGAGGAAGCAGCCCGAGCTAAACAAGCGGAGACCAATCATCAATCGAGGTTCAAAAAGAGTGGATTCTCGTCGTCGTCGTTCGTTTCGGCGGCTCCTGCGCTGAGGGTTGAGGAGGAGGAGGAGGAGGATTTGGATGGATCTCCGATGAATGGGGATGTGGACGTGGATGGAGAGGATTTGGATGGGGAGGCGATGGAGGATGATTTGGACGGGTCGCCGATGAAGTAAAGGGAGGAAATCGAGGAGGCGCGTTGAGGGCTGAGGTTGTGCTTTTTCTGGTTCTTTCTACTTTGGTTTGGCTCGAGACACGACGACGACTTGTTCCTCAACGAAACTGATACGGATGCAAGGTTTGACGTATCGAGACGGGATGGCTGTTTTCTTTTGAGGGTGTATCGAGGGAAGAGAATAATAGCAGGTCAAAACTAGCAGGTCAAAACACGACGCGTCGACCCTCGAGCAAATCACCGAGAGGAGAGAAAGAGAGTGGACTACTAGTACTGGGACAAAGGGAGGGTTTGAGTGAGCATTGGAAGTATCGAGAGGGGAGGGAAGTGAAAAACTGACCTCATGAAAGCAGAGAAGGCGCGTGAAAGGAGGGTGGTTGTTGGAAGTGAAGGCGAAAAAACAAAGATGAAAAGGTCGAAAGGCTTGTGGGACCGTTCCTGAAATTGACTTTTCACGAAAAAGTCAGAAGAACCGAGAAGATGGGAGAAGAAGCAAGAAAGCGAAAGGGGGGGGCGATTCGCTGTGGTGGAAAGAAGAGAGAGAGAGAGGAGGAGAGAAGGAGAAAAAAGCTAAGGCGCGTCGAGTCGTCGCATCGCATCGCGTATCGTACAGCGGGACTCACTCCCTCTTTCTCTCTTCTCCCCTCTCTCTCACTCTCTTGTGAACTTTATCAACTTATTTCTCTCTCTTTTCCAACCTCCCTCTCTCTTTCTTCCCAACTCGATAGGACAAGAACACGAACTCGACACGACAACATCATCCCAAATCCCCAATCCATCCATCCCTCCAACCAAACCCACACACCCAAAAAAGAAAAGAATCAAAAAACCTCAACCCAGCACAGAAATCGCCTCCAGAACCTATACCCCACGCAAAAACCCCAAAAGAACCCAAAGTCAACTCCAGCAACGTACCCGAAACACGAGACTTTTTGAAAAGCGGGTCCTGCCTCAAAGCGAAAGGAGAGGAGAGGAGAGGAGACGGGAAGAAAAAAAAACTCACCTCAGCCAACCAATTCCCCAACGCTTCCCCCCTAGCCGCCCAATCCAACACGCTCTCCTCGATCCCCACCAACCCAGCTCTAGCTCTTTCTCCTTCTTCCTCCGTCAACAACTGTCCCTCGGCCTCTCCCTTCTTCCCCTCCTCCATCTCCATCTCCATCTCCTCCTCTTCTTGATTGTTTCCTCCCTCTTGACCTCCTCCCACAACACTCGCCCACCCACTCCCATTCATCCCCTGTCCAACGATCCTCATCCCCTCAGGAATAGGCAACCCAAACATCTCTCCCTTCCTAACCTTATCCTCCTTCCCTTCATCCCTGCTGTTCCCTCCTCCTGCTCCGGAGGAGGATTCAGGGACGTGCAGGAGATCGACGAGTGCTCGGGCGAGGTTTCGAAGGATGAGGGAGGAGGTGAAGGAGGGACCTAGAGGGGTGGAGGTGATTGGTTCGAGGGGAGTTTGGAGGCGGGTGAAGGTTGAGGTTGAGGGAGGAGGGTTGGAGGAGTTGGTGGGGGGAGGGAGGGAGGGAGTGGGTTGGGGGAGGGGACCTGCTTGGTGGTAGGTAGGTAGGTGGGAGAAGAGAAGGATGATTAGGGTGGATGAGGGTTCAGGTTGAAGGGATGGGGGAAAAAAAAGCAGTCGAGAAAGAGAGAAAGGAAGAAAAGAAAGGAAAGGAAAGGATCGACTCGAGCGAGACGCGATAACTCACCTTGACTTCCTCTGACTCTAATCCCCTTGATGACAAACGCCGGCGGAGTATCCTCCGTACACATAGCCGTTGCTCCCGGGAATGCCACGCCGATGTTCTTGATGAGTTCCTGAGCCGAGAGGAGAGGAGCGACGGGTGCCAGGGAGGAGGAAGCGGCAGCGAAGGAGGAGAAGGCTTCCTTGTAGGAGGTCCAGAACTGAACTTGGGTGACTTGGGAGGAGGGGGAGGGGACGAAGTGACGTTGCATCCTGGAAAGGAAGGAGAACGGTGGGAGAGAAGGTGAGAAGGTGAGAAGGAGAGAGAGAGAGAGACGACGCGACTGACCAATACATCGACCTACTCGGTTCCACCTGCTGAGCAATCAACTCCAACTCTGCTCTCGTAGGAACGTTCCCTTCCGGTGGTCCTACCTCCCCCTCCTCCTCTTGAATCCCTTCCATCCCCAACCCCTTCGATTCCCCAGCAACCAACTCAAACTCATGCACGGTCTCCTCACTCCCTTCGTACAACCCTTTCGCCAAGATCCTAAAAATCCCCCCAATATCCTTTCTCCTCAGAATCACAGCCGCTTCGATGGACTCGGTCGAGAACTCGTAGAGCATTTCGAGAGCGATCGAACGTAAGGTGGTATCATCCTGGTTGGAAGTGAGGAGGAGACAGGGGAGAGCTGAGGTGATGGCTTTGGCGATGAGAGGATGGGTTGGATGGAGGATGGGAGGGTTGTTTTGAGGGGTTGGGGAAGCGAGAGAGAGGATGAGTCGGAAGGTTGCTACGAGGACTGCTCGATCTTTGGATTTGAGGAAAGGTGCGAGGTTGGTTGGGATGGTGAGTTTTGCTGAAGAGGAGGAGAGGTTGAAGGAAGGGGAGGAAGCGCTGTTGTGAAGGATGTCGAGAACGAGAAGGAGGTGTTCGGTGAGGTGGTTGGATAGGATTTCAGGCGAGATGTCGGAAAGGAAGGTTTGTAACAAGATCTTGAGTCGATTGGATCCGCAGAGGAGTTTGCCGTTCATCCCGTCGTTGATCCCAGCGTTTCGGAGGACGAGGAGAGACTCGACAGCTCGTCGACGGAGAGCGTCCTCCTCCTTTGTGGAGGCTTCCCAATCGAGCGAGGTGGACGAGGTTTTTGCAAAGAGGAGGAGTTTCTCTGGCCATCCGAGGAGTGCTTCTACCGAGTTTGTCCACTTGTCGAGGTTGAAACGTTCGTTGTGGATGGAGGAGGCTCGAAGGAGTCGCTCCAGAGCCCAGTCGTTTTCTTCAATCAGAGGAGAACGAAGAGCCAGTATCATACGGTTCGCAGCACCCTCTTCCACAAACCAACCTGTACCAGAGAGATAGAGATCCTCAGTACCACCTTCGGAAGGGAGATAGAACCAGGAGAAACTCACTCTCGGATCCATCTCGAGCTCTCGACATTCAAACGGACGGGGAAGGGAAGGGAGGGAGGGAAGGAGAACGACCGAGTAGAGCTCGTAGAGTTGGCTGGAGAGTGGTGGGGAATAGTAAGCGCGAGGTGGATGGGAGGTAGAGGAAGCTCGCACAGAGAGGAGGGAGCCGAGAAGGAAGTTTTGGCGAGAAGGGGGACGGTCGTGGATTGGAAGAGAAGGAGGAGAAGTCGAGCTCAACTTTCGCTTGCCTTCCTTTCGACGAGAGCACGCGGCGCGTCGTCTTTCCATCTCGTCCGACCGAGTTTGAAGAAGAATAAGAAAGAGATCGTTGAATGTACGTTAAAGAGGAGAGAGAGCAAAACACGAAAATAAAAAAAGGCAGGCAGAGAGAGAGACGTCTAGGAGAAGCGCTCGAGCGAGCGGGGTTTTTGGGTTGGAAGGTGAGAGGGGAGGGAGATGTAGGGAAAGGAAAGGGAGATAAGACTGAGTGGTGGGTGTCTATCGAAGCGTGATGGAGTTAGAGAGGTACAAAAGAGAGAGAGAGAGAGAGAGAAGAAGGGGGGAGGTGATGAAACCTGAGAGATGAAGAGCGAAACCCACGCGAGGGAAGACGAGCCTGAGCTCCCGTCTCCCTTCCCCTCCAACCGAAAAGCAAAACCCAGATCAAACCCTACACCCTCGAACTATCCGCCGCCGTCGCTCCCTTCGGCCACTCCAATCCCATTCCTATCCGAGCCGTCACAGGTCCTCCTTCGTCGCTCCCAAACAGGCCGTGAAGGACGGTCTCGAACCCGACCTTCCCGTTCGCCGCGTTGTAGATGAACTGTTCTAGCGAGAACTGCTCGAGCTTGTCGGCGAACGTTTTCCAGGTGAAGCCTCGAGCCGAGATTTCGGCGGATTGGGAGAAGAGCGTTTGAGTGTGTGGAGAGGAGTGGTGAGGGGTGTAGGAGATGGATTCGAGGACGGTGAGGTATTCTGTTTTGAGGAAAGGAGGACGAGGAGAGATCGACGATGGCGGACGGAGAGAGAGGGTTGGGGATGGAAAGATGAATAAGAAGGAAGCAGAGGTTAGCAGGTGAGAGGATAAGCTGAGAAGGAAAGAACAGAGAAGAAGTTCGAAGAGGGAAAGCTGGGTCGGACCACTCACGAGAGAGAGAAAGGTTGACTGAGTACATTTTCATTTGCTGCGTTGAAGGATCGATGAACGACACTTCACGAACGTAGGCATCATCTGTTCCACCGAGCATCTGAGCAAGACGCGAAAGAAGAGAGGAAGAGGGTTTAGTTTCGAGGATTCGGACCGAACGAAGGGTGGGACGACGGAGGGAGGGAGGGAGGGAACGGAGAAGGTGAGCTCGCTCTGACTCCCTCCTCCCTTCTTTCTCCGAGAGAGAGAGAGAGGATAAACGAACCTTGATCGCCCATTTCTGTGACAGATATGAATCGAAAAGAGGTCGAGCAAAAGGTCAGCTTCATCCGATCCGAAGCAAACGAAGAGGAAGCAGCGGAGGAGCTGGCGGAAGGAGGACGGAGGGAGGACGAGGTCCAGAGGATGAACGAACAGGTGCACTCTGCTTGCAACCAACCACTCGTTCTCTATAGAATCCAAAGAAGCATCCAAAAGAGAGGTCAGAACGATGATCCTCCATCAGTAGGAACCAGTCGATCCAGCATCCAAAGGTGAAGGAGAGCGAGAGAAACGGAGGAAAGAAACGGGTAGCACTAACGTCCGTATAATCCCAGTGAGAGGGTCTACACTCCGATCTATCGTGTCTACGCAGGTAACGTGGGTCGAAGAAGGATTCGGGTACTTCTGCCAGACACCCATGGTGACTTTGGACCATTCGTGACTGCGAGAAGGAGAGGGATCGGAAAGGGAAGGAGGAAAGGAAAGCGAGACAGACGTCGGTCAGCTCGTGCTTCCTTCGGTTTAAGAGGTAGAAGGTCGGATGGACTCACGGAAAATAGAAGTGCTGAGAGAAGAACTGAACCATGGTAGGAGAGAGAGAGAGAGAGAGAGAGAAGAGGAAAGAGAGAAGAGAGAGTCTGCTTGTGGAGTCTTGGTTTGACGTCAACTTGAGAAAGAAAAGTAGGAGGAGGGAGGGCAAGGGAGGAATCGTGCCGGCCCTTTTCGAACTCCGCAAAATATTTCTCACTTCGAGCTCACACTCTCCTTCTCCCTCTCTAACCGCATCCTACCTCCCTGATCTCTCTATCTTTCCCTTCTCTGCTTGACCGGCCTCCAGCTTTGCCTTCGAGTCGTCCACGGCTTGATCCAAGGCAGGTCGATCCCTCTCTCTTTCCTCCTCCTGCCTCGCTCCCTCCCTCCCTCCGTCCTTTCCTTCCTTCACTCCATCTCATCTCCTCGGTCCCATCCTCAAGACGAAACCCTTCCCCTTCACAAAACGCTCTTATCGAGCTTTTCTACACTCGTTCGAGCGTCCAAATGGCGGAAAGAACGAAAGATCGTCTTCGGACGAGCCGTCCTCGCTTTTCAGCCACTTTCTCGTACTTGTGTACTCCTACGGAACTTTGGTCGTTGAAGCGGACTTACATACCATCGGAACCCTACTCTATCTTTGATGTTGATGTTTCAAACTGCCCCGAAGTCGTTAGAGAGAGAGAGAGAGAAAGAGCTGGAGAGGAGACGACGAGCTCACACGACTTGAGCTCGGTCATCCTCTATTTGGAGTCTCTCTGAGATCTTTGTATACTGAAACTGAGGTCGCTTTCATCGGAGGCTTGTAGAGATCATCGAAAGATCTATAATCCTCAGAGGATGTGCTTCAGGAAGAAGGTCCTAGACGATCTTCCGGTCGTCAAGAGAGCTGAGCTTGAATGAAAACTCCAAGTCCTCGGACCTCCTCCCTCCCTTCTTCCCTCCCTAACTCTCATCCCCACCACCACCATGACCTTCCCCCCTCCTAGAGGTCCGTCCTCACTTACCACTCTCCACTCCCAACCTCCTCGGGACCTTTTCTCTCCCCTCGTAGCCTCTCTCGTCGTTCTTTTGAGCTGACTCTCTTCCCTCCTCTCCTCCCTTCTCCTTCCTCCTCGTTCCTTCGCCTTCTTTTCTTCAGCGGGCCCGTTCAACTTCCCTGCTGAGGAGCATGTTGTTCTTCAGTACTGGCGAGACATCGATGCTTTCCAGACTTCGCTCAAGCAGTCCGAGGGAAAGAAGCCTTTCACTTTCTTCGACGGACCTCCCTTCGCGACAGGGAAACCTCATTACGGTCATCTGCTCGCTGGAACCATCAAGGTACGTCCTGAGCTCGCTCTCTTGGACTCGTTTATACGTCGTTGAGCGGCCTCTTGTGAGCTGGGTTGGAAATTTGGAAGAGCTAGCTCTACGAGGAGATGAGGAGCTCAGTCCATCCACCACCTTCGGTCTCGAGCTCGAGTCATCCCTTCCTTCCTTTTGACTCAGCACTCTCCACCACCTATGAGTTCGTGGGTCTCACGAGCACTCAGTATTGATTCTTCTTCTTTCTGCGTTAAATCTCTAGGACATCGTCACCCGACACGCTCACGCTACCGGTCACCACGTCGACCGACGATTTGGATGGGACACTCACGGTCTCCCCGTTGAACATGAGATCGATAAGAAACTCAACATCACCGGGAAGCAGGACGTTATCGACTTTGGAATGAAGAACTACAACGATGAGTGCAGGGCTATCGTAAGTTTATATTTCTTCAGCGCTCATCAAACGGGCTGGGAGGGCGGTCCGAGAAGAGAGAGGAAGGATGGGAGAGAGAGAGAGAAAGCTGACCTTCGCTCGATTCTTCTTCTTGATCTCTTCGTTGATGGTGGTGTTTTCAAACAGGTTATGCGATACTCTGGAGAATGGAAGGAGACCGTTGAGCGAATGGGTCGATGGATCGATTTCGACAAGGACTACAAGACGTTGAACCCTACCTATATGGAGAGTGTGTGAGTTTCTTTGTTCAGCCCTCTCTCTCCTCCCTCCTTCCCTCGTTCTCCTCTCGCCCTCATCTCCGCCTTCCACATCGCACGCGGAGCCAAAGAAGGACGAAGCTGATCTTCTGGGTTGTTTGGTTTGGGCGTTCCCAGGTGGTGGGTCTTCGGACAGCTCTTTCAGAAGGGACTCGTTTACCAAGGACTCAAGGTCATGCCTTACTCCACTGGATGCACCACTCCCGTCTCCAACTTCGAGGCAGGTTTGGCTTACAAGGATGTCAGCGATCCTGCTGGTACGTCCTTGTTCGAACGTCCCGCTCTCGACCGGTTCCTTCTCGAAGCTCGAGCGAAACTCGAAAGCTCACCTTTCTCTTCCCTCTCTTCCCTCCCTTCGCCCTCTCTTCTCTCGCCCCTTTCCCATCATCACCTCTTCCTTTGTACAGTCACCATCTCCTTCCCCCTCATCGACGACCCCACCACCTCCCTCCTCGCCTGGACCACCACTCCTTGGACCCTTCCTTCCAACTTGGCCGTCTGCGTTCACCCCGACTTCACCTACCTCAAAATTCACGACGTCGAGCGAGATCAGAACTTCATCATCCACGAGGATCTGCTCAAGACGCTGTACAAGGATCCCAAGGGGAAGGATAAGGCGAAGTGGAAGAAGGTTGGGAGCTTCTTGGGGAAGGACATGAAGGGCTGGAGGTACGAGCCTCTGTTTGATTACTTTGTCGAGCAGGTGAGTGCCCGGCTTTTTCTTTTTGGGTTGAGGTTCATTCTTGGAAAGTAGTGGAGAGCTCAGATGCTACGGTGGAAGGAGAGAGTGGCGCCGTTGGGGAGGGAGGGAATGAGCAAGAGCTGATCCAGAACGCGTCGTTTTATTTTTGCCTTCTGTTTCGTTCCAGTTCGAGGACCGAGCCTTCCGAGTCGTCTGCGATTCCTACGTCACCAAGGATTCCGGAACTGGTCTCGTTCATCAAGCTCCTGCTTTCGGAGAGGACGATAACAGGATCGCTATCGCTAACGGAATCATCACCAAGGAGGAGATGCCTCCTTGCCCCATCGACGAGGCTGGTCGATTCACCGACGCCGTTCCCGAGTTCAAGGGTGTTTACGTGAAGGTGAGTACTCCAGATGTATCGGAGGCGCCGAGGACAGAAGAAGAGACGAGAGAAGAGAACGCGACGAGACCAGGAGCTGACTCCCTCCTTCCTCCTGCACGTTTCGTTTCTTCGACTAGGCCGCCGACAAGGAAATCTGCAAGCACCTCAAGGGAAACGGTCGACTTATCGTCCAGGCTGTGCTCGTCCATTCGTACCCTTTCTGCTGGAGGTTCGTTCTCTTGTTCTCTCATCTCTGTTTCGGTTCGACGCGTATCGAATCCTGACTCCTCTCGTCCTTCTTCTTTCCTCCTTTACTCGTGCCTCCAACAGGTCCGACACTCCTCTTCTCTACAAGGCTATCCCCGTCTGGATGGTCAAGGTCGAGGAGTACCGAGATCGACTCGTCGCTAACAACAATAAGACTCGATGGTGAGTCGACTTTCACCTTCCTCTTCCTCGCTCCCTCGCTCGCATGCGAGTTCGAAGCCGCGATCTGACGTTTCGTTTCTTCCTCCTCTTCTGTCGTGGTTCCACAGGGTCCCCGAGTACGTCGGAGAGAGTCGATTCGGAAACTGGCTCAAGAACGCGAGGGATTGGAACGTCTCCCGTAATCGATACTGGGGAACTCCCATCCCTCTTTGGGCTTCCGAGGATATGTCCGAGGTGAGCTTCATTCCCCATTCACTTGTCTCTTAGCAAGGCTTCGAACTTGAACGCTGACTCTCTCTCTCTCTCCGCTCCTTCGAAACGAACTTACTTCAGGTCGTCTGCATCTCTTCCATCGCCGAGCTTCGAGAGCTCTCTGGTCGAGACGACATCACCGAGATCCACAGACACGATATCGACGACGTCACCATTCCTTCGAAGAAGAACCCCGGAACCGTCCTCAGGAGGATCGAGGAGGTCTTCGATTGTTGGTTCGAGTCGGGAAGGTGAGCATCTCTTCCTCTTCCTTTCCCTCTTCCTTTCCCTCTTCACGCGTCTTCCCTCCTTCGACAGAGAGCACTAGCTGATCCTCTTCGCTCTTCACCTCTTTATCGTTTGCTCTTCCAGCATGCCCTACGCTCAGAACCACTACCCCTTCGAGAACAAGGAGAAGGTCGAGCAGAGCTTCCCTGCCGATTTCATCTCGGAGGGAATCGATCAAACTCGAGGATGGTTTTACACCCTTCTCGTACTCGCTACCCATCTCTTCGATACTGCTCCTTGGAAGAACGTCATCGTTTCCGGTTTGGTCCTCGCTGCGTGAGTCAATATCTTTCCTTGCTCTCCATTCTTTCGACGCGTCGAGAGAACTCACGCTAACTTCGTTCTCTTGGGATTCCTTCTTCGCAGCGATGGTCGAAAGATGTCCAAGAGTCTCAAGAACTACCCCGATCCCAACCTCACCATGGAGAAGTACGGTGCTGACGCGCTGAGGTTCGTCAACTCACTCCTCTTCAACTCCTCCCACCTCCCTCGTTTCACGCGCTGATTTTGCCTTCTCTCCCTCTTGCTTTCTCCCAATGACGCACAGACTCTTCCTCGTCAACTCTCCCATCGTCCGAGGAGACAACCTCAACTTCAAGGAGGAGGGAGTCAAGCAGGTCCTCTCTCGAGTTCTCCTTCCTTGGATGAACTCCCTCAACTTCTTCACCTCCCACGTCCCCATCCTCAAGAAGGCTACCGGAATCGACTTCGTCTACGACCCCAAGGCTAAGCTCTCCTCCAACGTTATGGATCGATGGATTCTCGCTAGGTGCCAGAGTTTGATCACTGTTGTGAAGGAGGAGATGGATGGTGAGTCTTTTGAATCTTTCGAGTGGAGATCGAAACGCGTCGAGACGTCGAAGGAGGAGGAAGGAAGGACTCTTGCTTGGGTCAAGCGAACGCTGACTCGCTATCATCGTTTTGCGATCTAGGTTACCGACTCTACACCGTCATTCCTCGACTCATCGAGCTCATCGAGGAACTCACCAACTCGTACATTCGATTCAACCGAAGGAGGATGAAGGGATCCGAGGGAGTCGAGGATACCGTCACCGCTCTGAACACTCTCTTCGAGGCTCTCTTCACTCTGTGCCGAACGATGGTGAGCAATCTTTGTTTTCGTTTCCTCCTCTCAAGCCTTTTGGTCGAAGAGAGAGAAAGAGGGAGGGAGACGCGTTTGATCGACTGACCCCTCTTTCCTTTCCCCTCCCAGTCCTCCTTCACTCCCTTCATCACCGAGACCATCTACCAGCGACTTCTCGTCTTCATGCCCCCCGCCGCGGAGGGAGAGGATGTTCGATCCATCCACTTCCTCCCCTTCCCCGAACCAAAAGAGGCCTACACCGACGAGGCCGTCCAGGTCGCCGTTCGACGACTTCTCTCCATCATCTCCATCACTCGGAACCTGCGACTCGAGAAGTCTCTTGATCTCAAGGTACGTCCTCTCTTTCAATCACGTGGATCTGGGGGTTTGGGAGCCTTCGTCGGTCGCTTGTCGATAAAGCTCGAATTGACCTTTCGTTCTTCATCGCGTCGCATTCTTCGTTCGTTCGTTCTTTCTTTCTCAGACCACTCCCCTCGCCGAGGTCACCATCTACCACCCTGATCCCGAGTACCTCGCCGACGTCAAGGCTCTCGAATCCTACCTCTGCTCGGAGCTCAACATCGAAACCGTCAAGTACACCTCGGTCGAATCGGACGTCAACATCACCTACAAGGCTTTCGCCGACTGGCCCGTGCTCGGACGTCGTCTTCGAGGAGCCATGCCCAAAGTCAAGGCTGCTCTCGCTCTCCTCACCTCGGAGGAAGTCAAGGCTTTCCGATCCTCAGGTTCCATCGTCGTCGCCGATCAAGCCCTCACCACCGGAGACCTCACCGTCGTCGCTGGATCCGACTACTCAACCTCGACGGACTTCGTCTCTGGAGCTGGAAACAAGGACGAGGCCAAGGAGGATGGAGAGCTTATCGTCGTTTTGGACGTTCGGTCGAGTCCAGAGTTGGTCATCAAAGGGTTGGCTCGAGGTTTCATCAGTAGTTGTCAGCAGCTCAGGAAGAAGGCGGGTCTCGTCGCGACCGAGGAGGTGGACGTGTTCTACAAGGAGTGTGGGGAGACGATGAAGAGTGCGATCGAGCAGAACAAGGAGGCTATCTGGAGGGAGTTGGGAAGCGCGGCGTTGGAGGATTCGCAGAAGGCTGAGGGAGTGGAGATGATCTTGGAGGAGGAGATTGAGGTTGCGGATCAGAAGTTTGTGGTTTTCCTCGTTCGTAGAGTTGCGTCGGCTTAGATAATACACTTGAAGGAGGTTTCTGCTTTTGTTTTCTTTATTCTTTTCTTTCTTTCACGGTTCAGCCTATTTACTCGCGTTTTGTTTTCTTTCTGGCTCGACGCGAGAGGGAGGAGAAAAGTCCGGACGAGGAGGAAGAAACCTACCATTCTCGGAGGGAGTCGGTTTCAAAACTTCTCCTGGTCTCCAAAGTCAATGAATGCGACTGAAAGACTTGCCGAGTAAGAACCGTCTTCCCTCTCTGAACTCTAGGAAACCAAACCAAAACAAACGAATCGTCTTGAAGCGGCCGACCGTTCAAATCTGTCGCCCGACGACCAGAAGTTGAGCTTCGACTTCCCTACTCCCCTTCGCCCTTTCTCCTCAAACCACGACACAGCAGCGAAGATCTCGTTGCATGCGATAGGACCCCACCAGCACTCACCCTCCCTACTCCTACCTTACTAGAATCGAGCTCCGACGAATGGTTTGGATCCACTATAACAGACTTCTGGCTCGACATCCTTGTGAGCTCTCTCGACTTTCTCTCCTTCTTCTTTCTCTCATGCTGTTCTCTTCGCGATCAGAACTGATCGGAGCTTCCTTCTTTTCCGCAGATTTTACTCGATCGTTTGTGGCAGCTGGGATGATGAGCTCAGGTGATATCCTGAGTCAGAGGTTGATTGAGAGGAACGAGAGACATGATGTGAGTCGAAGAGACGACGAGCTCGCCTTTTTCCTCCCTCCGTCGTTCCCTTCTCCCCTTTTTCTTTTCGCCTCAGTCCTCCCTCAGCCCTTTCATTATCTCGCTCTCGACGAGAGAAAGGTCCGGGACGGCTGCTCGACTCCCTCTTAGTTCCACAGCGCTCGAGCCAAGCTCGTATGGCTCTCATTCGAAGATCAAAGCTGACTCCTCCCTCTCTTTCCTCCTCCTCCTCCCTCGTGTGCTCAGGTCGCACGATCCGCTCGCTTCGCCTTCTACGGCTTTTTCATACACGCTCCAATACTAGCGCAATGGTTCAAACTAGTGGATCGGATACAGTTCAAATCTTCTGCTTGGGCGGTGGGAACGAAGGTGAGCTTCAAAGCCCAAGATTCCCTGCCCGGCTTTCCCCTTCAGTTGGCTGAGATCGCGCGTCACTCTCTTCCATTCGTCCTCTCTGTTTCGTCTTCGCCTTTTTTTTCAGGTGGTCCTGGATCAAACGCTTTGGGGACCTTGGTCATGTACAATGTTCTATGGGTGCATGTCCCTGCTGGAAGGGCATACGCTGCACGAGGCAAAGGAGAAGATTGAAGTTGGTGAGCTTGAACTTCCCCTCCCGTCCTTCTTCCATCTCTCTCTCTCGGCTTCTTCTCCTGTCTTTTGCGCTTCTCTTTCTGACTCTCTCACATCTTTTCTGGTGTTCCAGCTTTCTGGCCTACCTACATAAGAGGAGGGTTGGTCTTCCTTCCCACAAGTTTCCTCACCTACTCCATCATCCCAAGACATCACCGAGGGTTGTTCCTGCAGGCTGTAGGATTGGGTGAGTGCTCTCTCCTTTCTCCTCGTTCATCCCACCAAAACATGGCTCTCGAGTCGCTGAATCGAGGGGGATCGAGGAAGGTTGGAGGGTGAAAGAGATTCGTCGAGTCGAGTCGCGCGAGATGAACTGACCTTTCTTCTTCTTCTTCTCCCAGGCTGGAACACCTATCTTTCAGGAGCGAATCACTCCGCGAACGACAAAGTGACTAGCATTGAGGCGGACGAGGAGTATCTTCTTGATCAACAGCAGCGTCAAGGCATCCCTCACGACCTCCCTCACTCCTTCATTCCACCGTCGCGGAACCACACCTCTTCTCCTTCTTCTCCGTAACGATCTTTTCACTCTGTTTCATATAATCAGCGCCTCGCAATATTCCTACTTAGACCCTTGCATAGCTCTCAGCTCGTTCGCCTTCATTCCCTAGACGGATCGTGATGTTGTACTCTTTTCTCGATTCCCGACGCGACTTCGCGTTCACGTCGGACCTCAGTTCTTTCAGCTTACAGATCGGCAGAAAGGGAAGCCACGATCTATTGAACCGGGAAGTAAGCTGTTGGGATGAAGGAGAAATCCGACAAAGCTCGTCGTAGAGGAAGGGAGGGAGAGCAGTTAATCTCTTCAGCGTTCCTCCGCGCTGTTTCTGAGTCCGCCCCTCCCATCGAGCTTCGTTTGAACTTCAACGCTCATCACGCTCTCTGAAATCCCACGCCTACTTCGGAAATGTTCGACGAGGAGCCATTGTTTGGACGACAACGAGAGTGGGTCTATCATCCCTACAATCTGAGAGGATACAGCGAAGGAGAATTGGTGAAGGGCTCGAGCTCACGTTCCTCCTCCCTTCCCTCTTTCCTTCGCTCTCCCTCGCCTTTAGTCGCTCTGCGGCTCCTTTTGCTTCGGTAGAGGATAACCAGGATCAATATCAAGATGGTGGATGGGTAAATTCTCCGATCAAGCTCAGTTTTACCTGCAGTCTGCGAGTAGCAAGTCTAACCTCTTCTGCTCCTTCCTCCTTTGCAGTCCGTCTCCCCAAGAGTACTACCTCCAGTTCGAGAGACTCTTCGTGGAAAACCGACTTGAGGGAAGTCTCGAATGGACGCTCGAGCAGGTTTACCGACAACTGGTGGGTCGTCTATCTACTCTCGTACCTCGATCTGAAGAATCAAGCGTTCGAGCTCACCACCAAGCCACGCTCTCTTACCTTCTGCAGGTCCCTCCTCTCCCCCTCCACCTCATCAAATCGTACTACACTCGCCACGAGCTTCCACTATGGGTAATTTTCCAGGATGTGGTTCAAGCAAACACGAATAAGCTTCGACGTCGCAGCCTCAAGGCTTTGCTCGCTCCTCCTCCAGTTCGCGAGCTCGACGTCCGTCCTCCGGTTCCAGTAGATCCCCCTCGTCCAGCACCATGCTTGCCAGCATCGCCATCTAAACATGAAGCAGCACCTCTCCGTCCTCCAACACACCTCGATCCGTACCTGCCGCAGCTCAGTCCCCTCCTCCTCTTCCCTTCGTCCAAGAACGCGCTCCTTCTCCAAACCATCTCCCTCTCGACAACGTCCCTCCCCAACCTCAACATCTAGGATCACCCAAACCACTTCCACCGCCTTCCCTTCGATCCCAATCTCGTTCGGTAGCGTTAGACGCAGCCTTCGCCGCTGCAGCAGCCCACCCTCTCCTCCCTCCGCTCGATCCTGTCGCCCGACCTCCACTTCAACCTCAACCCCGACCCAGCGGCACACCAGACGCACCTGCTCCTCCTCCTCCAACTCAAGACCCGGCATATCCTGCAACAGCTTCGGGAGCGGGATCAGCAACCTCCTCCACTCAACCAAGCGGTCGTCGTTCCTCAAGTCGCGTCGCCGCTCGACCTCCTCCAACTCCCTCCTCCTCCTATCTCAACGACTCCGACAACGACTCTCTTACCTTTCCGTCCTCTTCCGATCGTAAGAGGAAATCAAAGGGAGGAGCTAAACCCAACGGATCTCGCTCCAAATCCACACCTTCTCTGGACGAGAGGCAGAAGAAGCGGAAGAGCAGTCACCCTGCCAGACCTCTTCGACCGGCTTCCGCTGGCTCCCCTCCTCCTCGATCTGTCGACGACCGCTTGGACGGGACGTTCTGCTCGAACTGCGGGCTGGAGGAAACCTACCGGTTACTCTCGAGGTTGGAGGCCGTTGGCGACTTGTAACTGGTTTAGGAGGGAGATCACCGAATGGGAGAAGTACGAAGATAAGGATAGGATCATCTGCGAGGGCTGCATTCATCTTTGTGAGTATGTTTTTCCAGTCCTTTGGGCTCAAAAGAAGCCGAGTAGCTGAGCGACGCGTCGTCTTCCCCTCTCTCTCTCTCGTCCGAGTTCTTCAGGCTACTCTGATCTACTCGAGAAGGAACCGGAGGAGATTGTGGAGGTAAAGCTTGGCGTGCGAGAGAAAGGTGACACCCTCCTCGACGTGGCGCGACCGTACTTCATCGCAATCGAGTCGCTCAAGGGTTGGAGGAGGAGTACTGGATGGGCGACCTCGAACACAACCATCCCAACACTCGAGCAGCTCATCATGGGACAGATAAGGATCACGAGCCGGAGGAAAAGAGGAGGGTGGGTGTCGGGCATCGTGGAGGAAGGAAAGAGACGAAAGGGAAGGAGGGAGTGGTTGAGGGAAATCCTGCGGTGGTCGAGGCCGATGGGGAGGAGAGTGACCTTACGGAAGAGGACGAGGAGGATATGTTTTCAGGGCGTGGTCGAGGAGGATGAGGAGGGAGAAACGGCAGATCCAAGCGAGAGGGAGGAGGAAGAGGATCGAGGCGAGGGCCCTTCGAGGTGAGTTGATATTTTCTTCTACCTCATCGGTCCCATGTTTCTACATCCTCTTTCATTGACTGATTCGACTTCGTTTCTTTCTCGTCGAACAGGCTTTGCGACCAACCTCACTCGTCGAGCAAGAGACGTCGAACGAAGTAGGGATCCGAGGACGCGACCTGTTTGAATACCTGTTTCTTTGGCGGTGGGATATGAGGATTCTCGATATTCGGTGCTTCGTGACAATCAGCTCGCGTATGAAAGAAGGAGAAACAGATTAGTCTAAGGCGAAGGAGAAGAGCTGAAGGAAAAGGCAGCGTTTTGGGTCGGACGTTCTTCGGTTTGTTTTACATCCGTTTCTCCTTGTCTCTTCCATGTTTACGATCTCATGAGTTCTCGTCTTTTAACTGGTAATCCTGGGGTATAGATGCCTGTTCGGCGACAGACCTTTCCAGCAGAGGAGGGAAGCAAGGAAAGGAAAGCGGTCGCGGAAGTGGATCTGGTCGACGCGTCGAAGAATCCAAAGGCTCCGTCGTGCGAGATGATGTTCAATCTGGAAACGCCATGATGATCGCGCAAAGTAGAGGGAGAAAACTAGGCTGAGAGTGGAATGTATGTACAGGAGTAGAATGGAACGCGTGCGGATGAGCTCGAGCTTTACGGGGTCTAGGCGAACCGAACCAGTCAGAATAGCACTCACCTCCCAATCTCAACCAGTCCTGATCCCAAGAGCCTGCTTCTTGATCGCAGAAACGTAGGGAACGAGCTCATCCAGATCTGCGTGATCTTCGATGGCCGAAGAGAGCATCTGGCAAAAGTTGAGGATCTTCTGGGCTCTGTCGGAGGTCGACTGTGAGATGAAGAGGAAATGAGATCGAGAGAAGTGAGTCGGTGACTCTGAAGAGACGAAGAGATGAGAAAGAGAGGCCAAAAACTTACCGAGTGAGGACCGGAGTCGAGTCGGGTGTGCTTGAAGTCCTGTTCGAGCGAGTCCATGGAAGTGACCTAGTCAAGATAGCAAAGATGTCTCAGCCCAAAGATGGAAGAACGAAGAAGAAGAGAAACGAAGAGCAGGAAAAAACTGACGGTGCTCGAGCCAGAAACGGATCTCGCTCGATTCGCAGAAGCCGTGAGAGCAGCCTTCTCAGCTTCGAGAACTTGGATCTGTAAACAAGGAGACGCTCGAGACTGTCAGCTCTTCCAAGAAAGAAGGTCGAGAGCCAGAACTTGGTGTTGAACTCACTCTAGCTCGAAGATCTGCAACAACAGTCGCTCTTTCGTCCGTCGCAGCTCTGTTTCCGGCCTTCTCGGACTCGAGGTGGGTGTGAAGGGATTGGAGCTGGTAGATTCCATGAAGAAGAAAGGAAAGAAGGGTGAGCTTTGTTCGTAGTCAGAAGAAGGGAGAGAAGAAAGGACAAGCACTCACTTTGACAAGCTCGATCCTCAACTCTTCGATCTTCGAGTCCTTCTCCCTGATCTTCTCCTCGAGGTTGCTGATCTAGGAAGACAAATAATAAGTCAAGCGAGATCCGGGTGAGCACATGAAAGAACAACGAGAACAGAGGAAGGTGGCAAGAAGGAGGGAACAGCAGACCCTCTTCCTCCCCCCCAAATGACCCAAGGAAGCTCACCAACTTACCTTCTGATCCCTCTGAAAGAGCTGGTTCTTAAGATCCTGAATCTGAGCTCGGAACTGAGCGTTCTCAGCATCGGCTTGAGCGAGGTTCTGCTTGACGTAGGATGACTCTTGACTCGCGTTGTGAGATCTCGCAGCAGAGCTCCCGACCATGGCTCCTGCAGCGAGAGCCATCCCAGGTCGTCTTCGGAAGGCGCACATCTTTTCTGAGTGGTGAGGTGGGTCGTGGTGGTTGGGAGGGAAGGAGGGAGGGAAGGAGGGAAGAAGGAGGAACGAATTGGCAGCTGACGAAAAGTCGAAAGAACACATTCAAGGGCTGGGCTCTGACGGACTCAAATCGAGCGTTGGAGTGGGGAAAAAATCGTTGCAAGTGAAATTTAGCACTCCCGATGGTTCCCTCACAAAGAAAAACTTACACCTGCTCAGCCCGTGCGAGGAGCTGATTCTCTGGATCTTGTCGCGTCGCGTCGCGTTCCGTTCCTTTCTTCCTTCCTTCCTCTGCTCACGTTCTCTCCTTCGCTCTCGGTCGCTCTCAGCTGAGCATTTTAGCTCTTGATTTTTCTTTATCCGCGGAAGAGTGAAGGGGCGAGCCCATCGTCGTCTCTTGAGCTTTACATGAACGTCGTGCAGACCCGACGCGTTCGACACTCCTCCTTGACCGTCGACAGCAGAGCAAACGAAAAGTCATTATCGAGAGGGAAAGAAGAGAACTTTGAACTAGCTTGACTCGTAAGCAAGCAAAAGATAAAGCAAGTACGTAAAGGGATACAGCATTGTAGAGAAAACGACGAAAGGGAAGAAAGACAGAAGAAAAGGTCCATAAGTCCGTGCTGCGAGCGAGAGTCGTTTTGTATGAAACGAGGAAAATGTAGTATGGAAAGGAAGGGAAATTGCATAAGGAGAAAGATAGAGCAACGAGCTAAGCAAAGAAAGAGATGAGGAGAGAAAAAGACGAACGTCAAGGGATGGAAACGAACCCCGACGACTCAGAGATTCATCGAACGAATGAGCAGCGAACAATCAGTACCTCCCCTGCTGCACTGATCCTCCCTGAAGTGAAGGCTGTCCACCGTCGTAGACTACACTCGAAGCGTAGTTGGGTCCAAGAGGTTGAGGGGCGAAGGTAGGTTGAGCAGGGAAGGGAGGGAGATGAGCGATGGGCTGCTGCTGCTGGGCTTGGGTCTGCATATCCTTCTGGATGGACTGGAGGTCGTAGAAGGCGTAGTCCTGGAGGAGGGACGTCCGAGACTGGTAGGAGTGGAAGATCGAGAGCATCTCGCATCCGGCGTCTGGAAGGAGTTCCTGGGTGTCTCGCGAGTTGGTGACGGGTTTGCGTTCTTGGGTGTTGTTGAGACGGATGTGACGGAGGGCTTGGTTCTGAGGGGTCGAGGGGAGGAGGGAGGAGGAGGGATGAGAAAAAGAGTGAGCCGAGAGGCGACGAGAGGAAAAAGAGAAGCAGAGAGAGAAGAGGGAACGAACGGGAACATCCTTGACGAAGACCCATCGAAGACGGAAGACTCCTTTCCACTTGTCCTGAGCCCAGACAGTCGAAGTAGTGTTGTAGTCGACCTCCGTGAGCACTGTGAGAACGAAGGAACGAGACGTGTCAGCAAGACGGAAACTCGACGCGACGAACGAACTCGAGAGGAAGGAAGTGAACGAACTCTGAGCGACTCCAGCGAAGTGACCCGAGGAGTTGACGGAGAAAAAGAGGTAGATGGGCTACGAGGAGAACAGGAGGAGAAAGCGAGAGTCAGCGAGGGCCGTCGAAGTGAATGTGGGATGTGAATTGAAAGCTCGTCGCGTCGTCGATCCCATGATTTTCGTTCAAAACTCACCATCACAGCCGCGGACTCCTTGAAAGCCTTATCCAAGCGCTTGTTTCCGAACATAGTCGAACTCCAGATCTCGACTGAGAACGAAGAGAAACCGTCGACGAAGAGAAACGATCAATCAATTTTATTTTCTCCCTCGAGACGAGGTTTTGTGGAAAGCTCCACTCACACTTGAGAGATTTCGCAACATCATCCTCCGTGTATGACTTGATCACAAAGAATCGAGCCTGCAAAAATAAGAAGAAAGACGGAAAAGAAACGCGTCGAACCGAGAGAAACGTCAGCGAAACCTCATTTCTTCCACCTCCTTGTCCTTCTCTCCCTCCCACCCACCCAACCCTATATTAAAAATAACCAAGACTCACCCTCGGAGGATTCGTATCAAAGACCACAGGATTATAGCCCTTCTGCTGCACCAAACTCGGCACGTCCACCGGACTCGCCAATCCTCCCACTCCTGCCCCTCCTCCCATCATCCCTTCCATCCCACCACCACCGTAAAGCCCACCACTACCGACTCCACCAGAAAGAAAGTTGGCCTGCTGACCGAAGGACTGCTGCGGCATCGAACCTCCACCGAACTGATTTCCTCCTCCTCCGTACGGTCCACCGGCGCCGAACATCTGCTGCTGCTGCTGAGGAGCTCCGTAAGGGAGCTGAGGTTGCTGTTGCTGAGGTCTGGAGCCTAGGATGTTGTGCTTCTGTTCCCAACCGGTTCCCATCGCTGTGAAGGGAGCTTGTTTCTGCTGCTGCTGCTGGTTCGACGAGAGGTTGCCGCCTCCGATTCCGTTCGATCCTCCTCCTCCAGCGTAGCTTCCTCCGAGTCCGACGAGAGGACCACCAAACTGATGGTGATTCGGTCCTGCTCCTCCGTACTGGGAAGCGAAGCCTCCTGAGCTGGTAGGAGGCTGAGTGCTGTGACCGACGGGAGGAACGTAGGCTGCTGCTGATTGAGGACCGACGCGAGGTTGATGGAGGTTTCCGCCCACTCCTTGAGCGAGGGCGGTCGCGTCGGTGATGAGCGAGAGTTTGATGTTCCCGTTTCCTGAGGAGGCTGGGGATGGGTTGTTGGAAAGACCTGGGCGGTGGTGATGAGGGAAGGAGGGGACGGTTACGCTTGGGCGGAGAGGAGCAGGGTCGTTGGGAGTGGGAGTTGTGGAGGACGTGGGACCTGGGGATGGAGAGGCGAAACGAGGTGGAGGTGGGTTGAGAGATGGAGAGCGGGAGTGACGAGCTCTGTCGATGGGTTGCTGGGGAAGGGAGAGATTGATGTTCGAGCCTGAGGCTGAGCGGGAGTCGTTGCCGTAGGGATCCGGGGAGGTGGCTCCGCTTCGAGGGAGAGGAGCGGGAGGAGGAGGTTGGAGAGAGGAGGTCGAGGCCTGCATGGAGCGACCGAGAGAGATCGCGTCGAACTAAGAAGGTCGAGCGGGAGAGGGTTGGGAACAGAAGGAGGTGTCAGCTTTCGGCTTCGTTCCTTTTTTGCGACGAGCAACGAGAGCTCGAATCGGCGCTTGGTGAGGTAGACAAGAAGAAAGAGCAGCCTACTCACAGCGTTCTGAAGTTGCTCAGCAGTCATAGCTCCCTCAGCGGACGATCCAGACTCCTCTCGTCTCCATCGCGAACCGGAACCTGGCACTGGAGAAAGCGGCCCACCTCCTACAGCTCCTCCACCATGAGACTGATCCCCATCCCAGCTCCTCTGCCTCGACATCAGATCCTGCTGAGGACTGCTCCAGGGGCTTCTCTTGACCGGCGACGTAGGAGGATCGTCGTCTGATTCATTCCTCGAGTTCGGATCCGTGAAAGGAGAGCGATTGAGACGATCCGAGATCCTCGAGTGAACTCCCGCCTGAGTAAGACTCTGATGTCTTCTGATGGTAGGACCTCCTGAAGCGATGGAAGACTCAACGGAAGTCCTGCTGCTGATGGATCGTTGGTGGTTGAACGAAGCGTCTTCGTACGACGGGGAGTTGGGTGGGTTTGGGAAGAAGGACGAGGAGGAGGAGGATCCTGATTGCTGCTGCTGTTGTTGTTGTTGATGGTACTGGTGAGGAGGGAGGAGAGGAGGAGATCGAGATCCTGCTGAGGCGGAACCTGAGGAGGTGTTGATGAAGTTGAGGGAGCGTTGATGAGGGAGGGAGCGTTGGTGTTGTAGTTGGGAGGATCCTTTGGGAGCTGAAGAGGAAAGGATCTCGGGTTCGGGGTCGTAGTAGTCCTGGGAAAGAGAATATCAGGGGTGGAGATGAGTATGGAAGGAGAAGGAGGCGATCGATAAATGAAAGAAGGGTCGGAAGGTCGAGAGGAGATGGGAAGGGGAGGGAAGGGAGAGGTTGAAAAGGTCAAAGCTCACCTCTCCAGCAGCCGCCGCTCCACCGTTCCTTCTACCCTCTGCCAGAGCTCTCTCCCATTCCTCGTCGTACTCTGCTCCGTAGGCGTTGAGCTCGTTGGCTGCTGCTGCTCCTCCTGTAACTGAGGCGATGGATTCGTAAGGGGTGTGTGGACCTGACGAGCGATGACTTCCGAAGCGAGGTCGAGAAGCTGACGAGAAGCCACTGCGAACGGGAGAGATAGGGTAGGGAGCTGTAGTAGTAGGGATACAAGGGTTATAGTAGAGAGTGTGCAGAGTCAGATTTGAGCCTGTTGAGAAAAAAAAGGAAGGATCTTGCGAGAGAGCCACGGTGTGAAGTCGAGGTGCGAAGACTGACCTGTTCTCGTAGGAAGGCTGCCGTGTCTCGTCAATCCTGAAGCTCCTGGGAGGATGATGCCAGACTCCTCCGTAGTCACACTGGCTGAGTCTCCATCGAAACTGTCTGCTCCTGCTCCGTCCATATCTGCTGCTCCCTCCTCGTCTTCCTCCTCTACCCTCTTTACGGATCGAGTTCGCTGAGGTTTCCCTCCGACGGTGTTGTGTCGTCGAACGAGGAGCGAACTCTGGACCGCTGGAGCTCGGAAGGGAGAGCGAGGTGGAGAGGGTCCCGTAGACGACGACGAGGAGGGAGGAGGTCGAGGAGGAGAGAGGGAGGATGGTGCTGCTGGTGTCTCTTGAAGGGTAGCAGCTTGCTCGGCTTCCACTCGAGCCGCTTCTGCTGCTGCTGCCGCTTGAGCCTGCTGCTGACGAACTCGATTGAGATTCACGAACGATCCCTGCATTGGCGAGAGAGAGAGACAGGCGAAGGAGTCGAGAAGGAGGGGAGGAGAAGATGGCCGTTGAAGATAGGAAAGGGTCGACAGGATTCGAGATTCGCGACAGACTCGCTCGGGGGAGGGAGGTCACTTTTTTAATTTCTCATCTCAAATCCGATCTACTGGATCAGCGAGCAAGCCAAAACTTTCACAGAATGTTTTTCTACCCGAGCTGAAATTTAGACGAGCCGAAGAAGAGAGGACGCGTCGTCTTCCCTTCAGGTCTCTCTTCTCCTCAAGTCCTTCTTGCTTCGTTTCCCTCTTCTCACCCCTTCCAGATCACCCTCTCGCCCTCTTCTCCTTTCCCTTCTCTCTCGGTCTCTCCTCCCTACTCCCCCTCCGACTCTCTTCTCTCTTCTGGCTTTCTCTCTCTACGAACGACGAGCGGAAGGATGTCGTTCAATTTCTCTTGGGCCGAGTCCTTCTCTCCTTCCTTCCTCAACAAGGCAAAGGACATCCTCGAGACAGCTCTCAACAAGGGAAACACTCCGGCTTTGATCGTAGGAAAGATAGAAGTAAGAGAACTTGATATGGGCGTCATCGTGAGTTTCATTCTATACTGCTCCAAGACCCGAGAGAGCAGCACACACGAGCAGAAGAGTCGAGAGGTTCTTCCCTTTCTCGGATGTCTTCGGACGGGAGGTGCTCACTCCTCCCTCGCTTTCTACTATACAGCCTCCTACGCTCACCCTCCTAGAGATCGGCGATCTCCAACCGGATCGATTCAGAGGAATCTTTCGTCTCGGATACGCGGGAGACGCTCATCTGGTCGTGGGAGCAAGAGTCCAGGTGCGTCCCGAGCTCTCTCTCTCTCTCTTTCTCTCTCTTCTCTCGCTTCTATACATCTCACGCTTCATCTCCGTGCATACGCCCCATCCTTCGACTTTCCCGCCACCACTCGGATGCTGATATCTCTTCGTTTCCCGCTTTCTCCTACCTTCCTCCGTCCTCCTTTCTCCCAGGCCAACCCCCTCTCTCCTTCCCCGTCTCCCTTCCCTCTCACTACCACTCCTCTCGCAGCCCATCGCCCCCTCCTCGTCCCCATGGCTCTCCGTCTATCCAACCTCAAACTCCGAGCGATCGTCGTCCTCGTCGTCTCCAAGCAAAAAGGTATCACCCTCGTCTTCAAGAACGATCCTCTCGAATCGCTCGAAGTGAGCTCGACCTTCGACTCGATCGGAGTTCTCAAAGGATTCATCCAACGCGAGATCGAAGGTCAACTCAGGGAGATGTTCAGGGAGGATCTCCCAGGGATCATACATACCCTCTCCCAGCAGTGGTTTACTGGAGAAGCAGCAGCGGTCACAGGAGCGTCGAACGTTCCCTTCACCTCCAACTTGGACTCCGTCGGTCGACCTTCCTCAGGACTCTCACCACCACCTCCTTCCTCCTCTTCCTCTTCCTTCGACAACAACTACTCCCCTCCATCCTCACCACCCTCCTCGCACTCCATCCCAGAACCTATCTTTCCGCCTCACGCTCAGCCCATCCCTCAACGTTCAACTCCTCGCCGCGCACCCGCTTCCTCCCCGAGCAATCGACATCTCTCTCCTCTCGCGTCCTCCCCTACCTCCACATCCACCTTCCCCGACCTCGAGCAGTACGATCCTACCTACGGACTTCGACCAGAAGGAGTTCCAACTCACAGCGTTGTCACTGGACTCGGTTTGGGAAGGAGATGGGAGAGGAATCGAGGGCTGGGTCACTTTGTCGATGGATCGACGGATGCTGGCGAGGAGGGTATCGATGGGCAGGAGGGAGACGAAGGATATGAGCTGGTGGGATACGAGGAAGGGCACGGGGGAGACGGAGCTGCAGGGGGAAGTCACTACGACCACAGCGGCGAGATCGATTCGACACCTCCGAGGGAGTACGAGACGATCCCTGCCGTTGGAGGAGGAACCGTCACTCGACCGAGAGTCTATCTCTCTCAGAGCTTTATTCGTCCGCCGGAGTCGAACAGTGGTGCTGGAGGAGGAGGAGGGTCGTCGGTGTGGGGAGGAGCAGGATGGGATAGTCCTTCCGGGAGTGCAGCCGCGTCAGGTTCGACAACCACAGCTCGAGTCTCGACGGCTCCGACGATTACGAGGAACGACAGCCGGCGGAACTCGTCGATAGGAGGAGAGATGGGGCGAGGAGGTGCTTCGAGTCCTTCTCCAGCTCCTCGGATGGCAGCAGGAAGGAGAAACACGGGTTCTATCGGAGGACCAGGAGGATCTCAGCCCTTCGCGTTCCCTTCCTCTTCTTCATCGCGTCCAGGGGTCGCTCGCTACGACTCTTCTCTCCCTCTCAACGGTCAAAGACCATCCACTCCCTCCTACCCTTCCTCTCACACCACTCCTACGCGTCCTTCCAAGGCTCTCCACCATTCCAATTCCTCGCCGCCAGGCCAGTTCCCTCTCCATCACCACCAGGCCCACTTCTCCTCCTCTTCTCTCAACCCTTCAACGTCCAACCACTCCTCCTCTTCAACCCACAACACACCACCTCTCTCCCACTCTCTCTCGACCACACCTTCCCACTCCTCCAACTCCATCTCAACACCACCCTCCTCCTTCCCCTCCTCCTCAAACGCTAACAACCAACCTCATCAACGCTCACCATCAACGCACCAAGGTCTCCCAGAAATCATCTCCCACCTCTCCATGCTCTCCATCTCAAACCAAACCCTCTCCCCTTACACTCGAGAACACGCTCACATCGCCGTTCGATCCCAACCTCAAATGTTCCGTTCCAACTCGCTCATCGGTCCAGGAGACGGATCCTACTCCTCCTCGTCGTCCTCTTTCCTTCCGCCACCACCAGGAGGAGGACCCCGCAAAGCTCGTAGGAAACGAATCCACCGTTTGGGAGGAGCTGCAGGCGCGTCCAAGGATTCGTCGAACTCGAACTCCCTCTCTCCGGAATCGATGCCTCCCACCCCGTCGTCCAACTCCCCTCCTCCACCACCTTCAGAGTGGGACTACGACTCCATCTCTGTCGTCGGCGAACGACTTCATCACCAACATCAACAGCAGCAGATGGAATCCGTCGCGTCGAGATCAGGAGCCGGAGCAGCGCGTCCTCGGTTGACTCCTAAAGCGAGCTACGGATTCCCGTCGATGGTACCGGCGCCGAAAGGGTGGGAGAGTGGGGGTGGGTTTAGTGGGAGGTTTAAGAGTAGTGTTGTGAAGGGGTAGAGCTCGCTTGGTGTGCCAGGTTGTTGTTTTCGGTTTCTCTCGATTCGTTCGTTCGTTCACTTTCTCTTTCCTTTTCTCTTGGTATTTGGGCTTAGGATACCCCCCACTCTTTCCTTCTTACTCGCTCTATGTTTTACTTTACTCTCCTCTACTCTACTCTCACGACTCGCCTTCGCCTCCTGGATCTTTTTCTTTTCTTTCTTTCTTTCGCCTTTCTTCGTTGTTGACGACCTCTCCTGATGACCTTCCTCTTCGTGACCGCTCGTTTCTATGTACATCTGTAAGGTTGTTCAGTGCATCGTTGACCTAATAAAGAAAGAGAACAAAACTCCAAATAAAGTCGAAACGATAAGCTAAAGCAGAAACGAAAGACGCTTCGCCGCCTCTCCTCGGCCCAACAAACACGTCTCCCTCACTCCATCTTCCCGCTCAGAGGACCTTCATCCGTCCCACCTCCATCTGGACTGTCCTGATTAGCGTCCTGCCCTCCCGTTGACTCCGAAGGCTCTCTCTCAACTGAGAACCATCCGACAGGATCGAAATTCGAAGCTGAACCGAACTTGAACGACGGGCCTGCTGGAGGGAAGCTGGCTCGAGGAGGAGAAGAAGGAGGACGCGATACAGAGTCTCGACGATCGGGTTCGACTCCGAGTTGGTTTCCGAGTCTCGAAGGTCCGACGTCGAATGAAGGAGAGGAGGGTCGCGCGTCGTTCCAAGGATTCATGCCTCGAACGAACCCATCGTCTGGTCCCATCCAGGGCTGCATCGGTACGTCTGGTCTGGACCGGTAACCGTCGAGCGAAGGATGGAGAGGGAAGGGAGCTGGTCGTTCCGAGATCGAGGGAGGAGAAAGAGGAGCGGGAGGTCGATTCGTGAAGGAAGACGCGAACGAGTTGCCGTTGGGACCAGGTTGAGGGCGAGGAGATGGGAAGGAAGGTCCAGGAGAGGAGTAAGAGGCAGGAGAGGGACCTCGTTGGAAACGTCGAGGAAAATGCTGAGAGGGAGGAGGAGGGGGAGGAGAAGGAGGAAGAACGTCGTCGTCGTTCCTCTCGATGGTGTCGCTCGCGTCTGATCTCGACCTTCTTCGACTTGGAACGACGAGTCGACTCCTTCGACGAGCGAGGGCGGCTTTCCCTTCCTCCAGACTTGACCTGAATCCCGACCCTGTATATAGAGGTTGAGCCGAGGCAATCGAAAGAGGCGGTCAGCTTCCGTCGAGGAGACGAAGAAAGCTCGGTGAAGAAAGAGAGGAGAAGAGTACTGACGGAAAGCTGACTTGCAACCCTCACAGTACTGGCTCTTCCCGCCGTCGACCTCCAACAACCTATACCATCGAACATCCCTCTCAAGATCGCAATTCGCGCACGGCTCTCCCGTTCGACTTCGTCGTAAGACGTTCCTGACTCTGCGACAGTCTCCGACGACGCCATTCGAGTTCCCGTCTTCTTCTTCTCCTTCGTCCTCGGCTTCGAGATCGATATTGTCCTCGTCACCGGAGGAGTGATTATTCGGTGGTGGTGGAGTAGTCAGTTGAGAGGATGGGGTTCGAGAAGGAGAGGGGTGGTCGTAGACGATGGGTTGCCCGTTCGCTCGTCGCTTGATCCTTCTGATGCAGAGGTCGACCTGTTCCTTATTCTTTCGGTATCGAGTGACGTAGGCGGCCAAAGTACGGTGAGGGTGCTATCTCAGTAAGAAGAGGCGCAGCGAGTCAGCGAAGGTGACGCGTCGCGCTTTTCTTCGCACACGGAAAGACCGTCGCGACGACTCACGCTCGCTTGATACGCGACCCAGATGCTTCCACTCTCGTCAGGTTGAGGTTTTGAGGCGATGTAGCGTGCATATTCCTGAGCAGAGAAACAACACCGATCAGTTTAAGGGGACCTCTTCTTCTCTACAGGTTGAATGCTTGGACTGACCTCGCACTCCTCCTCCGTCCACGGGACTGTCGGTGCTCGAGTCGGTCGGTGAGAGGGAGTAGAATGATCCTCTGATGGTAGCACCACCTCGTAGGTCCAAGATGGCTTCTTCTTCGACGCGCTGAATGAAAAGAAGAAGGACTTGTGAGCTTTCTCGAAGGGAAGGAAAGGACGGTCGAAGCTCACCTCGACTGCTCTCGCTCTTCCTTCCTCCTCACCCTCCTGACAGGATGCATCCTCCCTCCTCTCAATCTTTTCCTGTCCCTCTCTCTCCTGTCCACCAGCTTGATCTCCTACTTTACGATCTTGTACTTCTCGTCCTCCACGTCGAGTGATTCTCCAGCAAAGAACGAGTTTTGGATCCATTCGAGCCCTACGATGCTTCTCCCTTCTCCCTCGTAAAGCTCTGGCGAGACGGGCTTCAATTCGTCCAGAATGACGTGAGTAGCTTCTAAGATCCATCGTGTGACGGTGAGAGCGTTGTGGGTGTAGTGCTGTTGAAGAAGGAAGAGAAGGAGTGAGCTCGAGCAAGGGGAGGGGAGGGAACAGAAGAAGGGCACGAACCTGAAAGAGTTCGCAAGTGTCTCGAGCTCTGTTGGATGAAGGGTCGAAGAAAAAGACGAGTCCGTGATGATTCGAAGGCCACAGGAACTGAGTCGGAGGGATGGATGCTGCTGGAGAAGGTGGGGCGGGTGGGCGAGGGAGAGGAGCAGGAGCGAGGGAGGAGGAGGAGGGAGGAGAGGGAGGTTGAGCTTCTTCTTCTCCTCCTTCTTCTTGTGAGGCTTGTGGTTCGAGAGGAGGAGCAGGAACGTCGACCTCCAGTGAGTGGGATTCGGCGGACATACTTCTGTGTCCCGAGAAGTTTTTTGTCGAAGAGGAGAGAGAAGGAATCGCCCGAGGAGGGAAGAGGAGCCAGATGCAGTCGAAAGCGTTGAACGAAGGGGCAACTCTCTGTCTTCCTCCTCTTTTCCACCCTCTCTTGGCTTTTCTCAGTTTGTATTTCTCTCTTTTCCTCCTCTATTTTCCGTCCCTTGTATATAGCGTTCAGATGGTAAGTCGTGGCAGAGGCTCAGAAGAGGTCCACGTCTCTAGCAGACACCCTCATCCAGCAGCTCTTCAAAGGAAACAAAGATCGAATCAATCGAAGATGAACAAAGAAAAGGTGCCTTCAAAAGACTGGCATAGGGAAGAGTAGCTATGCTGTATCTGTATCTGTATCCGTATCTGCGGGCGGTCTACTCTATCTAGTAGGTATTTCGATATCGAGCAATTCGAGCTCGCGACGCGACGTGGACAATCACAAGATGAAGGATGAAGCAGAAGGGAGAAGGTAGAGAGGGGAGAGGAAGAGAGAGACAGAGAGATCATTCGTTCGTTAAGAAAGACGGGTGGGGTGTGAGTACAACGTATGAAAGGGAAGAAAAGAGACGAAAGAGAAACGTTAAATTCATGGAGGAGAGGAAGGGAACTTTTAGGTGGAAGAGAAGAGAAAGAGAAGAGACAGGTAAAGCAACAAGCAAGAGTAACGTAGGTGTGTATTGGAGACAGCGAGAGAAGACGGATGGGAGAAAGAGAAAAAATAAGAAGGGAGGGGAGAAACGAAACGAAACACGAGAAAACCAAGACGCGACCACCCTCCCCTCTCGACGTGACGCGTCGAATCACCTCCTCGCCTTGTTCCCTCGTCCCTGCCACCCTTTGATGAACCCTCCAACGAGAGCGCAGACGGCGATGAAGATCGTGAGGAAGATGCTGGGGATCAGGACTCCCAAGGGAGGTCGAGGAGGGAGTCCGTTCGTCGATCCTCCTGATCCTCCTCCTCGCTTCTTCCCAGCAGATGACGACGAAGAGTGCTTCTCCGGGAAGGGCTCCTGAGTGGAGTTCGATGGCGAGCCTGGGTTGCTGAAGGTGTATCGATTCTCGGAGTGACCCGAGCCTCGACGCGTCGGAGAAGGAGAAAGAGTTCGAGTTGAGGATCGACGAGGTCGAGTGGAAGCGTCCTCGCGTTCGTCTCCGGAGTTGTTGGACGAAGGAGAGAACGGAGCTGAGAAGCTTGGTCGTCGAGAAGACTGACGAGAGTAAGGAGCGGTTCGAGGGATGGTTTCGTCGGTGGAGGTCTTTCGACTGTGTCGTTTAGAGGAGGAAGGGGGATGGGAGTGAGGAGCCGAGCGTTTTCGTGATCGAGTAGAGGGAGAGGACGCGTTGAAGAGGAGTCCTGTGATGGAGGAAGGAAGGACTCGACGAACGACGGTGACGGCTGCTTCGTGGAGTTGTTTGAAGGCTTCCTCGGTCGTCCTCTTGTCCGATCTCCTCCCTCCGCTTCCCTCGTGTCGTCGTCGCTCCCCTCCAGATGCGGCTCCCCTTTCCTCTCGACTCCATCCAGCTCCATCTCCAGCGGTATCCTCGGAGTTAGCTCCCCCACTCATCACCTCTCCGACGACCTCCCTCGCTCTCTCGACTCCTCTCTCGATCATCCGCCTCCCTCCTTCGACTCTCTCCCTCGCTCCAGCAATCCTCAGCCTGCCTTCGTCCCAGGCGGTGAGTCCGTAGGATCCGACGAGAACGCTCGAAAGGGCGAGGAGAGCGAAGAAGGAGATGCAGATGAGGGTAGCGCATTTGGCGATAGGGTAGATGGGTCGAGTGAGGATGGTGAGCGCTTCGGAGTCTCCAGGCGAAGGCGAGTTGGGCCGAGAGGGGGAAATAGCCGACCGAGGAGAGAGAAGGGTGGAAGAGGAGCTGGGTTGATGGGATCCAGAAGCGAAGGGTGCGATTGGAGAGAGGTTGATTCCGGAGGAAGAGTGCGACGACGCCGTCGAGGCTTGATGGTGGTGTTGCAGAGCTTGGATTCCATCCTTCACGAGACCAAAGATTCCACCTCCCTTCCCAGCACTCACTCTTCTACTGTCTGCATCACTACCGGCAGCTTTGAACATGGCTGCGAGGTTGACTCTCGAGCTGGGAGCGGACTTCGTCGTCTTCCTCCTCCTCTCTCCTCCGACGGCAGGAGTAGGACTAGGAGTCGAGATATTGTCGAAGTCGTCCGGTCCCTGCGATGGAAAGAGGGATGGGAAAGCGAAATCGAAGGCGGAAAGACCTGCCGTAGACGACGACGACGAGCGAGCCCGATGGAGCGTTGATCGACCTTGGCGAGGAAAGGATCGGGATGGAGGAGAGGGAGGAGTTTGGAAGCTGGTGACTCGAGCGGATTTGTTGAAGGAGCTGGAGGAGGATTGGAAAGGAAGATCTCCTCGCTGTTGGGCTGGTGACGAACGAAGCGACGTCGTCTGCCGTCGGAGAGATCCTGATCCTCCTCGACTGTTCGCGTCCATTCCGAGGGGAGTCTCGCTTGCGACTCTATCCCTTCGAGGTCTCGCGTACGAGTCTTCCTCGTCGTCGTCCTCGTCTTCCTCGTCCGAATGCCACGATCGAACAGATGCTGATCGAGCTCCTCTGCTCGTAGCTCCAGACGAGAATCCGGATTTCGTTCTCGCTCGTTCGGACTGCTCCTCTATCGCGTCGGCCGCTCGTTGGGGAGGAGAGGTTGGCATCGAGAGGCTGTGTCCTCTGATGTGGGTACGAGTTGTAGTGGTGGTGGTCGTGGTTCGAGAGCTGGTTGTTCGAAGGTAGGGAGACGCGTTGGGTCGGATTGGAGATGAAGGAGTGACGAGGTTTTCGAACGACGGGAAGGGCGACATGTGAGGGAGAGGGGAGGTTTCGCTGGTAGGTGAAAGTAGTTCGCTCGGTAAGGTGTAGCCGAGTGGGAGATTCGAAGGGAGGTGTCGATGCGGAGCGATGGGCGACGCTTCTCCCGAAGACGAGTCGGCGGAAACGACGTGAGCAGCGTAGGTCTGAGAGGCCGGTCCCTTGAGGTCTGAGGGTACAAGAAGAGAGAGTCAGCTCTGGGTCTGAATAAGAGCGAGGAGGGCTAAGGAGATTCCACTCACCTCCTGCAGCACCCGTCCTCTCGTCTCTCCCTCCTCCAAAGCCAACACCCAGTCTCCACGTCCCCGTCCCTCCTTCCCATCCTCCGTCAAACTCGTCGAGCCTGACCAGCAAGTCTGCATCGTCGATAGTGTCTCTCTTTGTATCGTGCTCGTCGTCGACGCCAGATGTAGGGCTTGTCTCTCCTGTTCGAGATTGCGACGAGTCCTCGAGTCTGCTGAGAGTCGACATCGACGACGTAGGACTGCTCTCCCACGGGAGAGGGTTTGCGCAGGGGGAGAGTCGAGAGTGATGCTGAGGAGCCGGTTGAAGGAGTGATTCGGAGTTGTGCTTGGTGGAGAGAGAAGTCTGAGGGACGAGGGAGGAGAAGGGAAAGAAGAGGAGGAGAGAGGAGAGACGGAATTAGCGAAGAGTGAAACGGGAAGAACGAGAAATCCGTAGGAGAGGGAGTTGAGGCAGGAGGAGAGATAAGGAAATGAGAATCGACCGTTGACTCACCCATCGTCTCGAAGAAGAATCTTCCCATCTCGTTCGTGCTTCCCTCGAAGACGAGGCTTCCAAGACCTCCTGAGCTCCCAAGATGAGCTCGCCGCCTTCCTTCCCTCCGTCTTCGAGCGTCTCACCAGCCTGTGCAAAGGTGGTGAAGTGATGGGTGTTGGTACTGGGATGGATGGGTAATGGAGGGTCTGATATTGGAGGGGTAGGGCTAGGGATAAGCGAGCCGGGAACGGGAGGAGTGGATGGAGTGCTGTTTGGAGGGGAGGAGAGGACGACGGGGAAGAGAGGTTGATGGTGAAGCATCTTGATGGCGGATTTCGACCCAAGAAGGGAAGAAGAGGGGATCCTGATATCAGAGAGATAAGGATGTGAGCGAGAGGATAGAGAAAGAAGGAGCATGGGGAAGAGGAGAGAGGGAGAGGCTCGCTGGAGCATGCTTCCTCCCTCTCTCTCCACGGGAAAGACCGTCGCCGAGGTCAACAACTCACCTTGTTCTTTTGCTGCTACTCGTAGAGGGGATGAAGGTCTTGAAGATTTGATGGGATTGGGATCCTTCCTCCTTCTCTACGTCGGCACAAGCGAGGGAAGAGAACGTGGGTTGTTCCGAGATGGTCGTCGTTGCAGGGGAACAAACGAAAGAAGGGAGGGAGGGAGGGAGGAAAGCGAGCAGCCCCTCAGGCTGTCTTTCGCCTTTTCTGAGATCCGCCCACACAGGGTTTTTTTTTCTTTCTCTCGCAATCACAAGCACATGTTGAATACATATCTAGCTGCTCGTATTCAGCACAAAGGAGAGCAGTTCGTGAAAGGGAAACGTAAAAAGGCTACGAGCAGCTTCGTCACTCCAAGGGCCTGGACTCTTGAGAGAAAAATTCGTATCTTTCACCAGCGTGCCTCGTTCAAAAAGGAAGAGAAATGAAGCGAGAAGGTCACTCGGGACCTGGAAGACGTCAAAGAGGAGGCGGGCTTGTGCCTTGGGAGGGAGAAAGAAGTCACGACACCTCCAGGGAGCTGCGACGCGTCGGAGGGTTTCGAATCTTCTGAGCGGGCAAGGAGAGCGAGATTGACATCAGAGAGAGAATAGGGGTGAACTCAGACGCCTCCTTCTCCTCCAATACGACGGCGGCGGGTTCAGATCCAAGAAAAAGCGAGTTTCGCGTCCTTCTTGACGATTTCGTTCTTGAGTTCTTGAAAAAGCCTTCTGGCAGCGTCCTTTGAGCTTTTCGGTGTCGAAAGAGTCGGAGATAGACTAATCAGAAGCGGAGGGGTGGAGAGAAGAAGATCAGGAGCTTGGAGCGAGTTCGGACGGAGAAGAGATTCGAGTTCGACGCGTCGTCAAAACACGAAAAGAAAGAACTCACCAAACGAATGCCAAGGGAATAAGAAAGGGAAAAGAGGTGAAATTTTCAAATAAAAAGAGCAAAGATGCACTATCTAAAGGAGAAAATAGATGAAACAAACAGAACAAGGGGAAACAGAATAAAGGGGAGCATCCAAACTTGGTCCTGCTCTTCTCTTCTTCCCTTTCCACCTTTCCCTCCAACCACCATCTTCCTCTTCTTTTTCTTTCTCTCTCTGATTCACCACTGGGCAGGCCCCTAGCTTCTCACACTTCTTCACCCGCTACACCCACCTTTTCGACGCCGGTCTTCGTTTCCCCTCTCCATCTCCCTCCCCCCCTCCTTTCCTCCCTCCTTCCTTTGCTCTCTCCCTTCAACAACTCATCTCATCCCTTTCCATTCCCCCCAAACCCGCAACCATGTCCCTCTTCCCTTCCTTCTTCCTCGCCCTCCTCTTTCTCTCTCTCTCGACAAACTCTCTCTTTGCTCAAGCAGCGCTGTTGAGGTCCCGAACCTCCTCTGTCGTGTCTGGAGCGGTCTACCTCATCAACAACGAGCCTGGGAAGGGAAACAGCATCATCTCTGTTGGGTTGATGAGCGATGGGAGGTTGCAAGGCTCGACAATCACCCGAACGGGAGAAATCCACCTGGAACGGCTCACGAGTGAGAAGCCAACTTTTACCTCCTCTCACGTCTCTGCGGATAGATACTTACTCCTCGTTTTTCTGCTCTTCAGGGATGGAACGTTTACCCAAGACTCGGTCCGTTGTCTCAGGCAAGGTGAGTCTCGTTTTCGAACCCTCTTCGGCTCAGGGAGTGGGATGCGACGTCGCTGACGCTCCCCCCCTCGCAGAGTCTGTTTGCTTGCAACCCAGGAAGCAACAACATCTCCATGTTCAGTATCAACCCCACGAACCCGAGAAAAATCACGCATCTCTCAACCGTCGCGTCGGGTAGAGAGTTCCCAGGTTCGGCTCGTCTCTTCCCCCTCTCTTCCCTCTCTTTCCCTGCTCCTTGCCCTCTTCCTCCCTCCCCACTTGCGTCTCTATCGGCACTGACCTTATCCGGCGCTTGAATCGGGTTGAATACAGCTGCCATCGCCGTCAACGCCGACAAGACCATGGCCTGCGCTCTCAACTCTGGAGCTGTCGATGGAATCACCTGCTTCGCTGTCGATGAAAAGGTGCGTCCCTCCTCATCGACTCCCTCTTGCGCTTCTGCTATCCTAACTAAACCCTCGTTCGTCTTAAACCCGTCGAACCCACAAAACGGTCTCACCCCCATCGCCGACGCGACGATCCGACTCAACCTCAACCAGACGACGCCTCCCGTCGGCCCCGGAGGAACGGTCTCAGATCTCGTCTTCAGCAACACTGGATCTCCGTGAAGGGTGAGATACGGATCCGAGAGCTGTAGAGGCTTTGAAACGTAGCTGACCCGACGCGAATCGTCTTCGACTCGAACAGGTACCTCCGCCCAAGATCCTGGCTTCTTGGGGGAGATTTCCGTCTCGAATGGAACCATCGCCAAGGACATCGTCAAGAACACTCCCTCAGGTGCGTATTCGAACGCGTCGACGCCTCGCGTTTCAACTTTCGAACACAGCTGAATCCGTTTCGCTTTTCAGGAAGAGCGATCACCTCCTCAGCAACCGTCGCTCCCAAAGAGATCGGATTCGGAAACCTCGTCCTCACCACCGATCCCGCTGTCGGTCTTGTCACGTTTGATCTCGCTGGAAACGGACGAAACAGCACCCCGACGGTCGTCCCTGGAAACGGAGCGGTGAGTCGGACCTCTCTCTTCCTCCCTCCCTCTTTCCACCCTCTTGACTGACCACCAACCCCGACACCCTATTCTACAGACCTGCTGGAGTCAGTTCTCGAAGGCAACCCAGAGCTTCTTTCTCACCGACGTTCTCACCTCGCAGGTCACGGAGGTGAGTTAATCGAGCGCGTCTCTTCTCCCTGTTTTGCGAACGAAGCTGACTCATACTCTTCCTCTCCTTCTGCAGGTGAACGTGGACCCCAAGACTCTCAATACTCCCATCGTCAACCAGACTCAGCTCGGGAATGGGACGGGAACCATCGACCTCGGGATCTCGTCGATTAAGGCAGGCGACTTCGCTCACGTTCTTGGTTCGTTCCCTCCTCCTTCTCCTTCTTCTTCATCCGGCTCGAGCATCTCACTGATCAAACCCCCTTCCTCTCTCTCCTCCCTCAACAGGTGCCATCGACCAGAAAATCACAACCATGGCCCTCAAGCCCAACGGCGCGTCCAAGGTTTTGCAGACCTTTCAGCTCGGCAAGCTCGTTCAGAAGAACCACGGCGTCCAGCTCACGTCGGCGATCCAGGGAATGGCAATCTATGCACTCTAAAGCTTAGCTAGCAGTTTTGGTGTTGAGATGCACGGTATTCCTCTGCGACTTGCGAAAATTAAGAGCTCGAGAGCCGACGCTTCTTCTTTCATGTTTCGTTTCTACTTCCACTCAGACCAGGACTCAACACCAGTCTCGTATAATTTTCGTCTCTTTCTATAGGACTGAAGACCAGGGCGGGTTATGCCTTGGAAGAGAGAAAGAAGTCATGACGCCTCACGGGAAATGCGACGCGTCGAAAGGTTGGTCTTGAATCTTCTGAGCGGGAGCGGGAGGGAGAGCTAGATCGTCATCAGAGAGAGAAGAGGAATAGACTCAGACGCAAAAGGAGTGGCAGGTGGTATGTAGGAGACCCGAGGTATAGTAAAGGCTGAGGAGGGAGGGAGAAGAGGAGCGAGCGAAGAGAAAAGGATCAAACGAACGAGCGAAAGGGAAGAAGGAAACAACACGGTACTGAAGAGAAAGGCAAGAAGGAAGAGCTGGATGGATCAGAGATGGGTGATGGCCTTCGAATCCGTGGGCATCCCGGTAGGATCGATTCCGTTTCGGGCGAGCAGTCGTCGGTGTCGTCGAAGTCGGGCCTGGAAGAGAGCGCGAACGAGGGTCAGCGTCGATCAAGGGAAGAGAATCAGACCTCCTGAGAGCGGAGGAGGAGGAAACGCGGGACGGAGAGCTCCCAGAGCGACATGAGAAGGATGGCAACGAGAAAGGAGAGAGAGACGCACCTCGTCGAACGAAACACCCTCCTCGCTCATGATCCTGTGCACCTCTGCAGCTCCGACCTCATCCAGCCCCATCCTAGAATCTCCAGCTCGAAGATTATCGGCCTCGATATCGAAGTTTGAGGAGCTCAGCTAGAGGAAGAGTAACAGAAAGGAGAGAGAGAGAGATAAGGTCAGTTCGAGCTCGTTCTTCGAACCTCAACTCGTCCACGGTGTTCTCCGCTCCTAGTTGAGATGATCCCTTTGGGTCTTATTCCAGCCTAGATATAGCCGAGCTCCGAGCTCCGAGCTCGGAGAGAAGAAAGAGCGAGATATCTCTGACTCTGTAGGAGGGAGAAGGGAAGCTCATCCTTCTCTCGCTCGCTCATAAGCAGCTCCTCCCTCCAACACCTGTCTCTCCAAGTCTCTCCCTCCCTTCCCACCCTGTTCACGCCTTCCACACCAGCAAGACACCCACATACGAATATTTGTTCGCGGACAACCTCTTTAGAAGGATCCACCCCAAACTGCGAGAAGGCAGACCGAAGGAAAAGAGACGGAGGAAAGGCGGACGACTCACTCCTTGGCTCGCCTGCCCTTCAAAGCTCTGCAAGGCAACGTAGGAGTTCATCCTAGGCCATTTCCTCCTCAGGAAGGGAAGAAGGTGATCCGAAACGAGTTGATACTTGTGGAACGCCCATGCGACAAGGAGGATGATGGCGAGGAAGGAGACGTGGAGGAGCATCGTTGAGCTGCGAGCTTGGAAGGGAGGAGGAGGAGGGGAAGGGAGTTGAGGCGAAGAGAGGGCTTGGCCTGGGTTTCGAGAATTGCTGCGAGAGGGTGTCGAGAAAGAGAAAAGGTAGTAGATGGGGTAGAAAGTGAAGTGCTAGTTTTTGAGGGTGAATGGTGGGAGCCAGGAGGGAGAGGGGAGGAGGAGCGCTGAAAGCGGTCGAGCTGACCTCCCCGCGGTTCGCTCGTCGTCGACAAGGGGAAGTCGGCGAGCTTATATTGAGAGTGGAACCCGAGAATAAACTTTTCAGGTGAAGATTTGGGATCGGGAAGGGCTCGGCCTTGATGTCTGTCGGGGGGAATTCTTGACGGGCAGGGAGAAACTTCATCCGCTGCGTCGACTTAATCCGACGTTCGAACTCAGCCCAGGTTTCCTTTCTGATCCGTCTGTTCCTTTCTGATTGCTGCTGCGGCTGAAAAGAGCTCCGCTGCTCACTCCCTCGCAATTTCTCGTGTTTGGAGTCTCGTTCGGCCTTCAGGAATCCGCAAAGAGGGTCGTCGTACGCGTCGAAACTCGACCTCTTTCTTCACGCTCTCCTCCTGCTGGACCAGACTATTCTCCGCGACATAGAGAGTCGAACAACATATGTAAGAAGAGCCTTCCAAAGAAAGCTCAACCAAAGATAACAAAAAGAGGTTCGTCAAGATCGTTTCCTTCCCACCTCCTCCCTCCCTCCCTCCTCCAAGCCCGATCCAAGGTATTACCACCACCAGCCCCTAAAGTTTATTCCTCTCTCCCTCCGTAGGCAGCTCCGCTCCTCGCTCAGCAGCAAAAGCATACGCCTCAACATCAATCTCCTTTCCGTTCGCTCCCCATTCGGGATCGTCCATCGAGTCGTACACGACCTTCGGCGGCAGTGAATCGGAAGAGTTGTCGACCAGGCGGAGACGATGAATGTTTTGGGCGGAGGAGAGGGCGCGGACGGAGCGGGGCGAGGAAAGGCGGGAAGTGTGGATCTGAGAGAAGGGAAGGAGGAACGAAGAGGGAGGTGAGCTCGAGGACGTCGCGTTCCAGTCCCCTTCTTCGTCTGCGCGCGTCCTTCGTCTCGGAAGAATCGAAAAAATAAGATTTTTCTGCGTACCTGCTGATCTGTAACCCTTCTCCCCGTCTTCTTCTCCCTCCTCCCAGCCCGATCCCTCATCGTCGCCTCCTCAGCAAACACAAACAAGATCTCGACCACATATCCATCCTTGCTCAAGCTCCTCATCACGTCCTCGAACCATTCCGCACAGGAGAGAGAACCGTCTACGACGATGGAACGGCCTTTGGAGCGAGCGACGGAAGTGAGGAGTTCTTGGAGGAGGGAGGCTTCGGGGTGGAGGAGAGTTGAGGTCGAGGCTGGGTTGTTGGCGAGGTATTGAGGTCGTTCGGGGAGGAGGAGGGCGAGTTTGTCGGGGTCGATCCTGCAGACGAGAAACGAGGCAACGATGCGAATGAGGCAGAAGAGCGTTAGCAAAGCGTCTCTGGAGTGAGAGCAGATTCCGGGTCGAGATCGATCTGAACGAGCCAGCAGAGTCGAATCGAGGAGAACGAGGTGGAGGGAAGGGGCGAATCGAGCTCACCAAACGAAGTCCTCGGGCAAGCATATCTTGCCGTTCCTCAAGAAAGTCCTCAGCACATGTCCCTTCCCAGCTCCCATCCCTCCACTCGTAAACAGCGCTACTGGAGGCCTCCTAGTTCCTCCTGGCGAGCGCGTTCCGGACGGACGAGTTTGTATCGAGTCACAGAGCTTGCACTCTTCTTCGTGGACCTCTCCTAGCACTTGAGCGACGATCTGATCTTGAAGACTGGTACCGTTTGAAGCATAGGAGAGAAAGGAGTACGTCGATGAGCTTTTCAAAGGCCGAAAATGTATACAGAGGGAGGAAAAGCAATGAACGTACAGCTGCCTCTCCCTCGAAGGGACTTCGTGGTACGAGTAATCCAACCTTGCTCGAGCTTCCTTCCAAGGACCGAAGTGATATTCTTTCCGTTTCAGCTCATCTCTCGATGGTGGATTTGGATCTGCGTAGAGCTGAGCGGTGGAGGTTTGGAGTTGTAAAGGCGAGAGCGTGGGAGCTGGTTGACCCAGGGAGGTGGGGGAGAGAGGCAAAGGGACCATCCGATGATTGCGAGCCAGAGAGGAAGAGGAGGTGAGGGTGGAGGTGGAAGCTGGAAGGACGAGACGGCGGGATAAGAGCGAGGCAGCCACGATGGGCGAGATCTCTGGAGAGAGGAGAGAGAACAAAGGGTTGAAGGAGGTGAGGAGAGAGAGAAGAGTCGGGAGGGAGCAGGAAGGAGGTTGAGGGAACCAAATTCAAAGACGAGGGACGATTTCTAAACCCCAACAGCAGCTCGGCCTTTAACTAAAATTTCTCAGAATCAAGTCTCGACATCTACTCTTCCTATGACCTCACTTCCTCCTCCGACTCCAACCAGCTCACCAAACGCGTCCCAACCCTTCCCTTCTCTCCCTTACCCGCCGACTCCCAGATGCCATCCGACGACGAGGGGACGATGTCTGCTGTCCTGAACCTGCAGTGCCAGACTTGTTTCAAGAACTGTACCTCGCAGGAGGCCATGAAATGTGGAGGATGCAAATCTGCGACCTACTGCTCAAAGGTACCGTAAGCAGCAGCTTCTCTCCCTTCGTTGAGCTCGAGCTCACTTCAGCCCTCCCTTCCTTTTCCTCTCCAGGAGTGCCAGGTTCGCTCGTCTCCCTCTCTCTCTTCCCCTTCACTTCATCTGACTAGTTTCCGGTTTATTCCGAAAGCTCACTGGAAATCTCACAAACCTCACTGCCAGATGAGAACTTCTCATGCAGCAACCGAGAGGCGGTTCAGTAGTGGGACGTGCACGTACTCCGGTTCGCTCGACTCTCTTTTCGCTCGATCGTTTCTGGTCTTGAGAAGCTGATCGCTTGATCGCATGTTATACAGAGCTTCAAGCCTTCACCTCCGTCCATCGAGCAGCTATCTGTAACGCTGCGATGCAGGCCTTGAATCTCTCAAGGAGGATCAGAGGAAACGAGTCGTGAGTGGTTTGTTTTGATCTCGTCCTCTTGCACCCGCCTCTTTCCTTCTGGGATGCGAATTCGATGCTGAAGAGTAGTCTTGCAGAGAGCAAAGACGAAGGGATCAAAATATGGACGGCTGTGGATGGGGGATGGGGGGGAGGAGAGGAAAGGAAGTGAGGACATTTCAGGGTTCCTCCACCGCCCACCCTCTCCTTTCCAGCCGTTCCCTAACAAGCTCAATTTCGAGTCCCAACTTCACCCTAACTCTACTGGAGTCTCTCAGCATGGCTCCAAACTCGCTCCCCTCAGCAAGAGGGTCTACGAAAGCCGTCCCTTCGAGCTCGATCCGAGCTCACCATCTTCCTCCTCCCTTCCCGTCCCACCTCGCCGACGGATCACCTCCTTCTCTGGATCTCGGGCCTTCTCGACCTCAGTGGCCTTCAGGCTTCATCCTCTTCTTCGATCCGACCTCGGCGCATGCTGTCAGACTTGGGAAGGAGCTCTTCCTCCGTTTCCTGACCTCGCTTCCTCGGCTTCCTTACTACCCACATCCCTTCGCATCTCTACTCGCAGCATCTGCCAGTCCGCCTCGAACCCTTCGACGCACAGGGAGAACCAGCAGTCTGAGACGCTAATTCTGGAAGGGTACGTCGTTGTTGCCGATCTCGTTCGCAGCGCTTTCTCCTGACCTGACTCTTTCAACAGCCCTAGCAACTCCAGAGATCACGTCCAGGTCAAATGGTCCGATTCTGAGGTTGCCGATCTCGTTCGAGCACTCGCTACTGTCGGAAAACCCTTCGACGCCTTTTGAGATTTCCTCCTTCAGGTTCGTCTGGCGACGAGATCTTGGTCTTTTCGCTTTTGACTCGTTTTCCTTCTCAATCTGCAGCATCCTGCCAGAAGCATGCGCTCGATCGAAGGCTACTTCGTAAGGCATCGTGCAAGCCTTCTATCGGAGGTCACGAAGCTCTCTTCATCGTCGGCGTTCGGGTCTGGATATTCTCCTCTCGTCTCTCCCTCCTCCTCCACTTCCGCCGCCTATCCCAACGCTCCCATCCCACACCGTTATCTCTCGCCACCTCTCCTCAACCAAAGTCTGGAAATCAGTTTGTTCTCCTTTCCTCGTTCCTTCTCTCGCGAGGCTATGACTAGGAGCCTGTTCTGACTCTCTTTTTCGGATTTTATCATCTAAATTCGAACAGGCTCCTCTTCACGTCCCCGTCAAGCTTCCTTCGGCCAAGTGGGCTTCCAAACTACCACGTCGACTCGCTCAAAGAATCACAACTGACCTCGGCCCTCCTTCCCTCTCGACTTTAGCCCTGCTACCAGTGGATCGAACGTAAATTCGGACGAAGCATCCTACGAGAACGAGGGCGAGGACGCGATGGATCACCAACCGGACTCAAGTCGAAAGCGAGTCGACGCGCCTCGTCGATTACGCGTCTCCTCACTGACTTCTTCCCTCTTTTTCCGTTCATTCTTTCAGCTTCTCTGCACCTGCCTTCGAATACGATTCCGCCAATCTCGCTACTTCCTCCGTCACGACGACGACGAACCTCGGACATCGTCGAGATCAAACGACGACCGCTCCTCAGAGGAAACGATGGAACGAAGACGTGTCCGAAGCCTCGAGGCAACAGCCACAGCAGAAGAAGCCGAGAGTAGTGTTGAAGTTGAAGGACACCTTGCCTATACCTGCCTCCTCCGCCGTCGCGTCAGGATCCACTACCTCGAACCTCGCTCCTCTTTCGGGACCATCCTCCTCGTCTCACTCCTCCCTCAAGCACATACACCTCCATCTCCCCGCTCGTTCCCTTCCTCGAATCGCTTACCCGGATACCTCGTACTCTTCTTCATCCTCGCTCCCGCTCGGAACCTCCTCATCGAACCAAACTCAACCTCTCGAACCTTCCTCTTTCCTCGTCCTGGGAACCGCTCCCGCTTCTTTGGCTCCTCCTAACTCGTTCTGTTGGTGGTGTGGAAGCAACTCACCAACCTCGTTCTCTACGTTCCACCTTGCTGCTCCTAGCGAGTAGAACCCTCACGAGCTCGTCAAGCGTGCTGGGAGGTCGACGTGCTGGAGTTGTTCTCAGTGGTTCGAGGGCAAGATCAGAGAAGGAGGAGAGTATCTGGAGGAAGTGAGGGAGATGTCGGAGATTCAGAGGAAGAATTGGGTGAGGGAGAAGATGGAAGAGAAGGGGTTGGAGGAGAGGAGGAAGAAAGTTGTTGCTTGGTGATGGAACGAGTTCGAAGTGGCCTTTTCTCTTGCACGTTGTATCGGTCGCTCCCTTTTTTTCTCTATTACGAACACGATCGAATGTTGTCCATGAATGGACGCGAGGAAAGGAGGAAGAACAAGACCAGTATGATCAAACGACGCGCGTCCAAGACGCGTCGAGACTCGTTCACGCTTTCATTCTCGCTGGATACCGTCGAGAAGAAGTGAACAAGGTCGTCAAGAGAAGTGTATAATGCAAGGGGAGGGGAAATCGTTGGCTCGTTACGTGGAAAAGAGAAGGTCCGAACAGAAGAAGAAAGGGGTATCAAAGCAAGAGGAGGGGTAGGAAAAGTACTGAACAAAGCGAGAAGAGAGAAAGGATGGGAGTCGAAAGCGAGTATGTGGACTATATAGACTATGAGCAGAAAGAAAGCGAGGAGCGAAAGAAAGAAAGAAAGAAAGAAAGAAAAGGACAAGATACCCAAGGGGAGAAAGAATATGAACGACGAGAAGAGTAGAAGGTGAATTGCAGAGAAGAAGCGAAAAGAAACAAGAACGAAATCCAAAACGAGAGAGACCTCAAACCGACAACTCCACCACCCCCTCCATATCCTCCTCCATCCTAGGCGTCTCGATCTCCATCGGCACCACCACCATCTTAGCCTCCTCCTTCTCCTCTTCCTCTTCCTCTCCAGTACCTTCTCCCAGAGGAGCCAACCCCGTCTTCTCCTCCACCTCCGAAGCAGCAAGAGCAAGCATCGTCTCCTCCCTCTCCCCCCCCTCCCCCTCCTCCTTCGTCGTGAATCCATCTCCATCTCCTTCTCCTCCGAGTTCGACGGTGGCGGCGGTGAAAGCGTAGACGGTAGGTTTGAAATCGGGGTCGAGAGCAGCTCTGAAAACTCCCATCTCCTCCATGAGATCCCAGATTCGAGCGGTTTTGTTGACGTCGATTTTGACCTGATCGAGAGCGAGGGGAAAGAAAGAGAAGAGAAGATGTAAGTTCAGTACGATGTCGCTTTGCGTGAGTGAGTGAGGGGATCGAGAAGAGGGGGGCAAAAGAGGGATTCCTCAAACTCACCAAAGCTCTCGCCTCGCGTCTCCTCAAATTCCCACCTCTCCTCGCGTACTCTCGAATCAGCGTCTCCTTGATCATGAGGTAAGGTTTCGGCAGGATCCTGAGCGTCGAGCAGAGTTCTTGTTCTGGTGGCGAAAGGAGATGGAGCGAAGCGGCGGAAGCGAGGTTGAGAGGAGCGGCTGCAGCAAGAGGGAAGGGAAAAGAAAAAAGGACGCGTCGAACGAAGGTCAGTTTCTCAAGTCCGTCTCACACACTCTTTTTTTTGGGGGGGGGGGGGGGGGGGGAAAGGGACTCACGAGGTTTCCTCCCTCCAACAGTAGCAGTATAAGCTGATCTCGGTGTACTCCCTTCCCTCGATTCTCTCCCACTCTTCGGCATATCGAAGCGACCTCCAGGTCCTCGTCCTTTCGGGTCGACGAGACCAGAGTTCTGTCACGAGCACGCGAAAAAAGTCAGGTTTCTTCTAGGAAGTGAAGAAATGAAGAGATGGGAAGAGAAAACTAAGCTTACCCTGTACTCAAGCTGAGCTTCGTATCGTTCCGCATCGGCGATGGTGGTGATTCCTTTCGAACGATACGTTTGAAGTTGAGCGATTCGAGCTCCAAGAGTTTGTTCGTCTGCAACACCAAGATCAACGAACGTGAAGGAAAGTCAGCACTCGCTCTTTTTCCCCTTCCTTCGCTCCTCGCTCGCTCGTTCGTTCAAAAGGAAGAGAAAGAGAACGAGAAAAACCCACAAAGCAGCCCGTGGATGAAAACCTCATGATCCTCTGCCGTCTGAAGTTTGGCGAACACCTTGTACTTGGCCACCAGATCTCGTTCCTTCTGAGGTTTCTTCCGTTCGGCAGCTTGGATCTGCGAGGAAAACGAAAACGAAAACGAAAGGTTCAGCGACGCGTCTCTCTTTCCTCCTTCCTTCCTTCTTCTCTCTCTCTCCTTCGTCCCCGAACCCCACCCACCCACCCACTCAACCACTCCAATCCCCTCCTAAAAAACGCTTCAAAGAGAACGAGAAGACCCTCCAACTCACCTTCTTATGCTCCATCAACCCTCTCTGGAACAACACGTTCTTCGCCTCCTTCCTCCTATCCAACTTATCGTTGTAGATATCCAGCACCGCCAGCTTCAACTCCAGATCGTCTTGCTCCTCCGGGTAGTCAGGCGAGTCCGTGACGACGGGTATCGGTGGAGGAGGAGGAGGGGGAGGTGGAGGAGGTGGAGGAGGTTCGGTGGAGAAGGGGAGAGGTGTTTCGTCTGCGAAGGGTAAGGGTTCTGGGTGAGGTTGGGTGGAAGAGATTGGGGAGTCGGAGAAGGGGAGGGGGTCTAGGGATGAGAAAGGTAAGGTCGGTTGGGAGGAGGAGGTTGATTTGGAAGCGAAGGGAAGGAGGAGAGGTTGGGATTGAGAGTCGGTGGTGGTGATGGTGAGGTCGAGAGTGCTGGTAGTGGATGCTGCTGTTGGGAGGGATTTCGATGCTGACGCTGTTGGAAGGGAAGAAGTAGAAGCTGCTGCTGAAGGTGGTGGGGGAGGAGGAGGAGGAGGGGGAGAGGCGAATGGTGATGCTGTTCCAGGCGAAAGGGACTCTTCTGGTTCTGGTGTGGGCGAGTTGAACGACGACGCGTCTGCTCGAAGATGAGCTGGGATAGCTGAAGGAGGTTGTTTCATGCTGCTTGAAGAAGACTTCTTCCCTCCACCGGCCTTCCCTGCTGTGGCTGATCCAATTCCTCGATGCGAGACTGTCGATGACGATGAAGAAGGAGGCGGAGGAGGAGGAGGAAGTTTCGACGATGCGTTCGAGCTCGAGCTCCATCCTCCTCCTCCCACCACCTTCTCCACGCTCACTCCTTCCATCGTCGATGTCGTCCCGCTCCCACTAGCCACATCGTTCCCACCATCTCCAACTCCCACATCCTCCCTCGTCGACGAAGACGACGTTCCCTCCTTGCCCTGATCACCTCCTGAAGCTGCTCCCAAAACAGCCACATCCTCGTCCCCAGGCTGCTCATCCCCCCCAAACTGAAACACCAACCCAAACTCCATATCCTTCACCGCATTCTCAGCCTCGTCGTGAAGCTCGTGCTCGAAATCCAGTCGTCCAGGCATGAAACCTCCGATCTCGTGGTTCGTCGGTGCCGAGACGAGAGGTTTCGAGTTTTGAGGGTTGGGGAGTTCTGATAGACAGCAAAAATTGAGGTGGTGGGTAGGGAGGGAAGGAGTGGAAGAGGTTAGAGAACGCGTTGAGGACTCGAAAGAGCTCAAGAGAAAGACCGTGAGGTCGTGGAAGGAAAGGAAGGAAAAGGGAAGGGAAGGAAACGCGAAAGCTCACCAGTCGTCTTGGCCCTCATCTCCTCTATCCTCCTCTTCTTCCGAGACTGGAACGTCTCCGTATCGATCTCGAATTTCAGATTCTCCTTCTACGCACCAAGCAAAAAATAAAAAAAAATCCCGAGTCAGCTTTCCATCGTCGAAAGACGCCTTCGACGCGAAGGAGAATGAATGAGCCTCCTTCCTTGTCGACGCGACCAACTCACCTGGTTCCCCACCCCTCTCTCGTCCTCTCCCTTCCCAACCCACACCTCCAAGTAATGCTCCTCGCACTCCTCCCTCGTTCTCGTCCCAACATGCTCAGCTGCATCCTGCCAGTTCCCCAGGCCGTAGAGAGTGAGACCTTCGATGAGGAGGAGCTCTTCGTCTGCTCCCCAGGATTCGGTGAAGATTGGGTAAGAGTGTTGTTCCTAGAGGTTTCCGGAGATGATTGATGGGATAAGATCGGAAGAAACAAAGTTAGAGAAACGCGTCGAGAGAGGAAGGACAACAAAAAAGAAAGTAGACGATACTCACGACGACCTTGTAAGGATGCCATCTCTTGTGTTTGCCTGCCTCCTTCCCTTTGCAGAAACAAGAAGGACAGAGATCGACTTCCTCGCAGCCTAGAGCGGCACATTTGATGCGAACGGTGTGGGTCTGGTTCCCCGATAACAAAAGAGAAAGAAAGCAAACGCGAAGAAGAAGAGAAACGCGTGTGGTGAGCTCTCTCTTTTCCTTCCCGATGCGTCCTCATCTCGAGCCCTCCCTCCCTCCTTCCTTCCTCGCCCTTTTCTTTTTCCCTCTCGTTGTATAGAGAAAACGGAAGACGTACGATATCCGAATGACAAAAGTCGCAGTTGTCTGTGATTGGAAAGAAGTTAAAGGAAAAAAAAGGTCAGCTTCGAGGTTGTTTCTCCTTCTCGAACCCATCGCCACTTCCTCGTTCTCGTATAGAGAGTTCAGCGAGCGAGCACTACTCACATTGAATTCCCGTCTGGAGAACTTCTACCCTCGTGATGAACCCGACGAGACATCGCAGCCAAGAGGGGAGGGGAGGCGAATATAATAAAACGGGTTGGTGTAACGCAAAACGCAAGGCGAGAAGACCGAGAACGCGGAGGAGGGAGGGAGGGAGGAGGAGGAGGGAGTGGTGGCGAGTCGGTCAGCACTCTCTCCTTTCTCTTCTCTTCTCTCTCTATAGAATGAACAACTCACTCGGCTTCTCCTCATCCTTCACAGTATCCTTCTTCCGAGAGGAGACCGTCATCCAAACGAAGGGAGACAAGGGAGACGAAAGGAGGCGGAGGGGAGGGGAGGGAAAAGAGAGAGAAGAAGGTTGAAGGGAAAAGAGAGCGGAGCGGCGCCAGTTTGGCAGAGGAGAGAGAGGGAGAGATTGGGAATTCGTGCGAACGTCGGTGGGAGAATTCGTTTCTACCGGAGTAAAAATATTTAGAGGAGCATAGATGGATAGAGGGGGCGATTACATTAGGGTATAGAAAAAGAAGGAGAAAAAAATATGAAGAATTGAGCGAGATCGGGTTCGTTTTTTTCTCTCTTGTGTACGTCGTCCGTTCGTTCTCCCTTTCGCGCGTTCCTTCAGTCTCAAGCCCTCCCTCTCCACCTCCTCCCCAACCAAGCTACCACCGCTCCACCCAACACGGTCGCTACCACGCTCAACCACATGATCCCTTCGAAGCAGCCTGAGCCAGCGCAGACGCGGGTGGGTCCTGAAGGGTCTTCGGGGAGTCCGACGGGAGATTGGGAGAGTTGGTGCAGGTGCGCTAGGTAGGCGTAGAGGTAGGTAAAGAGTAAGGAGGAGGTGGCGCACTGCAAGTGTGAAAAGAGAGGAGGTGAAAGAGGAGAGAGATGAGTTGGGAGAGAAGAAAGAGAACGACGCGTTGACGAGATGAGTCTTGGGAGAAAGGAAGTAAGACGAACGAGAATAGAGAGGATCCCAAAGTTCCTTCCGAACGACTTGAGTCCGAAAATTTGAGCGCAGAGAGAAGGAGTGAGAGTCTGAAGATCGAAAAAGCGAAAGAAAAAGAAACGCGTCGAGGTCAGTTCTCTCTCTCTCTCTCTCTCTTTTTTCCTCCGCCTACAGCTCCTCAGTCCAGAGACTGAGCATTCACCCAGCCCTTCACACTCACGAAAATAGTCCCATAACTCCACCCAACCACACTCGTCAACACCCACAACGCATCCACATCCTTCAACCCACCCACGGCCGCAAACAGGTACACCGCTCCCAGTCCTACGAGCGTGATGAGGAGCATGTGAGGTTTACTGAGATGGAGTTTTCGTTGGTAGGGTTGTTGTTGTTTGGATTCCTCTGCGGCTTGGTGGATGAGGGAGGAGAGGGGAGGAGTGGTGGCGGAGGGAGGGAGAGGGAGAGGTTGTTTGGGAGCGGAGAGGTAGTCTGCTAGGAGACCCATGGAGAGACGGGAGACTGGGAGAGAGAGAAGGGGAAAGAGGGAAAGGAGGAGATGATGGGGAGTCGGTGAGCTGAGAAGAGGGAAGGACGAAGTGAGAGAGAGGAGGAGAGGGACGCGACTGACTCGTGTTCCCGATGCTGATGATTTGGACGTGAGTTTGTCGGACTTGAAGAGGAGATCGAGTGGGCGAGTGCGAGAGGAAAGATGCTGAGGAGAGGAGGGTTTCGAGGATGAGGGGAGTGGTGGTGGTGGTGGTGGTGGTGTTGAATCCTCCGAACGAAGGCACGGGAGTGAGAAGAGAAGTGATGATGCTCCCCACGCTTCCCAAGATCATCTCCGCCGGTCCAACAATCAGGAACATCGCAGCTCCCAACCCCCAGAACGTCTTCTCCCTCAACAGATGACTCAAGCTCAAGTCCGTCGTCCCTCGAACGAGCTTCAACTTCTGACGGACAAGCAGGGGGGTCGTCTCGTCGTCCCTCAGCCCTCCTCCTCCCTCCGACTCCTCGTCCAGGATCCTCTGCACCTGACTCAACGACGGAGGAGTCTCCGGTAACTCTGCTATCCTCTCCTCTGCTTCGAGGATCAACCTCCCTTCCCTATCCGGCATGACCTTCATTCCCGCGGCGGCGACGAGATTCCACCCTCCGACCAGGACGACGAGAGCTCCCGTGAAGGCGACGACGTCGAGCTCGCCGTCTCCGTCGTCGAACATTTTGAGACTTGCTACTGAGGAGAGGAAGAAGGAGGAAAGGCCGAAGAGAGCGAGGGGAGTGCCGATTGCTATCGAAGGATGGGTGGGGAAGGTGAGGGTTGAGGTGTTGAGACTGGCGAAGTAGGCTGCGACGGTGCCCATCCCGACAAAAGCGTAGGAGATGGCGAGGAGGACGTGAATGGGAAGGTTGAGGAAGGTAGGTGGGTGGGAAGGGGAGGAGCCGAGAAGGTAGGAGAAGGAGACGTAGCCCGTGAGGTTGAGGAGGGCGGCCAGAAGGGAGGTTCTGCAACGAGAAGGGACGTGGGGAGTGGAAGTCAGCGCGAGTTGAATTCGTAAAAGGGAAAACATAACTCACTTCCTAGGACCGAAGTGGTCTGCAAAACTTCCGATGGCAGCAGCAGAGAAGTAGAGTCCTGAGGGAGAGCGATGGAAGTGATTCGACTCAGCGATCGGAAGCCTGACTCTCTCGCGGAGAAGCTTTGTCTGAGATCTCACCTACGGTACCTCCGACGAAGATGTTGTTGACTCTAGCCTGGTCTAGGTTGAATCTTGACGCGATGGCGGGAGAGTACAGAGGAAAGATGGTGATTCCTCCAGCGGTGAGGCTACGACGAGAGGAAAGAGGAAGGTAGGAAGAAAGGTGGTGAGCTCGGGTTGCCCAGTTTAACGAGTCTGTGAGAGTAGAGATGGGCTGGTGAGATGTCCAAAGAAGAGTAGGAGAAGCTATTGGAAGGAAGGGGGAGTACGGGAGGTGTTCAGCTGGAAGGGAGGAGGAGGTGAGGTCATTCGTCCACCTCCCAGCTTCAGCTCCTTCCTCTGCCATCCTCCGTCCTTTCTCAGAGAACAATTGGACTCCTCCGACTTCTCACATCTCCAGAGCAGCTCCAAGATGCGCTCAGACTCCCACGTCGTGCCTCTTTCATCCCAACGTGCTCCTCCAGCACAACCTCCGGGCGTCTCCGCCGGACGATTTCCTCCCTCGAGCTCTGACTCGACCTGAGAGAAGGAGAGGATACGGACCAGTTCCCAGCGATGGCGATGAAGACAAAGAAGAGCCTTATCCTTCGATGCCAGATGCGATTGGAGACAGGATTAGGGTTGGGAAGCTCATCTGCTCAACAAGGGAAGGGAAGGAGGAGGAAAGCGAGGTCGTCAGATCGAGCGAGTCCCTTTCCTGATTTCCTCTCCTCAGCTGTATAGCACTCACCGATTTCTTCTAGAGGTGACTGTCGTTCCGAGAAGGAAGGTGCGGTGGACATGCTCCAGAGTCGGAAGCGAGCGAGCGAAAAGGCCCTGGAGGAGACGGGGTCGTGGTTGAGAGCAGCTCCCCAAAAACAAAAAGCTCCCTCCCTCTGGTCGCCGCCCATGCGAGACGGCGTCAACTTGCGATTTCTTCGAAGTGGAGAAGTTGCGGAATTCTCACAGATTAGTTGAGCATGGTATGAGGGAGATACTTCTCGACAGAAAAGGCGTGGGAAGACGGGTCGGGAAGCTCTCGAGAGATTTCTCGGAGATCAACACAAGCGAGCTTGACGCGTCGAAGACCCGAGCATACGAGCTTGAATCGAAGATTGACTGGCTCAGTCCGTGGAGTGATCCCAATATAATTTTGGATGACTGGGAAAGTTCAGGAGTTTCTTGAAGGCCAGGAAGGGAGGGAAAACGAGAGGAGGAGGGAGGAGGTGTGAGCTCGAGGCGGAGTTGAGTTGAGGTTGACCGGCTCGCCCGTTCAGAGGGAAGATTTTCGACCCACTTGTGGTCTCATAAGAAAACTCTCCGCTTGCCGATCATCGGCGTGACCTGATCTTGAGTTGATGGACGTCGTGAGGGTTGCCGGTCAAGGAGCGAAATCGAGGAGGAGGAGAGGAACGTGGAGGTCGAGATCTCTCCAACTCCATCGATCGATCCAGCAACTTTCGTTCGACCATCGCCCTCCTCCCCACCTTCTCGCTAGAAGTCTCCTCTACAACCTTCACCTCGATCTTCCGAATCTCCAGCTCTCCTCCTCCTCGCCGCTGGCCTTGATGCCTCTCCCTCTACTCTCTGGCCCTCCTCCTCGCAAGTCGACCGATACCTGTCGCCGATGCTCCAAGAAGTTCAACCTTTTCTCCAACAGAGCTAGGACATGCGGCCACTGCGGATTCAGCTACTGTCAGGAGGTGAGTTCTGATATGCTCCTCTACAGCGGAGGAATAGAAGAGGAGATGGTGAACGAGCTTGAAGCTGATGACGAACCCGACTCTGCTTCCTCTCAGCACTGTGATCATCGAGCTCTAACTCCTCGCAGACCCGACTCGTTCAGTATCAGAGGAGGCGGAGGATCAGGAGGATCAGGATACGAGGAAGAGCACTGCTGTGATTTCTGTATCTCTTTCGTAAAGAGTGAGCGAAAGGAGGAGAAGGAGAACGAGCTCAACTCCCGAGCTCACTCGTCCTGCTTCCTTTTCTCCTTTGCCTGCAGTCACGTCTCTCGAGTACGAGCAGCTCGCTACCCTGCCCATCAAGGAGCTCAAGGCATATATCTCAGCCTACAACATCCACGTCCCGTAAGTTTTGCACACTCCCCTCCCACCTGTCTCCTTCGCGGGCACGGCTTCGAGTCGTTCGACGAGACCAGTGCTGACCCGCTTTTATTTCTCTCCTCCCAGACTGGGTCTTCACGAGAAGAGCGAGTTCGTGAACCTCGTCTTCCGATCTAGAACTCTCAATGGGTGCCTCAACGAGAACAGAGAGGTCAGTCTTCCCGTCGTCAGCCTGAGCTCAAGCTCATCTCCTCCCTTTTCTTCCTTTCCCTGGCAGGACTTCTTCCGCGAGAAAACCGTTCCCTCAGCTCCGGCAGAAGCACCTCCTTCCACCAACGTCTTCACCAACTTCCTCAACGATCTCACGTCCGACCCTTCGCCCTCATCCTCCTCTCCAAGACGAGCTTCAAACACAAACACTCCTCCTCAGCCCAACGCTTCCTCCTCCTCGTCTCGTCGTCCTCCCCCGACTCAGCAACAACCCAGTCCATCTTCGTCGCGAACACCATCTCAACCACAGCCGCCAGGTAGCCAACGATCCAGTCCTCGTCCTCCTCCTCCCTCATCAAACTCAAACAACCAAGCCCGCCCTCCTCCTCAGACCTCACGCGCTTCTCCAAATATCAGACCTACCCCTCCGTCCCCTAGACCAACTCCTCCACCACCAGCACCACCACGACCCCCGCCGCCTTCTCAGGCTCAATCTCCTCCGCTCAACGCGACTCGTCCTCCAACGCTAGGCGAACTCATCCTCCTTCAATCCCAGTCCTCTTCCTCTTCCCACGAGAACTCCATCATTCCCGATCTCTCCGTCCGAGTCCTCAAATCAATCCTCTCGACCCATCACGTTCGCTCCGACGGGATCCTCGAGAAAAGTGAACTGGTGGAGAAGGTGGTGAGACTTGTGAGGGACGAGAGTGAGCGGTTGAGGAGGATGGAGGTGGAGGAGAGAAGGGAGGCTATGGCTAGTGCTGAGGCTGGAGTGAGAGCTGCTGCCGCGAGTGCGAGTGCGAGTGGAAGGGAGGGAGGATGGGAGGATATTCCCGAGTGGGTCTTGGCGGAAGGGAGAGCGGAGGAGGAGCGGGTAAAGAGAATGAACGGAGGTGGAGGAGCCGGCAGCGGAGACGCGTCGAGAAGCACGGAGGAGGAGACGACGACGAAGAAGGAGGTTCCGAAACCTGCTCCGAGTCTACCACCTGCTGCTCCGATGGCTGAACGAAGTGGGCTCTGTGTGATCTGCTGTGATAGGTGAGCGTCGCTCCTTTCTTCTCTCCCATCTTCCCTTTTGTTTCGCTCATCTCCTTCATCCCTCTTTTCGTGCAGGGACGCCATCATCGCCTCCGTCGATTGCGGCCATCTTGCTCTCTGCTCGGAGTGTTCTGATATGGTGATGCAGGGCAACCGAGAGTGCCCTCTCTGCCGGTTAGTTTTGAAGAGAGGATGGGAGAAAGATGGAGGAGGATCGCGTCGACTGACTGTTTTCCGTTGGGTTTTGGTCGTGAAACAGGACGATCATGAGACCTGGGCCTGGGCTGCTAAGGATTTACTCTACTTAGTGCACGAATTAGATGATGGGCTTTCGGCTTTTGCGCAGGAGAGGGGAAGGTGATAGGAAGGATGAAAGGACGCGTTGGACGTTGGCCAGTGGAGACGGCTCGACGACGCCATCTCCTTTTCTCTTTTTCGCCTGGTAGATTACGAATGAGACATCAGTAACGAGCAGAAACATAAAACAACCTCTCCCGACAGTCTAAGAAATCTGGAAACCGAAACTCGGCTCGACCCACGAAGCCCATCGAAAAACACAACGCCAACATCCTCCTCGTTCTTCGTGCTATTCCCTGATCATCACCTCTCCCTCAAACCTCCTTCTCTCCTCGCTCTCCCTCTCCAACTCGTCCCTCTCCTCGCAAGAGCTAGCCCATTCCGTCAATCGAGCGACGATTCGAGCTTCGGGAATGGAGGAAGGGAGGACGGCTCCTGTTGACGAGTGTACTGAGACGGATGAGGAAGAAGGGTTGGATTGACACTGAGTTTGATGGAGGTGGGCGAGGGAAGCGAGATGGGCGAGATGGATACGTTCGTGGGTGAAGTAGTGGCGGCGGAGGGAGATGAAAACTGGTTTCAAGTGGAGAGAGAGAGGAAGAGGGAAGAGAAGGAGATGAAGAAGGACGACGAGGAGTGATCAGCAAATGATCGAGCAAAAGGAGAGAGAAAGAGGGGTGGCTGGGTTGAGAGACTAAGGAAGAGAGAGGAAGGAGAAAAGTGGAAACGAAGAAGGCCTCGACTCACGAGCGAACGGTTCGTTCAACTCTTTGATCCTCTCGTTCTCCTGGATGATCTGAACGATCTTCTTCCTCTCTTGCTGGCCCAGCTTGGAGTTTTGTCGTTTCTGTTTGCAAAAATAAACGAAGTGAAAGAGTGCGAGAAGGAAGGAGAGGGTAGAAGAGGGAGGCGGGTCAGCTCGGCGCGTCGAAGTCTCGAAACTTGACCGATGGCATCCGTCGTCTCGCCTCTCCCTCATCCCGTCAAAAAAGATGAAGAAAGAGGGAAGGAAAACAAAGAGCGTGGCAGGGACTCACTTTATCGTGCGACAACCCTTTGAGTCTTACAGCAAAAAGGGACATGACCGCCTCCGCTGAGCGGATGGTCTCTTCGCAATCGGTCCATTGTGAGGGAGGCCAGGCTCGATAGCGCGATTCATTGCCTACCAGAAGTTAAGCGCAAGCGTATACGCCAAAGTTAGCTCGATTTTCCGGGGGGGAGAAGAAGAGCAGGACATGTTTAGAGAGAAGAACGAACCGAGACCCCAAGTTGGTTCAGGAAGAGCAGAAACGATGGAAGGCAAAGGTCAGGAGATACTGGAAGGACCTTTACTGCTCGGGTTCGAAGTGGAGGAGAAGCTCCAATGGCTGGTTGTTGCTGACCAAGAGGAGTTGGTGGTGATCATGGACGACGAAGGGGAGATGGGTTGAGAGACGGGGAGGAGAGCGGGCATCGTTGGAGGAGAGTCGTTTTGAAGAGCTTGTAGTGCTTGGGAGGGAGGTTATTCTGGTTCAGTATCAAGAGGAGGGACGAAGCATTTAGGAAGGCAAAGACATGGGAGGCTGGAGGAGATGGCTGATACGTTTGGAACGCTGGGAAAGTTGAGATGTCGGCGGGGAGGGATGGGAGGTCGTGTGAACGAGAGCAAGGCAGGACGTCATTGATGAAGGGTCTTCTCCGTATTTCTTGGCAGCCGAGATGCAGACTCTTCGGAGGAAGACCTTCTGGAAGAGTTGAGAGAAACATGGGTTTCGTTGATGGACGTTGGGAGGGAAAGAGAGGGAGCCAAATGGATTGGGCAGAATCTTCGGCGAAGTCCCTCCCAACTGCCTCCTCCTTCTTCCTCTCAGAGCTACACGGTCGTCCCTCCTCGCCCTCTCTCCTCTTCGCCTCTAGGAGCCTCTTTTCGAGATGCCTCCTGCTTCTTACTCGGATTCGTCTTCAAGCCCTCGGGCTTTCCTTCAGCAGCCCTCGGTGGTCATCCCTTCCCTCTCGAGCTCACCGGGAGGGTCGAGTGGGTCAGGAGAGAGAGGAATGGCTTCTCCTTCCAGATCCTTCAATCCCAACGACGTCGACAGGAGGGAGAGGCAGAGAGCTCAGGATCTGGACTCAGCTATGGCTCTCTGTGAGTACATCAGAACGGCTCGCAAGAAGGGGAGGGAGGAGAGGGGACCAGAGCCAGGTTGGATTTGAAGGGAAAGGGCACGTTCGCTGCGAGAGATAGCTGGGCTGGATAAGGAGAAGGAGGAGGTCCTGTGCTGGAGAGTATTCGAGCGGTCGGCTGGGTGTATCTGTAGGAGACAAGGAGGACAGGAAGGAGGAAGGAAGATCTTCAGAAGGGAGAAGGAGCGAGCTCGTCGTCATAGAAGGGAGCCGAGTTCGACGAGAAGAAACCAGCTCACCTTTCTGTCGTTCAAATCTTCACTTCGCTTTCATTTACTGACTTCTATACCTTCTACTCTCCCCGTCCTACCACCAGCTCGAGCTCGCTCAGGCTCCGTCTCAACCGTCCACCCTTCCTTCTCCGGCGCCTCTCCAAACATCATCCCTTTCAACTCAGCCCTCAACCCACCTCCCCTTCTCTCTCATGGATCCAACACCTCCTCCTCCCACCCCCATTCCCACACCCACTCTCACGTTTCAGAGCACCGTCATGCCGGTTCCCATGCCGCTCATCGATCTCCTCACACCCTCCATCCTCGCTCCCGAGTCCAATCCTCCGACCTCGACGACTCCAACTTCCCCATGCTCTCAGCAACCGAGGAGGCTGAGATGTCTCTCGCTCGAGGCCAGTCGGGATACATCTCGGAGGACGTGATCCTCGAATCCGACGCCGAACCTTCCATCCACGACTACGTCGACCGAGTTTCAGGAGGTTCAAGCTCAGGCTCAGGGCACGAGAGTGTTTTCCGTCGGCTCAGCGGACACGACCAGGACCGAGAGGATGTCATTCGACGACAGGAGGAGCTCGAGCGGGAGGGAGGAAGCATGCGAGGAGGAGTGGACGACGATGGGAGGTCGATCGGAGCGTCGACGGCTGGACTCATGGGTCCTGGGATGGGCGTGAGCCACGCGATGATGCAGGGGATGACCGGAGGCTTCGTTGGAAGGAACTACTTCGACTACTCGCAGCTCGAGACTTGGGCTCAGAACGAGAAGGTCCTCCTCGGAGTCGGAGGTCGAACGCCTGGAGTCGAAGGAGGACCGACAGGAGGACTCGGAGCGTCGCCGTCGTTCTCGAAGAGGGAGAGTCTCGGAGGAGCGGTGGACGAGAACCTCATAGATACCTCCAATATGCCTATTTCGCCTACCATCACTCCTCCGGAGGAAATTGCCACTCCTGAACACACCTTCGTTCGTCGTCGACAACGGAAACTCTCCCAATCGAACCCGAACCCTCACGCTCGTCGACAAGGCAAGCTCGCTCTCTTCGAAGGCGGTGGTGGAGGAGGAGGTTCCAACACCATGACTGGAGGATCTGGAGCATCGATTCTAGGAGGAAACAACAACGTCAAAGGTCCTTCGTCCCCTCTCCTTCCAACGTCCTCTCGCGACTCAAACACCTACGACACCTTCTCCAAACCCTCCTTCCTCTCCCAACCCATGCCCATCAATCCCAACCATCACCAACTCGGCAACGGAAACCTCCAAGACCGTCCCTACCGATTCTCCTTCTACTCCAACGCTCTCCCAGCAACTATCCACGCCAGATCGCTCTCGGAACTCCCAGCGGAGGGACAGTCGTTCGAGGATCTCTTCACGGGTCGAGGAGGAGCTAACGACGAGGACAGTATCCATCAGGGAGGAGGGAACGGGAACGGAAACGGAAACGGAAACGCAGGACCTTCGAGCGGGACGGCGACGCCGTTGAGCTACGATGGAGGAGGAGGAGCGATCCCTATGCCCAGTGCGAAGGAGAGTCTGTTGAGTCGAGCGATGGGGAACAGGAACATGCTGCCGCCGAGCTTGAACGGTGGAGATGGAAGTGGTGGGCTGCCAAAGCCAGATGATGTGGAGGCTTCGACGTGGTGGTTGGATGTGCTTTGTCCGACGGACGACGAGATGAAGATGTTGAGTCGGGTGAGTCGATCGTTCTTTTCTTCCTCCCTTTTCCCTTTCCTTTCCTTTCTCGCTCTCATCTTTTCCGTTCTTTCAAAACTCTATACTTATCTTCCTTTCCTCGCTCGCAGGTGTTCGGGATTCATCCCCTTACGACGGAGGATATCCAAATGGAGGAGACGCGAGAGAAGATCGAGCTCTTCAGGAACTACTACCTCGTCTGTTTCCGATCGTTCGACCAGGATCCCTACTCTCAGACTCATCTCGAGCCGCTCAACATGTATATTATCGTATTTAGGGAGGGTACACTTTCGGTTCGTTCACCGCCTGATCTCTCATCCTCTCTTCGCTCAACTCTGACTTCGACGCGTCCTGACGTTGCTCTCTCTCCCCCTTCGCTCTGCCCAGTTCCACTTCCGAGGAACTCCCCATCCTCAAAACGTCCGTCGTCGAATCAAGCAGCTCAAGGACTACATCGCGGTGACGTCCGACTGGATCTCGTACGCTCTTATCGACGACATCACCGACGCGTTCGGACCGCTCATCCAGAGTATCGAGTACGAAGTAGATAGCATCGATGAGTTGGTCTTGATTCTTAACGAGGCGGAACAGAGTGACATGTTGAGGAGGTGAGTTTGCGGTCTCAGTCGAGCTTTTACTTGCGTTCGAGGTCGAGCGAGGAAGGAAAGGACGAGCGCTGATCTTCGCTGCGGCTTTTCTCAGGATTGGAACGTGCAGGAAGAAGGTCATGGGTCTGCTGAGGTTGATGGGAAACAAGGCCGATGTGGTGAAGGGGCTGGCGAAGAGGTGAGTTGTTTCTCTTTCTTCATCTTCGACAGGAAACTCATTCGGCCCAGCACTGCTGACTCTCGTCTCGCTCCCGTCTTCCCTTCACCACTAGGTGTAACGAGAACTGGAGTGTAGCTCCAAGGAGTGATATCGTACGTACACGAAGACGCACGAATCGGGAAACGACTTCGAGGAACCCCCTCGACGCGACTGACCATCTCCTCTCTCCCTTTTTTCTGCTTATTAGGGACTCTACCTCTCCGATATCCAAGTTCGTATACTGCTTCTCGTATCTACTCCCTCCCGTTTTGACCTCGCTCGCTGACAGAATTCCCGTTCGTGTTTCTCCCTCTCGCAGGATCATCTCATCACCATGACCCAGAACTTGAATCACTACGAGAAGATTCTTTCTCGATCCCACTCCAACTACCTCGCCGCTATCTCCGTCCTCATGAACTCGGCCAACAACCAAACCAACGAGGTCCTCAGTAGGATGACCGCCCTCGGAACGATCCTCATGTTCGTCTCATCCCGCCGGTCGTTCCTCTTTCCTCCGTCGACGATCGCTGATCCTCTCTCGCTGTTTTTTTCAGTCCCATGAATTTGATCACCGGTCTCTGGGGAATGGTGAGTATTTCTCTTCTCTTTTCGCATCCGAGCTCGAAGTCTGGGCTGATTTCTTCGCTTTTATCTCGCCTTCAATCAGAACGTCACCGTCCCTGGTCAGGATATCCCGGGCCTTCACTGGTTCTTCGGAATCGTAGGCTGCCTCCTTGGCTTTGCTTTTATCGGTGGCTTCGTCACCTATCGTCTCTTCAAGAATACATAGACTTTCTCTCTCTCTCTCACACACCCTTGTTTCTTTCGAACCGAACCCTTTCCTCGTTCGTCGCGCCGCGTTGTTGTACTTTTCCCTTCGCTCCCATCGGAGCTTCCTTCGAACCTAGACCGTCCTTCATATCACACACACCTTCCAAAGTCATCTCTTTATCTTTGCACACCATAGAAGATGAGGATGGCTCGCCATCCACTTTGATCCAACCCATCTCGTTCAACGCGAAGAAGAATCCTAACCTTGTCTCTCCTGTCTCGAAGCCGACTTTTTCCTCTCGGATCGCCGACCTCTTCGTTTCTCCACACTCGTCACCCTACACAAGGACCAAGGACTGAGAAAAACTCCTTCAACTCCTCTCCTGCCCTCTCCCTCCTTCTTCCTCGCCGAGTCCAAGCAGAACTCGACCGAGCTGTTGTGAGGTTTCGGCTCTGGAGGAGGATGGTCTTCGGTACAAGTTATATATAAACGAGATATAGTAGCGAAAGACGGTAGAACTCACCTGGAGGAGGATGGTCTTCAGTACAAGTGAAGAACCTCCTCCTCTCGGTGCGAGCCCTCCTTATATACTCCACGAGAACCCTCCGCAGCACCTATGACGTATCTACTATTACAAGAGATGACTAAGCTACCTACGGAGAATCTACTAGAGTTATGGAGAAGAGAGAAGGTGCTAGAAACAACTCGACGCGGCTCGTCTCAATGACGCACTTCTCAACACGAGCGACATCTCGGACGGCCTCCCATCGCGATCTGCCTTCATCGAGGCTTGTTTGCCTTGTGCTCTTTAGGGAATTTGTCCCTTCCTGCTTCTTCCCTTCCTTTGCCCAGAGAACCCGCGCAGCTCCTCCCTTCTCTGTCTCTCCGCGGTCACGCTGGGTTTCGACGAACTGAATTCGATCCGGCCCAGGTTTTCCACCCAACCACCACTTTCTCAACTTTCCCTCTTCTTTCCTTTCCCTTCCCCTCCACCACTCCTCCCTCCCTCCCCTTACTACCTAAAATGCGATCTGGATTCTTCGCCCTCGCCGCTGTTGGAGTCGCGTCTGTTGTTTCGGCTCAGGCTCAGGTTCGTTCTCCTCCTCGCCTCTTCCCTTCCCTTTTGGGATGCTTTGCTGACCTCGCTACTTCTTCGCCTCTGCAGGGTAACGACACCATGGCTTACGCTACTGGACTCTTCGCTGTGAGTCCTACCCCTCCCTCTCATCGTTTTCTTTGGAGGAGATGGAATCACCACTTCAGCGGACTCGATTTTCTCGATCTGGAGCCGGACGTCGCCTCTGCAGCCAAGCTGACTTTTTCCTCCTCCTCTCCTCTCGGTCTCTTTTTTCGTCCAGGCCCTTGATGCTGCTGGATTGACCTACCTCTCTGGGTGAGTTATGATTCCTCTACACATCTGAGGTCGCTCCTCGTCTTCTGGGGATCTTGGGGAGGACGCGTCGAGAAGAGAGAGATCTCGTCCGGGCCGAACCGTTTTCTGACCATTTTTTCTCCTTCCACAGAGTTATCGCCGCTCTCCCTCAGGCTGGTGCCATCGCTGAGCTTTTGATGAAGAACAATGCCACCGTACTGGCGCCCTCCAACGATGCGTTCAGGACGGCTCTCAACTTCACCGACACCACCCTTCAGGACACCTCTGCGCTTGATCTTGACCTTCTCTACAACGTCATCACCTACCACGTCTTGCCCGGAACCTAGTGAGTATTTTTCTTCGTCGACGTCAGACTGAATTCGTCGCGATTTGAAAGCTCATCTTCTCTCGTTTCCCTTTTCTTCCAGCCTTCCTTCCGCCCTCGGAAACGGAACTCACACCGGTAAGTAGGATTCCACACCGACGATTTCCACGCGAAGATTGAATCACAACGTTTCCCTCGTCTCTCTCTTCCGTTCCAGTCGCCCCGACCCTTCTCTCGAACGAGACCTTCGTCTCCCTCCCTGGAAACGCTACTCAGGTCGTCATTCTCGATGGATTGGGAGGCTCCAACATCACCATCACTGAGGCGACCACCACTGCCAACGTCCTCGGAAACGCTACCTACCAGAACGTTCAACTTTACGTGATCGACGCCGTTCTCACTCCCCCTGGAAAGATTGCTTCCGTCGCTTCCCTTGTCCCCGTCCTTGCTGAGACCCTCACCTCTTTCGGCCTCGTCGAGACCCTTGATAACATCGTTGGAATCACCATGTGAGCGCACAGTCTCCGCCGAGCCACCTCTCTTCGACGCGTCGTGACCTCCGCTCATTTTCTTCATCTTCGTTCCGTTCCGTTCCGTTCTCTTTTAGCTTCGCTCCCCAGGACTCGGCCTTGACCGCTGCTCTTCCCGCTCTTGGAGAGCTCAACGCTACCGTCGCTACTGCCGTCCTCGGTTCGTTCGATTTTTCGTTTTCTCCTCCCGTCTTTGTTGCACGCTGACCTCGGGCCTTTCCCTTTCTCTTTCTTTTCTCAGCCAACCACGTCATCAACGGCACCGTTGGATACTCTTCTGTCATCACCGATGGGATGGGCCTCACCTCCGTGAGTTCGCCACGTCGGCTGTTCCTTACTTTCTCCTCGACGCCCAAATCTGCACCCGCTAACTTTTCATCCTTCTCCTTCTCCTCCTCCCGTTCTCCATCCATCCAGGCTTCCGGACAGGCTCTCAGCATCATCAAGAACGCCACTGGAGTCTTCGTCGTCTCCGGATCCGTAAGTTTTATCCACGCGCGGCTTCAGTTTCCCAACCTCGAGCTGATGCTTTCATCCCTTTTCTCGACCTTCAGGTCACCGCTAAGGTTCTCCGAGCTGATATCCCCATCGCCAACGGAGTCGTTCACCGTGAGTTCCTTCTCAGCTGTTGAAGAACAAGTCTCACCGCCGAAACTGACTTGGACGCGTCTCTTTTTTCTCTCTCTCCAGTCATCGACTCCGTTCTCCTCAACACCGCTTCCAACCCCCAGGCCGCTGAGTCCGCTGCTTCCGTCGCCGCTGGTGCCGCTGTGAGTGAACGATTTCGCTTCCGAGCGGGAAGAGAAAGGAGTCAGTTAGAGCTGACCCCGATTTCGACCTTTTCTTCTTCACTTTCTCAGGCTACCGCTACCCAGGGACCTGGACCCGTCGGAGGAAACCCTTCCGCCTCCGCCACCCGAAGCGCTGGAGCCGCCAGCTCTTCCGCCGCCACTGGAGCTGCTTCCGCTCTTCGATTCGACGTACGTTCTCTTTCCATTCCCAGCTCTTGTCGTCGCTCTTTTTCCCTCCCTGACCTTTTTTCTCCCTCTTTACCTGTTTATCTCTCTCAGTTCCAGAGCATCCACGGTCTCCTCGCCGCTGGAGTCGTTGCTGGAGCTCTTGCTGTTCTCGCTTAAGCACGATCCATAGTTCTTTGAGCTTTAGACGCGTCGACGCGATTTCCCTTTTTCTTCCTTCTCTCCCCTGCCCTCGGACATTTGGTCTTGAAAGTTTTCTCTGCCTCTCAGTTTACGGATCTCATTGTCTCCATAGCTTATTTCTTTGCGCTATTAATAATTTTGCTCTGGATCCGAGCAAGTAGAGGCAGAAAACAAAACGAAAAGCAAAGGCGAGCTCTGGTTTCAAAAGCAGGAGAGGGAGGAGGAGAAAGGTCAGCTTTGTTGAAGGTGGATCAGAACGTCGAGAAGCTCCCCCACCAAAATGAACGATCTCCAGGCTCCCTTCCAGCATAACACTGCCAAGATCCCTGTCCCATCTTCCTCTTCGAACAAGCAGCCGCGAGGAGGGTTCAGGAGTGAGTCCTACGAGATCAAAAGCTTCCCTCCCTTCTCTCCTCCTTCCTCCTCCTTCGCTGACTGACTTCGATCCCTCTCCTCGCCTTGCCTCTGTGCAGCCGTCCCTTGCAGGAATCTCGCGACGACAGGATACTGCAAGTACGGAGATCGATGCACTTTTGCTCACGCCAACAGTAAGTCGATCTCTACTTGATGAGCTTCTCTTCTCTGGATGCTTCTCTCAAACTCTCGAGCTCACCTTCTCTCCTTCCCTTTCACCTCCTCCTTTTCCTTCCAGCTCCCTCCTCCCTCTCAAACGATCCAGATCCTTTCAACCCCACCTGGGACGATCCAGTCTCCCCCGTCTACCCAATCCGACGACAACTCCGAAAACCTTCCTTCGAAGCAGGTTCTTCCCATCCAACGAGAGGAAGGCAGCTCGGATTCGAACCTCCTCTCGAAGGCATGTTCGCTCTCGGTACGGGCTCGAATGCTATCAGTACCAGAGAGGATCTTCATGAGGATGAGGCGGCTTGGAGGAGAGGAGAGGAGAAGCTTGGGCAGGAGGAGGCAAAGAGGGCTAAGAATCAGTACTACAGAAGTGAGTTTGGACCGACCGAGCTGAGCTCGTTTTTGGGTGAGTTTAGATGTCGAGCTCATCTCCTCTTCTTCTCTTCGTCCGCTTTGTAGCCAAACCTTGCAAGCTCTACGCTCAAGGAATCTGCGTGCATGGATCTAGTTGTTCCTTGTGAGTTTCTGTCTCGATCTGGTGTCGTTTGCAATACGAAATGAAAGCTCACCTCCCGCTTCGCCTTCTTCCTCCCTCCCTCCAGCCTCCACTCCGACGAACACACCCCTTCCATCTCCGTTCGAGCTCCTTCCTCCTCCCCTTCTATCACCTCAGCACCCAGAGGAGGTTCTTCGTCTTCCAAACCTATGTCTCCCAACCGTCTGCTCTACAAGAGTGCGTTCCAGCTCTCTCTTCCTCTCCCTCTCTCTCATCGAGTGTCTTGAATCGAGCTGACTCTCCACGCGTTATTTCCGATCGAACAGCGAGTCCCTGTCGATTCTACTCTACGGCCACCGGAGCTGCTTCCTGCACGAAGGGAGAGCACTGCACTTTCCTTCATGGCGAGGAGAAGACGAGTTGGAGGGAGAGGGCCGCGAGGAGGGAGAAGAACTCTGGTTCGGCGGGAGGAGAAGCAGGAGAGGATGATAAGCATCGATTGTGGAGGAGTAAGTCGCTCCTTTTACTTCATTTTTGGAAGTGATCGTGAAGCTGACTTGGTTTCTTCGGTTCTCGCTTTAGCTGAGCCTTGTGGTGAGCTACGAGTCTTTCTCTCTTTTCTTCGCGTCGAACGAGCTCGACGGCTGACGTTTCCCACCCTCCTCTTTGTCTCCAGTCTACTACCAACAAGGGAAATGTTCTCGAGGAGACAGTAAACATCCCCTCCATCACTTCCCTCGACCTTCTCCCGCTTCGCTCGACTGACGCGTCTGCTTCTTTCTTCCTCGTTTCTTCCAGGCTGCAACTACCTCCATGTCGCTGCGTCTGGAAACCAGACTCCTCTGGGTCGTAAACCTTGTAAGATTTACGCCGAGAACGGGTACTGTAAATGGGGAACTGAGTGCAGATGTTCGTCCACCGCCGCTCTTCCTCACCACTTTCCGCTCTCGTAAACTGACGCGACTCTTCCTTCCTTTCTTCCTTTCATTCTTCGATCCCTGTAGATGTCCATCAAATCCCCGAAACCTCCATCCCCTACATCAACGGCGTTGGCCTCGACACCGGAAACCAGCAGACTCAACCTCCAACGTCGTCGTCGTCGTATCGAGATCAACCAGCTCGATCGAACGAGAGCGACAGCGAAGACGAGGACGACTTTGAGGTAGTGTTGGATCAGGGAGAACCATCGGCGGCTTCTACTCCGACCGGGGGCGCGACGAGGGAGGAGGAGCAGGAGGGTGGAGAGAGTGAGGAGGAGGAGGAGATCGTTTTGGCCAGGGTGAGTCGTTTCTCTCTTTTCACTTTCTTCGACTCGCTTCAGAGGCATTTGGTGTGAATAAACGTTGCTGATCTCATTTTCTTCACCCCCTTTTCTCCCCTGGTCGCACAGGATGTCCATCTCGCTTTCAAGCATCTTTCTGTGGCTCCTGCTTGAGAAGGAGGAGCAGGATCGCGTCGTTGGAGGCTCGGAGCAGGAGGGTGAAATTAGTTATGTTTTTGATTTTTGAATATATGTTCGAATCGTGCTTTTAACAAGGTTGGGTGCTGGCGAGGGATAGAGGGGAAACGGATGAGCTCAGAGAGGAGAGGGAAGGGGAGCTGAGGGCGATGGGGTCGGGAAGAGCTCGAAGCTTCATTCTTTGAGCCTTCTGAGTTCGATGTGGCCTGCGGACGACTCGAAGGCATCTACAGAGCCTTCAGAGAGGGTTTCTGGGAGAAAAAAAAGTTTGAGAGGTGACCGATGAAAGGCGAAAGCGACCTGCCCTCTAGTCTCGAAACCCTCCCCTTTGGGGGCTCTCTCAGATTACCTGCCCTCCTCGTTCGCTCCCAACGTCCAGCTCGTCTCCTTCTCCTCTCTCCCTTCTCCTTGTCTCGTTCGGATCCCTTCTAATCCGACAGCTCTCTTTCTCACACTGGCGTCTGCAACTCGATCCAAGGCAGCTGCCAAATCCGCTCCCCCTCCTCCTTCACCTACTCCTACACCAGCAACTTCCAACAAACGATCACTCCCTTCCCCTCCTCCCGCCTCAACCTCAGACAAACGAGCCAAAGTCATGTCAGACGAGTGAGTTGCTCGTATAAAAAGGAGTACGCAGAAGACAGAACTCATCCATACCTTCTCTCTGCTGCAGTTCCGAACTTGAAGATTTCTCCATGGGCGACGAGGACGACGAAGACATGATGGACGACGACGATGGTGAGCTCGCACTTCACTCCTCCTTCCCCTTCCCTTTCTCCTCCCCTTCCTCCCCTTCTTCTTCGCTCCAGCCTCAAGCGTCGACATCCAGGAGTACTTGTATACTTCTGTATCTGCCTTCATTCCTTTTGGAATGGATATCTGAAGTTTCCGGTTGTGTGGCGAGGAGAAAGGGGTTCAAGGGGGTGGCGAAGGGAGGAAGGGAAGGAGACGACCTCCTTCTTCGTCTCTAACCTCTCTGTTCACCCTCTATAGACCTCCCCAACCCTCCTTCGTCACCTCTCGTCGTAGCTCGAACTCGTAGCTTCAGTCTCGTACTAATCTCTTCCTCGCTTTCGTCCTTGACCGTTCAGATTCTGCTTCGGACCTCGCTCCTTCGGATGACGGAGCAGACTTCGGTTTCGACGAAGACATGGGTGCCTCGAAGACGCTCGAGAAGAAAGTAGGTCCTCTAGATATCTCGTCTCTAAGAAGCGTCCAGAATCAAGAAGAAGCTCGCAAGCTGAAGCTGACCTCTTTTCTGCCGGCAGCCTTACCTCGTCGACTACAAGCCTAAGGACCCAAGTGACCTTCGTTCAGCTATGGACTCCGAGGTCGAGAAGGTTCGAGGACTTTTCGACATGGACGTGAGTTCATTATTTGCTCGCTACGTCGGCCTTGGGAGAGCGGGAAGTGGTGGGAGAAGTTTCTTTCGTTGAAACTGACTTTTGGACTCGATCCTTATTCCTCTGACTGCTCAATCGCAGATCCAAACGGCGACTCTCCTCCTTCGATCCTTCCACTGGAACCGAGAGAAGGTACGTCTCTCCTTCTTCCAATGACGTTACAGCACTCGTAACTTCTATACTCACGCTTCCTCTCTATCGATTTCTTGCAGCTCGTCGAGAAATACATGGACGCTCCGGAGGAATGCCTCGCCGCTGCCGGTTTGGACGCCAACCCTCCTTCTCCAGTTGTCACGACCTCTTCCCTCCCCAACCCAGGTCTAGCAGCAGCCGCTGCAGCAGCCTCTCCCATCCGCAAATCTCGTCGCATCAACCCTCGAGCTTCCCTCTCCACCACTTCCTCCACTGCTTCAGCTTCCTCCTCGTCCACCGCTCGTCGACCCACTACCCTCAAATCCAACCCTTCCTACCTCGCCGAAGAGGAGTTCTCCTGCCCTATCTGCTGCCTCGACTTCGCAGCGGACGTGGTCGATACGGAGACGCTCGCGTTGGGATGTGGTCATCGAGCGTGCAAGGAGTGCTGGGGAATTTACTTGGAGGGGAAGATCAAGGGAGATGGAGAGAGCGTCAGGATTCAGTGCTTGGAGAGTGGGTGTGATCGGATAGTGAGCGAGAAGGTCGTTGATGGGTTGATGCCCGAGGATGCGAAGGACAGGTGAGTTCAATTTCCAGCTTCTTGAGACCTGGGAGGAAGATGGGTCTGTCGAGGCGAACGTCGAGCTGACGAGCACGTCCCTCCTTCCTGCTTCGCCAGATACCACGAGCTTCTGAGTCGAACCTACGTCGAAGACAACTCTACCCTTCGATACTGCCCTGCTCCTGAGTGTGAGTTGTTCCTCTTCCGTTCGCTTCTCGCGAGAAGATGCTGACCTCGCTCTGTCGCTCCGACGATTCAGGCGAGTACGCGATTGAGTGCAAGCAAGCTCCTCCTCGAGTTCTCAACTCCATCATCCCCATCGTCACCTGCCACTGCGGTCAAGTCTTCTGCTTCGGGTGAGTGGCTGTCGTTTTTCTCTCGAGAAGATCAAACTCAACGTCCTTTCCGTTTCGTCGTTCTCTCAGATGTGGAGAATCCGGAGATCATCGACCCGTCGTCTGCAAGGTCGCCAAGTTCTGGAGGAAGAAGTGCGCCGACGACAGCGAGACCTCGAACTGGATCAGTGCCAACACCAAGGAGTGCGACAAGTGCCATTCGACGATCGAGAAGAACGGAGGTTGCAAGTGAGTTTCCGTTTTCGTCCGACGCGTCGAGCTTTCTCTCTCTCGTCCGTTCACTTCTCCAGCTGATTGAGTCCTTCCCCTGCTCTGCTTATCTCAGCCACATGACCTGCAAGAAGTGCAAGCGTGAGTGAAGATCCTTTCCTCGCTTTTCTTCCTTTCGTTCGAGAGCTGTTTTCCTCTTCGTCGCTGACCTTTCGATTTCTCTTCCTCACCTCCTTTCAGACGAGTTCTGCTGGATCTGCATGGGACCCTGGTCCGAGCACGGAACGGCCTGGTACAACTGCAACCGATACGAGGAGAAGTCTGGAGCTGAGGCTAGGGATGGGCAGTCGAAGAGCCGAGCTAGTCTCGAACGATACCTTCACGTCAGTTTTCGCTTTTCTCTCCTCCTCTTCCTCTCCATCTCTCTCGATTACTCGCTGACCTCGAAGCCACTTTGCTCTTCGCTCCATCTTCTCACAGTACTACAACCGATGGGCCAACCACGAGCTCTCCGCCAAACTCGATCGAGATCTCTACGCGAAGACGGAGAAGAAGATGGAGGAGATGCAGATCTCGTCGGATCTTACCTGGATCGAGGTTCAGTTCGCCAAGAAGGCTGTCGATACGTTGGTGATTGCTAGGATGACGCTCAAGTGGACTTACGCTATGGCTTTCTAGTGAGTCGCGCAATCTACCTTTCCAGCGCCTCAAACGAAGGAGGGAAGGAGACGAAACTGACCTCGTCGCGTCGCGTCTGGCTTCTTCAAATCTCAGCCTCGTCAAGAACAACGAAACCGCTCTCTTCGAAGACAACCAAGCCGATCTCGAGCAGGCTGTAGAGTCGCTGTCCGAGATGCTCGAGAAGCCGATCGATAGGGAAGGAATCCCGGCGTTGAGGCAGGCGGTGACGGATAAGACGGTGAGTTCTCGACGCTTTTTTTTCTTCCTCTCTTCTTCGAGGTTCTTGGACTGACGAATCTCCGCTTCTCTCTCTCTTTCTCAGGTCTACGTCCAGAAGAGACAGGATATCCTTCTCGATGACACGCTTCAGGGATACCTCGAGGGACGGTGAGTCCTCTTTCCTTTCGCTCCCGTCGCGTGGACGAGTCTCGACCGAACGATCGCTGATCACTTTCGTCTTCTCTCTTCTTTGCTCTCCTCAGATGGTCCTTCAGCGTCGACCTCATCTAATCGACCACCCTCCTCGTTCCTCATCGGCCTTGCCGGTCTCGCTTTTCTCTTCAATCGCTTACCTTCCGCTCTGTATTCCCTTCGCTCTTTCTCTCCCTCCCGTGTACGTTCGCCCCCTTTGCTTAGCATGAGTCTCCTTCTCTACGTCCTCCTTGTGTTATTTTCCTCTCCGTACCCTCGTATAGCTCTTCTTCTTTCTCTCGCTCTCCCTCCTCTTCTGCTTCGTCTCGCTTTCGCTTCGTTTCGACCTCTCCCTTTCTCAGTTTAAGTAGCTTTTCCTCTCTCTCTCTTTCTCGTACTACACTTTTTTCCCTCTCTTTTCACGAACCATATCAAGCACTTTTCCTCTCACCGTCGCAGACCTTCCTCCTCCTCCTTCCTCTCCTCCCTCGCAAGCATCTCCCCAAACTGTTCCTCCACATCATTCTCCGCGATCCACTCCGTCTCAACCCTCTCCCACACAACCTTTCGAATCTCCTCCTCGGTCATCCTGGATCCGAGATTGTTCCGTCGATCCCTAGCTGCTCGAACCGAGTTGGCGGCGTCAACGACGCGTTGGACGTGGGAGGAGCGAAGGTCTGAATACCGAGAGAGGGCCGAGGAGATGAGGTGTTTTCGAGAGATGGGAGGGAAAGAGGAGGAGTAGGGTTTGAAGAGTGCGTGGGAGAGAATGAGGGAGAGGGTGTAGGCGTCTTCAATAGCCAGGGAGCCGCCAACAGCGAAAGCTCCTCCTGGAACGAAAAAGAGAGAGGAGAAAGAGAGAAAGGGGAGGGTGAGCGGACACGAAGAGGTGGAGGTGAGTAAAGGAGAGTTTTGAGGAGAGACGAACCATGAGGATGTCCTGCATCTCCCAGCAAAACAGCTCGACCACCAGGCAAGTCCATCCTATCCAGCGGCGGACCGTGATAATCAGGGTAGATTCGAACGTTCGTAGCGGCATCGCAGACCGTTCGAATCGTGGGGTGCCAGTTCTACATAGAGAAAAATGAAGAGGAAACATGAGCTCGACGCGTCCAAGGAATGATGGTCGGAAACCGGCGGAGAGCGAACCTTGTAGAACTCCCTGAGGTCCTCGAGAGGGCCATGATCATCCCAGGAGGCAGTTTGATAGGTTTTGTCGGTTGATTCAGATTGAAGGACCTCGTCGGGGAGGAATGCGACGAAGGAGAAGATACCTCGAGCTGCAAAAGGCCGCAAAGAAAGATGGGACGCGTGAGCTTGGAATCAAGGAGAAAAAAGCAGTGACTAACCGAGAGGAGAAGTGAAAAAGGCGCGATCTGGTGCCCGCCAGTGACTGTGAAGGAAAGAACGGCGAAAGGGAGAGAGTGAGCGAAGGAGAGAAAAAGATGAGAGGGAAAGAAGACCACGAACCACGAGTCGAAGGGGAAGTCGTCCATGTCCGAGATCAGGGAGGTTGGGAAGACTCCTCGTAGGGTGATGGCTCGACCCAGTTCTAGTTTGTGGATGGGAGGTAGTGCTGCCGGACTGTCTGTGGGAGAAAGAAGGAAGAGAAAGGTCAGACGCGCGCGACGTCGAGGGAAGCAGAGTGTAGAAAGAGTAGGAGAGACGGACTGGGCGGATGCCGTCGCCTGATAGATAAATCAAGATGAATGAGCCTGTGTTAGTATCGTGCTCATGATGTGAAGTCGAGCGAAAAGGAGAGTGCGTCCGAGTCGACTCACATCCAACAACCAAGTCGCAGACGAACGTCTCTCCATCTCCGAAAGTCAAGATGACTTCCTCCTTCGTCTCCGCGATCCCAACAAGTCTCTTGTTCAAATGAAGCCGAGTCGACGGTATCCGGGAGGTGAGGACTTGATGGAGATGAGGGCGAAAGAAACGAGCTATTTCGTGGTGTGGGAGCGGAGGTCGAGTTGGAGGAGGAGCTGCTAGGACCTCTGCTGTTTAGTTGCGGTAGATCTGGAAAGACCAGAGAAGGTGCAAAGTCAGAGCTAAGCACAGGCACAGGGCTAGGCAAAGAGGAGCGAAGCTCACTGACCATCGACGCCTTCGACTCTCCGCGATAAGCCAACTCCTCCACGTCCTCTCCGACTCCCAGCTTCTCGAGGATCCAAAATCCACAAGGCTGGAGAGCTATAGAAGCGCCAATCTCCCTAGAACCAGCCCAGCAAGTCAAAAATGAGCTCCTTGATCTACGGAAGGGGACGAAGAGAATGGAGGAAAGGAGGGAAGGGCTGACCTGAGCTCCCTCGCCGATTCGAAAATGTTGACCTCCACGCCTTCTATCCGACTGAAAGCGATATAAGAACGGGTTCGACGCGTTCTTGAACGATCGCGAGGGAAAGAGGAGGAGGAGGAGCGGGCTCGGCTGCTGGTACAGCTGGAGCTGGTGTGGGCGGACGAGGTGTTGCAGATGATCCAAATCGAGAAGTTGACAATCTGGGAGGCGAAGGAGGCGGTGCGACCAGAGCTTGGGCGGGAGCCGGAGGAGGAGGGACGACGGGGTTGCGAAGAGGGAGGTAAGGAGGAGCTCGGAGGCGAGATTACCGTTCCTCCATCTCCCGGACCAGGGACTGAAGAAGTCCTGAAGTCGAATCTATTCGAGCCTGCTCTAGATCAGCTTGGTTATCGTTGTAGTATCCTTGGACGAGGGCGAGGGTCGGAAGAGGAGGAACCTGGCGAAAGAGAAAGAGTGCGAAGACGGGGGTCGTGCCCTTCAGCGTTCGTTCTTGTAGCAAATTCAGGTCGAAAGACGTACGAGATCACGACAAACCCGTTCCATGGTTGATGCATGGTCTCTCTCGTGGTGATGGTGAAGGAAGAGTCGTCTGAACTGGTTGAAGAACTCCTCAGCGGACGGGCTGGGGAAACGGAGGGAAAGAAAGGGAGCGTCAGCGATGAAGCTGGGAAGAGGCTTCTTACTAGAAAAGCGTTTTGAAAAACTTACTAGTGAACTTCAGCTACATCTCCCGATCCATCTTGTGGAGCTCCTGGATCTTGATCTTGAGGCGGACTGGAAGAAAGAGGCGGAGGAGTTGAGCGAAGGAGAGCAAAGGTGAGCTCGAGTCAAACGAGCTCGAATCTCTGGAGGTCTCCGGGAAAGCCGCTAAGAAAATCACTCGCTCTTGGTCTGAGCCAGCTCTGATATCCTCGTCGGCCATCGCAGACTTGAAGATAACAGTTTCCCAGGAGTCGTGAGGGTTGGGGGCTGGGGAAAAGAACAGCTCGAAAGGTCCCTTTCTCCTCCTCCTCCCTCGCGGGTCGCCACCAACCACGTTGTCGCTCTTCATCGTTCCTCGGACCTTCATCCATCTTCTCCAGAGACTCCCTACCTCATCGATCACAAATCAACTAGGTCGGCTCACCATGAGCAGCGGTCAACAACCTCAAGCTCAACGACCAATGTCTTCCTCCTCCACCTCAGCTCACCAAGCTCAGAGAGCTGCCTCTTCCTCCTCCAAGGCTCCTTCTTCGACTCCGATATCCGATTCCATGCTGAGAAGGATGGCTGGGCAGAGTGGTGAGTGCGTTCTACGCTTAAAGCTCAATGCAGAGCACGAAGGAGACTCGTCGGCGCGAAGGGAGGAGCTCGCGAGCTGACCTTCTCCACATCTTCTTCATTCTCCCTCAGTCAACAAGGCTGGACTCAACGTCGATCAGAGTGGTAAGCTTGCACCTCTTCCGTCTCCCATCGTGGCGTCGCTATGTAATCTTGAGGTGATGGGCACGGAAGATCAAAGATGGAGGAGGGAGGAAGGAAACAAGCAAGCTCACGTTGAGCTTCGTTGAACCGTGTCTGCCCTCCCATCCTACCTTCCACCCCCCAGAAATCAACAAGATCATTGCCGAGGCTTCCAAGGGCTCCAAGTTCTACGAAAACGAGAGGATCAAGGATATACAGCTCGGTAGGAAGATCCAGGCGACGCTGCAGAAGGTTCGTCTTCTCGACGTCTCCCTCCCGCTCTTCTACTACTCCCCATCGCCTGTTCCTCCCGATTCACGCCCTCTGAGGCATATCACGACCAAAATGGTTCGCTGAACTTGAATCCCTTCTGTTCTGAACCACAGAGAGACTTTCTTCTGCAAACGGCCGACGTTCCTCGACTCGAAGCCGAGTGCGACAAGATCATCGACCAACTCGAATCCATCAGAGATCTCAGCAAAACCATCGTTCACGTCGATCTAGACGCCTTCTTTGCTTCCGTGGAAGAGCTCGCAGATCCGTCGTTGAAAGGGATCGCCTTCGGGGTCGTGAGTTCGCCCGCTTTCGTCGTCTCACGCTCTCTCGTCCACGAGCGCTTCCTCATCTGACCATTTCCTATTTCGTCGCTCCTCTCAGGGTGGTGGTGTGCTCACGACTGCAAGTTATGAAGCCAGGAAGTTCGGAGTCCGATCTGGGATGGCTGGTGAGTCTTTTTCTTCCCTTTCTCTCTTCTCCTTTCGACCCTCTGCTGATCTGTCTCCCTCGACCGCCCTTCCTCCCAGGTTTCGTCGCCAAGAAGCTATGTCCTCACATCAAACTCGTCAAATCGAACTTCAATGAATACGACAAGTGGTCCGGAAAGGTCTTTGGAGTCGCTCGACGCTACGATCCGGATCTGCAGAAGGCTGGGTGCGATGAGGGATACTTGGTACGCTACTCTCCTTTGCTTCTGAATCCGTCTCCTGATTGGGTCCAGGAGTGCCGATTCACATATTTCTTTCTTCTTCCTTTGTTCTAGGACATCACCGAGTACATGGACGAGAACGATATGAACGCTGAGGAAGTCGTCGAACACTTCCGAGCCGCTTGCGTTGAGGAGACCGGGTTGACTGTTTCTGCTGGGTGAGCAAGATCTCTCCTCGCTCTCTAGATATCAAAGTACTCTTACTGATCTTTCCCACGCTCTCTGGTTCCAGAATCGCTCCCAACAAGGTTCGTTGACGCGTCTCTTTCTCGCTTCGGCGTGTCGCTGAATCTTCTTCTTGACTCTTTTCCTCCTTCTCTCAGATGCTCGCCAAGATCTGCTCCGATATCAACAAACCTAATGGCCAGTTCGCTCTCGAGTTCAATCCCGAATCAGTCAGAAATTTCACTCGAACGCTCAAGATCAGGAAGTGAGTATCTCCTCGACGAAAAGAAAACGAAACGCGTCTTCGGTTCCGCTGACGTCTCTGTCTTCTATTCACTGTTGCCTTTAGGGTTCCTGGAATCGGGAAAGTGTCAGAGAGGATCCTCGAGTCGCTCGGGATCATCGTTCGTCCTCGTCACTCGTCACTTCTTCTCTTGAAGTTCAGCGACGACGTCGAAACTGATCAAGGTTCACCTCTCTTCCTCCTCAGACCTGCGGAGACATCATCACCCATCGAGGAGTCCTCCATCTTCTCAATTTCGGAGTCAGGGATCTTCTTCGATCTGCTCTCGGTTGTTGCTCGAACACCGTCGAGCCTGGGAAGAGGAGCGACAGGAAGAGTGTTGGTGTCGAGTCGTGAGCTTCCTTTCCCTTCCCTTCCCTCCCTCTCGTTCTCTTCTCCTCGAGCTCAACCTCCTTAATCTTGCCTCTTAAGGACCTTCCGGGACATGACCAAACGGGACGACCTCGTCAAGAAACTCGAAGAAATCGCCGACGAGCTCACGGATCATCTCACATCTCTGCGTTTTGCTGGAAGGACGCTGGTCTTCAAGTACAAGACTCACGAGTACAAGCGTGAGCACTCCTCTCCCCACTTCTCTATCGCGACGAAACTTGAAGCTGACTTTCGCTCTCCTCGCGTTCGCTGTCGGTTTTGTACAGCCTATACTAGAAGCAAAACCATCTCCGGCGCTGAGTTTCGAGGGAAGGAGGAGATCTTCCGTGTCGGTCTTGCGTTGATGGAGAAGGAGTTGCCGTTGAAAATTCGACTTATGGGGTTGAGGGTGACGAACCTGAGGGATTTGGATTTGGAGAAGAAGGGAGGGTTGGACGGAGTGAGTTCCAGCTTTTCTCTCTGCCGCTTCCTCGCGTCGCAGATGGATTGGAATCCGACTTCAGCTGACCTTCGTTTATTCCTTGCCAGTTCGTCACTCGCTCCCCACCGAAGAAGACCAAGTCCAAGTCGACGGAGGAAGGAGGAGGATCAGACAGCCAAAACGCCATCGCTCTCGATCTCTCTTCGGACGACGAAGGAGGAGTGAGCGACGAGGACGGGATGAAGAAGTTCGGGGATGAGGCTCTGCTTGGGAGTGGGCTTGATGCCATCGAGGAGGATGACGATGCTGGGTTGAGATTGATGACGCCGGACAATGGGAATGAGGAGGTGGCGGAAAAGGAGAAGGTCGAGTCTTCTCAGATCTGTCCTGTTTGCTCGGTACGTCTCTTCCTCTCTTTTTCGTCTTCCCCCAGTTTCCTTTTCTTATCTCACGCAAGCTGACCACTCTCTCCTTCACTTGCATCTCACAGCACGTCTTCAAACCCACCTCCACCAACGACGAAGTCAACTCCCACGTCGACTTTTGTCTCTCTCGCGATACCATTTCCTCCCTCGCCTCATCTTCCTCGAGCAACAACAGGTCCTTGGTCGTCGGGAGGAAAAGGCCGTCGAAGGACTCAGAGGTGATCGTTGTGGATGACGACGACGACGAGGGCGAGACGAGTACGAGACCGACGAAGAAGAAGATGAAGAAGGTTGAGAAAACGGTCGCGAAGCCTCTAAACGCGTGAGTTTCCTTCTTCCGTCCTCTCCTCGACTCGTTATTAGCATAATTCGAAGCTGAGTATCTCTTCCCATTTCTGTTCTTCAGCTTCGAGAAGATGATGAAGGCTCAGAAACCTCGTTGACGGACGTTCGGTCGCGTGCTTCCCTCCCCGTCTCGTTTCGACCCCCCTTTCTCGTTTTGCTCCCTTCTACTCTACTTTCTGTTAACGGCATTCACGACAAACCAGCTCCTTATCACGATCCATGACAGCTTTCTGACGACGAATCGTTTTCTATTTCAGAAAGGCTCCCAAGGGGAAAACAGGGAGAGAGTAGGAGCGACGCTTTCGTTCGTCTCTCTTGAACACAGCGGCGATATGTGCAGAAACACGGCCGATCCAAGTAGAAATCATCCATTTTGATAAAATCTCAAATTTTACTTCCCCATCATCCACCTCAAACTACTTCTAAAAGGCGATCCAAAAAGCATCAACGCCTCTCCCTCATTTCCTCCTCCCATCCCACACGCCCCTGCGAATCTCTGAACACCTTCAACGACCGGAAGACCAGCCCAGATTAAAACGGTCCAAGTCCATATCGCTCCCAAAGGTCCTCCGACTTTCCGACCAGTGATAGCGAGAAAGAGTCGTTCGAGTCCCATCGCGACGGGTTGGATGAGGAAGAAACGGACGTAGCTGCAAGACCGAGGAGGGGCGAAAATGTCAGCGAGGAGGAAAAGTGGTCTGGAAAGGAAAGAAAGAAGACTGGACTTACGCTGAGCTCAGAGATCGAAACTGTGGCTCAGGGTTGTAGGTGTAGAGAGGGCCATGTTGGAAGGCTGAGAAGGCGAAGACGGCGATGATCGAGATCCATCGTTGTATTTTTGTCCCTCCTCCGAGTCGCCGAACAATTATGGCTGCAGGGTCTCCAGCGATGAAGAGGAAGGAGCTTCGCAAATGGAAAAGAGACGGCGCGACGAAAAGAATATCAGCCCCGGCTGTTTCCTCTCAAAATCTCGGAATGAAAGCTCGACTCACCCTCGAACAGCCTGATGCCAGATCCGCGACCATGTTCTGTTCAAACTCGTCGTCTTGAAGATGTTGCCGAACAAAGGAGGAGCGGCGACCGGTCGGCCTGGATGGAGGAGAGTGTAGACGAAACAGACGATGTGATGCTCGCTCCTGATGCTGGAAAAGAGCGATCCGAAGTATCTGCATCGAGGAAGAAGGATATCAGCTCTCGCTCAACCTAGACAATCAAGCTGCTGGACTCACGCGACCGTCATGAACATCGCCGACGCGAAAGAATTCAAAACGACGCGTCCTTCGAACAACGGAATCTCCTCCCAAATAGAACCTTCCAGTCGTCTGTCAAACGTCGTGAAGGTAGGATGGAACCCCATGAGCCAATTCGAGACATCCCAGAGGACGTAGGCGACGAATCCGTTGGCGAAGTGCTCGAGGAGGAGAGAGGAACGGGTCCGAGCTTGGAAAGGGGGGACGAGGGACGCGTTGGCGAGGGAGTTGCTCCAGCCGAGGTTTAGACGAAAGGCGAAGAAGTAGGTGATTCCGTTGACGAACTGATCCCACCGAGGATATTGTGAAGGAGGGACGACGACCTTCTTTTTTGACTCAGAACCGTTCGCGTGCCCGTCCTCCTCTCCTCCACCCCTCCTCCCCTTGCCGATCCCCCAGATGTTCCGACTCTCCTGCTCGTATCCCACCCACTTTGGAGCCTCCTTCCGAAGTCCCACCTCGATTCCTCTCATGTAGAACCAAGCTGAGATACACCGAAGTCCGAGCGATTGAGAGATCCTGTGAGGTTCATCGTAAGCGAACGAAAAGGCGGTGAAGAGGGAGAAAAGGAGGGTTGGGAGGAGGAGGATTTGACGGAGGAGGATTGTATTTTTTGGGGAGCAGAGGAGGTAGGAGAGGTATATTTGAGGGAGGAGAGGGAGGAAGATGAGGAAGGTGAGGGAGGGGTCGATGAGCCAGGGATGGGAGAGGTAGGAGTCGATGAAGGGGAGAGGGGAGAGTCTGAGAGGAAGAAGAGTGGAGGATCAGCTTAGTAGAGGGATGGAGATATCAAGGGAAAGGGAGAGGAGGTACTTCATCTTGAAGCTCAGTAGTGGGAGTCGAGGGAAGCAAGGACTCGAGGACGGAAGAACGAAAGTGACAGCTCAGTCGGATTTGGCCGGCGGTGCCGTAAAGAGATGGCCAGCGCTTTTCTCGAGCTCACGGCCACAGACGCGTCTTCGATGGTCTACATAGCGGGGAGTTGTCTTTTGTCCTTCTCAAAGGAGAGAAAAAAACGAAGGGGCGATAAGGAAAAGGAGACTCAGGACGGGACGCGCCGAGTTCTGTGTCTCCTTCTGTCGCTCGCTCGTCCCTCTTCCCTACCCTCCCAAGCTCAAGCACCCTTCCCAACAGACAGCAGAAATCACCTCTCCCAAAAGTTACCCCAAACTAACCATTCATTCATCCTTCCATTCATTCAAGATCGTTTCTCCTTCTCCCTCATCGTCCCCCAAAATCATTCACCTCCCTCCACTCCACCCCCCTCATCCAATTCGCCCACCATCTCTCCCCTCCAGCTCCAGCTCCACCCTGACTATCCCTCACTACCTCCCCTTCGTTCATCTCCAACTCCCAAACCAGTTCCCCTGCGACTCCTACTCCGATATCTTCTGCCAGAGCGAGCTCGATGAGGGAGAGGGATTCGGTTGCTAGGATTAGACCATCTTCGGGTGGGGATGAGTCCGTGGTTAAGGGAGTGGGGAGGGAAGAAGAGGTGGGGTGGGTTGGTGAGGAGTGGGAGGGAGAGGGAGAGGCGGGAGCGGTGAGAGTACGAAGCAAACGAGATCGGAAAGATGCAGGGGAGTGGTAAGGTGTGTGGAGGAGGGTTTGGCGTGTTCGACGGAGAGTTAGGGGGGAGATTGGGGGGGAGGTGAACTCGGAGAGGAGGGGGAGAAGGAGGGGGAGGGTTTTGGGTGGGACGAGAGCTTTTGGTGAGGGGTAAAAGGAAAGCAAAGCAACGAACGAGACGACGCGTCTTTGTGTCAGTCCTCCCTCCCGTTCTCTTCCTTTCCTTCAACCCGTTGAAAGGCCCCAAAAAATGCTTTGCACGCCAAACTCACCAACTCCTCTAGCTCTGTTCCAAGCACACCAAACCTCATCCAACCCTATCGTTCCCCTCCCTTTCTTCCTCCCTTTCCCACCTCCGACCATCAACCCTCCCTCCCCCGTCAGCAGTCCTCCCAACTCCCTCGCCAACTCCCTCAGGTAGGCTCCTTCCTCCTTGGAGGTCACCATATCCTGCGTTACCGCTGGAGCTGCTAGACCGAGTTGGAGGAGGGTGGAGTGGATTTCTTGTTGAGCTGCTGATGCGTCGCCTGGAGTTGAGTTGAGCGAGGAGGATTGTTGGAGGCGGAGGGAGAGGGAGGAGGCTAGTTTGACCTGTGGGAATGGAAAAACGAAAGAAATGTTGGGTCGGTCTGAGCTTGAAGGAAGAAAGTAAAGGGGGAAGGGAGGAATGACGGAGAAAGAGGCAAAGAGAGAAACGAACCATCTCTGAAGCCTTGGCCATGAGGGACTCGAGATCTCGGAGAGAGGTGTCGATAGAGGTGGTGCGAGAGGCGTCTTCTATCGTGAGAGTGTTGAGGATACGATCTGATCGAGTGCAGGAGTAACGAAAGATGAGCGAGGGCGAGGAAACAGAAGAAAGAAGGGAAGGTGAAACGAACCGATCCCTCCAACTCCAGGCCTCCCTTCCACAGGCGTTGATCTTCCGCTCACCGAGGGACTTCCTCCGTTCGTTGCATTCGAAGTATTCAGAGTCAAACGAGGCTGCGAAAAGAAGCATGAAGCAAGTCAGCTCACGAACGAACGAGGTGGAAAACGAAAAACAAGGACGCGACGACTTTGAACTCACCTCTCCTCCAGCCCAAGCTCGATCAGCCAACGCTCTCTTGAGCAGCTTGTAGAACTCCTTCTCCCCGCCTCTCCTGAAGCTCAACCGCACCATACTGAGCTTCTCCGGCCCTCCTGCTGTTGCTGTTGTTGATAACGATAGTGTAGGAGCTGCGACGATGGGTTGCACGACGACCGGAGTTGACCGCGTCGAGCGAGTGGACGGGAGGGGAGACGAGCAGATCTCGCATTCCCTGAGGGAAGGATGGTTGAGGAAGGTGCACGTTGGACAAGCGATCTCTCCCGAGGTTGATCCGTTATCTGATGGCGGTGAGGGTGGTGGTGGTGGAGGAGGAGGAAATGTTGAGGAGGAGGAGGTTGAGAAAAGAGTTGAGCTCGGTCTTGAAGAGGGAACTGCCGCCATGGACGCTTCCTTCGAAACCCCACACATCTGACACTTGACCACCTTGTCCGTCGCTCCTGGAGGTGGCGGAGGGTTCGCGAAGCCGCATAACGGGCACGGCCAGCCGCCGGAGGAGTTTCTCGTCGAAGAAGAAGGGGTTGGGGAGAGGATCGAGGAGGAGGGCGAGGAGGATGGGACGATGGGAGATGCTGAGCTGGAGGTTGTGGTTGTGGTGGTGCTTGTAGATGAGGAAGCGAGGTAGAGAGTGACTTTGGCTGATGAGCTGAGAAATCCTGCGTAAAATTCTGTTTGGCGAATGTGAGAGAGAGCGATGGAGAGCCCGTGAGGGAACGTCGTCCGAACATGGGACGACGAGGCTGAGCTCGATGAAGGAGCCGAAGAGGATGAGTTGGGGGGTACAGCGAGTAGGATTCGATGAGTACTGAGATGGACGGTGAGTACGTCGAGAGGAGCGGGGAGCTTGGTGTTGCTGCGAAAGATATACGAGAAGGAGGTGAGCTTCGGAGAAATCGAGAAACGAAGGAGGTTGAGCTCGAGACAAGACTCACGTTTCGTAGAGACCCACGCCGGGGAAAGGTTGAGATGCGAGTTCTTCCGAGTGAAAGAGGACGGCTTGGGGGGAAGGTGCAGGTGGGAGAGGTGAAAAATGGTCCATCCCAACAAAGGAAGGAAGGAAAGAAAGAGGGCAAGATGCAGTTGGCCGTCATCAAGCGACGAGCTCGCTAGATCTCTCGTTCGCACCCAAACGTCCACCATCTCTTTTCTTTCAAACATCCATATTTCTCCCATCTCGCTCTCCATCGATCCCGCTTCTCGAGGATGGACTCTCCTCTCGTCTTTACCTCGGAGGTGAACGTCAAGGAGGTCGTCGATTCGCTCCTTCCAGATGGCGAGTCCTCCCTTCCTTTGCCCTCTCTCCGTCTCACCACTCTTCAGCTCTCTCCCAAGCTAACCTCCGCTCCTATGTATACTTCTTTTCCTTCTGTAGAACTCTCCCTCTCCCACGCCGCTCTCGTCCAATCCCGTTTGCGTACTCAGCTTCGTGAAACTCGGGACGAGATCGCCTACCTCCGTCAAGAACTTGAGAAGGATCAGAGTTCAAACAGGATTCAGATCATCCAGGAACTCATCGTCGTAAGTCTACGACTTCTTTCCTTCCCATCTAAGTACCCATCTTCGAAACAAGCTTCGCGAAAGCTGTAGGATCGAGTTCAAAACGAGCTCACCTCACCTCACGTCCCTTCCTCCTCCCTTAGGAACTCCTCCTCCAAACGACTCGAATCAAAGAGAAAGCAACCGAATCTGAAGCCATCGTGAGGGACATCACCAGAGATATCCAAACTCTCGACAAAGGCAAGAAGAACCTCATGGCTTCCATCACCATCCTAAAACGACTCCAGATGCTCGGTGAGCTCGACCTCTGCTCCCTCCCTCCCTTCCTCCATCCCTTCTCACCCTCCCTTGCCTCCCTCCTTCGTCGCTTTCCTTCCACAGTCACGGCTCTCAGTCAACTAGAGCGCTTGATCCCCTCCAAACGCTACCGAGAAATCGCTTCCAGTCTGGCTGTATGTTTCATCTCCCTCCCTCCTCCTTCGTTTCCAAAGGGAGGCTCGAGCTGACCTCCCTTCCCTCTCTCGTTCAAACCGTTCGAAGGCCGTCAAAGAACTCTCGATCTCGTTCAAACCTTACGTGACCGTGGATAAGGTGGCAGCGATGTACAAGACGGTCCAGGAGAGGCAGAATCAGTGTAGGGGCTTGGTGACGGATGAGTTTGAGGCTTTGTGAGTGTTCTGGAAGCCCTGCCGTCGCGACCGACCCAAGGAGCTTCGTTCTATCTCCTTCTCCCTTCTCAGGACGTCGAAGCTGACTTTGGGATTTTGTGCTGATGGCAAACAGCTTCGTACCTGAAGCGAACAAACCTCCGACGAACCCTGCGACGTTGAGTGAGGCGTGTGCGGTTGTGGATGTGTTGGGGGATGAGGTTCGGTGAGCACTTGTACTTCTCCTATGTCGCCCTCTTCGCTCGAACTACTACATTCTCGCTTCACATCTCGTCCACTGACTTTCTCCCTCCTTCCCTTCTCGCTCGATTTCAGAAACTCCCTCCTGGACCGATACGCGACGCTCGAACTCAGGGAGTACCGTCGAATCTTCCGTTCTACTGACGAAGTGAGTCTCCCCCTCCCTCCCTCCACTACACCACTTCCATCCTTCGTCATCCTCCTCAATCCCCGACTGACTTTCGTTCGAACCCGTATCGTTCCTTTCTTCCACAGGCCGGTCAACTGGACAACATCGCTCGTCGATACGCCTGGTTCCGTCGGATCCTCAAAGCTCACGATGACGATCGGGAGAGGATCTTCCCTGAGAGTTGGAAGGTTGGGCTGCATCTTTGTGCTAGGTTTGCGGAGGTTACGAGGTTTGTCCCGTCCCTTTTTCTTCCTTCGTCCTTCGTTCGACCTTCGTTCCTCGCGACGTCGAGCTTCGTTTCAACGCATCTCTCGCTCGCTGTTCTCTTCGCTCAAAAATAATCTCAAACGCTGAAATTATCTTCGCGTTGGGCTCGTACAGCCAAGATCTCTCCAACGTCCTCGCCAAAGTCTCTCCTCTCTCGGTCGGTCTGCTCATGGAGAGTTTGCAGGCTACCCTTGCGTTCGAACAACAGATGAGCAAGAAATATAACCTACCCGTACGTCCATCTCACTCTTCCTTTACGCCTCCGAACCTCCCTTCTCGCCCCATCTCGTTTCTTTTTGTTCGATTCGCTCAAGCTCATTCGCGTCGACTTCGCGTTCTTTCTGGTTTTAGTTCGCCGAAATCGTCCGCTCCGCCCTCCCCTCAACATCTTACGCCAGCCCTTTCACTCCCATCTCGACGACTTTCGATCCTTACCTTTCTGTTTACGTTGAAGCTCAAGATAAGTTCGTCCTTCCTTCGCAATCTCCCTCCCTTTCTCTTTCCCCCCTCTTTCCGTTCGTCGTCCAACTGACTCCTCCTTTTTCTTCTTTCTCCTGGATCTTCGTGCTGCAGAGCAATAGCAGACCTCCTAGCTCCCTCCAGAGGCGTCACCAGATCTCGAACCTCCCTCGACTTGGCCACCACCACCAACGCGTCTGGATCGACCGAAGGAGCGGCTCCCGTGAGGGTGTTGCCGAGCTCGACAGAGATGTTTTACTTCTATGGGCAGACGCTGGAGCAGTGTGCTAGGTTGAGGTGAGTGGGAGAAGCTTTTTCGTTGAAGAAGAAGAAGAAAAAACGGAGAGGGGAAGGGAAAAAGAGGGATTCAAACTAACGTGTCGGTTTGCTTTGGTCTCGAGTAGCCGAGGAATCCCGCTGAAGGATCTGGTGAAAGTTTTCGGGAAGTGGTTGAAGGTCTATGCTGGTGCGTCGTTTCTTTTTTCGCTTCCTTCTTTTCTGCGAAACGAGAACGAGAGCTGACGAGAGTTCAATTTCCCTCCCTCGCTTTTGCCAGAGGACGTGCTACTCAACAGTCTGAAGAGGTTCGTTTGGCTCGCTCTCATCTTTGATGGAACGTATTTTTGAGGCTGATCTCTTTCTTTCCTTCACAGAACCGAACCCATCGGTCGACGCTCGACGGATCGTCGTTCCACGGAGGGAAGAGCCAACGTTCAGGAGCTCAAGAACACGTGTTTGGTGCTGAATACAGCCGAGTACTGTCATACTACTGCTTCTCAGGTGAGTTGATCTTCTCTCTCGGTTGGAACGTTGGAGACGAGGGAAACGGAGGGGAGGACGCGACCAGAATCGACAACGAACTGACGCGTCTTTTGCCTTTCTCATTTTTGTCGCGTTGCTTCGTATAGCTCGAGGACATGATCAAAGAACGAATCAAACCTGAACTCGCTGATCAGATCTCCTTTGAGACTGAGAAGGATCTTTTCGTTTCGTACGTCTCTCCTCTCTAGGCTCTCCCTTTCCCACCAAACCTCCTCCCTGCCGAGCTGACTCTCATCTCCCCGCCTCTCTCTCGCTCCTTCCCTCTTCCTCGTCTCCCTCAGCGTCATCTCCTCTTGCCTCCTCTCCCTCCTCCGCGAACTCGAAACAACCATCGAACCCACCATCGCTCTCATCCTTCGAACCCCTTGGGAACACATCGAGAACGTCTCGGGACCTTCGGTTTACGTTCTGGAGTTGGTGAGAGGGATCAACCAGGTCGGGGATGTGATTAGAGAGGGAGTGGAGGGGAAGAAGTACGAGAGGAACTTCTTTGATAAGGCTGTTGGGTGAGCTTGAGCTTTGTTCTTTCTTTCTTTAATTCGTTGGACGGGAGGAAGGACGGGGGAGAGAAGAGGGATGAGAGCTGACTTTTCCGTTCTTCTTCACGTTTACGTCACAGTGTCGTGATGTCGAGAATGATTCAGGCTGTGGTTAGGAGTCGACCGCTGAAGAAGGTTGGAGCTGAGCAGGTGGGTCTTCTCTCTCTCTCCTTTCGCTTTCATCGACGCGCGGACTGACCTCTAGTACCCTTCACCGACTCGACAGCTTCTCCTCGACCTCTCTTTGCTCAAGCGATGCTTCCTCGAGCTTCCCAACTTCTCGAAGGAGGATGCTAGGAGCTCAGCGTACGTCTGATCTCTCGCTTTCCCTCCGCTCGAGCTGAGCTGACTTCCGATCTCTCTTCGTCCTCTGTCTCGCAGTTCCTATCAACGTCATGTCCAAGCTGCTACCTCCCCGTACGAAACCATCCTCAAGGTTGTTCTGGCTCCTGAAGATCCTCCAGAAGGATTCGTCCAGAACTATACGCTCCTCGTCAAGGATCGATCGTTCAGTAATTTCCAGAAAGTGAGGACGACGCGTCTCGTTTTTCTCTTTGTCCAGTTCGAGCTTCAGGAAGCTGACTGTTCTCTCGTGTTTCTCAGATCCTCGACTTCAAGGGAACTCCTCGAAAGGAACAGAATCATCTCCTCGACATCTTCATCGCTGTGACTTCCGTTCAGGTTCGCTCACTTTCCTTCTCCTCTCCCTCTCCTCTCCCTCTGCTCAGCTAACCCATCTCTTCCCTTCCCCTCTTTTTTCATTTCCAGGACGATCTCACCGAATCCTCCTTCCTCTCCTCCCTCGACATGGACATCACCGCGGCTCCTCAATCAGTCCTCATGAACGCGAGTGCTTCAGATCGAGCCTTGCTCTCGCCGAACGGGAGTGCTGTCAACTTGACGGGGCTGGTGGAGGGGTTGGCGGGTGGAGAGGGAGGAGGAGGGAGTAGTAAACCTTTCGGGAGTTTCTTTAGGAACTTGACGAGGAGAGAGAGCGGGATGTGATTTTGGTGTTCGCGTAGGTTGGTATTCGCTCGATCTGAAGAGGGAGAGAAAGAAAGAGAGAGACGCGTCGAAAACGTTCGCCGACTCGATCCTCCTCCTTCGTGTGATTCAAAAAGTAGGACTAGAGAAAGCGGAGGTTTGCGAGTTTGAAAGTGGTGCAGAGCTCTCGTCGACAAAACATAAAACAAAAGTGAAACGAAACGAAAAATAAAAAACGACTCCTTTCTCTCCCTGATCCTCCTTTACTCCCCTCTCTCTTCCCTCCTCTTCTTCTCCTCTAACCCCCACGCCTTCAAAACCCTCGTACTCCAAATGTGTTTCTCCGATTCTCCCAATGTAGTGAACTCACCCCTCACCACCTCCAGCCTCTGGACCACCCCCTCCACGCATCTCCCGCAAACCAACCTGGTGAACCTCGCGATGGCCTGCGGGTCTGAGAGAAGCGGTTCCGCCAGCTCCATTTTCCTTAAAGAGTGACCGAAGTGCCCGCATGACCAGCAGAAGTAGGAAACGGAGGGAGCGGTGAGGAGGGAGGCGACGCCGGGTTGGAGGCCTGAGGACGAAGGGAAATCGAGGGAGGGAGAGGGTAGGATGGGTTGGGAGGTAGGAGGGGATGAAGGTGGTTCAGAGGGGTTGAGGAGGTTTCCTAAGAAGAAGCTAGGGGCGAGAGGGTTGTCGACGGGTTGGAAAGTTGGGTAAGAGGTTGAATTGGGATTGGGCTCGTGGTCAGAGGAGAGGGTTGGCTGGGCTGTATGACGTCGGTAGTGAAGTGGATGGTTCGGAGGGAAAGAGGGGGAAGGGGAGATCCGAGGAGGCTGGAGGGAAACGTCCGAATCCGAATCGGACGCGATTCGAGATCGAGTTCGCGCCGACGAGGAGATGGGCTGAGGAGCAGCCTTCGAGGCTTCGACATCGACCGGCGTCGTGAAGAGATGCTTGTGTAGAATGTGAAACCTGTAGACGGCCTGGTAAGTTCGATGAGGATACTGATGGGAAAGGAAGAACGAAGAGAAAGAAGGAGAGAAGTCAGCGACGTTGAGGAATCTGACGATTCAAATCATGGCGAAGCACTCACCTCAGCTTCAAATGCTTCATAAGCTTCTGGATAACTTCCCGACTGAGAAAGAAGAGAGGACATGCGCTTGATCTCGTAATCAGTCCATTGGGGGCGATGGATGCTAGGTCTATGCCGATGGTAGTAGAAAATTCGGATGGATGAATCGGATCGACTCGGATACTGCAAGCAGGTCATAGATAAGGTGTCAGAGCCAGAACTACCGGAGAGGGAGAAAGCGGACGGGAATGAGGGAACGAACAAGGGTGCGCATCGCCTTTACGACTTCCACCAAAGGCTTGCCGGTTTGCACGATCCGACGCATATCAGAGACTTCTTGAGGACTGTAGTTTGCGCCTCGAGGCTTCCTGTAGGATTTCCCAAAAAGTCAGCGGAGCGAGACAGAAGGATGAACAATCGCGACGCGTACCTCGTCTTCTTCTGCCTCGTCTTCTTCTTCTTGGAGTGACTTCCTTCCACCGGCTCTTCGCTCTGCTCTAGCTCCTGCTCGGAGATAATATCGTTCCCATCCACCGACAGCTCCATCTCGACGCTAGTGAAAAGAGAAAGCATGGAAAGAGGTCAGCTCATTTCCTCTTCGACGCGTTAAAATCGTGCCCACTCACCTCTTCTCCAACTCCAACCTCGTACTCTCAACCCTCTGCTCCGGAGCAGCTCTCCTAGAGAAGAGATACAAGGATGGCGAGGGGCAGGTTTTGGAGAGGAAGGGGAGTGTGGTGGGTTGAGGAGGACCGAAAGTTGAGCTCACTTCCTCCTCCGCCTTCCCGTCCTGCGGGAATTTGGAGAGAGATCCTGTGAAGAAAAATCGCTTCAGAGCTTTGACCCGGTCAAACCTTCTACAAGCGAGGCTTTTGGTACTCCGAGAAGAAAAAAGAAAAAAAAAATGGGAGCAAAAGCTCGAATCAAGCAGCAGCAGCTCCTTCCCTCCCAACGACGACGATGACCTCTCTCCTTCCCAAACCCCTCCTCTCCCTCTGCCTCCACTCCTCTCGCTCCACCTCCCTCTCCCTCCTCTCTCCCTCCCACCCATCTCCTCTCCTCCACCGCTCCATCAAAACCAAATCCTCCGCCGCCTGGCTCGTCCGTCAATCGACCGACCACCTCGTCGCCTCCCGAGGTTCCTTCCGAGCTCGTTCAGCCTTCAAACTCCTCGAACTCAGCAAACACTACAGGATCCTCCATCGTTCCTGCCGATACATCATCGACTTGGGATCAGCTCCAGGATCGTGGTCTCAAGTGGCCATCCAAGGGAAGGGGAAAACAGTCATCTCCGTCGACCTCTTGCCGATGGAGCCCATCCCGGGAGTTCACTTCATCCAAGGAGACTTTATGGACGAGATTACTCAGGTCAAGATCAGACACAAGATGTTGAGGGCTGGGGATGGATTGAAACTCAAGGCGGATTTGGTGTTGAGTGATATGGGAGCCAACATGAGTGGGAACTCGTCGACGGATCAGCATGAGAGTTGGAAGCTCACAAAGATGGTCTTTGAGTTTTGTAAAGTTGGGTTGAGGGTGGGGCATTACCATGCTGATGGGGTTTGGAGACCGGGAGGAACGTTGATGTGAGTTCTCTTTTGTGGCGAAAGGGAGCGAAGGAAGGAAGGAAGGAAGGAGGGAGGAAGGAAGGAAAGAGTCGAGCTCACCACACACCGCACCACTCTTTTTCCTTCCTTTTCCTCAGCATGAAGCACTTCTCCTGCCCCGAAATCGCAGAGTTCCGTCGAACTCATCTCCAAAGATCTTTCGAGGAGGTCTTCTATGATAAACCTGAGGCTTCGCGGAAAGGTCAGCTTTCCTCCTTCTCTCTTCTCTCTCGTTCGTCCCGTTCCCTGACCCGTTTCTTCTCTCTCTCTCTCTCTCTCTCTCTCTCTCTCTCTCCTCTCTTGCAGAATCCGCCGAGGGATATTTCATGTTCGTCTCCCTCTCACAGTCATCTTGGTATGACGTTCGAGCTGATCGTTCGGTTTGAGGGTTTGAACAGCTGCAAAGGATACAAGGGAGACATCATGCAGAAGGAGATCGAAGCTCCTGCGCCGGTGGAGAGGTGGGCTGAGGATGAGGAGTAGACTCAGGAAGGGTTTCTGGGAAGGTTGAGAGGATAGCCTTAGAAGTTGAGGTGAGTTCCCTACTATCCTTCTCTTCTCTTCGTTTTCGACGTTGTCCCTGCTCGCTGACCTCAAGTAACGTCTTCCTTCCCTCCCGACTAGACCGCGTTCGGTGCTCTCCTTTCGCTTCGTCGTCCGTCCATTCCTCGACTCGATCCGACCCTCTGGGTCCCCCTACAAGACGCTCGACGTCGAGCCTTCAACGCTCGGATACAAATCCTGACCGTGATCGTTAGACCTACGTTGCTATCGCTCTACACTCGATTTTTCATGACACTCACGACCGACGCACGACGCGTCCAAGAAATTCGTTTCGATTGAGATACTAAAAGGGAGAAAGAAAGCATAAGTGCGAGCGAGCAAGAAGACAGACCTAAAGCAGAAGGTACAAGCTTAATTTAGAAAGGAAAGAAGACTACAACGTGATAAACGAAAGAGATCCAGAGTTGTCCGTCGAGAAAAGCAAAAAAGGGAGATAGATGCTCAAGACGCTCCCACCTCCAACCCAACCAACCCTCTCACAACCTTCCCACCCCACTCCCCAACCATCCCTCCCAACCCACCACCACCCCCACCAGCCGCTCCAAACGCGCTCGCTCCGTCTTCCCCAAGGAGGACTCCTCCCCATCCTCGGAACGCGAGGAACAGAGCCGCAAACAGGATGGCTTTGATGTCTGATTTCGAGCGTTGTTTCGCGACTTCTCTGCTCGAGGAGGAGGAGGAGGAGGATGGTTTGGGTTTCGATGAGGAGGAGGAGAGAGGGTTGAGGTTGGACAAGGAGATGGTTGGGAGGAGGGAGAATCTTGATTTGAGGGATTGAAGTTGGAGGAGAAGGAGGAAGAGGAGGGTTTTGAGGACGTCTCGTTTTCGGGCTTGGAGGAGGATGGAGGGTTTGGTGGAGGAGCGTTTGGTGAGGATGCGAATGTGAGGTAGGGCCGAAGAAGAAGAAGAGGTTGATGCGAGATAAGAGAGTGAAGATGGGTGTGCTGGTGTGTGTGAGAAGCGGGAAGAGGAAGGAGGAGGAGGGGAGTTGAACGTCTGATCGTCGGGAGAGGAGAGAGCTTCTTCTTCGTCGAGAGCGAAGACTTGAAGGATATCCTTCGACTGAGTGGATTCCTTGTGAAGGCCCGAGGGTCCTGCTGAGGTGGAGGAAGGTCCAAAAATCCCATCGGGAGATCTCCAACCTGAAGGAGTCGAGGCCAACGATCCTGCCGACGAGGTCGAGAGTCCGGACGCGTGGTGGCTCGCGAGTTCCTTCGCGTAGAGTCTTGCTGCGACTGGGTTGGTTTCCTCCGCGCTTGGACGACGTTCCGAGGTGAAGCGACGAAGTTTGGGAGGGGACATGAAGGGGAGTTGGGAGGGTGGAGGGGAAGAGATCGAGGAGGAGGAAGGGGTGGAGTTGAGCGACCGTGGAGGGGAGGCGTTGAAGACGAACGACGGAGGAGGAAGGTTGAGTCGGAAGTCTCGAATCGAGTTGACTCGCGGTGGAGAATGATGCTTGTCGACGGAGTTGAAGTCTGGAGGAACCACCGAAGGTCGATCTGGGGAATCGAAAGGGTTGGTGGTGATGGTGGGCGAATCCAGTGCTCGACGCGACGAAGGAGAACTCGACCTCGACCTCGACTCGTCGGTCTTCCTCTTCCTCCTCCCACCACCACCAGCAGCCTGGTCTCTCTCCATCGACGCCGCCGCTGCTTCGTGCAGCTTCGTCATAGAGAATCCCTTCGGCGACCTCGTCTTCTTCTCTCCGTAGAAGACGTCGGCGAGAGTCTCGCAACTTGATTTCCTGCTGAGCGGACGACTGGAGGAGGGAGTGTGGTGAGAGGTGTGAGGGTGGGAGGCGTGGTGATGGGAGAGAGGAGAGAACTCGGCTTTCGAGTACATCCGAAGAACGTGGTTGGTGGAAGAGGAGTAGGAGTAGGCGAGGTTTCCACCGTATTCTGTTAAGCGTGACGAAAAGCAACACAGGAAATCGGGGACGCGTCAGTTTCTTTCGACCAAAGACTGATTTCCTGTGATTTCCTTCCTTCGCTAAGAGGGGAACTCACGAGTTGGAAGTCTGTCCGCCTCAAAGTGCCGGTCGAGGAGTTCCTTCGGCGTCGTGAACGAGATCTTCGCGAGCGTCGACGCGGGGAGGAGTCGTTTGAGAACGGTCCAAGCTCCGTGGATAGACCAGCCAGAGTTGAGGATGAGCACTGCGAGGGACGGATGAGCCGATTCAGCTCAACGTCTGGGAAAGGTGCAGAGAATGCAGAGCAGGAAGGAACTCACTGGTCGAGTACAGCCCAGGGAAGTGGTTGTGGCCGATGTCGAGAAGGTAAGGCAGAAGTTCAAGCTCCTGCAGTTCGATGCGACGCGGAAGGGAGGTCAGAGGAAGCTCCCACAAGTGAATGGGCTTCTAGAACGTACCAAGTTGCTCATCGAAGCACCAGCGACGTCGACAAGGACGGTGAAAGCGAGGATAGGATCCTCTCCCTCTTTCAGCTTCGCGTTCAAATCCCTCAAGTATCTCCTCGCGACTTCGAAGCTCCATCTGCCACCGAACAAAAGAGGAAAAAAAAATCAGCACCGACTTCTTCAGAAGAAAGAAAAATAAACTTCAAAGACTCACAGCACGTTCTCCTTCAACCCAATCAAACTTCCATCCTCCGTTCTCCTCACCTGCCTCATGTTCAACACAGCTACGGGTCTTCCCAACCTATCCTTAACTCCCATCTCGAACGGAAGGAAGTAGAACAGTCCTGCTTCTGGGTACTGGGTTGAGAGGGAAGGGAGGGAGATGAGATCTACTTGGTGGGCGAGTCGAAAGAGGAGGTGCGTTTGGAGGAACGAGAGGGCGGAGGAGGGCGAGTGTTTGGCTCGCTGCAGGTCGCGGGGAGGAAGGAAGACAACGAAGCGGGTCAGTGGGCTGCGGATAGAGATATGGGAGGGAGCAGGGAGAGTTGTATAGAAACGCACTCGAAGGAACCTGAAAAGAGTCACTGGAAAGAAGGAAGGAAGGAAGGAGGAGTTCAAACCGAAACCGTCAGCCGACGATTCATCCCCTCCCTCCCTCCTCCTCTCTCTAGTATATATACAATTCCGCAGTGTACTCACTCTCATCCCTCATCAACCCTTCCACCCTCTCCCACTCTCCTTCCCCCCATCCTTCCTGCCCAGCCAGCTCAGGCCCAACCTCCTCCACCAGCACTCTCGCCAACTCCCTGACCTTGTCCCTCGAACCTCCTTCTCTCCAGTCCTCCAGCATCGAATCGTGAGCGAGTTTCAGGGATGAAGAACTAGACATGGAGGAGAGGGCATGGGGGAATGAAACGGGGGGGTTTTCGTTGGATGGTGGTGGTGGTTAAAGGGAGGAGGAAGCAGGAAGAAACGTGGGAAAGAAGGGAAGGAAGTCGGAGATATAATTTGGCTCGTGATCACGCTGACCCTTTGCTCTTTCCTCTCTTTTCTTCCCATTCTTTCCTCTTCTTCTTCCCTGCCTTCTCTTGGAAACGGAAACAACAACAAACGTCGTCTGATTGATCTCTTTTACACTTTACCTCTCCCGATCGACCCCCAGCCAATATACTTCAGCTTTCTTCCAAACCACACACTTCTCGCCCGGCCCGTCCTCCCTTTCCCCTCCTCTCCTCCTTCCTTCCTTCCCGGGGGTCGTCATAGAGATACAAAGCGAGCGAGGGAGGTAGAAAAAAAGGGCTTTCGTAAGGGTCTAGGTGGTGGCGAGCGATCGTACTAGAGGGAGCTGGATGAAAAGATCGATTGAAAGTGGGAGTCAGAAAACGACGCGTTTCCTTTCCTTTTCCTCTCGGCCGAGGAAGGAGGACGATTATCTATGGAGCTCACCGTCCATCGTGTAAAAAAAAATCGTGCAGGATTAGAGGAAGTATTGGACGGGCTGTGTGAGAGAGGGGAGAGAGCAGAAGCCGGGTGGTTTAGCTTGGAACGAAGAGGAGGGAGGCTGGACGGGAGAGGAGAGGAGAGAGGAGAGAGAGAACGAACCTTTCCCATCTGTGCAGCAGCCTGATTCGGTCCGTCGCTGTAGGGGGGGAAAGAAGTTTGAAAGTTCGTCAATACAGAGGATGGTCGAAGAGGGCTGGTGATAGAAGAAAAAGACGTACATCTCGTTCTCGGGAGCGGCTTGGAAACTAAGAAAGGGGAACGGACGAGGAGAAGGGGATCAGCGAAAGTTCTGAAGTCGAGAGGAAAAGAGATTGAACGAACACGTTCCACTTCCTCTCCCCACCTGGTCCAACTTCTAGTATGCTGGCAGAGTTCCCACAGCGATAGCAATACTGTAGACGCGCGAGGAAGGAGAAAGGGTCAACGTTTGTTTCCCTTCCGACGCGTCTTAGATTCAGACGAGAGCGAGAACAGGGAAGGAGAAAGGAGAGCGGGACGCACGTTCGGCGCAGACCATACCGTACTCAGCTGCTTGTCGAACAGTTCCGAGTAGCCGTCCATGCAGAGTTGGTGAGCTCTTAGCATGTGGTCGAATTTGTTGAGAGCGAGGAACTTTCGAACGACCTGCGATCCGAAGGTGTAGCCTGCTCCTCTGTGTGGGGGAGAACCAGGCGCGTCACGAGAGGAGAGAAGAGCGAAAAAATTCGGTGAAGGAAAGAGAGAGGAACGTGATGAGCCAAAGTTGACGAAAGGAAAAGAGAGGCGACAAGGGAGAAGGAGAGACGAAGACGAACCTCGGTGAGATCGCGAACTCTTCCTTATCCTGATCTGGATCCGACCATACAAGATCTGCCATGGGACCTTCGTGAGGAATTTCTGTTGGAATGCGGGAAGAACGAACGTCAGCTCGAGTCGCTGGCCAGCTTCGACGAGCGAGAGAGAAGAGGAACGAACCTCTAAACCGGTCGATGATCTTGATCTGATCTATTCCGTGGATACTCGGTGAGAGACCTGAGCAGAAATAAAGCGAGGAATAGAAGGTCAGCGATTCGGACCAGAACTTGTAGGCGAAAGAAGAGGGAGGGAGGGAAGAGAAGACGAGGGGGAAAGAACGCGACTGACCTCCATGAACGCAGAATATCCGATCGTCGATCACCACACTGAGCGTCAGGAAGTCGAACATATCCGTAAAGTACTGCCACACTGCTGGCGAGCCGTATTTCCGTTGGCATTCCGTGTAGAACCCATAAGTCTGAAGAAAGTGAAGGAGAGGAGCGAGGAACCGAGGTCAGCTTCGAGTTCTGGTTTCGCAGCTCCTCCGTGACGGCCGACTTGAAGAAAGAAGGTCCCAGAGGCAAGGATAGGAGGGTTCGACATGGAAGGATAGGAAACCCATCCATCGCGAGTCGAAGTCGAAAAGGGGAGGAAGGAGGAAAGGAAACGAACCTGAGTGACCGCTCTCGACTCATGATTCCCTCGGATGAGTTGCACTCGGTCGGGATAACGAAGTTTGAGACACGTAAGAAGGGAGATGGTCTCCACACTGAAAAGACCTCGGTCGACGTAGTCTCCTGTGATAGGAAAGAAAGGGAGGAGAGGCGCTGGAAGGTCAGTCCCGGGAGGAAGGAAGGAGCTGAACCGTTGAGCTCGACACAAGGGAAGGAGGGAAGATCGACGCACCGAGGAAGAGGTAGTTCGTATTTGGGCAGTATCCTCCTATACGGAAGATCTCTATCAGGTCGTAGAATTGACTGTGAGAACGAGGACGAAAGCAAGACAGGAAGAGGGAGGGAGGAGGGAAGCATTGAGGTCACCATCAGGGAGCTCACACTGCCTCCCGTTCCTTCCCTCCCTCTTCCTCCTCGTCTTCGAGAGGACCTCCGAAGGAAAGCGCGACCTAGTAGAGAGAACTTGAGAGGTTGGACTGACCCGTGAATATCTCCTACCACCGTCACTGGAGCGGAGATGTGAACGACGTTCGATTCCCTCATGAGAACCTCCTTCGTTTTCTCGCAGATCTCACGAAGAAGAGCCTCCCCTAGCAGACGCTTCTGCAGTAGTTTGGCGATACAGGCGTCGATGTCAAAGACACCCATGGTGGTGGTGGAGAGAAGAGGAAGGCGGTTGAGGTCGAGGAGGGGAGGAGGAAGGGAGCGAGCGAGAGCTGCCGGTCGAGTGACGAGGAGATGGGTGGAGGGAGGGGGGGAGCTGGATCCGAGGAGAGATAGAGAGCTCTATTAAGGGATGGGAGGGGATGAGGAATCGTCGAGAGAGGAGGTGAAGGTTTGACTTTTCGTCTGTGCTAATGGTTGAGAGGCAAGAAGGAGGTCGAGTGCACTTCGAAAGCAAAGGAGAGGGAAGGAGGAGGTCGAGCTGATCACTTTTGGGTCGCTTCCTTCCCTTTACCAACACATGCTCAAATCTCTTCGGCCACCACGGAGCTCGCTCGGGTCCCATCTTCGTCGGACACTTTCAACATCGACTCCTTCAAAACCCACCAGCGTCGTCGTCGAGCTTCGGAAGCGAGGATTCGTTCAAGAGCTCACCAGGTCAGCTCACTCGTCTCCTTCCTCTCCCTCCCTTCAGCACTCGCTGACCCCCACCCATCCTTCGTGTCGCGCTCAGTGAAAACTTCGTCGAGAAGACTCTGAAACCAACATCCGTCTACCTAGGTCTCGATCCCTCAGCTCGTTCTCTCCACGCTGGAAACCTCCTCGCCCTCCTCGCTCTCCTTCACTTTCAGAATCACGGACATCAAGCCATCGCCCTCGTTCGTTCCTCTTCACCTTCAGTGCCCCCACTTCCGCTCAAGAACCTTCCCATAGATATTCTGACCATCTTCGTCACTTTCATCTCTCACAGATAGGAGGCGCAACAGGCTCCATCGGCGATCCCTCTGGACGCTCTTCAGAACGCAACTTCCTCTCCCCTTCCGAACTCAACGCCAACGTCCTCGGCATCACCAATCAAGTCACCTCCTTCTTCGAGAAGGGTCAAGCCTACGCTTCTAAACGCTCGGGAGGTGTCAGCTCGGGAGCGATGATGGTGGGAGAGGTGAAGGAGCCCAAAGTGTTGAACAACCTCGACTGGATCCAGGAGATCAGCTTGTTGGAGTTCTTGAGGACGGTCGGGAAGGGAGCGAAGGTTCAGACTATGTTGAACAGAGATAGGTAAGTGATCTTACTCCATATACTTCGTCTTCTCAAGGTGCTCCATTCTCGTTCGAGCTCATGCGATCCCTTCCCATCTTCTCTCTTTCGCGTCGCTCGTTTCTTTCCTGCAGCGTCCGAACCCGTCTCGCCTCCTCTTCCGGTATTTCTTTCACCGAATTCACCTATCAGCTCCTCCAAGCCAAAGACTTCCTTCACCTCCACCTCAACCACGACTGCTCTGCTCAGATCGGAGGATCAGATCAACTAGGGAACATCCAAGCGGGGACGGATCTCGTCGCGAGGCATTACTTTGAGAGGAGGTTGGAGGAGGAGCATGCCGGGAAGGAGAGGAAGAAGGGAGTGGACGGAAATGGAGAGATTGAGGGAAAGGGAAAGGTGTTGGCGAGAGAGCAGGTCTTCGGACTGACGATTCCGTTGTTGACGACGAGTAGCGGGGAGAAGTTTGGGAAGAGTGTTGGGAATCCGGTCTGGCTGGATGAGAAGATGACGAGTGTGTTTGATTTCTATCAGGTGAGTACCTTTCTCTTCTCTTCTTTCGCTCGAAGACGCGTTCGAATCAAGCTCGAGTCGCGTCTCGTTCGTCTCAGTTCGCTGACCGAGTGGATTTTGTTGTTGCTCAAAAGTTCTTCGTTCGAGCACTCGATACGGATGTGGAGAAATATCTGAAGATGTTCACGCTGCTCTCGGTGGAACGTGTAAAGGAGATCATGGATAGTCATTTGGTGAGCCTCTCCCTCGCGTCGTCCTTCCTTCGTTTACATCGCGAGTCATCTTCTTCGCGAGTCATCTTTCAGTTATCGGGTGCTCCTTCTTACCTCTTTTTTGGTCAATTATACCAGCTGGATACCTCTCTTCGATCCGCCCAGAAGCTCCTCGCGTCCGAAGTCACTGAACTCGTTCATGGAGGTTCGTCTCCCCCTTCTCGGATTTGCTCTCTCTTCCTCCTCCTCTTCTTCTTCTTACTGACTCCAATGCTTCGTCCGTATTTCTCGTCTCGCGCAGAACTCGGCCTCCAACGGGCTCTCACAGCGACCTCCGTCCTCTATCAAACCGACCTCAACCTCCTCTCCGCCGACGCCGTCCTTTCAACTTTCACGAACGACCCTCGCTTAGTCCGGGTCCCTCGTTCCTCCTTCCCTCTAGATCTTGCGCGCCTAGCAGGGGACCACAAAGTCGCTGGATCGAGGAGTGCGTCGCTCTCGCTCTCACTTCTCTTCTGCTCCCTCTTCTCACGCGCCATCCCCTCCTTCCGCTGACCTTCTCGATTCCTCCCTCTTTCCCGACCCTCAGGCAAAGCTCTTCAGATCTTGAACCAAGGAGGCTTTAAGCTCAACGGATCCAAAGTCATAGCCGAGTCGCAGTCGACACTGTCGGAGACAGATCTCCTCGACGGACGGTTCGCAGTTATCAAGGTTGGGAAGACAGGGGATCTGGTCGTAGTGTTGGAAGAGGAGGATATCTCTTCTTCAGTGGAATGAGTGATGATTGCTCTGAAAAACAGTGGGAAGGCCCACGACAGGGAGGACGAGGGAGAAGGAAGGAAAGGTTGCGCTCACGTCGTCTGGCATCAAGCGAGAGCTTGCAAAAATGTCCTTTTCGATGAAAGGGTATCGAGCCCACCGAGATAAACTGTATCAAGGGTCTGGGCATCTCGATAGAAAGTGAGAGTATAATGGAAATCAAAGCTTTGAACCAAACTCTTCTCGAAGGTGAGCTCGCGTTCTCCCTTCCAACGCCCACCTTCCTTTCACCCCCCCTCCCTCCTTCAGAATGGCCTCCACAAGCTTTGCGATCATCCCAAAGGGTACATCCTCTCCCCCAACACGTACTTCTCTTCCGAAGACGCGTACTGACGCGCATTCTTTGCCATACAGACGTGCTGTTGCCTTCCGCCTCGTCCTCCTCCTCCTCGCCCGCTTCCCTTCCTCCTCGACGCTTCTGGCGACTCCCTCACCCCAAGACGGGTCTCCCAGCCATGTATCTGCCGTACCAGAGATCCAAAGATGGCTCTGCAGGTGTGCTTGAGATCCAGAACGTGGCTCCGGAAGAAGAGAGGTGTTGGTTCTATGGGCAAGAGGTCGTCAGCGGTGAGTTTCGTTTGTTGAGCTCACATCTTTGGATGAAGAAGGACCGCTGGAGCTGAACCCCCCTCTCCGCTACACTTTATTTGGCGGATAAGATGGAAAGCTTTTGATCTTCACTCCTATCGACCCTATCTTCCTTCTCCTTCCCGTTCTCGAAGCTGTGAGCTCAACTTCCTCCTTCCTTCATTCCCCTCTCCCTCCTCCTTCCCTTGGCCTGACCTCGTCTCTTCTCTCTGTGGACAGACCACCTCCTCTCCCTCTCGCTTTCTCCTCGCCGACCACATCTTCTCAACAGCCGCATCTTCTCCTCCTTACGCTCTCGCTCCTCCCTTCGCCAACCTCGCATCCGACGTGAAGCAGAAGGGAAAGGAGGTCGCGCCTCCTCCTCCCGAAGGTGTCGAAAGCGACGACGTACTGCTTCTCGGAGGGATGGAGGGTGTCGAGAAGTTGATGAGAAGAGTCTGTGATGTTCAAGGTGAGTCTTTTGGGATATCGTGATCTTGATCAAGAGGTCGAGAAAGGGAGAGAGAAGCTGATCACCTCGTTCGACTTACTCGCGTTTGGTTTCTCAGAAATCGCCGAAGGGATGACAGCCTTCCGTCTTTCGGAGAAGCTGCTGGTCAGCTATCTCAGGAAGAAAGTTGCTCGACTCTCTAAGCAGGAAACCTTCGAGAGGTTCCCTTCCTTGACGCGTGGATTGGCGAAGGACGGGCTGGGGGACTTGACGGCCGACGGGGATGGAGAGGTGGTGAAGGAGGAGAAGGAAGGGAAGAAGCTCGATGACCTTCTCGCTCTCAAAGCTGGTTCGTCTTTTTGAACTCAAATCCAAGTCCCAGAGCCCGTCTCCTTTCGACTGACTCGATTTCGTGCTTTGCCCTCCAACAGAAGCTCGCCTCTCCCAATCCCTCTCCCTCCTCAAATCCTACCTCTCCCCAACCCACTTCACCCTCCTCTCCAACTCCTACGCCTCCTCGCCAGCCGCCCAGCCCTTCCCTCTCCTCACCAAATACCTCAAATCCCTCGTTCCCGTCCTCCCTCCCATGCCCACAACCACCAGCTCCGGGGGTTCAGCAGCTGCCGCCGCCGCGTCGAAGAAGAGGAAACCTACCCAGGGAGTTGCAAAGCTCGCCAAGGTTGACACGAAAGGGATGAAGACGATGGACTCGTTCTTCAAAAAGAGGGTGGTGGAGGATAAGGAGGTGGAGGGAGGGAAGAAGGGAGTGAAGGTGAAGGAGTAGCTCGGTTCGTCGCGTCGTTGTCTGTTTTCGTTCCTCTAGCATCATCTCTGGGCTTGGATTTCGTTGCATTTTTTTCCCGTCTCTCTTGCATAGTGCTCTCTCTCTATATCGGATCCTGGTCTCTCCTGCTCTTTCACTTGCCATCTATCTCTCTCGTGCCCTACGGTCACCCTTGCCCTTGCTTGCTTTTTTGTCCTTCACTCTTCCTCTTCCCTCACTTCTTCGGAACAGGTTCACTTGCGATGGAATGCTTTCATCTCTCTCTGATCTTGCGGTTTTCTTTTGTTTTTGAGCGGATATGAAAGAGGCAGAACGCGACTCTCAGGGTCGAAGACTCACGGAAGTCGCGTCGAGGAGCCTCGCGACGTGTCTTCTTCCGCTGGAGCTCGAACTCTTTCACGGATTAGGAAACGTCTTCGTGTCCTTCTGAAAATACTCTTCAGGATCATACTGTAAGCTCCAACACCTCTCGCGAGATTTCAGACTTGCAGCCAACGACGCGTCGTAAAAAGATCGTTCAAGCATAAATCCGGCTCGACTTCACGCGGCCATCTCTGTCACATCGCCACGGACCGGCTCAGCTATCCAACTCCCTGAAGAACGAGATCTTGGGTCGAGTCGAAGAGAGGCCTGAGTTGACGAGCTCCTGACAGGTCCCGAGCGAAAAACAAAAAAAAAGAATCAAGGTCAGCTCGCGAAGAGAACACTCGGGAGGGAGAGAGATGATACTTACCTGTAACGCGTTGTTATAGAAGTGATCGTAGAAGGCTTGAACGTTATCGTCTTTGGGGTCGCGAACGTGAAGAAGGAGGAGGTCAGTCAAGGACGCGTCTCTTCGCTTTCTTTTTACTGTGAAGGAAGCCTTGAAGAGGAGAGAAAGCAGATCTGAACGAACATTCGATGATGATACTGAACATGTCGTAGTTCTCGGCGTCTCCGAATCCTCGCATGACTCTGTGGGAGTAGACTGTGAGAAGTAGGAGGTCAGAGAGGAAGAAACGACGAAAAGGAAGAGATGGAGGGAAAGGGCAAACCTGAAAGCTCGTTCTGATATTCCACGACCCAGGATGATCAGCTCGGAGCATGAACCAGAGATAAAGCTTTACTCACATCGTCGGTCTCCTGGTGAACTTTTCTCAACGCTTCCATCTGAGGAAGAGAGACAGGGAACACCAACGACGACTCGTCAGCTCCGGCTCACGGCGACTCTCCGCCCAAGTTTGAGTCAAACTCACCACCTTCTCTCCCTGTCCTATCTTGACCTTGAACTGGAAGAAGAAGAGAGAAGAGGTGGTCAGTCCTGTTCCCAAAACGAGATTCGCGAGAAAAGGAACCTCACGAGGCAGATCGTTCCAAAGGGCCCTCCCTCCTCCTCGATGGACTTGGGAGGTTCGGCGCCCTTACAAGCTCCCTTGATCAACATGTAGGTATCTTCTGCTAGCTCCATCGTCGAAGGGATAGTGTCGTGGATGATTCGTTCTTCTTTGACTTTGGAAACGAGGGAAGGCATCGCGGCGGGAGTGGTGGTGGATGGAGGTAAACTCGAGAAAACGGGACCTTCGGCTTTCTGCGCCAGGTTCGTTTGGCTCGTGACTCAGCGGGCTCAGATTTTCCACAGCTTCTTAATATCGAGAGCCAGGGACGAGTATGTCTGTTAGAGAACGACGTATGAGCTCTTTCGATTCCTCCTTTCCTCTCCCTTTCCTCTCTTCCTCGTTCTTGAGTTCTTCCTTTTCTCTCCCTTCTTTCCTCCCTCCGTTCTCGTAACCAACGCAACATAGCACTCAAGAAGCCCTATCAACTATAGCCCATACTCCCAAACCACCCACCCAAAGAAAAAAAAGAAACGTTCGACAGATCCCAACCCATCCTCTCTTCGTTCCTCAACTCCCTCAACGCGTCGGACGGAAAGGTTCGCTAACGAGCGGTGTGCTTCCCGCCGCCAACGATCCCCAGAGACTCATCATCACAAGAACGTGTAGAGATGCGGCGTAGATCTGAATTCCCAGAGATAAGTGGTGTAAGTTTTGGAGGAGGCAGAGGTGGGAAGGAAGACGAAAGAGAGAGAGAGACGATTGAACGTACAACGAAGATCGACCTGGCTCTCCGATTCCCGATGATTCCTCGACAGAGAGCAAAGACGGCTCGTTCGATGGGATTCAGAGCTTGGATGGCTCGTTGAGCTTCCTGTGAACGAAGAGAACCAAACGCGAACACGAACAAAGGAAAAGATCAGCGCGCGCTTCGTTCCCTTCCACTCAGAACTCCCCTCAAACACGTAAACAAAATAACTCACCCTCCCCTTAAACGCCTCGAACGGGTTCAAACTCTCATCGTACTTATCCTTGTACTTCCCAATCCCTCCCTCCCCCTGCCTGCCCGACCCAAGCCCAATCCCAGCCAAACTCGACCCGTTCCCTCCTCCTCCTCCCCCGTTCCCACCTCGAGAGTTCGAAGGACCAGCTCCTGCTGAAGAGGAAGAGACGTCTTCCTGGTAGGACCCGATGTAGCGGACTTTTTCGTAGAGTTTGAGGTTGTCGGCTTGGAGAGCTTTGACTTCGGAGCGAAGTTCGGAGATGGATTCGAATTGTTTGCGTAGTTCCTGTAGACATGAAGAGAGGCAGAGGAAGGAGAGGGAAGAGAATTGAGTCAGTCTGAAGAGAGGAAGAGAGGTATAGAGGAGAGAAGAGGGGGAAGAGAGAAAGAAACGAACCTCCTCGAGCTCAGCGTTCCTCGCTCGGAACCGATCTCGTTGAGACGTGACGATAGGAAGGATGGAGGTATCTGGAGTTGGCGCTGAAAAGGGAATGGGTGAGGATCGTCCACTCTCCTGTCGAAGCCAGACGAACGAAAAAGGAGCGAAGTCAGCTCAACGCTCGGAGAAGAAAAAGAGAATCAGAGGAGAGAGAGGCGGACAGCTGATCCCTTTCCACCGAAGTCCAAGCCCGACAGTCCTCCAGTTCCTCCCAGAGGTCCCACAGTTCGCTCAGGCACCGAGGAAGGTCCAGCCTCTCCGTGATGATGTTTGTTGACCGAAAGGAGATCGTTCTCGAGCTTCTCGTTGAGGTTCTTCTGCTTGGTGAGCTCGGCTTGAGTTGAAGCGAGGGATTCTTCGAGGGAGGTGGAGAGGAGAGCGAGGTCTTCGTTGGTAACCTGAGACGGGGTAAGGAAGAAAGAATGGCAAGAAGGGTCAGCTGGAAGGATCGGTCGAAGTCGCGGCGGCTCGACGAAGAGACGAAGAGAGAAGAGAGAGACGCGTACCCTCATCCTCGTCAACTCCTCGACGATCCTCTTGTTCTTGTTGGTCAAGAGCGACTCGAGCGACTGTCCAGCCTTCTTGTTGGCCTTGGGATCAGGAAGTCTCAACTCCGACTCGTTATCGTCGTCTCCTCCTCCGAACTCGACGAACTACACGCGACCGAAAGAAACCCCGAAGCAAGTCAGGTCAGTTCACCCTTCGGCCTCGATCCCTCCCTGCCTATACACGGTGCATATCGAACGAATCGGAGCGGAACTCACCTTCATAATCTCCAACTCCCTCTTCACATCGTCGTAGTCCACATACTGCTTCGCCTTCGCCTTCAACCCTTCAATCTCAACCGTTTTCGCCGCCACCTCCTTGCCCAACTCCTCGATCCTCTTCTTAGTCGTCCTGTCCCCTTCCTTCCTCGAACTCTTCTCCGTCTCCAAAGCTCGAAGCAAACGTCCAGCTTCGTTCTCCAAGTCCGAGATTTGAGTTTCGAGGGTTTTGACCTTGTCGACGTGTTGGGAGCCAGACTTGACGGATTCGATTTCGGCGCGGAGGATTTCCTGAGATGAGATGAGGCGAAGAGGGAAGTAGAACGAGAGAAGAAAAGTTCAGACGGACGGATAGGAGGTAGGTGGACCTGTCTGGGGTGAGGGGAGAGAGGCCGAGAGAGGTGAGAAGAAAGAGAAGGAGGACAAACGCACATTTCGTCGTTCAACCGAAGCGACTCGAGCGTTGGCTCGTTCGAGATCGGCGACGATGAGGTCGAGCTCTCCGAGTTTGGCGACGACTTCGACGTCTATAGTGTGGCGAACGCGGAGAAAGAAGAAGCGAAGGACAAGTCAGCGACTGGCGTGAAGAACCGGCGGCGCGTCGATGGAAGCGAGGCGAGCTCAAACTCACCCTGCCTCTGCGAGTGATCCATGAGCTGAGCCTGAGTGCTATCGTTGCTGGTTCGGAGATCTCGAAGCTGATCCTTGACAGTCTTGACCTGCTTCTGGAGATCTTGCTCACTGTTTGTTCGGAGAAGAAAAGGAGAGGAGAGGGTCAGCTTGATGTTTTGGGAAGGAAGAAGAGAGAGCCGAGCTTGAACTGACCGATCCTCGTAGTTCCTCATCCTCTCATCGTAGGTAGCGTTGAGCTCGTTCTCCTTCGAGGTGACTCGTTCTTGGATGAGCTCGTCCATCTGCAGCGACCGCGAAGGGAAGGGAAGGAAGGTCAGCTCGAGCTCGCGGCGATCCCCTCCTTCCGCTTCGGTCCGGCTCCTTCCTCCTCCTCCCACAGCCAGCACCGAGAGATGTCGACCTAGAGCCGATGTGCGAGCGCATGACAAGTCAAAGTGGGATGTACGAGACTGGAGACGTACCTTCTCCTCCAACGCCTCAACCTTAGCCTCGGCCTTCTTCCTCTTCTCCTCAACCCCAGCGATCTCGCCAACCTGCCTCTTCAGATCCAGGTTCTCCTCCCTCAACCTTGTCAACTCCGACTCCAGCACCGTAGCTTCAGCGACCTTGACGGTTTGGTCCTGGCAACGTGACGGCAAACCAACGAAAGAAGGAAAGAGCGAGAGAGTCAGCTCGAGTTCAGGGTCCCTTCCCTTCAGCTCGCCCACCAGCTCTCCAGCACTGCTTCCCTCCACCCCAGCAGACGGAGAAGAGGCATAATCGGACTCACGACAGCAGCATCCAGAAGCGGGTACGGATCAGGGGCTTCTGCCAGAAGTTTGTAGGCGTTGAGGAAGGCGGATTCGGAGACCTTTGAGCGACGGGTGAGCTGATCGATTTCGGTTTGGTAGGCTTTCAGAAGAGGTTTGATTCCTTCGAGTTTGGATTCTTCGGGTATCTTTTTGAACTCTGCAGTTCGAGGACAAAACCAGGAGATAGAGGGAATCAGCGCTGGGTTGATGGAGCTTTGGGAGAGGAGGAAGGGAGGGTGGGCCTGTGCGGGAGGTGACGAGAGAGGTCGCAGCTCGAGATTGCGTCCTAGTGGGTTTGAGAGCATAGATGGAGCTCGCTCTATGTTACCTCCGAGTATAGATAAGCTCGGTATCGGGAAGAGAGCGAGCACGAAGCTGGATGTCGAGCTCGGTTCTCCATCCGTCGCTTCGGTTGATCACACCCATCTCTCGTCCATCCCCGCTTTCTTCTCCTTTGTAACTCACCTCGAGTCTGCTCTGCCAGCTTCTTCCTCCCGACCATGTTCTCCTTCTGGTTCTCCACCAGCTCAAGCGCCGTAGCATCCAGAGACCGTTGGAGTTCGCTCAGGTTGATGTCTGCTCGGACGAAGCAAGGTTCGAGGTAGGGTCAGCTCGACATCCTCTTCGCCGCTCTTCTTATGCTCTATAGAGATCTGACGACTTACCTTTCCATGTTGAAAGAGCTGTTGAGAAATCCATGGCGTGAAGTGGTTCGTCTACTCTCTCTGAAGAAGAAGGATGGCCGTTGGTGAAGGAACGAGGGAGGTAGGTTGAAACTCCGCGAAACCAGAGCTCGAAAGCGCGCGAAAGAGACAGCGGACGTCTTTGTCTTTCAACTCCCACAACGCCTTCCAAACATGTTCAGGAAAATCGCCCTTCTTCTCCTCGGCATCGTAGCATCGGTCGCCCTTCTATCCCAACAGGTAGAGGCCGCTAAATCACCAATCGTCACTCACAGGGAGTGGCCATTCCCATCTCTTCTCTGTCTCCTTCCTGTACTGACCTTCCCTCTGCTCGCTTCGTTCTACAGAGGTCTTCTTCGACATTGAACACGGAGGAAAACCTCTCGGAAGACTCGTCTTCGGTCTGTACGGAAAGACGTAAGTATCAGCTTCGCTATTGAGACAACCGAAGCTCACATCTCCTTCCCTCCTTCCCATCTAGCGTCCCCAAAACGGTCGAGAACTTCGTCTCCCTCGCGAAAGGAGAACGATACGACGGCACTTCTCTCGGCTTCGGATACAAGGGATCTTCCTTCCACAGGATCATCAAAGATTTCATGGTCCAGGGAGGAGACTTCACTAGGGGAGATGGAACCGGAGGGAAGAGCATCTGGGGAGACAAGGTCAGTTCGGATTCATGTCTCACGTCTCACCTCCGTGGAAGCTTTGGTGGGATGGAGAACGAGCGTATGAGCGTACGAGTGCGACGAGCTGCTCAGGGAGGTGAGAGGTATAGCGAGGGAGGAAGGAGGAAAAAGGGCGGAAGGAAGGAAGGAGGAACGAGCTCTCGAGACGAGTGGGCTGAAACGAATGGAAGCTGACTTTCTGCTCGTTCTTTACTCGCTTTGATGGATATCTCAGTTCCCCGATGAGAACTTCAAGCTCAAGCACACCGGTCTCGGAACACTTTCGTGAGTCTTTTCTTCCTGCTTTGGTTTGGCGAGAAGGAAGCAAGCATCTCGGTTTGAGCTCGCCGTTCCTTCCCTCTCCCTGTTGTTGGCTTCACGTCTTTCGTAAGCTGACGAGTCGATGCCTTATTTCACACTTCTAGTATGGCCAACGCCGGAAAGGACACCAATGGATCCCAGTTCTTCATCTGCACCATCGTTACCGTTCGTCCTCGTCCCTTTCGAATCTTTCCCTCCTTCCCTCCTTTCCCAACCATCTCCGTCGTTCCTCTCTCGTTCTCTCCTATCTTTCACTCCTCAAACTAGTCTAGCTAACTCCTTGCTTTCTTCGCTCGGCTCTTTTGGTTGTTGTCGGCAGTCCTGGCTCGATGGCAAGCACGTCGTCTTCGGAACCACCCTCGAGGGACTCGAGCTCCTCAAGACGATCGAGAACGTCAAGAAGGGACGAGGAGACAAGCCCGTCGAGCCTGTTACCATCGCTGACTCTGGAGAGGTTAGTCCAAACACTGCTTAACTCTCACCCTGCTTTCCTCGGAAGAGAGCTCGCCCTTTTGTTCGAGGTGGGAAACGCGTTTCGCTGACCTCCCTCTCTTCCTCTCCCTTTCGCTCTTTCGCTCTCGTTCGTCGTCGTCGTTCGGATTCACCAGCTCCCCGTCGAGCCCTCTACCGACGACGAAGGAAAAGAGGTACCCTTCAGGGTCGAGCTCTAAACCAGCTCTTCTCGCGTCCCTTCCCCATCTTCTCTTCTCCCTTCCCATGTAGCCTTCTCTCTCTCCCTCGTACGTACTTACTCCCCTCCCCTCCTTCCCTCTCTCTCCTCTTCCTTCTTCTCCCCTCTTCACGCCACGTCGCTCACGCTCAGGACGACCCCTCCCTTCCCATTCCTCCGCCCGACACCTCCCTCCCCAGCTCGGATTCCGATTCGGACGCTTCCTCGTCGCCTCTGTTCTGGTTCATCGTCGGAGGAGGAGTGTTGGTTGCTTTGGGAGCTGGGTGGTACTTTGGTGGAGGTGGGGAGAAAACGGTGAGGGTTTGGAGGGAGAAGAGGGTTTATAGGAAACTTTAGGCCGTGAGGAGGATGGAGGAGGGCGATCGACGAGCTGGTTTGCTTGGAGTTTATCTCGTTGGGCGAGCGAGTGAAAGATAGAAAGGGCGGAGAGAGGGAAGAGAAAGTGTAGCAGCTAGTCTGGGAGTATGTCTGAGGGAAGATACCCTTGGACGAAAAGAAAGAGAAGCAGAGCTCTTGGAATCGGTCGAGCTCACCTCAAACCCCCCATCATCTCCCTTCCCTCCCTCCCTCCCCTCCCCGCCCGTTCCTTCAACCACAGTCGAACTCGCCACTCTCACCTTCTTCTCCAACATTTCTCGTCCACCGCCCAAGATCTTCGCTCCCACCGAGGTCGACGCGTTTGCTACAGAAGTTGGAGGGAAGAAGGTCGAAACGAGCTTTCCTTCTTCTCCTCCTTCCTCTCTTCCCTCTCAAACTCCCATTTCGACTCAACAACCTCCTTCCTGGCCCACCTTCTCATCTCCTCTCCAGGTAGATTCCTCCTCGACCTATCACCTCGCTCCCCTCCGATGTCCTCCTCGAGATGCTCTTCCACCTCCTCCTCGACACTCCTCCCGAATCGAACCGAGCTTCCGTTCTTTTCCCCTTCCTCCTTCCCGTACCCCATTTCGCGGATGCTAGGATATTGGTCGACTCGAGGAGATGCTGGTTTATAGGGTGAGTCCGCGAGGATAGGGGCGAGCGTGGCCAGGGAGGGAGGGAGAGAGAGAGCAAGGAAGGAACGAGTGAGCTCACCACCTCTTCTCGCCTTCGTACGTCCGTCCATTCACTCCTTGACCCTCTTACCAGGACGTCGTCGGTCACTTTCTCGTCACTTCTGGATGACCTCTTTGCGCCCGATACGCTCTCTTCTCGACCCTCGCCGCTGATCGACCTCACCTCCTCAGCTCCCTGCGGCACTCAATCTTCAGCGTTCTCCCTTCGACCTGAGGGTACTCCTTCCGCCAGCACCAAGGTTAGGGGAGTCTCTTTCGTTGGAGATCTTGCTGGAGATACTGGAGCTGGATTGAGGACTGAAACCTGGGCTGATTTCAGGAAGGACGGTTTGAAAGAGAGGGGGAAGGGACGATGGGATGGATCTGGTGAGTCGCGTCGTCTCTTTCCTCACGAGAGCGAAGGATGTAGTCCTGTTGGAGAGGACTCGACATCGTGAGCTTCGATCTCAGATAACTAATCATCTTGCGGCTCCTTCTCTCAACGTGTCCAAGCTCGACTCTCTGGTCCCTCGTCGTGAGTCCTTCGTTTCAAAACCTCCACCTTCTCCCTCCGCTCTCGTTCTGAACTCGTCCCTTTCGTCCTACAGATCTTCGCCCTTCCCGCCTACGAACCCTACTCCCCTCTCCCCTCGCATCATCACCGTCGTCCTCGCTTTTCCTCCCTAAACTCCCGCTGGAACCGCCTTGACCAACACCTACCTCCTCCAACTCCTCTTCAACCTCACTGATCTCCTCAGCTACCACCGGAGGCTTCCCTCTCACCAACATCAAGCCTGAGACGGATCAAGAAGGTCCGAATGGAGTCGTGGAAGGAGATCAAGGAGGACTACGCGAAGAAGCACCCTCCTCGTCCCGTCGCTGCTTGAGCGGTCGCTGCTGGGAAGAAGGAGATCAGCAGCGAGACGACGACGACGACCGAGCCGGCTGCGAGGCAGTACGTTTGAGTGGAAGGAAGACGACGAGAAGAAGAAGAAGAAGAGGAAGATGCTCAATCCTGCTGAGAGGAAGTCCGTGAGTTCCTTGATTTGTTTCGTTCTCTCTTTCTTCGTCCGAAGAGCTGACCTCGCGTCGTTCGTTTATTGAGGAGATGGGAAGAAGGAAGAGGGAGAGGAAACCTGCTGGGATCTGAGGTACCTTACGCTTTTCTAGGATGCATTATGTGTGTTCACTAGAGCTTTTCCCTCGAAGGAAGGAGGAAGACGCGAGGTTGCGAGGGAGTTCGACGCGTCCTTTTCCGAAAGAAGCAACCATGCAAGTTTTAAAAAAAGGGGGGGGGTAAGAAGAGGCGTGTATGCTATAACGAGAAGAGTGGTGGCGCTAGTGTGAGTGGGTCGTGATAAAGTGAGAGTCGTGATAGAGAACAATAAACAAAAGTGCGAGACGGCGAGCAAGACCCAAAAAAGAGAACGATGAAAGAATGCAGGAGGTGATGGTCAGAGGAGGGAGGAGGAGGTTTCCGAGGGCGAGAGTCTGCGAAGAATAGGTAGGAGGAAGATCAGCTCAGTTTCTGTCGAGAAGAAGATACCGAGTCGGAAAGATGAAACTCACGAAAACGATGAAGAAGGGGAAAGGAGTGTCAACGGTTGTCGAGATCCGAGGAACTTAAAGGCCGTGCTTGGAGATCTTTCCCCTGGACGATCCAGCTGAGAGTGGGAGAGTAGACGCGAAAGAAAGAGGACGTGAGGTCAGATCAATTCGACGCGACAGCTCTTCAACGAACGAGTTTCGAAAAGCGAAACGAAGAACGTACCCTTCGCGACAGATCCTCCTGTGGAGGCAACGGTCGAGAGCGTACCGGTTCGCTTGACGGGCGTAGCGACGGATACTAGAAGAGTCGACGCGAAAGAAAGAGGACGCGAGGTCAGATCGATTCGACTCGACAACTCTTCGACGAGCAAGCTTGGAAATCGAAAGAGAAACGTACCCTTGGGAAGGTTTGAAACCTTACCAGCGGCGACGGAAGGAGAGCCGATGGCCCTGGTTGAAGGTTTGGAGGTTCTAGGCGAGACTAGAAGAGTTGACGCGAAAGAAAGAGGACGTGAGGTCAGATCAATTGGGCTCGACAACTCTCCGACGGATGAACGAGCTTGGGAAACAAAAGAAAAACGTACCTTGGGGATCTATACGCTTCGCCAGGAGGCGCAAGACGTTGTCAGACGCACCAGCGAGTCCTGGAAAGGTTGGCGCGAGAGAAAGAAGAAACCAGTTCACATCGACTCGACGTGCCGTCGACCGAGTTTGGAAAGCAAGGGACGAGTACTCTCTCGCAGTTCCGGATTGATCGGCACCAAGATCGCAGCGGTTTTAGCATCAGAAGGACGGGATTCCGAGGCTGAAAGAGATAGAGGGAGGGAAAGAGGAGGAAAAGTCAGATCAATTCGAAGTATCGACCGAGCGTGGAAAGGAAAAGAAGAACATACCCTTCTTGACGACAGGGTTCTTCTTGATGGTGACAGGGGTAGTAGGAACCTTCTTGGAAGTGTTCGCTCGTGGAGAAGACACTGATAGACACGAGAAACGGAGGAAGCGAGGTCAGTTCGGTTCGACCCGTCGACTCTCTAAACGAAGAAAAGATGCTCGTACCCTTCATCGCCGGAGACATCCTCCGAGGAGTCGTCGAGCCCGGACCTGTCTTCTTGGGGGTACCTCCAAGAGGTTGCACGGCTGGAAGAGGAGAACGAAAGTGAATGTGTTGACCGGATACTCGTCTCTACGCCGCCTGACATCTTCCAAGGAGCCGTCTTTGAGCTTCTTGTATAAGTCTTCGAGGGAAGGGAAAGGGACGGTGTTGATTTTGGGAGGCGATTTAGGTTTCCGTACAGGGCCGTGAGGAGGGGTTCGACGGCTAATGATGGAACGGGGGGTTGGTGGTTTGGGTGTATTGGGCTTGGGTCTAGGCGAGGCGGGGTGTCGGGGAGGCGTAGCTCTAACTTGAAGACGAACGGGTCGAGAGCTCGAGGAGGAGGGGGTGGGAGGAGGGATCCTCGCGGGAGAGGAAGCTGCTGTCCTCGAAGAGGGGGCGGGTCGAGCCTTGATGGGAGTCGACGAGGGAGTGGGAACGGGCATGTAGGAAGGGTTGAGGAGGTTGAAGAGGTTGAGGGAAGAAGGATGGAAGAGGGATGCAAATGAGAGAAGGAAAGGGAGGGAGGGAAGGCAAGATGTAGTCGGAGGAGAGAGCGTTCAAGGGCGAAAGCTGGCCTTTCGATTTCGTTTTCTTGCGCAGCAAGCAGCAGCAGAGAGAGAAGTATAGAGGGATTCATGGGAGAGCGAGCTAAAGGGGAGAGGGTTTTACATTTTCTTCACCCAGGAGAGGAGATAAGAGGAGAGGAGAAGAGGTAGGACGAGGAGAGGTGAGCTCGAGCTCAACGCGAAGACGCCCGTTTGTTGTTCGAATCAAGGACGAGGAAGGAGAGCGTTTTTCGAGAGAGGGAGAGAGAGAGGAGGGGAATCCACTCGTAGAGAAACAAGAGGCGACGAATCTACCAGAGATCAAAAGCGTGTCCTCCTCCAGTGGCTCAGCTTTCAGCTTCACCAAAGAAAAGAGGGCGGAAGAAACCAAACACTGACTGCAGGTCGTTCAAGTCCGAGGAGGTTTGACGAGCAAGAGAGGAAGATTTGCTTGTCTTGAAAAGTGATGGTCGAGAAGATATGTATACTATCCATCCAGGGTCGAAGTGGTGAGCTCGTTCATGCCCTCGACGATGCTGGGGAGCTGAAGGGACAAGACGACAGACGCCAGGGAGGAGGGAGAGGGAGGTGAGCTTGACGAGAACGAGGCTCACTATACTTCAAAACACCCTAGAGAAACAAGACAAGCTCTGGACCAACTTCAAGAGTACATAGTCGTTCTCTGAGAAAGAAGGAATCAAACACTCTACGAGAAGTCGACGAATCGTACGCTGAAGTTCAAGGGAAGGGAAAGGTCGAGCTCACCTCCGCGACGGCTCCAATCGAAGGCCCAAACCGTCCGTAGATCTCGTTTTCACCCAATTCAAACTGCATGGGAGTATAAAGACGATCTAGGAGATGGTCTCACATCGACTTGTATGTATTTGGGAAGAAAAGGAGAAGCTCCAGAGCTGTGAAAGCAGCACAAAGTGAGCACAAAACAACGAGGCGGGCTGATTCTCTTCCGACTCCCACGACCTCCCTCCTCCCTCCCCTCCCTCGACATCCGCGACTGTTTCAGAAGCATGCCGGTCTACTATTGACGAGCTTCGTGTGTGTCTGCACTGGAGGACGAGAAGGGGAAAGATGAAGAGAAACGCGTCGAGTTGTCGAAAGGAAAAACAGAGCGACTCGGGGCTCTGGATCTCTGGCCCTCTAGAAGAGCGCGCTTCTACTTCCGCACACAGAGGCCCTATGCGATGAAGCCCGTCGTGAGCTGACCTGCCAGCAGGGAGGAAGGAAGGGAAGGTCGACGGTATCGACGGATCAAGATCCCTCTCTCTTCCTCTCTTTCCTCTCCTCGACCGTGAATCCAACCAAACTTTGAGCGTACACAACAGAGCCCTAGAGAGTAAACATAAATATGGACATAATCATGAATTGAGAAGAAACGAATCGACAGTGGTGAGCCTTCAGTCGCGTTGACGTCGTCGCCGAAACCTCTTCTGATCCTCGCCTCTCTTCCCTGCTTTGTTCCTAAGCTTCGTCAAATCCGCCGTAGCTGCTTTCACTGCTTCTCATACATGATCCAGATGTATCACGTTAGATCCTGAGTTCTCTCGACCTCGAGCCGAAAAAGAGAGCAAGCGAGCGTTCGACTGGACTCCCTCACACCTCCTTCCATCGCAGACGATCTGAGAATTTCATACAAGCAACTCGCAGCTATGCCTCTATGCTCTTCCTTCGCATCCAAGAAAAAAAATGTAGCAAGAAGATCTATCTGCGCAGCACAGCTCGAGCCGACCGAGCCGACCGAGAATCGAACTCGCTTCGACGCTTCCTTCACCTCCCTCCACCTCCCACCCTCTCTCTCTCACAGCAAATGACCTCTCACCCTCTGAAGAAACCAGAACCGCTCAGCATCACCCCCGGAAGCATCCCGTCCACGCTCGAACTCCCTGACGAGGACTATATCTCTCTCCAAGGTGCATGCAAGAAGAAGGTTTTGCCGAGCTCGATTGAAGTCGAAGGAGGGATTTTTACGACAGTATGCCGTCCGTAACCCTCTCTTTCTTCCCTTCCGGACACACAGAACGCTGACAGATGCTCCTCTGAATATCTTCACTCGACCATAGTGTTCAAAGTCAAGCGAGGCCAGGGAGACAAGGTCGTGAGTGCTTCCAAACCTCCCTTCCTCTCCAGCCCGCGGAGCTCAACATCTTGATCTCTCTCCTCTCCTCCTCTTTCCTTTCTCTCAGGTCGAGCAGTTCAGAAAGGTTCACAAGGAAACGGATGAGGTGAGCTTCTCCTCCGACACACCTCCACCCCTACACCCACACCACTGACTCGTCTACTTTCTTTGTGACGGCAGAGAGAGCTGTCAGGTCAGCGCTCAGCTTTCACTCCCTTCCCAATCCCATGCCGGCGGACGCCGTTTCGACTCGTCCTCCCTCGTTCTGATTCTTCCTCTTTCTTATTGAAAGTCTACTCTCATCGAGTCATGCGTGGACTGGAGTCGGAAGAGGATCAAATCTGCATCATCATCGAATGTGAGCCCGGATGCACATCTTTCCTCCCTCGCTCGCGTTTCATTGAGCTCGACTGACCTTGTCCTCCTCTTTCCTCGGAGAAAAGATGACAACCCCGAGGCCTTCTACACTCACTTCCAGAACACTGCTTTCCAGGTAGGTTTCATCTCCTCTCTATCGCAAATCCGGTCAGACAATGACTTCAGTTCTGCTCTTCTTGCAGGCATTGATCAACTCCCCGGACTTCCTCACGAATCGACCAAAACTATCGTTCTTCAGGGAACTTGATAGCTAGAACGCTCCCGCTCTTTCAGATTTGCAGTCGGGGTTGTTCTTAGCAGTTGTATGGAGTTCGAGGATACTCATTCACGCCCTTCCCTTTGACGATGGAAGCGACGAGAGGAGGCACCGACGACGAGACGCGTCAAACATTCAACGACGCTTTCCCGTCCTCTTAGCTATCGACGTCAGTCACTACGGAGAATGCAAAGCTCTCAGGCTTGCAAAAGAGCTGCTCGGGTATCCGTCTCTTGGCTAGGACGATCTCGGAGGGAAACGAAGGAAAGCCCGAGATCTAAAGCTGGAGATCCTTCTTCTTCTATCATCTGCTACCCTCTCAGCAGCTAACACAGCTAACGCGGCCGTCTTATGTAATACTCACCAATAATCTTTGACACAACCTCTGCCTTTCCTCGATTCTCAATGAAGACGGACGCGTCGGATCCATTTCGCTTACTTTCTCATGTGTGCTTTCTTGTCCACCACGAAGTACAAAAATCATCTCAAAAATCCTTTTAAAAAAAGAAGCAAGCAAGCTAGAACTATCCTAGAGGGAAAAAAAGAGCGTCTTAATCCTTCTTAGCAACGTACTTCTCCCACGAAACCGCGACGCCTTCGATTCGTCGAACAAGAGCGTTCGTGTATACTCCTATCCTCCTCTTGACCTTCAAAGACCCAGTAGTAGCTCCATCTGCAGCGGTGGCTCCAGTAGCGGCACCCTGAGCTTGAGTGACGGCGAAGCAGGAGCCGAAGGGACCGGCGAGCTGGAAAAGCGAGCGAGGAAAGAGAAGTCAGAGACTTGAAAAATGAGGGAGGAGAGGAGAGAGAGGAACGAACAGCCTTGTTCTTCGCTCGGATAACACAGGTCTGGCCGTCGGTTCCTCCAGTGCACTCTGAGGAGATACGAAAAGAAGGAAAGAGACAAGTCAGCAAAAATCGAATGCTGGGAGAGAAGATGGATAAAGGGAGGACGCGAACTGGTTCCAGCAGGGATGGTAGCTTGGACGGCGAAGCCTTGAGCGATGGCAGTGGAGAGACCAAGGAACTTCCCAGGGACTGAGGAGAAAGAAGGTAGGAGAGAGACGATGTCAGCGGGTGGAGGGAGAAAGAAAAGAACGGAAGAAAGACGACGCGACAAACCGTTCTGCTGAACAGTCATGGTGACCCAGTCTCCTCCTGCATCAGAGGGAGAGACCTCGAAGGTGTAGGGACCGGCTGAGATAGAAGGAGAGATAGTGGATGAGAGTTAGGACTGATGGGAAGGAAGAGAACGGATAAGAAGACGAGAAGAGAGAGATTGGCCTCACCTCCGTCTTGATTCACTTGGTGGATAGTAGCAAGGACTTGATCGTTGGCCCCAGCCTAGGATATATCAATCAGAGACCGGGATCAAAAACCGAGAAGTAACGAGTGGGAAAACGAAAGAGACAACGCGGCTTACCGAAGGAACTCCAGTGGAAGTCTCGATAGCGTTCAGTTCGGAAGCGATGCTGACCGCACCAGCATCCTTGGTCTCGCCGCAGGTGTTGTCTCGGATGACGGAGGTGTCGCCTGAGGGAGAACGAGTGAAGAAAAAAAGGGAAGAGGAAACGAACGAGATCAGCTCGACGCGACGAGGCTTCGGAGAAAGGGAAGGAGGAAGGTCTTCGAGCTTACCTTCGGCAGTCCTAGGGCTCCCAGTGTTTACTTTAGTATGGGATGGAGAAAGAAGGGAGAAGAGAGAAGAGAAAGGAGGTCGATGAGCCGAGGAGAGATGAACCAGTCGAGTCGAGGAGAGCTCAAGTTGTACGGAGGCTATAAATCCCGATGGGACTTTAAAGCTGACTCGGAGGAATATACGGATCAGCTGAAAACTTGTCTTCAGCTCTCAGAGACGTGGAGGAAGGGTGACGAAGGGAAGAAGAAGGGAGGCGGGGGGAACCGAGCTCACCGTTCGACTCCCTCTTGAAGTTGCAGTTTTTCGACTTGAGAGAAGCTGAGGATGAGTCTGTGGCATCCCTCGAGTTCTGTTGGGCACGAAGGATTCTATATCTTTCGAAGGGGAGATGCTGCTGGACGTTAGAGAGGAAGCGATGGCGAGCTTGAGCTTTCGAGCTTCGGACCTTCCCTTCCTCCTCCTCCTCGCTTCTTTTGTTGACCTTCAACTTCCAGCACCAGCCGTTCCTTTTCTTTTCCCCCTCCTTGAGATGACCCCTGCCTCTTCCTCTTCCTAATCGATCTATACCCTCTCGCACGACTCTCTACTTCCCCCTTGGATGCTGCCTTCGATCTCTGATCGGTCTCACTCTTCCTCGTCGACGGTCCACTCTCCTTCCCATCGACCCGACTTCCTCGACTCGGATCACTCGGACGACCAAGACGATCTCGTAGACCCGACTACTCCCAAACAGAGCTCATCCAAATCGTACTCGGATCGACTCAACAGTCTACTGGAGCAAGAAGGACTCCCAGCGGAGGAGGACGAGGACGACGATGCCGACTTTCGCTACGATGGAGAGGATGGCATAGACGAGGAGAGACACGAGCAGAGACTGGCAGAGTGGGCTGAAGAGGACGACGAGAAGGGATCTATACGAGACTACGACAAGACGCTGAAGGACATCCTAGGGGAGGAGGAAGGGAGGGAGGAAGCTCAAGCTCAAGGGGAGGAGGAGCTCGAGAGCTTCGCTGTCGAAAGAGGAGTCGGACTCGTGAGTCTCAGGGTTCCATCTGGATGTATAGTATACAGCTCGAGGTACAACCTGCTGAACTCCTATCTGCTCTTCTTCGTTACTCCTCCCAGGACGACGACGGCCGCTCCGACAAGACACCTTCCACCTCCTCCCAGACCAACCTCGGATTCTCCGCTTCCTTCTCCCCGACATCTCATGGCGCTTCTCCCTCAGGATCCATCGCTTCTTCATCCAGGATCCCTTCCTCTCGGAGACCTCCTTTCCTTCGTGAGCATCACACTTTCGGCTTTTGGTTCTCTCTCTCTGCCCTTCCCTGCGAGCTCACGTCGACCTCCGTCCTCCCTCCCTCCTCGTCCAACAGATCCGACCGTGTCGCGTCTACGCTCCCACATGCGAAACCCATCCTCTTCCTCCTCCATCCAGACTAACAACGGCAACGTTCACTTGCCACGCTCCGCCTCAACCTCCTCCCACTTCTCTCAACTCTCACGGACAACGTCCTCTTCGACCATCCACTCTCTCCTTCAAACGAACCACGAATCCGCTTCCTCCTCCTCCCGACCACCACCACCACAACGAGCAGAAGATCCTTTCCACTACACCTCGCTGAAACGGATATCAGCTTTCCTGTTCCCTCACCCTAGCTCAAGCTCAAGTAAAGGAGCGACCTCGGCAGCCAAGCTGGCTGCGATGGGTTTGGGAGCTGGAGCGGGAGGAGCGGGAGAGCTGAAGAGGGAGATGCTAGGGAAGCCTGTGATGATCGTGGTGGGAGGCCTGATATGTGTGGGGACGGACAAGGGTTGGGTTGGAACTTGGGGCTTCGGAGGAGAGGCGAAGGGTTGGTACGGAAACGAGTCGATCTGTAAGTTCACGCGAGCTCATGCCTCTTTCTCTGCCATTCTCTAATCCATCTCTCCAACGAGAAGACCCTAAAGGCTTAATCCTGATGAATAACATCTCTTCCATCTCGTCCAATCCTCCTTCGCGTCCAGCCAAAGAAGCAGGACCTGTCACAGCACTCTCCCTCTCCCCAGATCACACCTACATCGCCGTCGGCCACGCTCAAGGCCACATCTACCTCTACCAACTCAACGTCTCTTCCGTTCCCTCACCTCCAACTTCCAAAACCTCTCGATCCTCCTCCTTCAGTAGCAGCATCACCGCAGGAGGCTCCTTCATTCCAACTCGAACAGCACTCCCCATTCAACTCGCCTCAGCCCTCCTCGGGAAACGCGAAGGTCACCTCCTCGGGACTCGGATTCTCCACATCGGGTTCGTAGGAAAGAGACACACAGCTATCGTCTCAGGAGACGAAAGGGGAATGGCTTTCTATCACTCTCTCGGACGAGTTCTCGGAGTCGACTCGACGGATGTCCTTCGCGTGCTGGGCAGCTATCCTACCGAAGGACCTCATCGATCATCCGACGCGACGAGCAGTCCAACCTCCACTCCTCCCAAACCGCCGCCGATAACGACCCTCTTCGCGACAGCTCCTCTTCCTCTCGGACCTCACAACTCGGACGCGTATCAGCTCTCTGCGTTGTTGACGCCGAGCAAGTTGGTGATTGTAGGGTTGAAGCCGAGCCCTCGAACGTGGTATCGGAAGCTGAGGAGCTTGGGAGCTGGGTTATCGGAAGGAGGCGAAGAGGGAGGGCTGGTTGGTGGAGCTGTTTGGAGAACGGGCGTTTCGTCGTCAGAGAAGGGAGGAGTGTTGAGTGTGGCTGGTGGAGAGGAGAGGGATCCGTTGTTGGCTTTCTGGTGGGGAAATGTGGTGCGGTTTGTGGGAGTGAGGGTGGTGGAGGTCGAGGCTGGAGTCGGCGGGAATGTGGGTCAGGTCGGAGGAGGAGGGAAGAAGGGAGGAGCTGCTGGAGAGTCGGTGAAGAGGGTAGAGTTCTTGGAGGCTGGGAGGTGGGAAGCGGAGGGAGTGGTGAGAGGGTTGGAATGGTTGAGCGAACGTGTGAGTCGCAGTCTTCTTCTCTCCAATCACTCTTCGCCTTCTCCCTCCGACGCGTCGAGTTGGACGAGACGCTGACTCCTCCTTCCGCTTTCATTTGCTGTGCTTCTTTTTTTGTTCCTTCATCTAGCATCTGCTCGTCCTCACCTCTTCAGCTCTCTCAGTCCTCGATACTCGGACGATGGATCGCGTCGAGCGGTCGGACATCGACTGTCGGATGTTGATCTCGAACGACTTCTACATGGAGGTCCAGCGTCGTCGGACGAAGCACCACACTATCATCGAGAACGGTAATGGACACGAGACGGCGGTGAGTCTGAGTAGCGTGGCTGGAAGCTTCAGTTCGTACAAGGGAAAGGTGTTTTTCCTCGTGAGTCTTTCGTCCTTCGTGTTTCAAGACTCGAGCATCAAGCACGCTCTGACGAGTCCCCCTCCCTTCGTTCGATCTCAGACCAAAGCCGACGTTCGGACGGGATCCATCATCTCCTGGACGGATCGACTTCTCGCTCTCATGGAAGTCGGAGACATCCTATCGGCCATCCGACTCGCGACAACTTACTTCCTCGGATCCCATCGTTCCACCGTCCTCGGCCTTCCCGAAACCACCTCAGAACGGAAAAAGCTCGTCGGATCCCGACTCGAGGAGTTGATTCGATCCTCCCTTCGCTACACCTTCTCGGACGACCGCATGACGGATGGGACTCACGAGAGTCGAGACGGACGAGGAGTCGATCGGACACAACTCTTCGAAGGACTCGTCATGGAGACTGCCAACGCCTGCCTCGCTCTCGACGACCTGGAATTCTTCTTTGACGACGTCTTCGAACGTTATCAGGACGCCGGAATCGAGGGGATCTTCTTCGATCAGCTGGAGCCGTTCATCCTCGAGGGTCGGATCCGTACCATCCCAACCAACGTCGTCCAACGGCTCTTCCAACTCCTCGACGAGCGAGACCAGCTCGAAAAGCTCGAGTTGATCATCTGGCATGTCGATCCGAGATGCCTGGACATCAACCAGGCCATCACGATCTGCCAGAAGCATCGACTTTGGGACGCTCTCGTCTACGTCTACACGAGATCCCTCGCCGACTTCGTCTCCCCTGTCGTCGAGCTTCTCGGCGTCGTTCGTCGGATTCAGCAACATCGGATCGAGCGACCTCAACGGATTGGAGGAGAGAGCTGGTCGATGAGGAATGGAGGAACAGGAGGAGGTTTGACGGACGACGAAGTCGAAGCTCTCGTTCCAGACGCGTACAAGCTCTACTCCTACCTCAGCGACGTTCTATCTGGACTCGCCTACCCAAGCAAGGAGGTCATGTCCGAGGAGGAGTCCATCCCAGCCAAGACTTCGGTCTACTCGTTCGTCTTCAGCGGTCGGACGACCTCAGGAGTCCCAGGAGGGCCTCTCATATCGACGGTCTCGAAGGGAAACTCGGAACCTACCTACCCCTACCTTCGTCTCCTCCTCCAATTTGACGCCGAAGCCTTCCTCCACGCCATGGACATCGCCTTCGAGGATTCCTACCTCAACGACGACGTCACGGACAAGGATATCAGTCGTCAACTCATCATCAACCTCATGCTCGACGCGATGGATCCAGAGGAGTTTTCTCCCTCCGACATCACCCTTCTCCACATCTTTGTCTCTCGGAACCTTCCCAAATATCCCCAGTTCATCATCATTCCTCCCTCCACCCTCCATCGGATCCTCGAAGCTCTCGGGACGGACCCAGATCAAAGCACGAGAGAGGACCGTCAACTCGCCGCCGAGTACCTCCTCTCAGCCTACACTCCTCACGATACGGATCGGATGCTCGCTCTCTTCGAGTCGGCTGGCTTCTTCAGGATCCTTAGGTCGACGTATCGAGCGGAGAGGAAGTGGGCAGCTTTGGTTTCGACGTACCTCAAGGATCCCGACTCTGGATTCGACGTCTTCGCCAGCGTCGATGAGATTCTCGCCGTCGCTTCGTCGTCCACGTCTTCGGTACCGGAAGAACTCAGGGATACCGTCCTCGAAGCCATCCCTCACCTCTCCGACTTTGGAGTTCGACAGACAGCCCTGCTCGTCGATCGACACCTCCCTTCTTCCCACAAAGAAGCTCTCCAGAGCCTCTCCTCCTCCCCCCACAAGCAGTATGGATACCTTCGGTGCCTCCTAGAACCCTCTCGGACCGACGAAGAAGAGGAAATCGGACCTCTTCCTCCTCGAACGGCTCCTTCTCCCCTCCTCGACGCGCCGTCGAGACACCTCTACATCTCCCTGCTCTCGAGACACGACCCATCGAGCATCGTTCGCCTTCTAGAGGGGTCGCCAAAGGAGTTTTTTGATCTCACCAAGGTCGTCGATATCTGCGAGGAGCTGGGTCCTCCCGAAGCGGTCGTTTGGGCGTTGAATCGTCAAGGACACACGAGATCGGCGTTCGCGAAGGTCGGAGACGTGATTCGGATTCGAGGGTCGGATTTGGGAGGAGGGTTCATCGCTCTCAGCGAAGGAGATGTTGGGTCGTCGCATCAAGACCTGCTGGAGGTGAGGAACGTCACGAGGATGGGAGTCAAGCTCTGCCTCGAACATTCCTCGCCGTCTTCAAGCAAGGACGGTCAACCTTCCCCTCCACCCCAACTCCCTCTCGAAGACATGTGGTTCGGAATCCTTCACGAACTCATCGAACTCGTCCACTCCGTCTCTGGAATCCTCCCCCCCTCCTCCTCCCCTCCTTCTCACACTCTCCATCATTCAGCTCTTTTCCTTCCTCCTCTTCCTCTCGACTCCCCACCCCCCCAAAGCCTCGATTCCCTCGTCCTCGACTCTCTCCGATCCCTCGTCCAAGAAACCCTCTCCTCCCTCGTCTCCTCAACCTCCAACACCTCCCTCCTCTCCTTCCCTCGACTCTTCAAGCACCTCGTCGAAGCTTCGTCCACTCCCACCACCCCTAGAGGTTCACAGGCCAAAGATCCTCGAGCCTACAGCGAGTTTAGATCGATCTTGACCGGGATGATGGATACCTATCGGTCGGATACCGAGGTGTTGGGAGTAACGATCCGGTTGGTGGAGAGGGATCTGTTCCAGAGCGTAAAGGAGATGACAAAGGAGCGCGCGAAGGGATGGAGACCTTCGATCGAGGCGTGGGAGAAGGGAGAGGCTGTATTTGGGACTGGAGAGGGGAAGGGAAAGGGGCAAGGTCATGCATCGTCGAAGGCTGGCGGCGAGGGCACAGAGGGAGAGGAGGAGGTGCCTTTGAAGCGCGCGAAGGGCATCGTCGTGTTTAGGTCTGGGAGAGTCGTCCCTGCTGGAGTCTAGGTCATCTCTTATATATTTTCGTGCTTGGCTTTCAACCTTTGGGCTTCTTGGTAGAGTAGTGGCAGTAGCTCGAAATGAGCTTGGGCTCTCGTTTTCCTTCTGTTTTCCTTCTCTTTCTCACGCCTCTGATGATTCTATAGTTGCTTTTCTCACCCATTATTTCCCTCTTGATATCTTATTTCTTTATCTACCCAATCTAGCATGGTTCACTTCTTTCTCTTTCTCTTCTCTTCTCGGTGAAGGACATGAATCGAAGAAAGGAAAAACGACGCGACGCGACTGGGAATGAGCTGAGGAGAAAGAGACGAGACGAACGACACAAGAATAACACGACGAAAGCGAGATGAACAAGATATACTACCTACTCCTCCGCATCTTCAAATATATCGAACCCAGGATCTGCTTCTCCAGAGAAGAAGTCGGCAGATCCACTCCCCGTCGTCCCTCTCCTCCCTCTCTCGTCGTCCCCCTCATAGTCTCCCGACCTCCCATCCCCATTCCCTTGTCCATCCTGCTCTTCCTCCTCAGCATCCATCGTCATCCACTGTTTCTCAGGTTTCCTAGGTCCCTTCGATGCGACTGGAGGAGGAGGAACGGCGCCGAAGGACTCAATCGACTCGGATCGTTCGAACCTCTCCCTCTCCTTTCTCTCCTCTCGCTCAAAAGCTGCAACGGCCGAATCGGTTCCATGCTCCTCGACTTCTTCTTCTTCGACATCTTCGGCTTCGGCTTCGATGATGATCCTCTTCTTCCTCTTCGTTGATTTGGAGGGAGGAGGAGCTGGTTTCGACTTCTTCCCGTTTCCGTTCCCGCTCGCGTTCTTCTTGGACGTCTTCCTCGTCGAAGGGATGGGCGGCGAGTCTGTTCGTGCTTCCTGCGACTGCTGCTTCTCGACGTTCCTTCCACTCCCACTCCTAGGAACGGTGTCTGCCAACCTCACTCCCTTCTGCACAGGCTCCTCGACGACCAATCCAAGCTCGTTCTGGATCTCCTCTATGCGAGAGAAGATCGTAGGCGTTCGAGGCGTTCGAGGTTGGGAGAGGATCTTAGGAGAGACTGTAGCTGCGACTGGAACTGCTGAGGTTGAGGCGGAAACCGAGGCTGGGGCGATCGAGGCTGCTCGTGGTCGAAGAGTTGGACGCGACGAAGTGGGAGGAGGAGGAGGTGCCGGAGGAGGAGGGTTGTCGGCGGTGAAGGTGAACTGGAAGGGGAACGGCTGAGGTTGTCGAGTAACGACCTTGGAGTTGGAGGAGGATCGACTGGAGGCTGATGCGGTCGAGGGAGGAGGAGCTGCTGGAGCATTCGAGGTGCTTCGAGAACGAGAGCGAGGAATTGTTTTGACGGGGGACGGGTTGGATCGTTGGCTGGCCGGGAAGTCCTGGAGAGGGAACGAGCTCGGTAGCTGAAGAAGCGCAATAGGTCATTCAGCGAAGGGAGAGGACGATGAAGTCGAGGTTAGAGGACGAAACAAACCTGCATCTCGTCTCCGTCCAAACGCTGTTCACCCCAACTCGACCGGTTGAACGTCAGATCCGTCTTGAGAAGCTGAGGGGTCTTCTTAGGGGCTGGAGGTGGAAGAGAGTTCGGAACGGACTTTGGAGCGGAAAGAGATGTCAGCTCTGAGTCGAGACGCGACAGAGTCGAAATGAGGAAGGAACTCACAGCTGAAGCTTTTGCGTTCCGCTGGATAGGAGTCGAAGGAGTCGTTGGCTTCTCGGGTTGAGGGTGCTCGAGAGTTCGATGACCTTCGGACTAAAAGATAGAATGAAAGACGAGGCGAAGTCAGTCTCGAAGCTTGTCGGTACGGTAAAAGAGAGAACATGGGGACGAGACTCACTGCGTCTTCGAATCGATACAACTCCTTGTTCAAGCTCGACCTCTCCTCCTCTTGAACCGGCGTGAGATGCGAGCCGCTGGTAGGTCGTGGTGAAGCTTCCCTCTGGACGACGACTGGTTGCTGAGCAAGAGGAGGCTGGAGAAGGCCCGCTGGAGTTGGAGCTCGTTGGACGACGGGAGGCGCATGAACGACAGGGACGGGAGGGAGGTTATGACGACGTTGAGCCTTCGAGAATCCAGAGGAAGCAGAGAGTCAGTATTCTCCCAAAAGGAAGCATCGAAGCGAGACAAAAGAAGAAGGACTGACGAGGAACGGCCCATCGACTCCAAAGCGGAATTGCTTCTCCTCCGTCGCGAGCTGAGAAGTTCCGAATCGCTGAGGACTCCTGGGAATGGCATTCTGGACGAAGTTGATCATTCTCGGCGAGGATCGGTTGAGAGGATGCTCTTGCTGTTGGAAGTACAGGGGGAGAGGGTTGGGTGGCGGGATCGGTCGTTGCGTCGGAGAGAAGTTGAAGTTGAACGAGGAGGGTTGAGAACCAGGCTGCTATCATGAGAAGTCGGAGAGTTATGTCAGAGTTCCGGAGGTTGGGACTGGGGCAGAATGAGAGAAGAACACTCACAAGCTGGGATCCCATCCGAGAACCTTCTCCGTCTCTCGACGGCGCGTCCTCGTTGAAGTTCGAGCCACCAGGGTACCCAGGGATCCCACTCGCTAGCATCCCTCCTCGATCACCACCTCTTCCCCCTCCAAATCCACCCGTCGCCATCATCCCAGCTCCACCGGCGACTCCCCACTGCCCAGCACCACCTCTCCTTCTCCTCATCTCCTCCTCCACCGCCGGCTCTTCTTCCTCCATCGCATCGAGCATCTCCCTACTCCCAGGCCCAGGTCTCGAGAAAGGAGCTCCTCCGTGGATTCCCGGATCATCGAGAAGGTAGTCTCGTTCTCGAAAGTCGGTAGCGGAGGGCTTTCGAACGAGAGGTCGAAGAGGAGGAGGAGGAGAGAGGACGATGGATCGCGGCTGAGGGTGCTGCATTTGACGAGGTATCATGTTGAGAGGAGGAGAAGGAGAAGGATGAAGAGAGTTCAAGTTCGATGAAGAGAAGAGTGGATACTGAGATTCGGGATTGAAGGATCGAGGAGAGGGACGGCGGAAAGGAGTGAAGTCCTGATTCTGATTCTGGTTCGGTATCTGGTACTGGTTCTGGTTCTCGAAAGGATGAAACGCAGGGGGTTGAAGCGGTAGAGGACGATGAACTTGATTCTGGAAATCCTGCTGCTGGTGCTGATGATGAAGATGGGCCCGATCGGTTCCGACGAAGGTTCGAAGAGGGAGATCACCCGGTCCACCTTCGGGATCCAAGAGATGCTGCTGCTGTTGATGCTGATGTTGTGAAGGGTAGAACGAGGCTCCTTGATCGTACAGCGCTCGATTGCTGGAGCTCTCGAAGCTGATTGGAGGCGAGACCTCAGAACGAAGGCGACCGAACGAGGATGGCTGGGTGTATGCTGCTGAACTGCTGTTGGGATCTCCTCCCCACGAATGACGAGCCTTGTCCCTCCCTCCTTCTGACGACGAAGAGAGCGAGGAGAAGTAGTCCTGAGCGGACATGGGTGAGGGATGGTGAGGTTGAAGCTGTCCGGGTCGGGTGAGGAGATGATGGGTGATGCTTCGTGAGCGTCGAAGAGGAAGAGGTCTGGATTCGAGGAGGAGCTGATGTCGATCTGGGTTGTAGAGGGCGTTGTTGTGAGGGAGAGATGATAGAGTAGAAGTGAGCCAAGATGGAGGGGTGACGGGTGGGTTGGGAGAGTTGCGTCGCTGTTGATCGAGGTGGAGAAAGGAAGAAGATGTGAAGGGTTCGAGGTGAGGTCGATCCTTCCTTCCTTCCTTGAACAACCTCACCGCGAGAACGAAAGAGGGGAGTAACACTCGACTCACATTCCTGCCTTCTTCCTCCTCTCCATCTCTCCCAAGATATACGTCTGTCCCCTCACCTGCTCCTCCTCGCTCTTCGAATCCACATCCGTCCTCCTCCTGATCCTCCTCCTCCATCCGATCCTCTCTCCTGCTCCCATACCTCGGAACGCTCTCCAACCCCACTTCAACCTTGAACCTCTTCGTTCCTAATCTAAGCTCCATCTCGGCGCTGTTCTTCCTCTTCTTGACCAGGGAGGTGGATCCTACGAGTCGGTCGAAGCGAGCGTTGAGTCCTCTTCTCGTCGACTTCCCTCGCGCTCCTCCTCGGTTGTTGGAGGCGGAGGAGAGAGATGAGACTGATGATGCTGTATATCGGAGGTAGATAGTCAGATAAGGATCTCTACCAGAGAGGAGGAAGGGAAGGTGAAGCTTACTTCGGGAACGCACTCGAGCTCCACCTCGATGAACCTCCTCCTCCTCCACCTCGTCCCTATGCCTGTAGACGGCAGGAGAGTCAGCGAGGCTCTTCCCATCCATCTTGATCTTGACACGTGGACGTACCTTGATCTCGAAGACTGGGACGACGAACTGAGAGAGGGCATGTTTTGAGCTTTGAAGCGGTCGGAGGGAACCTTCGAAATGAGCTCTCCCTTCTTCCTCTCCTTGCCTCAGCCCTCGCGACCATGTCAGAGCAGAAACATGTACATCAAACCGCGTCAAGGCGATACCAGATTGAGAAAGAGTAAAAAATCGCAAAGTTCTTTCTTGAAGATCTACTTTCGGGGACGGCAGGAATGCGTTGAGCTTTGGTGAGCTCAAGATCTTTTTCCTTCTTTCCTCGTCTCCTTCTTCTCGTTCTCCGGCAGACCTCCCCGAGATGAATTTGATCACACATAAAATCTAGCATAGAAGACAGATCTCGAACAAGAGGGCTCTATCAGTCCCCCTTCCCTCCTCTTCTTCTCTGTTTTTCGGACGCGTTCAACAGCGCGATTTATTTGGACTTGATGTCTCTGGAGTCTGTGCACCACCTCTGACTGGACTGAAAGCCACGAGACCACCCAAAACTACTTTGGAACTGATTTGTGGGAATATATGCAGCAGGCTTTTCAAGAACACCCGCGAACGACGCGTCCCGACTCTCCTTTCCGTCTTCCTCGTGCGACTCTGCTTTCTCGCTCTTTTTCGATTGCCTGACAAGCACGGGCTTGGGAAAGAGTACTGGAGAAGTCCATATCGTCAAAGACCCTTCTCTCGCCGATGATCACCTCACTTAGATCTTCCTCTCTTCGACTGCAGTTCCACGCGTCGAAAAATGTATTCTCCTTGCTTTCATCTACCCGAGGGAACCTAGAAGCGTTCAGCAGTTGTAAGAGTATCTATCGTCCAGTCTACTTCACCTCCGAAGACATTTCTCAAGTCAGCAGTAGCGGGAAAGTGAGAAGTTGTGACCTTTTTCGTCGCGACTTCGAACCTCGGGCCCAATTACTTTCTCCTTCATTTTTTTCTCCTCCGTTTTCATAGTCTGACCAGCTCGATATCCCTCAGCAGCTCCAATCTCTGAGACAGGAACCAGTAACGCTTCAATCCCACCTCCAACGCGATTTTGACTCCTTCGACTCGACGCGTTCGATCGGATCTCCGTCTTCCGCTCTCCGCTTTGCCTTGCCCTTCCGTCCTGTACGGACTGACGCCATCCTTTGAACTCTGTTTCTACTCCGAACAGACAGGACATACTGTAATTGTCATCCCAAAACTGGCTTCGAAAACACTCTGGACTTTACGGAGACGCACGGAGAGCGGCTCAAACCTGTCTCCCTCTCCCCAGCTTCCCCAGCCTGTTCTCTTCTTCGCCCTTCCGCTTTTTTTTTTTTTTTTTCGACCTTCTTCCCACCAACGACAACTCTCTCTTTCCTCCCTTCTCCTCTCCCCTTGTTCCCTACTCCACCCACCCTTCACTCTAGGTCCGTTAAGCTCGAACTGCAGGCGCTGAAAAGCTTCCCTCTCTCGCTCTCCTCCTTCCTTCCTTCCTTCCTTTCTGTCTCCTTCCTTCCTTCTTCCTCTCCTCGCTCTTGTCGTTCTCTATCTAGTCTCCGGGATATGGCCTTCCTGCGAGAAATGTAGGGTACGCCTCCCGGTTCTCTTCCTTGTACGGAAGAAGCTGCAACACGGGTGTCTGGACCTCTCTTCTCCTCGCTTCCAGCCTGGGGACGATGTCCTTTCTGAGATCATACCGTCTAGAGTCGACCAGGACAATGCCTGCGTGACCAGTTGCTGCATCTTCAAATTTTGCCGTCTTCTCGTGGCCTGACCTTTGTCGTTTTCTCCCGTGCCCTCCCTTCCTTCCCTCCAGCTCTCGACATGAGCAGCACACCTCTCATCAACTGGCGAGCGATGTCCGTCCAAGTTTTTTCTTTTCTTATTTTCCTCCCAAGTCCATCGGCGAGCTTACTCTCTTCATTTTCATATAGTCCCAATGCCTCGGATAACCTGAAATGGTATCAAAACAAAGGAGCCCTCAAGCTCAACTAGTGCGTCGAGTTCTCCTCTCTCTCCCTCGCCTCCGCTTCCCAGCCCTCGTTCATGCTGATTCCGACCCTCCTTCTCCCCTCCTTCCCGCTTCAGCTTCCTCTCCATCCTCTTCGTCGGCATGGTTCTCAACGGATACGACGGAACCCTCCTCTCTGGTCTTCAAGCTCTCGACCCCTGGTACCAAGATCTAGGCCAGCCCAGCGCTGGTAGGATCGGAGTCCTCAACGCTGCTGGAGCCATCTCAGGTACGCAGGATTGAACTACGGAACAGCTATAGGATGCTAATTTTAGCCTTAACACCTCGTAGGTCTCGTAGTAGGCCCCTTCATCACTTGGGTCGACGAGAGATTTGGTCGACGATGGGGAATCCGATGTGAGTTCGACTCCCCTCCCATTCTTTGGAACTCTCTTGCTGATTTCTTCTCGTTCGTTCCTGATTTAGTCTACGGCTACACGATCCTCGTCGGAAGTGTTATCGGTTGCATCGCTGGCCTTGACGGAGTCGACGGATACGCTTTGTTCTTGACTTCGAGGTTCATCATCGGTTTCGGTGAGTCGATCTCGGCGACGCGTTCCATCTCCCTCGATCCTCTCGAAGCTGACACCTCTCTTTTCTTCTCCAGGCCTCGCTTCGTTCCTCATGACGTCTCTCGTCGTCGTTCAGGAGATCACCCACCCTCGATCTCGAGCTGCCGTCGCTGCCAGTTGGGTGAGCCTTTCGTTCTTTCCTTCCTCCCCTTCTCCCTCCTGCCTTCTGGCTCTTTGTCCGAACCTGCGCTGCCCTCAGTCATTTCAGCGAACTGACTTTATCTCCACCCTCTCGCTTTTGCTCACAGGACTCGTACTGGATTCTCGGAAGCGTCGTCGCGTCCTGGGTCGTCTTCGGAACGAGCTACCTCACCACGAGTTGGAGTTGGAGGATCCCCTACATCATCCAGGTCCCAATGGCTCTCTACGTGAGTCACTCCGTCATCTCTCTCGTCCCATCTTCCTCGGCTGCTCATACGTTTCTTCCTTTCTCCCAGATTCTCATCGGAGTTCAATTCGTTCCCGAGACGCCTCGATTCCTCTTCGCAAACGGTAAGCTTCTCCTCCCATCTTTCTCTCCTCTCAGCTCGGAACCTTCCTTGAGCTGACTTTGGAACTCCACTATTATTCTTTCTCCAGGTCGAGAGGACGAAGCCCTCCAGTTCTTCATCACCTACCACGGAAACGGAAACCCAAAGGACGAGCTCGTCCTCTTCGAGTTCGAAGAGATGAAGGAGGCTCTTCGTGCTGAGACCGAGCTCAAGGCCGACAAGTGGAAGACCATCCTCAAGTCCAAGGGAAGCAGGCATCGTATGGGTCTCGCTGCTTTGATGGCGTTCATGACTGGAATGTCCGGAGGTGAGTTTCATCTCTGGATATCGCGTCCTCCTTTTTCTCTCATCAGCCCTCGCTGATCCCTCTTCCTCGCGTTTTCCCTCCTTTCGCAGCCTCGATCGTCTACTACTACTACACCGTCGTCCTCACCATGGTCGGAATCACCAACGCTACCACCCAGACCGGTATCGGAGCTGGAATCTCGTTCGTTCCTCTTTTAGTTCAATCTTCGACGCGTTCCCTTCTCCCCTTCTTCCCGAACCAACAGCTGACCTTCCTCTCACTTCCTTCCTACCTTCCTTCCCTCTCTCAGCATGTGGACCTGGGCCGTTCAGATCTGCGGTGTCCTCGTCGGAAAGCGAGTCGACAGCAAGCGAATCCTCCTCACCCTCTGGCCGTGCATCTTGATCGCCCTCGTTGCTATGTGTGTGGCTAGGTGAGTTTATTGCATTTCTTCCTCTTGAAGCTCTTTTTCTCGGTCTCCTGTCGCTGACACACCTTCTCTTTTCACCTTCGTCCCTCTCAGTGGAGTCTTCGCCAACTCCGACTCGAACAACCATTCCGCCGCCATCGCTACCGTCGCCATGCTCTGGGTCTACCAGGGTTTCTTCAATTTCACCAGTACGTCCTTCAAACTTATTCCTTTCACTCCAAACTCTTCGCCACGCTCAAGCTGATTCGAGTCTTCTCTCTTCCTTCTCACAGACCCGGTCCTCTACTCCTACCCCGCCGAAGTCCAGACTTACTCGACTCGATCCAAGGGGATCCTCGTCTGGAACACCTGCTCTCAGCTCTTCTCGATCTACACCACTTACGTCGATAGCATTGCCTTGGACGCGATCGGTGAGCCCGTCTCCCGTCGTTTCCTCTCGAACGCGCGTTTTGCTCACACTCTTCTCTTCCTCCCTTTCCGTTCTCCCTCCGCTTAGGTTACAAATACTACATCGTCTACATGCCTCTCATCGTCATCCAATGGTGTCTCGCTTACTGCTGTGAGTTTCTTCACATCTCTTCCTCTCTCCTCCTTCCGTCCAACTCACCCAAGCTCCCTTTCCTCCCTCGCTTCACAGTCATGGTTAAAACCCACTCCTACACCCTCGAGGAAGTCGCCGAAGCCTTCGATGGACCCGACGGAGCTGTTACCCGACTGGACAAGCTCTGGACCGAGAGGTCGGCCATCTCGAGGGAGCAGGAGAGCGATCACGAGAGCAGCAAGAAGTCTGGGGAAGGAGAAAGGGGCAGGGAGAGGGAGCAGGAGCAGGATATCCAGATCCAGCCTTAGAGGTTCGGTTGTAGGTAGCAGATGATGCGTTTGTACATAGCACGATATTTCCGTTTTCCTTCTGTTGATTTTCGTTTCGTTTCAGCTCGTCTTTGCTCTCGTCGATCTTGATCCTAGATTTCAAGATGCTTTGGTTGATCCGAGGATACGCTTGAGGAGGTAGTGGGAGAGAAGGTGATATATCGTACTGGAACAGAAACGATAGGCCTAAAAAAAAGAAGATTTAGGATTCCGAAAGCGACGTCGTTGTGTTTGTCGAACGTCGAACGTCAAGAGCTCCCTTCTTCAGCAGGTCTCCCTCTTTCTTTTCGGTTGCATAAACATATCTGAAGGAGCATCTGCACCGAGTCAACCTTTCCAACTGACTCCAGCGTCAAATTTGATCTCGATTGGAACTTTTCAGTCTGCGTGATGCTCTCGTCGCATTTGACCGACCGAAGGCCTGAAAAGCTCAACACCCCTGAGATTCTTGCTCAGATCGAGAAGATCCTGGATAACACTGTGAGCGATCTTTCCTTCTTTGTTGCGAGAAAGGAGAGAGGGGAAGTCGAAGTCGACGCGTCGGAGATTCTGACTGACTTTGTTTTCGATTCGATGTTGGATCGTTTCGCTTCATCAGCCTGCCAAGCCCAGCACTTGGGGAAGGTAGATACAGGCCTCATAATTTATTTAGCCATTCTCTGGTTCTCGTGAAATGTTAACGACCAGCGTTCGTTCGAGCGTCGCACGAATGGAAAGAGGGAAGAGATCAGGAGGTCTCGCGTCGAAAAGCAGGGCAACCTCCACCCGTTCTGGATATGTAAAGTCGGAGAGAGTGCTCGGCAGCATTTCATCAACACATGTTATAAAGGAAAGAAAAAAAAATGGTCGAACAGCGAGCTAAGAGAATAGGCATGGAAGGGAGATGATCGACGTTCGCGGCTCGAGCTCGTTCCTCCTCCTCCTCCTCCCTTCCTTCGTTCGTTCGTTCGTTCCTTTCTCTTCCTCTCAACGACCAGCACCCTCGCGAGCACGAGAACCGGGTTTCTCTTCTTCTAAGACTTCTTTATACCCTTCCTTTGGATCCTCGCTCTCTCTACACCCGACGGACGACCTCGAGCCAGCGTTTCTTCCCTGTTATCCCTTCCTCTCGAGCTCGCCCCTCCTGGTCGCACACGATGGCGATTCTCCCTTCCTTCAAACGCAGACCTTCGACCACTTCATCCGTCAAAGTAGACTACGAAGCTCCATCGCCTTCGCTGAGATCCAGCTCAAGAGGAGGAGGAGAGATCCCATCAACTTTCGCACAAGGAGGAGGACCGACGGGCGTGGTGATGGCTTCCTTCGCTTTGCTCAAGGACAAGGTCAGTTTTTTTTATTTATTTTATATATATATCTTTCTAGTAGAGTGACTGCGCGGTAGAGACTGCGAGTGCTTCGTTATCTTATCTCTGCTAGGGAACGCAGCAGTAGAGAAGGAGAGAGGTGAAGAAGGAGCGAGCTGACCTTCCTTCCCTTCCCTTTTCTTAGCTCCCTACGAAACCTAAGCTGCCGGCCGTCTCCCCTCGCTCTGACGCCAAGATCTCTCGAGGGATGCATACGTTTGTGAAACTTTCCGAGTCGAACCTGTCGGATGTCGTTCAACCGCTCGTTCATCAGTTGAGAGAGCTCTTAAAGGTCAGCTCAACTCGAGACGATCCGATCTCTTTTCTCTTTTTTTCTTTGCTCACCTTCGCTCTTGTATTCCTTCTCTTCCTAGACCTCCGACTACCAAGTCGACGACTTGTCTTTAACGCTCACTCTCCAAACCCAACTCCTCATCCTCGACATTCTCTCGGCCATCTTTCCTCCTGCTCCCTCCCGCCCGTCCGACGTCCCTGAACCGTTCCCTACCACCCTCCCCCTCGAAGAACCCTCCCTCAGCTTGCTTCTCGAAGCCCTCTCCATCATCATCTCCACCTCCTCCTCGTTCTCGAACTTCTCTTCGATCCTCAACGAGAACGGAATGCAGCATCTACGCAACTCGGAGGACTCCGGACGAGGTTCCGTCGCGGGGAGATCCAACACCCATTCGAGGAAGCAGCAGCCTCAGCAGTATACCGGGAGGCATCAAAACTCGAGCTCAAGATCAGGTCCCTTCTCGCCGACGTCGTCCTCCAACAGCTTACCCCAGGATGGATTCGGGACTTCGATACGGAATGGAGAGTCCGGCTCGAGCGAGCAGCAGAGGTCGTCGAACTGCAGCTCTGGCGCGACTGCTCCAGCTTTCGAGACCTTGGTGAGGCGGAGAGCTTCGGAGTTGATGAGAGTTCTTTCGTTCTTCAGGTGAGCATCCTCTTCCTTCCTTTTCATCAGAGCAGAGTGAAGATCGAAGTTGATCCTTTTTGTTTTCACGCGCCAGATGGGACGTCGTCTGGTCCAGCATCCGAACCAAACTTCAAAACCTCGCTTCCGAGTCCCTCGACGACACGGGACTTTCCGAGACGTGCTTGCAAGCATGCTTCATGGATCGACCTCGTCTCGTTCAAGTCCTCTCCGGTCCGTTTCCTCTCCTCTCCTCTCCTCTCCTCTCCTCTCCTCTCCTCTCCTCTCCTCTCCTCTCCTCTCCTCTCCTCTCCTCTCCTCTCCTCTCCTCTCCTCTCCTCTCCTCTCCTCTCCCCTCCCTTCTCTTCCCTTCTCTCTCTCCCTCCCTCGCTCACCTTCGCCCTCCCCGCTCTTCCTCTCGCCCAGAACTCTCTCCCATCTTCATTCATCTCTCCCGCCCTGCCCAAATATCCGTCTCCGACGCCCTCTACCGAGCCATCTGGTCCTGGATCCGCTACTCGCCCGCCGACTTCGTTCAGCTCTACCGAAAGGGACAGAGGTTGGAAGGAGATCCGGCGTCTTTGTTCGATGTGTGCTACAATGCGGTCCCGGATACGGACAAGAAGTCGCATACGTTCTGGCCGGTGATGGCGATGCTGATGGCGTTGTGTCCGGATATGATCGTTAGGGGTGAGTCGACGAGCTCCTGGGCAGGGTTGGGAGGGAAGGGAGAGAGAAGGAACGAAGAGCTCATCCCAAACGCGTTCTTCTTCTTCTTTTTTTTTCTTTTCTTTTCTCTGCAGTCCTCGAGTTAAGTCAAACGTCGCATAATAAAACGGTGGGGAAGAAGGTCCGTCTCCTCGTTCCTTTTCCTTTCCTTTCCTTTCCATTCCATTCCATTCCTCTCCTCCTCCCCCTTCCCTCCCATCTTCTCCTCACCCCATCCCTCTCCTCCCTCCTCACCAACTCTTTCCCTAACATCCTTCGTTGCCTTGTCCCAGGTCCAATTCTTCGAATCCATCCACTCCGCTTTCTACTCGACCAAAATCGCCAACGCAGCCAAACGATGCGGTCTCGATCTCGTCGAACTGGCTTCCCTCCTTCCGAGCGATATCGAGCATACGGGGCTGTTGATTTGGGTGTCGGATTTTGCGGGTGATCTGCAGGAAACGTTGCTTGGGGGGAAAGAGACGCCCGTGAGTTTGGGTCCGAGCGAGGGGAGAGAAGAAAGAAGAGGCGCGTCGTTCGAGTCGAGCTGATCTGCTTTGGTTTTTCGTTCGCAGGATGCTGATCTGATTTCGGATGGTAAGCACTCAGATGCAAGTGCCGCTGTGGACTCCGATAAGAGCTGACTCCTTGCCGCTCAATTGCAGGTCTCGAGCACTTCTATCGACGCGATCCCGACTCCCTCTCGAGGACTCTTCCGAAACTCATCACGTCTTTCGATAAGATGTGTCTCGCTCGAGCTTGCACGAAACTGGCTCAGGTTTGTCCTTCCCTTTTCCTCCAGAGCTCCAGTCGCCGAACTAACCCAACTCCTTCCTCCTCGCAGACGACCTTTCCCTCGACCACTCCTCTCAGCGTGGAGCTCATCTCTTCGGTCGGAAACCTTCTCGCCGACTACGTGATCAGTCTCAAGAGTGTACGTATGATTCTCTCTTTCCCTCTCCTCGAGCTAACTACCTCTTTTTGGTTTCTTACTACCCAGACCTCCCGAACCATCGCCGACTCAGCCACAACGACAGGATCTCTTCGCGATCTTCGCCAACCAGACATCGACCTCCTCCTCTCTATCCTCCAACTCTACTCCACCGATATCCGCTTTCTCGTCTCCTTCCACGACTCGGACAAGGTCGCCATCCTCCTCAACCTCCTTTCCAGCATGCTCTGCGACCCAGCTCCCGAGATCGTTCGGACGGCTGCTTCCGCTGCGTTCAAATCGGTTTATCGGCAAGCTGGGAGAACGGAGGAGGGAAGTCAGAAGTTGGAGCTGTCGCAGGAGGTTTATGAGTACCTTGGAAGCACCTCGTGAGTCGGGTCTGTCTTTTTTTTCCCTAGGGAAAGAGGAAGGAAGGAGACGCTGACGGGGTTTTGATTTTCGGTGGATGCATCCAGATGGAGATCGGCCGGGAACGCTGCCCATCAGGTTCTCAACCTCGGAATCGACGACGCCTCGAGCAAGGAGGATATCGAGGTTTTAGCAAATACTTTCACGCTCGCGTGTAAATTTGCAGCTACGTATCTTCAGGTCAGTTTCCATCCACCTTCCCATTTCGCTCACCGACTTGAATTGACCTTCAATCGGATCCTGTTTTCGTCTTCTTCGGGTCGGCTTCAGGCTCACGCTTCTTCCACGACAATCCGAGAAGGACTTGCCATGCACGAAGTCGCTCTCACCCTCGCTATCCTTTCACCAGATGAGGGGGTCGTCGCCGCCGCTGTGGAAGCTTTCAAGAGGAGGGAATCGAATCTTACTCATCTCGTGGTCTCAATTCTTGGATCGACGATCTCGGATAGCTCGCCTGGGTTGGAACTGTTGGATGCGCAGAAAACTTGGCAGGAGGATACCGAGGCTTTGTTCCCCTCTGGATCTGGTGCGTCGAGTCGAGCGGAGAAGAGAGCGAGCTGAGATGAAACCAAGCTGACTGAATCTCCGTTTCTTCCTGCAGACGGCGCTCGTCTCACCTTCGCAGCAATGAGCAAGGTCCTCTCCTCGAGACCTGCAGCTAGTCGAGCTCATGCTTTCGCTTTCAAGCTTCTGTTCGAGAGGTGGGAGAGAACGTTGATTTCGATTCGAGCGGGGGCGACGGCGACGGAGTCGAAGGAGTTTGTCGAATGGAGGTACGTCTCTCTCCTCGCTCCTCGATCCGATTCCATGACGCTGATGGGTTTCTGCTTTTTTTTCACTTTCTCACACAGTCATCTCGGATCGGTCCTCTGCGTCCTCGGTCAAAGCTGCCTCAACGTCGTCGACCTTCGGGATGGTCCTTCGCGTCCAGATCTTTTGACGGTCGAACTTCTGGAGGAGTGTGAGTTCTTCGTCTCTCTTCCTTCCTCTACGAGGATGTAAGCTGAATCTGGTTCGCTTTGGTCCCCTCAGTCGTACAAGGACTCTGCGACTGCCTCGTCCAGAAGGAGCTCGCTCTTCGCTCGTCGGTCGAAACGGAGCTCTCCCAACTCGGTCCTGGACTCCTCGAGATGCTCCTGCACAGTCTTCTCAAGTGAGTTCGACGTTCCACCCTCCTTCCCTCGCTTCGAACCAATCAATCTGACTGAACTCGTCTTCCCAGAACGAGTCGAGACATCTTCCGTCGCCTCCCAACTCCGACCCTCCAAGATCTCGGAACGACCTTCGTCTCCCACGCTCTCGTCATCCTCATCGCCACCGTCCCAGCTCTTACCACTCCCATCTCCTCCGACCCTGGACCTCTCCTCGCTACTCTCACTCAGAGACTCGATCGAAACCTCGCTACCCTCGCTGGGATCCCAAGTGAATCGACAACCGTCGATGGAGTCACCACCGTTGTTTCGTCCCTTCAGCGAGCTTGCCAACTGTGCGAGATCGTCATTTCGAAGCGGGATCTTTTCAACTGGTCCGCTCTCCCTCTTCTCAGGAACGAGCTACTGGACAGGATGTCGAATTGGACGACTTGGAATCTCGTGAGTCGAGCCAACCTCATCGACCCGTCTCGTGAATCAATCGCTCACAACCTCCCTTTTTTGTCGCTTCTTCGAGCAGACGATCAACCCGATTCAGCTTCCAACGGCCTTTGTGGAGCTAGACTACTCGTGCATATCGACTGCCGCTACGCTCGCGGAGGGGCTGAAGCTCCAGGCTGGGTATCGAGTGGGAGGGTCGAGGAAGAGACTGTTTGAGAGCTGGTTTGTTGCTCTCCTCTTTTTTCCTCTCGTTCACCAAGACTCTCCTCTAATCTAGGCATCGTTTCTTTTTGCACAGGTTCGCGCTTTTGCATCACCATCTTTTGCAGGCTTTGAGGTCGAAGCCTCTCGCTTTGACTACTCGAGAATCGTCCTTAGTGAGTTTCCTCCTTCGCCCTTTCCCCTCCACTTGATATCATTTCAGACGCCCTCTAACGCTTTCTTTCCCTTCATCCATCAGTCAAGGAACCTACCCGACTTCCCCACAGCCATCGGAATAACTCGTGAGCTCTACATCCTCGTTCTCTCGTCCAGCCGACCGCTCACTTTTCCGTCTTCTTCCTCCGCCACAAACCAGTCTCGAACCTCCTCGACAACAACGGAGACGTCGCCTTTGACCGATGCATCGCCATGACCTACTCCTCCGACCTCGCCGTTCGAGCTGTCTACACTAAAGTCGTCGGAGAGGCGACGAGGAAACTCGTCGTGAAGGAGAAACGGAATCGGTTCGAGATGGAGAGCAGGCATCCGCTTCTCGGCGTGAGTCATTCTATTCACTAGGCAATTGGACCTTCAATAAGCTGATTAGACTCCGCTTTCGACTTTGCAGATTCTTGTCGAGCCTGGAGTGAGTTCTTCCCTGCCGGAGTCGTTCTTTTTCTCTTTCCGCTGATCTCCCTTTCCTTCCCCTTTCAGATGCTGCTTCTTCCCATCCTCACCGACATCTATTCTCGAGTCGATCATGATACGGTATCGGACCTCGTGCTTCGGAGATTTGAGAAGCAGGACGCTGGATTCGATCTCTTGAAGGCGAGTTCGGAGCTTCTCGCTGTGGGCTTCTCCCACTCGCGCTGACTTTCCCTCGTCTTCCTCAGGCTCTCGTCGAAATTGAGATCTCTCAGACGACTCAGGAGGCTGAAATCTTTCGAGGAACGACGCTGTGCACCAAGGTCTACTCCCAGTTCGCTCGTCGGCACGCGAGGTGAGTAGCTCGAAACCGATTCATATCTCGGAGCTAAACCTTGACTGACGTGACTGCTTCTCTTCTTCCTTTAGAAACTACCTTCGAAACCTCCTTCGGCCTTTCGTGCAAGCTATCATCGACGACAACCCAGCTTATGGTGCCTCCTCTACTGTTCGGAACGATGCTCCTCAAAGCTCGTCGGCCATCGAGAGCCTGGCTCAGACACTGCTGGATCGGTTGTGTTCGAGTCTTTCACGCGTGCCTCAGTGAGCGAACGACCTTCTTTGAGCTCCGTTTCCAAAGCTCCACTGAGCTGACCACTTTTTTTTTCGTTCCTCCTCGACCTGCAGTCATCTGCGGGCTGCCTGTCGGATCCTCGGAGAGACCGTCTCCGAGAGGTTCCCTGGGATGGGTCGTCGTGCGGTCGGATCGTTCGTCATCCTGAGGATCATCTCTCCCTCTATCGTTTCCCCTGCTTGGATGCAGCTCGATCTCGACGGACTCAACCATTCAGGTCGACGCGCTCTCGTCGACGTTTCGAAACTCGTCACCAACCTCGCGAACGACGTCGTTCTTGGACAGAAGGAGTCTCATATGGGAGAGTTCCAGGGCTTCAGATCTCCTGCGAACATCCAAGCGATGGAGCGTTTCCTGGATGGTCTTCAGGTGCGAACGACATCTCGTAGCTTCGCGATCGCGTCGACTGACACGTCGCTTTCTCTCATGGACAGATCCCCGACTCCTCCCCTCCTTCTTCCTCTCCGTCGATCTCATCAACGTCAGATGAGGATGACGCAGACGAGCTTTTCCTCCGCCTCATGCTCAAGGAACACGCTTCGACCGTCGACGATTACCTTGGAAGCCATCCTCGTCGGGAAGAAGTTCGAAAACTCTTTACTCCTTCGACGCCATCTGGATCGGAAACCGCTATCGACTTCATGACGAGGACTCGAGCTCGGAAACTTCACTCTGAAGGGTTCGATGATGTGTTCAGGGATGTGTCGAGTCAGGTGGGTTTCGCTTTCGTCGAGCGAGGGAGAATGGGAGATCAACCGAACTCGAAGCTGACCTTCCTCATCATCTTCCCGCTCAGGGGAAATCGGTCTTCGTCGTCGACTGTGGTCGCCTTGAGTTTGTGGATCTCGATCGGCTTATGCGATACGCTCTCGATGTGAGTTCCAGTCCAACCAACCGATATCTCGAGCTCGATCTGACTTCCATCTCTCGCTCGTCTCCAGCTCCTCCAAGACGCGCCCGCCGGTTGGAGCGTCGTTTTCGACTGCACGGGCATCAACAACCTCGACGGTCTTTCCGTCGCGTGGATCCTGGAAGCTCTCAAGTTGCTCGAGACGTTGAAAACGCTCTGGGAGGGAGGATCCAGTCGATGCAGGAAGATCATCGTCTACGGCGCCAACTCCTTGACTTTGGTTCTCTTCCAACGGGTCTCGAGCTTACTCGCTGTCTCGAATGGTCAGTTCTACCATTTTTTCTATACCGATCTTCTGGAATCTGCCAACGCTGATCAGTTTTCTGGTTTCCTCAGGTACTCGGGCTCTTCGAGAGATCGTCGGGTTGAACTCGACTGCTGCTCTGGCCGCTTTCCTCGGCATCGATCCCGAGCACTTCGACTTCTTGACTGGTTCGTCCTCTGAAGGGCATCCTTACTTCTTCTCCTCTGCTGAATATGAACTTTCCTGTCGCTCTCACAGCCGTCCCGACTCAGGAGGAAGCTCTCTTCTTCGACCCTTCGGCGGAACTCATCGACCTTCATCGAACTCGAATCTGTCAGTCGTTTCCTGTCTCGACTTCCCTTCTTTCACTGACATCGGTTCACCAAATTACTTCAGCTACCTCGATAACTCTTGGACCTGACTCAATCACCCTTCTTCGAGTGAGTTCGACTCTTCCTTCTCTTCTCTTCTCCTCCCCGAACGCGTCGCTGATCTTGTTCTCTTCGTATCTCCAGTCCAACACTCGCTTGATCCTCGGTCCTCAAGGCGGTTCTACGATCGTTCAGGACACCAGGAGGCTCAACGACCTTCGAGATCTCTCGGTCACGGACGACAACGGAACTCGAGTCCTTCGACTTCGTTTCAAGACGGGAGATCCTCTGGACCTCGTGACGGATGGTGAGCTCTATCCCCTTTTTTCCAGCATTCTTTCAGATTCTGACGTCACTTCACACTTTTTCAGGCCAACCTCAGCTCGAAATGGTGAGTTCTGAAGATTCGTCGTCAAACCGCGAAAGAGATCGCTCATCGTCTTCTTTTTCTCTCCTCTTTCCTTTCTCTTAGATGATCTCCGCCAACCTCAGCAACCCAGCACCTCGAACGAAAGCAGCTGCTCCGGATATGACAGCCGTCAGAGTCACGCTTTCGGGACTTCTCAATCTCGTCGCCATGAAGTCGGAAGTTCGGTCGGCGGCTCTGGGAGTTCTCGCGACTGGTACGCGTTTCTTTCACCTCCCATCCATGTCTCAGCCTCCAACCTAACAGCTTCTAATATCTGTACTCCATCCTATCTTAGTCTCCGACGCTGGACCTCTTCAGCTCCCTGCTCTTCCCACTCTAGAAGGTTCGTTTCTGCCTTCTCCTCCCTTTCTCCTCCGCCCCTCGCTGATCACGATTTCTCGTTATGCTAGGCCTGGCTCATCCTCGAACAGCTCACAGCATGGTCCTCAAGACCGCCAATGAGATCACAGCTCTCAATCCAGAGTACTCGATAGCTCTTATCCGGGAAGGATGTCTTGCGTTCAGTCTCGTCCAAGATCCTTTCCAGCAACGTCTCCTCCTCGATTTCTTTGGTGCTTGGGTGAGCACCGCAACTTCTTCTCAGCTCTCGACGTCTTGAAGGATCATTTCTAACCTTTTTTTCCCCTTTCGCAGATCCACAACCTCTCAGCTTTCCTCGCTTCGACGCCTCCCAAGACGGACCACTCGAAGATCTCTGTCGTACTTCGAGATCTCCTTTCGATAACCGTCGCTCATCACGGAGTGAGTTCTCATCTTCCCTCTCCTCTTACAAAGACTCAAAATCTAACTCCCACCTCTCCTGCAGTCTCTCCGATCCGAATTCGCAGACATCTGGGCCAAAGTCGGTTCCTTCGACCCAGCTCTCGGCGACGCTGCTGCCCACGAAGCCATCGCGAAGGCAGCTTTCTCAGAGCCCGCTTCGGATCGACTCGATATTGTAGCCGAGGTGATTTTTGCCCATCTTAATTTCTCTCTTTGGATTCAGAATGCTGAACCCTTCTCGCTTTTCTCCTTAGGTCATCCTTTCTCTCGCTTCGCACAGTCTCGTCGGAACTTTCCTTTCTTTCGTCCTCCAAGTGAGTACAGTTCTCTTCATCTATCTCTGGAATACCTCTCCGCTTACACATTTCTTCTCCCAGCTCGTCGAGGGATCTCCGCCCACGGCTCTTCGACACCCCTGGACGAAACAGATCGCGTCTTTGGCCACCGTCTCGGAGAAGCTCAGTCACTCACCTCAGTACACGGATATCCTTCTTCCAGATCTCATCCACGTCTCCTTGTAAGTCTATCGTCGCTTGAGTCGACTATCTCGGAGCTGATCCTTGGGTTCTTCTCTTCGTTGCCACTTCCTTCTCGCAGACTCTCTCTCTGGACCGTCGACGAGCCTTATCTTCCCCTCGTCCACGGAACCATCATCAACATCCTTCGATCCCTTTCATCTTCTTCCTCGACAACCGATCGAGCTCTAGCGGATCTCGCACAGGCCCTCCAGCAAGACCAACGTCGGAGAACTCAAAGACATCGATCTCCTCTTCAGACTCCCGAGAGTCTCATCACCGAAGCGCTGTCGAAGGAGCTCGTCTGCACCTGCACTCTGGACGCGATGCTGATAGCTGCGAAGAACACTGGTAAGTCCCCTCCTTCATGTCGTCTCTTCAATTTTTGACGAGTACTAATCTCGTTCTCTTCTCTCCTTCCAGATCAAGCCAACGTCTGGAGAAGTAAGCCAACGTCCCGCCGTCTCGTCTCTCTCGAGCCAATATCTAACCTGGCCCTCTTCCTTCACAGCTCGATGGCTAACTCTCGCCGTCTCGTCAGCACTGAAGAGCAGCGTTCCTACTCGACCAGCAGCTCTCGCGATCTTGAAGGTCTTGGTTGAGGAGTGTGGTGTCGACTCCTCCAGTCTCTACTGCCACGTTCGTCCTTTCTCCTCCCTTTCTCGCCATCTCCACCACTCTCGCTTATCCCTTTCCTTCCCATTTTACTCAGATGCTCGACGCTTTCGGAAGGATGCTCACGGACCATTCGGACGACGAGGCAGGAGTAATCGCCATCCTTCGTTTCCTCACCGGCCTCGTCAATCAGCTCTCGACGGACTCGGTTCTCGCTTCGTTTTGGATCGGTATTGCAGGTGAGAATAATTCCGAGCCCACCCTCTTCAATTCTCTCTCTGACTCAAAACTTCTCCTTCAGTCCTCCAAATCAGTCCCGTCCATTTCGTCGTCGCACTGGACCTCGTGAACGTCTCCCTTCGGACTATGCTCTTCAGAGGGATCTACCCCTCCTCGACCGACCTCGTGGAAGCGCTCATCCCAAACGGCAACTTCTTTCTGTCGAACGTGGACGCCGACTGGGAGGTGAACCTCGAGGGTTCGCTCGCGTTGTCGATCATCATTCTTGTGAGTCTTCAGTCCTTCTTCTCGAAGCATGCGCCGCCTCTGCCGTCTCTCATCGCTGAACGGCACTCCTTCCTACCATCTGCAGCTTTTCAAGGGTCTTCAGTGAGTCTCCCTCAGTCGATCGCTGGCCGTCTTGAACTCATCTGATTTCCTCGATTCTAACTCTTCTCAGTCTCCCGCTCGCTCGGAAATCCACGAACGACGTCCTCTTCCAACTATTTGAGGTCCTTCTACGATCAGAGACTCTTTCTACGGTGGAGGAGCTCGCGTTTGGCCACACCCTCGCGTCGGTACCCTCGAATCTTCCCAGAATCAAGGCGCTTTACAGCGACGTTGGGCTTCCTCGCTCATCGTCATGGGAGAATCTACCCTTACCCGTGAGGAGTCCTTCCTCACTTCTCTCCCCTTCTTTTTTTCGACCTACTAAACGTTCCCTCCCTCTCGTCCCAGGCTAACGATGAAGTCACGGTCGTTCTTCTCGCGTTTGTCGCTGGACCTCTCCTTGCGTCGACGTCGGACAAGGTCAAACCCTACGGACTTCTCGCTCGGGCATCACACGAGGCTCCTAAGATGCTCGACCTCTGGTACTTCCTTCACCTCTGTCTGTAGTTACTCTGATCTCATCGTAACTGATCTCCATCTCCCCTCTTTTTCCAGTCGCGACCTTCTCCTCCCCGAGCTCAGCCAAACGATAGCCATCTCGGACGACGAGGAACTCCTCCTCTTGGCGGACATCCTCCTCTCTCGCACTCTCTACAGTCATCGCTCGTCGTCTCACAACCTCGCTGAGGAACTCGAGTCTCGAGGGTGAGCAGTTCGCGTCGATTCGCCTTGTCGTTGAACTTCGGAAACTTACGTCCGTTCTCTCATCCCTTCAGCCTTCAATCCCTCCTCACCTGCCACACCTTCACACCTGTCAAGATCGAACACTTCCGGCGGCTCCTCGTCGTTGCGAGCGAGATTGTTCGAGTCGAGGTGTGCCGTTTGGAGGACGCGTCTTCGGAAGATGGGGAGAATACGCGGTAGACTTCTCGCTTCTGCTCTGCTTTTCGGTTTCGCTCTCTATCCCTTTGATCTCTAGTATCTTTCCTCCCTCTCCATACCCTTCTCTAGACTCTATACCCTCGCTACTCGCTCAAGTATCCCAGCTCAATCTCATGACCGGCCATCCTTCCCAAGGGTTGTAGAGGGAGTTGAAGAGGTCGAAGAGGAAAAGCGGATCAAAGCTTCGTTTTCCTCTCCGGTCGCGAAACTGGTCTTGGTTGGTCTTGAGCGTCAGATCTGAGACTTTGGACATGTGAGTCCTTCTATCTATCTCTTTTTTCTTGACTCGACGGCGTCAAACTTTGAGCTGACGTTCGTTCCATTTCCCGCTCAACAGTCCTTCGACCGGCCGGCATCCCGGTCCTTTGCTTGTCCTTTTCTTTTCAGGTTCTCGACAGTACATCACGAGTGACGAGTGAAGTTTGTAGGAAGAAATCCATCCATCCATCAAGCAAAGTGAAAAAGCAAGCAAAGGATCCTAGCTCGAGTTGTTCTCGTCCGTCCCTCTGTCCTCTCTGCTCGTCCGCCATTCATAGTTCATTCAGTCTCCACCTGAGAGCGTCGATGTCTGCTTTAAACTTGTAGCTGATTTGATCCTTTTGCCAGTTCTGCCGGTTACTTTGGATTCGAATCGGCAATAAATCGGCGCCGGATGACTCTTTTTTTATGGTCTCCGGTAATATTGGACGAAAGATCACGAAACGCTTCGTTCCGGCTGGAAGGTCTGCGAAAAATTAGGGTTTGAGATCTGAGTTTTGACGGTAGAGCTTAGCTTTTTGGTTGAGGAGAAGGGTGAGGAAAAGACGGAGGGCTGAGAGGAAGAACGAAGTCGAACGAGTGAGCCGATGTTGCGCTAGAGTAAATCTGCTGGCAGGTGTTTAGAATTCGCCGAGAGTCGAGAGAAGGGAGGTAGAGCTTAGCTTTTCACGGTAGAAGTCTCCGACGGCGCTGGGGCTTTAAAAAAGGTCAAAATCACGTTAAAATTCTCGGGTTAGGCTTATCCATGGGGCGAAACGCGAAAATCGGTCAGGAGAGGGTTTGGGAGTAAATCCTTTTCGGATTGCCCCGCAGGGCCGAAAAAATTGAGCTTTTGTGATGCTCCAAGATGGTGGCAGAAGGCGAGGTTGAGGGGTGGAAACAGGAGGGAGCTGTTGAGGAAAGAAAGCGTGACGGGGTTGAGGTGAGGAGGGGATTGGGGTGAAGGGGGAAGATTTTCTGCCGCGGGGTTGGCTTCTATCTAAGACGAGGGTAGCAGATAAGAACGTCGCTGGGCGTTGCTTTGGAAGGTTTCCGATCTATTTTCGACAAGCTACCTCTGCTGTTCTGACGCGTCGCATTTTTGAGCTGGAGGCGACGTGTTGGGCTTGGAGGAATCGGTCAAGGAAACGCTTGAGGGAGAAATTGTATTTCTCAGAACCTGGTCATGAGGTCCAAAGGAGTATATCAGTGCGTTTCAGACGCATTCTGTCCACTCTCTGAAAAGTTGTGCACGGAAACGTCTCCTTATCTCGTCTCCATCCTGGCTTTGACCGATCTGGACGTGATGAAGAGCAAATCTGCACTTCATGCCACCTTTACCGGCATGGAATAGAGAATGCAGAAACGATAGGTGCGACAATTTGGGATCTCACTGCATCTCCGCATACTTCTCAATTGATCTCTCCCGCGAAGACCAACTCTTGCTCATTTCCTCCGTGCAAACACCTCCCACTAGATTCAACTCAAAGGCTTGACGACCTTGGGTCTGGGGGGGTTTCCGACTCTAGATGTGCTTCTCTTTCTCTTTCTCTTTCTCTTTCTTTCTCGCTCACTCCCATGGTCACTCTACCTATCTCTATCACTCCCACACCTCACTTGTCTATGTGTTTTGCCTCGACTTTATCTCTCGACGTCTCCTTAGTTACCGCCTCCTTCATTTCCTCCGCGCGCCTCTCTCCCTCGTTGTCCCTGATCGTTGACCGTCTTCTTCCTAGGCTCACAGTTCGGTACGGGTCTTCTCTCACTCAGACCGTCGACGAATCCCTTCCTTGTCCAGCAAGGCCTTCTTTTCCTCCCCTCACCGACCCACTCTCCTAGGGTCATCAAGAAGGGAGTCCAGAACGGATTTCTTTCTCGGGTGTCCCTGTGCTAACAGGGGAGTTTGAAAGTGGTGGGACGCGTGCACCGGGGTTTGCCTTTGTCCAAGAAGCGATATTAGGGAAAGGAAAAGGAATGACGCGACTGGGCCTCCCCTCCCTCCCTCTAGCCGTCCCTTCCTTCCTCTATCTGTGTTTCCTCCTCTCCGACAGCCTCTCAGCACTCTTGTATGTCCACATCCCAAGGCCACATTTACTTTGCTTGTTCTTTATCAACCGAAAAGGAAGCTATCAAGAAGGAGGGAAGAAAGACAAAAGATCGTCGTTCAAGCCGGCTGCGATTTGCTGCATGAAGCATATGACCTCGAGAAACCTATTCAGACCACTAAAATCTATACTAGACCTCTGTTCAATTTCCTATATCTGGCAAAGATGGAAGCCGAGTTGAGAAGGAGGAAAAAACAGCCCTCAGGCCACCTGGTCAGGGAGGATTTGTTCCCCTGCCGGTCAAGATTCTTGCTTCGCTTCCTCTGAAGAATGAGGCGGTTCGATTCCCCGAGAGAGAGCTGTTCTGTTGGATTATTTTTTGATTCGATGTATTTTTTTTCTTCCGTGTCAACCAGTGTTACCCCTATCGTTCTTCTCTTTTCATCCTACCGGCCGACTCTCTACGCTCCTGTTTCTCCTTTCACTGCCGGCGAGTCCCTTCTTTCTCCGGAGGCAGAACGGAGGTGGGATCCTACTTGAGCTCTTCCCTTTTTGACCTCCCCCAGTCCACCCTTCTTCGTTCATTTCTGCCTCTTTTATTCCAGCACCTTCTTTCTGTTAGCCCGCACCCCTGTTGTATCGAAACACAGGGTTCCATTGCGAGGGGTTGTGGTCGGGGTCGGCCGCGAGCCGGAAATCGCAACACGTGAATCGAGGTCGGAGGTGCGTGCTTGAAGACGAGGTCTTGACGACCTTGGGTCTGGGGGGGTTTCCGACTCTAGATGTGTTTCTCTTTCTCTTCTCTCCTCTCTCAAGCTCTCCCACACCATCACCATCACCCTCTCCGGTTCCTCAAACTACGCCGACTGGCTCGAGAGCTACGCTACCTGGGCGAGAGAGAAGGAAGGGGGTGTGGAGAACAGTCCAGGCAGGAACTCCTCCGGCCAACGAACCTGAGGAAGGGAAGGAGAAGCGTCTCCTCCTCGAAGATAAGGCTCGAGCCCGCCTCGACTCCACCGTGGACCGCTCCATTCGCCTCCAGTTCCTCAACACCCTCCTCTCCACCGAAGCGAAGTCTAACTATCAAGCCAAGACCTTCCTCGACTGGCTCCAGACTCGCTTCGCCGGAGCTACCCCAGCCAATCTCTCCCAATCGGTTCGTCGCATCATGACCACTCCTCTCTCCTCGTCCGAGCTTCTCAACTTGATGACCCTAGGAGAGTGGGTCGGTGAGGGGAGGAAAAGAAGGCCTTGCTGGACAAGGAAGGGATTCGTCGACGGTCTGAGTGAGAGAAGACCCGTACCGAACTGTGAGCCTAGGAAGAAGACGGTGAACGATAAGGGACAACGAGGGAGAGAGGCGCGCGGAGGAAATGAAGGAGACGGTAACTAAGGAGACGTCGAGAGATAAAGTCGAGGCAAAACACATAGACAAGTGAGGTGTGGGAGTGATAGAGATAGGTAGAGTGACCATGGGAGTGAGCGAGAAAGAAAGAGAAAGAGAAAGAGAAAGAGAAAGAGAAGCACATCTAGAGTCGGAAACCCCCCCAGACCCAAGGTCGTCAAGCCCCCCCTCGAATCGGATGTGATTCGATTCCCAGCGACGAACGGTGATGCTCGAAGAGCGGACGAGGGAGTTGCTTGATGAAGAGATCCGCAATGTTGGAGTTGGTGCGGACGTGAGCGACAGAGACGTGGCCGTCCCGGATGCGTTCGCGGACAGAGTGAACGCGGATGTCCATGTGCTTCGAGCGGTCGTGAGAGCCAGGGTTTTGTGCGAGGTGGATCGTGCCGAGGTTGTCGTTGAGAATAAGGGTGGGAGTTGGAGGAAGGTGTCCGAGGTCATCGAGGAGACGGCGGTTCCAGAGGAGTTGCTTCGATGCGTCGCTGATGGCCATGAACTCGGCTTCGACGGTGGAGTCGGCGACGGTGGGCTGGCGGCGGCTCCTCCAAGCGATGAGGCCTCCGAAGGAGTAGACGGCGTAGCCGGTGGTGGACTTGCGAGTCTCCGAGCAGCCCCCCCAGTCGGCGTCGGCGTAGCAGGAGAGGGGTCCAGTCGACTTGTTCGCGTCGTAGATGAGGGAGTAGGAGAGGGTTCCCTTAACGTAGCGGAGGAGGTGGAGAGCGGCTTCCCAGTGCGCAGGTCCGTAGCAGCTTCCGAATCGAGCGAGGTAGCCGGAGGCGGTGCAGAGGTCCGGACGAGCCATTCCAGACGCGTACATGAGTTCTCCGACGACCTGACGGTAGGGGAGTTTCGTTGCGAGAGCCTGCTCCTCGGGTGTGGCTGGACGAAGGTTGATAGACGCTGGGAGAGGAGTGGTGCGAGGAGTGCTGTCCGACATGTTGTGGGCTTCGAGGACGGCGGTGAGGTACTGCTCGAGGGAAAGAACGAGTCGGCGGTTGGGACGGTCGCGGAGGATTTCCATGCCGAGGAAGTGGTGGATGGGACCGTTGTCGGTGATAGGGAAGGTGGAGTGGATCTCAGCCTTGAAGGCGTCGATAGCGGCTTGAGAGTTGGAGGCGATGGCTTGGTCGTCGACGTGGAGGGAGATGAGAACGACGTTTCCGTCGAGGTCGCGCTTGTAGACGCAGGGATCGGCGGTGGTAGGGATGAAGGATTTGGAGCGAAGCCAGTTGTCGAGGACGATGTTCCACTCCCGAGGGGCTTGGTGGATGCCGTAGAGGGTCTTGAGGAGGCGGACGACTTTGGACTTTGGGATCCCGCTTCCTTCCGGAGCCTCGAGATAGATTTCCTCCTTGAGATCGCCGTTGAGAAAGGCAGCCTTGATGTCAATAGAGTCGCAGGGGTAGTCCAGCTCATTGACGAGAGCGAGGAATTGGCGAACTCCGTCCTTGTGAACGACGGGGGCGTAAACATCGACGTAGTCAACTCCCGGGACTTGGCTTCGACCGTCGGCGACCCAGCGAGCTCGGTACCTTGTGGGCAGACCAGTAGAGGGGTCGACCTTCTTCGAGCAGACCCAAGCAGAGCGAAGGATTCGCATCCAACTCTCGCGATCCACGATCCGAAAAACCCCCTTGCTCGTGAGGACGTCGAGCTCCTTCGCAAACGCGGGTTCCCAACCGTTCTTCCACTCGTCCGATGCTGTAGCTTCCTTGTAGGATCGAGGAATCCTTCCAGCTGCGTAAGCGGAGGCGGCGTTGGCGTGAGGGGAGTGGCCGAAGGCGGCACGGAAGGAAGGGAGGTGAGCAGCAGCGTAGGCGAGCATGACGTTGGCGTTGTCGTCGAAGAGATCAAGAGGATCGGGTGAGGAGGGAAGATCGGGGAAATCTGGGACCTCCTGAGGAGGGAGAGGGACGTTGGACGAGTACCGCGCGAGAGGTGACTGAGGGTCGAGGTTGAAGGTGTCCGAGGAAGAAGAGGAGGAGGCGGAGTCTTCCGAGGGTGAGGAGTTATCGTCGACTGGGGAGGGAGGAGGAAACGCGACGGGTGAGTCTGGTGGTGATTCGACGACAGGTAAAGGGAGTGGACGTCCGTTCGGGGGGGCAACATGATCATCACCAGTACCCCCAAAAAGTTCGCTCACTAGTTCTTCTTCCCATCCAAACACACCGTCCAGACCGTCTCCCTCTACAGGCGAGACCTTCTCCTCCTTCCACGTCTTCGAGAAAACGACATCGCGGGAGATGACGATCCCCATTCCAGCCAACACCCTGAATCCCCCTTCAACGTAGCCGACGAGGCGACCCTCGGAGTACCTTGGACCGAGCTTGTCCTTCTGGCGATGAAGGCGGTACCAGCAGGCGGCCCCGAAGGGTTGGAGGAAGTGGTGTGAGACGGTCCTCCCCGTCCAGACGTCCTCGGGGAGGGCCTTCGCGAGGGGAGAGGAGGGAGCTCGGTTGTGGTTGTAGACGAGGAAGTTGGCAGCCTCAGCCCAGAGACGAGGAGGGAGGCCAGAGGAGAGGAGGAGGGTGCGAACGCCGTCGAGGATGGTGGACATGGCGCGTTCCACTCGAGCGTTTTGGTTGTGAGCGTCGGCGGCGGTCGTTGTGTGTTCGATGCCTTTGGAGGTGAAGAAGTCGCGAAGGTGGTGACTGAGGAACTCCCCCCCTTGGTCCGAGTGGACACGTCGAGGGTAGTGTTGACTGTGGTTGAAGAAGAGCTGGCAGAGTTCCTTGACGTGAGTCGACGCCTGAGATTTGGCCGAGAGGAAGCGGACGAAGAGTTTCCGAGAGTGGTCGTCGAGCAGAACGAGCATGTAGCGCGCCCCGCCGAGGGATTGGGTCTTGGTGGGACCGAAGATGTCGAGGTAGACGATGTCTCCGATGGCTGCTGCCGATGTAGGGTTCCGTCGAGAGGGTTGACGTTTCGACTTTCCACAGATGCACGCGTCGCACTCAAAAGCATCGATCTCCATCTGCGTCACGATCGTCCTCCCCCCCAACCGTCCCGCCCTGATCAACTGAACCACTCGGTCGAGCGAGACGTGGGCTAGTCTGGAGTGGCAGTCGTGAAGATGGGATTTAGGGGTGTTCGACGCGGCAAGGAGGGACGAGGAGGAGGGAGGCTGACCGAAGCTCTGGAACTGTCCATCGACGACGGGTAGTCCGGACGAGGCGTTGGCGTGGAGGTAGGCCTTTCCGTTCTTGGAGACGACGGAGTGGAGGTTGGGTGAGGAGGTGATGTGGTAGCCGAGTCGCTGGAGGGACGACTGAGAGAGGAGGTTCCTGGAAACCTCGGGGACGAGCCAGACTTCGGGGAGGAGGATGGAGCCGTGAGAGGTGTGGATGACGGCCTCTCCTCGGTGGGTAGCTCGGATGGTGGCTCCGTTCCCGACGTTGACGGATCCGTCGAAGGGTGTGAGGCGTCGGAGGTGTTGAGCTCGGCTGACCATCGTGACGGAGGCGCCAGAGTCGAGGATGATAGAGGTAGGGGAGAGAGGGATGTCGGTTCCGACCAGGAGAGCGTCTCCCGTGATGTAGGCTGGCTTAAAATCGCTGAAGCCGTTGGAGAAGTCCGAAGGGAAGTAGTTTGCCGCAGCAACGTTTCCTTCTTCCTTTCTATCCTTCGTCTCCCCTCCGCCCTTCTCCCCTCTGTTCCCATTCCCCACCCCTGCCCCCTCTTCCTCTTGATGTCCTTGAGCGTCTTGCAGTCCTCCGTGTTGTGAGTGCTGGAGTCGTGGAGAGTGCACCAGACTGCGGACTCTGCCGGTTTGGAGGAGGGTTGAGCTCGAGCTGGGGAGGGGGAAGCGAGGAGAGCGTTGGAGGAGGGGGAGAGGACCTGACGGGCTTGGACTTGGTCGTGGTGCTTCCTGAGTTCGTCGAAGATGGTCTCGGGGGTGATGGGGGTGGCGAGAGCCTCGAGGCGGGAGAGGACGAGACCGAGCTCGACGTCTTCGTTGGCGGAGGGGAAGTTCGCCTTGAGCATGATGGAGAGGAACCCGTTGCCGACCAGGACCTCCTTGTCGTTCGCCCCGGCGGATCGGATGATGGTGATGTCCTCGTTCCTGGCGTTGACCCACTTGAGCTTGACGACCTTGGGTCTGGGGGGGTTTCCGACTCTAGATGTGCTTCTCTTTCTCTTTCTCTTTCTCTTTCTTTCTCGCTCACTCCCATGGTCACTCTACCTATCTCTATCACTCCCACACCTCACTTGTCTATGTGTTTTGCCTCGACTTTATCTCTCGACGTCTCCTTAGTTACCGCCTCCTTCATTTCCTCCGCGCGCCTCTCTCCCTCGTTGTCCCTTATCGTTCACCGTCTTCTTCCTAGGCTCACAGTTCGGTACGGGTCTTCTCTCACTCAGACCGTCGACGAATCCCTTCCTTGTCCAGCAAGGCCTTCTTCTCCTCCCCTCACCGACCCACTCTCCTAGGGTCATCAAGGAGGTCCGTTCGTGAGCCCTCAGACGGCCGTCCCTTGTTCAAAGCTTCTGCGCGCCGTGAGAAGAGGAAGGTATATACTATCCAATCAGCTGGAAAGCATCGATACTAGCAAAAGATAAAACGCGGGAAGCTACGAGCCTTGAGAAAGGAAAACAAAACAAACTCAAGCCGGTCCCTGTTCTTCCCCTCTTCAACGTGAACTGGGGACGAGTTCAGATCGTAGCTTCTCGCGTGTAATGAACAAGAGAAGATATATGCTATCCAATCAGCTGGAAAGCATCGATACTAGCAAAAGATAAAACGCGGGAAGCTACGAGCCTTGAGAAAGGAAAACAAAACAAACTCAAGCCGGTCCCTGTTCTTCCCCTCTTCAACGTGAACTGGGGACGAGTTCAGATCGTAGCTTCTCGCGTGTAATGAACAAGAGAAGATATATGCTATCCAATCAGCTGGAAAGCATCGATACTAGCAAAAGATAAAACGCGGGAAGCTACGAGCCTTGAGAAAGGAAAACAAAACAAACTCAAGCCGGTCCCTGTTCTTCCCCTCTTCAACGTGAACTGGGGACGAGTTCAGATCGTAGCTTCTCGCGTGTAATGAACAAGAAAAGATATATACTATCCAATCAGCTGGAAAGCATCGATACTAGCAAAAGATAAAACGCGGGAAGCTACGAGCCTTGAGAAAGGAAAACAAAACAAACTCAAGCCGGTCCCTGTTCTTCCCCTCTTCAACGTGAACTGGGGACGAGTTCAGATCGTAGCTTCTCGCGTGTAATGAACAAGAGAAGATATATACTATCCAATCAGCTGGAAAGCATCGATACTAGCAAAAGATAAAACGCGGGAAGCTACGAGCCTTAGGGTTAGGGTTCTAGAGTCATATCAATATACAGAGAGCAAGGTCAGAGGGCAAAGGAGAGAGAGAAAAAAGCAAGAAACAAACAGGGGTAGGGCTCTTGGGAGTTAAGGTAGAACAAAAAAGAAACCAGACAGGTCGACTAGAAGTGCCAAAAGTGAGAGCGGGCCCTAAGAAGAGTTAACCGAGATTCTACTAAGCATTCCTGACCACTGAGAGTCCTTCATCACCTCCCTCCACTCCTTCATCGCCTTCAACGTCCCATCCTCCAAACCTCCTCCAATCGACACCACCAGCGGAACAAAGGGGACCGCGACGCGTCCTGCATACTTGGCCACCTTCTTCCTCATCGCTACCTCCAGCACTGCCTGCATTCCTCGTGTTGCCTCTCTCCACTCGGACGCGTCCTCCTCTGGGGAGAGGTTGCGGGTTGCTCGCTCTGCTTCAACAGTCGCCAAAGAGACGATGGTGAGATCGAACTCCTTGGGACCTCCTCTGGTGCCGGTAACCCTGAAGTCGGTTCGGAGTCCAGTTCCTGGGATGGTCGGCTCCAGGACAACGGTGAGGTCTTGGGATCCTTGGAGCGAACTTGCAAGAACCCTCTTCACCTGCTCGTGTCGAGCGAGCGTCCAAGGAGCGCGACCGGAACAGACATCGTCATGACCAAAGGTGTTGTCGGCAGCACAGTGAAAGCAGAGGTCTTCGCGACCGGGACAGAGCGTACGGAAGTGCAACCCAGTTGCCACCTCCGCGTCAGTGAGAGCGAGGTTGGGGGAGAAGGGGATCACAGAAAGCCAACGACGACCAAGAGTGGATGCTGCTTCGACGACGGAGAGCTTCTCGAATGGGTTTAGATTGGAGAGAAGTTCCGATTGTCTGGCAGCAAACACCTTGGCGCATCGAGAGCCCTGGGAGAGGATCTCCTGATCTTCCTCGAAAGGAAGACCAAGGGTGGGTGGGAGCGAGGGCGGCGTCCGCAGAATCTGATGCAGCAGCGTAAACGAGGGGAGCGCATTCCGAGTGCGAAAGGATTCCGAGGCCACCGAGACGAACGGCAAGTGCGTCCTGAACTTAGGGCTAGGCCAGTGGAGCAAAAAGGTGTAATATACAATTTGGTGGGACGCTTTCAAGGGTGAAACAGGTGAAGAACAACGCCAAAAAGAAGTGTCCAAAGAAGGACATCCGGGACTGCAGCGGGCCACTGCAGCAGGAAAAGTATACATAAAATTTGCTGGAATCCTTCCAATTTCGAAAGGAAAGAAATGACCCCAGTGGACCGGCGCAGCAGAAAAGGTGTATACAAAACTCACGCGGCTTGGTTAAGGAGTGGAGAAACAACGGAGGAAGGGAGGAAGGAACAGATGGAGAACAGCGCCGGACAGGAGCGTCGTTTGTGAGTCGGGGCCTCCTGCAGTACAATCAGCCAAGGGCGTGTACATATAATCTGTGGGGAAGCTGCCGGTTTAGAATCGTCAGCGGGCTTTGCAGCGGGCTTTGGGTGAGAGGGCAAGTCCAAGCCCGGAGGGAGGGGGGCTTCGGGGAGGGGGAGCAAAAAACGGAAAGGGAACCCAGCCCTGACAGTGCTTCTGTCCGTGAAATCAGATCTGTCGAAACCCGAAAAGTTGTAGGGACGTTCAGCCCCAAAGGACGATTATTCATCTGGATGTTTACAAAAATCCATATAGCTGACTTGATTTGGTGGAAATGAAGCGAACGGCGGATGTTGGAAAGGGCAGCCTTGCCCATCGCGCCTCTCAGTCAAGAACCGACCAGTTGACGCTAACCCTTGCAAGGGAAAACTGAAACAGGTGGGTCCTGAAAGAAACAACTCAAGTCCAGCTCCCCTTCCCCTTCGACCAGACCCTACACCGTCGAACATCCGGACCCCTCGATAGATCGACCATGAAGGGACGACCTCGCGTGACCTCGCATGAAGAAAAGGAGGTGTGACAAAGAGAAGGGAGGAAGGGAGGTGGGATGGGGCCGAACTCACGATGGTGGTGGGCTTGAAGTCACCAGCCCGGTGGTTCCTCTGTTCGCTTGCTTCCTTGGAACGGCCTGAGTGTTTTGAGGTGCACCTGGGGGACCCTTCTCTTATGACGGTTGAGCGAGATGGGCTAGGATTTTTAGACTTTGGGGCTTGCTTTGACTAGACGGGAGAGATGGAAGTGGGTAGGTGGATGTGACGTGTTCTTTTTACTCGTCAACTTCTTTCTTCTTCACTTTCACTTTCCGTCCTCAAATCAGATTCTGAGCAAGATGACTCAATAGCTATTTATGGAATATCAGGCTGCTAAGCGGTGTGACAGCAGTGTAAACTAGCGAGAAGAGAGAGGGAGGAGAGAGGAAACGAGACGGCGTGTCGGACGTTCTCAAAGGCAAGCAAAAAGTGGTGTAAAAGCTATGCTAGACCGTGAAATCCTCGGGAGTAGCTGTATACGCTCGCCTGATCTTGGGCTAGGCAGGAGAAGCTCTGAAAGGGCGGTGGAGTCAACAAGATGGTTGAGGAGATGCAGTGTGTCAAAGGTTTTGAACTCTCAATCTCCTTTTTGACTGTTCCTCAAACAAAAGTTATGTTTTAACTCAGGAGTCTTTGAAGAGAAGATCTTCATTTTAACTGGGACCCAAAAGGTGAGGAACCAAGAAGCAAAAGATCAACGTTTAGGGTTAGTGAAGCGGGAGAGAGGCGACTGGACAAGTACAGCGGAGGAGCGGCTATTGGAACGTTGCACGATCTTGGAAAGCAAGCAGCAAGAAGATCGTGATGGAATTACGACCAGTAGATAGCTTCTTTCGTAAAGTCCGGAAGAAACAAACCCCAGAGAGACCGACGAGATCAACTCATCCCTCTCCTCCTCTCTCTACTGTTCCTTCCCTCCTTCGTTCAAAACGAAACATGACAAGATCGTAACCTCCCACCCCTCAAAAGAGACCTCACTATTACTTCCCCGCCCAAAGCTCCCAGAGCTCCTCATCTTTCGACCGATCAAAGCACGTCGTGATGGAGGGATCCGCTCGAGGGAGGTTGGGGCTGGAGCGTTGCTGCAGACAAGTACATGCCCCGTCGGTCAGTTTGAGATTGTGGACGATGAGAGATAGATATATTAGATTAGATTACGTACGGTGGGTGAGGAAGGTGTTCTTTGAGGGGTGGAGATGGAAGATCTGAGGAGGGAGGAGGAGTTCATTAGACCTGGAGAGAACAGAAGGAGAGGAAGGGAGAGGGAAAGGTCAGCTCGAGCTCAACACTTCTCTTTCCTTCTCTCTTCGCTCCTCGCCAGTCTGAGCCACAGCCAAAAGGGCCAAGAGTACATCTCCGAAGAAGCATTTTTTTCTCACCTCCCGCGAATCCTGCAGTCCTCGGCGTATTAGACGAAACAGGGAAGGCTGCTCTCCTCCCTCCGAGTCCCTCTGGCCCCGGGCCTGGAGTGGAAGAAGAAGGAGCTGGCGAGGTGGAGGAAGCTGGAGTGGAGGAGAGGGTTCGACCGAGAGTTTTGGTAGAGATGGAGGAGGAGGGGGTGGCAGACATGCTGAATACGAGAAGTGAGATCGGGAGGAGAGGGAAACGGTGGTAGGTAGCTTTCAATAGACGAAGTGTTCCTCGAATGCAAAGCAAGGTGAAACGGGTCTGTAACGAAAATCGAGCCGCAGCGTGATCCGCAAAAAACGAAATTCTAGCAAGGATAAAGCAGGTGGTTGGGCAGGATATGGCAAGTAAAGCAGGTGGGGGTAGAGCAGGATAAAGCGTAGGATAAGGCAAGTAGAGCGAGGAGAGAGGTAAAGAGAGAGAGGTTTGGTTTCCGTCGCGGTCGTGCGAGAGGTTGCGAGAGCTTCATCGTGAAGAGAGTCCGTTTCCTAAGGGAAGAGAGCAAGGGTAGAGTGAAGGAAGTCAGCGAAAACGACGCACGCTCTCTTCTTCGTCCAGATAAAGCAAGAGAGAGACTTAAATTCGGCCATCGTCGAAGGGAGCTCGTCGTTCAGCAACCTCTCCTCCTCCTCCTCAGCCTCGACTCGTCCCTCCTCCACGTCAATCCCGACCATCAATCCCAGCTCCTCGCATCCAACCGCCAGCAGCCTCTGCCTGAATCTCCACCTCTGCTCGATTACGGGGACGTGGGAGCATCGAAGGAGGCGAGGTTCGTCCTCGAGCTCCGGGCATCCAAATCGACAGAGTCCGTTCCTTTTGGGTTCTCCGGCCTTCCTTCGTCATCGCGTCACGGAACGAAGGGAGTGGTGGCCGCATAGGAAGCGGAGGAGAGTAGAGCCGCGAGAAACACTGGGGATGGAGAGGATGTGGTGAGGAATGGGGTCTGGAAGGAAATGGGTAAGAAGAGGGAGAAGAGTAGGTGAGCGCGCGACTTCGTCTCGAAGGTCACCGAAAGTGTTGTTGTGGAGATCCAGACGAGAGAGGAGAGGATGGTTTCGTCGAGGGGGAGATCGATGGGAGAGGAGGAGGAGGAGGAGAGAAGGTGTTTGAGGTGATGGAGGGAGGAGGAGGGGTGAGAGATAGAGTGGAGGAGAGCGTGATGGGTGAGGGAGGAGGGAGGGGAGGCGGCGAGGAATTGGTAGTAGGAGAGGTTGAGGAAGATGTGTCGGGTTTGGATGGGGAGAGTGGAGGTGAGGAGGAAGAGGGGAGCGATTTTGGAGTTGTTGGGAAGATGGAGGACGCGTCGGAGAAACGAGATCTGCTGCTTCTCCAAGACCTCCCAATCCTGCTGCCGTAGACCACCGAGCGTCGATGGAGAAGCGTAAACGAGGAGAGGAGTGGTTGATGGCTGGAGGGAGGAGAGCGCTCGAGCGTCGAGCTCGAGGTTGAGCTTCGTTTTCGAAGGAAGGAGGTCGAGTTGGAGAGGAAAGGACGTTGTTTTTTCGATAATTTTCTGAGATGATCAATGGTACCTTCAAAGGCAGCACATCTGCTTTTTTGATTGCACCGAAAAAGGAAGCAAAGATCTGCAAAACGAAGCGTCGTTTCCATCGTCAATCTTCAACGACAAACCCGACACCATCACCGACCTTGAGAGAAGCACTCGCGCTTTACGAAGCTTCCGTCTCCTCTTTCATGCTCTGCAGATATGTGTCAAAAGAAGCAGAGAAAGAAGGATGAAGACCAGAGGTTCGAGACGAGAGATTAGACGCGTCGCGCCGTCCGTCGAAACGAAGCTTCAGACTTTTCAAGCCAGTTTTTTTTTCTGCGCTCTTCCCCTCTTCGCCTATGGACTATGGCTCCTCCCTAGGAGAGTCAATACGCTCTGGTGGTGTATATAAATTGTGAAACGAGCCATCTTCTCTCGGAGAGTTTGTTCGCGACCCCTCGTTCCCTTTGAGCTTTCCCTTCTTTCCTTCTTCTCCTTCTCCTCCAACCTCCAGCAACCCCCCGCCTTTCCTCCTCCTTCTTATCGAACTCCTACACTCGTTAGCAACCTGCTCCACACTCCTTCACCAACTATATATCTCTCCCTCTCCCTCGACAAAGGTCGCTCCCAAAGGAAACCTCCTTCTCCCTTCTCGACGCGCGCTTGATCCCTTCCCCTCCCTCTCCTCCTCTCCTTCCTTCTCTCCCTCTCTCCTCCCTCTCTGCGATTGAAGGACAGCAACCATGGCTGGTATCGTGTGAGTCTATGTGCACCCCCTTCTATACTCTACGTGACTCGATGGCTGACGTGCCTTCCTTTGCTTCTCTTTCTCAGTGCTCCTCTCGTCTCGAAAGCTCTTGTTCCGACCTCGACCAAAGCTGTCGTAGCAGTCCCTTCTACCACCAGCGTCTCATCGAGCTCAGCGGTATCTTCTTCCAAAGGTGAGTAGACACCTGCATATATACATTTCGAAGGGGATGGAACGAGGCACGGTGAAGAAGGAGAGTGGAAGGGAAGAAGGGAACGTCAACACCGCTCCTCCCTCGAATGCGAGCTAACGAACTCTCTGTTTCTCTCCTTCCTTCCTTCCCCTTCCTTCTTTATATTCTTCCACAGCCTCCTCATCTACAACCACCTCCATCGTCTCCTCAACAACATCCTCCTCCATCGCATCTTCGACGACCTCTTCGATCGCATCCACACCTTCCTCCTCTCGCGCGAGCTCCTCCTCCTCCTCCTCCCGCTTCTCAACCTCCTCCCTCCGACCTTCCTCAACTGTCGCTTCCTCCTCATCAGCACCCTCAGCCTCCTCTTCCGCAGCACCAGCCGACACAGGCATCTCTTCTCTCGCCAAATCTCTCATCATCGCAGGAATCGTCGTCGCCTCTGCCATAGCCTTGATCGTCGCCGTAGGCTTTCTCCTTCGACGACGACGCGACGGGAGGAGGGACAGGAGAGATCGTACCCACGAGCTCGATGGATACGGCAAGGATGGAGCAGGAGGAGACGTCTCGTCGCCTCATATAGAGAAAGATCAGCCGGGCGTAGGGGACGAGAGATTCGTTCAGGCTCTCGGGAGAGGAGAGAGACCTTCGGGTCGAGCTGGAAGCGGCATGGGAGGGATTTACGGAGCGAGCTCAGGAGCTGGAGCTATGTACGCTGGAAGTGAAGCTAGTTTGCAGCAGCCTCCGATGGCTGTGAACGACGGAGGGTGGGGGTCTGCTGGAGGATACGACACTTCTGTGAGCACAGTGCTTGTTTGACCTCGGTTCTCTCCTTCGTCGTTGCTCGAGATCGTCCTCGACACGTTCCCTCTCTCTTCGTATCCCCTGACCTCCTCAACTGACTCCTTTCTTCTAATCCTCTCCTCTTCTTCCTCTCCTCTGTGTACCTCCTCAGGGCTACCCACCTCAACAACCCTACTCGCCAGGAGGATTCGCTCCTCCCGGATCCGCCTCTCAACAATACCTCGTTCCCCGAGGCGCCTCCCCTGCTTTCTCCCACAACAATCAGCAGCAGCAACAACCCTACTCTCCTTCCTACTCCACCCCTCAAGACGAATACTTCCGTTCTCCTTCGCCCTACGGTCAACCTCCTCCTCCTCAACAACAATCCTACTACAACAGCAACCAGTCCTACGATGCTCAGCCTCAGCAGCACGACCCTTACCAGGATCCTTCTCCTCTCGAAGCTCAGGCGATGGCCGGTGTGGGAGGAGATCCTGCGCTGGGAGGTGCTCTGGTTCCAGGAGGGGCCTTGGACGAGGAAGGAGTGGAGATGAGAGTCGTGAGAGGGTTCAAGGCGACGTTGGAGGATGAGCTCGCGATCGTGCCGTTCATCCTGCTCAGGGTTCATCAGAGTTACGAGGATGGGTGGAGTCTGTGTTCCAACCCTGGAACAAAGGAGAGAGGTGTTGTTCCTCGTACGTTCTCTTCCTTCTCTGTCTTTCCCTTCGTTCGGCTCGCTAACCTTCGCTTCTCCTTTTCTTTCCTTCCCTTCTCCCTTCTCCGCCCCCCCCCTCTCTCTCTCTCTCTCCACGCGTCCTTAACACACCAGGCGACTGTCTAGCTCTCCCCTCCTCCATCCCATCCAACGCTCTTCCTCCTCCTCCCTCTCCTCCCTCCTCCCAACCCCGAATCCTCCCTCAAATCCCCTCCCAATCCTTCTCCTCCTCAAACCTCTACGACCCCTCTTCCACCGACCGCTCCTCCCAATACCTCAACAACTCCAAACACCAAGAAGCCGAAGCCCTCGACGAGAACAACCATCCTCTTGCTCCGCCTCCGACGTTCGGGTTCGCTGTTGGGTACGAGGATATCAAGGGACGACCGTTGAGCGTTGTGGTGAGGGATGAGGATGGAACGGAGAGGGAGGTGATGAGGAGTGAGTTGGGTCCTAGTGGAGTGGCTGGTGGGTCGAGCTCCACGTCGGGAGAGTTTGGTGGGTTGAATGTTGCTGGTATCCCTAGGTGAGTTTGGGGCCTTCTCTCTCTCTCGTTTCATCGATCCGTGGTACCTCGTCGCGTCTCTCGCTGACCTTCTCTCCTCTTCCCTTCCGCCCATCTCAGATCCCACACAGCCAGCTCACTCACCCCTTCGGAACGAAATGAACGTCGCTCGTCCTTGATGGATAGCGTGAGAGCAGCTGGAGCTTACCTCGATCAAGGAGGAGTTTCGGGAACCCATCTTTGATTCGTCGTCTCCCTTCTTTCCTTTCCTTTACTTTCTTCCGCTCGGGTTTCCCAACTCTCTCCACTACTTCCCTCGCTTAGGTTAGCTACGCTCTTTACTTTTGTCTATCGTTCGCTGCCGTTCCTTTCCTCTCACTTCACTTCCCCTCTGTCCGCGATCTTACGAGTCTCTCTCTCTCTCCCCTACTTAACACAACCTCCCACCCATAAACCCAGACTTCATTTTCCTTCGTACCCTGTTCCAGTTGCTCCTTCGTTTGCTTTACAAGGATTGTAGTCTAATCTCTAGAGAGGAAGTGGGAATGCCAGTCCGTCCAGGCGACGTCTCCATTGCATCCCTCCCTCCCTCCCTCTTTCTTTTGGATTCGTTTTGTTTATCTGGCTTTGTGTTGGATCTATCTGGATTAGCTTTGCTTTCGACGAGGTCTCGATACTGAGTGAGGGGGGCGAGGGAAGGAGAAGGAGAAGAGAAGGAAGCGGGAGGAGAGAGACGCGTCGAAAGGACTCCAAGAATGAAGCTGAGGGAGACAAGCACGTTGAGAATTGAGGTGAGAGTTTATGGCATACAGGCCGCTCGATTGCGTGAGTGAATGATATGGACCTGGTATACAAGTAGACCTATTTACGCGTAAGAAAAGGATTGGGACGATGCGAAGACGAGAAGAAGGAACTCGTCTCTGTTCCATCCTCCCCTCCCTCCCTCCCTGCTACGCCTACTCTTCCGAATGAGCATGAGCATGCTTATGCCCAGGCGCCCAATTCTCCCCACTCCCAGCCTCCTTCCTAGCCAAAAACTCCTCAACCTGTCGCTTCCTCAACTCCTTCCTCGCACTCGCTCGGCCTCCATCCTTCTCAGCGTTCCAATCCAGATCATCCAGAAGCTCGCTCCCCAGGATGGTGGGAGCGGAACCGTTCTTACCGGCGACGAGGGTTGGAGGTGCGGAGGAAGAGGAGTGGGGAGGAGAAGAAGCGAGAAGGGGGTTGGAGGGGAGGAGGAGGGGAGGGGGTGCTCGGCGGGGGGGAGGAGGGGAGTCTAGGGGGGAGGGAGATTGGGTGATTTTGTCTGGAAGAATGAAGGAGGAGAAAGGAAAGAACGTAATCAGAGAAAATCGTTGGTGAGAGGTCTAAGAAGGAGCGCAAAGTGAAGCAGAAGGAAGGCGACGACTCACCTCCCAAAGCCGACATTCCTCGACTGATCTCGTCGGGAAGTCTACCCATGTCTCTCAGGGGAGTTTTACCCTCGAAGAAGATTCCTCCGAGGATGATGGCGAGGATAGCGACTCCTTGGGCTCTACGGAAGACGAATCGAGAGAAAGGAAGGAAGAAGGCGAAGGGAAGAAGGGGAAGGAAGGAGGGAAGGTCAGCTCGACGCCAAACGGACGGAGGGAAGCGGAGATCGGCGAAGAGTCGGAAGGCGAAGGGATGTGTATATCCGGTAGCGTGCATCGGATCCGAGTTGGAGTGCTCGAATCCGAGAGCGAAAGAGAACGGAGGAAAGGAAGAAGAAACGAGGAAGGAAGGACGACTTACCCGACTCTGAACCTCAACATCGTCTGCAACTGGGCTCGATCCTGATTCCGCTGAGCTTTGATAGCTCCGTAGAGGGCATATACCGTAGCGAGTCCAGCTGCGTGAACGCCGAAGAACAAAGAAAATGAAGAAAAAAAAATCAGTCTCGTCGCATGTCAGCTTCAGAAGAAGGAAAGACGAGGTCGTACCGATCGGGACCATAGGGTTCTGCTTCATCTTTGCGACTCCCTTGTTCCACCAAGCAGATCGATTCAACACTGTAGGACGCACTTGACGATCGTACTCGGCATCGTAGTCGATAGGAGGAGGAAGAGGAGGGCGGGGTGGGGAGGACATTCGGTTGGAAGGAGGAGGAGAAGGTGGAGGGTTGAGGAGAAGGAGCTTTCGAGCTTCACAGAGAGAGAGAAAGCACCCAAACCGCCATCTCGCTTTTTCCTCCGACTTTTCTATCTTATCTGCCAAGAGATCATGTCCGACGACTCTGCTCCTCCTCTCTCCCCGACGGATATTCTTCGAACCGCTATCAGGGAATCCAGCTCTCCTTCCGTCTCCGACGGTTCGTTCGCTCACCTCTCCTCTCCTTCCCTCCCTTCCTTGTCCCTTTCCTCCTTCGCTTCCCTCCCCTCCCCTTTCCAAAACACCGACACCGACATGAGCTTTTATCTAATCTCCCTGTCTCTAATTTACGCAGATCTCCTCCTCTCCCTCCTCACCACCTTCTCGCTCCCCTCCTCGTCCTCGATCATCCCTTCGTTGAGCTCTTCCTCCGTCGAGAACACCCTCGTCTCCTTCAGATGCATGCTTCAGGACACCACTTATCCTCCAGAGATCTTCTTGCCGCTCAGGGAGGGAGAGGAGGATATCCAGGAGGATGGAGAGGATATCGATTATGCGAAGTTGAGGGAGAGGGGAGTCGTCTTTGCGGTTGGAGTGCCGGGAGAGTCAGAGTGGGTGGAGAAGGTGAGTTTTAGGGAGTCTTCTGGTCTTTTGTCGGGGATACGAGGCTGCCAGGAATATATAGTGCAATGCGCAGGGTTGTATATACTGCGCTCGGGGGCGGCTCGAAGGGAAGAAGCGGTGGTGAGATCAGGGAGAAAGGAGGAGAAGGAGAGGCAAGGGTCCTTTCTCCTGCTCTTCGACGCGTCTCATCCGTCCTTTTCGCCCTTCATCACCGCTTCAACGCGTCTCATACCCCTCCCAATCCACTCCACTACCTTCCCATCGTCTCAAAAACGCGTCCCTAACTCTTCTCTTCTCTCCCGCAGATCCTCAACCCTTCCCAGTCCTCCGTCGCCTCCGCCTCCTCAATCGACGAACCTCACAAATCGATCGCTCACAAGTTCCCTTACCTCAAAGCCAAGACGGGAGATCTCGCAGGGAAGTCGGAGAGGATCGGAGCTTTCATCAAGGTCAGTTTGAACGTCCTTCTACTACACCCTTCGCGAGCTGACCTTCCTCTTTCTCTCGCTCGAATGAATCGCTCACACCACATTCTCCTGCAGACCTACGACACCACGACTCCCTCCCCACCCACTCACGTCCAAACCTACATCGGTTTGCTTACTTTCTCTTGGTAAGTTTCCTCGTCCTCTCTTCTCACCTCCTCCTCTCTCAAACCTAACTCCTCTCCTCCTCGCTCGCTCTTCCAAACCAGTCCTCCCTCGGCTCTCGAATCCGACGCACCCTCAGCCTCAGGAGAAGAAGACCCTCAAATACCTACTCTCCACGTCCTCCGAACGATCAATCACTCAGGTCCCTTGGTCCCGCTGGAAAACCTGCCTGCTTTGAACGGAGAGGGAGCGTGGGAACAGACGAGAAGGGAGTTGGTGCGATGGATTGCTGATGTTGGGTTGGGTGGAGAGGAGGAGTGGGTTGCTGAGTGGGTGCTGGTCGCTTTGTGTGGGAAGAAGTGAGTCTTCGCGCGGAGAGAAAGGGAGTGGAGAAGACGACGCGAACTGGACGACGCGACGCGAAGCTGATTCGTTTCCTTCTATCTTGCTTCCAGCCTTCCACCTCTCACCCCTCTCACCCCTCTTACACTCTCCCTTCTCCTTCCAGCCTCTCCTTCTCCTTCTCCCACTCCCACCACCCTCTCTCCCCTCCCCCTTCTCTCCCTCCTCCCTCTCCTCCTCCCCCTCTTCCACCCCCTCCCTCTCTCCCTCCCCCTCCTCAACCTCTCCGCTCTCGCACCCCGATCAACACCCACCGAAGACCTCGCCGCCGGTGCTTTCCAACTCCCCAAAGGAGGTCTCCTCTACATCGACGAGAGTCCCCTCGGAGAAGGAGGGAAGTTGACCGAGAGAGGGATGAGGAACCTCGAAGTCGCGAAGAAGGTGGTGAAGGATCAGAAGGTGGAATATGAGTTTGAGTATTCAAAGTTTGCGTTTGGGGTGGATTTGGGAGTGATTGTGGTTGGAGAGGGGAGAGGAGGATTGATCGAGGTGAGTGGGCGCTCTGTTTTTTAATCGTCCGACGCGTTGCTTGCTCTTCCTCATCCTTTCCCCTTCTTCTTCTTCTTCCTCACTGACGACGCTCCTCCTTTCCTTTCAACGCGATTATTTATCCAGGTCGACGCCAAAATCCACCTCCACAGACCTACGACACCCTTCGCGTCTGTTCCTCTCACGGATCTCCCCTCGAACGAGACACTCGTGAAGTTCCGGTCTTTGATCGCCAGAGCTAGGGAGGGGAAGCTGGTTGTTCCTATGGATATTTCCGAGGTTCGTCTCATCTCTCTCTCCTTTCTATCTCTCTTCTCGCTCTATCGTTCTCTTTCTCTCATTTCTGTTCGTTGGAGCAAACTTCCAAAACGCGTCGTCGCTGACCCCAATTCACTCTCCCCTCTCTCCCCCCTCCCCCTTCTTCCCGCCCCACCCAACCTTACACCCTCCTCCCTACAGTCAATCCAAACCTCCTTCGTAACTCACCGCCAAACCCACGGTCCCTCCTCCCTAACCCCAGAAGATCTCTCCCTCCGAATGAAACTCGCTCGAGGACTCGCCCTCTCTCGAAACCTCCCCGAACTCGACCTCGCCACGTGGGATCAGGCGTGGAAGTTGGATGAGCAACGGATTGAGAGGTCGAAGGAGGAGGTTCCTTTGCTTGGGAAACCGGACGTGCTGGAGGGAGTGGGGGAGGAGGAGGAGGAGGGAGAGGGAAGTGATGAGGATGATGAGTTGGAGATTGAGGGAGGACCTGTTGGTGGGACTGGGAGAGGAGGAGGAGGAGTAGGAGGGAAGGGGTTTGAGAAGATGGTAGGACGATGAGCGCTTAGGTGTGAGGAGGGAAATGGTCTGTTGGTGCCGATCTAGATGAGCTCGTTTCTGAAGAGTTTATCGTCTGGTTCAATCTGGAGAGAGAAAGAAGAACTCGGGAGACACTATTTAGCTTGGTGGTCAAGATGTATACGAGAGTAAGAAGGGAGGAGCGGGAAGTGAAAAGGTTAAAGGAGCTTTAGGGCTGTGGAGAGAGAACAAGGGAGTGGAAGAGAGCGAGCTTGCTTCATTTTTGCTCATCATCGTCTTCTCTATTTTGTAGGATGAACTCTTTTCCTAGAACCCGTACGCAGCTATGTGAAAATTAAATCATGTGTAGATGGGTCGGCTTGCATGCCTCTCGGAGTGGGCGCAGAGATGAGCGATGAACGTTTGTGGGCGGGAACACCTGAGTCGACGCGTCTCTGTCTTCTTCTTCTTTCTTTTGTCTTTTGCATTCCTCCTTTCGACGCTCCACTCTCCTGTTTTCGGTAACCCCCCTGTCCGGGGCGAGCTGAAGGAGTGGGGGGAAGGAACGCTCGGAGTCGAGGAGAAAGACGCGCTCTTGATTCTTTCCCTTCTCCCTCTCTCTCTCTTTCGGTCGGAAAGATCTCGAGATTCGTCTTCTAAACTACCTCTATGATAGAGTATAAAAGTAGGATAACAAAGGGAGGCGACAAAGAGAGAGAGCGCAAACGAGAAATACCGGATTACGAGAAAGAAGAGCGAGCGAAAGAAAGAAAGAAGAAAGAAAGAAGAAAGAGAGCTCAAGCAGCGTTCCCTCCAGATTGGAACGTCGGTCTGGCGAAGCGCGAAAGAAGAAAGAGAAGAAAAAAAATTCAGCAAGAGTAGACGAGTGAGTAAGGGAAGGAAGATAAGAGAAGGCAACTCACGAGGAAGGGTAGTAAGGAGTAATAGCTCCTGATCCACCGTTCCCAAAAGTCACCACTCCTCCGTGCTGAACGAAAAAAAGAAACGAAGCACGAACGAAGTCAGTTCCGTTCTCCTTCCAACCCAACGAGCAGCGAAACCGAAGAAGAAGACCACTCACCATCTCCATTGAATTAGCATACCCAGGCATGAGCATCGAGTCAAACAACCCAGCCACGTTCTGAGGCCACAAACTCTCCAGATTCATACTAGGATCCGCACTCCCCCAAGGTCCAGCATAATCTCCTCCCATTCCTACCCCTCCTCCTCCCGCTCCATCAGCAGCAGCTCCTCCTCCTCCTCCAGATCCATTCATCCCGCCCAACGCAAACTCCATCCCGTACCCCATCGATCCTCCATCCGGATGAGCGTAGAACGCATTCTGAGGCCATTCTCCTCCTCCTCCTCCTCCTCCCGACGAGTTGTGGTTGTTGTTGAGAGGAGGGAACGATCCTCCGTTGATCCCTCCTCCACTTTCAGGTCCACCAGACATGGAACCTCCTCCTCCGTTAGACGAAGGTCCAGCGGCAGCGTTGGGTTGGTCGGAGGTGGAGGAAGAAGGGTGGAAACCTGTTCTCGGAGAGCCAGGTCGAGTGGGAGGTCGATAGGCTGGTGTTCCAGGGACGGAGTTTGGACGAGAGTCGTTGGAGGAGGAGAGGAGGGATCGAAGGAGGGTTGCGTAGAGAGCTGGGGTGTGAAGAGGGGAGACGGCTGCTTCTTCGAGGACGGTGACGGCTTCGGTGGCGATGCTGATGACTCGGGCGGGGGAGTCGTGGTACATTGCGAGTTCGGGTCGGAGGAGCTGTGAAGAGAAGACGAGGAAGACCATAGAGAGGAGAGGTCAGATCTCGAAGAGGACGTTGGAAAGGGGAAGAGATGGAAAGGCTCACCTTCAGAAGCGAGAGAATCGCGTAACTAAGCATCACGAACGTTGAATCGGGAGCGTGTCGAAGTCGACCTGTTGGACCCAGCTCGTCTCGAGCGATAGCGACGACGGTCTACGACGAAAGCGAGAAGCGAGAACTGTCAGATTGATTTCTTCGGAGAAGGAAGGAAGGATGGAGTCAAAGTGCTCGCACTCACCATAGCAGCAGAGGAGACCTTCGCAAAGAAGTGACCTAGATCGATGGGCGACCTCTCGAGAGCCGACTGAAGACCGAACGAGTTGATCATGAGCAGAGCGTCTGGATGAGAAGGCGAAGGAAGAGACGAGGGTCAGTTATCGAGCGAAAGCGAAGAAGGGTGATGGTGGAAGAAGATAGATGAAGAAGGCAAAACTCACATGCATGGTAGAACCTCCCAATCGCAGCCGAGTACCTCAACGTCAACTTCACATCGTCCGGTTCAGTGTCCAACGAGAGCCTGGATTCGGCAGCCCAAAGACTAAGAAGCGTTAGTACATCGATCCTCTATCTGTCGCGCAGGAAGAGAAGAAAGAAGAAAGAAGAAACTGACCTAAGCTGCAACTCCCACTGATGTCTCCAGACGTTCAACTGAGCCTCGACCGATCGAAGAAGGAGAGGGTAGTCGATATCGGCTTGAAGTCCTGAGGCTGTTGAGACTCCCGAGTAGACGAAGTCGAGCGAGCGAGAGAGGATCTGTTGGAGACCGGTGTAGGCTGTGAAGGATCGAGAAAGGTCAGGTCGGAGAGCGAAAGCAGGAGAAAGGGAGAGAGAGAGAAGACGACGAACCGACGAGTCCTCGATCCGTTGGCATTCCGAATCGATTCGATTCTATCCATTGATTGGCGTTTCGGATGATGTAGTCTTCTCTAATAGAGTAAGGTTTCCCCATCTGAGCGGAGAGAGATCGATCAAGGACGTAGCACATCCTACAAAAGTGAACGAAGGAATCGAAGATCAGCGACACGTTCGGTTCGGATTCGGAAGGAAGAAGACGAAAGCAAGACTCACAGCCAAGTTCGCTCTCGATTCACAATCTCCCTATCTCGAGCTCGAGCTTCCTCCGTATCCTTTCCGGAGACAGCTGACTTTCGTTGGAGGTTGAGGTCGGTGGCGAGTCTGCGAGAAGGGAAAGGAAATTCGAAAATCAGCGGTCTGTCTCGCTCGCTCGTCTCTCTTCCTGCGCCAGACTTTCAAAGCGCGTTCGAAAAAGACTCACCGGATTCCCATTCCAAGAAGCAGCCACTGAAAGAAACGAAGGAAAGGGAGTGAGTTTTTCTCCTTCTTCTCGTCGCAACGGTTCCACCAAAGAAAAGTGAAAAACTCACCGTTCGATCCTGCTCGAACCTCTCGACAGGAAGACCGTAGCTCGTCAAGAGAAGGTAAGCCTGGACAATTTCGACGCTCTTGTATCCCATGCTGAGTAAACAAAACCAACAAAAGATGAAGCTCGAGTCAGCGAAACGAAACGAAAGAAAGGAGGCGACGCGACCCACCTAGGAGTATCGAACGCCAATTTTCGAACAAACGTGTTGAGCTTGCCCCAGAGTTCAGGTCGTTTCTCGTAGACTGTATTGGTTGAGTGTGAATAATGAATGAGAGAAGAAGAAGATTCAGTTCTCGAGAAGAGAAGAGGAGAGGAAAAAAAGCGACGACGCGAGGACTACGATGCGCCAAATACAAAAAAAAAGACCGACTCACACTTCGCCGCGATCGAACAAACTGTCGAAAACAAAGAAGGAAGAACAAAGAACGAGATATCAGCCTTCCTATTCCTATCCCTTTCCTTTCCTTTCCTCCTCCTCCTCCGCCCAGTTCAAATTCAAGAAAGCGAACAAAAAAAAAGAAACTCACTCGTCGTCAACAAGAACGGACTCCTACTCGCGACCAGGGCCGGAGTATGGAACGCTCTATCCAAGATGGGGATCTGAGGGTTGATGACGTCGAAGTAGATGTTGAAGAGTTCCTGAACTTCTTCGATGGAGAGGAAATCTAGGATTTCTGGACGGATGGAGTGTTCGATGATTATTCGGCGGAGAGGGAGCATCTGGGAGGTGAGGGAGACAAAAGGGGGGGAGGGAGGTGAAGTGAGTTTTGGGAGATCGGAGGGGAAGAGAGTGGGAGGGAGAGGGAAGGTAAGGAAGGAGAGGAGAGGAGGAGAGGAAAGGAGTACTCACGGTCATTGGACCTGTCGTAAAAACAAGAGGACTTCGGTAAGCATCCCAAATCAAACTCCTAGAGACGAGAAGCGAATCGAACGAAATCATCAAACTCACCAGGTCTAAAATACCCACTCCCAGCCACACCCAACGCGTCCTCCTCCCCTCCCACCCCGACCCCCTTCCCAACATCCATCCCTGCATCTCCATCTCCATCCTCCTCATTCTTCTCACCACTCCCCTCCCCATCTTTGGTTCCCTCCTTCCCTTTCCCCTTCCCCTTCCCCTTCCCTCCTCCTCCTCCTCCTCCTCCTCCCTCCAACGCGTCCCCTCCCTTCCCAGCCTCTCCCTCCGCCCGCTCTCCGCCCTCCTCCCCCTTACTAGTAGTATTCAACAAATTCCTAACTAACAACCCGCTTCGATCCGTCACCAACCCTCTCGCTTCCGCTCGTTTATGGTTGTGCAAGGAAGCTTCTGCGAGGAGACCGAGAGGGTTGAGGGAGTTGTCGGGGAGGGAGTGAAGTCTTGGGGAGAGGACGTGAGGTCTGTGATGAGGTGGGAGGGGAGAAGCGGAGTGGGAGTGATGGGAGTGGGAGTGGGAGGAGTGAGAGTGTTGATCTGAGGAGAGTCGAAGAGTGAGGGGAGGAGGAGGCATGGACATGGAGGAAGGTTGACCGTAAGGGTTGGGAAGAAGACCTGGTCGACCTCCTGCTCCTCCTGCTCCTCCTCCCAAGCTAGGGTTCTCCGAACTACTCCTTCCTCCCTCTCCTCCTCCACCAGACGAAGTCCCATCCTGAGTCTTCGCAGCAGCAGCAGCGTTACTCCCTCCCCTAGCCATCAACTGTTCAAAGACCTCCCTCGAAACCTGACTGTTGCTTCCCTGACCTTGTCTCTCGGACGCGTCGACGGAGGGGTGGTAGCCGAGGGTGTGAATCGGAGGAAGGGTATGTTGACGAGGGAAGGCTGAAGTCGTCGTTCCTGAGGGAGAAGAAGGGGAGGGAGATCGAGTGACCATTCCTGAGGACATGGAAGCGAGCGTTGGGTTGTGGATCGATCGAAGGACGGTGTCGAGGGTTTTCTCCATTTTCCGGAGAGATTGAGCCATGGCTTCGTGTTTCCTGGAAAAGGGAGAGATATGGAGAGATAGAGATTAGTGGAAGGTTTTCGGAGAAGAGACGATGGATGAATCCGAGGAGGGAGACTTTTGAGCTCGATCTTGTACTCGACTCGAGCTCATCTCTCCTCCTTCTCCTTCCCTTCCCACCAGCAACCGCTCCCATCACACCCATAGATCAACCTCCTACCATCCCTCCCTCCTTCCCATCCACTCAACTCGCTCCCATCCTCGAATTCATCGTCCTCGATTCGCGAGATGGACGAACTGGACTCACTTTGAGCTCTTCTTCCCTCGATTACTCTCCTCGAAAACACACTCGTGGTTCCCTGCTTTGCATCTCTACACCAGCCCAATATAATGGAAACGAAAAGAGTGAGCTTCATAAACGGGAGGGAAGAGGCGCCCTGCTCGCTCGCTCGCTCGAAGGAGCTCAGCGAGAAGAGATGGGAGGAGAGAGAGAACGGAACGAACCTTGCAAGGAGGCCCTTCCTCTGAGAAACACCTCATCTTGAGTTTCCTACAGACCGTGCATGCTCTTTAGAAAGATAAGATAAGATAAGGAGAGGTGATAAGGATCAGCGACCGACGAAGAACGAAAGACGAGAGGAGGAAACCGAAACTGACCTGCTCCCTCTCGTCGCCTTAGGCTTCACCTTCCCTCCTCCAGCAGCTCCCTCCTCCATCTTAACCTTCGCCCCACCCGCCTTCCCCTTCCCCTTCGCTCCCTTAGCAACCGCAGCAACCTGAACGGGCTGAATCTCACTCGTCGTTGAATCGTCGTCGTCGTCTTCTGAGCCTGAGCCGGAGAGGGAAGCAGAGGGAGCGGGAGCGTAGCTGGTGGGTCGCATCTTCTTGGAGGAGGAGGAGGTGGTTCGAGTAGGGAGAGGAGGAGCGAGATGTTGTTGTTGTTGTGAGTTGGTGTATTGTTGTTGTTGTTGTTGTTGAGGTAGATGAGGAGAGGAGGAGGTGGAGGTGGATTCCGAGTGGGTTCGTTTGAGGTTCAGGAGAGCGTTGGCGGGGATGGAAGAGAGGTTCGAGTACTGTTGTTGTTGTTGTTGCTGCGGGTTGACGTTGATGTTGTTGTTGTTGTTGTTATTGTTGCTGAAAGGGTTCTGCTGATGCTGTTGTCGTAGCAGGTGCTGAGCTGCGAGTTGCTGAGGATGACCTCCTGGTTGCTGCTGCTGAAGGAACGATCCTTGCTGCTGCTGCTGGAGATGAGCTGGGAGACCTGGTTGACCGAAGTAAGGCTGGTAGGATGAGAAGGGAGGTGGAGGAGGTTGGTGGAAGGGTGTATACTGGGGGAAGGGCGAAGGATGGGCAGAAGAGGACGAAGGAGGAGACGATTCTCGAGAGTTGGATTCCATTCAGCCCGAGGTTGGTTTCTTCTTCTTCGCTCTTGTTTTCGCAACGAGGATTCTGTTAAAGCCCACGCGAGCGAGAGAGGTCAGCTCCATCAGGTTTGGGGAAATACACAAGGCGAGCCTCGTAAGAGAAGAAGATGTAGAGTCGGGTATGGATGATAGCCACCTCCGCACTCCTTCCTTCCTCCGGGTCAAAGGCAACCTCAAGAGACCGACCCGACAGGAACGACCACGAACCCTAGCCAGAATTCACGCGACGGCTGAAAAGAAATCACTCACGAAAGCAGAGAGAGAGAGAAGGATGGATGGATGGGAAGAGGGAAGAGGGAAGGGAGAGAGGAGGAGGGAGAAGGTGGAGGGGCGAGGGAAGGAAAGACAGAGGACGAGTTCCAGCGGAGTCAGCTTCCTCCTCCTCTGCGGAACCAAACTCGGTCCTCTTTTGTTCGTTTTCCTTTTTTTTTGGTTGGTCTCGCTGAAACCTGGCCCAGCAGAGGCCGGAGAAACGTCGTCGTCGTGAGTATATAGAAGCCTCTCGAGATGGTCGAGAGAGAAGAGGAGACGGACCGTGTTCGTCGCTGGCTCGAGTTGAAGGACGCGTCCGCCCTTCGCTCCCTCGTCTGGAGAGAGAGCTGCTACAGGAGTACTGATCGATCGGATCAGATTCAGAGTGAGTTTCGAAAGTCAAGAAAGAACTGAAAGAACGAAGGCTCTCTGCTCTCTGTCAAACAACAAAAGGGCGCCGGTCGCGCGACGTCGTCGTGGAAATCGCGTTCCTTTTCCTCGACCGCTCGCTCTCGCTCCTTCCCCGAGAGGGAAAAAATCTTCAGCTCCCTCACAGATCCGAGATCAATAGTTTCTTCTAGCGAATCCAATCAACGACGGTCGGGAAGATCAGAGAAGTCGGTTGGAAAGAGGAAAAAAAACTTGAAGTATCGGGTGAGTCGTCTCGTCCCTTCCCAATCTCTTCTCTTCTCTTCATCGTCACCAACTGCTCTCCTTCTTTCTCCCTCACTCGGATTGATACGAGAGGTGGAGGAAGGCGGCGGTGAAACTGGACCCATACGGGAGGTCGTACAGCTCGCACTTTTCGGTCGCGTCGCTTGTTTTTGCTTTGCTTCACTTTGGTTTTGTTCCACATCGTTTGCAACCCCTTTTTCAGTCCTGTTCTCCTTCCTTATTAGCGAGATTGTCTTCAGCTTCTCGAGGCATTCCACGAAATCGGGGCAAAAGGAGGGAAAGGCAGGAGCGACTCTCACTCGAGTCATGATACATCTGTCGAAATGCTCCTCGTTCCAAATCCAACTACATACGAAGTACTCCATACGTCCCAATCAGGCTTTCGTATCGGTCAATTCCAGTGGACTCGTTGATGATCTGAAAAAAGAAATCGAGACGCGACGACCGACCGAGATGGAGGAAAGATCAGAGGATCGAGAAGTGCAGGATTTCCTACCGAATGGATCTACCAGAGAGAGAACTCTCTGAGCAGCCGTTCTGAAACGGGAAGAAAAAGTACTTACATAGCAGAAGAGACAAAAAAGGAGAAACGCGCAGACCTCCCTCCTCGCTCGCCCTCGACCGGCTGACCTTCCTCTCCTCTCCTCCATCTCCCACTCCCAATGCTCTCCCCTCTCCTCCTTCTTCTCCTTCTCTTGAGCGCATCAGCTCATCAATCCCCCTTCCTCTTCTCTACCGAAACAACTGAACCCGACGAAACTCCCAAGCATCGTTTCCCAACCTCACCTCCAATCTACCCTTCTCGTTGAGTCCCTCCCTCCCTCCTCTGAGTCTCTCGCCTTCCCCTTCTCTCGCTGACTGGATTGGTGGCCTTTTCGGATCGCAAAAGCTCAGCAAGTCCCGATTAACAAAGCTTGGAAGGTAGCTATTAGGAAAGCTAAGAGGGATGTGGAGAGACTTACTCTGGAGGAGAAAGGTTGGTACTGAAGTACGGCTGAATCGAGCGAGCGAGCGAGCTCACCATCTTCCCCCTTCCGTTGGTTTGTTTTGCAGTCGGACTTGGAACTGGGAACGGTTGGCCGGGAGGATTTTGTTTCGGTGTGATTAAACCTATCGAGAGGATAGGATTCAAAGGGTTGTGTATTCACGATGGTCCTCTAGGGGTAAGAGCGGTAGATCTCGTTTCGTGAGTCGTTCCCTCTCCTCTCCCTTCCCTCTTTCCGCCCCGTCCTCGCCCATTCCTCACTCTACCCACCTCCCTCTCTCTTTCGCTTTCCCTTCTCTCCCCTCCACCACCAGAGCCTTCCCAGCAGGGATCAACGCAGCCTCGACGTTCGACCGTTCTCTGATTCGACGCAGAGGAGAAGCTATCGGAACAGAGTATCGAGAGAAGGGAATCAACGTCTATCTCGGACCCATGACCAATCTGCAGAGGACTCCTTGGGCGGGAAGGAACTGGGAGGGATGGGGAGGAGATCCGTATCTGGCTGGGGAGGCTACGGTGAGTTTGATGGGGTGGGAGGGAGGAAGAGAGAAGAGGAAGAGAGGAAGAGAGAGAAAGCTGATAAGTCGGTTGGGTTGTTGGTTTTTTTTTTGAATCAGTACGAAACGATCGTTGGAGTTCAGAGTAAAGGGGTTCAGTGTAACGTGAAGGTGAGTCGTCTGCTCTGAAAGGAGTGGAAGTTTGATCGGGAGAGAGAAGAGATGGAGACGCGACGCGACGCGACTCATCCTTTTTTTCTTTTTGGCTCTTGTTGATCGATTCAGCACTTCATCAACAAGTAAGTCTTCGCAGCTTCTCTCAGTTCAACGGACTATCTGCTGACTAGCACTCTTTGTTTTCTTTTTCTTCTCGATTTAGCGAGCAAGAACGAGATCGAGGGAAGATCAGTTCGAACGTGGACGACAGGTTCGTTTCTGCATCTATCCTTTCGACCATACAGAATTGAGCTAATCAGGATTTGAAACTATGCAGGACTCAGCATGAGATCTACCTTCCTCCATTTCTTCAAGCTGTACGAGCGAACGTCGCGTCGGTGATGGTACGTTGAGGTCTCTCAATCTTCCAGCCCTCTCTTTCCTCCCCTTTCTGTGGACTCACGGACGCCTCCTCGCACAATTATCAGGCCTCCTACAACCGAGTTAATGGAAGCTGGGCGACTCAGAACTCCAAGACGCTCAACGGTATTCTCAAGGGTGAACGTAAGTCGCGTTTCTCATCACCTCACTTCGTTTCTGATTCCCCTTTTTTCGCTGGCAGGCTGAGTCCTTCATCCTTTCTTCGAACCTCTAAGTTGGATTTCCCGGATACGTTCTCTCCGACTTCTTCGGAACTCAGTCTGGTGTAGCAGCTTGTAACGCTGGTCTCGACGTAAGTTCTCGCTTCGAATCTCCGACGCGTTCTCTCTCGCTGATTTTATGCCCCCTTCTTTGTCTTCAGATGCCCGTACCCATCGGAGATTACTTCGGAAAGAATATCGTTGAAGCCGTCAGGAACGGGACCGTCAACCAGTCTCGAGTTGATGTGAGCCGCGCTTTTTTCCTCCGCTCCCTTCCGCCTTTGAAGAATCGACTTCGAGCTGATCATCGATACGTCCCAGGATCTCGCCACTCGGATCCTCTCAGCCTGGTATCTCACCGGACAAGATCAAGACTTCCCAGAAGTCAACTTTAACGCTTTCGACGAGTCCGACGAGGTGAACAACAAGCACGTCGATGGTCAGTTTGTCGTCGCAGAGAAAACAAAAGCAAAAGAAGAACAAGAACAAAGCGAGACCTAATCTCTTCACCGTTCTCTTTCTCACCCTCTCCCTACTTCCTTCCCACCGCAGTCCAACACGACCACTACAAGCTCATCCGCGACATCGGAGCAGCCTCCCACGTTCTCCTCAAAAACATCAACCACACCCTGCCTCTCAACCGACCTCGTTCGCTCATCCTCATCGGTTCGGACGCTGGACCTCCTGCTCTGGGACCCAACTACTACCATGATCGATTTATTACTCCTGAAGATAGAACAGGAGTGCTTGCGATGGGATGGTGAGTTGTCGCTTTTTGGAGGGCATCCGCCGAGTCGTCGGTTCTGTTCGAGCCTTCACTGATCTCTCCTTCTTTCCTTCGTTTTGAACCACAGGGGTTCAGGAACCTGCTACTTCCCTTATCTCATCGATCCACTGAGTGCTATCCAACGTCGAGCTCAGAAGAAGCACATCGAGTGAGCGAACGAACTTCCCTTTCCGTTCGAATCAAAGCTAGGAGACTCTCGCTGAATCGCTTTTCGTTTTCGTTTGATGAAAGTTTGTCCTGGTTCCTCGAAGACTACGATCTCAACGAGGCTGCTAGGTTGGCGAGAGAGAAGGTGGTGGCGATTGTGTTCTTGTCGGCTGATTCTGGGGAAGGTGAGTGAACGAATAATGAAGGAACGAGAGGGAAGATGAAGCAAGTCGCGTCGACGGACTCAGGTCGGCTTCGCTGACGGAATTGGTCGCTCTTCTCTCCTCTTCAAGCGACCAACGGAGATCTCTACGGAATCGGAGATCGTCCCAATTTGGAAGCTTGGCACAACGGGACTGAACTCGTCCTAGCAGTAGCTGCTTCCAACCGAAACACCATCGTCGTTGTGAGTTTCACCTCGTTTGCTTCGTCGTGATCTTCTTCGAGCTGAGGTCGTTTTTTTTTTTTCCCTCGATTTTCCGAAGATTCACTCTGTTGGACCTATCAACATGGAGAAATGGATCGATCATCCGAACGTGAAAGCTGTTCTTTGGGCGGGAATTCAAGGTCAAGAGGTGGGAAACGCGTTGATAGATGTCCTTTTCGGAGACGTCAGTAAGTACCTCTGAACCCAACCTTCTCTCTCGCGCACGCCACAAGCTACCAATTCCCCGTCGTATCTATCTTGCAGATCCTAGCGGACGGTAAGTCCACCTCCCTTCAATAATCTCAGTTCTTCTCGACGCGCGCTGACTTTTCGTTCTCCGTCATTCATTCTCGACCGTAAGACTCCCCTACACCATCGCTAAACGAGATGAAGACTACCCTGCTAGGATCGAGCATGACACGGATGAGTGGCCTATCCCTCAAACGGAGTACTCAGAAGGTCTGCTCGTAGATTATCGAGCTTTCGACGCGAGGGTACGTTGCTCCCTCTCTCCCTCTTCTCCTTTCTCCTCTCCTTCTCTTCCTCATCTACCGAACCTTCTCGTTTGCCCTCCTAACAGAACATCACCCCCCGCTTCGAATTCGGTTTCGGTCTCTCGTACACCACCTTCATCTACAGTCCAATTTGGCAAAACCCTCTTCCTACCAAAACTCGACTCCTCCTCAACGACGACGAAATCGAACGAGATCGAGGGCAAGGGAGCTCGATTCGGGAGTGGTTGCATGAGCCGAGGTGGGAAGTGAAGATTTTGGTGAAGAACGAGGGGAAGGTTGAGGGTCATGAGGTTGTGCAGTTGGTGAGTTTTGCTCTGACTTCGACGACGCGACGATGGAGGAAAAGGGAGATTTAAGGGCTGATCGCGTTCTTTGTGGGGGTCTGTGGGGATCGGGAAATAGTACGTCACGTTCCTCGAAAACTCAGGAGAATCTCCGAAGGCTTTGAAAGGGTTCGAGAGGGTTCACGTTCGGTGAGTGATGAGCTTGAGTTCGCGTCGCTCAAACTCTCTCGTCGAGGCGAGCTCATCTCCTTTCCCGTTTCCGTTCCCACGTAGACCTGGTCACCTCAAGCTCGTGACTTTCAAACTCAGCTACGTACGTTTCTATCTCTCATTCTCACCTTCTTATCACCGCGAAGCTCACTGCCGCTCTCTTCCTCTCTTTCGTTTGATCAACCCGCGCGCATCGGTCTCCGTTCGTCACAGTACGACCTCTCTGTCTGGGACGTCGTCTCTCAGCGATGGATCAAGCCGAAGGGAACTTTCAATCTTCTCGTCGGGGCTTCGAGTCGAGATATCAGGGCGTCCGCTGTGCTGCAGGAGTGGAGGATGAAGTTTGAGGACGACGGCGAGGGAAGTGAGGGGTTGGTGGTGCAGCAGGATTGATTGAGCGGCGAGAGGAATCCTCTTGGACCAGTATTGGTATCGGTTTACGTTTTCTTGTATCAGTATGAAACGACTTTCATCACGTTGACGGGGCGGAGCGAGCTGGAAGACCGGGCGACGCGAAGCCCTCCTTCGGACGAAACTCAACCTCGAATCGGCGCGAGCTTCGTTCTCCTTCCTTCCGACATCGACCCTCCCTCCCCTTTCCTTCCCCTGCCCCTCCTTCAAAATGCAAAGTCTCAGCTCGTCTGGACTCTTATTTTCGTCGATCCAATCGATATGGGTAAACTCCGCCTCGACAAGTCTACCCGCAGTGACGAGGTCTTCGGTTCGTCCTCCTGCTCTCTCTCCTCCTCTCCTCAGCCCTCGCTCGTCGTCCCTTCCCTACCTTTCCTCGAGCTGATCGGTCCTTGTTTCTTGTTCCTTCAGAGCTCCTATAGCAAACGCTCTTACTCCAAAACCTTCCGAGATTCTCCTCTAGGATCTTTGTCGTCCTCTCAAGCTCGATCCCTTCTTTCTCGACCTTCCACCTCCTCCTCCTCCTACCTCCCCTCCTCGCCACCAACATCTCAGTCGCTCCTCTTCAGCCCTCGGACATGGTCTCTCCAATCCTCTCTTACATCGCCATCCTCTCGTCAAATCCGATCCATCTCGATCCTGAATCGAATCAAGTCCATCCTCCCTTCTTCCTCCCCATCCAAGGACGTTGCTTCGGCCTCAACCACCTCCGATGCTTCCACCTCCCCCGGAACGGCAACAGACTCGACCCCAGGTCCTCTTACGTTCGATCAGAGGATATCGGCCATTGCTGCGGGGCAAGGAGCCAAGCCGGAGGACTTTGACGAGACGTTGAAGCTCTTTGGAGAGATGATGAAGGTTGAGGACGTCGAGCTCAAGAATGAGAATGCGAAGAAGATTGCAGACAACTGGGAGAAGGTGGGAGGTTGGGTGAGTCAACTCTCTATATATCTGTTGGTACAGAAGCAGAGAAGGGTTGCTGTTTGCCGGAGGCTGGTACTCCGAAGACAAGGGAATCGAAGGGAAGGAAGGAAGCCGAGAGCTGACCTTGTCCTCTTCCTTCCTTTCCTTTCCTTTCTTTCTTTGCTTTCTTCCAGGACCCATCCAAGAAACTTCTCCACTCCAACGAAGCCTTCTCCCACTATATCAGCGCTCTCCTCCTCCTCAACCGAAACCTCGATCTCACCAAAGCAGTCCGGATACGAGACGACCTTCTTCTCGCCTCTCCTCTCCCAACCAACGCTTCCACCTCCTCCTTCAACGCTACCACTTCTTCAGCTTCAGCCACCTCCTCGTCCTCCCCTTCGTCGACCGACAACGCGACTCTCCTCTCTGCACCGGCAGCAGCCGGAACTCCTATTCACGTGATCGTAGATAATGCGGAGATCGGGAAGGCTGAAGGTGGTGGAGGATGGAAAGCTTGGCCGATCTTTTGGAGGACGATTGGTGGGACGCTGAAGTTCCTTGGTGAGCCTGCAACGTCCTCTCGTGTGAGACGAACAGGACTGCAGCTGACAGAGGTATCGCTTCTACTCCAGCTTTCGCTACCGTCGCCGTTCTGGTCATGGAACAGGCGGGAACGCTCAAACTCGGACCTACCGCGAACGAGTTCACCGCTGGTCAGGATGGAGGAAAGGTTGTCAAGTTCGCTGATGTGAGAGGTGTGGAGGAGGCTAAGGAGGTACGTCAACGTCGTATCATCCAGATTCTTACTCTCGGGAAGCTCCCGCTGACATCTCTTTCGTTCGATCCTCACAGGAGCTTCAAGAAGTCGTCGAGTTCCGTTCGTCTTCTCTTTCTCTCCCTCCTCGATGCAAATCTTGGACCTCGCTGACCTTCGAATCTATCTTTTCACTACAGTCAAGGATCCCGAGAAGTTCTCCACCCTCGGAGGTCGTCTTCCCAAGGGAGTTCTCTTGACGGGACCTCCTGGAACGGGAAAAACTATGCTGGCTCGAGCCGTCGCTGGAGAGGCTGGAGTTCCCTTCTTCTTCGCTTCTGGATCCGAGTTCGACGAGATGTGAGTCGGCTTTCCTCTCCGCAGTCCCTCCGGGTCGACGGGGTGCTCTCTGATTCGTAGTCGCTGAACTACCCTTCGTTTTGTCGCGTCTCTTCAATCAGGTTCGTCGGTGTTGGAGCGAAGAGGATCCGAGAGCTCTTCGCTGCGGCTAAGAAGAAGGCACCTGCTATCATCTTCATCGACGAGCTGGATTCCGTTGGAGCGAAGAGGAGTGCGAAGGATCCGGTTCGTTCTTTTCTTCCCTTCTCTCCTCCGTCTTCCCGAACGCGTTCGCTGACGGCCTCCCCTCTTCCGTCATCCGCAGGCTCACTCCAAGCAAGCCGTCAACCAGCTTCTTACCGAGCTCGATGGATTCGCTGCTTCGACTGGAGTCATTGTTATCGCGTGAGTCGACGTCCTCGCTTTCGTCGAAACCAAGGTCGCGTCTGACTCTTCTCTTCTCCTCTTCTTTTCCTTGTGCAGTGCTACCAACTTCCCTCAATCTCTCGACCCAGCTCTCGTTCGACCCGGGCGATTCGATCGACACGTTGCCGTTCCTCTCCCCGGTAAGTCTCGTCTCCTTCCTCCCAACCTCCTCGCTTGGTGAACTTCGAAATCTGACCTTTGACGCCTTTCACTTTCCTGTCCTCTCCTTCCTCTCTTCAGACGTCCGAGGTCGAGTCGAGATCCTCAAATCCTACCTCTCTGGTCTAGTCGTTTCCCCGACCGTCGACGTCTCTACGATCGCTCGAGGAACACCTGGAATGTCCGGTGCCGATCTTCAGAACTTAGTGAACCAGGCGGCTGTCAAGGCCAGTCGAGAGGGAGCCAAGTGGGTCGATTTGCACGACTTTGAGTGGGCCAAGGATCGGTACGTCTCATCCTCTCTTTAAGTGGGAACGCTCAATCGCTGGAGCTCGAAGAAGGAGTCGGCTCGTTCGAAGACGCGTCGCCGAGAAACTCCAAGCTGACCCCTTCCCTGTTCCCTTTATTTCGCAGAATCATGATGGGAGCCGAGAGGAAGTCTCACTTTGTGACGCCGGAAGCGAAGAGGATGACCGCTTACCACGAGGGAGGACATGCTCTCGTCGCTTTGCTCACTCCTGGAAGCATGCCTCTGCATAAAGTGTGAGTGGTCTTTCCGCCCTCTTTGTCTTGATATCTCAGTCTCGAGACTTAGAAGATCTTTCTCGCGCTGACCATGGTCCCTTTTTCATTTCTCGCAGTACCGTCCTTCCTCGAGGACAGGCTCTCGGAATTGTTCGTCGCGTCTCTTCCCTCCTCCGTTCCGTCCTCTTCGTCAAACTCACTCCTTCTCCTCCGTTCGACCTACCTACAGACCTTCCAACTCCCCGAGATGGATCGTGATTCGTTCACCAAGACCGAGTACTTGGCTCGAAGTGAGTCGCGGTCCCCTCGAACACGTTTCCCTCTCTTTCCCTCGACCTTCTTCCATCCCCCTGCCTTCCTTCCACTGACCTCCATTCCTCTTTTCCTTTCCGCTTTGCAGTCGACGTCGCCATGGGAGGACGAGTCGCCGAAGAGCTCGTTTACGGAAAGGAGAACGTCACCTCTGGAGCCCACAGCGATCTCGTCGCTGCTTCGGACGTTGCGAACGGAATGGTCAAGAGCATGGGTTTCAGTGACAAGGTTGGACTGGTCGCTCATGGAGAAGAGTCGGTGTACCTCAGTGAACGTAAAAAGGACGAGATCGAGTCCGAGGTTCGAAGGTTCGTCCTTTCTCTTCTCTTCTCTTCTCTTCTCTTCTCCTCTCGCCTTTCATCTCGTGAAATTAGACCGAGAACTGACTTCCCTTCTTTTTTCTCTTCGTCCGTCCTTTCGTGGATCTCAGTCTGATCGAAGGAGGAGCTCAACGAGCTATGAAATTGCTGGAAACGAATCGAGACGCTCTTGACAACGTCAGTGCCCATTTTTTTTCTCCTTTTCTTTCCTCTCCATCGTCGCATCTCTCGTTGAACTTGGCTCTTCCCCAATCGAACGCGTTTGCTGACAACTTCTCTTTCTCTCTTTTGTCATTCTTTCTTCAAAAGCTCGCCAACGCTCTCATTCGCTACGAGACGCTTTCTGGCGAGGATGTTAGAAACCTGTACGACGGGAAAAAAATTGTTCGACCTAGTGACGACGTAGACGCGTTGGCCGGTCCGAGTATCTAATGATTTCAGATCAGATCACTTTTGAGATAGTCTACAGTAGTAGAAAACTTAGCGAGAGTAGACTATCATGCAAACCTCCTTTCCAGGAGGAAACTGCAACATTTTTTTCTCTCTCTCTTCAGCGCCAGCGACGACAGACGAAGGCGAAGAAGTAAAGAAGTTTGCAAGGGGAGGTCATAAACATCAAAAAAAAAGAAGACATTAATGGTTCAGTCTGGAATAGACTAAAGCGACCGCGATGGAAAATAAGAATTTCAGAAAAGAAAAAGGGAGTCGTGAAAGAAAGAGAGAGAGAGAGAAGAGAGAGAGAGAGAGCAAGAAGAACGAAAAAGCGAAAGCGAAAGGATCGGAGCGAGCGGGACGAGAAAGAGAAGAGAATCGAGGAACGGAAACGAGAAGAAAAGATAATAGAGAGAAAAAGAAAGAAAGAAAAAATGAGGCTAGGAATGACGTGTTGGGCTAGACTACATGGCAAAGAGACAGGTAGGTGGAAAGAAAGAGAAGAGAAGAGAAGAAAAAGCGAGCGAGGTGGATGAAAGAAGGGAGACATTGCGAGAACGAACGAACGAACGAACGAGAACCAAACCACTATTACTGTAGACTAGAACCAACGACCTCCAAAACTAACTAACTACTGCTGCCCTCCTCCCTTCCCCCTCGCCTGCATTGCCATCCACTGAGAATACTCAGCGTAGCTAGGCTGCCTTCCCGCTCCAACGGCTCCTCCTCCTCCTCCCGACGAGGGTCCCGCGAACGCGGAGGAGGTGAAGTTCTGAGGGAAGGTCTGGTGAAGGTGGGTCGCCTGCTGTTGTTGTTGATGAAGCTGTTGAGGAGGTTGGGGTTGGTAGTAGTGCTGCTGCTGCTGATGATGATGTTGTTGCTGCTGCTGCTGCTGCTGCTGCTGGGGTTGAGGAGCCTGGTAAGGGTAGGAAGCGAGGTGTTGGTAGGAGGAGGGAGCGGGAGCGGGAGCCGAATCTCGGTTCGAACTCGAGGAGGCGTTGGGAGGTGGTGGTGGCGCGAGGGCGAAAGTCGAGGAGGACGAAGGTCCAGGACCGGCGACGGGGAGAGTTGGAGCGGGTGCGACCTCTCTCTTCCTCTTTGGGATTGATTTTCCTCGTCCAGGTTCGTTCGATCCTGAGAGTCTCCTCGACGACGATGAAGGTCCAGCTGCCCTGGCGGCTGCGATCTGCTCCCTCAACTTCCTGTTGTCGTTCTTGAGCTGATGAAGCTCGTACTGCCATCCCGTTCCTCGAGTCTTTTCAATCTCCTCGAAGACGTCGGTTTCCATCGCGCGAGTGAGAGGACGAGCGGGAATGGTGGGGATAGGTCGAGGGGAGGTGGAAGTAGAGGAGGAGGAGGAGGAAGAAGTTGCTGAGGCTGTCCAGGCGGGAGGAGTGGAAGATTTGGGAGTAGAGGAGAGGATCTTGATTTGACAGATGACTGAGGTTGCTCGAACGCTTCGCTTGGAAGGTCCTACTCCTCCTTCGACTGAGTACGAATCCGTCGCGTCCGACGCGGCTGGACTGATTTGACCTCCCGACATCATCGACCCTGGTCCCCAAGGACTCGAAGATCCTCCTGCTTCCCATCCTCGAGACGACGACGACGACGAAGACGAGTTGTCCACCGAGTAGAAGACGGTAACGACGTCGTGAACCATTGCTGGCTTTCCTCCCGAAGCTGGCACGACGATGTGATGACGAACGGGCGAACCAGACTTTTTGGGGATTCCTTGACTCGCCGATCGAAGAGCGGTTTGGATCCTGGCGTGAGGAGGCTCGATGAGGGTAGCGATCGAGGTGTTGGCCGAGGACGTGAGGACGACGGGGGGAGGGGTCGATTCCGACGAAGGGACGAAGTCGAGTAGGGAGGATCCAACGACGTCGTCCTTCTCGACTCCGAGAGCCACCGTGACGGACGCCGAGGCGTAGAGGATCAACCCGTCGAACGAAACCGAGCACCACAAGTCCTTCTCCTCGACTCCTCCCAGCCTCGAGACGGCAGCCCATTCCAACCTAGGCGTGACTCTCTCCCTTCCGCAGAGAATGACAGCCTTCCTTCCCTTCCCAGGCTCGACGTGGAGTCGACCGGTGCATTCTATCCAGATCATTCCGCTCGTCTTTCGTTGAGCTCGGAAGAGGAAGTTGACGATGGGGACGGCGGACGACTCGGCTCCTCCTTCCTTCAGCGTGGAATCCTTCAGCGCTCGCATGACGGGGACGTGGTCGGAAGGGTGGGAGATATCGATGATGTTCTTGTTGGCGAGCTCCTCGGGTTCGTACTCGAGGACGCGTCGAACGGAGGGAGAGACGTAGAGGAATTGACCCTTGAGCGAGAGGACGTGGATGAAGTCTGAGAGATAAGAAAGAAGGATTTGCTCGTCAGTTCGAGCTCCAAGACGAAGAAAGATAGGGATGTGAAAGGACGAGAGAGAACTCACCATCGGACTGATCAAAGATGGTCTTGTACCACTCTGTCTGAAGAGCGTCCCCTCCAACGATCTCGGTCGCCCTCGATCCAAGAACGTCGAGAAGCTCAGCAGTGAGACCTCCCTTGGCCTTGTTTCCGACGGCGGCAGCGTACTCGATCTGGCCGGCAGGAGCGAGGGGGAGTTGAGGGTTCTGAGGCAAAGAAAGGGGAGGGAAGGACGTCAGCGACGGGTTCGATTCAATGTCTCGAGGAACATGGAAGAGAGAGAGGATGAAGGCTCACGTTGAGGGAAGCGTAGTTGACCTGGTAGGTTCCATCTCGAATGTTTCGAAGAATGGCGTTGGGAGACTCGACGAGATCAACCTAAAGAAGAAGAGAGGAGGTTGGGTCAATTTCTGGTCTTCCGTTGTTCGCTCGTGGATGAGTTTGATCTGAAGCTCACCTGGAATCCAACGTGAAAAACGATCTCCTCGGTGTCCCAAGGGATAGGAATGACCGTAACGAGGTTGATGAACGGAACTCCTCCCTTCCTGTAGTTGATCAACGACGCCTGGCATTCCTTTCCTTGCGAGAGCTGTCGTTGGAGGTGAGAGACGGCGACGTTGTCGGTGTATCTTCGTCGAGATCCCTTGGTGACTTCTCCGTCGGGAGCTGTAGAGAAGAGAGAGAGAGAGAGAGAGAGAGAGAGAGAGAGAGAGAGGAGTCAGCGAAGAAGGAAGGAGACACCGAAGGAGGAAGGAAGGACAGAACAAAGGGAAAAGAGACGAGGAAAAGGAGAAAACGACGCACACTGCAGGAATCGACAGTTCTTTCCGACGATATCCTTTCCTTCGTAGCCGGTGAGGCTGGAGAATGTAGGCGAAGCGTAGACGATAGGGCAGTCGAATTTTCGGATATCCTGTGAGGAGGTGTAGAGAACCAGCGCAAAATCGATCAGTTTCGCCCACACTTCGGAACCTTTTTTTTTCCCTTTTCTCCAGACGCGTTGGAAAAAGTTTCACTCACGACCACCAAGAACGAGCAACTGAAGTCGACCGGTCCCAGTACCGTCCTCTGGTTCGCTCTTCCCACGACTCTGCTCAGCACACCCAACACGTCGAACCCAGTCGTCGAGTAGAGGCCGGGCATGCTCTTCCCAACCTGAGGGATCGTGGCTGCCGTAGGTCCGGAGGGAAGAAGATGAGATCGCGTAGGGAAGGCTGTAGCCTCGGAGGGTTGAGCGGGGAGGTGGAAGTTGAGTGGATTGGAAGCGGTAGCGATAGGAGAGGAAGCGGAAGGGCTGGGGTAGGATCGCTCGCGAGGGGGTTGCTGTTGGTGCTGGTTGAGGATCGTGGCAGGAGAGGGGACGGAAGCGATGCTGGTTGAGGTGAGAGCAGCAGGAGCAGGGTAGGACTTCAGAGGTGGGGAGTTGACGTTAAGGGTGGAGTCGCTGGGGAAGAAAGAGAAAGAAAGAGAAAGAAAAAAGGTTAGCGACGGGTTCTATCTAACTCTCTCTTTCCGAAACCAGGACTGATGATCCCCACTCACTTGAAAGCATCCCAAGTCCCACCAGTCCCCCCAGCACCATTCCCACTCATCAAATCTCCCCCACCGAGCGCTGCTCCTCCTCCAGCGTTGAACGAAGGATTGTTCCAATCACCCACGGATCGGTTGGGGAACGTCTCGACTCCTCCTCCAGGCGCGGCGTGGGACGAAGGACCCAAGAACGAAGGGAGCTATGATCGATTCGAAACGGAAACATACAAGAACGAAGAAGTCAGTTCGACGTTCTCGGCGATTCGAGAGTATGTAACAGCAGTTTGGGAAATGGGGGAAAAGAGAAAGAGAGTGAGAAAAAGAAAAGGCGTTAGAAAGACCAAACACATCATCCTTCTTCGGCTGTCGTCCGATTGTTTAACCTCGTTGATGCCTTCCCTCTGCATCCTTCGCCATCGTATCCGATCGAAAGCAAGGGCTTAGCACCCCTGTACTCAACCGCTTTCCCTCTCCAACCTCCACTAAACGAAAAGCGTGTGCTGATAGCCACTCGTTGCCGATCTGGGGTTGAACGGGATCGGTCTGGCCATCGTGAGTGAGGGCTGGACGAAGTGGGACTGACTCGTTTCCACTCCACCCTTCTTTTCCCTCGCCCTTCTTTTTCTTCAAAAGCCAGACTCGAGTGGGTTTCACCAGCAGAGAGAAGACCCCTCCTACCGAGCCCCGAACAACTGAAGAAGAGAAGAAGAGAGGACTGACCTGGAACTGAAGGTCTCCTCCTCCAAAGACTTCGTCAGGGTTCCATCCCAAGCTCGCCACGTCTGAACCTGCACTGCTCAACCCATCCTCTCCTCCTCTTCCCGTCACTCCGGTAGAGAATCCCGCGAAGGGTTGGTTGGAAGAGGAAGAGGAGAAGGAAGGGAAGCCTGGCCTTCCTCCGTAAACGACCTGCCCTCCTTCGTTGTATCCTGCAAAGGGGTTCCCGTTCGACGAGGTAGAAGAGGAAGGGTTGTAGTAAGACTGTTGTTGTTGTTGTTGTTGTTGTTGTTGTTGTTGTTGTTGTTGTTGTTGTTGTGTTTGTTGCTGCTGATGGGAGGAGGAGGAGGAGGAGGAGGGACCTGAAAAGGAGTTTGATGCAGACCTCTGTTGGTGGTGCTGAGGCTGCTGCGGGACTGGAGGCGTGTTGACGAGGAAGTTGGAGTAGTCGGGAGAGGTCATCCTAAGGAAGGGAGGGAGGGGGGGAGGGAGGGGGGGGGGGGTAGTCTGGTAGAATAAACAGACAGAAGGGGAGGAGAGAGGGGAGAGGAGAGGAAGGGAGTTCAAGGTCAGGTCTCACTCCTTGTTTTCCCGAGTCCTCCCTTCTTGACAAACTAATGGGAATAAAGTTGCTTACCTGGAGACTGACTCTCGGAGTATATAGATGTTGAGGGTGTAGTTCTTATGCTGCTTCTGAAAAGCGAGGACAAAGGAGGGAAGAAGGAAGGGATGGGCGTTGGGAGGAGGGGTCTCGAATCCTCGTCATTTTCAAGCTCTCCGACGGAGATGAAAAAGAAACCTTATGAATTCAAAGGGAGGAGAACGAACGCTTCCTTCTTTACAAAGATAATTCATTATTACGCGCTCATGAAAGTACTACCGACTCGTTCAAAGCTTCGACTTGGATGGCTCTCTGGGGTGGATAAGATCCATAGCTGAAGCTGGGTTGAGGACCGCCTCAGGGTAGGGCAAGGGCGAGGCAAAGGTATGCGAGTGACCTTGGGAAGAGAAAGCCAAAAAAAAGCCCAAAAAAAAAAAAAAAAAAAAAAAAAAAAAAAAAAAGGTTGATCAGAGGCCGGGGAGGGATAGAGAGCGACCAAAGTCAAACAACGCAAGATGCACGGAGGAGAGAGGAGGAATTTAAGGACGTACCTCCGTCGACGACCTGATAGCAGACGAGAAGAAAAAAAAGGGGGGAAGCTGTCGGTCAGAGATTAGAAGATGTATGAGAGTGGGCGAAAGGGACTCACGAAAATCTGACCCGAGATCCAGGCGGCTGAAGGAAGAAAGAGCGCGTCCGTCGAAGTCGAATCGGAATGTTTCATCAGTCTTTTACGTTCCTTTCCACCTTAAAGTACATCTAGACTTCCAGCAGTTTGAACGAGACTCACCTTCTTCGGAGAACAAGAATACGGCCATGCTGGCGATGTCAGAAACTTTACCCATCCTTCCCAAGGGAATCTCCTTCTCCAGCGCGTTCTGACCGTCCTTGGTTCCGAGTCGTTGCATCCCAGCGGTAGCTCCTATGGGACGTAATTTGAACGAGGGACCAAGTTAAAAGAGGGAGATTGAAGGAAGAGTCAGCGAGGGTGGGAGAGGAAGAAGAGCACGAAGAGAGGAAGGAGATGAAGAAAGGAAAAGAAAAAGTGAAACTCAAGGACTCATCTGGAGCGATCACGTTGGAACGAACACCTCGAGGACCTTCTTCAACGGCCAGAACGTTGGAGAGGGCGTCGACTCCAGCTTTGGCGGCCGAGACGTGAGCTTGGTAAGGAGTTCCTGTGAGAAGAACGGAAAGAGAGAGAAATAAAGAGACGCGTCGAGAGAGTTCAGCGAAGGGGGAAGCGAGCCGTGAAAGACTTTGGAGACAACACTGAGCTGAGTGTGCGTATTCAAAGAAAAAAGAATAGATACTAGACGAACCTCGGTAGTGAAGAGTAGCGGAGATGTGAACGTAGGTTCCTTTGGAAGCGCGAATCGCAGGAAGAGTGGCTTTGATGGTGTTGTACGTTCCGAGCTGTTACGTAACAAGATATCAGCACTTCGTCTCTATAGGATTTCGTATCCCTGAGAGGTTGAAGGGATGCGGGGAAACGGACCAGATCGATCTCGATAACAGTTCGGAACGCGTTGGAGCTCAGCATTTCGATGGGAGAGAGGAAGTTTCCAGCCGCTCCTGCAGATCAGCAAACACCAAGCAAACATGTGTTAACCAAGTTCTACGTCTCGTTTTATGCAAGTCGGAGAATATAAGACAAAGAAGGACTTACCACAGATAACGAAGTCGATCTTCCCAAACCTCTTTATGGTTTCCTCCACCGCCTTGACGAGAGCCTTAGGATCTCTGACGTCTGCAGGACACGCAAGAGATGCCTGGGATGTCGAAGCCGTCAAAGCAGCAGCGGATTCAGCGAGACCTTTAGCACTAAGAGAAAGAGAGAAGGGGAAGAGACAGCCGAAGGCGCCGAATGATCAGCTCGAGAGGCATGCATCGCTGTTGCAGCGAAAGAGGAAGAGGAAGAAGAGGTGAAAGGACGAACTCTCGTCCTACGATAGCTGAGCTGCATCCCAAGGACATCATTCTCTCGACGATCCCGTAGCAGATTCCACTTCGGCCTGACAAACGCGAGAGTGGGGAGAGGGACGGGAGGAGGGAGGGAGGGAGGGAGGAAAGGTCAGCTCGAGCTCGATCCTTCTCCCTTTTCCCCTTCTTGCAAGACCTCCAGCTCCAGAAGGTTGCGACTTGTCAACCATAGATCCACGATCCTCCAAAGGCCAACCCCATTCGAGCGCTGCAGCTCAAGATCTGCTCCCTCGAGCTCGAGCTCGCTTGAAGGAGAGCCGAGCTGATCTTCGTCCTCTCTCCTCCTTGTTCACCTGCTATCCCCCATAGGTGCTGCTCTGGCTAACTCACCTCCAGTACAGAAGACGACCTTTCCCTTGAAAATGTCAGATTTGAAGACGGACATGTTGGTGATGCTGATGGTTGAGAGGGAAGGAGGGAGGCGAGGTCCCAAACCGACGGCGACGAAAGTGAGCTCGGCTAATCTCGCCGTGGGCGACCTCACGTGAGGAATCTGCCTGTTGAAAGTATATATTTTCCTTTTCGGGAAGAGACTGGTAATGCCTTGGGCTTGAACGCTTGCTATGGTGGTTGAAAGTGTGGGAAAATGGGACAAAGGATGCTCAAACGAGTCGTCAGGGAGCCGAAGGTGATGAAAGCTCAACTTTCGACGTCTTCCTCGTTGTTGCTTTCAACGTCCAACATCTCCCCTCTATCCATGTTTCCATCCTTCAGTTCAAACCTTCATATATCCAAGCTTACCCATCTCCTCTCTATCCTTTTCCGTCCAGAGCTTCATCTCCCCTCGCAACCTCCTCCTCTCCTCCTCCGTTCAAAAGAGGAGCGAAGCACGGCTCTCCCAGCCTTTTTTTTTTCGCTGCCGGATGATCGAATATTTTGATCCTACATCCAGGCAGTGGGATGAAGGGGAAAATGGCGTTGAGAGGAGACGAAGTGACAGAAGACGAGCGCGTCGTCCCTCATCTTCTTCTTATCACCAGCTCTCCTCTTTCACTGATCGCCTCTTCCCAGCATCGATAAACAATATTCAGATAGCCCCGAGTTTATTTTAAGAGACCCGGTGTTGACTTAGTGCAAAAACTCTGGTCCTGAGGCCTCGCAAGAACTCACCGCGACGCGTCCTCTTCACTCTCGTTCGTTTGCCTCCCACCTTCGTCTTTTTTTTTCAGCCCAATTGCAAGCTCCGTTCTGGTGAAACCTTCTTGTAGATCATCGCAGCTTGTCAGGAACTTGATCTGGGAAATTCGACTCGATATATCTCCTCCCTTTTGGCTGAGCCCATAGAGCAGCTTTCGCGGCTGGACTTCCTCTCCCTCAACCTGCCCACCACTGCCCCCCTTGCCTCGTCCGCTCCCAAGGTGAGCTCGTCTCGTCTTTTTCCAACTTCCATCTGCTCGAAACTGATCCACCCTTGAACTCTTACTTCTTTGGATGGCTTTTAAAGCTCGATTCCCTTGTGTTGATCGTCGAAAAGGTCGTCGTCGACCTCACCACACCTTCCTCCCTCCTCCTTCTTCGTTCTGGGATGAGCCCTGCGAGCTTGAGCGCTCAAGATCGATCGCTGATGGATTCCCTGGAGCAGCCTCAGCACTATCATCATCAGGATCACGACCATTCTCGGGATTTCGACCTTGGAATCCACGACGGAGGAGGAGCGACCGAGCTCGAACAATTTGAGGAAGGAGGAGGAGAGGGTGAGCTTCAAGTTGGAGAGGATCGACTCGACGTCCAACAGGATTCTGCAGATAGCGGACTCGAACTCGATCAACATCAGCACCACCAGGATCCTCTCGAGCACGATCAAGATAGGAATCTCCTCGAAAACGACGACGACTCGGGAGGAGGAGGAGGAGAAGGAGGAGGTCAACTCGATCAAGCTCACCTCGCCGACCTTCTGCCTTCCTCCTCCTCCGCTCCTTCCTCCTCTTCCGTCTACGACCACACCCTCTGCAAGTACGTTCTCGGAGGAGGAGAAGAAGACAAGAGTGGGTGCTACGGGAAGCTTTTCGAGACTAGGCAGGTCAGTTTCATCCTCACTTCCAAACCTCTTCTTCTCCTCCTTCGTTCCAAGCTCACGTTTCTCCTCTCTTCCCCGTACCTCTCTTCCAATGTTCCTCGTACCCGCTTTTCACGTCCACAGGAAGCTCTCACCTTCGTCCTTACCAACATCAAATCCCTCTCGGACGTCGACCCTGAGCTCGTAGACTTCGAAGTCGCCCGATGCGCCGTTCCAGAACACGTTTGGAGAGCCGTCATGGATTCCGAACTCGGAAAGGGGACGGGATACGTCGAGATTGCGGTGAAGGTGGAGGAGAAGGTGAAGCCGAGAGGGAAGGGGAGACCGAAGGGGAAGAAGGCCGCGAAGGGAGGAGCAAGGAAGAAAGGTGAGCTCTCTTTCTCGTCTGACTCGCCGAACTGGAGAGCGAGAGCTGACCGTCTGCCTTCGTCTCTCTACAGTCAAAACATCCCACCCTACTCCTTCCCCGACCACCATCAACAACAACCTCCCCTCTTACCTCGGCCCTTCCCTACCAACTTCCAATTCCCCTTCCTCGACAGACACCTCAACCTTCAACCTCGAACCCAACCACTTCCTCCCCCGACCAGCTCACTACCCTCCTTTAGGAATAAACGCCAACCTCCACATCCTTCCTGCCCTTCCAGCCTCCTACAATCTTCCTTCCCAACTCCACTCTCATCACTCTCAATCTCAGCTCCAACCCCAGCACGACGCTTTCGAACCCGGGTTCGAAGGACCTTACGGCGACGACGATCCCTCCCTCTCCAACGACCAAGACAACGCCGAGTTCACTCTCACTCTCCATCCCGACCAAGACGACGACGAACAAGATGAAGACGAAGACGCCAACAACGACGCTTTCCAGCTCCCAGCAGGCTTGCTAAACCTCTCTGAACCGATTGGGCTGGCAGAGGAACAGCAGTTGAACGCTTGGAACTTGCCTTCAAGTGTGTATCAGCAGATGGTTACGGCTGCTGGGATCGGAGGGTACGGGAATGCGGAGGCTAGTGGGAGTGGGAGTGGTGGGATGGGAGGGGACATGGGGATGGGGATGGGGATGGGAGGGGAGGGAGGGGAGGGAGACATGGCAGGAGGTGGAGGAGGGAAGAAGAAGAGGAAGCCTAGTCGGTACAATAGTGAGTGTTTGGATGCGTGGCTGAGTCTTCTTTGGGGGTTGGACTCGAGGTTGGTGGGATGGGAAGAGGAGAGGAGAGGAGGGAGAGGGAAAAAAAACGCGTCGAAGCTGACTTTTTATTCGTCCTCTCGCTGTCGCCGTTGCGTCTTTCGCAGTCTTCTACGGAGTCGAGTACCTTCGACTCAAGAGCGAACGTCCAGATATGGAGAACACTCAGATCATTCGAGAGGTGGCGAGACTTTGGAGTGAGGAGCCTTCGAATCCGAAGGTCAGTGTTTCTCCTCGTCTCTCTTTCTCTTTCTTCTTCTTTCACCTTCCTTCGTGCGATCACTTACTCACTTTGGACCTTTCATCCTTTTTCTCTTTTTCAGAATCTGAGAGTCCGTAAACCTCGAGAAGAACGACCTCCTACGCTTTACACCGGTTCGTTCCTCTTTCTTCCTTCTTTCTCTGTCCTCGCGTCGGCCCTTCCTCTCCTGTTCCTGATCCTTCTTCTTTTGCATTACTTCCTCCTGGGATTCCTACAACAGAGTACTACCATATCGAATACGCTCGTCTCAAAGCCGAGGACCCAGGTCAGTCGAACGAGGATAGGAATCGAGTCGTCGCTCACAACTGGGCGACTTCGCCTGTCAATCCGAAGGTCCGTCTCTTCCCTCCCTCCCTTCCTCTCGCCCTCCCTCCCTCTTCACTCCTTCTTTTCACTTCTCCAACTAACCCTTTCCCCACCCTTCACTACTCCTCGTTCTCGTAGACCCGAAAACGAAAACGAAAAACCGTCCTCCTCATCCAACCTCGCACGGAAGGCTTCCTTCATTCTCCCTCCGGAGGAGCGACCGAAGCAGCTGTCATGGCCGCTAGGATGCAGAATCAGGAGGTGGAAGGTTTTGCGAGGCATTTCGGACAAGGCGAAGACGGAGTTGGAGTTGGAGGTGGGAAGGGGAACGAGGGAGTCGACGAGGAAGAGGGAGGAGGAGGAGGAGGCGAAGAGCAGTACTCGCAGCCCGACGACGACCAACGACATCAACAGCAGCAGCAGCAGGATCTCGACCCTTCCGAACACCAACAATATGACCTCGAATCTTCCCTCGTCAACGAACTCTCCGGCTCTCATCATTCCCACTCCCACCAGGACCTCAACCTCGACGCTCAACTCGTCAGCGACCTCGGAGACCTCGATCCTGATCTCGTTGGTATGGGTCTTCACCAGCACGACCACGATCAACATCACCATCAACATCATCCGGAGTACGACTCGGAGCAGCAGGGTGAGGGGGGACAGGAGAGCGGTGGGTTTGGGATCGGGATCGGGATCGGGATCGAGGAGATGGAAGGGTTGAGGCAGTTGCATCGGATCCATGAGGAACAGCAGCAGCAGCTGGCGTTGGGAGAGGAGGGGGAAGAGCAGCAGGAGGGAGGGGATCAGTGGGCGGAGTACGATGAGGGTGATTTGGGGGTGGAGGAAGAGGGGAGTTGAGAGAGGGTGCCAGGTTGGTCGATTGCTTTCTTTGCTTTGCTTCGTGTTTCGTGTTTCGCGTTTGCTTTCGTTCGTGCTTTCTTCCGTTTGAATTCTCGTACTCACTAACTTTATGCTAGACTAGCTTCTTTCTTTGATTTCGCGTGTTTGATGCAACGACCTTTCGCTTTCGTCTTTTCGGACAGATTGAGAAGGACGGCGGATAGCAGAGGAGTGGGAAGAGCGAGTCGAACAAGGAACGAAACGAAAGGGTGTCATGATCTTCATCGCTCATCGCGTAGTGCTAGACTGCTGAGGGGGATTGAGTCTTCGGGCTTTGACGGCGGTCCCTGAATCCCAAAGGCAAAGAAGGGGTGCAGAACGGACGAGAAAATGTCAATCGTGACGCGTCTCAACTCTTCGAAAGATCAAAGTTTAGAAAGGAAGTGGACGAACCGTAACAGCAGACCTCGGCAGTCCCTTCTCCAGAATATTCAAAGAATCTCAGCGCATTTGGAGAAGGAAGAAGGAAAGGATGAGTCGACTTACCTGCTCCCGACGCGTCGAATCGAAATGCGATGACTCCTTGAGCTCCTTGGGCCATGGCTGCTCCGACCATGCGATCCATGGTGAGCTATCATATTAGAGGAGAGGATGAGACGAACAGGCACGAGAGAAGAGGGTGCCAAGCCGAGTTCCTCAGAGTCCAGACTCAAACTGTGAAAACGACGAGGAGCTCGAGAAGACTCACCTCTCTCGACATCTCAACGTTCTTGGTAAGAGCTTTAAGCTCTCCTCCCTAATATTCCAAAACGCGACCAAGGAAGAAAAAGATCTGAGCGAACAGCTGAAAACGAGAAGAAAGGAGACTCAGAGAGACGAGACGCACAATAAACGACTTTGCCGCTGCTCCCAAATTGGCTCCTATATTCCTCGACCTGACCTGCTCAGCTCAGTTCATAGACTCCAACATCAGCTTTCCTCACTCCATCCAAAAGAGTACTGCAGTTGAGAAGGCTGTCGAAGGAGAAAACTCAACTCACAACAACCCCGAAAACAGGTCCCAAAACTTCTGTAATCTCCCAACCTACATAGATCGTCCAAAGCATCTCTATCAGCGATTGAGCTTAACCGTTTCCCAAGTGCAAGAGGAAGGAGAAAGTTCTACGAATCTGGTAAGTCGAAGCCTACCGGAAAGGAGACGAAGATGATCAGCTTTAGCGAACAAAGGAACGCGTACGCGGAGAAAGAAACGAGATCTTGGAGCTGACCTGTGGTGACGATGATCTTGGTAGGGTGAAAGATCCCATTGAGTTCGTGATCTTGAGACATTGAGAAAAGCTGAGTGGTGGTGGTGGTGGTTTGCGGGAAGGAAAGGAAGCGAGCAGCGGAGAGAAAGGGAGGCGTGGTCGTGACCGACTCTTCCGTCTCGAAAAGGGGGACGCCGAGACTTTTCTAGATCATCTGAGCACGTTTGTTAGGAGGAAGGAGAGGGGAAGATTTTCCAACCGGCGCGAGAACGTTGCAACCTTTCTCTGCTCGAAGCGGACTCACGACGCGTCTCTTCGCCCTGCTCTTTCTCCTCTCTCTTTCCCAACGCAATCGAGTTCTAGAAATCTAAGCAGAGAAGCAAAACATGCCACATTCAAAGCGACAGAGGTGGAGTGGAGAAAGAGTACTTAAGGGGGACGAACTACCGAGAAAACACGAGAACAAAAACCAACCAACAGATCTAGATCTACTCTCGAACGTTGTTCAACGCAGAGATGAGGGGAGAAACAACGGGGACTCCTCGATCGGCGTAGAACCTTAAGAAGGAAAAAAAAGGCGAGAAAGGAAGGTCAGTGGAGGTTTTGGGGAGGAAAGGAAGAGAGGAGAGGAGAGGAGCGACGCGGCGGGTCAGGGAAGTTGAAACTTACTTGACGACCTTGACGGCCCGCGAGGCGACACCCTGAATAAGAAAACGAGAAGTGAAGCAGAGAGAAATGTCAGCTTCGAATGGAGAGGAAAGGAGGGAAGGACGAGAAGGAAAAAGGAGATCAACGTACAGCGGGGTTCATCTCGAAGTGGTCGTAGACCTTGAGGTAAGGTCCGGAAGCTCCGAATCCATCGAGACCGAAGTGCTCGTGAGAGTACTTACCCCAACCTGATTAAAAGGAAGGTAAAAAAAGACGCGTCGTCAGTTCGAGTTCGCATCGCTCGCCCGTCGTTCCCGTTCCTCCCGAGTCTCTTTCTGCTCAGACAGGGAGATAAACTCACCGAAAGTGTTGTAAGCCTCAACGGAAAGAACGGGGGCTCCCGAGGGGATGACCTGAAGCTTGTAAGCGACGGGCTGCTCCTCGAAGACCTCCCAACAGGGGAGGGAGACGACTCGAGCCTTGACACCCTGCTTGGCGAGGGTCTCAACGGCCTCGACAACGATGGCGACTTCCGATCCGGTGGAGATGAGGGTGATGTCGGCTGGAGTGAAGAAGAAAGAACAGAAGCCAAAAGGAAGACAAGAAGTCAGCGTTCGAGTCGCGAGGACTTCGACAAGAGGGAAAGCGAAAGAAAGCAAGGGACAAAACGCACCAGACTTATCCTCGTGAACGACGTAACCTCCCTTGGAAGCGTTCTCGATGGTGGAGTTCTCAAGCTGGGGAAGGTTCTGCCTGGAAAGAGCAAGAACGGAAGGGGTGTGCTTGGACTTGAGAGCGACGAGGTAAGCGGCCGAGGTCTCGTTTCCGTCCGCGGGTCGCCAGACGGCACAGTTGGGAAGAGCTCGCAACCAAGCGACGGTCTCGACCGGCTGGTGAGTGGGTCCATCCTCTCCGAGTCCGATGGAGCTGAAAGAGGAACGAGGGTCAGAGAGGGGAATGAGAACAAGAGGAGAGAGAGGAGAAATGGAAGACTCACTCGTGGGTAGCGACCCAGATGACCTGGTGGTGGGAAAGAGCGGAAAGTCGGACGGCTCCGGCAGCGTAGGAGACCTGAAGAGGAAGGAAGAAAAGCGGAGGTCAGCAACCGAAGGAGAGGAACGAAACGAGAGGTTTCAAAGGAATCGAGCTCACGAAGTTAAGGAAGGTTCCTCCGAAGGGAATGATGGCTCCGTAAGCGTGAAGACCGTTCATGATAGCACCCATGGCTGAGGAAGAACAAAAGGAAAAAAAGAAAGTCAGAACGAGAAGCTCGCGAAACGAAGAGGAAGGAAAGGTGAATGCGAAACGCGACACTCACCGTGCTCTCGAACACCGTATCGAATGTATCGACCCGAGTAGTCTCCGAGACCAGTCTGAGGAGGCTGGAAGTCGATAGCCTTCTGCCATCGAGTGAAGTTGGATCCGGTAAGATCGGCGGATCCTCCAACGAGCTCAGGAATAGGAGCGGCAAGAGCCTCGAGGACGACCTCGGAGTACTTCCTCGATCCGACGGCGGCATCTCCGAGCTTGTACACGGGGAGGTGCTTCTCCCAACCCTCGGGAAGCTCTCCAGCGACTCGTCGAGCGAACTCGGCTCCCTCGGCGGGGTACTTCTGCTGGTAGGAAGCGAAGAGGGCGTCCCACTTGGCGTTGGCCTCAGCGCCCTTCTCGGCGACCTTGTGGTAGTGGTCGTACGAGGTCTGGGGAACAGCGAAGAAGGCGTTGGGGTCGAGTCCGAACTTCTCCTTGAGGGCGACGACATCGTCCTTCTTGAGGGCTGAGAGACGAAAGGAAGGAAGGACGAGGTCGAAGTCAGCGAAGAGGTTTGAAGAACGAACTCGGGACGAGAGACAGAAGACTCACGAGCTCCGTGAACACCGTGAGTTCCCTGAAGCTTGGATCCGAAACCGATGGTGGTGGTGAGTCGGATGAGGGTAGGCTTGGTGGTGGACTTCTTAGCCTGAGCGATGGCAGCGGCGATACCAGCGAGATCGCTGGAGAAAGAGGAAGGAACGGCGAGGGAGGAGCTCTCGTCAGCTCTCGTTTTCTGTGCTTTTTCTCATTCACTGATACGAAAAGAAACGAAGAGAGAGAAACTCACGAGTCTCCGTTCTCGACGTGGATGTGCTCCCATCCGTAAGCCTCGAACCTCTTCTCGACGTCCTCAGTGAAGGAGACGTTGGTGTTTCCGTCGATGGTGATGTGGTTGTCGTCGTAAACGGCGATGAGGTTTCCGAGCTGGAGGTGACTGTATAAGGAAAGTGGGAAAGAGGTGACTGAGGGTGAGCTCAAGTCGTGAGAGGGGAAGACGAAGCTGAAGAGACGAAGGAGACGTACCCAGCGAGGGAAGCAGCCTCAGAGGCGACACCCTCCTGGAGGCAGCCATCTCCAGTGAACACTGAGGCGAAGCAGGACCGGAGAGACGAAACATCAGCTCGAGTCGAAATAGAAGAAGGAAGAGAAGGCTGGGACGAACTGTAAGTGAAGTTATCGATCAAAGGGAAGTCCTCCTTGTTGAAGGTAGCTCCGAGGTGAGCCTGAGCGATGGCAAGACCGACAGCGTTGGCGAATCCCTGTCCAAGAGGTCCAGTGGTAACCTCAATACCTGCGAGATAGGATAGAAAGCGCGGAAAGAAGTAAGCATGCCGGAAGAGGAGAAACAAAAAATGAGCTCAAGAGGAGAGAGAGATGGAAGGACGAACCGTCGGTGACGTGAACCTCAGGGTGTCCAGGAGTGACGGAACCGAGCTGCCTGAACTGCTTGAGATCCTCGATGGAGAGCTTGTAGCCGAGAAGGTGAAGCATAACGTATTGGAGAGCGCAACTGTTCTTCCACCGAATCCAGAACACCAACACAAAAAAAGGGAGAGTAGGAAAGAAAGCAACGTGCGAGAAGAGGAATGATCGTCAGCCCTTCCGCCGAGAGCTCGCTTTCGCACAGCGACGAGAGAAGAGAGAAGGGACGAACGCATGTCCGTTGGAGAGAACGAATCGATCCCTGTTGATCCACTTGGAGTTCTTGGGGTTGGCGGTGAGGAACCTGGGCGGTAGGTCGAAGCAAGAAAAGAACCGAGATCAGGAAGGTGCTTCTTTCGTTCGAGAAGAGATGGATCCAAACTCACTTTGACCAAAGGACGTGAGCGACCGGCGCCATTCCCATGGGAGCTCCTGTGAACCGAGAAACGAAAAAGAGGGAAGAGGGTTAGAAACGGAATGGCGGGCCGGAAGAAGGAGAAGGACTGGGGAGGGAGGATGTCGAAGGAAACGCGGCGAAAGTGAAGGAACGAGCTCTGTTCTTTTTGGAAGGGAGGGAGGACGTCTTCTCTCGCTCTCAAGCTAAAGCTGGAAGAGTGGAAGATAGGATTCTGCCTCTGGTAGATAGACGCGAGGGCCAAGACTGAGGAAAGGGAACCGCCTCTGCTCCCTCTCTCCCAGAGAAAAACGCCTTCGAGCTCTCGCCTCTCCTCTCCCCATCGAATCGAGCATGGAGCTCGGCCGATAAGGCAGGTCATCTCGTGGCAAGATCTCCACCGTTCGGAGGAATTTCCACACTCGAATCTCAACAGGAAGATCTTCTCCTGCCTCCCATCTTCCGTTTCCACCCCCGACCCGAGTCTGTACCATCAGAAGAAGGGAAGGGAAGGGACACGTACCAGGGTGACCGGAGTTTGCCTTGGAGACGGTATCGACGGCAAGAGCCCTGATGGTGTTGACGGCGAGCTCGTCGTCGGCGGTGAAGGTGGAAGCCATGATGGGGAGGATCTGCTTCCGATATGAAAAGGACCGATCGGAGAAAGAGAGAAAACGAGGAAGGAGGGAGGGAGGGAGGAAGGAGAAGGAGCAAGATGGAGGGTGGAAGGCGAAAAACGAAGTGAGCGAAGAGGGAGTCAGCTTAAGCTCTTCCATGGATGTTGGGAGGTCTATAGCTCGGTCGAAAGCAGAGAGAAGAGGAGCATGTTACGTACGAGAAGGAGAGGGGGGGGGAGGGAGAAGGGGAGAGGGTGGGTGTTGGAGGTGGAAACCAGAACCGAGGGAGATTTCAAGACGATTCGAGGACTCAGCTTCCTCCACTTCTCCTTTTCAAAATAAAGAATAGAAGATCTCATCTTCCTGCTTCCAAGAAGCAGATCTAGCTCACAAAAGTCATATATATTGCTTATGGAGAGAAAACAGAGGCGTCCGTCGACGTCGGAGAAAAAGAAAAAAACGCGCCCTCGTCATCGAACCTTTTTTTCTCCCTTTCCTCTCTTCCTCTCCCTTCCTTTTCCTTTCGAAAAGAAAGCCAAACTTCGAGATCCCAAAGCATCTTATATCTCTGGCTCCATCTAGACCTACTCCTCGACAATATCCTTCCTGGTAGGAGCTCTACGAAAGAATCGGAACAAGATCCGTAAAGGTCAGGCCAACGCGACGACGACTTGGTTCTTTCTTCGAGAGCAAGAAAGAAGAGAGAAGAAAAAACGTACTTGGAGTCCACCACGGGTGCCTTGTTCTTGAGATCCGCTCCTTGTCCGAGAAGGGTCTTTGCGGTATCATCAATGACGACTCCGAGGCCTGGAGGAGGAGGAGAGAGAGAGAGAGAGAGAAAAGACCAACGAGGGAGGGAGGGGAAGGAGGAGCCCAGCGAGCGCGTTTTCTTGGTCAGTGGATGTGTTTGGCTTCGAGAAGGTTCTGTGGGAGGTGCAGAGTTATCAGAAGCTTACCGTGATCTTGGGTGAGAGCGATAACGTGTTCCAGAACCTGAGGAAGAAAGAGAGAAAGAAGGAGACACGAAATCAGTTTCAGCTTCTCGTCCTTCCCCTCCTCAACCCAACCAACCACATCGCGAGAACCTGGAAAGCGAAGCAAAAACAGTACTCACAACGAACCCATCATGATCGGTATCCAGCTTCTCCAAAATCGTCGCCATCTTCTCCTCATCAGGCTTGTGCTTGATCGTCCCGAACGCCTTCTCAAGATCCGCAAGCGAGATCTTTCCTTGTCCATCGACCTCGATCATCTTGAGCGAACCTCCAACCTTGGCGTCGTAGGCTTCGAGTTGAGCGTCGATCTTGGTGAGCATGGATCGGATTCGCTTCGAGAGGGAGGTGTCGATCTTGTCTGCTTCGTCCGGGTGGGCTTTGGAGTCCTGTTTCGGTTGGGAGAACGAAAGGAAAGGGAAGGTAGAGTGTGGTTAGTGGGAGGAAATGAGGAAGGGGAGATGGATGGAAAAAAGAAAGTAGGAGTGAAACGAAAACGAACCTGTTCCGACGCGATGTTCTCCTCCATCAAAGCATTGAGTTCGTTCCTCTCCTTGACGATGGAAGACTTGGCCGACAAGATCGAAAGCGCCTCAGCGAGTTCTTGAACCTGAGAGAACAAAACCGAAACAGGCGAGTCAGATCTCGAACGAAGGCTCTCCAAAAGAGAAAAGAGAGAACGCCACGACGAACCTGCTCCTTGGTCATTCGAGCATCATCGACAGGCTCCTCGACCTCAACCTCCTTCTCACGAAGCTAGAGACGAGACGAAACGAACAAGGACGAAGTTGAAAAAGGGATCAGTCCACGTCACTTCGGGTGAATTTGGCGAGAGAAGAGAGCGAAACTCACCTCAGCCTCAGGCAACAAAGCCTTTGCCTCGTTCTCCTCTCGATCCATAACAGCACGCTCCTCTTCCTTTCGAGCCTTCTCCTCAATCTTGATTCGCTCCTCGAGCTCCTTGGCTTCCTTTCGGGCACTCTCCTCCTCCTACGGAAGACAAACGAGAAGCGAGAAATCGACGGTCAGTTCGACGAGAGAGAGGACGCGGGTGAGGAGAAGAAGAGGGAAGGAGATAACGAACCTTCTCCTGAACAGCCTCCTCCTCAATAAGATCCTGCTGCTGCTGGAGAACCTCCATCTTCTCCTGGAATGAAGCCTCGGGTCCAAGAACGTCGAGCTCGGCTTCCGAGAGCTATAGGGGAAAGGAACGAGTAAACGCGTCGTCAGTGAAAAGTTTGATCGAGCAGACGGATCGGGGGTCACGAGGAGGGTTCGAAAAGAGAGAAGAATCATGGAACGAACCAAGTTGTCGGGCAAACTAGCCAGCGTTGACTCCAAACTCTTGATCACGTCGGCTCCCTCCTCGTTGAAGTGGAACGCACGACTGAGAACGAGAAGGACCCCCGAGATCTTGTTGGTGTAGTGAAGATCGATCCAGGAAGCGAGCTCTCGTCGAAGAGCGGAAGGAGAAACTCCCGAGAACCGAACTCCTCGAGACTGGCAGGCCATCTGAAGCTCGGAAACGGAAAGGGAGTCGACGCCCTCCTGGAGGATGACCTGTGAGGAGCGAAGGAATGAGAAGACGTCAGTAACGAATTGCGCTCCTGCTTTGGGCTGGGCCAAAGATAGACATCGAGGCGAAGCAGCCTCTTCGAAAGACGAACGCGACGAAGAGGAGGAGGAGAGAAGGAAAAGCGAACGAACCTCATCGTCCTTCCTGATCTGGTCGAGTCGGTTCCTGATCTGATGCCTCATGAAGTTATCGGTTCCGAAGGCGTGGATCTTCATGTACCTGCAGACGGAGACAATCTGAGGTCGAGACAAGTTATCGAGGGTGACGTCCGACTTGAAGAGTTGAGCGACCTTGATGATGTCCTCCTTCGAAGGAGACTCTCCGGTGGATCGGACCTGAGAGAGTAGATTCGACGAGATACGATATCGAAGCGGTAGTGGGCACGAGGAGAGATGATGAGGGATGGTAGTGAAGACGGATGACGGGAGGGAGAGAGGTCAGCTCGAGCTCGAACGAACGCGACGAGAGGACGACATCGCGATCCACAAAGAACCGTGCAAAGGTATTTGATGAACGCACCTTCCTGAAGAACTGCTTGAACTCGTCACTCTTGACGACGTCGTTGGCCTTGAGTCCACTCTCGGAGATGGTCTCTTGAAGGAACTTGGCCATGTTGATTCGAACTCGAAGGAGCTTCCTCTGCTTCTCCTCCTGTGATTCCAAAAAAACGAAGACGACGAGAAACGGGTCAGCTCCAGTTTTTGCAGCATAGAACAGATGTGAGAAGTGACTAACGGCAGCGAACTTGTCCTCAAAGGTCGAGGGAAGCATGTTTGGGAAGAACTTGAGGAAGACGGGAAGGAGCAGCTCGAGTCCAGGGATGATGACGAAGACCGAGAAGGGAAGAAGTCGAAGGAGATCGACGGTGGTTCGCTTGAGCTGTTGTTCGTAAGAACGGAAGGAAAAGTGGAGAGATGATCAGCGAGAGGCAAGAAGGAGGGAAGGAAGGCGAGGAGGAGAGAGGGCTGAGCTCGAGCTCAGAAAGAAGGGCAAGCTCAAAGACTGACCTGACGCTGTTCTCGCCTCGTCAAGGATCCACCCTTCAAGACCTTCTTCTGGATCTTCCACGAGATCCTGACCTCGTGAGCAAGTAGCTTGGAACTCTCCCAGTAGTGCTTCGCTTCGTGCTTGACCTTCTCCCAGGTCGTCTTCTTGGGAGCCGCAACTTCCTTCCCAGGAGCCGACGAGGTAGGAGCAACGACGTCCTTGGACTTGTCGTCGGTCTTGGCAGAGGTAGTAGAAGTGGAAGGAGGAGGAGGAGTTGAGGAAGCGAAGGTCCTGGCCGATACGATCTTTGTGAGTTGGGAGATGGTTGAAGGAGGGAGGATGAGAGAGCGAGATTGCCCGACGGCGAAGAGGGCGGGCCGCTGAGAGTTGGCAGTAGGGAGATGGCTATACGGCCGGCGCTGGGGTGAAGGCGAGGAGGAGGAGAGTCGAGGGAGGGTGGTGGTCGAGTTGAGGAGGGAGGGGAGTCGAGGGAGGAAGGACGAGGTCCTCGAGAAGGAGGAAGCTGACAGTGTCGACGAAGCGGCCCTCCGCTGCAGAGAGGTCGAAGGCGAGTACATCGTCCAAAGGAGAGTGAAAGGAGGAGAGAAAGAGAACGGAAGGGAAAAGAGGAAAGAAGGTGGTGTGCTGGTCGTTGAAAGGAGGAAAGGAAAGGAGGGGAAGCAAAGCGAGCTCACTCTCCTGCCGAGGAAGGGGAACACGGAAGCCCGAGCTCTTCATTCGTTCGCCCCCAACCACACCGACACTTCGGCTCGACATCACACTCAAGAGCTCACCTTCATCCAAGGATCGGTCCACCTCAGACTCTGCCTTTTCTTCAACGATCCAGCGCCTAGCCAAAGTCGCCTGCAACTCTGAGCTGTTCGTTTCCGCCCGCCCTATCCCGACCTCGCCTCTCGATGTCTCTCCTTCTCGCCCCAACAGCCTCACTCCTGTAGACCATGTACGACCTGATCTTCGCTCTAGCGAGACTCAAGTCTCCGTTGAATCAAACCGCTGACGATCTCGTTCATTTTTCCAACGCACAGGTCGATGGAAACCTCCTTCCCTCCCGCTCGACCTCGACACCTCCCTCCCAACCTCCAGTTCGAGATCATTAAGAGATGCATCGAAGGACCTGAACCATCCCTCTATAATAGAGATGGCTTGGAGGAGCGTTCAACTGCGATGGGAGATCTGCGCAGATTTTCGCTCTTGTCGAAAACATGGAATGAAGCCGTCCGCTCTCTCTTCTTTCTCACCTTTCTCTGAAGACTCACGGTTCTTTATCGAACTCTGCTTCTCGCGTCAACCAGAAACACGTCACGCCTGTAATCTACAAGAACGTCGTACTTCGCTACAGCTCTTCAATCGGATTTCACCTCCCCATCCAACGCTTCGAAGAAACCGTCTCCGTCCATCGCCCGGATCTGGCCCTGCTCGTCCATTCCTTCAGGATCGACGTTCCCCCTGGTCAATGGGACTACCCCCAACTCGACATCACCCCCATTCTCCATCTCCTCCCCAACCTTCAACACGTTGACCTTCACCCCAGCCTCGAGCACATTGAAACAGCTCTCTCGCGAACGCGTCCGTCCCCCTACCGCCCCAAACCTCCTCCCAAAATCAAACCCAAACCTCTCTCCCTAACTCTCAGTCTTCCAGCCTACCAACTCCTGACTCCTCACCAAATCAAATCCATCTACCCCAACGGAGACGCTCCAGCTTCCACCTTCAAACTCAAAGACTTCTTCAACACTTCCCTCCTCACCTCCCTCGATCTCTACTCCCAACACGGTTCCTACCTTTTCAACAACATCATCAGCGGAACCCTCCCTCCTTACCTTCGAAAAATGTCCGTCAGGATCGACACTTGGGGACCTTACCATCCGGGGAACTCGACGAACTTGCTCAAAGGGCTGAAGAAGGTCGGAGGTCAACTCGAGTTTTTCCATCTGGAGTGCAAGACGTGGAATCACGGGACTCCTCTTCCACCGGCATTCCTTCAGTCGTTACCGAACGTCAAGACGCTGTCGCTGGAGATCGACACCGGGGATTTGATGGGGAGTTTGAAGGGAGGGAACGAGTCGGTCGAGACGCTGTTCTTTGAAGACCCGTCGCGTCCGAGGTTGGAGCTAGTTCAGGAGTCACGGAGTATCCAGGAGATACTGGCAGAGGTTTGGAGGCTTGTTGGAAGAGGAGGTGAGGAGGTGAAGAGGTTTCCCTCGTTGCGGAAGATCGGGTTCTGGTCGCTGTGTGCGAAAGACGCAGGGGATACGAAGATGGAAGAGGCTTGTCGAGCAGCAGGGATACTGAGAGGGATTGGCCTGTTACTAGTTGATCGGAGCGGGGAGGAGTGGGCTCGGGAAGCTTGAGAGAGGGTGCTTGAAGGGGAGGGAGGCATCGACGCGTCACGAACCTAGCCATCGAAGCCGTTCTTTTAGATTTTAGTTTATGCGGAAGATGCTTACGATGCTATCCTATCTCTGCCTCGCGAATTGGTAGAAGAGAATTGAGATCGGTCACTAAGGAAGGGAAACCTTCCTGAGGTCGACACTTTGGAATTTCGACGAGCTCAACGCCGACCGCATCCTCCCCTTCCCTCCCTTCAAAAGCTCTCCAACTACTCAAGGTGAGCAAATGGATCCTCTTCTGAAGCCTCATTCCACCTCAAGCCATATTCATCGACAACGGCCTTTCCTCTCTAAGTTGCAGGACTTCAAGTCAGCTCGAACTGACCTCCCTCCCTCCTTCCCTCTCCCGCTCATCCCTCCCTCCTTCAGATGTCCGCCGAAGCTTCAACCTCACAACAACCCACTACCGACGAGGAAGAGCTGCTTCAAGCTGGTACGGCTCTCATCAACGCCTCTCAGAAGGGTGTAAGTGCTCCTCTTCCTCCCTCCAAAGACGAGCTCGCAAGTTTCTTCGAGCTCAACAACGAGCCCCCTTCCTTCGTCCCCACTGACTCTCCTCTCCTCTCCTGGCTTGTCCTTTGACTGTAGACTTCCGAGGATGTTCTGAAGCTGCTGAAGGAGTCCGATGCTCCTGCTTGGTACCAGGACGAGCTGGGTTGGACGGCTATGCACTACGCTGCTGAGAGGGAGGATGTCGAGATGGCCAAGGTGCTGTTGAAGAATGGAGCTGTTTGGAACGCTGGTGCGTCCTCTTGTTTCTTTGAAGCTATGGCCTATATCCTGTTGGATACAAAGGAGCTTTCGAAGCGATACAGCTTGGCCGATTTCAAGGTCGTTTGGTGTCTGAGGAAGGCAGCGTTCGAAACAGTGAAGCTCACCTTTCTCCTCCCTCCCTTGCCCTCTTCCCTCCTCCCTCTCCTCCCGCTCCTCCCTCTCCCCCTCTCCTCCCTCTCCTCCATCTCTTCGCCTCAGTCGACAACCTCGGTTACTGCCCCAGCGATATCGCTCTTTCCCTCAACTCCTCCACCATCTACGCCCTCCTTCAATCCCACGGAGTTCGATCGGAATTCCTCCTCTCCCTCCTCTCCTCCAAGAACCTCCTCATGCCCGTCGACAACCCCAACCACCTCGTTCTCAAGGACGGAGAGACCGATACCATGGCTGGAAATACCGCCAAGTTCCTCGAGAGCAAGTTGACGTACTTGAAGGATGAGCAAGGGAGGGAGAGAGTCGTCGACGAGGATGGAAGTAAGCTCGTCGTCGTATCATCTTTCTGGAGCGGTGAGAGGAGTCGCAGGTCGCTGACATTCTTCTGGTTCGTTTCGGATTTTAGACGGAGTCATGATGGGATGGGAGGAGGGAATCATGAGGCTGAGCGTTGAGAAGTTGGCGGAGGGAATGAAGGGAGAGGACGGCGAAGGGCTGAGGGTGTTGAACGTTGGATTTGGACTCGGAATAGTGAGTAAACACTCTTTTACATTCAGAGTCGACTCGTATCATCATCCAGAGGCTGTTCGCAAGTCTTCGAGGTCTTGTCGAACGAGCAGCAGCTGATCGTCTCTCCTCTTTTCTTCTCTCTTCCCTCTCGCCCGAACCAGATCGACACCATGTTCCAGAACCTCTCTCCCTCACCTCTTATTCACACTATCATTGAACCTCATCCTTCGGTCCTCGAACACATGGAGCTGACGGGTTGGACGACCGAGAACAAACCCAACCTGTTCGTCTTCCCTCTCTCTCTCCTCTCCTCGCCGCGCGTCCTTCCTTGCTGACCAGTCTTGGTCTTTCCGTGCTTCTGTTCATGCAGTCGAGTTCTCAAGGGGAAGTGGCAGGACTGGGTCGAGGAGGAGAGCGGTGCGATCTATGAGGAGGGAGGGTTCGGTAAGTCAAGATACGACGCGTCTTTCTCCCGTCCTTCGTACTCACATCCAAACGTCTCACATTACATCTCATCTAGACGTTATCTACTTTGATACCTTTTCGGAGGGTTACGATGGTTGGTCCTTCTTTCCTTTCTCTTGCGTTTCATCCGTCCCTCGATCTGACTTTTCCCTCCGTTCCCTCCCACAGAGCTCAAAGCCTTCTTCCAGCACCTTCCCAACCTCCTTGCCGGTCCCGAGTCTCGGTTCTCGTTCTTCCATGGTCTCGGAGCGACGAACGCTACGTTCCACGATGGTCCGTTTCTCTAGCCTCTTCTATCTCCTGTTTCCCTTGCCGCGTCTCCCGCGTCGTCGTTCTAACTTTCATATGGTTTCCTCTCGTCTGCTCAGTGTACACATCTCTCTCAGCCTTGCATCTTCGGGAAGTTGGAGTCGGAAGCGTCGAATGGTACGACCTGAGGATGGAGGAGGAAGTGAAGGAGGAGGTTTGGAAGGGTGTTCGAAGCAAGTGAGTCCCTTTCTCGTGTATTTCTCTAGACTATTCGCTCGTTATACCGAAAACTGATCGTTTTTTTCTCTCTCTCTCTCTCTCTCTCTCTCTCTCTCTCACTCTCAGATACTGGACGCTGCCGAACTACCGAGTTCCGATTGCCAAGATGGATATGCTATGATCTTGAGGGCTTGCTTTGCTTTTCGAGGGCTACCGGCTACCTTGCGTGTCGAGGTTGGGTTTTCCGGCTCAAACTCCAGACAAACTGGGAATCGCCTGTGAGAGGGCTGAAGACTGGAGTGATCTTCTCACGACGGAGGGGAAAAAAAGCTGGAAGGAAAACCGAGCGAGAGGAGGCGTCGCGGCGGCCTGTTCTGCGAGCCTTCAGGACCAGAGTTCTGCACCAGATCAGTGCTGAGGTTCTCACATTTCTTAACCCAGTTCATCGATACTAGGAGATGAGCAGCGAAAGAGGAGAGCTGTGAAGGGGAGAAGATCAGGGAGCGACGCGTTTTTCGCTTTCTGCCTTCCGTCTTATCTCGTCCTCCGCTCGCTCTTCTCTTCTCTCTTCTCGAAAGGGACACAACGAAGCGAGGCAACCAGTGTTTCCATTGTGGCGTTGCGTTATAAAGCTACTCGAACAAAAAGGAAACCCATAAACAACTCAACTCATCCTTCCCAACAAACCCCTCCCCGTCGTTCTCTCCTCCTCCTCCTCGTCCCTACCATCTCCTCCCCAATCCTCATACCTCTCCTCCCCCCGCTGCTCCTCTTCCTCCCACCTCTCCTCCTCCTCCTCCATAAACTCCTCCTCAATCTCAGGCTCAGGCTCCAGCAAAGGAGCAGGTGGAGCTCTCGCCTTCGCTCTCCCTCGGACATTCAACCCCTTGTTCGGATTCGCCTCCTGCTCCTCCTCTTCTTCTCTCTCCCTCCTCGTCGTCGGCGCCGGCGAGGACCCGAACGAAGAGATCAGATCCGGTCCTTGTTGAATGATCCTCGGAGGTGGTTGGAAAGGGAGTCGTCCCGGAGGAGGAGGAACGACGGGAGGACCGTTGTAGTTCGGGTGGAAAGGGAGATGACTGAATTTTTGAAACATCATCTGTTTTCCTCGGAAGTGATCTAGGAATTGATGGGAGTTGGGATCGGTTCGTGGGCCGGTTGGGGGTGGAGGGATGAAGGTGGTGGGTTTAAAGGAGGATGTTGCTGGTGCTGCTGGGGGTGTGGGATGGGGAGGAGGAGGAGGAAGAGGGGGAAGACGAGAGGCGGTGAAGGAAGAGAGGGAATTGGAGGAGGAAAGTTGACGTGCTAGGCGGGAGGGTGGATGTCGGATTTCGGGGTTGGGGACGATGTTGAAGGTTGATGTTCTTGTAGTCGGCGCTAAAGGAGGGATGGCAGCGGGTTGGAGATGAGGGGGTGGGCCTGGGATGAAGGAGGAGGTTCGGAGAGGGGAGACGCGTCCTGATTCTTGAAGGTGGGAGTTGGACGACGAGGAGCCGTCGAGGTTGGTTGAGGAGGAGAAGGATGAGTTGGAAGATGAGCGGACGGGGATAGGCGAAGGGCGAGAGGCGTGTCCGTTCGTGGTTGACGAGGACGAGATTCGGTTGAGGAGGGAAGGAGTGGAAGAAGAGGAAGGGAAATTCGTCGGTCGACCTGGGAGAGCTTCGATTCCGTCCATGTCCGACAACGGTGACGTCGACTTCGTCCTCCCGTTTCGAGACGATCCCTGGGGAGCAGCGATCCTTTTCCCTGGTTTCTCGAGCTCCGAGGCTCCTCCTGACGCCACGGCGAACTTCCGTTTCCTGTCCTCTCCTCCCGCCATGGACTGCTGCGCTCCTCCTCCTCCCAACGATCCATTCTCAGACAATCGACTCGCCAAGGATCCGTTCGTTGGGTTCCTCGGTATCGACAAGGAGGAAGGTGAAGCGCGAGGAGGAGGATCGATGTAGGTCGTGTCCGAAGTGATGAGCAAGGTTCGACGCGAGTCCTTGGAGTTCGAGTCTCGATGGGAAGAGGAGGGAGTGATGAATCGCCAGGATGGAGTGAGAAGAGGGATCGGAGGTTTTGAACCGGAAGATTGGCGAGAGGAGCGAAACCACTGCGAGCGAAGAAACGGGCGACCAAGGGAGAAGGTCAGTTCAAGACACGCGTCGAGAATGAATAGATGAGATAATGTACGAACAGCAAGCAACTCGTAGTAGTTATCGTGAAGTTTCTTCACCGCTCCGATAGCTGCCTTCCACGACGACTCCTCAGGCTGAGCGAAGAGATGTCGGCAGAACTCGAGCGACGTGGAGGTGATTTGGGATTTGAGGAGGTTGGGCTGTCGAAAGAACAAATGTTACGAGCGATTCAGTAAGTGAAATCATGCTTCATCTTCTGAGATTACGGACAGGCAAATCGGGAGAGGAACGTACGGTTTCCGAGAGGTAAGCGAGCGTCATGAGGAGCGGTTCCATCAGAGGAACAGGGATCGGTCTGCCCGGCCTCCCTTGCGAAGGGGTCGCTTGTTTCCAGTATCCCTGTTAGAACAAGTCGCGAACAGAAAGATCGAACTGATCAGCCTCGAGTGTTGAAATGCCAGAAGAGAGCGACGTCGAGTAGATCTCGAGGACGCGACTCTCTCCCGTCCAGAGACGCGCGCGAAAGAAGCTCGAAATGAGATTCGAAACTCACCACCACTCTCACAGCCAACATCGAAACCAACCCATCCTCTACCCTCCTCCACCTCTCTCTCACCTCCTCCTCCCTGACCTCCCACTCCACACCCTCGCCCAACACTCCTGCCGCTCCCCGACCTCTTGCACCTCCCTCCTTCTCCTCCTCCCACCACTTCTTCACAAACCTACAAAACTCCCTCGTCTCCTCCACCTCCCCACCCTCACACGCCTCCTTCCCTCCTCCACCTTCGTACCAGTTCAGGATGACGGCGCGGGTGTCGGGCGGTTGGAAGCAGGAGAAGGCGAGGAGGTAAGTTTCTTTGGAGGAGGGTTTGAGGAGGAGCAGGGAGGTTGGAAGGGTTGAGGAGGTGTGAGGGAGGGGAGCTAGGAGGGTGTAGATTTTGAGGAGAAGGTGTGAGGGTGGATTTGAACGAAGGACCTGAGGAGAACGGAGAGGGGAGGAAAAGGAAGAGGAAGATGGTGAGCGACGCGTCTTTCGAGGAGAGGAAGGAAGAAGACTCGACTGGCTCATGGTCGTGGACGAGTAGACTTACCTGCTCCAACCCTTCCCTCAGCAACTTTCCGTTCTCATTCTCCTCTCCACTAGATGTGGGCTCCATACATTCCTTCTTGATCCAACTCCTCCCTTCGACCTCCAGGATGTCGAGCAGAGTCTCCTTCTTCTTGTCGTCCGATTCCGAGGAGCAGAGGTTGTCGATGATGACCGCCAGAGCGGGAGGAGCCGAGATTCGGATATGTTTGAGGAGGAGATCTCGGATGCAAGTGAGTTCTTCGGGTGTTTCTGGAGAGCGAAGAAGGGACAGATTCGGTTTAGATGGTTGCGGGAGAAGAAGAGGAGAGAGTGAAGGAGAAGTCGAGCTCACCGACTTGTAAGAGCTGAATCAAGACGTCAGTGTTTCGTTTGACCCAAGCGTGGACGTTTCTGGATATCTGGGCGAAAGTCTTGTAGCCGACGATTCGGACCTGGGACGAGAGGAGCGGGAAAAAAAGGAAAGGAAGCGACGAAGGTCAACAATCTCGTTGCTCCTTCCTTCGTTCCTCTCGCCACCGCTTCCTCCGACGAGATATCATCAGACTTACGTCCATATCCGCATCCTCACAAAGATCGTATACAGCATCCACAGCGTCTTCTTGTAACGAAGTGAACTGCAACGATCGCATCAAGTCGAATCGAAGGGAGGGAAGGAGAAGAGGTGAGCTCGGATGAAAGATTCGCTTCTCTCTTCTCTCTTCTTTGGGATAAGAGACTCACGTTCTCGAAACAAATCGGAATAGATCTCCCTACGAGTTTCTTGATATCTGTGCTGTCCGACTTGGAGAAACTGATAAGCTCAGAGTAAGCGAGTTGGCGAGTCTCCAAGGGCTGGAGGGCAGGAAGGAAGGGATTAGCTTCTCGTTTTCTAAACGATGGTTTAGGAAAGAAGACAAGAGCGCGGGCGTACCAGATTCTTATCTCCTGCTCTCTTGACCGTAGAGAGAACTTGATCCATCTCTCGTGGCATCACGGAGGGGAGGCGGCAAGGGAGGGGAGGGTGGTGGGAGTCAGGAGTCGACTCGAATTGGGTTGATCTCCTTCCTCGTCCCTTTTTGGATCTGCGCTTCCAACCCCCATCCCGAAGAGAATATCTTCCTTATCTTCTCGGATCGAGTAATCCCCTCTCTCCCAAACCCTCCCCTTAATTACCTCTGACGTTGTTAAGCTCGTCAACTGCGTCCCTCCTCGCTCCTTCGCCGGCCTCGTTCACCTCTCCTCCTCCGCCTCCCACCTTCACGACTTGTAACTCCCTCCTCCTTCCCTCTTCTGGATCCAACTCCCCTTGCCTCTCTCCCTCTCCTCCCGACCATACTCCCTTCCAACCCCCGACGTTCTCTCTGGCGGCGCAAGATGCAACGTCGAACTCTCACCATCGTTCTCCTCCTCGTCCCCTTCGTCGGCATAGGTCTCCTCTTCAGCGTGAAGAGAGCTCAGGGAGATGGCTTCGGAGGGACAGGAGCCGTATATAGAGGGGAGTGGTGGGGAGCAGAGGGATCTGGTAGCTCTATAGAAGGAGGAGCGAGCTGTCCTTCGGTCGGAGAGACGGTCGCGTACGGAGGAGGAGGAACGACGATGAACAACGCTTTCGTTCATGTAGGAAAGGGAGGGAAATGGACAGGGAAGGAGACAAAGTTTCTGAGGGGGATTCCAGGATACAGTACGTTCCCATTTCGGTCTTTTCCGTGCTTCTTTCGAGCCCCAAAAGGGACAGCGAAGGAAGGAAGGGAAGGAAGCTCGAAGCTCACCTCTGTTCTCTCCTCCTCTCCTCCAGCTATGTTCGAGAACCTCTACGTATCCCAAGGACGCTTCAGTACGCTCTCTACACCGTGCTCTTGCTCTCACTCTCGACGCTGATCCCGAAACCTTCGTCCGTTTCAGTCGCCATCACGTCCAACGCTTCCCAACTCCCTCCGTTGACAGAGTTCCTCTCAGACATGTCGAGAGGTACCCCTGAGGAGCCGTTCCCCGTCGCAGACGAGACGAGATTCGTGGTCGTTACGCCTGAACAGGCTTTAAGGGAGTTCGGGAGTCATAGGGTGAGCTCGGTTCTTTCGGGCGAAGAGGAAGGAAGAGAGGGAGGGAAGGAGGGAAGCGAGGTGAGCTTGGAGCGAGGGCTGACATTTCGTTCGTTCGTTCGCTGTATGGGTAGGCTGCTCGTTTAGTAGGACCTACGTTCTTCATGAACGACGGACCTGGTGGGGAAGGATATCTCGGTGAGTCTACATCTGCGAGCTCGTTTCCATTTTCGACCCTGCGACGCTCGGGCTGACCTCGGTTTCCTCCGTCCTCTCAGCTCATTACTTGTTCGTCGACCAAACTCTTCTCACGCACTTCCCCTACCCATCACATCCTGAACGACATTTTGTTCTCGTCTCACAGCCACTTCGCCGCCGAGATCTTCGCTGGAGCATGGCGCGTTCTTTCTGGATCTCCTGCTCTCATCGACGCTGGTACTGCGATGGGCATGGAGTTCCCGAGACGAGCGATTCTTGCAAAAGGTCAGGATTGGAGGGATGAGCCGTGAGTAGTCTTATGTACTTCTCCCAGATCCCCAAGTCGCGCTGACTTCGACTTTCTTTGGTCTTCGTTTCAGAGGACTCAACGCGTGAGTTTTCGACCCGCACTCTCCTGCCTCCTTCTCGACAAAGCTGACCTTTATTGATCGTACTATTCTCCTCTCAGCTGGTTCATGGCCACGATGTTCCCGATGATGGCGGTTGAGGACTCGATGCAGTGGAACGGTTCGTGTTCTCTACCTTCTTCTCTCTCCCGTTGGACGCGTCGAAACATGAGGCTCACTTGACCGCTTTCTCTGCAGATCGGTCTAAATCGGAAAACCTCTATATCTTCGACGAGATTGTCATCATTGATCGCTGGGCGTCGCATCGACACAACCCGACAACAAAATCGTGGAACAAGTTCGTTCTCCCTCTTCTCCTTTGCATCGTTTCGCGTCGATCTTGGGTCTGCTGACCTTGGGCTTCTCTCAACTCCGATTTTGTTCCGTACACAGGATGAATGGAGGTATGTTCTCGTCTTCCTTCTATCTCCGCTTCTCTCCTCTGCTGCGCCGTTCTTCAATCTCGCGTCGCTGATCTGGGCCGCTCTCTTTCTTTCTCGACAGACGTCTTCCGAACCGTCCCTGCGCCTCCAGACTGGTGGGCACCTGTGAGGGAGAGCATGATGATGACCATTGGAATTGAAAACATCGTCCGTTTCTCTTCGCATGTCTCTTCTCGACGTCCCGCTGTCGCGTTCTTCGCTGACGCAGACTTCGCCTCTTCCTCTTTGTTCTTCACAGCACGTTAAACCAAAAGCAACGGTCCTCTACGTCTCTCGGTAAGTTTTTCAGCCCTCCTTCCTTATTCTCCCAACCCTACTCCTCCTCCCACTTCTCACCCTTCTCCTTTCGCTCTTCATTCGCAAATCCTCTGACCCTTCTCTCTCCTTCCGTCTCGTCTTCCCTTTTTCTCTCAACCAGCCAAGGAGCCTCTAAACGTCGCCTCACCGAAGAAGCCCATCAAGCTCTCATCGCTGCTCTCTCCTCCGTCGACACCATCGACTTCCACGTCGAGATGATGGAGAAACTCAGCAAGAAGGATCAGATGGAACTCATCAGCAAGACGGACGTGCTGATTGGAGTGCACGGGAATGGGTTGACGAATGAGATTTGGATGAAGCCCGGTGGGGCTGTTTTGGAGAGTGAGTACGGGATCGAACGACGGAAGAGAAGAGGAGAGGAGGAGCGGGAGCTGACTTCGTCGATCTCGACGCGTTTCCCGTTTCTTTCCATCCGCTAGTCTTCGACGTCGGAGGATTCACTAGGGATTATCAACTCGCACGTTTCATCTTCCTTTGTATTTCCTTCCCCAGGTCTACCTTCGACTCGAGCGGGAACAAAGAAGACGCGTCTCGTTATTTTCATCTCAACTCGAACTGACTGCTTTCTCGTTGTTCTCTTCCTCCTTCCTCCACTCAGCTCACCGAACCCCTCCGACACACCTACATCCCCATCTGGAACGATACCGTCTACGATTGGGCTGCTGATGTACCTGGTTCGTTCGCTCGCTCTTTCTCTCTTCCTCCCTCGCTTTCCCTCGCCATCTACATCTCTCTCTCTCCCTCTCTCTCTCCGTTTTCCAGCATCCCTAACCCACCATATCTTTTGTTTCCTTCCTTTCTACAGGCTTCAAACTCTCCGACAACTTCATGGGAATCGACCTCGTCGTCTCACCAACGCTCGTCCGAGACCTCGTCCAGGATCTCGTGAAAGAGGGAGGGAAGGTCGATCGGAATCGGAAGTGGTTGGGTGGGGATTCGGTGGGGGCATTGGATTAGTGAATTCAACCGATTAGAGTGTCAACCTACCGTAGAAGCTAGAAACTGAGCCCAGCCGAGGAGTGATGGAGAGAAGAGGTCGGACCCGCGGTCGCTTTCGTTTTTGGGTTTTTGCAGCCTGGTGTTGTTCTTTCGTTCAAAGAGTCGCTTTTTTATTTATTTATGTAGGCTATAGGTTTATCTTATGCATAGAAACGGACGAAACGATGGCGGGCTTGAGGAACCCGAGGTCGACGACTCGACTACAGAGTGATCTCGAGAACGAAGAAGAGCACGAGTCGATCAAAAGTACGTAGGAGAACAAGAAATACATCGAGCCTTTCCCCCCCTCCTTCCTCACTTCCGTCTCTCACACATTTTACAATTTTCGACTCGAGAAAGGTTCTCGTACGCGCACTCAGGGCAGACCCAGGATCTAAACGGTGTCGAATCTGTGGGACGGCTGAACGAGGAGGAGGATTGGGAGGAGGAGGGCTGAATTCTCCTTTTCGGGGAAGGGTGGGAAGAAGGGAGGAGTTCGATATCCGAGTTCTCCAGCAAGATGTTGCTTGACATCACGGCGCCATCATTCAAACGATTCCCATGAGGCCAGAGTCCTGCGTGAGATTGAGAAAGTTAGCTAGAACGTCCGGAAGCTTTCAGTTCGCGAAATCAATTCGACGCGATTGACCATCTCCAAAATGACCCTTCGCTCTCAAAGCCCTGACTTCCTCCTTCGGTTCAGCATTCTTCTGCTGAAATTTTCCATGGTTGTCGTGGTAGTTGTGAGCGAGCTGCAAGACCCGAGTAACTTTCGCGTAGGCCATGCCGCCGACGAGGACGACACTGATAAAGATGTCGAAGAAAAGAGGGGGGAGGAGTCAGATGGAGGAGAAAGGTCAAGAGAGGACGGAAATAGAAGACCGGAGGGAAGAGAGGAAAGGCCACGAACAGACAGAACGACATCAGCCATTTCACCTCTCGCTTGGCTGCGAAGATGCAGAGGAGAACCTGGAGGACAGGACGGGGATGACGCAAGCAAAGCCAGCTCGGAGGAGGAGGAAGCTTAACGGGAGACGTGAGGAAGACGAGACGCGACTTACGACGAGGATCGAAATCGGAAGTGCAACGATCGTGAGAACGAACTCAGTTCTTCCTCCTCCACCCTGTCGTTCGAGGAAGGATGGCACCAGTATCAGAAACTGTCCGCAGCATCCTGGATGAAGAGAGAGGGCAGACAGAGCGAAGAGTGAGTTTCAGAGATTCGTTTTCTCATCTCCTCGCGGTCGTCCTTCCAGGATGAGAGAGCTGCAACGTACCGAACAAGAAGAATGTATCAAATTTGAGCAAGGTAATGAGCACCTGAAGCTTCTGGTACATATTCTTGAGCTTGAGGTCGGCACCTGGCAAACGAGAGACGCGTTCAGTTCAGCGAATGTCGTCTCCTTTTCTCCAACAGCGGCTTTTCACGAGCGGGAGATAAAATGATAGAGCTCATCAAGAGACCTAAAAATGTCCCACCCGTAGTCCTCAAACAACGTCCTCGCCAACCAAACCAGCGAGACCTCTCCAACAGCGATAATGAATCGGAACGACGATGAGGAGAGGCAGGATGAGAGCGTAAAGGGAGTCGGGGCCGTCGCAGGACTGGGAGTAGCGGTGGATGTAGCAGGTGATGTATCAGCTGAAGCCTCTACGAGAGACAGCAATGAAAGAACGAAGAACGACTCGCCAGGAAAGCGTCTCCTTCACAACTCGAAGGATCCAGTCCCTCCGCCCTCGATCCATGCAGGGCATCCCGGGTCTGCTTGATCTGAAGTGTTGAGTAGATCATGAGGAGGAGGTTGAAGATGAGGATACCGACGATTTGAATGATGTTCCTGACGTCGACCAACAACCAGGATAGCAGAAGCAGAAGGAAAGGGAAGGAAGGAGAGGGGAAGGGAGCTCGACGGTTTCGCTCGGTCGGTCCTGCCCGCCATCCCTTTTTGACGGAGCTGGAACGTCTAGGACGCACCGTAAACGCATAGCGTCCACCGTGATGACCACGAGAAAGATCATCGCAAAGACGAAGAGAGCGAGATAAACTGTCAAAGAACAACGGCAAGAGGGGTCCACAGATCGGTCAGCAGGCGGTCGGTTGAGCTCGCTCTTTCCCTTCCCTTTCCTCACTCCATCCTCATCGCAGACTCGTCCTTTCTGCATCTCAGAAGGCTCATCTGGTATAGTCTTTAGCATAGGAGTTTGCACGGAAACAGCGCTCTACCTCCCGGGAAACGAACCGAAGCGAAAGTGAGCTCTCCCATCCCTTCTCTCGAGTCCCTCGAGTTCCCTTTCGTTGGACAGGCAGCAGGGCGAAACGAATACTGACCTCGACCAATCCGAACACGGAAGCTACTAGAGCTGTTATTATGACTCTCTCGATCACGACTGACAAAAATCAAGCAGGAAAGAGGGAAGGAAGGGAGGAAATGAGCTCTCGCTCCTCGCCGAATCTGAGCAAACCCTGAGACGAGCACTGACCTGTCGCAAAGAAGAACTTCTGCGCCGGTGTGGCTAGGAGGTGAGGGCTATAAGATGGATTGTAGGCCATCTCTCTCTCTGGGTTCTAAAGTCGGGGGGAGGAGGGAGGGGGTCAGGAGGGGGGAAGAGGGAAAGAGGAGGGGAAGGAAGCAAGGGGAGAGGAGATGTTTGGTTTCGGAGTAAGGCTGTGTCCGACTTGAGCAGGGTTGCTTCCGAGGGAAGTAAGGCGTAAGCAGAGAGAACCAGGAATAGGGATCATATCGATCCGATGGATTATATCAGTGCTCAGGGGAAGCAGGAGCAGGGAAGGTTTGAGAAGGGGAAGGAAAGGCAAAAAAGCTAGACGCGTCGTGTCGGAGAAAAGACCGTGAGAGAGAAACGAGTTAGGAAGAAATGAGATGGATCCTGCGAGTTGAGACAAAGCATACCCTGGATCCAAGTCGTCGTGAAAATCATCCTCATCTCGATCATGTACCACCAGTCTAGAATCGACGCGACCGGCTCGCCTGCTCCATCTCCTCTCCTCCTCACTCCTCCAACGCCAACGGCCCCGCCAGAGCCAGCACCTCAGCCAACCTCCCCTCCACCAGCCTTATACTCGTCTCCATCCCCTTCATCACACCCTCATCCCTCCCTTCACCCTTCGCTCCCCTCGAATGAGCAAAATCAATCAACTTCACCGACGTCGTTCCCTTCCTCTCTCCCTTCCCTTTCGACCCAGCTCCATCTCCCAACCCATCCCCATCCTCCCCACCCTCTCCCCAGTTATCTTCATCATCATCGCTACTTTCATCCGCATCCCCATCATCATCCGCATCCTCGTTCAGGATCCCTTCGGCCTCAGCAGCGAGAGCTTCCCTCAGAATCGACTCGTCTCCCTCGTAGACGATCAGGAGACTCATCCCGACGAAGCGACCTTCCGTTGCTGAGAGGGCTTCTGAGATTTCACGGAGGGAGAGGAGGATGTCTTCGAGGACTTGGAGGAGGAGGTTGGCGGGGAGACCTGTGGGTGGGAGAGGGAAAAATTGGGTGATGCCTGAGGGAAGCTCGGAGCAAGTGATGGATTTGCCGTAGGATTTGGGTGTGGAGATGACAGAGGATGTAGAGGAGTCCCAGTTCTAGAAAACAGAAGCTCAAATTAGCCAGCTTTTCGTTGAAGGACGAGGCAGAGAGAGCTGAAAACTGACCTGGAATCCAGTCAGACGAACTCCCGTCTCGAGCGAGGTCGTCTCCTTAGCCGTCTTCTCCATTCGAGCCTTCTTGTCCTCCATAACGGACTTGACATCGTACAGAACGGTTCCGAGCTTAATATCGAGGATACAAGGACGAGTGAATCCGTGAGAGAGGTTGGTGATGACGATGTGCTGTTCGAGGAAGATGGAGGAGAGCGAGGGTCGAGCTCATCAGCTTTCACTTCTTTCCTTCCCTCTCTTCGCCCGCCAGAATGCACCACAAACGCAAGCTGATAAGTTGAACATACCTCCTGCTCCTCAACGACCTTTTTGATGCCCTCGACCTCTTCTCCTTTCGCTACTCCCTCGAGATCTTTGCCCTCGAGCTCCTTCCCCGGTTCAATCTCTCCTTGAAGCTTGAGCGTTCCCAGGAAAGCAGGGATGAAAGGTTGGAGAGCAGCGAGCTCGTCTAGAGTTGCCACAGATTGGTAGAAATCGACCTCTTGAGGAAGAGCGGGCTGTGGGAGAGCGGCGAGAGTCAGGGAGAGAGAGGGAAGGAAGGAAGGAAGGGAGGGGCCAAACGAGATGAGCTCGACGAAGGAAGAAAGAGTTGGCCGAAAGAGTTGGCCACGACGAACCTTGATAACGAGAGAGCCATCTTCTGTTGTGAGTACTCCAGCGTGGCCGCCGACTTGAGAAGAGAGAGCGATGGGTGACATATCTGAAGGAAGGAAAGAGAAGAGGAGGGGTGAAGCTAGTTGAAGGAAGGAAGACGTCGACGCTTGGCGAAATCGACCTCGCCGGAGTTTTTCGACTGCCTTTTTGGGGGGGGGTTAGACATTTTCTAACAGCTCAGGCCTCGGGCAGACTCGACACTACCAGATCTACTCCGATTTACTCTGTGATGCTTCACCTGTTTTCACCTTTCTTTCGACCTTCGCGTTCAAAACCACAGACGCGTCGCGCTCTCGTTCTTCATCTGCCCTTCCTCTCTCCCGTTCCCAAACGTTAAATCAGAGCCAGTCCATTCCATTCGATTCAATAATGTCTATTCGTTCTTAATCCTGAACGTATCAATCGGCCTCGCCGGTTCCGTCTTCTTCAAACTCCTCTTCCACTCCCTCACATCCCCTTCGATCAACACGTTCCCTTCGCTCAACACCCCCACCTCCTTCACGCCCTCCGCAACTCCCAACTCCTTGATCCTCTTCAACAAATCCTCCTTCACCGCCTTATCCACACTCTCTCCAGCCTGCTCGATACACTCGTTCGCGAAAGCTTGGATCTGACCCACTCCGGGAGGAGGATCGGATGCCATGAGAGCTCCGAACTGATCCATTCGAAGAGGGATACCGTTCTCCATCATGGTTTGGACGATAGGTTGAGCGGAGGCGGGGTTGAAGGTGGGTCCGACGTATTGGGTTCGGAGGTGGACGGAGGTTTTGCGTCGGGTGGGAGAGGAAGGGTGGATGTAGGCGAGGAAGAAGGAGAGGAGATCGGATTTGGTGATGGTTCGGAGGGTGGCGACGTCCTTCTCACCTGAGAACGTTTGAAGGATAGTATGAGAGACGGAAAGAGGGTGGTCAGTTCGGTTTACAGTCGATGGACGAAACGGATCACGACGCGAGAGAGAGAACGAGAAAGAAGGGAAAGACTCACGACGCTGGAAATCAAAGTACCCATCCTGGATATGCCTCCAAAGTCTCGAACTCTCCTCGTACAAGTTCTTGACCTTCTGCAGCTTGTTATCAATCAAGCTCTGCTTCTGCTTCTCAAACTCCTCCTCGCTCATCTCCTCAATCGTCTTTTCGAGCGTGACGAGGAACGCCTCGATCCTGTTCTCGAGGAACTTGGAATCGTTCTGACTCTGGACGAGGATGTGGAAGCCGACGGTTCCAGAGTGGGATCGACCTCCGGAGGAGACGAGGTAGCCGAGCTGTTCCTTGGTTCGGAGGGTGTCGAAGCAGGGTTCGCGAGCGATTTGAGAGAAGAGGGAGGCGAGAGGTCGAAGGGAGTCGGAGGTAGAGGAGCCGACTTGGCAGTAGTATTCGACTCCGGAGTTGGGGTTGGCCTTGTTGGGGAGAGGGAAGTTCCAGACGTGTTGGGAGGCTGAAAAGAGAACGAAAGGATGAGGAGTCAGCGAGGTCGTTCGAAGGAGGACGAGAATGGTTGGAGAGCTCACATTCAGGAAGGTAAAGCGAGAGCTCGGACTCCTTCTCCTTCTCGGTCAACGGAGCAGGCTTGAGAGTGTTTTCGACGACTTGCTGGAGCTCGACGGCGGCCTGAACGGACAGAAGAAAGGAAGAGCTCGTCAGCTTCTCTTCGACGCGACGACTCGTTCAAAAAGCCCATAGAAAAGTACGAACCTCCTTCGACATGTTTCCGTGGACCAAGGTCGAGATATGCAGGCGGCTAAGCGCCTCGGTGGCGAGCTGCTGGATGGATTCGACGGTGATTTCTGCGAAAGAGAAAAATTGTCAGAAACGGTCGATTCGTCGCGCGGAAGAGAGCAGACTCACTCTCGAACTCAGCAAGCTTCTCCTTGGGAGGGTACATGACGTCCTCAGTGAGGTAGTATCCGTAGTAGTTAGAAAGGTTGTAGGGCTCTCCAAGCTCGTGGTTGCTCCAGTCTCGTCGGAGCTGGACAAAGGAGTGATCAAAAGCGACCGCGTCAGTCGAGGTCTCTTCACCACGATCTAGAGACGTCGAAGAGGAGAAACGACGACTCACATCATCTTTGAGAAGCTCGAACCTCTCGGGGTCGACCTTGTAGTTCTTGAGCTCGAGAACGGCGGTCTCGAGGAGAGCGGGAAGCTTGTCGTTGTATCCCATCGCACTGAGAATGATCGATCGTCCGCTGCACATGATCTGGCATCGAAGACCAGCGAGCTCGGCGTCGTAGACTTTCTCGGTCATGTGGTCTCGGAAGAGGTCGGTGAAGAGTCTGTGAGAAGTTGAAGAACAGAGGTCAGACGCGTCGAGCGAGGAGACAGACGAACGAGATTGAGGTACATACCGAGCACTGGCGGCGTTGATGGCTGAGGAGTCGAGAATAGGGCTGAAGAATAAAAGAAGAGCGGTCAGGAGGATGAAGAGAAGGTAGGAGGGCAGGGAAGAACGACTCACTTCTTCATTCCGACCCAGAAGTTGGCTCGAGGAACCCAGAATCGATCGTCCTTCTTGTACCAAAGCTGGGAGATCTCGTTCTCTCGGACGAGAGCAGGAACCTCGACGGGCTGGAAGAAAAAAGAAGAAAGGAGGAGGATGAGATGTCAGATACTGAAGACGAGGCAGGAAACGAGTCGAAGGAAAGGGAAAACTCACCACGACTCCCTCGATCTTGTCGACGTGAACGTCCTTGGGAATGAACTGGTTGGGCTTAGGAAGAGCGAACTCCTTGAGACTGACAGCCTTGGCAGCCTATGGATCGAAAAGAAGGTAAACAAGGTCAGCTCTCTTCGCCTCGACGGAACCGAAAGAAGAATGGGACGCGACTCACGGCCTCCAAGAACTCCTCCGAGAACTTCTCCACCCTGAACTCCGTCCCATAGATCGCCTCCTTCCTATCCCAGGTCCCTCTCGCAGCCACAGCCTTGGGAAGCTCCTGACTAGCGACCGTCAACTTGCACTTCTCGACCGTCAAGCACTCGAGGGTCTGCTTGACCTTCTCTCCGTCGAACCCCCGCATCAACCAAGGCTGAGAGAGCGTCCACTCCTTCGGCCAAGGTCCCGAGAGCTGCGAAGCGAGGTCGGAAGCGTAGTCGGAGGGGGAGGAGGACTTTTCGGCGAACTGGAAGTTGAGGGAGGCGAGGGATTGGACTTCCTCGAAGGCGGCTGGTTGAGGACCTGATTTGGCGAGGAGACCGAGGTAGGAGAAGATGACGGTGGAGATTTGCTCATAGTTCTCTGTAGTGCGAAGAATATAAAAAAGAGAAGGTCAGAGACAGATGGGGAAAGGAAGGGAGAAGGAGGAACGAACCGAGTCCCTCAGGAGTAAGATCACAGCTGATTCGAAGGAATCCCCATCCGGTCGCTCCCTCGGAAGGTCCAGCACTGAGAGAGTTGACCCATCCCTTCTTCTTGAGGTAAGAAAGGATAGATCCAGGCCCTTCGTGCCCGATGTAGTGACTGAGGAAGCTGGCGGGCTGCGAAAGGAGAAGGAAGGGAGCGATGAGCTCGAGCGCAAGCGAGAGAAGAAAGGTGAGATCAAAACGGACCTTGCTCCTGTAGAGAGTCTCCTGGTCAGGAATAACCCAGGCGAGCTCAAGGGACTGGATGTCCTTGACGGTCTTGACAAAGGTGGTGGTCTGAAGAAGAGTGAGCGGAAATCAGCAAACGCGCGATCGAAGTGACTTCGAAAAAGGAACATCGACGAACAGCTTGAACGGTAGGTCCGAAAGGATCAGAGTCGAAAACGGTGACAGGAGAGAGTCCCTTGTTGGGCACGGGAGAGAAGAGATCGACGACCCAACCAGTGAGATCATCGAGCGAGTCTGTGAAGCCAAGAACGAAAGACGCGTCGTGTGAGCTCTCTCCTCTCCCTCTCGAAAATGAAGAACCACACTCACCCTTGCCGAGTACAACCAGCTTCATCCTGCCCGCATCGTAGTTTCCGTTCCACCACTTTAACAGCTCATCCCTGGGCTCCCTTCCATCCTTCTTCACCTCCTCCCAGAGAGTGTTCCAGTTTCCAGTTCCAAACTTCCCGTACGGGTGACCGGGCTTGGTGAGAGACTTCTCGAGCTGGTACATCCTCCACATATCGGATTGAAGATTCTTGGAGTGTTCCGAGTCTACGGCTTTGAGTTCTCGTTCGGTGCAGGAGGGAGTGAAGAGAGGCGCGACGAAGAACTGGGAGAATCGCTCGAGGGCTGGGAGGAGGGAGGGCGGGGAGACGTCGAAGCTGGGAGAGGCGAAGGGACGGAAGTTAGAAAGGGACGAGAGGATAAGATAGAGCGAGGTGCTCACTAGTAGTTCGTGTTCTCCATTCCGGTGAAAGCGTTCGAGTGACCTCCGTTAGCGGCGAGGAACTGAAGAAGGAGGAGGTGGTGAGCTCGAGCTCTCTTCAAGGAAGGCTGGGGAAGGAAGCTCGTTTCTGACTGACCTCGCTGTACTCGTTCTCTCGGGGGAACTAAATTTTTTGGGAGCATGGTTAGCGCGATGGTATATCTGCGGACGGAGGATGAAAACGAACCTTCTCGGTACCCTAGAGAAAGATACGAGGAGAAGAAAAAGAGGAGGATCGAGAGGTGAGCTTCATTCCTCTTTGAGCTTCTCCTTCTCTGACAAACGAGTAGAGAGAAGACCCACCAAGAACAGCAAGTGCTCGCAGAAGTGAGCGCATCCTTGAAGATTATCCTGTGGGATGTATAGAGAGTCAGAAGGGGAGCTCGAATAGGGGAGAGAGAGGAGGATGAGGGCTGAAACTGACCGGATCCATGAGATGGCCGACCTTGACGTCCATCGCGGCCGTACTCTTGTCCGTCTTTTCGTCTCTGATCAAGAGAGCCTCGAGTCCGTTCTGGAGCTTGATGAGTTTGTACTGTCGATCGTCGAGGGGGGACTGCTCGAGAGGGAGAGAGAACGTCGAGAAGGGAAGCGTCGGATGGGAGGGATGAGTCGAAGGAAGCCAGTTCTCCTCGGACGATCCAGTCGACGCAGGGACGGAGGTGGAGTGAGATCGAGTGGAAGGACGTTGAGCTTTCGTAAGAGGGGAGGTGGTGGTGGAAACCATGGTTGTTCGGGGGAGAAGAAGGGGAGGGCGAGGGAAGGAGGAAGGAGGAGGAGGAGGAGGTGAGGTCGTGGAGGTCGTCGGTGAAGTTGAAGCTCGTCGGAGAGTAGAGAGGAAGGAGTTGTTGGAACTAGAAGTTTTTAGGGATGATAGTTTGGATGCGATATTCCTCGTTGGGAGCGATCTAAGCATCAAGTCGAGGAAAAGGGTAAAAGTAGAAGGTGGGGAGAAGGAGAGAACAAAGGACTTTCGAGCTCAAAGGGAGAGCTCACCTCAACCGCTTCCCTCCTCTCCACTCGTCATCCTCGACTTTTTCTTTCTTTTCTATATGGCTCCCAGGAAGTCCAACAAGATTGTCTCGGTCCCCGTCTCTCAACCTTCGCTCGACTCGTGGATCAGCTTGCCAGGATCGGCCAAAGCAAAGGAAACGGCTTCCTCCTCCTCCAACGCCGCGAGCTCATCATCTTCAGCCTCCTCGACCTCCCTCGCAGCTCTCGATGCAGAGCTTATCACCTACAGCGATCCCTTAACAGAGAAGGATAGTATCTTCCTGTGAGCTTACCTTTATTCTTACCTCTCTTTCCAATCACTTTCCCAACGTCTTTCTCTCTCCTTGCAGAGCCGCCTCCTTCCCCCTCCACGCTCCTCCCTCGCAATCGAAACTCCAAACCATCTTCAACAAGTACCTCTCCCCTCCGCGACACCCCTCTTTGCCAGCAGTCTTCAACAAAGAACCAGGGATCAATCCTACCCACAGGATGTACGCTTGGAGAGCGCTGGGGCTGAAGGAAGGGAGGAACGGAACGAGGGGAGCTGGAGACTTCGAGGTCAAGGTCAGCTTCAATTCCCTTTTCTGCCTTCCGGAGATCTTCGAGCTGATGTATATGTCTCTCGGACGGGGTGTTTAGGAAGGAAGTGACGACGATGGAGAGAGATGGGCTGCAGATCGAATCATGCAGGTTCTAAGAAACAGATCAGCAGTGGACACGCTCGTCGTTTGTTGTCGGTCAGTCTGTTTCTCTTTTCTTTCAAACCTCTTCCACCCACAGACCCTTCAACGCTGACTCTTCTCTACATACCTTTTTCTTGCTTCCAGATGGTACGGAGGAACACAGATCGGCGTGCGTCTCCCTCTCCCCTCCATCCTCTCTCTCTCTTCCAGCCGCTCACCTCCCTCCCGGTCTCTGCCCTCTTCTTCTCTTCCAGCCCATCCGTTTCCAACTAATCGAAGACACCTGCAAACAATCCCTCAAAGCTCATCAACTCCTAGCCGACGTCCAACCTCGAAGAATCGAACTCCTCGCACGCGACGGTCGAATCACCCACTTGCGTTCTCTCCTCCCTCCTCCTCCAGCACCAACCCCCTCCGCCTCCCAACCATCCTCATCCCAACCCGAGCACGCACCACCCAAGGATCTGTACGAAGGACTTACCATCGAGAAGGCGGATCGACTGTTGTTTGCGAGGGAGAAGGCGATTGAAGGGTTGGAGAAGAGGGTGATCAAGGAGATGGGTGGTGGTGGAGGAGGAGGAGGAGATGAAGCTGGGAGGAAGGATTTGAAGAGGAGGTTGGAGGAGGCTTTGAATGAGGAAGAGGAGGAGGAGGAGGATGAGTTTTCGAGGATGGAGAGAAGTTTGGCTTTGAAGGCGAAGGAGAAGGAGGAGGCGAAGGGGAAGCAGAGGGAGTTGCCTTCGTTTGTGAAGAAGAAGACGAAAGTTGACGTTGTGGTTGTTTCCGATGACGATGAGGAGGAGGAGGTGGTCGAGGGAGGTGGCTTTGAGGATGGAGATGAGGAGGGGGAAGAAGGAGATGAGGGAGCAGAGGAAGAGCAGGAGGAGGAGCAGGAGGAGCAGTTAGGTAGAGTTGAGGAGAAAGGTGAGGCTTCGACGGAGGAGGTCGATGGATGAGCCTTGCTACACACCGCTGAAGTTTCTCGAAAAGACAGCTTCTCAGAAGTCGCGTCGACTCGGAGAAAGGACGCTCGACGTCGACGTTGAAATCCCATTTGCTCTGTTCGTCAACTTCTCTCCAAAAACGCGACCAAGCGTTGAACTTGATTATCAAAGAAACGTATCAAAGAGAGTGGATGCTAAGTAGTTTACATCAGTAGAGGCGAGGTTTACCAGTAGGGGAGAGGAGAAAGTGATCGCGTCGAGCGCCGGCGGGACGCGTCGAACGCGGATGCTTTTACGGAGACACGCCTGCTGGCACGAGATAGACGAACATAAATCTACATCAGACATAATATAACAGCTAGGATCATGAGGGAGAAGGCCTCGAAAATCAGGGTCGGAGGCAAATGGGAGAAGTCTCTGACTCTCGTCCACCTCGCTCTTCCTCTCTCCCAACCACATCGACCCTCCAAACTCCCGACTCCCTTCGTAACACTTCAGGAACCACGTCTTCTCTCTCTCTACACTCTACTCAGGCTCCCTTACTTCTTGAGGTCGTCAAATTATAGTCGAGACCTCAGCAGCAGCTCGAAATGATGGTGGATCAGGTCGACTTTGAGCTCGAGGCCCTTCTCCTCCTCCTCTTCGCCATCGTCCCTCTCTCTTCCTCCTCGAGAGGACGTCTGGCGAAAAGGTGGCTCTCAACGAAATAAGGGGAACATGGGCTTGTAATATGTGAGTCTCTCTCTCGGCTGGCCACGGATGGGAGAAGCAGACGGAAGAGGTGAAGAGGAGAAGGAAGCTCAAGCTCACACTCAGCTCCCTTCCTTCCTTCCCTTTCCTCTCTTTCTTACAGACACCTCGACCTCTTAGGACCTCGTCCCTCTCAGGCCCATGGATAGCTCCTTGTGTATGTTGTGAGACGTGGTGACACTGGATCAAGTGGATGGGTCGTTTGAAGGCCGAGATGTTGAGCTTAATGAGTGAGCTAACGACGTCCATCCTTCCGCTCCCGTTTCTCTCGCTGACACTCTCTATCCGTCCCCTCGTTTCCTGCACTCCTCACAGGCCTCTTCACTCTTACTCCAGATCCGCCAAGCTTCTCGACGCTTCGTCTCCTCCTCTCGCCTCGAAGGACTTCGACCATTCGATATCCTGGCTGGCTCGGATCCGTCCTCCCTGGCAGTGGCACTCCTCTTCTTCAGAGAGAGACCTCGATCAGTCTGATCCATCTCGGTGAGTCCCTTCGCTTCCTTCCCATCCTTCGAGAAGACGCGTCTTCCTCGTTGAGGAAGCAGGAGGATCAAAGGAGGAAACGTCGCTCGACCGATCAAGCTCACGCTCACCATCCCTCCTCCCTTCCTTCTTGCCTCTCTGTCTTCCAGCTCCATCCACGACGCAGATCCCTTCCAGGTTCCTTCGCTCTCCTTCGAACGACCTCTCTGGAGTCTCTGGCTGTCTCGACTAGACGCTCGCTCGCTTCCTCTCTCCTCCTACCTCTCTCCTCTCCTCTCTCTCTCTCCCTCTCGCTCGTCGACGCGAGCCGCTCTCATCGCTCCTTTCTTTCGGGCGTTGGTATCTGTCAGATCTTTCCTAGGTGGTTTTCGGATGACTCTGAGCATGTATATTCTCTTGAAAAGAGTGCCAACTACTTTAGACTCTTTATCCCTTCTCCTTTCCACCCGAAACGAGCCGGGGAAACAGACTTCCCTCCCTCCCTCCCAACCACCACTCACTCACTCCTCCTCCTTCCTTTCTTTCTTGGCTCCCTTCCCTCTCAGCTCTCTTCTTGAAACCCACATACAGATACAGCTATACCCCGAAGGAAAGGAAACGAACATGAAGATGCAGGTGCAGGAACGAGAACGGGAAGGAGAGGAGGGAGGAGGACGAGATCGTGGGATTCTCAACTTGGTGAGTTTTCTCTCTTCTCTTCTTGACTGCGGGGCTTGACTCCGCGGGGTTGGAGAAGGGTGTATGCGGTGGTGGGTGGGTGGGGGAGAGAGAGAGGGAGAGGGAGAGAGAGGAAGATGGGATGGATGGGAGGAGAGGAGAGACGGTTCCTGGTGATGATGAGCTTGAGAGGAGAGGCGAAGAGAGGAAGATTTTCTCTTTCTCTTTCTCTCGGGATATAGAGAAGAGAGAGAGAGGAGTAGGCCGAGGGAGATTTATAGGAGCCGGAAGAGGGATGGGATCGAGAACAGAGACAACGATCTCTTGTAGGAAACGAGATCCGGGTCGTCCCTGACCTCTCTTTTCCTTCTTTCTTTCTCAACCAACAGAACACCACCTCCTCAAGACTCCTCTCCCCTTCACCTTCACCCTCGCCTCTTCGATACCAGATCCCACTGCCACCGCCTCCCCTCCTCGGCAGCAAGATGACCTCGTCGACGAGTGCGAGTGCGAGAGGAAGAGGAGGAGGGAACGAGAGAGGGGAGAGGGAGAGGTTGACATTTGCTGGTGGCGGTAGTGGGACGATGATGGTGGGAGTGCCTGAGGAGATGGAGTTGGGTCAAGGAGAGGGAGACGTGGTACTTGGGGAGGAGGAGGATGAGGTGAGTTTCAGGCTTCTTCTCCTTCTCGAGAGCTAGCTGACTTTTCGATGCTCTTCGTTCGTTGGGTGTTTATGTTATGTTTGCAGCAACTCCTTAGGATAAGGAGATCAATGGGGAGGGAGAAAGTTTCGGCTTCGTGAGTGATTCTCGTTTCGTTCCTTCGCTCGGTCCTTCGACTGACCCGACGCGACGCTCGGATCTCTTTTCTCTCTCTCTCTCTCTTTGCTGCAGACTTCCTAACATCTTCCAGGTAAGTCTCGTTCATCTTCGCTCTTGGATCAAGCGCAGAAGCTGACATTCCTTCTATCTACGCTGCTCCCGTCGTTCCTTTGCAGACTCCCACCAAATCGTCAAGCCTTCTGGTCAACGCTTTTCCTCCTCCTCCTCGAAGTTCGTCGTCTCTCTCTCTCTCTCTCTCTCTCTCTCTCTCTCTCTCTCTCTCTCATTTCTTCCTTCGTCCCTCTCAGACACTGACCAAGATTCTTCTTTGCTCATAGACCCTCGAATCAAGAACCTCGCTGCTCCTTCCTCGTTCGGACTCGGTCTCTCGTCAACCAGCCACAGCACCAAGAAGGACGTCGTCTCCTCTGCTTTCAACGTGGCTCTTCCTCCTCCTCAGCATCAGCATCAGTCTAGCAACGATACTTGGCCTACCAGTCCTACGAAGGATCAGTACGCTTCCTTCCAAGGTCGGTACACTCCATCTCCTTTCTTTCCCGCTGCTCTCTTCTCTTCAAAGAACATCAGCTCACGCGTTCACGATTCGAACAGATCTCTCCTTCGGAAATCGCATCTCGTTGACCTCGTCTCCTCGAATCCACCTCACACCTCCCACCAAGACGAACGGAACTCTTTCTTTCCACTCGATGGAACTTCAACTTCCTATGTCGCCTCCTGAGTCTCCTGAGAAGCTGAAGAAGGAAAGGTTGAAGTTGAAGGAGGAGGACGAGAGGGAGTGGAGGGAGTTGGTTGGGAAGATGCCGACGTAGGTTGCATCTTCTCATCTCCTTCGTTCCCCCTTGCCAGTCCATCAGCTGACCTTAGAAACTCCTTTTTCTTCACAGGTCTGCTCCTGGGTCGATTACGTGCGTCCCTTCTCTTCGTCGTCTCTTCTCTTCACTTCACGTCGGGTCGTCGCGTCTCCCCTCTCATCTCGTTCGAAACCAAACCCCTCCTCACCTTCTTTTTTGTTCCTCCTTTCTCCTTCTTCTAGCCACTTCCCAACCTCACCCAACACCTCCTCCTCCCAAACCTTTCACCTCGCTACTCCTCCCTCTCTTCCAACCCAAACTCAACCCCATCCTCCTCCCAACCATCGCCATCGCCACCACCACCCTCCTCTCCCCCCCCCTCCGACCAATCGCCTCCTACCCTCTCGTTCCCACCCCCGGCCGAACCCAACCCACCCTCCTCAGTCCTGCGAGCATCGCTTATACGCCTCAGACTCAAAGGTTCCAGGCGCCGGAGGGGCAGTGGTACGGCGAGAATCATCTCGTGGCGGGAGGAGGCGGAGCTTCCGAGTCGCCGGGCGGAGCGTCATTCCAGGTTGGGGAGTTGGGTGGACTCGGAGCGGCGGTGGAGGAAAGTAGGTTTGTGTTGTTTTGGGATTTGCCTGGTGGGGTTGAGGTGGGAGTGTTGAAGGAGGTGTTTATGGTGAGTCCATCGATCTGTTTTGAGAGAAAGAAAGAACGAAAGAAAGAAAGAAGAGAAGGGAAAAGCTGAAGTCGCTCGCGTTGTTTGGGTTGGGCTTCGGCTATCTAGGCGATGGGAGAGTTGAGAGGTATTCTGGTTAGGTTCTTGAGTAGTCATGGAGCTGTGGGTTTCATGTTTCGTCTTTCCTGTCTTTCGAGGATTCGAAGCCAACGAGATGGCGAAACTGACTTTTCGATTTCCTTGCTCGCTTTCGACTCGATACAGATCATCCTCGCCTTTCACGACCTCCGACACGCCATCTCGACCTCTCGAACTCTTCAACGAAAGACTATCGATCGACTGGGAGCAGACGTCAAGCTTAGGACTTCGTTCGTCGCGAAAGGTACTGTTGGGCAGGTGAGCTTTCACTACTCCTGTCTCCGTGATTCGAGCAAGCGCTTGACGAGCCGTTTCTCTCGTCTCGCGTTCGGGTTTCTCCAGCTCGTCGGAGATACCAAACAAGGGATGCAGCTCGTGGGAGAGAACGATGGAGGAGTCATGGTGACGATGCTTGATGCTCAGGGAGGGAAGTTGAGTCTTTTGGGTTTACAGGCGACGCGTGAGTTTCTTTCTATTTTCCTCCTTTTCGAGTGGAAGCTGGCGGCCACGAAACTAATCCAACTCAACCTTTTATCGACTTGAACTCCGTTCAGTGGGTGCTTTTGGAGAGTTGAGAAGCTTCAGAGTTGTTGGAACTCAGTCTCGAGTGAGTCTCGTCGTCGTTTTTCCTCTTTCTGGTGCTTTTCGTCTGGATCCTGACAAAGACGTTCCCTTTTCTTTCAGGCCTTCCTCGCCGAGTTCTTCGATAGTCGAGCTGCTAGCAACACAAAGAACGCTCTTCACAGTCGACGAGTCGAAGAGACGCTTCGTGAGTCGTTCGTTAATCTCCGAGTTTCGCTTTGGGAGGAAAGAGCTCGATTGACCTTTTTTTTGGGTTCTACCAGTTCACGTCACCTTCCACTGTGCTACGATCTCAACTCCGGTTTTTGACTCGCCTATCACTCCTACTCGACGATCGGATCATGAAGGTGCCTTTTTTTCCCTTTCTTTCTGCTTCTTTCGGACGCGCCTCGTTCGTACCCTTCGACTCTGCATCGTTGGGCAGAAGAGGATCAACGACCGCTCTCCCTTCCGCTTCGTCGTCGTCGGTTCACTTCGTCGGGTTCGACAAGAGCAGCAGCACCCGCTTGAACACGCCCAAGCTCAGCTTCCCACCTTCTTCCTCTACCTCCTCGACCTTCTCAACAGCAGCAACCTCGGGATACCCTTCAGTCTCAGTCTCAACCTCGAACCTTCATCCTCTCTCCATCCCTTCAGCTCCTTCATACTACCGACAACAATCCTACTCCTCCGCTCCTTCCACGCCCGGTCCCTTCACCGCTCGATCCTGGACGACTCTCCAAACTCAGGATCAACCAGCTACACCAGGAACATCCTTCTCGTTCCAAACCACCGTCCAAGGCCAAGGAACTACTACTTCCTCGACTCCAGCAGCCCTCCTTTCGATCTTCGCGAAGGCTCAACGAGAAGTAGAAGGAAAAGGGGATATCGAGTTTATCACGTCAGTCGGCGGAGCTCCTTTTGGGACGACCTTTGAGTACTGCGGTGGGAGGAACGGAGGAAATCAACAACAGCAACAGCAGATCCAGCAGCAGTACCATCCTGGAGTACCGAACATCGTCGTCGGAGTTCGAGGAAACCTTCATCATCATCAGCAACAACGACAACAACAACAGCCCTCTCTGCCCTTCCTCGGAGGATTCAACGACCCGTCGAATCGACGACGATTCGAGACCTTCCATCCTGGAGGAGGAGAGATCAAGCTATCGTTCCCGCTCACGCAAGAGGAGTGTTGAGCGTGTTGCGATCTGCATCGGAGGACTCGGTTCCAGAGGCGAATCGAGTTTCGTTGGATAGGATCGCTCAAGGATTGGAGTTTAGGACGACGGTTATGATTAAGGATGTGCCGAATAAGTTGACGAGAGCTGTGAGTGTGGTAGGGAGTTGGTTGGGTGGTGGTGGGGTGGGGCAGAGAGGGATGGAAGAAGGAGAGGGAAGAAACTGATTCATCTTCTCGCGTCGTCGATCTTTGATTCGGTTCAGGCTTTGATCTCGATCCTTGATTCGGTGGTTCCTCTCGCGTATGACTTCGTCTATCTTCGAATGGATTTCGCCAATCGATGCAATGGTGAGCCTGTCGGCCTAGCCTTCGAGCCTTTCGACCATCCTTCGAGCGAAAGTTCGACGCGCCTCGACAGTTCAACTGACTCTCCACCTTCTTTCTTGATTCTCTTCTTCTAGTCGGCTACGCCTTCGTCAACTTCTCGAGCTTCGAAGCTCTCTGGGTTTTCGCTGCGACCAAGATGAACACGAAATGGCAGATCTTCAGCTCGGAGAAGGTCCTTCAGCTTAGTTTTGCGAATGTTCAAGGGAAGGAAGCTGTGAGTTTTGTTCTTCTTCTTCTTCTTTTTCTCGAGCTGGACGCTTCGCTGACTTTGGCCCTTTGTTCTCGCTCCTCTGACTGAATCAGCTCGTGAACAGTACGTTTTTTTTCTTCCTCTCCAAGTTCGTCGATCAACGCGAACGCTTCACCGGGAGCTGAGACTTCTCATTCTCGTCTTTTCTCCTTTCATTCAGAGTTCCGAAACTCGGCTGTCTTGCTTCAGGAGGACGCGTACCAGCCCGTGATCTTCTAGTGAGTCTTCGAGTGCTTCCGCTCTCCTCTTTCTCGACCTCGACTGAGTCCAAATTAACTTCAACTCCGTCTCGTCGCGTTTGTTTCCTTCCAGCACCAACGGCCCCTACCTAGGAAGAAGACAAGCCTTCCCTCCTCCCACCGATCCTCTTCGAAGAGAAAACTCTCTTCGATCTACTCAGACTCTCGGTCGTGAGTCTCCCTCCTCCCTTGCTCGACCGTCACGTCGAGCTAAGTAGTCCTGACCCTCGATTCCAAGCTTTTCCTCGTCGTCCACCAGTCTACCATCATCTTCAACCTCATCACCCAGTCCCGCTCACTCGATCGATCTCTAACCCTGGATACTCCTCGGGAGATGGAGCTTTCTTTTGAGTTTTGCATTACTCTCTCTGTCACTTTCCTTTCGTGCACCCGTCGCGTCTCGTCTCTCTACCCGGTCTTTCTTCTTCCATATTCTCCCTTATCTTCGTACTCGATTAATCAGCACATCTCGGAAATTTCTCTCTCTTCTTGCATTTCTTTCGCGTCTCCGTCCACTTCTTCTCCTATCCCCTTTGCATCCCCAGACCCATCTCCACTTCTTGGCCTCGTTTTCGGGTACCATTCCAGCACATATACCCTTTCGCTCTCTGAATCCCTCGTCTCAGCACCCTCGCATTTTGGTTTGGATTCAACGCGACTCGATTCACGTTTTGCTTGCTCTTTCTTGCACGCATGTTTTCTTTACCTGATATTCTCGCTTCGGAAAAATCGAATCACGAGAACGTGTTGATCAGGGCCGGAACGATCGTCTCTCCCAGAAGTTGATGAAAGCGGGGGAGATGAAGTTGAAGGAGAAGTTACTTGAGGTGTTGGCCCTTGGGGTTTGGGATCGGAGAAGAAGCAGCAGCAGCGACCTTCGACCGAGTAATATATTGGAGTCCTCCATAGCTCTTTCGGTTCCGCTTGCTTTAGCTTCTTCGAACGCCGATGGATGCCCTCCGTCTTTCGCTCTCCGTCGTGTTCGATCCGAGGGTAAGCTAGCTCAAGCTCGTTTCCTCCTCGAAACAGATCTTTCCGACCGCGTTCGAACAGAGTCCCAAATAATTTTCTGCTCTTTCCGGACCTCGACCTTCTTCACAACTCGGTAAGGGAAGGTTCGAAAAGGGGAGTCCCTGGGCGGTTTGGTGTTCCTGGAAACGAAAAGGAGATGAACGCCTTGGGAAGGAGGCGAAGCCAGGTGAGCTGCTGTAAGGAGGAAGAGAAAGAGAAAGAAAAAGAAAATCTTTCGGAGGACCAGTGGGAGTTGGAGGGAAGGAAGGGGAGGGAGGAGGAGGGAGGCCGAAAAGTCAATCGCGTTGCGTCGGGTCGGGTCATTATCGAGGGCGTGGAAGAAGCTTGGAGAGAAAAAAAAGAGACGAAAAGCGAAGGAAAATGGAGAGATGGGAGAAATAAGAGAAGATGCATGCGAGGGAGAGTGCTGAACGAAGCAATGAGAAACAAGATGTAAACCGAGAGAAGAGAGAAGAGAGAGAGAACCCAGCAATAAATCAACGAGCATCCTCCGCAATCTCCCTGTGAGGAATATACACGCATTCCCTGATATCAAACGTCTCGATCGCATCCTGATTGTTACGTGCGAGGAAAGCAAGCAAGATCCGCTCGGGTCAGCCTTCGCGTCGTCTTTTTTGAACGAACGAAAAGAGAAAAAACGAAGAAGGTGAAAGAAAGACACTACTTACCCTCCACAAATCCTGATCAATCTCAAGCACCATCTGAAGTTTCCGAGCTCCGAGCTCTGCATCTTCCGTTCCGGCGGGGAAGGCGGACATGATGGTGAGGAGACCGTTTTCTTCGACTTCGACTGAAGGAGAGAGAGAGAGAGAGAGAGAGAGAGAGGACAGGTGAAGAAGGCAGGGAGGAGGAGATTATAGGGTGTGGTAGTGGGGATGGGGATGGAGAGAGAGAGGGAGGGAAGAGAAGAGAGGGAGGGAGAGAGGTGATCACTTACGAGAAGCAAACCCTTCCTTGATGTTGAACGACGTGTAGAAGATGTTTTCGATCGTTTGCGAGAAAGAAAAGGGGTTGATGCTAGCGTCAAAGGGAAAGAGAGAAGAGAGAAAGGGATAGGTTCAGCTCGGAGAACGAGGAATCAAAAGAAAAGACGCGCGACCTCACACGTATTCGAAGAAGTTGATCCCTCGGTTGGCGTTCTCGGGATCTAGCTCTTGGTAGTCGGTCGTCGCTCGCACCAGGATGTCGTTCAGCTACAAAAAAACCCGATCAAAGTTAGCTTTGAAGCTCTTGGATTGAAGCGATAGGAAGGGAGGACGAAGGGAAGGAAGGGAAGGAAAGCGAAACTCACCTCGAGCGCATACCTCGTCGTCTCCTTCTGATCCTGATCTCCATTCTTCTCAATCTCTTTCGGTTTCGTCTTGGCCGCTTCATCTCGAACCAGCTTTGCTCGCTTGACGATGTTTCGTTCCTTGAGAGAGACGGCGAGAGGTCCGAGTCTGAATGAAAACGAAAATGAAACGCGAGAAAGCAAAGGAAGGTGAGCTCGACCTTTCCTTCCCTTCCCTCCCTCCTCCCTCCTTCATTCCTCCCCTCCTCACACACACCTCCCAAAGTACCTGGGACACGGGGCACTACTAATACTCACAAGAAATCCGCCAAACAAACCCTCGCCGAATACTTGACTCCCATCCACCCTATCGTCGTCCAATCTCCCACCGCCCCTCCCCTTCCATCGTCCTCATCTCGATCTTCATCCCTCATTCGTTTGTTGCCGATGACTTTGGAGATCCTATTCCAAATCCCAACGACGTCAAAACGACCGAAAGAGTTCAGCTCGCGGGACGACGGGAAGCGTGAAAGGCAAATGTCGTCGAAAGAGGAGGGAAGCTGAGCTCACGAAGCAAGGAATCCATCCGTCTCGAACGCGTTCTGATCGAGCTTGAGTTTTTTAGCCTGTTGAGCTGCTGCATCCGAGTGACTGATGAGAATCTGAGCTTCGATGAGAGCTTCTTGAGGACGGTCGACTGGTGGGGAGGGGGAAGGAGGGGAAGAGAGTGAGCTCGACAGCAAGGGAAGGGAAGGGAAGCGAAAGATACAGAGAAGACTGACCTTGTACGAAGGACTCATTCAGCTTTTTGAGATCTTCTGCGATATCTCCTACAGTACGGTTGACGTCGAGCTTGTTGGCTTTGGAGAGAAGGGAAGGAGAGAGGTCAGCTCGTCAGCCCAGTTTCCTTCCTTCTCTTCCTGCTCTCCATCTCCTCAAGCGATATACAAAGAAATATAGATATAGGTACTCACCAGCTGCTTCACTAGCCGAAACTCTAAGTTTCCCCCTCAGCTCGACTCTGTTCTTGAGTCCTTGAGCGTGAGAGACGGTCGTGTTTCCTCCGAGCATTCCTCCTCCTCCCTGATCCTGATCAGAGTCCTCCGCCTCCTCGCGCTCGTTCTCCTGCTCGCGCATCTGCTTGGACATCTGACGTCTCTCTTGCGTGGAGGTGGGAGGCATGTTGGGAAGAAGGGGCGGGGAGAGGGAGGGAGGAGAGGGAGAGGGAGGTGGGCGTTGGGAACGACTCAACTCGAAATGAAAGAGTCGCGTCGAAAGCGCGTCTCTCAGAGTAAAAAGTTTCCGTTGCTGATTCGTTGGGAGAGAATATTGGAGTCGGAGAGGTGATTATCTCTTACCTCGTACTTGAAAGAATGATCGCAAAAAAAAAAAGGCGTCAACGGAAGGAGAGGCGGCAGAGAAACATCGAGAGGAGAGAGAGCGAGCTAAGTAAGATTAGAGACGAAGAAGAAGAGATCAGAACTGAGATGTTTGGTTGTTTGAAACTAGTAGAGGAGAATTAGTAGAAGGAATCGAAGCAGAATAGAGGCAGAAAAAAAGGAAAAGATAAAACGAAGAAAGAAAGCAACGACGCGTTCGAACTACACTTCCTTCCCACTTCCGACCCTCAGAAGTTGATCACTCCGTACTCCCTGATCTTAGCGATAAGATGTTGACTCTCCAGCTTGTAGATCGGTTCCGAAACGTTCTGGATGGAGTACTTGATGACTTCGGAGTCCTGAAAGAACGACCCAGACAAGCCAAACCAAACGCAAAGAGAAAAATAGTCAGCGTCGCTTTGTTCTTCTCTCTCGTCTGAGAAGACGAACGAGTTGAACTCGAGGGAAAGGACGCGAGTAGAGAAGGAGAGGATATCAACTGACCTGGAAGGTATCTCCCTTAGCAGAGCATCGAAGATTGAGCCTCCTTCCAACGTTTTTCGCGACGATGGCTTTGACGGCGTCGGGATCTTCGTACTGTTTGTAGGGAACGAAAAGAGATGTAGTTCAGTCTTACGAATCATAGAACGAGACGCGGGAAAGAGAGAAGAGGAACAAACCTGGATCTTCTCCAGCTCGCCCGCCTCCCTTCCGAAGAGGATGAGTCCGAAGTCGTTGAATCCAGTCAGCCAGATTTGAGAGGTGTAGTCCATGACGGTAAGGGATAGGAGGTATCTGGACGATTAGGAGAGCGAGATAGGAGAGGAGAGGAAGAGAGGGGAGGGCAAGTATAAGTGTTCGGGTTCGTTTGTTCGACGCGACGAGAGAAGAGAAGAGAACGAAAGAAGGAATGGGAAGGAAGAGTTCTCTCAGCGCTCACCTGTAGTGTGGTTCATCGACGTTGATATCGTGTTTCTCGCACTTGTAGCTGCTTCCATCCTCGACGACCTACATCCATCCAAACAAGAAAAGAGGGAAAGAAAAGAGCACTCATCAGCGTCAACTTCGTATGTATTCCTTCGGTTCGACAAACCAACGCCCGATGCCATCTTCGAACTCACCTTCTTCATACATCCCTCAAACCCACAAGCAGGGTAACTCAACCTATCCGACTTGATGAACCCAATCGTCGCCTTGATCGAGAAATAATCCGTCGTATCCCTCGTTCCCAGTCCTCGATGAATCACTTCCGAGATCGTGCACAAGTCGGAGAGAGCACTAGGCATGACGGTGCTGGTGTAGAATTTGAAGTTGATTCCTCCGGGAGGAAGACTGTCGTACCTACGAAGAAGAAGAAGAAGAAGGAGAAAAGAGAAGAAAAAAAGTCGGGACGCGCGCGCGTGGTCGAAGGTGGGCGGGTGAGAAGAACGAAAGAGAGCTAGTACTGCTGTATCTGACAAACTCACCATCCTCGAAGAGAGCTCGTTTCAGGGAAATCAGGGTTGACGAGCATCGAGCTGTCACGTCCTACCGAGAGGTTTTTTCCTGTCGAGAAGAACGGAATGGATGCATTCAAGCATCAGTTCAGGTTCAGCTCCAAAGTCTCGAGAGAGAGAGAGAGAAGGGAGAAATGAACTTGAACTCACCCTTGAAGTCTCCCACTCGGACGGCCTTGAGAGCGATGATGGACTCCTCTTCGACGTTCCAGCTCTCGGCTTGCTTTCCCCAGACCGAAACTTGACAAGCGTACTCGGATCGATCGACGATGGTGACTTCTCGTTTCATGACCTTCGAAAGACGGAGACGAAAGCGGAGTCATCAAGTCAGGTTGCGTCGAGATTGAAGTCGAGAAGGAAGAGGAGAAGAAAGGAGAGACTAGGGACGTACAACAGAGTTCGTCTTCTTCGCAGTGATGCTTCCCAACTCTCCAGTAGCAGTGACGACTCCGATGACGTCTGAGAGAGAGCAAAGGTAGAAAGCAAGGTCGGTCGAGGCGGAAGAAGAAATCCGCGAGTCGCGAAAAATAAATGGGTTAAAACTCACCGACCAACGCGTCCTTCTCCAACTCTTCAAGTTTCGCGAGCTCAACGAAGTTGTACTGAATCTGAGGGACTTCGTTGTCGTCTTGAACCTAATAGAAAGGAAAAACAAAACGAAGACGCAACATAAGTGAGCATCTGCTCTTCGACTGGACGCGACGCGACGGCGAGAGAACTGAGAGCAAACTTTACTACTCACCGGCTCGATCTCGGTCTTCCTCTCAAGCATGATCTCGTAGTCGTTGGTCAGGTTGCTGAACTGCTTCTTTGCGAGTCCGATCTTTCCGTTGGTGAAGTAGTAGGCCTGGGAGAAAGAAGAAAAACGAAGGCAGAAGAGACGAGGGTGAGCATTCAGCCGGAGGCCAGACGCGTCGAAAGGATGACTCGGACAGAATGAAACTCGAGCTCACCTTCCCCTCCTCGATCAGATCGTAGAAGTTATCAACCTCCTCGTTGAAACCGGTAGCTTTGATTTGACTCTGATTTTCCGAGAAAAGAAAAAAGAGAAAGAGAAAGAGAAAAGAAAGAACGTCCGTCCGTCAGAATTGAGCTCGAGACGCGACGGTTCGACGTGAGGGCCAGATGTATAAAGAGGAGGATAGATAGAACTCACCGACTCATCCATCAAGGTCATACTAAACAGCTTCCCATCTCCCTTAGCATTCGACCAGTTCTTGATCTCGCTCTTGTGAGTTACTCGAGCTCGAATCGTCCATCTGCTTTGCACAGAATCAAAACAAAACGAACGCGGCCTCAGCTCGACTCGCCCCCATCCACACATCTATCCCACCAACTCCTATCAGAATCGCATTAGGCACTCTGACGAAACAGTAGAAGAGAGAAGATCCAACTCACTTGGCTTGGTAAGGACTCAAACCCTCGATAGGATAGATACTCTTTTTCGCTCCTCCTCCACCACCAACCGATCCATCTCCTCTCCCAGCACCACCTCCACCTCCTCGACCACCCATCCTTCCACCTCTTCCACCTCTCATCCCAGCCGCATTCATCCCACCTCCTCCTCCTCTACCTCCCCCCCCACCCGTAAACCCACCTCGACTAGCCGAGTTAGAAGCAGCCGTAGCAGGTCTAACTCCTCTTCCTCTGGCGAAAGGAGGAGAAGAAGAAGATCCGTTGTTGTCGTTGGCGTTGGAGGAGGAGGAGGAGGAGGAGCCGTCGTCGAAGTTGTTCGCGTTCGCACTGCCAGTGGCTTCGATGGAACTGGGATTCCCAATCTTTCCGGGTGGTTGACCGAGGGAGGGTTGGAGGGCTAGGACGATGAGGAGTCTACTTTTTTGAAACGAGGAGGGAGGGAGGATGGGAGGAAGAGGGAAGAGGAGGGTTAGATGCGGGTTTGAAGAGGTCGGAGGGAGGAGAACGAGCGAGAGGAGGAAACTGAAAGCGAACTTTTTCCCCTGAACACAGTTGAGAGCAAAGTTGGTGATCTTGATGATGGAGTGTTTCTCTACTGCTTCGTTTTCGACGTGGAAGTTGGCCTGGAAAGGAGAAGAGAAAGAGGAGGAGGAGGAGGAGCAGGTGAGCTTCTGAGAGACTCAGGAGGAGGAGATAGAGAAGAGACGAACTTGAGTTGCGAGCATTCCTGAGATGTAGTGATTCCCATCGGAGAGGATGAGTCTGCAGAGAGAGGAAAGTGAGCGAGAGATGAAAGAAGGAAGAGAAGAGGGAGAGCGAGAGAGCTCAAGCTGACCTGTATCGATCCAACGACTTTGTTCCTCCAGCTTCCGGTTTCGCAGGCACAAGCTTGACAGAGATCACTTGGAGGACGGGCTGGGATATAAAGAGTTCGATGGATGGATGGATGGAGAGGAGAGGAGGGTCAGCTCTTGAAGGGAGGGAGGAGGAGGAAGATGGGCTGGTGGAGAGCGAGCACTCACCTGAATCTCGTTGGAAGTAAGACCAGGTTCAGCGGAGAAGAAGAGCTTCCATATAGCGTGAGAAGTAAGAGCGGGAACCATGCCTGAGTCGGGGAAGGAGAGGGAAAGAAAGAGAGGGAGGAAAGGAGATGGAGGTTGGGTGGCGAAAACGAAACCTCCGCGCGACGACCTTTTTCGTTTCGTTTCGAGGATCAAGTCCGCCTTCCTCCCTTCCTCTTCTTTTTTCGAGTAAAAGCTGCGCGGGATAAGTCTAATCGAGAAAAGACATCAGCACTTTTTGAAGGTCTACCGCTCCAAGCGAATTCAACGCGACTTCCAGCTTCGCTCCCATTCCGCTGAGTCTTCGCTCTTGCCTTCCCTCTCTAACCCAAGCCCCAAATCCCAGATCGTTTAACCAGACTATACCATATATCCCTCCTCCCAAACCAAACCACCCACCAACCAAAAGAACCCTCCTGCCGAACGAAGAAACCCCCAAACTCGTCTCAACTCAACCCAACCCTTCCTCCCTCCTCCCAATGTTTTAACCTCCCCTCCTGAGATTATCCAACCTAGCCTGCAGTGCATCCTCCGAAGCGTTCCCTCCTCCTCCAGCGGGTCCTCCTGCTCCGGCAGAAGGAGGTCTCGGAGGTCCACCGACCGAAGAAGGAGACGCGTCGGCTCCTTCTGCGACGGCGGTTCGAGAGTTTGGGAGAGGGTTGTTGGCGAGGGATTGTTGGATTGAGGAAGGGGGTTCGCCGAGCTAGGGGGAGAGGAGGGGAACGGGGAGGAGAAGGTAAGTTCGACGGAGGGAAGAGGAGAAGAGGAGGAAGGTCGACGTTGCGTTGAAGGGAAGTTAGGGTTTTTTTTTGGGACGTACCATCTGTCCCACTGAAACTCCAATCTCATCCAACACCTCCTTGAAGATCCTATCTCCCTCAACTTCCTCCTCCTCCTCTCCCTCAGCGTCCATCGCGTCGTCAACAGCATCCGACATCATCTCTTCCTTCATGTCCATCGTAGCCGACTCCTTCTCAAAGTCCATCATGATCTTTTGGATCTGTGGTAAGCAGAGTAAGACGGATAGTTGAGTTTGGGTGAAGAGAAGGTAGATTGAAGGAAGAAAAGGAAGGAAGGTTGATCAGCTCAAGTCGCGAGCGAAACCTCTCCTTCGACTGACTTCCTCTCTCCTCTTCTTGCCTCCCTCCCTCCCTCCCTGCCTCCACCAAGCATTCAACGGGGACCAACTCACCTGAGGCAAGTTCATCTGCCTATTCATCATCCCCATCGCTTTCGTAGCTCCCTTCATAGCCTCTCCCATCTGCTGATTCGAACGCAGCGTCTGGATCCTGAGCGAGACGGCTTGAAGTTGAGTTCTCATGGCGTAGAACTTCTGGATGTAGCGACGGGTTCGGACGAGATCTTTGGCCATGATCTTGCAGGCGTTCTGTCGAACAGAGAGAGGGTGAGTCAGAAAGAGAATCGAGACGAGGGAGGGAGAGGGAAGGAAGGAAAGTAAGTACGAACCATCTGACCGAGCTTTGCTGTTCGTTTAATCTCTCCCATGAGCTTCTTCTCTTCCCTGATAGATGGCACACAGACGATGAACGTGGTGTCAGTTGATGAGCTCTAGTATATAAGAAGAGGGAAGCGAGTGACGAGGAAAGGAAAGGGAAGCGAGCTCAACACCTCCACAGCGAGCTCCGCTTCGTTTGGGAAGGACTCAGACCGTCGTCTCTTCTTCAACTTCGACAAAGAGAGACCTAAAGCGAAGCCAGGAGATACAGTGCCTACGAGGCCTGCACCCCAGGAGTACTCGCTTTCCGATTGAGCTGGGGTGGCTCTTCTCCGTGTTGGGAAGATAGCGAGCTCGCTCCCTCCTTCCTCCCTCCTCTCCATCCTCCTCCCCATCCTGCCCCTTCGAGCGCTCAACCCTCTCAGAGACCTATTCAAGAGAAGAAGAACATATCTACTCACTGCTCAAGTTTACCCCTCTCCCTATCCAACTCCCTCTGAGCCTTCTGAAGAGCTCGTTGATGCTGTCTTAACCGTTCGGCTGGCGTTAGACTCCGTCCAAAGAGAGTGTCCTGCGAGGAAGATATCGTGATCTAGAGTCAGCGGATGCACGAAATCATCAAGAGGGAGAGGATATAAAGCTCACGAGGATATTCATATCTGCTGAAGGAGAGGGAGGTCAAGGCGGTTGGGAGCCAGGAAAAGGAAGAGCGTCGACTTCAGCTTGACCATCGGCCTGCGGGCGAAACGAACGTCACCCAGAAGGGAAAAGAGAGAGATCGTTCTACTGCTGACGGCCACCATACTCTCGAACGATCATCCATGTGGAACTGAACGAACGTGTTCGAGATCTCAAAACGAGAAAAAACCTGTGACGACGGAAAAGAAGAAACGGTCGAGGGATCGACGTCGGTGAGCTCCCGATTCGACTTTCCTGCTTCCCGCTCTTCTTAATAGTTCTCTATGGGTTGTTCAAGGAAGAGGACAGGCGGCCAGAAAACCTTCATTCCCTTCTGGGTCCCTCGATCTCTATCGAGCTCTATCAACATCTGCATCTCGTCCCCAAACCTCCTCCACGCGGCTGAAGAGGTTCGATTTCTCTGGCCCCTTCGCCTTGCTCTTCCGTGCCGCCCACACCACAACACCCAACCCGAGCCGAAGCCATGAAATCGCTTCCTTATCGCTCAAGCTTGAACTCCGAATCAACTAGATCTCGAAACTTTTGGCCGCGGCGACTCGCGCTTGTGTGAGTCTTTCTCTTAAGCTTTGACCTTCCTTCTCTCCCCGAACCACCACCTTTCCTTTCCTTCCTTCTTTCCATGCCGTTTTCAAGCTCTCAAAACGTCGTCGTCATCGGTGGAGGAGGTGAGGGATAGCTCGCTCGCTGCACCAATCTCGAACGGCTTTCGTTGATCTCTTTCCCTTTTTTTGCGTTTCGTCTGACAGTGATTGGCTGCACTTCCGCCTTGATCCTCGCTCAACGAGGCTACAGTGTCACCCTCGTAGCTAGAGATCTTCCTGGAGATCTTTCTCAGGATGCAGCTTCGATGTTCGCTGGAGCAAATTGGCATCCGGTTCGTGAAAGGGAACTCGACGTCGAGGCCTCTCCTTTTCGACTTCTCAACTCCAGAGCAGCTTACCACCTTCTCATCATTTCCATTTATCTTCCCCAGTTCGAGAATTCTTCCCTCCAAGTCCAAGCCTGGGAACGAGCAGGTTTCGTCATGCTCAAGTCCCTCATCCCCTCAGGAATCGTTCGTTCACTCCCTTGGGTCGCCTACTCCAAAACAGAAGACGATAACTCCTACATCGACACTGCCTGGTACAACGATCTCATCCCTGATCATAAAACCATCCCCAAGAACGAGCTTCCTTCGTGAGTTTGACCATTTCTCCCTTTTCGACGCGTTTTCGGTCCTAACTTTTGCTCTTCGTCCCTGTTCTTCAGCGGCTACCTCACCGGCTCCTCCCTCACCACTCTCTCCCTTGCTCCTCACACCTACCTCCCCTGGCTTCTCACGCAACTCAAAAACCTCGGAGTCAACATCATTCGTCGTAAAGTCGAGTCCATCGAAGAAGCCGCGTCGTTCTTCTCATCCGATTGTATCGTCAACGCCACCGGACTTGGAGCCGCTTCACTAGGAGGAGTGATGGACGAGGAGTGTTATCCTATCAGAGGTCAGACGGTTCTTGCTAGAGCTCCTTGGTTGACCTACGGGCAGTGGGTTTCTGGTACGCGTTTTCTTTTTGCTTTCTTTTTGTTCAACCGCGTTGGAAAGCTCACATTTTTTTTTTTTTTTTTTTTTTTTTTCATCTTTTCAGGCTACGCCGACGGGACCTTCATCTACATCATCCCTCGACCAGACGGAAACGTGATCCTCGGAGGAACGATGGACGTTGGTTCATGGGACACGTCGATTCATCGAGAAACAACGCTTCGAATCTTGAAGAACGCGTACGAGGCGATGCCTGAGCTTTCGAAGGGACGAGGATGGGAGGAGATTAATGTGATCAGTTCCAATGTTGGGTTGAGGCCTGCGAGGAGAGGAGGGCCGAGGATGGAGTTGGAAGAGGTGGTTGTGAAGAAGGGCGGGGAGAGGAAGGTTGGAGTTGTGCATGCGTGTGGGTTGTGACACCAAGACGAATTTTATGTCTACCGGAGGCTGACTTTTTTCTTTTCTTTCCTCCTCTTCTCAGACGGAATCGGACCTGTGAGTCTCGTTGCGACGCGTTCGTTCTTCCTCGCTGACGCCCACGCGTCCTCTCTCTCTCCTTATAACTTCTCCACAAATTTCAGGCTGGATATCAAGCATCTTGGGGAATGGCCGATAACGTAGGAGACTTGTGAGTAGCTCGCGTTCCCTCCTTTCCCGCTCCCGTCTTCCCGCTCTCACACCTTTCTCCTTCCTATCCCGTCATTCACACAGAGTCGACAAACACTTCTCGAACACCATCAGGGAAAGCAAATTATAGCTGCAATTTCTCGCGCCATCCTCTACACATGCCCTGTTGGTCCGAAAGTCAAAACGAGCCAGAGAAACGCGATGAGCGAGAACGAGGTCGCCTGTTGTTTCTCCCCTTTCTTTTTCACCAGTACCATCAATCGAGAGAAAGAGAGGTTTGCAAGACGACATAAAAACCACGTTACTACGAAAAGTCTATTCAAATCTTCCCTCCTCCAACCTTCCCTCCCTCCGCACCGATCTTCGCCAACTTCGCCACCCTCCAAGCCTTCACCGACGAACTAGGCCTCCTCAAACTAACCAACATCCCCACCAACGTCGTTAACAGCACCACGCTGCCCGCTTGATGAAGAGCGGCGAGAGGAGTTGGGACGAGGTAGATGAGGGTTGAGATTCCGAGAGCGACTTGGCAGGAGACGACGGCTGAGGCTGCTGAGAGCCATTGACCTGTTTGACGGGGGACGGAACGACGAGCGAGGGGAGAGTGGGAGACTCCTGTGAGGGCAATGATGGCGAGGAAGGCGACGGTGGCCTGAAAGAGGAACGGAATGGAGGAAGGGAGGTCAGCGAAACGGAAGAAGACGCGAGGAGGAAAGATCGAGAGAAGGACGAAGAATGCGAGAGAGAGGGAGGGGAGGGAGAGAAGTAGAGAACGAACCATGACTCGGTGATTGAACTGGACGGTCGTAGGGTTCTCCAATACGTTCCTCCACCAGGTATCCTTCTTGTCTGCTCGTCGAGCGTAAGCGGGATCGTAGAGTTCAGACATAGGAGGAACGATTCCTTCTCCCATGTTGGGGAACTCGTTGTAGATGAGTCCAGCATCGAGACCGGCGACGAAGGCACCTGCGAAGAAGCGGCGCGGAACGAGATGAAGAGAGCGAGAAAGAGGAAGACGAAGACGCGTCAGTGTCGTTCGCGTGCCGACTCTCGAACTCGTCCCTGTTGCACGTCCTCTCAAGTGAAGAAAAGCTGGGTAACTTACCAGAAACAGCCGTCAACAGCACCAGAGCAGTCAAACCCCAAGCGGCCCTCCTAAACACGTTCCTCCTCGTCAAACTCTCAATCACCTCCTTCACGACCACACCTCCCTTTGGGTGAGCCAACCTCCATTCCTGCTTGGCGGCGAAAGCGGTGTGCATCATTCCAACGTAGAGGATGAGAGCGGCTCCGAGATGAGCGGCGAGTCGGTATTGCGAGACACGAGGGGTAGAGTTGGGTCGGTTCGAGAGATGTTCGGCGTCGAGGCCGGAGGAAACCATGTACCATCCCAGGGCTCCCTAAGAAATCCGAGAACACGAAAGCGAGAGGAGGCAGAAGATCAGTAAAGGCTCAGAGGGTTTGACGGAAGGTAAGCAGGAGAAAGGAGGAAGAGACTCGACGACTCAACTCACCTGGAATCCGATTCCGCCAGCAAGTGCCACGGCCTTGAACTTATCCCTGGACGACAGCCGACCTCGAGAGGCGAAGTAGATAGCAGGAAGGACAAAGGTGACTCCGATGAGACGACCGAGGTTTCGATGGGCCCATTCCATGTAGAAGATGAACTTGAACTCCTCGAGCGAGATTTTGGCGTTGAGGCTGGAGGAACAAGCGGTGTGAGGTCAGTTTCGGGTGAATCGATCGGTAGAAGGAAGGATATGTGGGAATGAGAGAGGGACGAGAAAGAGGGAGATCAAGCTTTGCTAGAGAGATAGAGGAGACGGAGAGGAAGAAGAGAACTCCGATCTGGTCTCGCGTTTGACTCGATTCGGGTTCGATTCGAGCTCAGCCGTTTGCTCAGATCGGAAGGGAAATCCTTCAAAGTTGGTCCAGCGAGAGATCGGACTTCCCTCTACGCACGAGTGGGGTTTCCGAGAGCTGAAACAGCAAATTTGCCTTCCATCGAGACCTCCAAAGATTCCGATTTCTCGATCCTCGATTCGCTCGCTCTCTCCTCCCCCCTTCTTCCTAGCACCTTCTCGGCTTCCCCACCTCTGTCCAACCCTCTCTGCATAGGCCCTCAACGAAATCCATCCCAGCACCAGCTCCCAAGCCTCATTCTTCAGATCTCACACTCTTCAGCCCTCCTCGATACACCGAAAAGAAAGAAACGGACGAGCTCGAAACTCACATCATGCCCTCCTCACTCTTCTTGTACTTTTCGAACTCCTCCTCCCACCCCTTGACTCCCCTCGGCGGCAGCATCCCCTCGACGGGTCTCCACTCTGTTATACTCAGTCCGGACTCTGTCAATCGAGTCAATCCTCCGACGACGATGATGGAGAACGTCAAGAACGAGCAGAGGTAGAGCCAGTTCACGACGGCGGGAGTCGTAAGGACGGGGAGAGGAGATTCGGCCGTAGAGGGAGTGGAGGTAGTGGTGGTGGTAAGGGAGCGATGCGAGAGGAGAAGACGGGAGGCTGAGGTTGGCGAGAGGGAGGAGGGACGTTGAGAGGGAGAGGTCGAGGGAAGGAATCGGAAGATCGAGCTCGTCGAAGGCGAGGAAGTAAGAGTCCTTCGAAGAGCGTTGAAAGAGGATGGAGTCCGGCTGGTAGGTATAGAAGCGAGCCGGCCTAGCGAGGGGAAGAAGGAGGAGGGAGGAGGGCGAGCCATCTTGAAGCAAAAGGCGGTTAGAGGAAGGGAAGGAGAAAAAGGAAGAGCTCACCTCCTTCGATTCGATTTCGAGCTTCCGATCCCTTCGCGGCACTTCGAAGTCGGCTCATTGGTTCTCTTGACAAGAAAACGAACAACAAAGGAGGGTTTCGTCCGATCAGGAGACTAGGATGATAGGGTATCGATCGAAAGTAAGAAAGCTGGTATGGACCCGACCGATAAAAAAGAAGAACAGGGAAAGAGAGCCGATCTCCGTCGACGTCTCCCTTCGCCGAAAAGACAAAAGTACGTCTACCGAAAACAACAACATCTCACGGCTCTCTCCCTCCTGCCACCCCAGTCAGGGCAGCCAGCCATTTCGCAAACACGCCCGCCCAGTGTCCAGAGGTTCCTCCAGGAGTGGCGATGAACCGATACCAGCGGAGGGCGAAGAAGGATCCGGCGAGGAGAGCGGAGAGCGTCGCGACGGTTAAAGGCACGACGGGGACGGTGGAGAGGGAGGAGGAAGGGGAGTTGGGGATGGCGGATTGACTGCGAGGAGAGGAATGAGCGTTAGGGATGAGAAGAAGAGGAAGGCAAGGGAAAGGAGAAGGGAAGACGAACGGGTTCATGGCGACGCGACAGATTGCGAGCTGAAGAAGAAGAGGAAAGACAAGGAACTCAGCTACCGGGAAAGCAATTGAGAAGAGGACGCAAAACGAGCTCACCCAAAGATCAGCGGTTTGACCTTGACGAAGAGAAGGGAAAGAAACGCCAGTCAGCTTCGTCGTTTGGACGCGTTCGAAGAGGAGAAAACTCTCAGACTCACCTTCTCTCACGCTAACCGATATCGGCACCTGGAGACCTAGTCGCTTCGCATACACGTCCGGCTGAACTTCATGGCGCTGCTGCGCGAGATCGAGATCGGATTTGGTGGCGACGAAGATGCAAGGGATGTGGTTGAGCTTGTATTGTTGCTGTCAAGAGAACGAAGATCACAGCAGTGAGAATCAGCTCTATGAGACAGAGAGAGTGAGGAGGCAGAGATTGGATAGATGAGAAGAGGAAAGGGGGAGTGAGGGAGGGAGGGAAGGTAGGTCTAGCTCACCCGTAAATTCGAAATGTAAGAGAACGAGTTGGTATCGCTCGAATCAAACACGTAGACGATCACATCTGCCAGATCCAGCTTCTTCGATGATCGAAGCGTTTCTGATTCGTATTTCGAGCCGAACTCTTGGAGCTGTGGGTGAGGCGCGACGGAAAGGAGAGAAAAGGTGAGCTCCCGACGCGTCGCCTCGACCTCGTTCTCGTCATCCTCTTCAGACCGAAACCATAGCGAGATGAACTCACCACCAAATATTTTTCCCCACCTCCTCTCTCCACCCCGTTCACCACCGCCCTTCCCTTCCCCTCCGTAGCACTCCACTCCTCCTCGAACCCTTTCCCAACAAACGCTCTCAGCAGACTCGTCTTCCCCGCTCCTGCCGCCCCAAGAACATAAACGTTGAACACGTTCCTTGTCACCTTCCCAGCTTTGCGATCTGCTTTCCTCGACCGAGTGAGATGCAGGGCTGTTGTGGTTGGACGGTCGAGCGAGGAGGGGTAGGAGGAGTAGCCGAGGTAGCAGAGGTAGGAGAGGGTTATTCGATGGTCGAGGAGGGTTGTGAGAGACCATTGGGAGAGCCACTATGAATAAGAGATAAGAAAAAAGAGGGTAAGCTGGGAGAGGATGAAACGAAAGAAAGCGAAGGAGACGGGAACGAACGCCTTGTAGAGTGACTTTTCCTCCTGTTGTAACGGTCGTATCAGGGAATCCAGTTCCTACCCATGGGTTTCCAGGAGAGGTAGAGAAGAGAGCCTCCAGTTCCGATTCGGAGAGCGCTCCGTCTTGATCCTAGAGACGCGTCGAGCGAGGCAATAAAAATCAGCAACGCGTCGAGAGGAGGCGATGCTAGAGGACGAAGAAGATGGAAAACGGACCTTGTCGAAGATCTCGAAAATCTCTGTCAGGAACTGGTAACCACTCGGACTCAGCTCAACCGAGCAGTCGTAAGAGACGTCGAATCTGTCGAACGAAAAAGCGAAAAAGAAATCAGCTCTCCGTCCTCAATCTTCCCTCCGCGCTGAACCTTAACGTTCAGACCGACTCAACCGAATTTCCTCTCCCATCTCATCCCTGTCCCTTCCCTTCACGTCCCACAGAGCTCGAATCGAAAAGGGAAAGCTCACCTCGGTCTCAGAATCTCCTCCCTCAACTCCAAATCCTCCCCGTATCCAAAGCTCGTCAACACAATCCAAATCGTATCCACCCTCCCCTGTTGAATGAACCGGGTATGGAAGTACAGGATCCCAGCCTCGTTGATTCCGTTCTCTGAGACCATCGACGGGTCGTGGTCGGCGATTAGACGAGTGAGCCCATCGATTTCTTGAAGTTGGAGAGGGGAGGAGAAGCATTTCCGCTGAAGCGAAGGGATCAGGATACCGAGGGAGAGGTTACGGTAGTAGGAGGCGGAGATAGGTGGCGAGAGTGAAAAGGGACGAAGGAGTCGAGGTGAGCTCGCGAAGAGGAGTTGGACGAGGGAGAGTAATGTAGGGAAGGGAGGAGAAAGGACGGACCTGGAACTCGTTGAGCTCTGCTGGATCTAGGACTCCATCCTTGTTGATGTCGCATAGCTTGAAGATCCTTCGAAGAGCGTCGACGCATTTTGGTTTCAGAGTCTGCCGAAAAGCGAAAAACGAACACGCGTCGACAAGGTCAGCTCGTCTCTTCCTGTCCTCCTCCTTTCTCAGCTCCACTTCGGCTTTTCCGAAGGACCTCAGAGGGGAAAGAACACTTACATGTTCTCTCGAGTCGTAAAGAGGAGCTAGAGGGTAGCAGACTGCCTTAAGAGCGAAGAAGATCACCTCCGTCACGTTCGAGAGAAGTCGAGCGGAACATTCCACGCAGGCTTCGACCTCCTGTTGGAGCGAAGGAAGGCAAGGCAAGAGACAGGAAGGAGTGTCAGCTGGAGAGTCTCAATCAGGATGCGAGCCAAGAACAGCTGGATGAGGCGAAGAAAGAGGAAGAACCTTGAACTCGCTCATGATGGGCAGCACCTCGAGCTGAAGATCGGCAGCTGTGACCTCTCCGTCCCTCTTATCGATCTTGTTTCCACAGAGTATCACAGGGACCTAAAACACGACCAGAGTTGTCAGAGATGAGATCAAGTGTCCTTCAAAAAGAGAAACGAAGCGAGTCTGAAGGTCGGCCGACTCACGTTCACTCCCTGTCCTCGAATGTAGGGAAGCCACCAGGCCGCGAGCCTATCAAACGACCCTGGCTGATCTATACTGTAGACGATGACAATGACGTGGGCTTTTCGAAGTTCCGAATCGAGATGGGGCCGATCTGCTGGACGGGCTGCAGAGGATGAAAGGGAGAGAGAGAGAGTCAGCTCGAGCAGAAAGAGCTCGTTGAGAGGAAGAAAGAAAACGAACGTGATGAATCTACGACTGTTGCTGTGACTCCATCGAGACAGTCTGGGATCGTGACTTCTGGTATCACTCTAGGGATCTGGGAAAGGGAAAGAAGAAGATGTAAGAAGAAGGGAACGAAGGGAGGAAACGGGTGAGCTCGATTCGGACCGGCGAGAAGGAGGAGACAGGACGGACGTTTTCTATGAAGGATCGTTTGAGAAACTGATAACGGAAAGGGTTAGCAACGATGATAATATACGTAGAGATAAGAGAAAGCTTACCGAGGTTATGATGGTTGATTTCCCGACTCCCTCTGAGAGAAACGGAGAAAAGAGAGAGAGAGGGAGGGAGGAAGGAAGGAGGTCAGCTTCGACGTTTCTTTCGTCGAGCTCATTCCTTCGAGAGATTGAGAGCGAATATATCATTTTTACTCACCATCTCCTACCAGTAGGACTCGCACGTCTCTTCGCATTGTTTAGGTGGAGGTTGGGCTGAGTTGAAAGAGGGTTGGAGAGGCAGAAGAGGAGGAGGACGGTGCGCGGAAGAGGTCGCTCGAGAGAGAGAAGGCAGAGTCCGTTTTGGGGGTCGAAGCGAGGGAAGATTTGTTGATGGAAAGAGTCGCAGAGGGGTGGAGGAATAAAAGGGAGAGAAGGGCCGCGGAAACGAGAAAGGTGAGTTGGTGAGGCTGATGGAGTTGGAGGCAGAGGAAGAAGGGAGAAGGAGGAGCAAAGGAGGAGGGAGCAAGGTCACCTCAAACCGTCGCTCCCCTTCTCCGTCCCCTTATCACTTCTTCGATTTATCTTCACCTCGGATTCAGATCGGTGAGTTTATCTTTATCTTATCCATCAACCCTGTCAAATTTGAACTCACTGACCTCGTTCGTCGCGTCTTAACCTCGTTTCAAGATCACCTCCGAGCTCTCCGAGTCCTCCTCCTTCTCCCTTCTCTTTCTCTCCCTCGCTACAATGTCCAACGACTACTCGATGGCCGAGGAAATTTCTATCGACTCAATCCTCACTCCCTCTCCTGGCCACCAACCTTCTCCCCATCAAAATGGAGCTCAGCAGCAGCCTGAAGCAGGACCCTCGCGACTTCCTCGTTCCTCGACCTCCTCGCCTCCTCCTCCTCATCTCTCCCCTCATCCAAGAACGATCCAGTCCGATCAGCAACAACCACATCAACCCGAGTACACTCCCGTCTCCTACACCGGCTACGTCTACGATGCTCGGATGCTCCTTCACTCGGAATCGGATCAGTACACGGACGCTTCCGACACCATCCATCCAGAAAAACCAGCCAGAATCTCTGGCATCCACTCGAAACTTCAGCAGGGAGGATGTCTCTCGAGAATGAAGAGAATCAAGATCCGAGAAGTGACCAAAGCAGAAATCGAACTCGTCCACACTCCAGGTCACTGGGAGAAGGTCCTTCTCATCGAAAGTGAGCTCGCGACTCCTTCCTCTCCTTCCGTCCTCGAGCTCACCCTCCCCTCTTCTTTTTCTCGAAGCTGCCGACGCCTCCGACATAGCCATGACCCTAGCGTACTACGAAGGTCTCTCCCTCTACATCAACCCCAACTCCCCACTCTGCGCTCGTCTCTCAGCAGGAGGAGTTATCGAAACGGCTCTCGCGGTCATGGACGACACTTCCAACATTCGAAACGCGTTCGCTATCGTTCGACCACCAGGACATCATGCTGAACCGAACGAGCATATGGGGTTCTGCTTCTTTAACAACGTCGCAGTTGCAGCGAGGGTGGTGCAGCAGAGGTTTGGAAGGGGAGTGAAGCAGGTAATTGTGGATTGGTGAGTTGGAGACGGCTTTTCTTCCACTCCTTGTGAGAAAGAGTAGTTGAGCTGAGTTCTGTCATCGACTTTCTTCGATCTGCTTGAATCTAGGGATGTGCATCATGGTTCGTCTGGTCTCTTCTTGTTGGCAGAGCGTCGAAAGATCCGCTCTCGCTCTCGTCGCGGCTGACGTTCATCTCCGTGCCTCTCTTCCCTCTCTTTCCCTCTTTCTCAACCCACTTATCTCCTCCTCTTCGCATCCAATACCACTCTCTCCCATACTCCACTTCCTCTCCGTGCTTCCTCAACTGCAGGAAACGGAACTCAACGAGCCTTCTACTCGGACCCTGACATCCTCTACGTCTCCCTTCACCGATACGACAACGCCTCCTTCTATCCCTCCTCAACATTCGGATCCATCCACTCTTGCGGAGAAGCCGACGGGATCGGTCGAACGGTGAACATCGGATGGGAAGGAGGAGGGAAGAACGACGCGGATTACCTCTACGCTTTCCAGAAGATCGTGCTACCGATCTTGTACGAGTTCGCGCCCGACTTGGTATTTGGTGAGTCGCTTCCTTCATTTCTCTCCCCGTGTCGCGGAGGGAGGTCGGTGGGGGGCGAAGGAGGTTGGATCGACAAGATGGAACCGATATTGACTTTGTCCCTCTTCTTTTTCGAACGCCATCGACCACAGTCTCCGCTGGATTCGACGCTGCTGCTGGAGATCCTCTCGGAGGTTGCAACGTCTCTCCCGCTGGATACGCTCACATGCTTCACATGCTGATGGCCCTCGCGAAGGGAAAGGTGGTCGTCGCGCTCGAGGTTCGTTCGATTCCTCTCCTTCTCCTCTTCTCCATCCCTTCTCGCTCAAGCCCCCCCTATTCAACATCTGATCAAATACGATTACATTCGGCTCATCTTGCGATCACAGGGAGGTTACAACGTCGACGCCATCTCCAACTCGGCTCTCGCATGCACTCGAGTTCTTCTCGGCGACGCTCCAGAGATGCTTCCTCCCATGACCGCCTCGGATTCGGCAACCCAGACCGTTCACGACGTCGCAAAGGTCCAGTCGAAGCACTGGAAGTCCATCAATCCGAGGGCTTGCGAACCGAGGGAATGTGAGTCGCCGTTCTTCTCTCCCTTCTCTTTCCCTTTCGTCGCTCGGATCCTGACGACCCATACTATATCTTCGCTCGACCAGCCTTCATAGACGAAGAAGACCTTACATACGACATTCCCCGTGAGTTTCTGACCCGCGAATCAAGCTTGGAAGGGCCCTTTCGCTGACTTTTGACATCTTTCCTTGTCGTCCGCACCTAGAACTTCTCCTCGACTACCGAAATCAGCACCTCTACACTCGCTACAGACTCTGCTCGTTTCCCCTCGTCACTCCTGAGCTGGAACGATCCTTTCCTCAGAACGTCCTGTGCTCGTGAGTTCCGTCGCGTCCGCCTCTTCTTCTTTCTTCTTTCGTCCTCGGCCATGGCTGACTTCGAGTTCTTCTTCATTTTTTTTTCTTCTCACAGAGATAACGTCCTCGTTGCCAAGACTGTGGTCCTCTTCGTGCATGATCTGTGAGCAAACTTCTCGCTTCATTCCGCATCGTTTCAAGTCGCTGACTTCCCGTTCCCTTTCTTCTCCTCAGCGCTTCCGTCAAGTTCTCGGACTTCAAGCCTGAGAATGTGCAAGTCAGTAAGGAGTACGACTACGTAGTTCGTTCTCTTTCGTTTCCTTCCTCGCTCTCAAAGACAGCATGCTCATCGATCTCGCTTCGGGTTCCCTTTCAGATCGACACCTCCGATCTCATCCTCAAATGGGCGACTTCAAGCGATCCTGTCAGCGGACTGGGGAAGGGACAACCCGTTGGTGTTATCGATATCAATCTGCCTTCTTCGTTCCCTGAGGCCCTCGATCCTCACAAGGGCGTGAGTGCATTTCTTTCCTTCTCTCGGACGACATCTCGTCACTCGAGCTGACTCGACCTCTGTTTTGACCTTCAGCTTACGATCAAGAGTACCAAGGACGTCACCAAGCTCTATACCTCGCTGCTCGAGTACATCTGGGACAACCTCCTCGAGTGAGTTCTCGTCAAACATCTTTCAAGCGCTTTCCAAACTGAGTCGTCCTTGCTTTTCTTTCTCTGTAGCCTCAAAGCTGCCGATACCAGCCTCATTCTCATCGGAAGTGGGACTGGTTGTGAAGCTTTGATGTCTTTGCTTCCTAGACGAGGTGAGCCTCAGACCTCCCTCCCTTCAAGGATTTTTATTTTCGAACGCTGACCTGAGTCCTTCCATCCGCTCGTAAAGCTGTCGAGGAGAAGGTCAAAGCCCTCATTCAGGTGCACGGAATGGACGCTCCCGTCAAGCTCATGTCCAGTGATAAGCGAGATTGGTTCAACAAGGTTCGTTCTTCTCCCTCTCCGACACGCATCGACACGCGACGCGATGTTCTGACCTCCTTCCTCTTTCATCGCCTCGAATGATGAAGGTATCGCTTCGAATCACTCCCGCCGGTCACCCCGTTCATGAAGAAGCTCAGAGGAAGAAGTACGGGCCTCTTCACACGTCTGGTGAGTAGAGTTTTCATACTCATCCGTTTGCGCTCGAAAGGAGACTAACCTTCTCCCTCTCCCTCCTTTCCTCGCGTTTCTTTATTCCTCAGATCAAAAAGAACCGCTCCTCGTCCTCAAGCACTCCCTTCCCATGATCAAAACCTTCGTCGCCAACGCTCTCTACGCATCTGACGCCAACAACCTTTCCGGTCAACTCGCCGGAGCTTCGCTCTGATTTCTCTTTCTTCCCTACCTTCTTTCCTTCTTTCGTCGGGTTTCCCTCTTCAACCCTTGTTTAGCTCTCCTTTTTCTTCTCGTCTCTTGTCTGTCATCAATTTACCCTCCCTCTTGCATAATATCCGCCTCGCTCGTCTCTCGCTCGCACCGATTCATGATCTCTCTCGCTCTTCCTTCTTCCCGCGTTCGTCTTGATCGCGCGACCACTCCCGCTAACTGTCAGAGTACATCGATACGGAGTAAAACAACAGTGGTGAAAGCAAAGAACGTGAGGACTAAAAGAGTGTGGGTGGGTTGCGACGCGACGAACGTCGGTGGTCGAACGGATTGAAACACGAGGAGGAAAGACACAAGCAGGGATGAGGAAGAAAAAAGTTGAAGTCGAATTATACAGACATGGATGCCAAACTACGAGACAGGAGACTGAGGAATTGTCAACGGAACTCTAGGGAAACTATCCAACGAATCAATCATCTCCTCGTCCTCCTCCCCATATCCCTCCTCATCGGAATCGAAGTTGCTCCCATCCTTCTCAACCTTCTCTTCTTCGTCTGAATTGTCTCCTCCTCCTCCAATCTCATAAGCTCCTCTTCCTCCCCTCCCACTCCCTACAATCGTCGCGTCGTCGTCGAGCTCGAGTTCGGGTTCGTCCTCCTGATCTTCTTCCTCCTCTTCGGGGATAGCTCCCGGTCGACCGAACGAGAACTGAGCGAAGTGGGATTGGTAGTCGTAAGCGAACTCCTCGTCGTCCTCTTGATCATCCTCAACGGGTCCACCTCCCTCCTTCTCTTCCGCCCAGGCAGGTCCGAGCTCGAAGGCGAACGAGGAAGCGAAGGAGGAGCAGGTTGAGCTTGAGACGAAGGGAGAGACGGGAGTGTGGGTGGAGTTGTCGGGATCGGTGATGGAGATGGTAGGGATGATGGATAGGGCGTCCGCGGGGGAGGAGGAGACGGGAAGACTTTGGGACCTCTCGACGATGGGACGGGGTTCGAAGTACTCCTCGACGGCCGACGATGGAATGGGAGGAAGTCGGATGGTGGGAGGGAGGGAGTAGGAAGGTAGGAGCCTCTTGTTGAGGGAGGACATGCTTGGGAGTCTAGAGGGGAGGGAAGCAGCTCGGGAGAGAGCAGCGGCGACCGACGACGATGCGAACGAGGTGGGTTTGGATGACTCGACAGCGGGAGAAGGCGAGCGAGGAGGGTCGTATTGAGTGCCTGGTCGAGGATGGATCTTTCCTCCGTTCCTAGCTTGAGCTCGTGCTTGGTGAAGAGGGAGGAGCGACGGTTTGACAGAGATTCCGAAGGGTCTCGAGTCGTGATTTACCTCCGCCGAGTTGGAGGACGCCGTAAAGGTCGAGATGAGCGCTCTACGGGTTTGCTGGATGGCGGTGGAAGGAGACTTGACGACGAGGACCTTGGTGTATGAAGGCGAGAAGGGATCCGTGAGAGCTGGTCGAGCGGCGACGGGAGCGGGAGGGACGACGGTGCTGGTTCTCTCCGAGACGGTTGGATATTCGATCTGGGTAATTATTTCGGCTCCGACGGTGATGGCCTCTTCGTACGCCAGCGAAGAGTCCGAGTCCGAAGCTGGAGTCGCTGCTGGAGGAAGACTGAACGTTTTGGATCCTGTCGCGAACCTCTTCCCGACCGCCGTCTTGAACAAGTCCACGCTCTTGACGCTCTTGACGGAAGATGACTTCGAATCCGAGCGGGGACGATTCCCTATCGGATTAGTAGAGGAGATGACCCCCGATTTGTCGACCGTCGTTCGTGAAGGAGAAGTGTCGGGAGGGTCGCAGAACGACGAAGTCGAATCGACGTCGGTGCTCATCGATGGAGAGTCGGTGCAAGCGGTAGAGAGAGAGTCCGAGGAGGAAGAAGTGTAGATGGATGAGGACACGGACGAGGGTCGAGAGACATCCAGTGGATCCGATGGAGGAGGAGCGTGAAGTCCTTGGATGGAAGATTCGGCCAGGCGAGAGAGGAAGGTTGAAGCGACGGGTTTGACTGGAGTGTTGGGAGCCTCTTGTTCGGGACTGTTGGGAGGTCCGACAGGTTCGAGGATGTCGGGGACTGGTTGGGTATGCATCGAAAGGAGAAGATCCGACGAGTATCTTGAAGGGAGTGCAGAGACGCGTCGTCCTCGTCGGAAACCGCCGGCGTCGTCCTCCCATCCCTCCTGCTCCAACTCCTCAGCCGCGACAATCAGCCCTTCCAGCCTCAACTCCGAAACTCCCTCCACCATCGGCAACTCGACTCTCAACGCCCTTCCAACAATATCGGTCTCCGACTCTCCTCCCTCGTTGATGACCGGAAGAGGAAGATGACTCTGGCTTAACCTCGACTTCGCCTTCTCACTCCTCCCTGACGACAGCCTCCTCTGATCTCTCAAGACCGCTGCAGGAAAATGACCCAACCTCTTACTCTCCCTCTCGAAGTGACTCAACCTCTTTCCCCAAAGCGGAGTGGGATCGACTTCGACGGGAGGTCCCTTCCCACCTCCTTGACCCTTCTCGAGAGCCTCGATCTCGGCGAGTTGGTCTGCTTCGTAGTTTCTTCTCCGTTTTTTGACGAAGTACAGAGAGACTCCTCCGAAGACTCCAAGGACGACAAGGGCGAGAACGACTCCGAGGGCGATGGTGGTTTGAGCAGGACCAGGGGAGGAGGGTATGATTGGGGAAGTTGGTCCTGAGGGAGCGAAGATCGGGATGGGAGAGAGTGGATCGATGTACCTAGCGAGGAGGTCTGGCGATCCTCGAGGTGAGGAGGGAGGAGTGAGGGAGGAGGAGAGATCGGTTGAGACGCGTCGTTTGAGATTTCGAAGATGTAGGGAAGGATTGGTGATGAGGAAGGAGGAGGAATCGGGGTTGGGTGAGGCTAAAAGAGATCGACGTAGGAAGTGAAGAAAAGTTGGTGTTCAGTTGGGTGGTCGAATCGGAAATGTGCTCGAAACAAAACAAGACGCGCGGAAGGGAGGAAAACGCACCTTCGATCAACGCCTTTGCGTCCTTGAAGACACGCTTCTCTACATGGACGAGGTGCTCTGGAAGATCGACCGTCTCTGCCTGAACGATGACCCTCTTCTCGATCCTTGCCTCGCCCCCCTCGAAGCCCAACCCCAGCCCAAGCCCCAAACCAAGTCCTCCCATCCCGTCGTTCGTCGCCCTCCCCATTCCCTCCTCTCCGGTAGCCAGCATTCCTATACCGAGCTCTCCCTCCTGGCTCTGCAGAGCAGGTGAAAGAGCGTCTTCGAAGGGAGATCCGTTGGGCTCGTAGGCGTAGGAACGAGAAGGGATCATTTGATCCGGAGGAGTGGTGAAAAAACGTCGCCGATGGTGGTGAGGGTTTTGTCGTCGCGGTGAAGGAGTGGAGGAGAAAGCTGGATGAGCTCGAGGATGGGATCTTCCTCTTGATGCAAAAGCGGATGGTTCGAGGGGTCTGAAGTCGGGACGGGTCATGTTGACTGTTGACGGATGAAAGTGGAAGAGGAGGGAGGCCGGAGACGAGAGGGAAGAGGGAAGCTGAAGAGCGACGGCTGATTGATGTTACAGCAGAGGAGATGACGAGCTGAAGGAGTGTGGGTTGTAGGTGGGATATAGATGGACCTGAGGATGGTAGTCGGAGGAGGAAGAGGGAGGTAGAAAGGTCGAAACAACAAGGCTAAGAAGATTGGGGACGAATCGGAGCGTCGGCGGCTGATACCTGAACTTGTTTGAGTCTCTGGCAAGTCCAGAGCTTTCATTAATGCTCGGTATCTAAAACTGATCGTCATACGAGAAGGGAAAAAAAAAGCCTGGTCAGCGGTGGAATGGGCGCAAGGACGAAGGGAGGGGAGGGAGGGAGACAGGTCGAGCTCAACCTTTGACCCAGATCTCCGAGCTCAGCAAGTCCGACATGATACCCCCGTCCTAGGACGAAGCGAAAGCGCTTATCAGAGGGGGTGACTCTGCGTGCGTCCATAGGTGATCGCGACAGAGAGTGGAAGCCAGGGGGAGGAGGAGGAGGAGGGGGGAGAAGGAAGAAGCTGAGGCCGGAGTGGGCGAGAGTTCCTTCGGACAAGAAGCTGAATGGAGCATTGACTCGGGTAGATCAGAGTGAGCGAGGTATATCTTAGCTCGATGGAAAGATGGTAGCGAGGAGCTGCCAAGTAGTCGAGTCGATGCTGGTGGTTGAGAGGGAGAAGAGGGAAGAAACCTCTAAGCTCAACAAAATCCAAAAAGTGAGCTCGTCGTGCCTCCCTTTCTTTCACCATCGACACCTCCACAAGCTCATTCTCCCAATTTTCCTCCTCTACTCTACCTCGCCTCCGCAGGAAGTAATCTCGACCATTGAACGCTCTCTCAACACATCTGCGACCGTCATGGCTCTCCCTCCCACTTCAGCGAAACCCATCCTCCCTTCCCTCCAACAGCTCGTCGCTCACTACCTCCTCTCTTCAGGCGTGAGTAGAGTCTCTCGCAAGTTCACGAAAGGCTTCATCTCAATCTCCTTTGACTGACGATACTTCCATATCTACAATCCCAGTACGAGGCCTCCCTGGCCGCCTTCCTGAAGGACACGTCCATCTCTCCCTCGGAATTCGCAGACTCCCCTCGTCCATCGGTGGACTTGAGGGAGGTCGTCGAGGAGTACAACGTCGAGAAGCTCAGAAGCGCCATGCTACTTCTGAAGGTTGACCAGGGAGATGCGGAAGAGGAGGCCATCCTGAAGAGGGAGGTCAAGGAGGAGGATCTGCCGAAGAAGGTGAGCTCAACGAACGAGAGAAGGAGGAACACTGGAGGTCAGCTTTGAACCGAAGCTGAAGCGCTCTTTGGATGATACAAGGTCGTTAAAACTTTCGGACATGTGCACCTTGCCAACATCTTGACGGTGGTAGCTCACGATGTGCCAATAAGGTGAGTCTGTAAGAGAAGGAAGGGGAACGGTTCAACGGAGCTGACCGACCTCTTCGCTTCTGTCTCTCAGAACATTCGACACCTCGACGGCATCGTTCGTCTCTTTCCCCCTGGTACCGTAAGATCTTAAGAAGTAGCTGATATGGCATTGCTCTCTCCAGGTACACCTCTCGACTTCAACCCTCCCTTCTTACGACCTCAGCAGACAAGAGCTTGAAGGTCACCGATCTGCTCACAGGAGAAGTCGAGGCTGTATTCAACCACCACAAGGCTGCCATTCTCTCAGTCGCCACTCATCCTACTCAACCCCGACTCGTCGTGACTGCGTCGATGGATGCTACTGCCAAACTTCTCGATCTCGTCAGTCGAGAAGTCCTTCAGACGTTCTCGCATCAGAAATTCGTTCGTCCTGTCTCGCGTCGTCGCTTGCCTCGCTCAGGGCTCTGACTTTCTCTCTCCTGCTACCAGGTCGTCAAAGCCGTCTTCTCTTCGACTGGAAAGTGGCTAGCTACAGTTTCCTACGACCGAACCATCAAACTCTACTCCCTCGTCCCTCCCGCTCCTCTGGTCGTCTCTCATCTCGACGACCCCGACGAAGACGACGAGGATCCTCTAGGCAAGGATGTGGACGATAGATGGGAGTTGAGGAAGGTAATCGAGACCAAGAGTAATCCCGAGGGTCTCGTCTTCGGTCCTTCGGACGAAGAGGGAGGTTGGTTGGCTTTCACAACGAGGTACGTCTCGATGCATCTTCCTTCTTCTTCCCTCCCTTCTTCTCAAGTCTCTCCCAGCAGATGCTGATATCGTGCATCTCCAATATTTATCGCAGAGAGGATCATCACCTCAAGTACATCATGATTCCTACATCACCGAAACCTCTCGGAGACGACGCGATTGAGGAACCCTTCGAGATCAAACGATTCAACCTCAATCCCAACGGAGACGATCACCTCTCCTTCTCAGTTCTGTAAGTCCCTTTTATTGTGCCCTGCTGTCTCTTTCATCCTCCAGGACGTATAATCGGAACTGCTTCGCGACTGACTCTTTCTTTCTCGTCCTCTTCCGCTCTCCTCTCGGCAGATCTCTCGCTCTTCACCCCGGAGGCAAGCACATCGCTCTTCTCACTGGAAACCACGCCTCAGGGAATCTATCACGGATCTTCCTCTACTCCTTCCTCGATGGAGAGAGGAAGTTGACACTCTGGACGGGGGCTTGTGAGTCCTCCTCCTCCCTCTTCCTTCTCTTTGCTCTGTCGCTCGAGAAGAATCGACTCTGATCGCTCTCTCGCCTCTCCCCTTTCCTTCATCAGCCTGTGATGAATTTTCCTCCCCTCGAATGGCCTGGTTCCCCGATGGTTCAGCCGTTGCTGTGACGTCCGACGACGGAGCTGTTCGCGTCGTGGATCTTCAGGGAAGGTTCGTTCGCGTCTCCCTTTTGTTCCTCCCTTCTGCCGAGCTAACGACCACCACTTTTTCGCAGAGTCCGCTCTACCATCGCTGCTCATGGCGTCCACCCTCTCACTGGAGTGCGGAACGAGATGATTCGAGACGTTTGCGTCGTCGTTTCGAAGGATCATGAGGGGGAGGAGGGCGGAGGAGCAGGGAAGATCCAGGTGATTAGTTGTGGGTTTGATCAGACTGTGAGGGTGATGGAATAACAATGAGGCTCTTCCATATATGAGCTTTTACATGTCTGCGCATCTGAACGGCGGAAATTGAGAGAGGACTGACGAGTCGTCGAACTCTGCCGAAATGGAGATCTGGCGGTGAGCTCACTTTGGAGCTGAGCTGACTTCTCCTGCCTTCCTTCTCTCTCCCAACGACCAGCTTCTCTTTTCGCTTCCTTCTACCACATCCTAAAAGAGAGCATGCTCTCATCGACAACTTCTTGTATCTAAACTTCCCCTCCGATCTCAACAAATCCGTCGTTCTCCCTTTCCTTCCTTTCAGCCCACCAACCTCCTCGCCATGGGCCTCCCTCCCTCCGTGACGATCCTCGGAGCAGGACTCACCTCGTTATCGCTCGCCCACCGGCTTACTACTCTCTCACCGTTAACAAAAGTCATGATCATCGAAGCGAACACTCGGGTTGGAGGGTGGATGAAGACGAAGAAGATGAAGCAGGAAGGAGGCGATCATCTCGACGTCGCTGTCGAGGAAGGTCCAAGGAGTGTTAGACCCAAGGGAGGGATCGGAGCGGCTAGGTTGCTGGGTTTGGTGAGTTCATTGACGTTGAAGCTCTATTTCTCTGGTCGGAAGAAAGAGCGAAGGAGAGAAAAGGGAGAAGGGGAAGAGAGCGGAAGAGGGAGGAAGGAAGGGAATGAACCGAGCTCAGCACCTTCTCTTTGGTTTTCTCTTTGAGCTGACTTCCTCTATCTTATCACCCCGATAATCTCCCTAATCAGGTCCAAGATCTCTCCCTAACCTCCTCCCTCTGCACCATCCCCGTCACCCACCCTTCCGCCTCCAATCGTTTCCTCCTCTACCCTTCAACAACCCTCCTCAAACTGCCTTCCTCCCCCCTATCCCTCCTCTACCCACCCACACCCATCACCCTTCCGCTCATCACCTCCATCCTCAAAGAACCGTTCATCCCAGCTCTACCTCCCTCCACCACCGACGAATCCGTAGATTCCTTCGTTCGCCGTCGATTCGGTCCCTTCGTCGCCGACACGTTGCTCTCCGCGATGGTTCATGGAATTTACGCTGCTGATTCGAGAAACCTGAGTGTCAGGAGCGCGTTCCCGTTCTTGTGGGAGGCGGAGAAGAGGAGAGGGAGTGTGGTGGGTGCTTTGTTCAGGGGATTGGGGAAGGAGAGGGAGGAGGAGAGGGTCAAAAGGGTCAAGGAGGAAGAGGCTTGGAACGCATTGGGAGAGTACGGAGAGAGGATGAGGAAGGGAGTGAGCGTTTGGGGGTTGAAGGGAGGGTTGGGTACGTTGACGGAGAGATTGAGAGTCGTGTTGGAGGAGGAGAGGGGAGTGAAGTTCTTGATGGGAGAGAGCGTCGAAGGGTTGGCGTTGAAGGGTGAGCAGGGAGTCGAGGTCAGTCGCGTCTCGTTTTGTTTTGTTTCTTTCGTCTTTCGCTTCACTTTCGGCCAACGGAATCTCAACGGGTCTTTTTCTTCTTTGTCTATCAGATCACCACCTCCAGATCAACCTTCACAACTCCCCTGGTGATCTCCACCATCACCTCCAACGCCCTCGACGCCTACCTTCCCGAGAACCACTCCCTTCCTTTCCTCTCCGCCAACCCATCAGCAACCGTCTCCCTCGTCACCCTCGTCTTCCCCAACGTCGCTGCTTCCTCTTCTCAACCGCCTTACTACCCACCCGGCTTCGGCTACCTCGTCCCTCGCTCCAACACCTCCAACCCGAAAGGAATCCTCGGAGTCGTCTTCGATTCCTCAGCCATGGGTTCCGTCGACTCCCCAGCCATCAGCGACAAGATCGTCAAGTTCACCGTCATGATCGGAGGTCCTCACTACAACCCTCCTTCCCCTCTTCGACCTCCCCAAGATCCGGAAACCCTCGTTCCAATCGCGCTCGAGCATCTGCGAGCGACGCTGCCTGATCTGCCGAAGGACTTGGAGCCGATGTTGACCTTCGCTGGGACGCATGTGGACTGTATCCCTACGTACCTGCCTGGGCATGGAGAGAGGATGAGGGAGCTGGGAGAGAGGTTGGCGGAGGGAGAGTGGAAGCGGAGGTTGGTCGTTGCTGGAGCTAGCTATGGAGGAGTGAGTGTGAACGACTGTGTGGATTCGGGGATGGCGTTGGCTGAGAGGCTGGTGGAGGGTGGGAAGGTCGTCACTGGGCTGGAAAAGTTCGCTTCTTGGGAGTGAGTCGAATCTCCTTCTTCATTTCTCTTTCTCCAATCGCGTCGAATCTTACTTCTCGTTTTCTGTCCCTCCCTCACCTTCCAGACCTCACCATCCTCGAGCGCCTCGACCCTCAACCCCTTCCACACCTCCTCGTCTCACCCGATCCTACTCTCGTCTCGCATCAAATCCTTCCCAAACTCGGCTCACTTCTCGATCTACATTCGCATCTCGATACCTGCTCCGAACTTCCTCCCTCGTCCGACACTCCAGCACCACCGCTCCCGCTCCTCACGCATCCAAACCTCTCCCTCCCTGGAACCAACCCACCGCAGACATGCACCCTCGAGAAGTCCCTTGGATCTTCAGTTTCGTCTGGAAAGGACTCAAGGTTTACGCTCGTTCGTTCCTCCCCTTCTCCTTCCTCTCTTTCTTTCCTCGACTAACTTTCGACCTCTGATTTTGGTTGTCTTGCAGTCCTCTTCTTCATCTGGGCTGGATTCGTCGTCTGGGGGAACAAGGAGTACATCATCTCCGAGTTTGCTCGAGCGAGTAAGGACACGGCTCCTCATGAGTACCGAGCTCCGGCTGGGACGAAGGAGGTCAAGTTGGAGGATGTGAAGGGTGTGGAGGAGGCTAAGGAGGTCAGCAGCTCTTCTTTCAGTCTTTAGAGGTCATATTTGATGGCTGACTAGCCTTTTCTACCGTCTCCCAGGAGTTGCGAGAGTTCGTCGAGTTTCGTGAGTCTCATCTCGTCGCGTCGCGTCCCGATCCTCCTCCTTCTCATCGCTTGGTTTCCGCCGACTGAACTTCTTCTTCGATTTGAACGTTCGCAGTCAAGGACCCCATGAGATTCTCCAACCTCGGAGGTCGACCTAATAAGGGAATTCTGCTCGCTGGACCTCCCGGAACGGGAAAGACCATGCTCGCTCGTGCGGTCGCCAACGAGGCTGGAGTGCCGTTCTACTACGCCAGCGGATCGGAGTTTGAGGACAAGTGAGTTCCGGGTTCCACATCTTTCGACTTCTGCTCTTTGTCTCGTTCGCTCGTTCGATCGATCATCACTCGTTTTCGTCTCTCCTCGCTCATCCTTGGTTTGCGCTACAGATACGTCGGAGTCGGAGCTCAAAAGGTCAAGAAGCTCTTTGCTACCGCCAAAGCACACGCTCCTGCGATCATCTTCATCGACGAGCTGGATACCATCGGAGGGAGTCGAGAACAGAGCATGGTAAGTTCGAGCCCGCCTCTCTGTTCCCTTCGCGTCTTCTGCACATTCGCTGATCTGTTTATTGTGCTTCGATTCGCAGGAGGGAGATATCCAAGCCGGAGGAAGTCGAGGAAAGCAGACTCTCAACATGCTTCTTACTGAGATGGACGGGTTCTCTTCGTCGGACGATGTGGTTGTGATGGCGTGAGTTGGGATCGCGGTTCTCTTCTCTTTTTTTTTCCCCTGCCCGAGGCTTAACGACGATCTTCTTTCGCTTATATTTTGGATTTCACAGTGCCACTAACTTCCCCGAATCCCTCGACGCCGCTCTCACTCGTCCTGGACGGTTCGATCGACATATCGACGTTCCTCTTCCTGGTGAGAACTCTTCTCTTCTTCCTCTCCCACTTTCTTTCGTCCTCCCTTCCGATCGCAACTATCCTCACCTTCTGTCTTTCCCTCTTTGTCGTGGACCCGCTACAGACGTCCAGGGTCGTCTCGCCATCCTCAACGAGTACATGAAGGGAGTCAAGGCCGCCGACGGACTCGACCTTTCTCTTATCGCTCGAGGAACCCCTGGAATGTCTGGAGCCGATCTCGAGAACATCGTGAATCAAGCGGCCGTTCGAGCTAGCAAGGAGGGTGATTGGGCTGTGAGATTGAAGCATTTGGATTGGTCGAAGGATCGGTGAGTCTTCTCTTTCTCATCTCATCTTCCCTTGACGAGACGCGTTTCGCTGATCGCGCGTCGCTTCCTTGGTTCACCGATGCTCTTCTCGGTAGGACTTTGATGGGTGTCGAGAGGAAATCTCGTCTCGTCTCGGAGGAAAGCCTCAACACGTCGGCCTACATCGAAGGAGGACATGCTCTCGTCGCTCTTTTGACTCCTCATTCGGTTCCTCTTCACAAGGTGTAAGTGGTCCCTCGTCCGACGCGTCGAAACCCGCGATCTCTCTTTATCTGACTCGTCGAACTCATTCCTAACAGCTCCATCCTCCCTCGAGGAACAAAACTCTCCACCGTTCGTTCAATACTTCTCCTCTGACGCGCCTCTCTCTCTTAGAAGCTGACCTCCATCTTCTCCTCTCCTCTACAGACATCTCAAGTTCCCGGAATGGATCAAGACTCGATCTCGAAGGTCGAATACCTCGCTCGACGTTCGTCTTCTTCCTCTCCCTCACCGTCTTTCTTCTCGTCGAGAAAGAGCGAGAGCGAGAGCTGACTTCTCTCTCCCTCTGCAGTCGACGTCGCTGTTGCTGGTCGAGTCGCCGAGGAACTCGTCTACGGATCCGATCACGTCTCGGACAGGACCTACCAAGATCTGAGTCGAGCGAGCAGAGCTGCTGATGCAATGGTCCGAGTGAGTCGATTCCTCTCCTCTCCTTCTTTCTCGTCTCTCCAGCGCTGAAATTATCTCCGCCATGTTGCTTCCGCAGAAACTCGGCTACTCTGATCTCGTCGGACTGGTGAATCTCGACGATAACTCGATGCGTTGGCTGAGCAAAACAAAGAAGGCTCAGATCGAGTCAGAGACAAAGAGGTTCGTCTCGCATCGTCTCCTTTCTTTTTTTCTCCTCTTCTTTCATCCCCACTGACACCCTTCAATCTCCTTATTTCCCTTCATTAGGCTCGTTACCGAAGCATCCGAACGAGCTCGAATTCTTCTCGAGGCCAATCGGCCGTCTCTCGACAACGTGAGTCTCGCTTTTCTCGTCTTTCTCGTCCCCTTCGCCCTTCGAGAGAAAACTGATTGAGTCCCTATATTTCCCTCCCACAGCTCGCCAAAGCTCTCCGTGAGCACGAGACCCTCTCTGCAGCTCAAGTGAAGCAGGTCCTTGCTGGAGAGAAGGTCGTGAAGGTCGTTCCTGAAACTACACCACCGCGTCCGCCTCCTCCTCCCACGCCGGAGGTCGTCGAGGCTCAAGCTGCTGAAGGGACGACATCGAAGGAGAGCAAGGGCAACTTAGTGATCTGATCGATGCATCTAGAAGCTGATCGTTTGGAAAGGCAGGTCAGCCGAGAGACACACTGTTTCTCGCGAACAAGAAGAGAGAGAACCTGGGCTGCTTTTCGTCTGCAACTCAATGCAACTAACGAGTGCATATCAGTAAACATAAATCTTTCCCTCCTCGTGTACCTCGTCTTCCTACCAACACTCAATCCAACCCTCCGATCGACCCTCCCTACCTCTTCCCAAACCTAGCACCCTCGGTAACCAGCTCAAAGTCCTCGTCTTCTCCCCAACTAGATCTCGTTCTCTTCCTCCTCCAACCCGCGGGAACTCCAGCAGAGCAGGAACCCTCCTCCGCTTCCTCGTGATTCTTGGGGTGCGTTCGAAGAGAGGCAAGGGAGAACTTTCCTGTGAACCGCCGCGTAAAGGAAGAGGAGCCGCGTTTAGTAAAGGGAGAGAGAATACGAGAAGGCGCAGGAGAAAAGAAGGTCGCTCACTTACGTTTCGCTCTTTTCGGCGGAGGAGGAGGGGAGTGGGAGGAGGGAGATGAGGGTCCTGCGAGAGAGAGAAAGAGTTGAAGACGACGAACGAGGGTGAGCGAGCGAGCTTCGGATTCGCCTTGTATCGAAAAGCAGACGAGTTAGAGAGGTACTTACTCTTGTTGTTGCTGTTCTTTGATAACGAGGATCGGGCTTGAAGGAGGTTGCTGATTTTGGTGGCGAGAGGAGTCCGACTCGCACTTTCAGGACGCGACGCGGGCGGAGTCGTTGAAAGTTTCCGATTTCTAGCCTTCCTTCCGTCTGATAGCGGACTCAATTGAAAGTCAGGGCTATCAGAGAAGATCACTTAATAGTAGAGCATAGACTTACAAGGTTTCGCACCCTCCTTCCCGTGATGGATTGCTCGAACGGGAGAGTTGTGAACGACTCGCTTCGAACTCGTCGTCGTGGCTTTCCGACTCGAGTTGGTGGAATTTGATCTCCTTGTTGTGAAGAAGTCGGCAGCTGGGATGCCAAGAAGACCTCTGATCAATCCCCGAGCAATATTGGAGACGAACGCGAGAGACAAGGAGGAACGAAGCTCACTGATCTCCTCATTCGACCTCGACGTCCCCTCCCTCCCTCCTCCGTTCAACCCAGACTCGTCCGGCATCATCCCTTCTCCTCCGTTCCATACACTTGCGAGAGGAAAGGGAAGCGAAGGGATAGGTCGATCGCTGAGCTGAGCTTGGGCTTCCACGATGTGCTGTTGAGTGACTTGGAGGGAGATGAGCTCGGCCTGTACACAAACGACGAGAGGCGTGAGCGAGAAAGGGAGGATGGAAGGATGCATGGAGAAAAGTACCCACTTCAGAGAGATGAGAAGGTTTGGAGAGTAGGCTTGTTTGTCGACGGTGGAGTCGTCGAAGGTCTCGAGAGATCGAGCTTGAGGAAGAGGTTGTGTTTGGAGAGGGAGGGACGGAGGGAAGGGCTGAAATGAAGGAGGAGTCAGCTTTGGTAGGAGCGGAACGAGAGGAGGAGTCGAGCTCACCAACAACATAATGTCTAGATCTGACCGCATAGGAAGAATCGAGAACCTCCTGTCTTGACCTGGACGAACGGGAGCTTGAAGCGATCGGGAACGCAAAGTGAAGAGGAGGAGGAGGAGGAGGTTCAAGTTGACCTCGAAGTGGGCGAGAGAAGTTGATAGAGGAGCGGCTGTTTGAATATTCCATGGTTTGGGAAGGAGAGGCGAAGGTGGTGGTTGAAGTGTAAAGAGTGGGGAAGGGAAATGAAAAGAGGAGGTGAGCGTAGAGCGTCCTTGAACGGAGCGGGACGTGAAGGGAAGAGGGGAAAGCAAGAAGTCAGCCGCGCCTCCACTGACTTCTTTCGATGTATTTCACGAGAGAAGACGCTGAGAGAGAGCTAGCTTCGTCGAGTTTCACGGACCCCTTCGAGAGCTCAGGGCTGCTGAAATGTAAGAGGTGTGACGTGGTAGTGGCAATCGATTCAAGTCGCGCACTCCTTTCATATTTGAACTGCTACCATCTCCATGAGCTGGCATCGCGCTGTGCCGACAAGTTGGGACGAAGCCTTCTCGTCAGATCAGCTGCCAGTGCACGTCTTCAAAAAGTCGACAGAGAGAACGAGACATCAAATCCGAAAGCGAAACTCGTCGCCGTCTAGATCTTGTGCTTCCTCTCCATCGACGAGTGGAACGAGTTGAACTCGGTATCTGCTGTTGCTGCTTCACGGTCTGAGGAAACATCGCAATCAAAGTGGAGAAGAAAGGGAAGCGAGGTCAGCTTGAGTGTTCTCGAACGCGAGCGAACGAAGATCGAGCTCGAGATGGGAGAAAGAACGCTCGAACTGACTGTTGAAAACGTGCTCCACCTGCAGCGAGTCGTCGTTTCCGTTGAGGATGTCGAGATGGATTTGAGACGTTGAGAACTGGGGGAGGGCGGCGTCCTGTGGGTTGGGGAACGAAGGGGAGGAGAGGAGAGAGACGAGGAGAGGTCGCAGTGGACGAGATGGAGTTGGAGGATAAGGGAGAGGAGGAGAGAAAGAGAGATAGTGAAAGGTTAGTTAACTAGTACGATAGGAGGTGAAGCAAGAACGAAGGTTGAAGTCGAGAGGAGCAGCTCCAGCGAACGAGCTGACAGATTGGACGGATCCCTTCCTTCCCTTCCCCGATGAAACGAGGCGAGAGCTCATCACCTCAGCCCCGAAGGTTCCGAACTCCTAAATCACACTCCTATCCATCTAAAAGCTGAAGTAAGCAGAAGAGACCTCGTGCAAGCTCTTACGGCGATCGCCAGCTCGTCGAACCGCACGTCGAGCTCAACTCCATCTCGACGCTTCCCTTCCTTCCGACGTCTCTCCCTCCCTCTCTTCCTTCCCATTCGTGCAAGAAAGAGATGCAGGACCCCTCTTCCGAGAACATCTGTTTCTGCGCCCCTACCGGCACGACTGCCCGAACAACGACCGACACGAGACGGAACGAAGGAAGGAAGGAAGAGGACTGACCTGACCGACAATCTTCCTGTCCATCAGCTGCCTCAGAGGAGCTCCCAGTCCGTACGCGTTCCTCTGCATCTGCATCTTGAGGTTCAGTTGAGTTTGGTCCCACTACGAGCAGCAAAGAGGAAAAAGAAGGGAGGGGAGAAAGGGAGTCAGCGAGAGGAGAGATGGGAAGAGAGAGGACGTTGCGAGCAGCTAGGGTGAGGGTCGATGGAGATGGAGGTGGAGTGGCACCGTGGTGAGAGTGAAATGAATGAAGGAAGAGTGTAGGGGAGATGATGCACGGTAGGGTGTAGGTGTGAGAGTGGAGATTTGAGAAAGAGAAGGAGGGAAGGAGGCACCGAAGCTCATCGGTCGTGCGTCGTCTCCTTCCCCTCCTCCCATCAACCTTCGCTTTCTCCCACTCCACCCAAGGAGCTGATACCTAGCGAAAAGCGTAAGCCGCTCCATCGCCTCTATATATCCAGCAGGTCCCAGCTCCAGCCGGCCCTGTAGCGAGAGGCCAGCTGTCTCGAAGGTCCCAAAGGAAGGAGGAAGCTCAACTCACCTCCTGCAATCTGGCCTTGAAGCCGTCCTCCTTGATCTCGTTGACGATGTTCCTAGGACCTCCGTGTCTGAGCGTGTCATGAAGTCCCCAAGCGTTCGAGGTAGAAGAGAGAGAGACAGAAGGACCAGCACCGGTCGTCGATTTCGTGGGAGGGATGAGGTGAAGGGGAGCGGACTGGAAGGAAAGGAGGAGGCGAAGATCGTGGGAGTTAGTATAGATTCAAGCTGAGAGGCAAGGGAGAACAGGATGCGTACCATAGTGGAGAGGAGAGGAGGGAGTAGAAGGTGACGTGAGGGGAAGGAAGAGGGTGATGGGGGAGGGAAGGAAGAGATAGATGCGAGCTCGAGTGTCGACGGCGTGGAGGTGCTGGACTGCGGTTCAGATTCGGTCTTTCTCTGCTAGAGATGACATGGCAGTGAAGATGTTGCATATAAAATTCCACCGCTCCGTATGATTAGCTCCGTGCCGAGATAAATACCGGAAAATCTAAGGAACAAGGCTCGAGAAGAGCCGCGACGCGCGAAAGTCTTTTCATCGACGCTCACTCGTCTCTCAACCACCAGAAGACGCTGTGCACTGCAGAAACAAGACAGAAGAGAGTCGTAGAGTCAGTCGCATATCTCCTGCAGGGTATCAGTAGTCAGGAGGGATTGCTGAACTCACTAGCAAGCGTAACAACTCCTTTATCTGCCCACCCTCTCAAAACCCATCTCCCCGTCCATGCGAACCAAACCCACACCCAGACGAATCCCCACCACCCTTCGACCTTCCTCCCAGTTATCTCCTTCCAACCCACTTCAAGGGCGACTGCGACGACTTGGCAGCTGAAGAAGAGGGTGATGAGGGAGGGGGCGAGGTCGGGAGTGAGAGGGAGGAGACCGATTTCGTGGATTAGGCCCGAGAGAAGGAAGATCAGAGCAGGTTGGAGGAAGGCGGGGAGGAGGGAGGAGTAGAAAGCGAAGGTTGGGGAGAGGAGAGGGTGCCATCGTCGGGCCTGGGAGGACAGGGAGGAGAAAAGGAGGAGTCAGACGACGCGTCAAGAGAAGAGGAAGGTGGGAAGACGGACCCAGAAGTCGTGTACGCTGTTTGAGCAACATCAGAGAGCAAGTCAAATTTATCTTACTATCCCACGTGGAATCGTTATGAGAGAGGATGCACTCACCTCGTGCTTTTCCAAGGTCTGTCGAAGATCTCGGTCATCGTCGTTCGATCCCATCCGAGCAGTCCAACGCATACGGCCGCGTTCGCGTGCCAAACTAGCTCAACAAATAGGTAGACGCAGAACTGGGATAGGAAAGAAGGGCAAGGTCAGGGCACACGAAACAGGAGGAAGAAAAGCCAAACGCAACTCACTCCAAAGACTAGCGTTACGAACCCTTCCACCACCTTGCCGCTCACTCCACCCTCTTCGAGATCCCTCCTCTCGAATGATTTCCACACAGGATATCCAAACACGCAAATCACACCCATGGCCAACGAGTTTCTCAGGTAAGCCAGAGCGTGACCTTTCCCGGTGTATCCTTCGCCTTTTGGCGGTCGAGGAGTGAAGTAGGGAGTCTTGTTCCAGAGGGAGAGAGAAGGGTTGATCAGGAGGTCGATGGTGGTGGAAGGGACGGTGGAAGGGTTGGAGTGGGTGTAGGTGTGGGAGGGGAGGGAGAGACGGGGGATGAGGAGAGCGATCTGGAAAACGAAGAGGAGAGAAAGTGGTTGAGAAAGGTCAGTCACGTAGAAATATATACTTGGACCTAGGGTATCATTCTTCAAAGAGCTCAGATCTCAAAAGAAGCTGCATGAGGGTTGAGAGCCATGCCGGAGCTCGAAAACGACGCGTCGCGAATCGGCTGACGACGAGAGTTTCGCTTCAAAAGGAGAGAAGATACTTACGTAGCACCCAGCGATTCCCCAGATATAGTTGAAAAAGTGGATACTAGGAGCTGAAGGGTAAAAAGTGAAGCAGAATCAGCATGTGGAGGGGAAGCTTGAGGTCAAGCGATCGACCGAGCTCATCATCAAAGCTCTCCTTCTCCCTTGCTGTTGTCTGCCTGTTGAAGTCTGGAAGGCCGCTTCGCTCAATGCAAGGTCCAGAGTCGCTCACAAGCCGGCTCACGATGAAGTCGAGGTCGTGTGAGCCAGCCAAAACAGCACCAGCAGCTCCGTCAAACTCGAACGAGTTGAAGCTCGAGCTCAACTTGAGCCCTCCTTCCCTCCTTACTTCCAAAACACCTAGCTTCCTCCTCTCCCTCATCCCCCGAAGCGGACCTGACTAGCATAGCGGGATATCAGACTCACTCTCGAACTCCAGCCCCCCACTCAACCCCCAGAGCACTCCATACAACGGCGGAACCAACGCCAACCGCATCCACCGAGTCTTTTCTCTTTGAGCGAGGAAGGAGAGCGAAACCAGTCCAATTGTGAGAACGAGCCAGGGGACGAAGAGTTTCGTTGAGATGGCGGTATCCGAGGGGCGATTAGGGAGGATGGGAAGAGCATAGGGAAGGGAAGGGCGAGCTCGTCGGCGTTGGGGAAACGAGGGAAGGAGGAGAGGAAAGTGCCACGTTGTAATTCGTTCAAGAGATCTCAGGGGCTGAAGTGATGCGTTTTTGACTGGCGGAAGATTTTGAGTCGGGCTGGGTCAGATAGAGGCCAAAGAGCATCGTAGTGGTTGGTGAAGCAGCCACTTTCCGGGTCTCTCTGTGAGAAGGGCAGTCTTAGGCGCGTCGCCTTTCTTATTGTTCTTTTTAGTTTCCTCGCGAGGACCACGATTCGATACAGTATAGGCATGAGCGTTCTTGTTCCAACCTTACGACTGCAACGGGATCTAGAACACCTCGATCCTTTCTCCAGCAATGACTCCGACGATTCTGCTTCCAGCTCCGAACGCGTCTCCTTCAACAGCGATGAGCCCGGTGTCGATTTCGACACCGAGGAGCTTGTTGAGGTTGGTTGAAACAAGAGCAATGGCCGATGCGGGAGTGAAGACAGAGGGGACGGCGACGTAGTTCTGTGGAGGGGAGGAAGACAAGGAGTAATGGCCGTGAGTTTGTGGAGATGGAGTGAAGTCGAAGGAGAGTGTACGAACCCAAGCAGCGTCGTATCGAGCGTGTCGAGTAGCATCAGAGGTCAAGTGTCCGAGACCGACGATCTGAGGAGATAAAGGGGAAGATCTGAAGTGAGCAGAGCGCTTGGTTGTCAAAACAGATTGGAGATCGAGACGCGGCTCACAACTCCCTTCGAGGTCAAGAGAGAAGCAGTGGTGTGCTCGGTAGCAGGAGGTCCAGCGAGAGTTCGATGAGTGTCCCAAGTGCCTGGGTACGATCTTCGAAGCAAGGTCGGATCAGTTTGGCGTGAAGGAGAGAAAAACGGGTCTGATCAGAATGAAAAAGCTCACCGAGGAGGGTTCAGAATCACTCCGACTGATGCTTCAGCGAGTTCGTCGGCGAGCTGAAGTGGAGATGAAGATTGATTAGTCGAACGCGACCGGAACAAAAGAAGATGCAGACGAATGTAGAACGAGACGAACGAGATGAGCTTCCTGCCCTCCCTCGAGGACGATTCGAAGCTTTGAGCCCGTCTTCTTCTCGACTTCTTTCTTAAGAATGAGGATGGAAGCGATGTGATCGGCCTAAAATGATTAGGCGAACGGGACAGGAAGAAGGGGAGTCAGCGGGAGCTTGGATTCTTTTCGATAGAACGAAGAACAAGAAGACCAACTCGACGCGACGACGAACCTTAGTCACCGCGATAGCAAGAGGAAGCTCCCCCTGCGCAACCTTCCCGAACCAGTCTCCCAGCTCGGTTCCCTTCTCAGCTCCAAGAAGCAAGTTTTTGAGCGCCCGAATCTGCTCGGAGATGCTCCCCGTCGATCCTCCCCCGTACGACCGACCTCCTCCTCCACCGTGCCCGATAACGACATGGAGGGAAGCGACGTCTTGAGCGATAGCACCAGGTGCGAGAACGTTGAAGGCTGAGTTTCGGAAAGCGGTGGAGAGACCTGAGACGAGACCGGGAGAGGAAGGGTGGGAGATGGACGTGAGGAGACCGGCTTGGTGGGCGATACTGAGAGAAAGAGAGGGAGAAGTCAGAAGAGGAAGAAATGATTGAATGGAAGGTATTCAAGACTCACAGAAGATCCTTTCCTCCGAAGGAAAGCGACTCAGATCCCTTGATGATCTGACCAGAAAGGAGCTTGGGAACGTCGGATCCAAGCGCGTCGATAACGATTCCATCTTGAGTTGAAGCCTCCGAAGGCATCTCCTGGATTCCGAGAGGTGCTCCGAACGAGGTCATACTAGAAAAAAAAGAAACGAATCGAAAGGTCAGTGAGCGGCCCAGACGAAAGAACGATCCGGGAAGAGAGTGAGAAGATCGAGAGCGAGACTCACCCTGGCAAGATCGATCCTCCCTTCAAATCAACGCTCGTCAACTCCTTCAACTCCACTCCCTCGCACTCCGATCCAACACATACGATCTTCCCGCCCTCAATAACGACAACTCCGAGCTCCTCCTTCCCGAACGAAGTCGAGAGATCCGACGATCCGAACACCTGTCCAACGTTGCCATCGGTGACCGCGAAAGCACTGCGAACTCCAGTGTAGACGACGCTCTTGAGGAACTTCTTGGGAGATCGATCAGGGTTTCCGTCAGAAGTGACAGCCTCGATGGCGCCGGCTTCGGCGTTGGAGCTGGAAGGAGGGATGGTTTGAAGGTGAGGTTTGGGGACGACGTGAGGAGAGGAAAGTTGAGGGATTCCGTCGATGAAGACTTGAACCGGGGTGGCTCCGAGGGAGAGAGGCATGGAGTCCCAGATGACGACTGTTTGAACGGTGCGAGAGGAAAGAAGCGACGGAATAGATCAGAGTCACGTCCTCAGCGGGCCGAACTGAGACTCACCATCAGCGTCGTGCCCTGCGACGACGTGTCCGATTCGGTGATCCATTCCCATAGCTTTAGCGGGAGCTGAAAAGACGGAGTCCATAGCGAGAGTCCAGTTGAGTCCGTAGATGTGAGACTGAAAAGGGAGGAGAGGAAACGCGTGGTCGAGTGTCAGCTCCCATCGGACTGCCGCTCGATATTGAACTCAGCGAACTCACCTGAGCAGCCTCCCAGAGAAGGTACCTCGAATCGAGAACGGGATGATCCGATTTCATGATGTTGGTGAGTCCTAAAAAAACGGCCGGCGATCAACTTTTTTGCTGACAATCAAACGCGCACAAAGAAAAGGAAAGAAAGAGCTCACCAGCATCAGCGAGAGCAAGAGGAGCGTACTCGCTTCCTCTCCACGACTCGAGCTTATATCGAGCGTGAGTAGCGAATTGGGCGATGACGGGAGGACCTCCGAAGGCTTTCTTGAGGAGAGAGGGAACGAGATACGCCTGTTTGAAACGAAAAGCGGAGGACGGCCTTCTCAGTTCGTATCCTGGAACGGAGCATGAGAGGAAACAGTCGACTTACCTCAGTGGCGTGGTGGAGAGCAGTGACGTGGAACTGTAGGAGGGAGCAGGAAAAAAAGAACGAGGTCGTCAGCGACCTTGACGAGAAACGAAGATGGAAAGAGACAGGACAGAAGATACTCACCTTGAACTCGTTAGTCAATCGGACGAGCTGATCGAAGTCGTTGGTCTGGTAGCTGTGCACGTTGATCTGCGATTAGAGGAAGGGTTGGAACGAAGTCAACCGAGATGCTCGCCAGAAAAGGAGAGGAAGCGAAGACGGCGCGTTCAGACTCACTCTGACGTTTCCTCGGATCACATCAGCGAGAGCTTCCCAATTAAGATCGACGGGGAAGGGTTCGGTGCTAGAAAGGAAAAGAAGCCCCAGAAGTCGACGATGAGTACGATCTCGTTGAAAACCTCGCGCAAACGAGAAGCGCAAAGAGGAGAAAACGAGTCGAGCAAACTCACTTCTTCTTCCCCTTCGCACACCAAGCGTCCTGCTTGACCTTCAGCTTCCTACCCTCCTCGTAGGCAGATCGGAAGTTGAAGGCTTGGTCCATTCGGGTAGCTCCATGGACTGGGAGGTGTGAGCAGATAGGGCGAGAATCAGTTGGAAGATTGGGAAACCGACGCGTCCACGGAAAGGAGAGGAGACTCACGTCCTTTGATGTTCTCTCCCATGGCGTGCTGATCATCGATAGGGAGGAAGGATGGTCGGTGTATTAGGATTTTGCGGTACCACGAGAAGAGAGACGCGAATGGACGGAACGAAAAGAAAACTCACCTTCATGTGCCTCCACCTCCCTCCAACTCGCTTCCCATCCTCGAAAGGAGGCTCAACGATCATCTCACTAGGAGCATTTCCAGAAGTTCTCCTAGGCTTGAAAACGAAGGCTTGCCCTCCGATGTTGTTAGCGCTTCCAGCTACATCAACGGTCGACCGAAAGAAACGAAACGAAACGCAAGTCAGCTCGGGGAGAAGCGACAGACGAGAAGAGACGACAGAACAAGAAGGACGTACGCAAAACAAGCATAGTCGTAACACCTCCGAGAATGGTGTTGTTGAGAGCGAGATCGTGGGTGTTGAAGCCGTCGAGGGATCGAAGCCATGGGAGAATGGGAGCTTTGATGGAGTTGGTGTCCGCGTTTCCTCGCAAGCCAGGAGCGGCTCCTACACCGATGTGGGAGTGAAGGTCTGCATTCAAGCATGAAGAGTATTAGCTTCGTTTCTTACCTGATACGATGATAGGGAAAACTTACCAACGATTCCAGGCGTGACCCATTTTCCCGCGACGTCAATCTTCTCGACCTCTCCTCCTCCCGTCAAATCTCCTCCAAATCCAGTAGCTGAGACTCTCGCCACGAGACCATCCTTGAGAAGCACATCCACACCCTGGAGGACCTCTGATCCAGTCCAGAGAGTCGCGTTGACGAGGAGATGGGAGGGAGTTCCAGGGACGAATCGCTCGTTGGTTGGGCTGAAAGGTCGAACGGAGAAGGGCGAAGAAGCAGGATCATGGAGGTGATAGAGAGTGATCAACAGCTCTGCGAAGGGTGGGATACGGTGATGTGTATAAGCTCACTTGATCCGATTCCCTAGCGAAGGCTTAGGAGCATCGAAGGCCTCGCAGATGGAGAGCCCTTCGTTCAAAGCCGAAAGGTCGAGAGGCTCATTTCCTGCCAACCCAAGACCGTAAAAACAGGGTCAGCTATACCTCCATTCGCTGAAGTATACATATCCCATAACTCACCAGCCGAAGAAGAAAACCTCTCTGCGATCTGCACTGCTGACAGTGTGGCAAGCACAGAAAGAAGGACGACCTTGATCATCTTCCTTGCCTTCCTTCCTCCTCCTCCTCGTCCGTTCGCGTTGCTGCTGCTGATAGGGAGGTAATCTTTGTTATCGTCCAAGTAAGGGGGAGGTGAGGGGGCCATAGTGTTGTCGGTATGTTCGAGGTGGATGGGGGTTGGGGGGAAAGAGAGAAAAGAGATTGAAAAGAGGGTCCATGAGGTGAAGAAGCGTGAGCCTTGACGAAAAGCGGAGGAGACCGTGAGCTCGGTCGACGGGGGTGGATTGATGAGCGAGGTGCTGCTGTAAATCGCAGAGAAAGAGAGAGAGGGAGAGAGAGAGAGAGAGAGAGAGAGAGAGAAGGGTCTGGAAGAGGGATATTGGGGAGAGAGCATAATTTCAATCTTCGTTTCAAGGCAGGAGGAGTGACGAAAGAGGAACGCGAACGAACATTTGCTTTGACCGCGAGGGATGAAGATGGCGCGTCGAGAAGGAAGCCCACCAGCTCTGGAGATATCACTGTATACGAGATCGAGAGATCTAATGGAGTTGTTTAGATAGAGTGCATCAGTATAGGCTCGAGCACTCGAGGATCGTAAAGAAACCATCCCCTCTCCCTCTCCTCCCTTTCCTCTCCCTCTCCTCCCTTTCCTCTCCCTCTCCCGGCTCCCACACCCCCAGCAATCTATCCTCAGCCCGTCCCACCTACCACCACCTCATCTCCCCTCTAGTTCCCTCTAAACCACTCATCGTGAACCCTCTCGAAATCCAAAATCTTCTCCCTCACGACGATCATCCCTTCGCGCATCTTCTCCTTGTCGGCTTGGAATTGGGTGGTGGGAAGGGTTCCTACTATGCTTAGGCGGCTGTGGAAAGAGATCCAGCGGGAGCGGAAGGGAGGAAGAGGAGGATGGAGGCATCGATATGATCAGCCAAAGCTTGAGGAGGCGACGCGTCGAAGCGATGGAGGAAAGGAGAGGAACAAAGAGAAAGAGAAACTGCTCACCTCGTAATCGACCAACTGACGAAAGTTACCCCAACCTCCATGCTCACAGACTGACATAGATTACGATCGTCCTCCTCCTCTTCACTATCCTCGTCCTCATCGCTTCCACTCTCGCTCTCCTCCTCCGCGACCTCGTTTTCCCGAGGAGTCAAAGGTGGGTTGCTCGGGGTCGTGGGTATAGGAGGTGGAGGTTGCTGGGAAGAAGCGATGGAGGAGCCGTTGAGTTGAGAGAAGGAGGAATCGCCGTTGGGATTTGCGGTGGATTTGGAGGGAGGAGGAGGGAGGAATTTGGCTTGTTCTGGGACGACGGATCTGGTGAGGCGTGAAGAAGGCAAGGAAGAAGTGAGACGCGAGTTCAACACGTGGAATCGGAAGCGAGCAAATAGGAGAGAAGGTGCTTGAAGGAAAGAAAAAGAGAGCGGAGGCGGAAAACAGACGAACCGGTAGAGATCTTCGAACAGATCGACTCTCCCAATCCATTGGAAAATGAGACGCTCCTTATCCTTGTTGGCTCCTTCCTCTCCAGCAGAAACGACGCATATCTTGGTCGGCCGATCCATGAGAGCGAAGGTCTCTAGTTTGAAGGTCTACGACAAACCCAAGTCCGTAGCAGAAACGCGAAGTCAGCACTGCGTCGCGTCTCTCTCCCCCTCCTCTACCCTCTCCAGCGTCTCCTGCTTCCTCCCACACCCTCCCAGCCCTTCTCCACTTCTCGCCAACAACTCTGATCTTGAACTCACACTAGCAAAACTGCCCATCAACCCTCCAACATGAGCCAACGCCTCCGGGAACGCTTTCACGGTAACCTCGTGGAACGCTTTCGGCAGTCGTTCGTCGAACATGGTGGTCTGAATATAGTTTGGATCGGGCATGCCTGGACCTGAATCGGTGGAAGGGTCGTAGGATGGGTGTTGTTCCATGTGGAAGTTGAGTTCCTCGTTGAAGTCAGAAGAGAAGGTTTGGTCTTGTTCTGTGAGCGGAGACGGGTTTGGAGGAAGGGAAGAGAGTGGGTGGTATGAGTGAGCTGGAGATCGTAGAGAAGAGAGGACAGAGGGTGGAGAGGAAGATAGAGTGGTTTCGGAAGAGACGGACAAGGAAGGGACGACGCGAAGAAGGACGAACCTAAAGCATCCTCCGCCGTGAGAGCTTCGCACTTGTTGAGGAAGACATAGTGACGGATGTTCTTGTCGATGAGGTAGACGTTCCACATCTGGAGAGCGAGAGGGACGATCTCTCCTTGGTAGCTCTGAGTCGTACATCAAAGGGAGGGAGGGAGGAAGTCGTGAGCTCGAACGAGAGTCGGAGGAGGGCGAGACGAAGGAAGGGAGCTCCATCCTTCGTGTTGGGAGGAGGGATAGCGGGAGAGCAACAGGTAGATAGATAAATGAGTCAACTTACCGAGCTGAAGTCTACGAACCAGATGATGGCAGCGAACTTGGAGATATGATCTCCAAACGAAGCAGCCGTGACGGAGGTCGGGGTGTCCCAGATCTGGTAAGCTCGGAGGATGCTGAGAGAGAAACGACGGGAGGTTCAGCGGACTAGATACACATGTATACGGTCTATGTCTCGATAGCTGAGAGAAAGGCAAGGATGGACGAGCCATAGAGAGAACGACGAAAGGAGAGGAAGGGAAAGCTCGAGCTCACTTCACATCTTCGACTTGAACCTGCCTCGTGGATCTGACATCCCTCATCGCTTGTCTCGGGGACATGCCTTTGAACAAGACCTGAACAGCGGAGGTTTTTCCAGATCTGTAAGAAGGGCGAGGCGTCGGATGGGACGGGAAAAGAGTGGGATGAAATAGGGAAGGAGAGGTGAGCTTGAGCTTGGAGGAGATGGCTCACTCTGGACCCCATGCACTCACCCCTTCTGACCCAGAAGAAGGATCTTGATCGATCGATGCTCTCCATCAGGGAAAGGTCCAGTGTAGGGTGGAGGTTGAGACATTTAGAGAGGGGAAGAGGGCGGAGGGAAGAAGGGAGGAAGGAGGAGGTCGATGGAGAAGAAGGCGAGGAGGAGAGGAGGAGCCGGCGGGAGATGACGAGAAGCGAGTTTTGTACCGATTTCTAGATGAGAGAGGGAGTGGTCTTGGTGAGAAGAAGAGAGAGAAAGTTCTGAAACTGAAGGTCGAGATGGTTGGGAGGAGAAAGGAGTTCTGAAAGTCGAGACGATTTCGTGAGCTCCAATCGCGAAGCGAAGGAGGTCGCCGTCCTTCTTCCAACCGCCAGCACGCTTCCAGGGAGTTTTGCACATCTTCAGCACCACCAAGACGGAGTCTCGACTGCATACTCGGGATCTATCCTATTCCCGACCAAGCTTTGGTACCGGCTCCACGTCTTCCTCCCTCGTCAATTCAACCCACCGCCTTCTTATCCTCCTTCGTCTCTGTTCTTCTTTCTCACTTCATATGGACTACAAGGCCGGGGACCTCTTCTCCGCTCTCGGGATGGACTCTCTCCTTTCATCCTCGAGTGGCCCCAACTTCGGATCGGTAGCGATGATGCGTCTTCTCTTTAACATTGGGTGGAATCCTCGTCGTGAGCTCGAGCTCACCTCCTTCTGGCTCTCTTCTTCCCTCCTCTCCTCTCTTCTCTTCCTCACCCACCCAGCTCCGCTACATCCTCGAGAACTCCAAAACATACCAACCTCTCTTCGCCGACTTCACTTCCCTCCACCTCCCAGAGTTCATCCGCTACTACCTCCTCAAACTAGACTGTCCTCACTTCTTTACCTTTGTCGCTCTCGTCATGGATCCCATCTCCGATCAGCCTCTCTTCAGTCGATTCGTGAGGGAGGATCAGACGGGATTGGCCTTAACTCTGGGGCTGGTTCTTATCTCCAGGTTGAGGAGGTCGTTGTCCTTCGAGGGCAAACTCAAAGAGAAGAAGAGCAACTCGGTGAGTCCCGTCAACTTGTCCCTTCTTTCCTCGATCTGCCAATCTCACAGGGCACGGGTTACTCTCACCAGACCAGCTTAATCCGAGAACTCATATCTTCTGCCTATCCTGGCTTTGTCTACCTCCCAGGACCCCCACCCGATCTTCCACCTCGGAACGACCTCCCTCCTCCTCCTTCGTCTCCTCCTCTCTTTCCACACATCCTCCTCCCCCCTTCTCCTCCCTCCCTTCTCCGCCAAAGAGCTCGCTCGTTGCTTAGCTGTAGCAGGCCGAGACCTTCACCTCTCAGCCTCAGCTCAGTCCCTCGCGAACGATCCTTTGGCGGTTCAGCGAGCAACAGCGACGGCTTCTTTCGTCGCGTCGCTCAGTCAGGCTTTGGGTGGAGGAGAGACGACGATTGAAGGTATTAGGGACGGGATGATTAGGTATGAGGGGAAGACGATGAGCTGGTTCTGTTGTGAGGCAAGAGAGGCAGGCGAGTGTTTGGAGGATAGATCAGGCTGTCCGTTTGTGATTTGTTCGAAGGTGAGCTTCGTTCTCTCTCTTCGACGTTCGAACCGCTCCCACTGATCTTGCTATGGTCTTCTTCTTCTTTACATCCCCGCATAGTGTCGAGCAGCCAAATACTGCTCTCGAGGTTCGCCTCTTTCTCTCTCGCTTTCCTCGACGTCGCGTCCAGTCTTCTTCCTTTGACGAACGCGTCTTCCTTCTCTTCCTCTCCAGAACACCAGCTCTCGCACTGGCAGACTCATAAGAGAACCTGTCGTCGGCCTGTCTGGGGCCAGCCGTAATCTCGTCCTTTTCTTCGTTTCGTGTCGGTTCGCTCTTCCTCGAGTCCTTTGTTCGACGCGATTGCCTTTGTTCTGCCCGGCATCGCAGTCATCCGCTTGGCTCGTCTTTCTCAGCTACTCTACATTAATGGTATCTACTCCTTTTTCCCTTCGCCTCTGGAGAGGCAGACGAATCCCAAGAAGCCAGGAGAGAAGAGAGAAAAACAGACGAAACATTCAGCGTCATCCAACGCGTCTCAAACTCCCAACTTTGCGCTTCTTCTTCCTGCTTCCAACGTCCATCTCCTTCTTTTCGGCTCACCATGTCCTCAACTCCTCCCGATCTCTCCAAGCTCTCCCTCCAACCTCAAGAGGAAAAAACTTCTCCTCCCTCGTCCTCTACCGAAGAAGAATCATCCCCTCCCTCTTCTCCCCTCTCCTCCTCCATCATCCTCCCACCCGTCCCACCTCCCACCCCGACTCCCTCTTCTCCCACCACCACCACCCAGCCCACCCAACCCTCCTCCTCCTCCCAACCCATCTCCGCCCCAACCGAACTCGAACCCCTCCCCGTCCACTACAAAGGCAAAACCTACTACCCTCCTATCCGAGTATCGGAGGTGAACCGAGCGACGACCGGACCGTACAAGAACTACCACTTGCCGTCGAGTACGAATCCTCCGTATCAGCTCGTCGACCCTGATGTGCCGAGGCACGCGTTCGAGGCGATGATGGAGAGGCAGGGCAGGAGAAAGGACGGCGTGATGAAGAAGAGCGGAGAACATTCGAGGGCATAGTATGTGGCTTCTTTGGGATGAGGATGAAGCTTTGACAGAGAAACGAGGGAGAAGAGAGGAAGCAAGAGCGAGCCGAGAACCCTGAGCCTGGTCTCTTCGGAAGTTGATCTTTTCGTTCTAGTCTGAGAAAGTAAAAGCTTCAATTCTGAAGAACTGGAACGCGTTGATCGATGAAAGTTTCACCTGTTGAGGGGAGCACGTCGTCGTCAAGCGCATCTCGAAAGAAAAACAACTTCGAGCCAATTCGAGCTTGAGCTTTCTCCCTCTCCCTTCAACGGCATCTTTGCTCCTCCTCTCCTCCTTCACTCAACATGGCTCGTGCGTCTCTGCCCCTCTCTCTTCGCCTTCACTCCCCTCTCTCATCCTCCAACTGACACTTTGCCCCTCCTCTCTCTTCTCCTACAGCGCGAACCTCATCTGCCGCCGCTGTCCCTTCGACTCCCTCCCGAAGGACATCCTCCCGAGTCTCTATCCCTCCTCCTACTCCCAAATCGAAACCTACCCCCACCAAACCCAAACCTACTCCTTCCAAGAAGGCCAAGATCTCAGCTCCCATCCTCGAAGATCAGGAGATGAAGGACGCTCCAGCTCAAGCTGAAGGACTCAAGAGGAAGAGGCCCTCCTCCGTGGGTCGACCTAGAGGAAGCGTCGCTTCGTCCGTCGGAGGAGGTCTGCAGAGGAAGAAGGTTTTCAAGGCTGGGCTGAACGTCGTTCCTATGCCTCCCTGTGAGTATCGTTTTCTTTCGTTTGCGTGAAGGAGAGCTCTCGAAGAAGGGAGAAGGAGGAGGTGGAAGGAAGGAGACAGCTTCGCCACCACCTCACCTCTCGAGCTGAGCTGACCTCCTTGTATGCTTGATTTTATCTTTCGATGTTCTTAGTGGCCTCTGCTCCCGCTCGAAGCCTGTTCATCTTCGGTACCGGAGATATGGGAGCGTTCGGTCTCGGAACGGACGAGCTCGGAGAGATCAATCGACCTCGTCTTCACAAGTGTCAGTTCACCTTCCTCTTCTCTCTCTTTCGCTCGGAGCTGACGATGTTGCTTGGCCGTGGTTGTTTAGGGTTCGAGGCTGGAATTGCTGAGGGCAAGTTTGGAGCCGTCGGGAAGGGAATCGAGGAAGCTGCAGCTGGAGGAATGCACACTCTCGTCGTTGATGCTGAGGGAAAGGTTCGTCTCTTCTCTCTTCTACTAGTCCTCTTCCCACTCCCACTTATGTGCGCTTAACCTCATCATCCTCTCCTTCTCCTATGGCTGCTCTTTGCTACGCAGGTCTGGTCCTGGGGAGTCAACGACAACGCTTCGCTCGGTCGAATCACCAACAACGTCCCTGATCCTGAGAACGAGGGAGCCACCATCGACGCCGACGTTCTCGAAACCGAACCCATGGTCGTCTCTGGTCTGGTCGAGGAGGAGTTCAGAGCTGTTAGGGTCGCCGCTGGAGATAGCATCAGTATTGCTCTGGGAGAGCTGGGAGACGTCAGGGCTTGGGGATCGTTCAGGGTGAGCTCGACCTTTCCCTTCCCTTCCCTCCTTTTCTCTTCCTTCGCCTGCTCGATCTTCGCGTTCTAGAGGTGGGAAAACTCGAATCTAACCTTTGCCTCTATGTTTCTCACCACCCCCCACCACTACTACGATCAGTCCTCCGAAGGTCTTCTCGGTTTCAACGGAGTCGCCGGAGCTTCCAAAACTCAATTCTCTCCCATCCCGCTCCCTTCCATCTCCCACCTTCGCTTCTCCCAAGTCGTCTGCGGATCCGACCACGTCGTCGCTCTCACCACCGATGGAACCGTCTACGTCTGGGGAAACGGTCAACAGAACCAACTCGGTCGACGAATCATCGAACGAAGAAAGATCAACGGTCTCGCGCCTGAACGACTCGCGTTGAGGAACATCGTCGCCATCGGAGCGGGACTTTACCATTCGTTCGCGGTCAACAAGGATGGACAGGTCTTCGCTTGGGGATTGAACTCGTTGAGACAGACGGGAGTGAGCGATGCGAAGGGCGGATGGGAGGAGATCATTCAGGTTCCCACGGTCGTCGACGCGTTGGATCCGTCGCTGCATGGAGGAGCGAAGGTGATCAAGGTGGATGGAGGAGAGCATCACTCGCTTTTCCTTTTCGACAACGGGGAGGTATGGGGATGTGGGAGGTGTGATGGCGCTCAGCTGGGCTTGGGAGCCGAGCATCCTGCTAGGAAGGAGCTGAAGGAGAGGGTGGACGAGGAGATTGAGAGGAAGAGGTTGGAGAGGGTTGAGAGTGGAGTGGAGGAGGATCCTATGGCTCCTCCTCCTGCTGTGGATGAGTTCATTCCTGAGCCTGTTCAGGTGAGTTCTCCCTTGCGTTCTTCGTCTTTTCGCTCTGGAAACTGATCCCGCTTCTCTTTCGCGCGTTCCGTTCCCAGATCTTTTTCCCTCCCGCTCCCACCGCCTCCGACCCCGCTCCCGACTTCAACCCTTACCCTTCCTCAGCAGAGGAGTACACCGCTCATCCCATGGTCTCCATCTCCGCCGGAACTCGTCACAACCTCGCCGTCTCGAAAGAGGGAAACGTTTACGCTTGGGGATACGGAAGTAAGTCGACCTTCTCTCTGTTCTCTTCTTCGTCCCTCTCTGCTCTCGACTGACCTCTTCTTCCTCTCGCAGACCAGTGCCAACTTGGTCTTGGACCTGACGTCGAGACTGCCGAGGTTCCTGCCAGGGTTCGAAGCAAGGTTCGTTCTCCGACCATTCTTCCTTCCCTTCCCTTTCCCTTCTCTCGCTCACCTCTTCCGTCGCTCTTCTTTCCCTGCAGGGTCTCAACGACTTCAACGTCATTGACGCTTCCGCTGGAGGGTGAGTTTTGCTTCCCTCTTCCTTTCTTCTCTCCCTTCTCGTTTTCGTTCGCTGACCTTCGTTTTCCTTTTCATCGTTGTCGTCTCATATTCATTCAGGCTTCACTGCGTTCTCGTCGCCGTTCGCAAACCCACCGACGCTTAGATTCCACCATACTCTCTTCGTCGTATCTTTCTCCAACTACCTATTCTACTAGTCTATCTTCGCTTCTCCCTTCGCTTTTAAATCCATGCGACCCTTGCCTTTGTCTCTCTCTCTCTCCGGACCTGGAGCTGGCCTCGTGGGGAACGATAGCGGTTAGTACCCTTTTCTCGACCCTCAAGTGCAGCAAAAAGCTAAAGAGAGGGATTCTTCTCATCGCGTCGCTCAGAACGCATCTCTCTTATCGTGCCGCAGTCCTTAAAACCGGGGCCGACCAGGCAGAAAGGACGCTTGTGGTTGAGCTTCAACGAAAACAATTCCTTCTCCTCCCCAACCCTCACCTTCTTCCTTCCCTTCTTCCTTCTCCTTCTCTTCCCTCCCCTTCAACACGACTCCCACGCTCACCCAGAGCCGCATAGGAATCTCTCTTTGTAACCCCTCTCTCCTGCTCCTTTCGCTCACTCTTTCACTCCTTCAAGGGATTCAAAAGGAGGAAAGGAAGGAAGTCGACAGACGTCGAGCTCAACACCTGCCTTCCTCTTCCTCGCTCCTCTTCATCACCTTGTACAACCTCCTCTCGCCGCCGACCTCCTATAGGGAAAAGGCCTCACCCTTCCTGCTCCCGGATAGCAGCCGCTGAGGACTGAAAAGGGTGGAGAGAGGACACATTGCTGGAGTCGATCTCGCTCTTTGAATCGATTGTCCTGTCTCTCCAAGTCCTTTTTTCCCTTCCTCCGCACCGAGAAGAAAACTAATCAGACAGCTTTTATCGCTGAACGACCACTCCCCATCGAAAGTTTCTCTCTACGAACGACGACCACCCATCCAGCCATCGCCCCTTCGAATCGAGCTCACCCTCCTTCCTCCCTCCCTCCCTCCCTCCCTCCTCCTCCTTGGCTCTCTCTCTCGCTCTTTCAGCCTTCCTTCTCCTCACTGGGCCCAGCAACATGTCTCCCATCCTCACCGACACCACCGCTACCCTCCCCTCCCAACCAGACCTCGATCTCGACATCGAGAAAACTTCCAAACCCTCCTCCGACGACGCGCTCTCTCTCAGCCCTTCAACCGAATCGACCGAGACGTCCAAACGGATCGCAGAGAAGAGGTTCCTTAGAAGGTTGGACGCATGTCTGCTGACGTGGGCTTGGTTGGCTTATATCATCAAGGTAAGTACACAAGAAGACGGGGGGGAAGGCGGAGGAACGGACGAGGCAGAGGGAAGGAATGGGAAAGTGAGAGCTCACCTTTCGTTGGTTTCGGTTTGATGTTACTATTAGCTGGTTGACGCAAGCAACTACAGAGTTGCATATGCTTCTGGGATGAAGGAGGATGTAAGTTTTATTCACTCTCTTTTTTTCCTCTCGTTTTTTCCCCACCTTTTCAGCTCGCCAAGTCGAGACCTACCGCGTCCTGCCCTTCCTCTCGCTCTCAGAAACTCACCCGACCAAACCCTTCTTCTTTCCTCCTCCTTCCTCCTCACCTCGGCGCTCGACCTTGCTTTCTACCCTTCGCTCTCTCCCAGCTCGGCCTCTATGGCAACGAACTCAACTACATGGACACAACCTACCGAATAGGCTACGCTCTCTTCCTCATCCCCTCCCAGCTCATTTTGCTCAAGATCAGACCGTCCATCTGGTTGCCGGCCTTGGAGGTTTGTTGGGGAGTTTTGACGGGTGAGTTCTGAGGGATAGGAGATCGTGGGGACGTGAGGGAGGAAAAAGGAGAGGAGGAAGAAGATGTTCTAGCTAGCAAGGTGGCCGCCTGACACGTTGTTCTTTTCTTTTCTTCTTCAATCTGTTGTTCGAAGGTTTGATGGCTGTGGCTCACAATGTGAAAGGTAAATATACATTTCTCTCTCTCTCTCTCTCTCTCTCTCTCTCTCTCTCTCTCTCTCTCTCTCTCTCTTCATACGTCCTCTTTCGTCCCCTTCCGTTTGTTCGTCTCGCTGACCTTTCCTCCTCTCTTCGTCGTCTTTACTTCGCTCAGGCATGTACGCCCTTCGGTTCTTCGTCGGAGTTTGCGAAGCTTCTTCCTACCCCGGTATCATCTGCATTCTGTGTAACTGGTAGTGAGTTACACTCCTTGTTCCCTCATATCGATCCTTGAGCTTAAACAGAAGAACTGAACCATCCTCGCGCCGCGTCGTTTCGTTTTTGGATTCGACTGCAGCACCCCCGCCGAGCTCGCCTCCCGAATCGCCATCTTTGGAACGTCCTACCCTGCTGCGAACATTTTCGTTTCGTCCATGCAGGCTGCTCTTTCGAAAGGTCTCGAAGGTACGTTTCGGTTTCCTCTCCCACCTCTTCTCTTCGTCGCGCGGAACTTAATCCTCCGTTTCGGTTCATCAATTCTAGGAAATGGAGGACTCCCAGGATGGAAATGGCTCTTCATCATCAACGCTCTCATGACCGTGGTTGTAGCTGCTGGAGGATTCTTCCTCGTTCGTTCTCTCTTTCCACTCTCGTTCCCTCTTTCCTCTTCGCGTCCGCGAACGCGTCTCCTTCGTTTCGATCCTAACAGCCCATCTTACTTCGCTCAGCTCCCCGACAACCCAGGAGAGACCAAAGTATGCTGGCTCTCCGCCGAGCAGAACTCTCTCTCTCGAGCGAGGATGGTCAGGGTGAAGAAACTGGCGCCGACGGTTCGTACTCATCCCTCTCTCCTCCCTCTTCACCCTCCATCCTTCTTCCGTCACTCACTCTTTCACTCCCTTTTCTAATTTTACTAGGTTCTCACTCTTGCCAAAGTAAAAAAGATCTTCTCCTCCTGGGTCATCTACGCGTTCACTCTTGCCTACGCGTTCGTTTCGTTTTCCCTTTTCTTTCCTCTTTCCATCCCTTCTCCTCCTTTCTCTCTCTCTCTCGCCCGTCTTAACCCTCTCACCCTCTTTTGTCTTCCTTCCTTCCTTCCTCTCCGCAGCTGCTGGTCCTGGTCCCAAAACTCCAATGCCTACACCATCCTCTTCTTCAAATCCATCAAACTAGCGGACGGAAAAACCCCTCGCTTCTCCGTCCCCGTTATCAACTCCATCATGATCCCGGGTTACTTCTTGCAGATCATCGTCATGTTGGTGTGTGGGTGGGGGAGTGGGAAGTGGGGGAGTAGGCTTGGGTGGATCGTGGGCCAGGAGGTTACGTTGCTTTTTGGGGCGGTGATTTTGAGTGTGAGTTGAGCCGCCGAGGACGAGAAAAGAGGGAAGAGGGAGAATCGAGAACTGATCTTGAGTTTTTGTTTGTTTGTCTTTCTTTGCGGGTTGGGATGTGTGCAGTGCTGGCCAGCTTCCTTTGCCTTCAAGACGTTCGCGTACTTTACGTTGTGGCTCTCGAACGCGGTTGGGCCGATCCTCATCGTGCGAAATCTCTCTTTCTCTCTCTTCTCCTCCTCTCTTTCTTTCTTCCTCCTTAACTCACCACTTCCTGGCTCTCTTTGTCGCTCTCGCAGGCCTGGATGGCAGACATCTGCCCCTCCCCTGAGGAACGATCGATTATCATCGCAATTTCAGTAACTTTCGTGCGTTTCATTTCCCCATTGACTTCTACCTCCCTTCCTCCCACGTCCTTTTCACTCCCTCTCTTCCCTCCCAACTCAACGCTCTCTTTCTCCGTCTCTCTCGCAGGTCTTCATCATCGACGCCTGGGCCAACATCCTCGTCTACCCTACCATCTCGGCTCCCCACTACCCCGTTGGCTTCGAGGTCGCGGCAGCGTTCGCGGTTGCGTGTATGTTTTTCACCGGGGTGTTCTGGTACTTGGAACGGAGGACGAGGTGAGCATCTTTTCAAGGCTTCCCTCAATGGAGAAGAGAGAGGGAGATGGAGCGAAAGGAAGAGACGCTGATCTGAGTCGTTTGATTTGTTCGCTTCCCAGGGCCTCGAGAGAGCTGGAGCTTGAGGAGGCGGAGGAAGAGGAACGACAGAGGGAAAGGGAGCGGGAAGGAGAGAGAGAACGAGAGGTGGAGAAGGCTTGATGAGAAGGGTGAGGGTTGTCGAAACGAGAGAACAGTTTTTTTTTTTTCTTCTAGGGGACATGTTATGAATTGGATGTGCACTTTCCTATCCTTCTTAGACTAGAAGCGCTGACTCCTTTTCGACCTTTCAGTTGTCGAGCAGAACGATCTTCTTCGGCAGCCGCAGCGTCCGTCTCCTCCCCCCCACCTTCTGCTTCGAAATAATTCCGAGACCGATATCTGCTCCCTTTTTTCTTCTTCCGTAATTTCCAAGTCTCACAGTAGTTCAAACCTTCCCATGGCTCAACTCCTCGTCCTTTCACAGACCTCACCAGTCGGTCTAGACTCAATCGATCGCCTTGCAACGTCTCCCAACCCTCTAGATCTGCAATACAATCTCTCAACAGATCACATCTCTCTTCCAGGCCAAGCGAAACCGTAACTGACCATCCCTCCCTTCCTCTCTTTTCTTCCTCGTCCCTTGGCGACGCAACCGTCTAGTCCCCAACTGTTTCTCTTTCTCTGTCTGAAAAACTGGCCCTCACCCGCTTCGCTCCTCACAAGCACCACGCAACCGTCATCTCTCCCTCTCCAAAAAGAGAATCGTCCAGGATGCCTTCGACTCCTTCCATCCGCTCGACATCCGACGACTCCTCCTCCCAAAAAATCGACCTCACCGGCGACGCGTCCGACTCGAAACCGACCGCTCTCCCTCTCGACGTGATTCCCGACCTCAGCAGCAGCAAGGACGTCTCAGAAGAAGAGCGGAAAGCGGAGAGGAGACTGCTTTGGAAGTTGGACTTGATCTTGCTTGTGTGGGCTTGGTTGGCGTACGTTTTCAAGGTGAATTGGTCTTTCGAGAAGAGAAGACCAAAAGGATGAGGAGGAGTCGGTTCGTTTCTGACTGACGCTCCTCTCTGTTTTGGGTATTTTTCTCGGGGTTGATTCGGTGGGATTAGCAAGTAGACTCCTCAAACTACAAGACTGCTTACGTGAGTCTCTCCGCAGACTTCCAGAGGCAGAAGCGACTCGAGATCTGACGACGTCGACGCTTCGATCTTGTTCCTCTTCCCCTCTCTCCCTCTTTCTGATCGCCTCTCTTTCCTTTTATACCCTCTTACTCTTACCTTCTCCACCACGTCTATCCGATTCACAGGTCAGCGGAATGAAGGAAGCAGTGAGTTTCTTCCCTTCCTTTTTCTTCCTTCCCTGGAATTTCGACGCGTCGCTCACTCGCTCTTTTTCCATTCTCCTAGCTCGACTTCCAGGGCAACGAACTTAACTACCTCGACACTCTGTTCCGAGTAGGATATGCTCTGTTCATCATCCCTTCTCAAATCATCCTCCTCAAGATTCGCCCGTCGATTTGGCTTCCGTCGCTCGAGGTTCGTCTTTATCTCTGTTCCGTCGTTCTCCCTCCTTATCGGGCCGATCCTATACGCGCTCAAGAAGCTGACGTAGTATCTTGACTCATCACAGTGTGCCTGGGGTATCTGCACAGGTGAGTCGATCCCTTTCGAATGCGACTTGAGCGTGAGCTGACCTTTTCCATTCTTCTTCCTGTCTCAGGTCTCATGGCCGTCATGCCCAACGTCGAAGGGATGTACGCTCTTCGGTTTCTTATTGGAGTCTTCGAAGCTTCGTCGTTCCCTGGAATCACTTGTATCCTGTGCTCTTGGTAGTGAGTTGATTTTCTCTCGACGCATCGCTCGTTTTCCCTTCGCCTTGCGATTTCATTCCAAACTTCTTCCTTTCGCTGACAGAATCTCGATTTCATTTTTCTTTCCTTTCAGTACTCCTGCTGAACTTGCTACTCGACTCGCCATCTTCGGATCATCGTATCCCGGTGAGTTTTCCTCACCCCTCTGCTCTGATTCTAGAGACGTGTTTCCATACCTTCGTTCCCGAGCAACGGCTGACACACTCACCTGTCACCGCTTCTACAGCTGCTCAAATTTTCGTCGGGTTCATGCAAGTCGCCCTGCACGAGGGAATGGAAGGTCATCTCGGAATTCCTGGATGGAAGTGGTTGTCAGTCGTTCTCTCTCTTTCTCTCTTTTCGCACGTCCCTCTCTCTCTTTACACCTAAAACTGAACCATCTCTTCACTCTCACAGGTTCATTTTCAACGCGATCATGACGATCATCGTCGCTGGCTTCGGATTCTTCCTCGTTCGTTGTTTATCCTTCTACTCTCTCGCATGACCTCGGAGCTCACTCTTCGTCTCCTTCTACTCCCGCAGATTCCTGACTCTCCTGGTGATACGAGGGTATTCTGGCTTACTAAGGAGGAGAACGAGCTCTCCAAGCGAAGAATGACTAAAGTGGAGAAGCTGGCTCAATCGGTAGGTCGCGTCGCTCCTTCGCTTTCATCTCCCATCTTCTTCTCCTCCTCTCTCTCAGCTTCTTCTGCTTCGAGAGCGATGATCTCGATTATGAGCTCTCGATTTCCCAGCATCTCAACTGGCGTTCATTTGTTCGACTGATTACCTTTCCTTCCTCTCGTATCCTCAGCCCTTCACTTTCGCCACCTTCAAAAAGATCTTCCGCTCCTGGGTCCTCTGGATCTTCACAGGAGCATACATCACGCTCGGATGGTCTCAAAATAGCAACACTTGGAGTACTCTCTGGCTCAAGTCGGTGTTGAACTCGGACGGAACGAAACGGTTTGGGATCTCACAGCTCAACGCTATCCCCATCGGAGGTTACGTGTAAGTTCTGGCTTGGTTACCCCTTTTAAACACGTGATAGGCGACAGCTTTGGTGCTGAGTGGGAGACCAGGTCGAGCTTTCCATCGGCTCGAAGCTCGACGCGTTCTGATCTCTGAGCTGATCAGCTTCTTTCCCTTTTTTCTTCATTCAGTCTTCAGATTCTCACCATGTTTGCCTTCGCTTGGGCATCAGGGAAATTTGGAGGTCGATATGTATGGATTGTAGTTCAACAGTTGACTCTCGTCGTCGGAAATATCATCCTCAGTGTAAGTTCGACGTTCCTCAGTTTCTTTCCCTCCTTTTCGTCCTGACTGACTCCTCGTCCCTTCTCTTCCCAGGTCTGGCCCGATTCCTTCGCCGTCATCCTTCTCGGTTTCTACATTCTTTGGCTCAACCATGCTGCTGGAGCGATCATGATTGTGAGTCTCAACGAGCTCCTTCGTTCGCTGAAGAAGACGATCGCTGACTTCGACGCGCCTTCGCTTCCCATTTCCACAGGCTTGGATGAGCGACATGTGCCCTTCCCCAGAAGAGCGAGCGGTGATCATAGGAGTTTCATGCGTGGTCTTATATGTTGTAGATGCTTTCGCGAACAGTTCGTCTCATCTCCTTCTTTCGGCTCGATGTAGACTCAACGTCGAACTGACGCGTCGCTCGCTCCTCTTTTTCTTCCAGTCTTCATCTACCCCGCCAAGCAAGCGCCCCACTACAAGATTGGATACAAAGCAGCTCTAGCTTTTGCTCTCGTCTCGATCATCTTCACCACGGTCTTCTGGTTCCTCGCGAGAAACGACAAGTGAGTCGACGCGTCTCGTTTCGACTTTACTTTCTTCTGAATCGTAGCTGACTTCATGTTGTTCGCTTTTATTTCAGGACTCGATGCAAATGCAACCACGCCGCTTTGGCCGAACAGAAGGAGAGGGATGAACTGGAAGAGAAGAACGACAAGGCTTGATTATTTGGGTACCCTTCCTTTCGTTCTAGGTTTCTTTTCCTTCGTCTCGTTTCGTTGTAGTTATTTCATAAGCATTAAAGTCCCAAATTAGATCTATCACTTCCAGCTCTATCTAACATAGACTCGTAGCAAGACTAGAAAGGCAGATCGGGTCAGCTCGCCACAAAGGGAACGAGGGAAGAGAAAGACGAGACGAAAGCTCACCTGACGAGATCCAATCCCTCGAGAGACGAGGCCTCATTAACATATTGGTCGCGTCCAGTTTCAAGGAGAGAAGGAGGCCGAAAGGATGTACCTGTGAGCGAAGCGGGAGAGTGAAAAGTCAGCCCGTGCTCGTCCGCGCGAAAGAGAAGGGAGCTTGAACGAACCCTTTGTCGATGACGAGACCTCGAGGCTTGTGAACGATGGTGTACTGTCGACGCAAGAAAGAAGAGCGTATGGATGAGCCAATGGTCCAGAGAGAAAAAGAGAGAAGTGGAGACGGACCTTCAGCGTCCAGTCAAGCTCGACACTAGAAGAGGGCAGGTCTCCAGCCTTTTGATAAGGACCCAGCAGCTCTCCCACTCCCCCCTTCGTGATAGGTTCTATTCCAGGTGACACGTCGATGAACGGTATATCAGTTTCTGGTTCGAAGCCGATAACGAGCCGGATGAGGAAGGCATGCGAAGAAAAAGAAAGATTCAAAGCTCACGTCCGACGTCCGAGCTCGACACCAGTCGAATCTCCTTCTCGCGAGCGTAGTTGCTGAGACTCTGAGGGATATGGCAGCAATCCTTGAGGTTGAGGTGATCTAGTGTTGGTCGTCTCGTAGTTGAAGGGAGGGAGGAGAGGAAGGATTTAAGGAGAGGGAGGGAGAAGGAGGTTACGCCGATGGAGGACTTCGAGAGGGAAGGAGAGGAGGAGAGGGACTGCAGGTCGAAAAGACGAAAGAAAAGACCAGGTCAGGTCAAGGGCATGTTCGAAATCAGGATGGGTAGTTCGACTCACGTTCCAGAAGTCTACCAGACTCGCGAGCCGCTCGTCAGAGAGGCCATGCAGCCCGCTTCCGAGCTCACTTTCCTCCCTCGACGCCAACTTCAATCCACCGCAAGGCTCGACCTTCTTAGGCTTCCCACTGAAGTCTGTCTCCTCTCCATCGTACTCCACATCTCCCCATCCAACTACGAAGGCATCAACCTTGACCTCCTCCCCGATCAACTGTCCCAAAGCGCCCAAAGCCTTCTCGGCGAGCTCCCTTCCCTTCTTCGAGCTCGTCGAATCGTTCCCCGCTCCAGGAGGAAGGAAGAGCTTGACGGTAACGTCGAACTCGTGCCTTTGGGCCGAAGAAAGCAAGCCTGCTTCTGGTAGAGGATCCAAGTACTCGAGGGAGGGTACGGTGATGGTATGGCCTTCGTTGGAGGAGGAGGCAGAGAGGGAGGACGCCAGAGATTGTTGGATCGCAAAGTGAGCTTCCGTCAGAGGAGCAGGAGGGGAAAGGTGGTGGGCCGAAGGGGAGAAGACGAGGAGGGTCGTTGGGGAGAGTGGGGATGAGGTGGGCATCTTGAAGGGCAGCAAAGAGGTCGAGGGAATTGGAAGGAAAGAGAAAGGGAAGGGACAAATCGAGCTCCCAGGCTCGCGAGATTCGTGATCACTCAGCAAGAGCTTGTGGGACTATTCCATCTCGGCTTGGTCCGGATGAGAGTAGAAGAGGTGAAAATCTGCATCCGAGATCAAAAGATGAGCTGCTGGAGACCATGTCGAGAGAAAACGTAAAGTTCGGAAGTCCTTTCAGCCCTTCGAGACCCGCGCGACGCGTCCCGCCAACGCCAAGCTGCTCGACCTCTTCCCTCGTTCAATCTGAGCTTGATTCGAGCGAAAACCTGTCGGATGATGGTACGAAGAACGAAGAGCCGTTTTCGGACCTTGAAATTCAGAGACTCTTGAAAATGAGACTGAAGCAGGCGAGAAGGGTGAAGGAACTGATGTCGCCATTTTCGATTTCGTTCAGACTTCCCTCTTTCTCCCAGTGACCACGATACAACAGAGCTTCATGAACACCCTCAGCTCTCGTTCAACTCCAGAAACGGTCCTCCTCACCCCTAGATCGTAGCGAAGTCAGATTCCAGCACGCTCGTCATCTCAGAAGGCGATCTCTCCAGGCTTCCCCTCCTTTCACCCTCCTTCCCTGAAAAATCGATCTCGACCCTTCGTCTCGACCTCGCTGGACCTCCCCACCAACCATCATGTCGTCCTTCCCCTACGCCCTCCCCGTCGAGCTCATCGAGCGAATCATCAAGCTCTCCTACCTCCCCAGCAGGTCGACAACATCCTCCCTCCTCCCTTCCTTCGACCTCCCTCTTCTCCGTCTCCAAAGCCGTGCGACTCCTCTCTCTCCCTTACTTCTTCGAGGTCGTCGCGATTCGGAGGAAGGAGCACTGGATAACGTTCTTCGATCCTGAGACGGGCATCTTTGTGGTTGGAGAGGAGGGAGCGAAAAGATGGAGTTGGGTCAAAGAGCTCGTCGTCCCGCTCGAGTTCCCTCCTCCCCCCAACATTCACTACAAGCACAGCCAACCCTCCTACTTCGCTCCTCTTACCATCCCCAGATCCAAGAGGATCGACTTCCTCCGCTACCTCCCAATCCCACACGGAACCTCCGATCCTCACAGGGGACCCAATCAGGACGATCTCGTCAAGCTCCTCGTCGAAGGAGAAGATCGGAATATGCTGGAGGCTGCGCAGGAGGATACGATACAAGCTTACGAAGACGGAGAGCTGGACGAAGATTCGGATTCAAGTGATCGGGACAAGGATTCGGACGATGAGGATGCGCAGGAGGAGAGGAGTCGACGAGACCGCGAGTTCCCAACTCTCGACACTTTCCTCATCTCGGAGGAGGCTAAATCCAGGACCGAAGACACCCTCTTCCAACACTTCGCCGAAATCCTGCGGGTCCTGACCTCGGACTTCTACCACAACACCCTCCCTACCCTCCTCGCTCCTCAAACCCTCTTCCTCCCGGAGAAGCTCTCGTTCATCGCCTGGAACGACTGCCTCGTCGAGGATGCGAACCCGAATCTCGTTTTCTCTCCCGAGGGATTTCGAACGAAGGTTTCAGCCAAGCTCATCATCGCTCGGTATCCTCAACCCCAGAGACATGGATCCGTAGACAACTTCGACATGGACGACGTCGCCAGGGACGTTCCTCTCCTTACGATGAGAGGGAGGTGAAAAACGGAGGGTCCTACTGTTCTCGGTGGGTACGAGAAGAGTTCTTTGAGGTTGTTCAAGGGGTGGGTTACGAAGAATGGGAAGGAAGGGGAGCTGAGACGGTGGAGTTGGAGGTCGAAGCTGGGGGTTGTGCATCCGTTGAGCGAGCTGGAGGACGAAGAGTAGTCTGTGAGTAAATATTCCATGAATCCCCATACCCCTAAATATGCGCGACGAGCTAGAGTGGCCATTTTTGTCTTGGCAGAGCCAGAGCTCGTAGACGAGAAGATTGCATCGACGCGTCCTCCGACTTCTCGATTTCGTCGCTGATCTCCCCCTTTCTTTCTTTCTTTCTGCTTCAGAACAACATGATCTTCATTGATTGTATATTTCCAACCTCGTGAATCTCTAGGTACGCTGCTCCACTACCCTTCCATCGACCTCTGCTCGATCTTGGATCTGACCACCTTCTCTCTCTTGTTTTCCTCTCCTTCCTAGACTCCTACGTATTCGTCTGCCCAGCAGCTTCATCAAAATTATATGTCTCCGTACCTTGGAATTGTATCGTTGGACCAGAAAGCGCCATCCCTCACCCTCGTCGTCGAAGATCGAAGCCTCGAAGTCGCGTCGGCGACGCCAGAGATCTGGAAAGCACTGGTTCGTCGTCCCTCAGCCGAACATTTACCTTCGCGTTATTTTATCTAGAAGGAAACTCAGCGCGCCTATAACGAACGAACGAACTCTTGGCGAAAGGGCGGAAGACGGAGTAGAGATCGATTGGGCAAGATCATTGAAAAGAGGAGGGACCGTATTCTCGAAACTATGGTATCGGACGACGTACAAAGAGAGAGTCAGAGGAAGAGAGGAAGAGAGAGAGAGAGAGAGAGAGAGAGAGAGACCGATCATATCCGCAGGCAAAGAACCAACATGAAAAAAACGGCGTGAAGTGAGAGAAGAAGAAGGGAGCAAAACAAAGAGAGACGCCTCGCGTCGAAAACCGAACCACAAACGAGAGAAGAAAAAGCAAATGAACCAAAAAATCAAAACAACCTCGAACTAGAAATCATCCCCATCCAGTTCCTCCTCATCCTCCAACCCCTTCAGCGTACTAACTCCACTAACCGCTCTCCCTCCACCCATCCTCCTCCTCCCTCCTCCTCCTCCGCTCCCACCCACCGTCCTCGCTCTCCGTCGTTCCCTCTCTTCTGACCCAAGCCCGAACTCCTCCTCCTCGTCGTCATCCTTCGAAGGAGAAGGGAACGGTAGACTGCTCTTCTTGTTTTTCATCGACATGGAAGCTGTGCTCAGGATAGGTTGGTTCCGATTCCTCTCTCCTCCTCTTCCTCTCTCGTCGTCGTCGCCGAGGTCGAGACCATCGTCGTCGTCTTCTTCGAGCCAGTCGTCCTTTTCGAGGAGTTCGAATTCTGATCCGAGGGCTCGAGTAGGGATGGGTCGATTGGGATGGGAGTGAGATTCGGGAGTGGGAGTGGAGGGAGTGAGTCTTGATTGTTCTGAAGAAGATCCTCGACCACCTGCTCCTTCGCTGCTGTCGAGAGAGTTGTTGTTGTTGAGGATGACCTCGACTCCGAGATCTTCGTCGTCGTCTACGAGGAGAAGAGAGTCCGAAGCTGGAGGATGAGAAGCGATTGACGTTGAAGGGAGAGGAGGAAGAGAAGGTGAGGAAACGTGTGACCGTGATCTCGAGCGCGACGTGGTTCCTTCTCCTTCGACGAGATCGTCGTCGTCGACGTCGTAGATATCCTCGTTCTCGAGATCGGCGTCGGGATTGTCAGTCGTTGCTGAGTGAGAGGACATTCCATCCGGGTCGGTTTCCGAGAAGGATTCGAGACCAGCTTCGTCATCGTCGTCCCAGGAGGAAGGTTCGTCGGCGATGGAGAAGATGGCGTTGGGCATCTGTGACGAAAAGGATGCGGTAAAAAACGAGGAGAGGATAGGTGAGCTCAAAGTCGTTCTAAAAAAGAAGAAGAAGGAGAGAGAAAAGACGCGACGGGGGCGGGAAGGAGAGAGGAAACGATGGACCTACATCAGCGACCCTCGCACAGAAATCATCCCACTCTTCCTCATTCCTACACAAGAAGCCCAAGAGCATACTCGGATCGAGCTGCGAGAAAGCCATCTTGCGAACCTTCTCGCAGTGAAATGTTTGGAGGGACTGCTGAGGATAAGCCGTCGCGTACCATTCGAGGAGGGGGTCCAGCGGTGGTGAGGGAGGAGGTGGTGGTGGAGCTGAGGCTTTCGAAGGTTTCGTACTCGGCGAAGGGGGAGGTGGTGGAAGAGGAGAAGTTGGAGTGGAAGGAGTGAGGAAAGCCGAGGTCGAGTTGGGAAGGGGAGGTGTGGGAGGGAGAGGGATCTCCTCTGGAGAGTGAATTCGAGTGAGACTGCTCGAGCGACTTTGAGCTTGAGGTGGTTGCGGTTGTTGAGGAGGAGGATGAGAGGAGGGGGCAGCTGTGACGACCGATATCCTTCGAGAATCTCCCAGAACGGTATCGACCTCCGATTCGGAAGCGAACGAGATCCCTTCCTCCTCTTCGAATTCCATCGTCTCGTGGGACTTCGCTCGAGCTTCGAGTTCCTCGCGAGTGGGAGGTACCTTGAGAACGATCGCTGGTCGAGTATGATGAGGATCGAGGTAGAAGAGAGATTCTGCTTGGTATCCGAGGAAGTAGTAAGACGAAGAAGGTCGTCCTCCAGCGATTCCGACGGATTGCGGGAAGGTGAAGAGGTTCTGTAGGGACGAGCAAAGAACGAGATCGTCAGATCGAGAGATGAGAGTTAGCAGAGACGAGGAAGGGGTATTCACCTTGACGCTCTCGTGGTAAATCGGATTCACTCCATCCAAACCCAACCTCACTCCCACCAACACCAGAACAGCTCTCCCTCCCCACTTCGTCGTCCCGCTCTTTGCCTTCTTTCCTCCGTCCGATCCATCCAAGGGAGGCTGGGATGCAGTGTACACGTCCGAGCGAAAGATGACCGCGTCGGCAGCTAGAGCGACGGAAAGAGCGGCGTGAGGGTATCCGTTGGTGAGAGTCCTGAATTCGAATCGAATCGACGAATACGAACAAAAGGTCAGCGTCGTCGTCGTCAAACTGAAAGCACGAAAGAAGAATAGACGAACCTGATGGCTCCAGCAGCAGTACTCGGCCCAAACCACTCCCCGACCTCCTTCCCTAGCTGTTTCCCGACGAGAGCCATTCGATGGACGGAGAAGGGAGCGTGAGGGAGGGGATCGTCCATGAACCAGGAGATGATGCGAACGTAGGTCGCGTAGTCTTCGATCTCCTTAGGCGTAGAGAAGAGGGATTCGGAGGGTGGAACGGAAGGGCGACGCCATTCTGTGAAGAACGAAGAGGAGAGGAAAACGAGACGCGTCGAAAGTCAGCTCTTCGTTTCGGCTCGTCCTTCTACCTCTCCCTGCTTTCGTGCAGAGCAAGAATACAGTATGAAGCGAAACAACTCACCTCGTCCCAAATGCAACCTAACCAACGAGTTCGCCAGCAAACTCTGTCCCGTCCTCAACATACACCCCCACCCACTATCCGTCGTCAACCCTTTCTCCTCCCCTCCTCCACCCTTCACCCACGCCCACCCAGACGAAGGCCTCGCGATCGGAGGTCTCTTCATCGACTCTATAGATTCTCCAACGAGAGAAGGGAGAGGAAGACCGTCCGCGTCGTAGGAGGAGGGAGAAGGGACGAGGAGGTGGGGAGGTAGATGGGTGATGGGAGAGTATTGGGAACGGTAGGTGCACCAGATGGAGGTACGGAAGTCGTCAAAGACTGCAGGTGAAAGTGAGAGGGGGAGAGTTCAGTGAGGGGTGGGGTGAGAGGAAAGACGAAAAAGGAAAGGTCGCGAGCTCACATTCCTCCGGCCACCTCACTTCCTCCTTCTTCTTCCCACCCCCACCCCCACCCCCACCACCACTCTCCCTCTTCGGAGACGACGACTCGTGATAGTTCCCTCCTCCCAGCGAAAGCGACGACGACGAAAACAAATTCGTGAACTTGCCCGGCGAAGAAGCAGGGGAGCTTCCGTTCCCACTTCTTTGAAGCATCTGCATCTGTTTCCGAGGTGGCGAGATTGGGTTCTGCTTTTCACGAACCATATTCTGATCAGTGTTCTCTTCCTTCCTTTCTTCCTTGAGGAACCAGGGTTTTGCAGAGACGCGAACTCACCGAAAACGCAACCTCTCCTCCTCCTCCTTCCTCCTTGATCATCATCTCCTCACTCGGAGGTCTCCACCCTTCATGCAGAATCCCCATCACCCAGATCCCCTCTTCACACTTCTCCGGTTTCCCAGCATCCGAATCAAGCAAGTATCGCATAATCGCTCCTTTCTCCTTTGCAGCAGCGACAAAACTCCTCTGACCTTGGCCTGGTCGAGGAGGACTGCTCACCGCCGCCGACGCTGAAGACGACGAGGGTTGCTGTTGGTGTTGGTAGTGAAGGGAAGGGGGAATGGGAGTATGGTTGTAGGCGAGGGAGGTAGAGCTGCTCGATGCAGCAGGGAGAAGATTGGAGAGCCATCCTCCCAGACGAGTTGGGATGGAGGAGGCGACGATTTCTCCTAGACGAGAGGTGGATCCGTTGCCGTTGGAGTGGGAGTAAGGGGAGGAGTTGGTGGAGGAGACGGAGGAGATGGGTCTGGGCTGTACGGTTGTTGTCGAGCGACGGGAAGAGGAGGGACCTGCTGCTGGGGAGGAGAGGTGTCGACGGTTGTTGTTGGGAGGAGGTGGTTCGATGATGATCATGGGATCGGAGGAGAGGTTGTTGTTGTTGTTGTTGTTGTTGTTGTTGTAGGCTGCTACCGAGGAGGAAGTAGTGGAGATGGAAGCTGGAGAGATTGAGCGACGATCGTCGTCCTTGGACGGAGGAGGAGGAGGCGCGTCTGGGATGGAGGAGGAAGAGGAGGTTCCGAAGAGTTTGGATCCTTTGCGAGCGAGTGTTTTGGATTTTGATTTCTTGGGAGGTGAGTTGTAAGAAGAGGGAGGAGGAGCGCCGTTGGAGAAGGTTGAGGAGGTTGAGAAGGAGGAGTCGAGGGGAGGAGAGAGATGATGGGAAGACGACGAGGAGGAAGAGTGTCGCTGTTGCTGTTGGAGAAGACCGGTCATACGTTCGTGTGGACCACTGTTGTTGCTACTGGTGCTGGTCTCCTCTTCTGATCCTCTTCTCTTGTCTTTGTCCTTATCTCTCCGTAGGAACTTGGGGAGCTTGTGGGAGGAGGAGGTTGAAGCGTTCGTTGCTGTTGATGAGGTGGAGGAAGAACGATGCTGATGGTTGGGAGGAGGAGGAGGAGAGTGCGGCGACGATGATTGAGATACGAGAGAGGGAGATCGATTAGATAAGATTCCTCGGGAGGATGACGAGGAAGGAGCAGAGGCGGAGGAGTGGTGGTGGGAGGAAGTCGGAGGAGGGAGGGAAGGGAGAGGAGGTGGATGGTGGTGAGAAGCAGCAGGCGAGGGAGAGCGTTCGTCCATCGAGGATGTGTGTATATGTATATATGCGAACTACGAGAGAAGAGTGAGAAGAAAAGTCAGCATGAAGTTGATTGAAACGAGTTCGACGAGGTCGAGGAAGTAGGGAGGAAGGGAGGAGAGGGGCAGGGAGGGAACGATGGGTTGAGAACACAGCTCATCTTCTCCATCCCTAGATCCTCTCCTTCGTCCGTTCAAAGACGAGGATATGCGCCCGCTTCCCCTCTCTCGAATGTACGTCTCTACTTCACCCAAAGATAAGAGGAAACGCTGTAGACTGACCTCCTAAATCAGCGCAGTTGGCGGCGATGACCACCTCGACACACGCACTTGTCTCTCTCCAAGCTACAAGTCTCCAAGTCGAAAGAAGATAAGGAGAGAGGGGGTTGCTCCTATATCCGAGGGTGAAAAAGAGGGAGAGAGCGAGAGGGCTGCTATGGAGAAGTCGACCTTTGTAGGAGGAGATGGGAGTTAGAGTGGAAACGAGAGAGCAGCGAACGAACTCGTCTCTTCCTCGACTCGATTTCGACCTCCTCCGTTCTTTCTCCTCCAAACCCTCACTCTCTATTACTACTAAAATGTCCGGACGACCTCAACAGAAGAAGCCAGCGTGAGCCCATCGACGCATCTTCGCACCTTATACCTCGTTCCAAAGCTGACTGGTCCCTCGTTGTTGGTTTCTGCAGTTACATCGGAGGAGGAGAGTCGACTCAGACCGGATCGTTCTTGACTTCCTTCTGGCGTTCGCAGATCACAGCTCCTGATAAGAGGGAGGGAAACATCCTGTGAGTAGTAGAAGTCGATTCTTTAGATGGTTTGACGAGTGGGAAAAGGGAGGAGATGAGGGAGGAGTGGAGGTGAGCTTGAGGAAGGGAGGGAAGGAGAGGAGAGCTCGAACGAAATGAGCATCTTTCGCTTTTTCCCTGCCCGATCCTAGCATCGTACAAACAACATAGAGCTGTAGATCTGCTTCTCATTATGTGCTCTGATGCATCCTCCGCCTCTCGCCCTCAAAGCACTCCCATGCGTTCGTTCCAAAGCTCAAGCTGACCCGACCTCCTTCCTCTCTTCTCCCTTCAAAGCATCGCCGTCTCCACAACCGTCTTCGCCGCCGCCATCATCTTCACTCGAACCTTTGGAGATCTCATCGTCCCTCAGTTCGCTTAATTACCCAAACGTAACGCCAAAACTTAAACAGAAGGGAGGAGGAGGAGGGAGACGGGATCGGGTTGAAGTGAGTCGAAGCTTGCTTTTCTGCTCGACTTTGGCTTTCTTCAAAAAGAGCTGAGCTGATCTCCTTTCAGTCTTTCAGCAGTCTACCCTCTTTGTATCGAATGCTGCTCAGAATCAACTCGGCTGGGAAAGAAGAGGGAAATAGAGAGGGAGAGGGAAGAAAGAAGACGGAACGAAACGCGGAGGAAGGAGGGAATGACGAGTCGAGGGTAACGGAGAGGACGTGCTTTCTTTTGGGGGACGAGGGTCGGAAGCTACCAGTAGCGATGTAAGCAGGGCGCGTGCTGAGACTTCCGAGGTTGTGTAGCTGGCTCGTTCTAGATCGAGGAGAGGATCGGAAGAGCAGAGCAGGTCTGGACGTGTCTTCCCTCGCCTCGCGCTGTTTGGTCGGACGTTCTCTCCTCTCCTCTCTCGGCCCGGACTTTTCGACCAGCACTTCAGATACGTGCTAACTGAGCTTCGCGTCCCTGAGCCTGAACCTTCGCGACGGACGGGAGGAGGCAGGTACGGCAAGACAAGGGAGAGGAAGAGGATGGAGGGCGAAGACGGCTCGTCGATTTCGTGAATCAGAGATTTTTTTCGAAGCCCTCGTTCTATGAGTATCGAACGAAGCAGCGACAGCTTCACTTTTCCACCTCTTTTCGACGTGTTTTCCGAGCACAAGGGAAGGAGTGACGCTCACCTGTTCAAAGATCTGAGAATCTGCCGCCTCTCCGATCCCTGGCCTTCTTTGCCTCTTTCTTCTCCTTTCGGGTATACCAGGATCGCGTTCTGAAGCAGCTTTCTTCTGTTTAGGATGAGAGACGACTTTGGAGGATGAACGTTGGGTTGGTCGCGTAACGCTTTCGAAGAAATGGGCTCGTCAAATCTCGAGGAGGGATGAATCTCTTTTCGCCCGCGACCTTCACTCCCTCTCCTTCCCTCCCTCCCACGCCGCGTCAGTTTGCAGTCTCCTTTTCCTCCCCTTCGGAAGCAGCTACTGACTCCATTTTTGTCTTGATATATCCTCTAGACTCTGGATACGAACCTCCTCTAATTTCAAGATGGATCCTTACTCCAACCATTTCCTAGGCATCCAAGAACCGACCTCGACCTCGTCACCTTCGTCCCTTCCGTCCTCCTCCAACGTAAACTCTCCCGTCGCCGCCGTCAACAATGCTGAGCTCCCTCTCGACGACCAGATTCCGCAGCCCATGGACGGACTCGTGTACGATGCGCCTTCTATGAATCCTTTGAAGCGCGCTTTCGAGGAGGTTGAAGGACCGGACGAGGTGGTGGCCGTCGCGATTCCTCCTCCAGGAGGTGTTCCAGAGCTCGCAGGTCCTTCGAGTTGGAATCTCCCTCCTTCGAACGCTCCTCCTCCTCCTCCTCCTCCTCCTTCCTCGACGGGATCAGACTCGGCCAAGGGCGTAGACAAGAAGCAGAGAGGAAGACCTGTAGGATCAAAGACGATGTACGTGCACCGAACCACCCGTTTTTGAAGCACGACCTCGCACTTCCCTCTCCCTCCCCTCCCGAGATCCCCTTCACGTCTCCTTCCTCAAACGCTCCAAAGAAACTGACCCATCCTCTCTTTTTCCTTTCTTCCCACTCCCACCTCTCCACCACCATCTCCTCTACACCATCCACTCGCTTTTTACCTTCACCCAACCCATCGACGTTCCCTTTTTTGCGCGCCATCCTTCAACACTCGGTCTTCTCTCCCTCCTCTTTCCCTCGTCCAACCCTCCTCTCCTCTACATCCTCTCTCTCTCCCTACAATAACACCATCACCACCATCACCTCTTCCCTTTCCCTCTCACCACCACCACCATCAAAAAAAAAAAAACCCAGGCAACGCTTCAACGTCGCTCCTCCCCTCGTCCCTCGAGCTCGTCGAGCCCCAGCCGAACGCGCCAGCAACCCTCACAATCCTCTCACTCCCAACGGCCACTTCGCAGGTGGACTCACTCCTTCCTCTCGAAACCACTCCTCCCTCACCCTCTTCTCAAACCCTCAACAATACCACTCCCCTAACCAACCCAACAGAGTCGCTTCCCCAGCAGGAGCCGTCGCTTCGACCTCGACCTCCGTCGTCGGCTCGAATGGAGGTTCGAATTCTCCTCTCGCTGCTCAAGACGTAGCTCCTCCTTCCACGCTCGCATCGGATGTGATCAAGCTCCGAGTCGCTGGAGGAGGAGCTCCGATGGGGGAGCTGCATATCGCTGGTGGAGTTGGTGGAAACGGGAAGAAGGGAGCTGGTGGGCAGGCGTTGAGACCTTTGCCCAAGACGGTGAATGGACCGACGAGGAGAGGTCCGGCGGCGTTGGATAGTAAAGGGAAAGGGAAGGCTTCGGATGACGAGTATGCTGGGGAGGTGGTGAGTTCTTTTCCTCGCCGTGGGAGGGAGGGAGGGAGGGAAGTCGAAGGGCGGAGTCGACCTCCTTTTCTCACTTCCTTTTCTTTCCTCCGATCTATATCGAGTAGCGGAGCGTTCTCCCTGAACTTACTGACATTGGCTCTGCTCTACTTTGGGTAATCAATCAGCTCAACAACGACTACTGCGAATCCTGTCGAGGAAACGGTCGTTTCCTCTGCTGCGACGGATGTCCGAGGTCCTTCCACTTCTCGTGTCTCGATCCTCCCATCGACATCGACAACGTACCGGAGGATCAGTGGTTCTGCGTCGAGTGCGCTTTGAGGAGGGTGAGTCGTCCGACCCAAGTCGAGGCTCTTCAGCGGAGCGAGCGAGCGTAGACTGACTCGTCGTCGATTCTGTTTGGTCTTGCCTCGTTCTTTCTTTCTTTGCAGGGAAAACGAGCTGTACCTCGAGCTTCTAGTAACATCTTCGGGCCTCTCGTTACTCAGCTTTCGAAGTCGAACGCTACTCAGTATAAGCTTCCGGAGGAGATCAGGAACTTCTTCAAAGGAGGTGAGTTGAGCGTCGAGCTCGAACACCCTCGGTCTTCGCCTTGGGAGAACGACGAGGCTGACGACTTTCGCGTTTCGTTTCTTTCCCTTTTTTTCCGTTCCTTTCCTTCGAATGTGCAGTGACGACCTCTGCCAATGGAAACTACGTCGACTCGGATAAGATTCGAACTCTCAAGCTCGAGTCCGTTCCCGTCTTTCTCTCAACGCGTCGCCCAGTCCTCCTTTCTTCCCGTAGCTGACTCCTCCCCTCTTCCCTCTCTTCCTCGACTCAACTCTTTCCTCTTCTACCCATCTCCTTCTCACCAGCCGACGAGGCTTCGCCGAAGATCGAGACTACCTCCGCCTCAAGGACGCCAAAGGAGCCGCCGTCCTCTGCTACCGATGTGGAGGATCCTCTGCTCCCGTCGAAGGAGCCTGCGAAACTCGAACCATCATCACTCAACATCAACCGGCCGTCGCTCTCTCCCTCTGGAGGAAGATCATCAGCTGCGATTACTGCTCACTTCACTGGCATATCGACTGCTTGGATCCGCCGCTGTCGAACATGCCGTTGTCGACGAGGAAGTGGATGTGCCCGAATCATGTGGAACACGTTATGGTGAGTCTCTTCTCTTCCGATGCTTTGAGTAGAGAGAGAGAGAGAGAAAAAGGAGGAAGGAAGGGAAGTTGAGAAGAGAGGGAAGACGCGTCGAGATCTGGAGCTGACGCGACTTCTTCGTTTTTCTCTCCCCTCGCCTTCTCGCCCGATTCGTTAGCCCAAGGTCCGAGAACCCAAAGCTGGAGCCAAGATCGTCGAGATCACTCGTCGTCGGCAGAGGAACAACGGCAACATCGAAATCATCCCCAGTGGTCCTCTCGTTCCAGAGCGAGTGAAAACTCGAGAGGTCACCATCAACACCAAGAAGTACAGAGTTCCGGAGGAGTCGATCAAGTTGGAATTCGTGAGTCTTGACCTTTCTATCTATCGCTCTCCCCCACTGTTACTTTCGAACGACCGAAAAAATGGAAGGAGGAGGAAGAAGAGGGAGGAAAACTGACGCGTTCGCCCTCTCTCCTTTCCCCCCTTGTTGTCGCCATCTCTCATAGTGGACCAAGGCTACTGGAATTCAAGCTCGAGCTGCTCGAGCGAGGAGCAAGGCTCGTCAGGCTTTCCGGAATCAGATCGCCTTCGGCAGGGACGACGAACGGTCCAGATCAGTCGCTTCGGATCTTACCTCTCTCAACTCGTCTTCCGAGCTCGGACTGGCCGACTTCCTTGGAGGATCGTCTGGAGGTCATCCTTTCAGCGCGGCTGCTGTCGCTATCCTCTCGAGGTCGCAGGCTCGGCCGTCGGCTCTCGGTGGATCGTCGTCGCAAAGGTCGGAGTTCTCGACGAGGTTTGAGCAACCTGTGAGTTTTTCGTGCTTTCTCTCGTTCAAAGACGCATAGAAGATCTCCAGCTGACAAGTCCCTTTTTCCCTTCTTCCCTCCCTCTCTCAGACGGACCTCATGACTCTCACTCTCACTCGATCTCCTCTTCGACATCTCGCTTCAGCTCAGCTTCAAGCTTCCAAGCTGAGGAGAGACTCCCCGGACCTCGCCCTTCCTCCTCTTCCAGATCTCGTCAAGGTTGCTCTCGCAGAGGTAAGCCCCCTCTTTCCTCCCCTTTCGACTCTTTTCGTCTTTCTTCGAGCTCACTTCCTTCCATCCATCCCTCGCTTCCTTCCTTCCTCCTCAGCTCGAATCCATCCCTCCAACCTCTCCCGTTCAACAACGCTCCGCCAACCCTTTCGTCAACCCCAACCCAGTCCTCGCTCCCAAGGAGGAAGAGGATGTCGAAATGTCGGAACCATCTACATCCGACCCAATCCCCATCCCTCCTACCACCGTCGTCGTCGAAGCTCCTCCTGCCTTCGGAGGAGAACCCGTAACGGAAACAGCTCTCGACGCGCTCGCTGCTCTCGCCGTTCAAGGAAACCTCCCTTCTTCTTCTTCCGGAACTCCCACCGCTCGAAGAATCTCGGACGCGTCGTCGAGTCAATCAAGTCGAAGTCCAGGAGGAGGAGGAATCCCAAAGATCACCCTTCGGCTCAACAACAAACCTCCTTCCGTCAACGGATCATCCCCCGTCGCTTCTTCTTCCATCCCTGCCACTACAACCGCCGCCGTCCCAGCGCCAGCAGCCTCCCTACAACCCTCCCTCTCTCCCATCCTCTCAGCTCCCTCCTCCTCCTCAGCCGACCCATCTCCAGCTCCCGGTCTTCAAAACCTTCCCCCGTCGTCTTCGACAGCAGTCAACCTCAACCCCGTCGTTTCAGATGGAGGACTCGATCTGAAGAAGAACCCTCAGGCTCCATCGTCGGTTTCGACGCCGTCAAAGTTGATCAACGGACACTCAACTTACCCAAACCACAACGCCGACCCGGTCGCAACGAGTCAATCGAGCGGTTCTATCACGACGGTGGCTAGCGGAGCTGGAGCTGGAGCTACATCAGGAGAGGAGGAGCCGTTGTCGAACGAGGAGTTGAAACAGTTGAGGTCGATTGTGAGTTTCTGCACAACTTCGTTGCTCTCTCTCTCTCGACGCGAGAAGAAGAAGCTGACTCGTCTTCCTTTTTTCTCTTCTTTCCTTTGCAGCGAGCTCTTATGAAAGTGAAGGGAGAGGAGAAGCTTCTTGCGTTCTTGCAGTCTTCTTAGTAGAATAGACGGTAATCTGTACAGTATTACCGGTAGTGAGGCTCTGGTCTGCTCGTCGAGTCTACAGTAAAGCTTCTCTTTTTTTTTTGGTTTCGTCGATTTCTTTCTCTCATTTTCTTTTATTTTCTGTTCTCACCTGTTACGTTCGGGTCTTTTTTTTGTTTTGTTACGATGAGCCTTGCTTATTCTGAGCTCAGTTCTCAAGTGAGGGAAGAGGGGAGGGGAGGAGAGGGAAGGGAGCGATTCAGATCAGAGGCGACGCGCCCGAACTCTCCTTGTATTTGGGTACGAGGATGTTACAGGGATTTGTCCAAGCGCCCTTAACTCGACTGGTGAGTGATTTTTTTTTCTACTTCGTGGTCAGAAAACGAAATCGGCCTCTTCTGCTGGACTGACCTGTTTCTTTCGCGCGCCGTCGCGACGGTTCTTCATCCGTCCGTTGCCGAGCGTCAATCTACAGTACTCGCTTTCATCTGGCCTCCATGATCATTAGAGGTTTGTTCTTCCGAGTTATTCCGCGAGAGGGAGGCTTCGGCGACTCGTCCTCTCTCCCTCCTTGGGAGTTCCGCCGCTCTCGACGCGTCTCTGGGAAGACGGAGGAGGGGTTCGCTTTCTCCTACCTCTACTCAATCAGACGATCTCCAGTCCATGAGTTCACTTGTACGTCAGTCAACATCAGACAGGCCGCTCTCCCACGGTCTCGCCCCTGAGGTTCACGCTTCCTCGGTCCTGGAGCTCTGGCGGAAGGAAGCGAGTCAGGAATCAGGATGAAACCTTGAGCTGAACGACGCACGACGCGGTTCCTTCGGGCAGATCAGCGTTACCGTGTTCATCAAATCGGCCCATAGGGGGGTCCAGAGCGGCCCAGTTCATGCGAGTTCGGAGGATTGTGAGTACCGAAGGTGTCCTGGAAAGACTCGGATCAAGGACCGATCTGCCTGACTTTCCTCGAGCCCAGCCTTCTTCCCTTGGCTTGTTGCCTATTTCTATCCTCTCCCGCCTCTTCTCCTTCTTCCCCATCCACCACGACCACCCGGCCCCACTCCTTCTCCTCACTTCCCCCCCTTCGCGTCCTCAAAGCTCAACACATCAACAACTCCTTCCTCGCATGTCTCCTTCAGAGGTTCAGAAACAAGAGATCGGTTCGTCGCAATTCTTCCCTCCTCGCCCTCGAAGCTCCCTAACGTTCCTCCCTTCTTCTTCTTCTAAATCCTACAGGCCACCTCGAGGACGTCGCTTTCAGCCATGGCTACACACCAGACTCTCCCGAGGAGAGGAAACTTGTCAGGAAGGTGAGCTCGTTCTCTCACATCCATTTCTCCGCCCAAGTTCTCTCCGAGACTGATCGCGAGCTTCCTCCGTTCCTTCCTCGTCCTGCTGTTGCTTGATGATGGACTTCTCTAGATGGACTTCCGGTACGTGCATCTTTCCATATCACCGGCTCACTTCTCCGAGCTCTCACTGACTTTTTTCTGCTCTCTCGCTTTACTAGAATCCTCGTAAGTGTCCAATCCCCTCCGACGACCCGCTTTCGTGGAGCCTGGTAAAGTATCGTCCCTTACCCATCTGACCTTCGTCTTCTTGTTATACCTCCTTCAGCCTATGCTCTGGGTGATGGTGAGTCTCTCCTGTAGATTTTGCTCTTCAGTTTGAGCCGTACTGATCCACCTCGTTCTCGTCTTGAATTTCCTCTCGAACAGTACATCGTGAGCAACCAGCCCTCCTGCTGAGCCTTCTCGAGCTCAATTTTCTGACCTTCTATATCCTTTTCGATTCACTGTCAGTTCAACTATATCGGTGAGTCCTTCGCACCTGCAGCGAAGAGGAAGAGAAAGAACGAAGAACGAAACGCCTTTCTGATCGGCTCGACGCGTCCTGTCTCTTCCTCCTTTCTCCCTCCTCAGACCGAACCAACATTGGAAACGCTAAAGTCGCGGGAATGTCTCACGACTTGAAGCTCTCTGCCACGGACTACGCTACTGGTGAGTAGTGAAAGGAAGAAGAGACGAGGGTTCGAGCTGGTCGACGTCGCTTCGACTCGGTCCTTTCTGACACGTCCTTTTTCCCTTCTTTTTCCAACCTCTAGCTCTCTCGATCTTCTTCGTTGGTTACCTTCTCAACGAAATCCCCTCCAACATGGTTCTCACCCGATCTCGACCCTCGCTCTTCTTGGTGAGTCTCTCCTTTCCGATGGTCTTCTCCGTTTGACCGGCGAGCTCACCTCTTCTCCCCTCCTCCTCCCCTCTCTCCTCCTCTCCTTGACTTCCTCCGTCATAAGCCTGCACTTATGTTTACCTGGGGTTGCCTTACCATCGCCGTCAAGGGAATCAACTCCAAGGGAGGCCTCATCGCCCTTCGATTCGTTCTCGGTATTGTGGAGGCTGGTTTCTTCCCTGGTGAGTGACATCTCAATTTGAGGAACCGAGGATCGAAATCCGAAGCTGATCATGTTTTCTTCGTTCTTCTAGGTGTTGTAAGTCGCGCTCTTTTCGATTTTCCGAAGGACCGCATCTCCTTCGTCCTAGACGCGCTCGAGCTGACTCTCCCGCGTCCTCCTCTCTCTCTCCAGATGTTCCTGCTCTCCTGCTGGTACAAGCCCTTCGAGCGTGAGTTTTGCGTGCTCTCTTCCGGTCTTCTCTTTCAAACATTCAAGCTGACCCTCCTTCGTCTTCTCTCTTCTCAGTCGCGAAGAGGCTCGCTCGTGAGTTTCACAGTTCACACTTCGACTCGTATTTACCTCTTCGCTGACTCTTCTCCTCTCCATCTCTGCCCTTAGTCTTCTAGTGAGTCGCGTCTCGTTTCCTTTCTCTGATTCCCCCCGAGACTCGACTCTTTTCTGACCGAGCTCTCTTCCTTGTCCTTGATTCTTTCAGCACCGCTTCCCTCATGTCCGGTGCCTTCGGAGGACTTCTCGCCGGGGCTATCACTGGTAACCTCGATGGAAAAGGAGGGATTCGCGGATGGAAGTGGTTGGTGAGTTCTCTTTTCGACGCGCTTTCCGAATCCGACGCGTCTCTCTCTCCCGGTCGAGGCTCTCGGTTCCTCAAGAGAAGCAAGTAGCTGATCACCTTCGACATCTTGCTCTTGCTTTAGTTCATCATCGAGGGTATCGCCACCGTCTGCATCTCCGTCGTCGCCGTCTTCGTCCTTCCCGATTTCCCTCACTCCACCAAGTTCCTCACTCCCGACGAGAAAGCCCTCGCCGTTATGAGGCTTGTCACCGCCGATTCCAACTCCAAGCAGCTTACTCACTGGGAGGCCTTCAAGGGAGCCGTCACGGACTACCACACTTGGCTTCTGACCTTGGCCTACGTGAGTTCTTTCTCTCTTTCCCTCCCCACCATCGAACCCCCCTTCTGACGCTCGTTCTCTTCCTTCTTCGCGTTCCGTCTCCATAGATGGGAATCACCTCCGCCGGAACCATCAGTTACTTCTTCCCTACCCTCATGGGCTCTCTCGGCTACAAGGGAGTCAACGTGTGAGTTCGATTCTTGATTTTCGAAGCGAAGAAAAAGCCTCGCGCGTCGCGTTGAGCGTCAACTCCTCTTCTGACCTTCCTCCTTACCTCTCATCCTCACAGCAACTACATGACTGCCCCAATCTACATGGGATGTCTTGTGATTTGCATTCTCGTTGGATTCTCGTCCGACCATTTCAAGGAGAAGCCTTTCCATCTCGCTGGCTGTGCGATCGTCTCTGGAGTTTCCTTCATTGTCGTCTCTCAAACCTCGGCCCACCACCATGTTCAATACATCTTTATCCTATTTGGAGGAGCCGGTATCTGGTCCGCTACTCCTCTTTTCCTCAGGTCAGTAGCTTCAAAATTGAGCGAGGGAGATGAGAGTTTACGACGCGCGGCGCGACTTTGGGCTGACTTTCTTCCTTTTCCCCTTTCTCTTCCTCTTCAGTTACGCTCTCTCCAACTTCAAGCAGAGGGAGTCTCGAGCCGTTGCCATCGCCATTGTCAACGGGTACGTCTATACCCACCGTCCGATCTTTAGCTCGAAATCAGAAGCTCACCTTCCCCCTCTCCCCCTCCCTCTCCTCCCCTCCTCCTTCAGACTTGGAAACTTGGCTTCCGTCTACGGATCGTACATCTGGCCTTCCAAGAGCGCTCCCAAGTACAAGCTCGGTTTTGGATGCACGACTGGATGTGAGTGTTGATCTCCTCGTCTAAACTTCCAATCGAACCAGAGCCTTTGATCACCCGGTTGACCTTTCCCTCCTCCTACCTCCCTTCAGTCATCCTCTTCGGTGGAGCTATGGTCCTTCTCAACCGATTCCTCGTTGGAGATCTCTCCAAGACTACTCAGGCCGAGGATGATGCGGACGAGGAGGCTAGGAACCAGCACCACGCTGCCGGGGAGAAGTCCAAGCTCGACGAGGCCTACGACGAGCAGCGATCAGTCTAGTTTTCCCTACTCTTGACTTTTCTTTCTACGATAACGATCTATTTGCGGCTATCTGTCTTCTTTCTATTACTGGTTCTTAGGTTCTGTACTTGTGTTTGCATATTCTCATATGCTTCTGTCTTGCTTTGAGGTCGAGAAAAGGAGTTCTGTCGAGAGCGGGAGCGACGCGACTCTCTCTCTTCCTCCTCTGCGTGCAGATACCTTCACCTCGCGCTTGCTTGGATACAGAGAGAAGAGTATGAGAAGAGTCGAGATCTGATCAAATCGATATGGTCGCAAAGAAAACAGAGAGCCCAAAGAAAAAAGAATGCTCGACGTGTGAACTGGCTTAGTTGTCGAACTTGATGGAGTGGGAAGCCATCTGAAGGAAAGAAACACAAAGGGAACGAAGATAAGTAATCAGTTCAAGTTCGATGACTCCCATAGAGAGCACGAGCGGATGAGAGAGAGGAGAGAAGTTGAACATAAATGCGAGCGGGAAGAAAGGACTCACCGAGATCTCTCCACCACGGTACGATCCTCTCTTCTTCTTGTTCTTCTCCTTCCTGAACCCAGCTCCCCTGGTAACAATCAAATCCCTCGAAGCTCGCTCTCCGTAATCGTTGATGGTTCCACCCTGAAAGGAACAGCCAACCAGCAAGAAAGCAAACGAAGGGGGTCAGTTCGCTCCTTCGTTCCGTTCCCGCTCTTTCTCTCTCCCTCCGAGCTCGAGCGAGCCACGACAAAGGAAGAACAAAACTCACCTTAGTATCGAACGCATTACTTTTCAGCCTCTCATCGTGGAAGCTCACATCCCCAGCCTTAATCCTCTCGAACCGCTTCCCGATCTCCTTCCCGTTCTTCCCAAACTGGGGCGACCCGAGAACAGCACCTCCCTCCGAAGCCATCTTCCTCTTCTTGTGGATCTCCTCGAGCGAAAGAGCCTGAATGGCTCCTCCGGGGTGAACGACAGCGACCTCGGTGGTCTCGGTGATCTCCTCAACGGCGGGAGCTGGCGAGTCGGCTTTACGCTTCTTCGAGGAGGTGGTCGAGGTGGAGACGACGACGATGGGAGAAGCGGAGGTGGAGGCAACGGCTGAGACGACGGAAGAGAGGGAGGATTTGGGGAGGGTGACTTTGGAGGCGGGGGTGGGGGGTTTGGAAGGGGTTGCCTCGGCTGGGTAGAGAGGAAGAGGGAGGAAGGGGAAGGGTCAGGAACAGCTCGCGTTCAAGAGGAGAGAGAGGAGAAAGAGGAAGCTCACCAGACTCGTCGGACGAAGACTCATCCTCGGATGAAGAATCGGACTCGGAGGAAGAATCGTCCTCGGAAGAAGAGTCTGTACGAGGGAGAGAGACTCTCAGTCAGCTTAGATCTCGAAGAAGGACGCGTGCGGGCTCGGAGGGGGGGGACTTGCCTTCGTCTGAAGGAAAGGAAGATAAAAGATCGGAGAAGATCAGCTTTGAGCTCATACTGAAGCGACTTAGAGTATTGAAGAAACTCACCGGAAGAAGGGTCGTCCTTCTTAGCGGCAACAACAGCGACCTTAGCAGCGGGAGCCTCGTCGTCGCTGCTCTCTGCTCGACGCGTTTCGTAAAAAGAAGTAGGGATGATCAGCTCGCCGTCTTTTCCGCCAAGAGCCAGTGTATGTAGACGAGCTTATAGACTTACCCTCATCACTGCTATCCTCCTCACTGCTGCTCTCGGCCTCCTTGACGGCTGAGACGAGCTTTCCAGGGACGACCATGACCTCCTCCTCGCTGCTAGCCTCCTCGTCACTGCTGTCCTCCTCCTCGGACGAGCTCTCCTCCTCCGAAGACGACTCCTCGAGAGTTCCAGTTCCAGAGCTGGCGGCGGCAGCGATAATGGCGGCGACGACACCAGCCTCGGGGGAAGCTGAGCTGGAGGAGGAGGAAGAGGATCCGCTGCTGCAGTCCGACGAAGAGGAAGAGGAAGAGGAGGAGTCCGAGGAGGAGTCGGATGAATCCTCAGCGACGGCACTGGTATCCGATAATGATGTAGATTCAGCCTAGGCCTTTGAAGAAGAGAAGCTGAAAGAGGGAGGTTCGTTCGAACTCACGCCTTCCTGGACTCTCCAACGAGCTCGACGAGACCCTTGATTCCCTGTCCGACGGCGGGAGCAGGAGCGTCGAGGTCAAGGATGGACTTGCATTCCTTTCGAAGCGCAGAGGCCGTCTTGGTGTGTTGACGGGAAGAGAGGAACGAGTGAATCAGACGGTAGGTCTCTGTAGGAAAGGACGTTGAAGGAGGAGGTCAGCTCGTTCGTTCCAGCTTGGGCTCTTCTTTAGCGCGCTTGGGAGCAGATTTTGGGAGAATTTAAACGGTGAGGACTAACGGTTGATGGTTTCGGTTTCCTCAGACATCTTGGAGGAGTTTGGAAGAAAGGTGGGAAGGAGGGAGGAGAGGGTTGAAGGGCAAAGGGAGGAGAAGAACTTCGAGCTCGCCTCTTTCCAAATTCGCTTGTTCCCGGTCTGGCCTCCTTGGTTACCGATTTCTCCGAAAAAAGTTGCAGAGTTACCCTTCAACGGGAGTACGATGTATACATATCTACCTGGGAGATCTTCTTTGACCTTCTTTTTGTAGCAGGAAGATGGCAGAAGAGGTCGTCCGACCCCCCCTTCCCTCTCCTCGCGCGCTCCTCTCTCCCTCTCCCCAAACCAAAGCGGTCGAGCTCGCTTCTTCTTCTTCCTGCCCTTCCCTTCCCTTTTCCCTCCCCCCCACCACCACCACCACCACCCTCCCCTTCTCCCCTCTCGTATATCCGGGCCGGAATGTTCTGGCGCTTCGTCCACGGTGCCGGAGGAGACTTTGAAGCTCTCTTGAGCCGAGATCCTCCTCCTTCCATCGAAGAGCTCTTGGACGACGACGAGTTCCTCACCGAATGCAAGACCCAGAACGCCAAACTCGTAGAGATCTTGTCCAGACCCGAAGCTGTGAGAGCGTTGATGGGTTGGGTCGTCGCAGGACTCAAGACGGTCGAGGAGAGAGGCAACGAGACAGAGGAGGAGAAGAAGAGGAGGATCCGGTGAGCTGAGCTCTCTTCTCTTCTCTTTCGTTTCGCTGCACCCTCGGCTCTCTAAAATCAATAGATATCTGGGCCGATATCATAGCTCTACTCCTGCTGATCATGTCGTACTCCTTCTTATCTCGTTATCAGCTTCCCTGCCATCGCTACCGAGGTCCTCTGCTCTGACGTCTGGGCCATCGTCGAGACCTCACTCAACCCAGCCTACGACCTCATGAAACCCTTCTGGGAGTCCGTCCTCGGCCCGGTACCATCCCAGCAGCTCACGCCTCTCGCTCCTCCGCCAGCATCCATCGACGAGAACGGACCCGAGGACATGGACATCGAGCTCGCCTCCTCCTCAACCCCAGCTCCTCTTCCTCCAACCTCCTCGGACACTCCCTCCTCCCCTCCTCCTCCTTCTTCCTCCTCCAACAGACCAGACGAGATCGTAGTCGACGAGGTAGCAGCCGAGGATTCGGATGAGTTTGAGGACGAACCAACAGCAGCACCCGTCCCAGTAGCGTCGACGCCAGAGGAGAAGGCTCAGGAGAAGGAGCACGAGGAGTTCCACAGGATCATCGCTGAGGAGATGGCTGCTGCTGCTGAGGATGGCAAAGAGCTCGCTTACGGTCTCTGGGGAAGGGTCAACGCTGTGTTCTTGGGGAAGAAGACGGCTGAGGTGAGCTCGAATCGTTTCTGAGCTCGAGGAGGAAGGAAACAAGAGAGCTGACCTCCTTTCCCTCCCTTCCCTCCCTTCCCAGATGCTCGCCTTCATTCGTGCTCAACCTTTCATCGTTGAGCGTCTTCTTCTCAAGATTGACTCGCCAGCAGTCGTCGACCTTCTCTTCAGGATCATTCAATGCGAGGAGATGCCCGCCGGTCAGGGAGTTATCGACGTGCGTTGAAGCTCCTTCCTTTCTTCAGCCCTCCTCGCGAGCTGACCTCGCTTCCTTCCTTCAGTGGCTCTCCTCCGAATCCATCATCCCTCGTCTCACTACCCTCCTCTCTCCCGAGTACTATCCTTCCCACCACGACACCGCTACCGACCTCCTCAAAGGGATCATCACCATGTCAGCTCCCGCGCCAGGCCCTTTCAACCCTCATGTCGGATCGACCGAAGGAGGAGGAGGAGGAGGAGGAGGCTCTGACAACGGAGCAGGAGGACTGGGAGGCATGCGAAACAACAAGTTCGCGAGGGAGCTGGTCGCCGAGGATACTGTCGAACGACTCGTAGGCTACATGCTGGACGAGGCTGGACTCGTCGCGACGGGAGAGACCCCCGTCGACCCTTCGTTAGGGACCTCCATCCCTTCCTCTCCTCCCAAACCCGTCGACCCAGAACTCGCCTCCCTCGCCGCCACCTCCTCTCTCACCTCCTCCATCGCCGTCTTCATCGAACTCATCAGGAAGAACAACTCGGACTACTCGGAACCGCACCTCTTCCACACTCTTCGAAACGGACTCATGGCCAAGTCGTCGCTCGTTGCTGCTGCTGCTGCTTCGAGAGCTGAGGACGGAGAGGTTGTAGATGCGGAGCAGAAGGATCTCGATGATCGGAAGGGAATGGAGGAGGCGATGGAGGTCATCAACACGAAGATGGGGATCGTTCACTTGGGAAGTCTCTTGACGGTGCTGAGCGCGAGGTTGGGAAGCTTCCAGGAGCTTATCAAGACGCCGCGGACGAAGGTGAGCTTATCTCGTTCATCCATCAGTCTGTAGAGGTGTAGAGGCTCGCGTCTAACCCACTTTCTCTTCTACAGATCGACATCGACATCTCCTCGACAGCTCTTCCTTCCCTCACCCTCGAACGCTTCCGAATCGTCGAGCTCTACGCCGAACTCCTCCACTGCTCCAACATGGCCATCCTCAATCGACCGAATGGAACCGGACCTACCTATGACGACGATGGTCGGCTCCTCGGTGGTCTCTCAGGTCTCGACGAGCTTTCCTCAGCCCTCAGCGGAGCCGAAGCCGAATCCGAGGACAAGCCAGAGGAGGAAGTCGTTCTCCAGAACTCGAAGGGTCTTCCAGTCAGCTCGTCTTCGACGGATGCTTCCAGCAGTAGCGAAGAAGACTCTGACGACGGAGAGATGGAAGATATCTCTGTCGAGGACCCGCCAGCGATCGTCGTGAACTTGGACGCGACCTCCTCACTTTCTCCTCCTCCCTCCTCTCCCACTCCAGCATCCGCGCCTTCTACCCTCGATCTCCCCCCTTCCACGCTGGACGAGAACGTATCCATCTCCGCTACTCCCTCGGATATCGCATCGGTCAGTCGGTACGCTGTTCAGGCCACGACCGCTGCTCCGTCGGTCGCGTCGGAACGGCCTGCTTCTGGGCCTGGAGAGCAAGGAGATCTCCCTCCAGGTGATCTTCTCAAGCAGAAGTTCATCGATCATGGTCTTTTGATCACCCTCTTCGTGAGTCTATCATCCCGTTTCCCTTCTCGAGCTCGCTTCCCGAGACTGATTCAACCTCTTCTCTCGTCGTCTCGTCCAGGATCTCTTCTTCACCTACCCGCTCAACAACTTCCTTCACAACGTCGTCTACGACATCTTTCAACAAGTCCTCACCGGTCGACTCGATCAAGGCCTCAACCGAGATCTGGTCATAGTTCTCTTCCGAGACGCTCACCTCGTCGAGAAGATCCTCCACGGCCAGCGGTTGAACGACTCGATGAAGTGAGTCGAACTCCCATCCCTATCCTCTCGAACCATCGCTCACCTTTCCTCTCTCTTTTCTCCCAGGTATCGTCTTGGCTTTATGGGTCATCTCATCCTCATCGCCGAGGACACCATCAAGTTCCTCGCTCGTTGTCCACCCGACCTCCTCACTATCGTCAACTCGACCTTCAACCAATCCGAGTGGGACGCCTTCGTCTCTGGACCCTACCAGGCCGCTAAGGAGCGAGACAACACCGTCATGGGAGGAGGAAAGCCTCGAAACTCGTCGATGTCGATGGGAGACGAGCAGGGGTCGGGAGAGCACGCGACGGATAGCGATAGCGATGAGGAGGAGGAAGAGCACGATGAGGGAGCTGGAGGTGGGATGAATGGGACGTCGAGGCTGGCTTCTCTGTCGAATGGGTTTGGATTTGGACCTGCGAGTTCTGGGGAGGACGGAGATTTGGGCGCGACGACCGAGCAAGTGAGTTTGCACTGTCTTCCCTCTTCCGACGCGTCTTTTTCGCTTCGAGTACTGACGGGCTCTTCGGACTACTTGCTCTTCCATCAGTTCTCTCGCTACCTTGCTCAGCAGATGTCCTCGGGAGCTTCGGACCGACATTTCGAGTCTTCGTCCTCGGATGACGACGACGACGACGACGCGGACTGGATCGCAGAGTCGCATTCGTTCGATACCTCAAATCCGCAGTCGATTCAGCCTTCGTCGACGTTCCAGAGGGTCAACTCGAGGACGAACGCTTTCTCGGATAGTCAACCAACAGTGAGTCAAATCTCCTCAGGTTCTGTCGAAGAGAAGTCGCGCGATTGACGCTCCCTCCTGCTCTTTCCTCTTCCAGCCGTCTCAGACTCTATTCGACGACAAGATGGGTCAGAACTCCAGCTCTTGGGTCGACGACGACGATGCCTGGGGAACCTTCCAATCCACCGACTCAACAGCCGTTTCCTCCTCGGACGATCCCTTCGGCGACGACTTCGCAACCTTCCCTTCCTCCCCCTATTCTTCTTCTGACAACAACTCCGAAGCTCTCGCAGCCCTGGAGTGGAACGACGCGTCCTTCTCCCAGGAGTTCAAGGACGTCGATTCGGACGACGACCTTCCCACTTCCTCCTCCCAAAACGCTACTTCATCCACCTCCCCTTCGTCCAACCCTTTCCCTTCGTCATCAGCAAGGATTGACATCCCCTCTTGGAACGAGGACGACGAAGAAGACGACGATCCTTCCACGCCAACAGGCAAACCCTCTGCCTCGTGGGGATCGTTCGGATCAAGTTCGAAACCCGACTTCTCCTCCTCAACCTCTCCTTCCACTTCCCCCATCGCAAGCCATCTCTCCTCAAGTCCATCGACTCAGAACCTCTCAATGCATGCGACCAAGCTGTCGCTTTCAACTTCGCCGTCGTCGCCGTTCCAATTCGGAGGAGGAGCAGCTGCCATCTTCACCAACATGAGCGCGATTTCGCCTCCGGAACCGAGTCTTCTTCAGGCTACGAATCTGGACGAACCGCTTGGACCTGGAGTGGCGAAGGATGTAGAGGCTTGTGAGACGGAGGAGGGGACGATGGTGCTGGAGAAGATGGGAGAGGATGGGAGCTTGATCTCGGTTCCGAGTGAGTGCAAGCTCTTCCTTTTCTTTCACGTCTGCACGTTCGAGCTGGAGCTGACTTCTTTATTCTCTCTTTGTTCTCAGTGGACGAGATTGCTCTGGCCGTCGAAGCGGACGCTTACCAGAAGGAGGTCCAGAAGGAGGCTGCAGAGAAGATGTTGCAGGATTCGAGATCGGGTTGAACTCGCTCGTTTTTTCTCTTCGTAATTTAAGCTGGACAATCTGCTTCGCTTTAGGTAGACTGTGTGAGAGAGGACGGTGCGATGGCTTGTGTACTTTTTTGGGGGCGGTTGCTGCTGTTTTCGATTCGATTTGTTTTAAAATCTACACAAGTCTACGCTTTTCCGCTTCGCTTCGCGTCTGTTGAGAAGCGACGAAGAGAAGTCAGGGTGGGAAAGGAGAGGCAGAGCGAGTGCGTTTCTGATGTGATACAGGAGCACTAGATATAGGATCTGTAAACAAACGGAAGCCAGAGGAGAGTCCGGGTCACTTGAAGAGGCGAGAGGAGGGAGGGGGCAGAGCGGGAAGGTGAGCTTCCAATTTCGAGCTAAAGATCGGATGGTGAGCATATACGCACCTCCCAATCGCGATTTCAACGGCTAAATATTTTTTCTGCTCGAAGCTGGAGAGAGAGTAACTGGAGATGAAGAGAAAGGGGGAAAAAGGAAGAAAGTCAGCCCCAAGTCGCGCGCGTCGCACTGAATCTCCTCTTCCTCGCTCAATTTTGAAGCTACTGACCTGAGGAAAAGAGGAGTAGCGGACCAAATTCCGGCTCTTCCAAATAGGATGAAGATGTATTGAACCTGGTGGTGGGCCGAGGTTTGAGAGACGACTATGACGGGAGACTCTGCCGACGATGGAGCATGCAGCAAGATGGAAAGGGTTCTCCTTGAAGTGGTCGGACGAGAATCCAACGACAGTAGTAATTACGAGACATCCCATGTAAGTTGGGCAGTCATGTAGTTGCTGTGAGGATGAGAGGTAAGGAGGAAGGTCGGAAGAGGAGTTGACACTCGACGCGACGCGCGAGGCTTTTTCCTCCCCTGTGCCTTCGAGGTCGCGACCATCAGGAGGAAGGAGGACGCGCAACCTTGCCTTTCTGAGACGGGGATCTTTGTGGTGGGAGAAGATCGTCTGTGTGCAGCGAGAGCGGAAGAGTCGACGACGCGTCTCGATCACATCGAGTTCCGCCAGCGTGAATCTCTTCGAAAGAAGTGACTTTCGTAAGAGAAAATTTATGACTTGCTCTATCATCACTGCGGTAGTACATATATCATTAAAGATGCCGAGTGAAAGGAAGGAAAGAAGATCACGCCACCTCCTTCGGCTCCGTCAGCACCTCCAGCTCGAGCGGCGAGTGCAGTAGCTTCGGCTGCTTCACTTCCGAAGGAGAAGATCTTGAGAGTCCTTATGGTGAGTCGCGTTCGATGATTGCTTCGCTTTTCTCGCTCGAGCTGACTGGATCCTTCTTTCTTCCTCGTCCGTCTCTACAGCAAATCCAAAAGCTCTACCAACAAGGAAAGACGCCCGAGAACTGTCCTGGTTCGTCTGATTTCCCTCTCGTGCCTAGATCGAGAACGACCCGACTTCGGCTGACTTCTACCTCTCTTTCTCTCTTCAGTGATGGGTCAGCCACTCGATCTCGTGCGAGTATTCGAAGACGAACACGGTTCAGTCGAACAGCACATCGATCCTGTACGTCTTCGTCGCGTCCTCTCTCGGACTTCAACTCGTTTCGTTGACCAACCTGTCGTCCTTCGTTCCCCTCAGACTTCGATCCTTCTCAACGCAGCCACTCCCACGCCTGCTCCTGCACCCCCTCTTCCAGTTCCATCGTCTCGACCACCTTCAGTATCAGCAGCTCCTCCACCTCCTCGCGCCCAATTTCCTACAGCTCCCTCAACTCAACTTCCCTCTCCGTCTGAGACGCATCGAGAGCGCCAGAGCCACGCTGGTCGTTCGGCAGCTCCAAGACGAGGTACCATCTCCCCCGCTGGAGGTGGTTCCTTCGATGGAAGAGCCGAGCCCAGGCGTTCTGCTACGCCAGCAAGACTTCTACCCGTGAAGACTGAGGCGGACGTCGTCGAGATCGAATCTCCTCGTCGAAAGGTGAGCTTTCCTTCTCTCTTCTTCTCTGTCTCGCTTGGAAGTAGGAAACAATGCTGAAGACAGTCTTCCTTCTACTGCATTCTCTTCCCAAAATCGTTCCTGCTCCTACGCCCGCCGTCGCCTTCAACGAAATACTCGAGTACATCCTTCGCGCGTCGTTCGGTTCTCGCCTTCTTCTGCTCTTCCTTTCTCCTTCTGATCCTCCTCTTCCATCCTGTACCTCTCCTCATTTACTTTTCAGGATATTCACTCTTCTCACTAAGCATCAGACTCTCAGCACGACTCTTTCTACTGAAGAAGTGACCCTCGACAAGCTGCGAACTTCGACTTCCTCTTCGAAGGTGGGTCGGCTCTTCCATCTCCTCCGATTTCCTCACCGCTGACCTTTACATTGTTCACGAACTCTCAGGATCTGTATGTCCAGCACACGGAGAAACGACTCGCCAAACTCAAGGACGAGATCGACCTTCTTCCTTCCGAGATCATCTCGCGCATCTTGAAGATGAAGTCGAAGGGGACGAGCGACGCTGGCCTCGAGGGGATCTTGTCTCATGTCGAGGATCTCGTGAAAAGTCGAGAAGAGGCTGAGAAGGAGAGCATGACGATGAGGATTCGACTTGAGATGGTCGAGGAGGAAGTCGGCAAGGTTCGTCGCTCTTTCTTTCTTCTTTTCATTCCTCTTCCCTCTCTTGCGACTCCTCTCTAACCCGACGCCAATCCTCTCCTACCTCTCCGAATCAGATCCCTACTCTCACGAATGCGACCGAAAGCTACAAGGTCGAGCTTGAGAAGCTCAAGAGCGAACTTGCGGGGACGAGATCGGAGGTCGCTGGATTGCGAGACGAGCTGGTCAAGGAACGCGAGGAGAGGCAGAAGCTGGAGATAGACCTGAGGGCTACGAATGGTCACCATGTGAGTACCCCGTTCGATTCTCTTCTCTTCTTTCGAAGGACGACGACGCGACTTCACAGCTCGACGAGAGAGCTGACCTCTCCTCTTTCCAACCCTTTCCCTTCAGCCATCCGTCGAGTCCTCGCCTCGAACACCTCCTTCGGACGGTCTCGGTGGACCTGACAATATCCTCGTTGATGCTCCTCAACAATTGGCGCCTTCTCTCGCTGGACTGGAGCAAGCGATGGAAGAGGTCGCGAAGCAGAAAGCGGATCTGGACGAGTTCAAGAAGGAAATCCTCACGGTTTTGAGTCAGCTGGTAAGTCTTTCGTTCTCTCTCTCTTTCTCACTCCTTCGCAGAGCCCCATTCTCTATTCCTCTTCGCAGAAACCATCCGACTTCACCGACAACGCTGAGAGCAGTCCTACTCACTCGCAGTCCTCTTCTTCGAACGGCGGCGGCGCGACTCATGGCCCTGGAGGATCTCTGCTCCGCGGTCTGTTCCCTTCGTGGCGGTGAAAAGAAAGTGAGTACAACCTCGATTCTCTGTGTTCTAGCTCCCCTCCTGACGATCAAACCTTTTTCACCTGGTCCTAGAAGTCTTCGTCGTCGTCTCTCTCCTTCCTCGCACGTTTCGTTCGCTCTTTTGCTTTTCTTTGCTTCAACCTCTGGCTGTTGCTTTTGTCGTTTCACTCTCGCTCGCGTCTTCGTACCCGCTGCTATGATCATGCCTCTTGTCTGCACATCTCGTCGCGCTAGAAAAAGAACCAAACATCAACAACGCCGAAAGGAGGAGAAAGGTTAGCTCGCAGCGAAACAAACTCCAAGGCAGTCTGACTGGGAGGGCGACCTGTCTTTCGATCCCTTCCTTCCCTTCCCTTCAAACGCTCTTCTCCACTCTCCTTCTTTCCTCTTTCTCTTCTCTTTCAGGCTTAGCGGGCCTTCGACCTCCCCCTCTCTTCACCGAAGAAGGAAAATCTTCACCCCGGGATGCCTCCCTACTCCCCTCCTCCGACGAAATCGAGTCGCAACGACCTTCCCTCCGTCATCTCCTCTTCGTCGGACAACAACTTCTCCTTTGCTCCTCGCCGCCCTTACCCGAACCAATCGTCGAGAGGAAGCAACTACGACCTTCCGCTTAGCAACCAACCGCAACAGCAGCACCCTCTGGACGGCTCGAATCCTCTGGGAGGAGAGGCAGGAGCTGGCGTTGGAGACTCGCCAGCAAGCGACTTCGCCTACTCTACCACTTTGAGAAGAGCTCCCAGCTTTGTGCTCGAGCACAGTCACATGCATCGACATCACGACAACGAGTCCAGTGTATACGGCGGGAGCAGCCATGGAGGAGGGGAGGGTGGGCTCGTCGAGAGGCTGGGGGAGAGTTTGGCTTGGGTCGTTGGCAAGGTTGGACTCGGAGGAGGAGCAGCTCGGGGAGGGGACTACGAGAGAGTAGGAGAAGGAGATGGTGGGCATGGGAAGGAGAGGGATGAGACTCCGAGCGAGGTGTTTGCGAGGTTATCTGTAGAGGTGAGCTTTGACTCTTCCGCTGGCGGCCTTGCGCGAGCTCGTTCCTTTCCTCCTTCTCCTTCCCTCCTTCCCTCCCGTCGTTCGCTCTCTCTTCGACCTTCAACCACCCACTTCTTCCAACCTTTTCCCACACTCTTATGGGTACTAACTCGACCAACATGTTCTCTCTCCACTCCACCAGGAAACCCTCTCCCATCACCGTCCGACCTCAGCCTCAACCGGTCTCCCTTCCTCCCTCCTCCCTCACCTTCGATCCCTCCACGGTCCCAACGAATTCCAGGTAGCGGCCTCCGAACACATCCTCCTCAAGTTTCTCAAACAGATTTACGAGAACCCGTTGATCTTGCTGCTGCTGGGGAGTGCGGTCGTCAGTTTGGTCGTTGGGAACAAAGACGACGCGATCAGTATCGCGGTTGCTGTGACGATCGTTCTGACGGGTGAGTAGTGGGATGTTCTGGTTGGGTGATTGTAAGAGGTAGAGATGGAGAGCTGACTCTCGGTGGTTGGTGGTGCTTGTCGTTTGTAGTCGGCTTCGTTCAAGAACAACGCTCGGAACAATCCCTTCAAGCTCTCTCGAAACTCGTCCCTCATTACTGCCATATCATTCGGTGAGTTTCTCATATCGGAGCTGCTCACTCTACTGAATGCACTTTTGCCAATCTCACGCGTGTTCTATGTCTTCTTTCTTTCCAGGGACTCCCAACCTCTCACCCTCCTCGCCAACACCCTCGTCCCAGGAGATCTCGTCACCTTCGCCGTCGGAGATCGAGTCCCAGCAGACGTGCGACTAATTTCGGCCGTAGGGCTCGAGGTGGACGAGAGTGCTTTGACGGGAGAGACGAAACCGGCGAAAAAGAAGACGGAGGCGGTCGAGGGACATCACGACGATGGAGGAGGGAAGGCCGGAGGGTTGGCGCTGAGTGAGAGGACGTGTGTGGCTTTCATGGGGACGTTGGTTAGGAATGGTGAGTCGCTGGAGTAGCTCAGATTGTGGGCTTTGAGGAGGACGAATGCTGGAGCTGATCTCGAATCTCACCTCGTTCCCTTCAGGTCACGGATCCGGAATCGTCGTTGGAACCGGAACCAAGACCGAGTTCGGAGTAATCTTCTCGATGATGCAGGACGTAAGTGGACTCTCCAGCTCTCAGTCTTAGAGCTTGGGAAATGCGAGGACTGATCAGGTCTCTTTCGTTCGAACAGGTCGAAGAGAAGCGAACTCCCCTTCAGATCTCGATGGACGAACTCGCGAAGAAGCTTTCCGTCATCTCGTTCGCTATCATCGGAGTCATCGTTCTCATTGGAGTGTTCCAGAAGAGAAGTTGGCTGGAGATGTTCACGATTGGAGGTGAGTTTCAGCCCGTTCGCGGTTCGAATCTCCGGCAATCGAAGAGCTCACTCGACGCGTCCCTTCCCTTTCCTTTCACAGTCTCTCTCGCCGTCGCTGCCATCCCTGAAGGTCTCCCCATCGTCACTACTGTCACCCTCGCTCTTGGAGTGCTTCGAATGTCGAACCGGAAAGCCATTGTCAAGAAGCTGCCGTCCGTCGAGGCTCTCGGAAGCGTCAGCGTTATTTGCTCGGACAAGACTGGTTCGTTCGACGCGTTCGACCTTTCTCTTCCGCTCCAGCTCACTCTTTCCTCTTATTCCCTTCTTTAGGTACCCTCACTCGGAACGAAATGACCGTCACCACCGCCTACACCGTCGATGAGCTCTCCGAGTTCGACGAAGTCCATCCTCCTCGAGCTCCCTCCGCCGCTCTCCAAAAGACGATCCAGATCGGGAACATCTGCAACAACGCGTTCAAGAACGAGCACGGAGTCAACGTTGGACAGTCTACCGATGTCGCTCTTCTCAACGTCCTCAAGGTCTTTGGGTACGAGGATCAACGTCAGGTGAGTTTCTTCAAGTCAGACGCGTCCAGCTCGGATCGAAGCTGACAGCTTTCTTCTCTTCGCTCTTCTTCAGAACTTCAACCGAACCTCCGAAATCCCCTTCAACTCTGAAAACAAGTACATGGTCGTCTCTGGAACAGTCTCGTCCTCCCCCGACGCTCAGGAACTCCTCTACCTCAAAGGTTCCATCGAAGCCGTCCTCGACCGCTGCCGCTTCTATTACCTCTCCGACTCCTCCACCCCTTCCCTCGACCCCGCCGTCAAACAAGCCATCCTCGCCAAAGCCTCTCTCGTTGCTTCCAAAGGTCTTCGAGTCGTCGCCATGGCCTACGGCTTCGGATCAGCAGAAGGAGGAGCCACCTCTGGATCGCTCTCAACCTCGGAACTCGTCTTCGCTGGATTCCAAGCCATGCTCGATCCTCCTCGACGAGGAGTAGCCGACGCCATCGCTGCTCTTCAGACGGCTGGGATCCACGTCGTCATGATCACGGGGGATGCTGAACAGACGGCGCTGAGTATAGCGAGGGATTTGGGACTGAAGTTGAACGCTGGGACGAGTAGTTGCCTGACGGGGAAGGCGATTGATCTGCTGTCGGAGAGGCAGTTGCAGGATAGGGTGGTGAACGTGACGGTGTTCGCTAGAGTGACGCCGAGGCACAAGATGGTGATCATCTCGGCGTTCCAGGCGAGGGGAGCGGTGGTAGCGATGACGGGAGATGGTGGTGAGTCTTCCGCCTTGCTCTTCTTGGCTCGACGCGTCTTCCCTTCTCGTAGCTGACTATATCCTTCATCCAACGCCTTCAGTCAACGACGCGCCTGCTCTCAAGATGGCCGATATCGGAATCTCAATGGGAAAGAGTGGAACGGACGTCGCGAAGGAAGCTGCCGACGTGATTCTCGTGGACGACAACTTCGCGACAATTCTGCCCGCTGTCGAGGAGGGTTCGTCCATCTTTCGTATCTCTCTGTACCGTGGAGAAAACTCTTCGAGCTCTCTACAAAGGGCTGACTCCTTCCCTTTTCTCTTTGGTTCATGTCTTTCAGGAAAATCGATCTTCTACAACATCCAAAACTTCCTGGTCTTCCAACTCTCCACCGCCGTCGCTGCCCTCTCGATCATCACCATCTCGACAGCCTTTGGAATGACCAACCCTCTCAACGCGATGCAGATCCTGTTTATCAACATCCTCATGGATGGTTCGTTCTTCTCTTTCTCTCCTCCTTCCCGTTCCTTCCCTCCGGTCGCGCCGCTCTCGTCGCGCCATCTCTCCTCGTTCGTCGTTCATCACGAAGCTGACCTTTCACGCCTTCCTGTCTCTTATAACGCTCATCAGGTCCTCCTGCTCAAGCCCTCGGAGTCGACCCAGTAGATCGAGCGATTATGCGGAAACCACCCAGACCCAAAAACGCTCCCATCCTCACCGCTCGGCTCTTCGCTCGAGTCATCTTCTCGGCTTCGATCATCGTCGTGGGGACGCTGTTCATGTACCTTCAGCAGACTATCGACGACGGAGGTCTCTCGCGGAGAGATCAGACGATGGTGAGTCCTTTCGTTTCGACCTCAAGCCCTCGCGTTTCGAGCCTTCTTCGCCTCCTTGCGTCGCTTTGATCCCCAAGCTGACCTCTTCCATCCTCTCGTCTCCTGTATTGCTTTTTCTTTTCGCAGACTTTCACAACCTTCGTCTTCCTCGACCTCGCCTCCGCCATCCAAAACCGAGGACTCGGCTGTCGATTCCTTCAAAACCGGATGCTCTTCCTCACCTGCTCCGTCTCCTTCTTCGTCCAACTCGGTCTCATCTACATCCCTCTCATGCAAGGTGTCTTCCAGACAGAAGCGCTGAGCGGAAGGGATTTGGTGACGGTGTTGAGTTTGGGAGTCACGAGTTTGACATTGCACGAGTTCAGGAGGATCTACGAGAGGGGACTGAGTGCGAAGGAGGATAGGGAGATAGAGAGAGGGGAGGGTGCGATGGCGTAGAGTGATGTCGTTAGAGCGTGGGTAGATTAGAGCTCGAGGGAGAGGGAGAGGAGAGGAGAGAGGGAAGGAGGGATCTTGTAGTTGTGTGTTTCTTTGTTTTTGCTTCGCGTTTCTTTGCATGGTCGTTCCTCTTGCACTGAAGTGTCCGGGGAGCATAGAACCGCAGGATCCCGCGAGGCTGGCTAGGCTGGCTGAAAGGAAAGGGAGGGAAAAAAGCGAAGTGAAGAGCCAGCCTCAACAGGATCGTTGAGCAAGTGCTGGACTCGTCGGCTGATTTTGAGGACATCGAGGACGTGGACATATTGAAGATGATCTCACTATAGCTCACGAAACTTTGGGACGAGGAGGTCAATCTTGTTCAAGAGATCTCATTCGCCGGAACAGAAAGAAAGATGGCGCGTCGTGATCCGCGAATCTTCCCCGCTCCCGTTGCATGGAAGCTCATGAACACAACAGGAGAAAATGAACAAAAGGAAGTTAAGCATGAGAGGTAGACACTCTGTATATTCTATACCTCTCCGCCAGTCAAACTGTCGGAGAAAAACGAGGAGGCGGCTCCCGCTTCGGAAGTTTGAGGCAAGGTTTGATTCGGAAGCACTGGGATCAATCTTCAGGGATGAAATGAGGTGAGATATTCCATGATCTTCAAAGAGAGGGGGAATGAGAGAGAGAGAAAAGTGTGAATGGAGCAGTCAAAATCAAAACAAGCTCGCCCGATCGCGTCGGCGCGTCCCGTTTTTCGGACGAGTTTGAAACCTTCGAACGAAGACGAAGGAAAAACTGTCCCTCTCCAGGAAAACTTTTGAGTTATGAGCGAATCCAGCTGTGGAAAGCTGCGGCAAGTCAGGTGACCTGAATTGGGGGCCAGGGAAGGGAGAGAGGCAAGGGAGGAGGGAGGGAGGAAGTAAGTTGACACTCAACCACATCTTCCCTCTTCCCGCTTCACCAACTCGACTCTCGACGCTCTTCAAGCTCAAGTTTCTCTCGAACACCTACAACGTATTACTACTACTCAAGTTGTCTTTCATAATGTTCAACATCCTCACCTCTTTCCGACCCGTCGTCTCTGGATTCGTTTTCCACTCGGCCGTCGTTTCTCTCACTCCCGCCGTGTGGACTATTTCTATGATTCTGCAGGTGAGTTTATCGTATCTTCGGCGTGTGTCTTCCGAGCTAGTCGACATTTTTTTTTCTTTGGGGAAACGCGTGCTCTCTCCTCTCTCCGCTCTCTCCTCCTCCTCCCTTGCCTCGTCTTCTCGTCCTCAACCTCCATCCCTCAGCTGCTGACTCTTTGACTCCCCTCTCCCTTGGATCCTTAGGCCTCTACACCCCCTTCCTCATCGGTCGCTCAGACCAAGGCAATCCACCCCATCCCACAAGCTCGAGCGACCGTCTCTTGCTCCAATGCCATCCAGCATGAGCTCTCCTCCTCCCTCTCCCTCGCTCCCTCCTCCCCTCGAACCTCTCTTCTCTCGGCTGAAGATGGATCCATCGGACAAAGTTCCGACGTCGCGTTTAATGACACTGCTGCTGTTAGGACGGTGATGCCTTGGCTGTGTGGGATGCATGGGAAGGACCTGACCAAGGACGAGGAGGGAGAAGGAGAGTCGAAGGTGAGCTCGCTCGTTCCTCTTCTCGCTCTTGCTTCTCCTACTACGCTTCTCTCTGACCTTTCGAGCACTCCAGCTGACTACCGACCTCCGTCTTTTCATTGCCTCAGTCCATCGACACGCCTCCCTCCCCTCCGCCCAGCTCAATCTCCTCCTCTCACTCCTCCCTCTCCCCTTCCTCCTCCGCCTCCTCCCACGGACTCACCACTCCCGCCTCCTCCTTCCTCGGTCCTCTCCCTATCGTCGAGATCGTGAACTCGACCACCAACACTCCTATCGTCCATGGAAAGGAAGCCGTCGCCGCCGAGACCACCAGCGCTCTCGGACTCCAACTCAATCTCGTCGTCGAGCCCACCTCCTCTCCCTCCGTCGACCGAACCACCCTTCCCATCACCTTTCCCATCACTCAAACCGTCTCCGCCCTCCCTACTCCTACTTTCTCCTCTACCAGAGCCAAGAAGTCTCACAAGAACAAGGCGAAAAAGGCCGTCAAGTCGAAGGAGAGCAAGCAGGAATCGGTCGTCGTCGTCGCCTCTCCTCCTCCCTCTTCCTCCCTCAACCCCGTCGAGGAGTCGCCAAAGTCCCGATCTAGTTCTCGTCGTAAAGGATCAAAGAGGGTCCCTTCTAAACCACTGGAGCCCACCGAGTCGAAGGTCTCCTTCGTTGCGGATCTCGTCAAGGAAGTTGAAGTCGTCGCCTCAACTCTTCCTTTCTCTCCCACTCCCCTCATTCCATCTCCCCGACTCAACCGGCCCAGGTCCTCCTCATCTCCCACCACCCTCCTCGACCTCGTCTTCGCCAATACTCTCGTTGAGACTCGATGCTCTTCCTCCTCTTCCTCTTCCCTCCTCGTCGAGCCACCCACCATCCTCCTCCCCATCTTCCTCGACCTTGCCGCCGACTCCCCCTCCCCCAACTCCTTCTTCCCCTTCCTCGACATCGACGAGTCCATCTTCCCATCCCTCTCGCCTCGCTGCTCCCAAATTGCCATCACCCAGACCTCGTTGCAGTTCGAACTCGACGAGCAGGGGAAGTTCGTTCGTTCAAACGACGTGCTTCCCTGGTCGAGCGTCGAGAGGGTTGATCCTAGGATCTTTCGGAAAGTGGCAACGGCTTGGTTCTTGGGTATCCGCTTCCTCCTCTTCGAAGACGAATGCAGACTCGCCGAGTACTGTAGCGGCGGGTCGATTCGGACGAAGGAGGGGAGAGGACAGGATTGGAGGGTCGGTGGGAGTCCCTTGAGGAGAAGCTGGGTCGGAGAGGCGTAGAGATATCAGCTTGGGGCGTTGGGATTGGGTGGGACGAGGGAGAAACTGGAGAGAGAGGCGGGTGGTGGAGAACGGTCGTGTCGTGTGGGATGGTTGTTTTCTTTTCCTTGTTTTGTGTTACCTGGCTCGCTACGTTGCTTTCTCTCTAGATCTCTCATCCTTAACGACTTAATTCACTGCTCGCTTATACTTATTGGTCTCGTTTGCTTTCTCCCATCTCTCGTATCCTGTTGTCGAGGCTGGTCCTCCGCTTGTTTTCCTTTCCTCGTCTCGAGTATCTATCCCCTTTCTCTCAAGTACTGCTTGGAAATCGAACCTCGATAGCCCAAAACTGCAAAGGTACACAGGAAGAAATTCCATGACGACACTGGTCGTCCTGAAGATCACGACGAAAGAAAACAAAGAGAGACTCGACGCGCGTCGTCAAAGTGTCCAAACTTGATTGTTGTTCCCGTTCGAACACTGCCACGTTTGAACTCTGATGCGGGCCAAGCGAAGTAAAACTACCTTCAGTTAGAGCTGTCCTGTGAGGGTCGAGCCGGATGTAATAAAAGGAGCCTACCGGTTTGAGTTGTCGGCGCGTCCGTTTGGAAGATCGAGGCATTGACCTTTCCCGGTGACAGCGAAGCGATTATCGGCAGTGCCTTCGAAGGGAGAAGCAAAATAAAGCCGCAAGGTATCAGCGAACGGTAAGGATCTTGATGGAGATGAACCACGGGAGGATGGAAGAAAGACGCGTCGCAACTGACGGTAGAAGGCTGGCAGATTGTCGTAGCACGTCCAGATCTTCATCAGTACGCCATTCCCGGGGTTTGCTCCCGTATCCAGGCAGAAGTCTTGCACAGAGGAGAAAGAAGTCAGCTTTCTCCGTCCCCAGGGAACCTCGACCGAGAAATGAAACGCGTCGTTGAAGAAAGACTCACTGGTTCCCGCGAGTTTGATCTTTGTATCAGCCTGATTCCAGACCCACTTCTGAGCTCCCGATCCGTTACAGTCGTAGATTTGAACGGGAGTCCTGCACCAAAAGTACGAGATACAAAGATCAGTTCGAGCTTGAAAGCAGCGACTCGTTCCCTTCAACGGACTCACCCGTTCGCTCGCACGTTTCCCCTCACATCCAAGCACTTAGCTTTCCCATTCCAGTGAATCGATCTTCCTCCATTGGTGGGAGGAGGTGAGATGGAGGTGGTAGCCTCAGGAGCTCGAGAGAAGATCGGTTGAAAGCAAGGCCCCGTCACAGTCTTGGGGCAAGAAGCATCCGAGACCCCGGTTCTTCCTCCGTTGAAGGATGGGATTAATGTCCCATCGAGAACCTGAAGCAAAAGAGAGGAGATGGATTGAACGAGCGAGGGGAGAAAGAGGGAAACAAACGCGAGGATCTCACCCAGTTGCACTGGAAAAGCGTTGACGATTTCTGAGGGCCAGGTACCCATCGAAGGTATAGGCAAGTGATCCCCAAAGAGGTGTTGGTTTGGGCTGGGTAGTATCCGTTGCAGGTAGAGAGATCTGGGCAGATGGGCGTCTGAAGAGAGAAGGAAAGAGGAGGTCAGTGGGAAGTCGATGAGCTTCGCGATCGAGGCTCGAAGAAGTGCTTCGAGCTCTACGAACGTTCTGGATGCTTGCTCCCTCTACGAGCGAGGAAACTTGGAGGAGGAGGACGAGGAGGGTGGAGAGCATGTTTTGAGTAGTTTGGTTGAGAGTTGTGGTCAGGAGGAGAATCGGAGGAGGAGGAGGAGGAGCCGAGGAGGTCGTCACCTGAAATCGAAAAGCCACGTTTTCCACGGTCTCTTCTCCTCTCTGGTGGCTTAGAATCTTCTTTGGTGCCGAGTAAAACATTCTACACACTCACCTATCACCTGTTCGGGAAGGTGGTCGGCCCAGCGGTGACAGCAACGAGAGAGGCGGGTCAAAAGTCATCTGTCAACGTCGGTGAACGCGTTTGAGCTCGACGACTCCAGACTTCGCAGGGACGTTGATTCAGAGATATCAAGGTGCTTTCAGTCCTTCGCTCAGAAAATTGACACCAAGGTAACATGCTTTTGAGTTAACCAACGACGAGAGTCAAGAAGAGAAGAGGAAAGAAGTCCAACAATTTTGGAATAGAGAAGTGAGAGTAGATACATACAGCTTGGATGAGGAGCGGAGATAGTAAGAGGGAGAACAATCAAAGAGTAGAAAAAGTGTCCGAGAAGCATTAACGAGATCGGAAGGGGAAGAGACGAATTAAAAAAGAAGAAGAGATGTGAAATGCGACGGCAGCGCGTTTCTTTTGTACTCTTCAAGCTAGTTTACTCGGTCCAGACCTGGTTGGTGTTTCCGGTGCTGCACTCCCAGGTTTGTTGTCTGATGATGAAGGAGAGGGAGAGGAGAGGAGGGAGAGTCAGGACTTCGGTTCGTGGGTCGACGGGGCTAAAGAAGAAGAGAGGGAAAGGGAACGAACTGGTTGTAGTTGGTAAGAGATCCGTCCTTGAGATCGAGACACTGTCCCTTGCCCTCGACGGCGATCCTCTTGTCTGCGGTCCCTGAGAGAAAGAAAGAGAGAGAAGATTGGAAGGAAGGTCAGCGAGAGTCGCACGACGCGTTGAGAGAGCGGGAAGGAACGAAATGAAACGTAACGTACTGTAGAATTGCTGAGCGGGAAGGTTATCAATGCAGGACCAGATCTTCATTCCGATACCGTTTCCAGGGTTGGTTCCAGCGTCGAGGCAGAACTCTGGATGAGAGAGGAGAAAAGGAGAGAAGAGTCAGCGACGAGGAGATGAAGAGAGAGAAGTCGGAGGAGGAGAAGAAAAGGACGAAGGGGGGAGAGAGAAGATTACGTACTAGTTCCAGCGACTCGAACCTTGGTGGATCCCTCGTTCCAGACAAAGGCCTGAGCTCCAGTTCCGTTGCAGTCGTAGATGTCGACGGCGGTTCTAAAGAGGGACGAAGTTGGAAGAGGAACAAAGTCAGCTCGAGCTAGAGGGAAAATCGAGAGCGAAGAAACCCAGACGACCGAGGTTTAGAAGAAGGAACTCACCCGTCTTTGTAGGAAGCGGCGTAGACATCGAGGCACTACAAGAAGAGAAGAATAAGAGAAGAGTCGTGACGCGTCGTCAGTTCAACCATCTGAGCGATGAAGGAAGAAGGGAAAGAACCCGAAGACGAACCTTGGCTTTGTTTCCGTTAGGGTGAATGGCTCGTCCGGCCTCGGGAGTGGCGCTGGCCGAAGGGACGGCGCTCGAGGTGACGGGAGTTGCGACGCAGGATCCAGTGTTGGCGGTAGGGCAAACGGCATCGGAGGAGTCGAAGGCTCCAACGGGAGAGGCGACGAGTTTACCGGAGTTGTCCTGAGGAAGAGAGAAGAGAAAGAGAGAAGAGAAGGGATGAGCTTGGGGAAGAAGGAAGGAAGAAACGATGGGAGAAGGAGGAGGAGGAGGAGGAGGAGGAGGACGACTCACGTAGAAGCATCGGAAGATGTCCGATCCAGACCTGACGTAGGAGCATCGAGTGGTATCAGCGTTGGAGTTGACGAAGGGAGAGTTTCCTTGACAGGCGGTGAGGTTGGGGCAGGCAACAGCTCGCTGGAGGAAGAAGAGAAGGCAAGTTGAGATGGGGGAATCAGCGACTCTTGTTTTGGGTTCGATCTTCGAACGAGAAAGAAGAGAGAGACTCACTCGATGAACGGGGTTGGCGCTGACGAGGAGGAGAACGGAGGAAAGAATAAGAGCGATGGGAGCGATCATACTGAGTTGGAGTTGCTGAAGTTTTGTTGGTGTTGGGAAGGGAAAGGTTGATGGTGATGGTTTGAAGAACGTTCCCTTCCCGTCCCTCCTCGTCTCTTTTGTACCCTCTCCCGTTCCCATTCTGCGTCCTTCCAACTCCCTCTCAAAGAGGACGAAGAGAAGAGCTGTCACACGGACCCGAAAAAACAATTACAAAACGGGTCAGCAGGTTCGGTCAACGGAATGAAGGAATGTCACCTCGCTTGAATCTTGGAGGGAGGGCAGAAGAACCTTCCAAACGAGACACCTCCAAAACAAACCGAAGAGGAGGGAAAGAGAGGTTGAATTACTCACGTTGTTTAAATCCTGGACCGTCTCCGACCCATCGCTGGGGTGACGCTGAATGTTGCATGCTTGAAAAAAAGGAAGAAGGTCATGCAGTGGAAGTTTCCGCGACGCGCTTTTTTGGTTGGTTGGCCGAACGAGAATGTTTTTTGAGGATTCGTTGAAGGTCATGATAATTTCTCTTCTCTCCTCTCCAAGAGAGGGGAGGCACATCTAGGGATATATGTAAAAGTAAAGTCCGCTCGCTCAGAACTGGGGCAAAGGGAAAGGGAAGGAAGGAGAAAGAAAAGGTCAGCTCGTTCAGCCGGCGACGAAATCTCCATCTCCCCGACTCCTCCTCCTCTTCCTCGCTATGTCTCTCGTACGAGTGGGAAAAAAAGGAGGGACTCACCCTCGAAAGATCTCTTCCGAAGATACCTCGTTTGACCTAGAAGGATGACGAGCAGGGGTGGGAAGAGGAAGGAAGGAGGAAGAGGTCAACTTCAATCTTCTCGCTCGAAGTTAAAACCCGAGGGCCGAAAGAGAAGAACCAAAGAGCAAACTGTCTCTCTTTTTCCCGAGCTTCTTTTTCCTTCCCAAGAGATAAATGGATCGATGATGGTACTCACCCAGTCGATCATGAGCAGGAGTCGAGTTCGAGTACCTGAGGAAGAGAAGAGGAGAGAGGGGTCAGCGGGACGAGACGGGATGGGCGGGAAGACGACTCTTTTTCATTCGTCTTCTTCAAGCGAGAGTTTATGAGCTGAGAGAAGGGAAGGAGAAGCTCACTAGTCTGTTCACTCCAGTAGATAGACCTGTGAGAGACAACCCAAAAAGCAGTAAATGAGTGAAGGTTTCTCGGAGAACGAAGAAGGACGAATCTCAACTCACCTCCAAGCGTACCTGCGTTCAAGCAACGATCCAAGCGAAAGTCAGCTTCGTTTTCTCCCAGTCCTCCTTCCAGAGCCAAACTCAGCTCGTAGACTGGACTCACATAGCGACCAAACCACCAGCGAAACTTCCCACTCCCTCCAAATCGAACGCTGCTCCTGCCGACCCGAGGGAAGCGAGAGACCCAAGATGCAGGTATCGGAAAGGTTTGTAGTAGAGCTCGTCGTTGTTGACGGAGATATCGTTGGCTGCGAGGTTGGGAGAGGATTTGGTGAGAGCGTTGAACTTCTTGGCGAGGTAGACACCTGTAGAAAGCGAGAGGGAGAGAGGAAGAGGGACGTCAGTCTTTTGTCGAGGAAGAGAGATGAGGGACGATGAGAAGATGGGACGACGAACCTTGCTGGTTAGCGACTTGAGCAGTCTGTGTAGATGGAAGCCAAGTACGAAGGGTCGTCAGCGAGAAAACTGAGAGGGAGGAAGGAGGAGGAGAGACGAAGAGGAGGGAAAGATGAACGAACAGGAGGAAGAGTAGTGATCTTGTTCGAGATCCTCAAGAACATCTCGGCGATCTCATTCAACCCAAGCGATCCATCCTTATCGGTATCGTAGTCATCGAAGATCTCCTTCCTGAAGATCCCAAACGAAAAACAAAAAAGAGACGACGACGACGATCAGCTCGATCTTCGGCGAAGCTCACGTTCGGTTCGAGAAGAAGAGCGGGGGGCGGGAGGAGAGAGAGGTAGGTCAACGTACACCTGAGCGAACTGAGATTCGGCGAGAGGGAACTTCTTCTTGATAGCTTTGGCCATGGTTTGCCATTCCTCGTAGTTGCTGCATCAGAAGGAAAGGAGGGACGCGTCAGTTTCGGAATCGAGTCGAATCGAGCCCCCTCCTCTCCTGCATTTCTCCGCTAGACTCACATCTTGTTATCCCTGTTGGTATCACACTCATCGAACAGTTCAAGAAGATGGTTCACCAGACCGGTCTCGATCTAAAGAAAGCCAAACAAGTCGAGAACGAGTCAGCTCTCTCGTTCTCTCTCCTTCGACATTTCTCCTCGAAGCAAAGAAACGAAAGGGGTTCATGGGACGTACAGTAGAGGCATCTCCGATAGCATAAACCGTTCCCTGAGGAGCCCCCGTCACTCGAAGATGGTTGTCGACTTCCACAGCCTTTCGATGGAATTGATTGGGCTGTTAAACGAACGAAACGAACGGAGACGAAAACGCGACGCGTCTCAGTCAGCTCTTCCTATACATCCCTCCCTTCCTTCCTGAACGTGGATGGAGAAAAGACGAAAAGACGCGTTCCACTCACCAGCTTCTGGGTAACAGTCTTCACGAAAGGGTTCATAGCGATCCCCGTCGACCAAAGGGTGAAACCGGATGGGATTTCTCGAAGCGTTGGAGGAGCGGAAGGGTTGTTTGGGTCCTTGATGGAGACGGAAACGGAGTCTTCGGAGACTTTGTTGACTCGAGCGTCTTTTGAGTGAGAGTGAGGAGAGGGAGAAAAGAAGGTCAGCGAAGGAAAGGGAAGGACGCGCAGGGAAGAAGGAAGAGAGAGAAGAGGGAGAACTCACTCGTCACAACATCGATATCCTCCCTCTTGAACCTAGCCTCCGCGTACTCCGAGATCTTCTCCGAGTAGGTGTTCCTATCCCCAACCCAACCAAATTCAAACGCAATCATCAGCTCAAAACGAAACGAAACGAGAAAAGGAGGAGGGAAGGAAAGGAAACGAACAAGATATGATCCCTCGATTGAACGATATGCACGCTCATTTGACTTCGAAGGAGTTTGGGGAACTGTTTAAATTCAAGAGAAGAAAGTTCGTCAGCGATGAGGGGGAGAAGAGAGGGGGAGGGGGGAAGAGAGGAGGGAGAAAAAAAAAAAAAGGAAACTGACGTATTGCAATCCATCCTCGTTCATAAGATCCACAAGCTCAGCAGCAAACTCCACTCCCGTAGGTCCTCCTCCACAGATGACGCTGTTTAGAACCGACGAAGAGAGAGTCAGTTCGAGAGAGAGACCGGAAGCGACGCGACGCGACGCAAGGAGAGAGAAGAGAGAGGAGGGAGAAGAGAGGAGAAACGAACAAAGAAAGCAATCTCTTCCTAGTCTCCTCGGTGGTAGTAGGTAGAGAAGCGAGTTCGAGGTTGTCTGCCGTTCGAGATCCAACGAAAGGTGAGCTATCATTCTCGATGGAAGAGGAAGAAGAAAGGGAAGAGGAAGGAGAGATGCGAAGAGGAGACTCACCCATGATCCTCCTCCTGATAGCCTGAGCGTCCGGAATCGTCTTGAGCTGGAAGCAATGCTCCAATCCAGGAACTCCATGCGTGTTGGATGAACTTCCTACGGCGATGACGAGCTTGTCGTCTTAAAAATCAAAAAGAAGAGAAACGAAAACGAAAAAAACGTGTCAACACGTCGAAACCCTTGCGTAGCGTCCCCTCCCGTCCCGCTCTTCTTCATCCACTCCCGGAGCGAAAGAAAGTGTTGAATGGAACGTACAAGGCACATAAAGTCTCTCCCCCGAAACCGTTTCTATTTCAAGAAGGTTGCTCTCCATCTCGAGATCGACAGCTTTAGCCTGAATGAAGTGACCGTGAAACTCGAGCGAGGGTTCGTCGGAGGGGTTCTACGAGGGAACGAGCTTCGACGGTTCCTACTGTTGCTGAGGGGAGGAGGGGGTCTGTGCCGAAGGGATTTGGATGGGGAGGGAAGTCTCAGCTTGGGAAAGGAAGGAAGAGGGAGGGAAGGGAAGAAAGGGAGAGGAGAGAGAGAGAGAGAGATGGGAGGACGTACGAAGAGAGAGTAGTTCTGAGGAGCGATAACGGTAACGTGGTAGTCTCCTTGATGGAGGTTCTTCAGGAGTCCAACCGACTTGAAACGGAAGGGAAAAGAAAACAACGAAAAGTCAGCTTCGTCTCTCTCTCTCTCTCTCTCACG